>OV277702.1:3774400-5028366 GCA_922987775.1 Agonopterix subpropinquella
TACCTAAGTACATATCTACTTAAGTAAATACGTAGGTACTACCTATCAAAATTTTAATCTGGATAAATTTCAACCAAAATATTTTGCCGACTAAGGCTTCGCCTAATTAGATTAGCAATAATGAAGATGACCCTCCAGAATTCCCTCACAATTCTTTCACCCACACACACTCGAGAATGGAAGAAATTAAATTCGAAAATTAAAGGATAATAGAGTAGTCCTTAATTATTAATTAATTATCAGGATACGTCGTAAGCAGACGGTAAAATGGCCGAAGAGGGTTGAACTGGGCCAAAGTGGGCCGGACCCACCTTTAGCGAGGACAAGTGGTCATTGTGTCGGAGAAAAGATTCGACCATTCGAGGGTAATGATAAATTAGACGAGGTTATTGGGCTTCTTGTAATTAATTCGTTTTGGTTTACGAGGATACAGAAATTTCTCTACATTCACATAATTTATATTTAGTTGATAGTAGGTTAATTACCTAGGTACTGAAAGGTACTTTTAATAAATGAGTACCTAATAACATTTCTTGCAAGTACTTATCTTAACAAACAAAATTACAACAAAACTAAAACAAAACAAAACAACAACAAAACGCTAACAAAACAAAATAACAAAACACAAAACAATAAACAAAACAAAATAATAAGAAACAAATTAAAAGCTAATAAAATTAAATTAAATCAAATATACTTTATTTAACATCAAAACATAAACAGAACTAACTTACTTATTTGATCAATTGACGGTAAAATAAAAGCTTGTAAACGGCATTCCAAAAAAAAAAAAAAAAAAAAAATGGTCATCAAATATTTGGGTAGGTACTTAGTGTCTTAGAAATAAAATAATAACAGATTTTAAAAAGTACAGTCAGCCTCAGAAAGATGTAGGTACTCTTACTTAAGTAGGTACCTTTAACGTTTTTTTCAATTCCGTTTCTATCTGTTAATTTTATTCAAGTAGTGGAATGCCCTGCCTGCGTCGGTATTTCCGAGCGCTTACAACCCAGTTACAACCCTATTTCTTTTAAAGTACGAGTGAATAGGCTTCTTCTGGGTAAGCTCGCTACATCTTCGACCCCATCTTCGTGCTGAAGACTGGATTGAGGTCAAGAGCAAACCCAACCTTATAAAAAAAAATATATATATTACATAAGGACTCTAGTTGACTCTACATTATTTAAAACATAATCGAGACCGACATACTACATTACTACGGGTAACTCACCTACCTACCTACGGGAACATTTCACGGCCCAGTAAATAACGTAATGCAAACCCAAAACTTATTCAATGTGATTCGGGAATCCAATAAAAAACCTGTCAAACTCAGTATTTGAGACAGGTGTAGTGAGACGAAATCTTTACTTTTCCATGTGTAGTGACACGGGACCGGATGGAGGTAATACAAGGACGGATTACATACCTGCTTACATATATACAACGTGTTAATTAATTTTGGCGCTTTTAATTATTTCTGAGCTGCGTTCTGAACCTTTTTGTGCGGTTGTTTTTTCAACTCGCTCTATAGTAAAACGTCTTTCACCGAGGCTCTGAACGGCGTTTAGTGCGAAAAGTTGCGCTCGGGGTACACTCTGGGTACACATAGGGTGTAGGTTCGGAACGCAGCTCTGTAGCTTCGTGCACAACTCATAAAAATATCATAGGGATAGCTGAGTCCTGAGTAGCAAAAATATATACAGAGTGTAACAAAACACCCTAGTAATTCTTAAGGGGGTGCTTCTGACAATCAATCAGAACAATATTCACTATGGAGCCAACACGTCAAGATAAAATAAAAAAATCTGCCATCCCATACATTTGAGTCGAGACGGTACTGCAGTTTTGTAGTAAAGAGCTGATCTTTTTTTCGCGATTTCGATGTTGGCTCCATAGAGAAAGTTGTTCAGTTTGATGGTCTGAAGCACCCCCTTAAGTATTACTAGGGTGTTTTGTTACACCCTGTATATCCAACAGAACTCTATAAATTCGTTGGGGTGCATGAGGGTTTCGGTTATGCCGTTAACAGTTAAATACGTTGTATTATAAACTAACGAACATGTTCCCTTTCATTTCGAGCTAGTCAGAAACCTTATTGCAATGCAATTATCAAAGTGTCGAGTGATAATTAGGTGGCTATCCTAGTCATTTTACTGGGAGTCAGTCTGACAGAATTGGTAGGTACCTACCTAATTTCCTTTCCTTATTTTTTTCAGCCCAAGCTATGGAGTACGTACGGCTAACTACCTCTCAATTAAGTTAGTACTTAAGTTATACCACAGCATAACTTTGTAGTCCTTACAGAACGGCAACGGATGTACTTGCGCAGAGCAACGCAGGGGGCCTTGCGGGGAAGCGGCGGCGGGGGTCGCATCATGAGGTCTGTATGAAGGTGTCGGGATTGCCTTGCATATCAGCGCATGATAGCGAAAGTACACGGGTGCAGCGCCAGGGGGCGGCGGAATCGCCCGCCATCAAGAGCGTTGCCATACTGTAAGGCTTATAGTAATACTGTGGTTATAGCCTGTAGGATCCCAAAGCAGGACAAATACCTCCTCTCACGAACAATGGCAAGAAGGTAAGAAAGAGTGGGCCATCTTCCATCACGCGAGCTTAGTGCGGATTGGTAGAGACAAGTTAGTGGTCAAGTTGCTAGCTCTCGGGCTCTCGCATGTTAATATTATTCTTATGACCCATTATATATACTAATCTATGATGTTCTGCAAGGTGGGCAATACGATCGCGACCTATGGAAGCCGATGGAAGCCGGGACCGGCCGGGACAGACCATGGTCTGTCCCGGCCGGTCCCGGTTTTCATGAAAAAGATAGCGCGGCGATAAGGATGCTCACGAAGCAGAATGGCAAATGACGGCACGGGATAGAAGGCTTGAAACCTTTGTGAAGACCTCTTCCCAACAATGGGAAGAAATAGCTTTACGAAAAATGTTCTCACTGTTACCTACTCGTAAGAGCAGGTCTTTACCCTGTAGTGGGATCCTGACACAGCTATTCACAGAGTACTTTCAAGCCGACTCATAATTTGTAACTATAACAAATGTGTTATTGTCATAAATGTATAAATGCCCCTTAAAAAAAAACAGATTAAAAAAAACGATCCTGTAACTTTACCGTAGGGAATGCTATACCTACTTTACAGACAGTTCGATTACGAGTATAATATAAAACAGTCTCTCTTTGATTGATGGTATGAACGAAAGGTTAACAGGTTTTTTGATTTGGGTTCCTTATACATCATCGTTCATCATATTTCTATTCGGTGGTGGGTAACTAAACTAACTATTAAAATAGATACATCTAGTAGGGGAAAGGTGTACGGAGAGGTCGGAGAGAATGCTCGTAGTTTAAACAATATTCGACTCAATTCAGGCCCTGTAACCCGGACTTTCGATGTTCGATATATCGCCACTGTTTCGGTCCGCATAATGATAGCAAGTTTATCTGTCTACCTGTTGTCATACTCAAAATGTTGAATATAATTATCCTTCATTATTATATTTCACTTTTTCTAAAACCCTACCAAAGGATCATCTTCAACACCCCGTGTCATTAAAAAGTAAAAAAGAAAGAAATGTGAAAGTGTCAAATAACAATTGCAGTAACAACGTAGTGTGGGGAGAAAATACAATGAACAAACTTCCTTCTGTTTTCCTTCTCCTATTTCCCCCTTCAAACTATGTTCCTTTTGAACCTATTGTTGTTCCCCACGATGTTGTTCTGCTATATCATCAGACCCTCAGCAGTTAATGTACAGAAGCTATGAGTTGCTTGCTTGATAGTGTTTATCAAAAGAGCCTAAGCACGGTCTACTAGCTAAGTGCTAAGTGCAGTTCATGTACAGAAGCTTCTCACCAAACGCTATCTAAAGAGCCCAAACACGGTCTACTAGCTAAGTGCTTTCGCAGAGTTCCCCACGATGTTTTTTTACTCCATCATCAGACTCTCAGACGTTCAATGACAGAAGATACTCACCAATCGCTCGCGGCGCGAGAGGTGGGGCGAGTTAACATCGTAACACCTATCTAAGGCTGAGATTCAGAGACGTTTTTTAAGTCTCAGTTCGAACTAAGTAAGGTCAAAATGTATGGATTTGACATACGGGAGTTCGAACTAAGACTTAAAAAACGTCTCTGAATCTCGGCCTAAGAACCATTGCTGATTAATCACAAACCCTTTACAGAAGACAGTATCAAAATCAGTCTAGCCGTTTTTGATATAAATGGCAACATTCGTTTGCACATACCTACAGTACGACCGTAAAGTCTAGAAATTAAATAAATCGGAACTAAACTTTTTCATTATCATGACAACATTATGGAAAACGTCAAACTGTCAATCACCAAAATTTCAAATGCAGTTTTATGCATTTCAAATAAAATGTTACCGTAAAATATTTGAATTTGTCCTAATTATTATTACTAATGGATAAAGTAACAAAAAGTGGTGCAAGTTTAGTAATTTACTACGTTATTTTCTGTTATGTTTGGAGGGATATCAAGCGGGGAAAATTGGAATAGATTGGATGTTGTTTACAAGCGATTTGCTGATATGGTAGGTATTTATTTACTCTCATGTTGCTTTTTAACCATAGTTTTCAGCGTAATTATATCAATTATCGTCAGTTATCATCTGAAAAATAATCATTTAGGGCATTTTCTTTCGAGTTTGGTTCGTTTGGGGTTATGATCGTTTGTTGATAAAACTGACGTTATTGTATGCGTGGACCGCATAATTTTGATCCTTGCATGTCATTCCTGCATGTTTAGTTTATCTTCACTGCGACTATACTCCATTTTTATTAAAGACGAAAAAAAGAAGATCACAGAAGCAGGGCTACGAAACCTTTTCAGACCGTGATCATTTTATAAAAAATTCGAAACACTTATGTCAGTGTTTGATGACTGATGAATATAAGAATTAGGAATAGCGAGTGAAACAGCCAATAGTCTGTAGCGCACTGGCATTTATTAGAACTAAAACGCTGTCACCTACTTAGGCGTATACTCACATACTTAGGCACATTTTAGTTCACACTATCGGAGTTCATGGAAAAATAAGAAAACATCTGTTATGTATGTGCTCACTAGTAGCATAGCGAGGGGGGGCAAATGCCAAGGGCACCGGGCGGCACTTTACCAGAGGTGACAAAAATATTAATTGATTGAGCTCTGACTGAACCACAGGATGTTAGGATAAACAGTTGCATTACTTTAAGGTGTGATTGTACCCATGACACTGAAATACGTTTCTGAAGAAACCTATAGGAAATCCGCAAAATTCAGTAAGCTGATCTAACGTTTATATGAAAATTACAACTTTTCATACAAATGCTGGATCAGCTGCTTGCATTTACTATAGGAAGACCAAAAAAATTTTTATGAATTTTATTTAGGTTTCTTAGGTAAAATTGTTAAGTATCATGACATAAGTATAATCACCCCTTTTAGTAATGCAACTACTTACCATAAACAAACTGTATAACCAATTCGTAGAGCAGAGTAAAGTCTATTTTTGAATGGATAACCAACCCCACCAAACCAAAACCAAAAGACCTAAAGTTGTCTGACCACTACCCGAACAGGTTGTGCTAAAAAATTTCGAGCTGGCTTCGGTCGCTTCGGTCTCTCCTTTATGTTTAACGTAGGTCTTCTTATAAAGATAAGGAGGCAGCAAAATCGGTCTGTGCTCCGGGGGATAGACAACCACGATACGCCACCGGTGCTCACTAATGTCCGTTATTCCGTATTAATAAACCGCGCTAACAATCTATTTTGAAGACGTATTAAACGAATTCTTCTTAAGCCTTAAAAGACATCTTAAAATAGATCAAGTCGGTATCAGCTAATATCACTCAAAATGTCTCAAGCAAACTCAAATTTGTAACAATTTTTTTTCCAAAAATGCAGTTGCAGAATCCATGTTGCAGAAATCATTGGAATTTAATCCGTCTGCGTGTAACATCAATATTATTTGGTATTACTTGCGTCGCGCAGAGCGTTGCCGATAGTGTGATGTGGTATGGACGCACTCAATCGAATCCGTCAGAAATTCAGAAAAGTGGCCGCCATCTTGAACTTTTTTGTTTTTCAATCTATTACTTCCAAAATCGATATCTCGGAGTTTCTGCCATCTCCAAACACGAATCTGAAGTCAAAAATTCCAAAAAGTGGCTGCCATCGTGAACTTTTTTGTTTTTCAACCGATTGCTTCCAAAATCGATATATGGGGTTATCTGCCATCTTCAACCACGAATCTGAAATCAAAAATTCAAAAAAGCGGCCGCCATCTTGAACTTTTTTGCTTTAGAACCGATTGCTTCCAAGATCGATATTTGGGGGTTTCTGCGAGCTCCGAACATGAATCTAAAGTCAAAAATTTAGAAAAGTGGCCGCCATCTGGTACTTTTCCGGAGATTCTGGAGTGAGATATCTATTTTGGAAGCAGTCAGTTAACAAACAATTAAATTCAAGATGATCTTATTTGTTTTTTAACCTTATTTGTTTTCCTTCAAATTTTCTGATTTCTGATATCAGATTCATGCTAATAGATCACAGGAACCCCCAGATATCGATCTTGGAAGCATTCGGTTGTAAAGCAAAAAAGTTCAAGAAGGCGGGCACTTTTCTGAATGTTGACTTCGGACCACAGAAACTTTTTACCAACCATCGGACCGACCGGCTGTTATTTTCGCTCGTCCACCGCTATACCTATCTCGATCTACCTATGTATAGATTCGATACGTTTTTATTTACTTCATTATATTAATCTACCAAGTACAGTCCGCTTATAATTCAATCAAGATCCTATAGACCTAGGGATCCTAACAAGTGTGTTTGGTGACCACAGAAACCCCTACATATCGGTTTTGGAAGTAATCAATTAAAAAACAAAAAAATTCAAGAAGGCGCCACTTTTCTGAATTTCTGACTTTAGATTCGTGTTTGGAGATAGCAGAAACCCCCAAATATCTATTTTGGAAGTATTAGATTGAAAAACAAAAAAGTTCAAGATGGCGGCCACTTTTTTGAATTTTTGACTTCATAGTCATGTTTGGAGATGGCAAAAACCCCCAGATATCGATTTTGGAACCAATCGGTTGGAAAACAAAAAAGTTCAAGATGGCGGCCAATTTTCCGAATTTCTGACTTTAGATTCGTGTTCGAAGATCGGAGAAACCATACATTTTTCTAATAGGTATATTTAAATTTGCGATTGGTCAGAAACTCCATTATTTATTTTCCTTTTGCAGCAATTAGTTTACAATATGTAATTACAATGTTTCATAATTTTAATCGAAAATGCAGAGTTTCAGGTCATTTTATGGTTTATCTGCTGGCAACATTACGCACGTCACTGCATCACCCATGTGCCATACCATGCGACGTCGCCGCGGTGACGGCTGCTGAATTGACGCAGTGGCAATGCGTCTCCGTGTAAGCTCCTACGTGCGGTTTCATACAACTCCTTGCTTCACAAATGACGGGCTGCCGTATGACGCTCCGTCTTGCGTCCAGCGTGTGTGAATAAAAACCTATTAGTCTTCTGTAGTCTGTCGCCTAATTGTCATCATTATGTCGTGACGATTATATCCACAGAACATTATAAGAGAAGTAAGAAGTGCAAATTAGGCATGGAATGCGTGCCACACGGTTATGCAATGATTTGCATAAGGTGCGCGGCGTGGTGCGAGCGAGAGGACATAAGTAGTTGTAGCAGCGTGAGTGGGAAGATACGTGGTGACAGTCGTCTCCTTAGCAAAAGCGCTACTTTGCATTTCTAAACACCCATTCTTTGATTATATCAATGAGGCGTTTTGGTAAATAAATTTTTTTTACAAAAGAAGTAAAAACAGACTTCAAAAGTAAAAAATAAAACAAATTAATTTCCTTATAGATTTGAACGTAAAAGTCATAGGCTGAAATATTATTTCTTTTTTACTTTTGAAGTCGGTTTTTACTATTTTGTAAAAAAAAATTATTTCATAACTTTCAGTGATAGAAATAGAAATAGAAATATTCCTTATTGTGAATCATAGGTAATAACATAATTGATGACACTATTATTTATGGTATAGTTCAGCTATGTTCCGCCACATGGGCATACAATAGTGGGTAGCATTCATGCAATCATTGAAACATTAATTACAATTAATTAAACAAAATAAACAAAGTCAAACACAGTTATTACTTAATTTCAGAACAAAACAAAAAATTTACCAAATCAAAGTCATCGCAAAAAATCTTAAATCGAAGTATCATTCAGAAATTCATTAAAACTGTAGTAGGATTTAGAATTAAGCAGATCAAAGAGTTTTTTCTTAAAAAATCTGATTTCGGTTGTATCTCTCATGGGCTTGGGAAGTTTATTATAAATATAAGGTGTCCTACAGAACAGACTTTTATGCAGTAAAGCTGTCCTAGAAGGTACCACTTCCAACTTGTCTTGATGCCGCAGACGAGTTCTTAAATTAAATAAGTTTATATTTGTTTTTACAAATACGGCACATTCGTAAATGTACATACACGGAAGAGTTAAAATTTTAAGTTTTGAGAAATGTGGCCTACATGATTGTGTTTGTCTCAAATTACAAATAGCCCGAATACAGCGTTTTTGAGCTTTGAAGGCGAAATCTTTGTTCGTAGAGTTTCCCCAAAACATTATGCCATACCTCAAGATAGATGCCACGTACCCATGGTATGCCGTTATAACAGCTGCACTATCTATAACTGATGATTGACATGATTAAATATGTTAGTTCGATTCAGATATCAGTTATATACGCAAAGGGTACATTGAAACGAGGCAAATGGTTTAATCGCAGACGATTTGCTGTCAACTTTTGAGGAGTTGTATTGTGTTGCTCCGAAGCGCGTCATCAGATCTTCACAAAATTAAAATGGGACCACCTCGGGAGTATACCCTTTCAAACAAAAATATATATTTTTAAATTGGTTCACAATTGACGAAAATATCGGTCAACATACATAAAAAAAAAACATACAGCCGAACATAGAACCTCCTCCTTTTTTTACAGTCGGTTAAAAAAAATGGGACCACCTCGGGAGTATACCCTTTCAAACAAAAATTTTTTTTTTAAATTGGTTCACAATTGACGAAAATATCGGTGAACATACATAAAAAAATATATATACAGCCGAACATAGAACCTCCTCCTTTTTTTGAAGTCAGTTAAAAAAAATTGCCACAGTAATAAATAAACTAATGCTTGCCAAACGTATTTTCCTAGATTTCCAAGTTTAGAGACAAATTTATTCATACATTAATAATAAGATGACGATCATAACGATTTATATGAAGTCGTAATAATTTTAGTACAATTTTTTAGAATTTTTAAAGATGTTTTTTTCGAATTGTCAATATGGCTACTACTAGCGCCACCTGACGGATTTTTTTCATAACAGTCTTTAAAAAAGCTTCATTGAAACAAAGGCGAACCACATGTGCGCACCACTGCTTCTTTAGGTCTTTCAACATCGCCATTTTGTTGTTTGATACAATATTTATAATTTCTTTAAAGTGTGTACTATAAAGAATCTTTTTTACCTTCTTTTCGCCCCTATCTGGAATGGAGTATAGTTAATATTTTATCGATTACCTACTATTTTTTTTGTTTTCAGGAAAACATTTATATCGCAAAATTTTTCTGTCCGGAATCCGGAATGCATCGATAAAATAACTGTCATGCCTAGAAATAGAAATCTTAAATAGAAGGAATGTAAATATCAGATTACGAAAATACGAAAATAGTAAACATCGTATTCAAAAACAAATAATTTGAAAGTACAATATAAAGTAATATGCGTTTTCATTATTTTCTTCTAGAACTAGAATACAGGAGGCGTACGTAGCATGTTACATGTGATATGGCTATATCATGCCTTTTATTTCGTTCGTTCGCGCGCAAATAGAAAGAGAGCGAAGGTGTGATAGCGCTATATCACGCTGCCATGCTAGCCATGTAGTTGCCGAAATTTAAAATGTATATTGGGTGTAAAATGTAGCTGCTGTCAGAGCCAAATTTAGCTAAACATAGATAACGTTTTGCATAAACTTTCGGAGTAAATACAGCAAGTATCAAAATAGTTTAGGTCGTAGTGTAGTGTTGCCGTGTAAAGCGACAGTGGCGCCCTCATTTAATTTCTACTCTTTCTGGTCGGGCTGTAAGGCACACACAAACAAACAACCTCTCACCGTGACGTTTTACATTTTACTCTAGCTACGCGTGGCCAGAAGTGCGATTTTTGAAAATCATACGAGCGGTTTGGCAGTAGAAAGATGCATAATCTCCATAGTAATTTTGACATTTTCTACTGCCAAGTCGCTCGTATGATTTTCAAAAATCGCACTTCAGCTTATTTGTGTATTTGTGTAGCTTGATGTGTCGCCGCATGTACCGTGGACCGTGGATGTAGATTTTTATATTAAAAGAGTAAAAGTGATAAATAAAGATAGGCGCTCCCGTTTGATTCGAATTGATATCCTCGCGTAAGACTTCCTTGAACATTGGAATGCGTGAATCTTGTACGTGTGAACCACCCTCGCATTTCAGGAGTAAGATCAACCAGAGAAAATAAAAAATTACTAAAGACTACGGCTGTAAGGACTATTTCCCAATGCTTTTCCGAATTGAAGATTAAAAAAAGTTGTCACTGTCACTGTCAGTGTCATGTATCATTCCATTCTCAATTTCTCATGTTTGTTTTGTTGTTTCCTTTCTCAGCAAAAAGCTTATACAAATGTATCAATCCCACATATACGGGAATACGACATCGGTCCCAACTCCCAATATCCTGGAAAGTGTAAGTGTACTTCAAATACGACGCTATTATTTACCAACATTTCTTTAGGCACTGGTTGGTTGTAGGAATGATTTCAGGTTCTCCACAACACTGGCCTTACCGGCAATTACTTTATATTAAACTCGAGGATCAAGGCTTCAAAATAAAGCTTCAGAAACTATACTAAGTTATAGTTTTAGTTGGAAATGTTTGCTAATGCCCATTCACACGAGGCCAGGGCAGTGAGGGCAGGGCAGTGCGGCAGGGCAGTTGGGAAAGCAGTTGGCGTTCACAGAGGGCAGCTAGACGGAGCAGCACAGTCCACGAGCTAATATAATTTGAGTTCCGTTTTGATAACTTTCGCAGTTATATTCGGTACTTATTCCTGAGGGGCATTCCACGGTGACGGTCGGGACATTTTGACTCATTTCTTTGTTATCTTTTAAAAACTACCTGGTAATTAACATATTATTAAGTGAAAAATGTATTAGGTTTGATAGGTCATTAAAGGTTTAATAATAATCTGGAAGAATAAATAGAAATTTTTGTCGTTTTCTGTGTCAAATTAATAACTAAATCAATGTGACGGTCGGGACACGCACAATTCCAGCTACCTTGCACTAGTACCTACTGCACTCGATTTCAGTTAAACCAAATTATTATTATTATTATGTTGGTACATGAAAGATGCACGGGTCCACTGGGACCCGGTCCTTTGGGAGGCATACATGGGGCCGAAGCCAACACGAAGAGGCCTTATTTGGTACCATTTATTCTAAATGTGAGATGGCGTGCACCTATCGAGGCCTATCTCTAGATACACCATAGGGATGCACTAGAAGATCATTCTCGATGGATGCTGAACTATTGCCAGGAAGGGATACATTTGTGTGGGCTATGGGGATGGGATTCTGTGTACTGGATAACTGGGCTATGGAGTGAGATAACGGACGCCTGCTCTAGTTAAATATCTCACTAATTTAAAATCTAGCAGGCGGTGACTCGCCAACTCATTTGATGGGCCCCCCAAAACGGCCGCTCGCAAGGAGCGACAAGGTGGCAACATCTAGTGAGTGGCTAAGGTTGTAGAGAGGTGAGTCTGCGGGCGCCGGTTCCTGGTGCTAAGCGCACCAGTCAGCAGGTCCCGGCGTTATGACATTTTACACTTCCAACCTGGAGCATAGGTTCCGCTCTTGCGACTCCACTCCTGGCCGGCCGGTTAAGGCAAGACAGGAGGTGAGGGCCAAATCAATCCGGGCCCTCTGGAGAATCGGGTCCGTGGTGTCGCCAATCACCAACAGCTCGCCACAAGCTGCCCTGCGGGCTTATTATTATTATTATTATATCAGCCGTCGTTGTCCCATTGTTGGGCAAAGGCCTCCCTCCGTTCTCTCCATGCGTCCCGGTTAAACCAAATGTCTTGAATATTTGTTTTTTTTTATATGTGACACCTAAAGAGTGCTGTAACAATTTGTCCTAAGAAATAACTCTCTAAATATTAACTGTTTTTATGAAAAAAAAGTTAAAGTCTGTGACGGTCGGGACAAGGACTTGTGACGGTCGGGACAAGTAAGAAATCTGTACAACTTAGTGCTCATAAGTATACGGTTTTATTAGACTTTATAGCAAAAATTTTTTTACAATACAAACTTATCAATATAGTATGTTATAGATGTATATTAATCATCTTACAGACCATCTGTGAATTCATAGTGTATACGATTACCGCAAGTTTTTACGGAAGGCTTGTTAAGAATTTTTACAACTTTGCTTGGATTTATATGACAAGTATCATTTTCATTCATGTTCATGACAAAAGTATCCCCTTTGGCTGAGGTTTTAATAGGTTTCATGAACATGACTTCAACCTCTGAATCTTCGCCGAATGGTCCTTGGCAAACGGCTATGTATTTGTACTCCTTTACTCCCGTCCATTTATTGGACACAAATCTCACTAATACATAAGAACCTATACAAATTAGATTTTCTGCCTCATCGCCGGCCTGTCCATCTCGAGCCACCTCTATTTCTCCCTCATCCTCAGTCTTTCCACTTCCAGCCATCTCAAAGTCCCCCTCATCTCCGGATTTTCCACTTCCAGTCATTTCAAATTCTGCATCATCTTTGGCCTTTTCATTTCCAGTTCCCTCTAATTCCTCCATATCTCTGTTCTGTCCACTTCCACCCTCCTCAAATTCTGCCTCATCTCCGGTCTTCCCACTTCCAGTTATCTCAAATTCTGCCTCATCTCCTGTTCTTCCACTTTCAGCCATTTCAAATTCTGCGTCATCTCTGGTCTTTCCACATTCAACCATTTTAATATCTGCCTCATCTCCGGTCTTACAACTTCCAGTTATCTTTAATTCTGGCTCATCTTCGGCCTGTAATAGAAGCTAAAAATAGAAGCTAAAGCATAACACCATAAACAACAAGTTTATGTGCCATAGAATGATTAAATTGTGACAGGCAAGTTTGTGACGGTCGGGACTGTGACGGTCGGGACAATCTCTATATCATAATAAAAATTGATTATATATTTAGGGAGAACAAAATTTAAATAAAACTGTGAGTCCAATGCAGTGCCTTACTTTGCAATAGTTTTTTGTTTACTGACATGCACATTTTTAGTTTAGGACAAACATATATCTGTTTCGCCGTGACGGTCGGGACTAGCTATATGTGCCACTTCAAAATGCGATAAATTTAACATTCACTTACCTTTTTTTCCTTTCTTTTCTGCAAGTAATAGCTGATAGTATGTTTTTATATAATATATCTAGCACGCGGGGAAACGCAAACGTAATCGAGGAAAACAGTGCTACCAAATTTGAAGAAAAATAACTACCTTAGGATAAAAAAAGTGACTACTGTTTCACCCTAAAAAATATACTAAATTGGTGGTTTTTAATTAAAAAAAATGTGATAGTTGATAAATATGGAATGTTTATTAGACGTTTAGCTGTAATAAATGCGTTTTTATGCTAAACAGTTTTTCACATATGTGTTCACAGTTAGCGTGGAATGCCCCCTATTTAGTTTTCCTTTAAATCTGAGAGTCCTACGAGAGTTTTTTTATATTCAACAATTTCACTTTTTTATAAAATATAATTTTCCTTTTAAACCTTCATCAGTTTTATGTTAAGCTGTAACACATTCTCAATTCGAAGGGATGCATTTGTAATTTAATAAAACTAAGCAGAATGACCAAAAATTATAAAATATCATGTTGCACTGCCCTGCCCTCGCGTTCACACGGGGGCAGCTACGAGGCAGTCGAGCGAAATATGTGGAGGGGGAGGCGAACTGCCCTCAAAAAATAGACCGTCTATTCACTGTTCACTATTCAGTACACTACTCGTGTGAACACGGCATTAGAGATAGCGCGCACGAGCAACTTTGTCTACTCAACTAATTTGTCTCTTTGTATGAAGTCTCCCGTCTGTCGCGTCGCTACATGCATGCACTTTCATACAAACCCGTAGACTTGATGGGACAGACAAATTAATTGCAGAGACAAAAGTTGCTTGACTATCTCTTATAGTGTGTCTACAGGGTGTTAGGGTAATCAGTTGCTTTAAGGGGTGATTGTACCCATAATAATGAAGTACTTTCCATGTCCATACTGAATGCAATCAGCTGATTAAATGTTTCTATGGAATATTGTAAGTTGTCATTTCTTTTTTGCGAATTTTCCTTTGGGAAAGTTGTTCAGTATCATGGGTGCAATCATCCCTTATAGTAATGCGACTATTTACCCTAACACCTTATAAGAATATCACAGCGAAATAATCACACACTTTGTGGTCTATACATATAGACATTCTATGACCTGTCCATGTTGTCAATACCGAATCTTCATACAGATCTCAGGAAAATCTGCACCACCCTCTTCCTTGCAAGGCCCCCACTGGTGCCCTGCGCAAGTTCCTCCATTGCCGTACTGTAAAGACTATAATAGTTAAGCTGTGCTATCGCTATCTCATATGCGGTTAAACTGACACAGTCCACATTAAGTAAAATTTTTTATTTCAGGTTTTCAATGATGAGTTGAGCCGAGCTGTGGAACTCACTCTCAGTCCTTCTACGTCTCTCGAGGCATGGCTGATACTCGTTTTCTTCTTTTTTAAGAACAAGGAAAGAGGTATCTTTGTTTACAATTACATTTTTTTTTGTCCTTTGGTTTATTTGTTTTAGTTGCAACAGCCAGGTTAACATGGTACTGGAATGCAATGGGCTAGTACACTATCGGGCACAACACCTCAGATCACCGAGGTCTCTTGCAGAAGTCTTCGGGCAACATTAACAAGCTGGTGGGCTTCCTGAGTGAGCTGGGATGGGAGTGAAGTCATTCCCACATCACATAAAATTGGTGTCTAAGAGTTGTGACACATTGATGGTGATCCAATGGTTTGTCCATAGAAAAAGCATGATTAGTATGGGACACCATTCAAGTCCATGCGAAAGAATGCGTACAGAGTCCCATACTAATTTTGCTTTTTTATGGTCAAACTGTGTTGTCACCCTAAGATATTGAGTTGCGGAAAATGAGCACGCACAACCAATACAGATACCATTGTGCATTGGATCCCTTGTTTGGCATAAGGTTTTTCATACCGAGTCCACCTTTCGTTTTACACATTCCCTGACTTCTAAACACTTTGTAGGTCCGCAATAATGTGGCTGGCATGCTGACTAGCTGGACGGTTTCTATTATATTCTAGCGGTGTTAGCACACCATCAAGTTTTATAATTTGAGACAAGCAGCTAAAGTCATAACCAGTCAATGCACTTATGAAAGAGAGCTGATGAGCTAGATTCAAGAAAGAGCAGTATGCATAATTTATTGAATGAATGAATGAAATATACTTTTATTTACACCAAAAAAAAAAGAAGATACAGCCTAGAAAAAAAAAACAAGAAAAACGATAATGGCACAAATAAGGCGGTCCTAATGCTAAAAAGCGATTTCTTCCAGACAACCTTAGAGAAAATTTAAACAAAGAAATTAATTTCATTGGCTCTCAGTTCCTCGACTCTGGCTTGAGACCAAAGGAAGGAGGAAGGGACTGAACATCAGCACTGTACGGGCCATCATCATACTATAATAAGCTGGTTTCGACCTTTTATCACAGTATGTTCTACATAATCGAAGCAACACTTCGACCCAGTGGGATCTTTTGTGTTAGCCCCAATATTTTTTGCTTACTTCACCCTTTAAATACATGGTCAATGAAGGAGGCAATACCATTGAGGGGAAGAAGCCTAAGATCTCCCGGTTTTGGATATCCATCACCGAGGAGGCACATGCGCTAATCAAAATTAAGATGAGCTCTATGAAAATTGAGCCAGTAAATTATTTTATGATCATGATTTTTATTAAGGAATTTAATAGAATATGTCCACAATAAACAGATGCTGCTGGACCTGGACCATGGATGTACAGACTTCTGACATAAGCAATATGTAGAACTACTGGATACATACAGACTCGGTCTCTTCAATGCAAGAGTCAATAGGCTTCTTCTGGGTAAGCATGTACCACCATTGGCCTTGTCATGGTGTATGGTCAACTTACAAAAACGTTCATCAACCTCACCCTAGGTACTCCATAGAATGATCTCACAATACTTGAGAATACAGGGTGAAATTGATATCATTAGCATTCTTTTAAACGAAGAGTCTACCCATCAAACTGAACAACTTTTACTATGAGACCAAAAACAAAATCAGCTGTTGTCATTTGAGTCGAGTAGGCATTGCAGTTTAGTATGGAACAGCTGATTATTTTGTTGCTCCGATCGGTTTGCTCCCATAGTAAAAATTGTTCAGTTTGATGGGTGGACTCTTAGTTTAAAGTTTGTAGTGATGCCAATGATATCAATTTCACCATGTATATTACTACTGAAACAAGAATGGTGTAGGCAGTAGGCACACGCGCCGTCATGCTCCGATACGCGCCGTGGCTGGTCTAGGTGCTTCTTGCTCAGCTCCCCTGAAGTATGGGGTGAGGTACGGTATCTGAAGGACTAACTTCCTGCACACACTCTGGTGGTTCTGATTAACTTGAGTGACCATTCTGTATCTAGTACTTTTGTGTTTTGTACTTATCTGCTCCGTGGCAATTTTTTTAGGAAAACATAAGCCATTTCTCGTTTGGAAAATAGGTGCGTATTCTAAGCGCCGCACGCACGCAGCTGATTATATTTCATAAGAATAAGAATAGTTTTCTAAATAAGAAGTAGTTTTTCTAGTAATCTAATTTAATTTATCATAATATAGTGTACCTACTGTAATTATAGTGCATACTTGAAATTGGGAATTTGACTACATAAAATATATTATCTCCTCTGTAAAAAATAAAGGTTGAACATAACCCTAAACTCACATATTCAGTTGTTCTATCTATAGCTTGATTACTATTTTTTATAACAGGATAAACTGAAAATGTTATGAAATGTAGATTTATCTGACAAATAGGTACCTACTAATTACACTTTTCTGTCGACAAATATTTCACAATTTGAACAGGTACATGAATAATTTAAATAGGTACTAAGAACTCACCGTTATCAATCATTAATTTCAGACTTAGTGGACCAGAAAACAACGCCTAGAATGCCGTGCCACGATGACCGTTGGCGTGGCGTGGTGGTTCAAGTGGCCGGCCTTCGTTCCCGACTTCACCAAACACTTCACAACTTTGAAATGCTATCAAGTTGGAGAATGCTTTGGTAAGTTTGTAAAATGAATTAATGATTGTCTTCCTCATTGGGCTGACCTAACCTGGTTACTTAGTAAAGCTTATAGTTGGCTAACTTGTCGGCCACAAAAGCAGGCTTTCCATCAGAGCTGTGCGAGACTGAACGAGGAAAAAATCCAACTCCTTCCATGTCCTTAGTTTCTATAGCTATATAAAAAGAACAAGGCTATTGATATTAGCCATGGAAGAGGTGGATTTTTTTCTTTTCACTGCAGATATGCACTGTAGATATCCTCCCAGGTCATGTTGAGACTTTTAGCCTCTACTTCCACAGAGCGGCGCCAGGTTGTTTTTGCATTCTGTGTACGCACACAAAAAAATTATCATTTGAAATGAAAAATGATAAGAGAAGCCTAAAGATAATTTTCAAATACCTATTCAATGATCTCAACATAGTTCGTCAACTTAATTTTTTTCTTTTTTTTCACAATCTGGTGTCTGGTTGTCGCCATATTGAATTTTGATTATTGTCACAAATCGATTGACGTAAGAATCATCAAAATCGGCCCACGTGTTTGGTCTCTAGAGTGCCACAAAGGAACAAACTTACATACAAATACATGCATACATACATACATAGGCCGATAAACACATTAACATTTCCCATCCTATGCGTCGCGCAGTCGGATAAAAAACCGCGTCGAAACAAGAAGATGCCTTCTTTTCTTATTTTTATGTAGTATAAATTGACCTTATAGTTATGTCACTGCTTTTGAAGAGACCTAAAACCCGAGACCTTCTAATTTTGTACGTATAAAAGAAACATTGATATGCAGGAATTCACATAAAAATATTAGGAACAACAATGTTGCATTTAAATATAACAAATTACAATATCTGGGTCATAAGTCAGACTCATTCAGACAGGCTTATAATTTGTAAATAAGAAGAAACCACGAACGAGTCGTTAAAATTAAATTTTATGGCATTTTTTACGATGCTTTGGACTTAAATGATTAGAAACGGATTACTCAACCTGGTGTTGAAAGGGAACAGAAAGGTCAGAATTAATATTTAAGCTGGAACTGCGTCTCTTTTAGGCATTTGATTCTTGTAATCTGTACGCCACGGACTAGTTCGGTCTTAGACCATCGTATATTTATTTACACCTTGCTAGTTAATCGGTTCTTATAGTGTTTTTTCTTCTTTGATTTGTAAAATTTTGGTAACTATACCAAATTTTTATTTAATTTCGCCAAAATTCTTGTGAAAGAACGGTACGTATGCTGATCTCCGTGACCACAAGGAAGAAAATCACGTGTTCAATCAGAATTTACAATCTACAGTGATTCTGTCAAATTCCAGTTGACGAAGAAGGCATTAAGTAAGTGGACTTTCCCTGTCATACTGGAAGAAGTCGTTGGAGCATTTTTTATCAAGATTCATGCAGACCTGATCAATAACTGCGAAAGTGTGAGAAACTCTGGCACATCGCAGGTGAAGAAGGCACCAAGTAAGTGGACTTTACCTGTTATAGGTACTTGAAAAAGTCGTTGGAGCGTTTCTTCTCAAGATTCATGCATACCTGATCAATAACTGCGAAAGTGTGAGAAACTCTGGCAAGTCGCAGGTGTCGAAAAACTAAGAAGGCACTAAGTAATTTTACTTTACCTGTTACTGGTACTTGAAGAGGTAGTTGGATCGTTTCTTCTCAAGATTCATGCAGACCTGATCAAAAAGTGTGAAAGTGTGAGAAACTCTGGCAAATACTAAGTGAGTGGACTTTCCTTGTTGTACCTACCTGAAGAAGTTAATGGATCGTTTCTTCTAAAGAAAGATTCATACAGACCTGATCAAAGACTGTAAATGAGTGAAAAATCTGAAGGTGAAGATAATTAAAGGACAAAGATCGAATCTAAAGCATTTATAGTGCAAAAGATTTTGTTATCCTACAAAAATATGAATATTTTGAGATAGATATTGGGGCACCTTTGTAAAAAAATCCTTGTATTTAGGTTATTTTTAATTTTTATTGTGTTGATTGTGAACAAGTAAGAAGTAGTTTCCCAAATATAATTTATTTATAAATTAAGGGTTGTTTTCCAGTATTAAATTCAATTTCGTCAAGTCTTGAGATAATATTGAACGATACGAATTTTCCACCTAAAATGGCGACTGCAGTAGCTCAAAGCGAAGTCGATAACTTAACTGATCAAGTTTCAAGTTTGGTTACCAATTTAACGTTGAATCGTCAAGATACCGAAGTAGAAAAATCCCATGACAAACCCCCATCTGCCTCTCCACCCAATGGCAACATTAACTGTGTTGATTCAAGCGTCGAAGCCAATAATTCCACAGAACATAATTATCAACCTGTTCAAACAAACCCAACTATGCCAGTTCAACCCAGTATGCTATTGCAACCATCTGATTTAATCAATCTGGTACCAGAATACGATGGTAATCCGAGATTACTGCCATTTTTCCTCAGTAGATGTGAACACGTTATTAACTTCTATGATTCTGTATTTGCCCAGAAAGATTATTTAATTAAAGGGTTTACCAACAGACTCATTGGTAAGGCAGCTTTCATTCGAAAAAATAATCATGTCGCAAAGGATTTTAATACCTTTAAGGAAATCCTAATCAAGCATTTTAGTATCAAGAAAACGGAAGAACTTTTGTTATGGGAAATGCAAACAATAATTTTAGAAAATGGTGAAAGTTACACAGATTTTTGTACAAAGATTCAATCCGCTAGAAGCAATTTATTTGCTAAAATTGCTTTCAATAATCCAATTTCAAAATCCACAAAAAAAGAAGTATATGATTTTGTGGCATTGCATGTCTTTTTACGTAATTTACCATTGGATTTGTATAGAACAGTTCGATTAAAAAATGCTAAAACATTAGAAGAAGCATTAAGAATAGTTATTGAAGAAGTAAGTTTCATGCAAATTTATGAAATGCGAAAACATGTTATGATGACTTTGAGACGTAGATCGCAACCGTTATTTTCTAAAAGACGGCCCCATGTTTACTACAATCACATGAAATAAGCATTATTTAACCTAAATAGACCGTACATACAGGGTCCTTCTTAATATTATGCTGACACTTTTTTAACGGGATGATCAGACCATGCAGACACTTTTTAAGGGGATGATCAGACCGTCAAACTGAACAATTTTCTCTATGGGACCAAAATCGAAATCGCAAAAAAAAACGCAGCTGTCCCATACATTTGGCTCGAGTTGGTTTGCAGTTTTGTATTGGACTGCAGATTTTTTTTGCGATTTCAATGTTGGTGCCACAGAGAAAGTTGTTCAGTTTGACGGTCTTATCATCCTCTTAAAAAAGTGTCAGCATATTAAGAATGACTTTGGATACAGGGTGTAACGAAACACCCTAGTAATACATAAGGGGGTGCTTCTGACCATCAAACTGAACAACTTATAAATCGCGGGAAAAAAACAACTGTTTCATACAAAACTGCAGTACCGCTCGGTTTAATTGTACATGGGACAGCAGTATTTTTATCGCCATTTCGAATTTGGCTCCATAATAAAAGTTGAACTGGTGCACCAAAAAGTTAAATATTACTAGGGTGTTTTGTTACAGCCTGTATAACTGTATACATAACTTTGGCTTAAGAATTTATATTGTACCTACTAGTTATTAAGTCGTGTTATGTTTTAGAGTTTCTGGCCGCATCTTCTCTACAGCGACAACACGTTCCGACGCGGTGGTAGCTTCAAAAAAGAATTTGACGCTTAGGCTGCCTGTCCACTGATGCGAGCTGGCTGTGCGAGCTGTGTATGTGTAAATGCCGAGATCGGCCGAGCTCCTGATTGGTTAATATTTACACAGCTCGCCCAGCCAGCTCGCATCAGTGGACAGGCAGCCTTAATAATGGGCTTCCAGTTCCTATGTTGAATACATATACAGGAGTGCTATTTTTGAAACTCACACTTTCAAATCAGCAGTAGAAAGATGCAGAATCACAGATTAATAATAAGTGCATAATCTCCGTAGTAATTTTGATATTTTCTACTGCTGATTTCAACGTGTGAATTTCAAAAATCCCACTCCTGGAGAGCGATTTTTGAAAGTCACCGGCTGAGTAAAATGGCAGATATTTACCGATTTCCCAAAATTCGCATTCTTTAATCTTACCGGTGACTAAATTCTCATACCCATGAGTTCAATACGAATGCCCCTACCCACTCGTATTGTACTCATAGGTATGAGAAGACTTTTGTATGATATTTAAAAACCGTTCAAGCTCACCGGCGACATTCAAAAATCGCACACCTGAACAGAAAATAAGCAACAATATCTATTATAGAGCAAAGTCAAAAGTGATTGAGAAAGTGATTAAAATATAAGATAGATATTATGATTAGCTATAGTTGGGCTCCTTTGCACCGGGTATGACCCGGGGAGGGCTCTTTGACTGAGTGTAAATATTATTGTAAATATTTTATTACGCTAGTTTTATTTTATTTTGTTACTTAGTTATATTTTAGTTAGTTAGTTATAGTTTAGTGAGTTATATTTTAGTTAGTTATATTTTAGTTACATAGTTTTATTTTATTGTTATTAATCTATCCCTTCAATAAAATTTAGTTTTAGTTTAATTCTTATTGAACTTGTAGAAGCAAATTACACATTTAGAAATTTGTCTCGGACGGGACTTAAACCAGCAACCAGTCAAATTGGGGCTCTTCTTTCGTCCACCGTATCGAGTCATTCATTACGTCACTAGCCGAAATTCGTACGAGAAAAATTTTGAAATCTTTTATTTGATCTGAAATAGCACAACATGGCTGTATTCAATAATATTTGAAATTGTAGAAGCATGTAATTTATAATGTTAACATGTAGAATTTGATGATATTATTTTATTATTCCACATTGAAGTTTTCTTAAAACTCTACAGAGTGAAATTGATATCATTAGCATCATCCTTTTAAACTAACTACTACGGTACTAGTGAAACGTGGATGTTCTGAGGTTTCAGAATATCTCTGACTACCCTCGGGGAATATTATAGTCGTGAGCATATGCTTATATGCTTTTAAACTAAGAGTCTGCCCATCAAACAGAACAACTTCTAGTATGGGAGTAAACCGATCGGAGCACAAAAAATTCAGCTGTTCCATACTAAACTGCAATGCGTCATCTGCAAAATCTACTGCAGCATACTCAAATGTATGCAAAGCAGTTTTTTTTTGCTTCGATAGGTCGGCTTCCATAGTAAAAGTTGTTCAGTTTGAAGGATGCTAATGATATCAATTTCACCCTGTATGCACTACAAAATTAACCGCTCGTCTGTCGCAATTAAAGGGACAATGGCCTCGATTCGGAGTGTACCACGACTAAACTAAACTAAATGTATTCCTGTCACTTTCTAAAATAAGATTAAGAAAAGAGACAGAAAACCAACAGCTGACTTTAGTGCTGTCAAAGTGACGTTAAATGCGCAAAATAAGATGACATCATAATGTACGCCATCTTATTTAAGTCGTTTTTGGGCGTTTAACGTCACTTTGACAGCACTAAAGTCAGCTATTGGTTTTCTGTCTCTTTTCTTAATCTTATTTTAGAAAGTGACAGGAATAGATTTAGTTTAGTTAAGTCGTGGTACACTCCGAATCGAGGCCAATAACCAAATCTAGTGTATCTGGAGTGCGAGTTTTGAATCTCATACATTGAACTCAGCAGTTGTAAATTGACTGCTGATTTGACTTTCAAAAATCATACTTCAGGAGTGCGATTTTTTAAAGTCAAATCAGCAATAGAAGGATGCGTATCTCCATACATTTTCAACTGCTGAGTTCAACGTATGAGATTCAAAAATCGCACACGATTCGAATTGCATCGAATCGCAATCGCACACGAAAATACGATTTTTGAAACTCATTCTCTGAGCTCAGCAGTTGAAAATGCCAAAATTAGTATGAGATCAGATGGGATCTTTCTACTGCTGATTTGACTTTCAAAAATCATACTTCAGGAGTGCGATTTTTGAAAGTCAAATCAGCAGTAGAAAGATGCATATCTCCAATAATCTCCATAGTAATTTTGAAATTTTCAACTGCTGAGTTCAACAAATTAGTTTCCAAAATCGCCTCCTGAACCAGATCTGTGTCTCGACAGACCAGATTCTAAATTACCAAATTGGGAAATTGGGTTTATTTCCCAAAGAACATGGGTTGAAAATGAGAAATATTTTTGAACCCTCCATACAAAAGTGCAAATGAATCGATCGATTTTCTATGGGAGGTCAAAAATATGCCTCATTTTGCGACCTACGTTCTTTGGAAAATGTTGTTTAATTTCATTGTCTGGACATCCCCTTAAAATAAATGTAGAGTGGCTAATGTATATTTTGATGCAAATGTGATACCTCCAAAGTCACAGCACTGCTGTTGTAATATTTGTGTATCAAACTAAAAATATTTACGGATGTAATTTTACATTTCCATCAGAAAAGGTCGTAAGTCCCTATTACAAACTGATGTACACTAGTCATAAGACTTATGAAGATAATGTCGAATTTAACTTGATTGTTACTCTGAATTATTATTAATCTCACTTAGTTGGTACACAAATAGTTGTTATGCTGCCTCCTACGGTTACTCCTCCTGTGGATATACTTACCTCTCTAAATAACTACCCAAATACATAAGTACTTACCATTTATTCCAGCGTTGTCCGAGTTGCGGAGGCCTGGTGACCTGTAACACAGGTGCAGAGATACCCATCCCTGTACCGTAGTGCGAGCACCAGTCTCCATATACGTAGTTATAAGCTAATATGTCTTATGTATAATTTATTGTTAAGATTTGTTAAAACTACTTGTGGAGAGAATAAAGTATATTTTTATTTTATTTATTATTATTATTACTTTACTTTTCTCCTTTGATTAAATTTAGATTACGTTAATATACTGAATTTTATTTGACCTGAATAACACATTCATACAGGGTGTTAGGGTAAAAAGTTGCATTACTTTAAGGGGTGATTGTACCTATACCCGTGATACTGAACAACTTTCCCTACAATCCTTCATTCGCAGCGATGTTTCTGCCAAACTGCCGATCATAATCTTACGTGAAAGTTCACGTATTGCCGCACGCTGCACATGTAGGGGTGTATCTATTCGATCGGTGGTGCGCAAACCAGAACCTTCACGATTGAGAGTCTATACCTCTCCGCAAAGCGTGACTGACGCTTTTTATAATAATATATGTAGGTATTTCTTGAATAAGCATTTAATATAATACAGTTTTTTAATTAATTTCCAGAACAAACAACTCGTTGAAGGCACCATGATAGTTCCCGTCGGTCCGCGTGTCGCCGGCTGGCTGCGCAAGCGTCTCTACAGAGATCACCTCGGGCTGATGAACGTGTCGGCGTTTGCTACGATTGATTGTAGACACTTTATAAGTCGACCAGCCTGCGTAACACGACAGAGGTGAGAGCGAAACAGGTCACTTCTAAACGTCAAATTTGAGTGAGATACAATGGAGATAAACGCCAATTTTACGTTTAGAAGTGACCTGTGTCGCTCTCACCTCTATCATGTTACACAGGCTGAATCACATGGCATGAAAAAAGTAAGAAAATTAGATATTCACATTTTTAGTGTCAAAATGTTATCTGTCTAGTCAAAGTAGGCCCTGTACAGACTGAGCCTTTTTGCAGCGATAAAAACGCGCGTTTGTCCATCGCGTGACACGCTACAACACTAGCAATTATCAGGCGTTTGTATCTAATCAAATGCATGATTGTAGCGATGCACACACGTTTGTATTGGCAAAGGCTATCGACGAATTACTGATCAAATATTAGGAAAGTTTTGTATCGAGGCTGTATCGCGTTTGCATCGATGCTTTTTGCGCTGCAAGAAGGCTCAGTGTGTAAAAGGCCCTAATCTAATAACGCCAGTGTTGCTTACTCTGATTTGATTTCCCTATTTGCCATCAGATTCTAGTCCACCTATAGACTAGTCCTGGCACGCCTAAAAACCACTCATAAGGTCCGTGAGTGGATTTCGAATATATGTAGCATGTAGATATATTGGCTGTGTGCGAAGTGGGTGATGGAAACTTTCGAATCGATCGCAGCGCCCGGGGTGGCAGATATTTGTACTTTTTTCTGACAAGCTGTGTGAAATATGCTTGAATCCTTAGATCAAAGTAAAATGAATGGATAGGCCCAAAGCGCTTTAAGTTGAAGCACGCAAAACTAGGGCACTTCAATACAAACTAGGGTTAAGTACCTGGTCTGTCATCTCGTTACAAATTCGAAATAAAACTGTCAATTGTTTTGCCTCATTTTTCTTGTTTGAAATGTTCGCGTAAGGGTCAGCGCACACCTAGCGTAAAACTGTTCGAGCATGCGCGAGCAGATTTCATTGATTCAATTGATAATGAACTCTATTCCCATTGAAATAAAGTCGAAAATAGCTTGCAAGTGATTAAATCCCTTCAGCGTCTGTTCGAGTATGCTCGCGTATGCTCCTCGCGGCGACGCGAGCAGTCGCGAGCATGCTCGCGCATGCTCGCGCATGCTCGAGCATGTTCGAGCAAACGCCCGTGTCGATGCTTGCGATCCGTCGTAAGTGTTGCCACCTCTGCCGGTTTCGGACTAAATCTAGCATATTTTTTAACTACTTTAGCACGAAAAGGGCAATTTAGTACAGAAAATATATAATAATCTAACTCTTTTTGAAAATACAATGAAAATCTCAAAGGTCGAAGCAGATTTAGTAGGTTTTCAAATTGTTCATATTCCATTTTATAATAGTCATAAAATAACTGTCCCTTGAACTTTAAACCGTAGCACAGGGTGTGGTATTCCCCAAATGTACATCTTTCTTGCCAGGTTGCTTCAGCCCATATTCTTCTTTCAATTTTGTGTCGTCCTCTTTTCATTTTATTGATGTGCTCTTCTTGCTCCTCTTCCTCTGCTAGTAACCCAATAATTACCAAATCCCAGTCCACCATACTTTAAAATTACTCTTCGCACGTCTTTTCTTTACTTTTGTCGTGATTCATGATATTTTGATACTAAATCTTTATTTTGTGCTAGCAACACGTTTAATATTCTTTCAAATTAACTGAAACATAACTAATGAATGGCTTAAAAAGGACTTTTATCCAGAGCCGTTAAATATATTTTGAACGGTTTGATTCGTTCGGTTGGTAGCACAGACTTTTACGAGCTGGACCAATGAAACGCGAGGTGCGTTTGGTTGGTACAGTGGAAGGGAAAAAGTGGGGAGTCCGTTGGAAATGGCGCAAAACGGATTAAACAGTCAGTTCTCAGCCGGCACTCGAAGTGACAACTTGTATTTGTGAAGTAATTGTGATATATTTAAAATTAAAATAGTTTAGTAAAATTATAAAAGTGCAGTGAAAGTAAAATATTATTATATATAGCTTCCAAAAGTATACCAGTCTTTGATTCTACGATAAATCAGCAGCGGGAAAAAATCTTCAGCCCTCAAGGTACGTGAATTCGGTCAAAGTCCACTGATTCTTTGAATATTGAAAGATTATATTGTTTTCTTAAAGTACCTACTGAGTTTATTCATTTTTCTCGGGAATTTTATAGAATTTTCGTGATGGTTGATAGTTACATTGGATTTATCATTTGGTCAGGCTACCCCATGACAATGTTAAGTCTGATTTTATTTCGGAGTCCATTCAGTCAGGGCAACTCCCTGGCATTGTGCTCCGAAATATTCATAAACCGTTAACCACCGAATTTGAAATTGCAAGCATTTTGATCAATTGCCAGACTAGCGTTTGGTCGGGGCTACTCCTTGACACCGTTTTTCTGGTATTATAACGATGCTGTGTGATCGTATATGACCATTTGGTCAAGGCTACTCCTTGATAATGCTATTGTACGATAAAACAGTATTCGAGCTAAATTGCTTACAATTATTTTATTATTTTGTTAATTCAATATTATTTCTCTACCTACATTGATCGGTGCTTAAAGAAAATAGACTCAGAATACTATTAATATTAATAATGACAGAATTTGTGAAATCACTAGCAAAGTCAGTCATGTGGACAAATCGAATTCAATTTTTTTATATTATGCATGGTGGCCAAGTGTGTCACGTAGTTTGGGCTAAGTATGTCCAAAGTTTTATTTATGTATGGTGGCCACGTGTCTCACATCATTTGGATGTCACGTAGTTTGGGCTAAGTATGTCCAACGTTTTATATGTATGGTGGCCACGTGTCTCACATGATTTGGATGTCACGTAGTTTGGGCTAAGTATGTCCAACGTTTTATATGTATGGTGGCCACGTGTCTCATATGATTTGGGTGTCACGTAGTTTGGGATAAGTATGTCCAACGTTTTATATGTATGGTGGGGCTACGTGTCAAAAATGATTTGGACCAGGCGAGTTCATCACTTTACGTATAGTGGCCACTCGACTCACATAATTTGGGCCATGTGTATCCATAAATCAACATTCTATTGGTTTTAGTAGTTTTTTTTAAGTTTTAAAACATTGACGTAGAATACTATGGACGCCGGGTCTAGTACAGAATTCTCGAAAAATGTGTCAGAGACTAAACTACACAAACCTAAGGACGTGTAGTAATATGAACCAACTAAAAACATTAGAAATGCTACAATTCTTTTCCATCCCTTGTCCCCATCGCCCGCGCGTGCGCGTAGTCGACTGATCAAACACGAAGACTGTCGCGTAATTGGTTCTCTTTTTACGCTTTGCTGCTCTTTTGGTTGACACTTTTGAGCGCAGACCCTGCGTCCAGTAGTTGGTAAGTAAATGGTTTAAAAAAATTAAAGTTGCATTTATTAAAATTGTTGTTAGTGCTGCAATACCTATATAATATATGTATAGATTGTACAGGAGTAAATTTTTCTCATATTGGCTAATGCCAACTTGGTACAACTAATGTTGTACCCAGAAATAGCTTTCACTATGGTCAAATACACTTTATTGTGTCAAATGGTTGATACATTGTGTCATCATCAGCATGGTCCGTGCAGCTTTCAGTTTTATTAGTCATGTGCAGTTAATTTTATTTTTACTTTATTACAAACTAAAAAAAAATTCAAGATAGTATTCCCAATGAAATCCAGGCAGCACACTGATAACATGCCACTATTCGAAATATTTCATTAAAACTTACCTTAACTGTGCCAAATTCTGGCTCGTGATGTTCTGATCTAGTACTAAGAATAATTAATCAGTTTATAAATGACATGTATATCAAATAAAATTGGCAGTGAACAAGTGAGATATTATTATTTGTTGTGTTGTTAAAAGTTATGAAACTGCTTGAATGGCTTGATACTGGATGATTAAACCCAATTTTGACTAATGTTTTAAAATGAGAAAAGAACTCTGGTACACAGGACATTTTTTTAAAAAGTGTATAAGCCTCTGCCTCATAAATTATAGGTGTCCTATAATTAAGTTTGAAATTGCAACATACAAAGAGGCCGTATTTGTTTCATTGTCTTTAAACACGAATATAAAAAAAATATATATCTTCAAATATTCTGAAACTAAATTTCCTATCGTACACTTAGCGAACAAACATTTAAAGTCTTAAGAATTCAGAGAGATCACATTTATTCTCGCACACCTAGCGAGCTAATTTCTGAGCCTTAATCATTATTTTTAAGAGAAGTTGCGAGACGTTGCGAGACGTTGCGAGATGTTGCGAGATGTTGCGAGATGTTGAGAGATGTTGAGAGATGTTGAGAGATGTTGAGAGATGTTGCGAGATGTTGAGAGATGATGTTGAGAGATGTTGAGAGATGTTGAGAGATGTTGAGATATGTTGCGAGATGTTGCGAGATGTTGCGAGATGTTGAGATGTTGAGAATTTACTGTCGCACATTTTAGCGATCTAATCTCCCAAGTTATAGTTATTTTTATTACTTTTCTCAATGCAAATTTTTATTCCGAGGTATTGGTGAATCTGAAGGAGGTCGCCTTCACTGACAGAGATGCTACTACTTTCCATTATGGGAGTCTGAGGTCCGACATGTTTATGCTGAAATGTTCACAGAAGAACTGCAAATTTTGACTACCACTAAATTAGTGTCTTCAATTTAAGATCTTTTATTATATACACAAAATACTTTATTCGTTCTCACACAGACAATAAGATTTAATACACATTAGTTTTTCTAGTTACGTAATAAGCAATTGTTCGATAGTAAAATAAATTATTACCTAGGAATCGCATATTGATATTGTTTTAATGAATTATAATAAATTCTTTATTTAACACATCATTTTGGCATAATTATGTGAACAGAAGCGAGATTAACTCTAATACAAAATTTCCTCCAGGAAACCGCTGATAGTCTAGGAAAAATACGGTTTGAGGTTGCATTAAAGACACTTTAGTAAATTGTGTTTGAACTAACATTACTGTTAGTTTAATAACACTTATGTCGAGATTTCGAGGTTATTTAAGGCTCAGGACCCTGAGAAATACCTTAAAATCTATATAAATTAAGGGCAAGCTTATTTCTAAAGACATTCCTTGCAGCATACCTGCACAAGAGACAGTTTACTATCACAAGGCAAATTTAATGTGTACAAACAAACAGTAAATAATTTAGTTTTAAAGTTATAATTTTTGAGTGCTTACAAAATATTAATTAACCGGGGATTATTGAAAATTTATATTTTTCAGGCATGTTTCAACTATATTCCAAATTATCACCTAAAGTGCAATTAATGCAACCTACTCCATACAAAAATCCGTAGATTTCCCCGACTATGGGTAAATTTCATATATTTGTAGTTTACAAAATAGCTGTAGATTATTATTTTTTTGTAGAATAATTGATCAAAATCAGAACACCAGTGTGCAGTTATAGCTTTTAGAAGACAAGACGGCGCCTTTTCGTTTGTCTTTTAGATGTTTGACAATTTTAGACCCAGATTTTGTAAACTAAATAACGCTTCTTATCGCAAATGCTGCTTAGCTTACCAAACTGATAGTTACGGGTATGGCACCCTAAGCCTTAACTTTAACGATCAAGTAGGACAAGCGTTCAAAGTATGGTTTCCATTATGACAAGAATCAAATACTATAGATGTTGAACCAAAATAAAAAGTAGAAACATATTTTCTTCTATATGCCGTATTTTTTTTATTATTCTTCTAGTCAAATAAGTTGAGGTACCTACATTCAAAGAATCATTAACTTATTTAGTGTTATCTAGGATCGCTTAACCTCTCGTATGCCGGGAATTACAGACACAACAAAAAATTATCAATTGTTTTCGTCACGCAGATCCGCGTTCCGGCACACCAAAGGTTAATTTCGACTTATTTCGCTAAAGAATGTTCACTTTAAAAACATATTGGCTAAGGTTTTCCGAAGGAAAATAGGTAAATTTTATGAACGTTTGTATGACAATTGAGTAAGTGTTATAAGTAAATACTCATGAAATCAATTGTTATACTTCGTTCCATTTCACAATGGAAAGATATTCCATTTGTTCGTTATAAATTTTGTTTTAACAATGAGACTAGTCTATTTCCATGATTGTTTTGAGCAAAGTCGCTAGATGGGGTTGGTTGTAGCAGTCATAATAATTATTTTTATAAAAATCTTCAAAATTTTACTATAGTAATCATATTTATTAATTCACTAGCGATAATTTCACAAAATTTTGGGTAATCGTTACGAATGCTTACTTGATGAGTTTGACAACGCCATCTAGTGAGTGCCGTAGATTTGTTTATTTTTAAAAGAGTGCTCGTATGCAATTTAGGTACCTACCTACTTAATAATGATTATAATTATTTGGACGTTGCTGGTAAAAATATTCTAAGAATAAAAAGTGTTCTAAATATATTTTTGCCATGCAAAATGGAGATAAAGCTCCACTTTGCTCTGAAATGAGTATAGGTACAAAACAAATTTGTTATGAAACTAAGATCAAAGATCTGTAAATTATAATACAAAAGTTACATTCAAGATATTTCGAAAATATTTTACTGTATTATTGACTATAGAAAAAACGGTCAAAACAATTATATTCAAGGATAAATAACAATAAAATATAACTAACTAAAATATAACTAAGATCCCAATAAAATTATCCAAACAAACGATTCATATACATAGGTCCAATGTTTGTTTATAGGTCATAATTCATAATTTTTTTAAAAATTAAAATAAATTTTATTTACAGTAATATTTACATAAGAATGGTATATATATATAACTATTAAATAAATCAAAACCTAACCTAATATAAACACAATTTACAATATGTGGTCAGTCAAAGAGCCCGCCTCGGGTCAAAAAAAAAAACAAAAAAAAACAATTAAAACAAACAAACATTTTAAAAATATGCTGTTATTGTAGATATTATAATAGATTCAAGTTGTAATCGATTTTATTTCATGATCTTTATTACTGGTATAATTTTGCAAATGTATACAGCAACTGTTTCATATTTTAATCCCAGTAAGCTGGGCTGTGCGAAAGAGTTAACTACCTGATGGTGATGACATTATATTGCACTCGCGATTAAACTGAGCTCAAGACAAGATTTATTATCAGCTACCAGATTTAATCGATGGATATATTTATAATACTGTTTTTCTCTAATGTAGTAAATATTTAAAAGCAGTATAAACAGGAACTGTATGTTTTGGTGTACAAATAAAGAATTGTGTATTGTATTGTATAAACATAAGCATCAAAATGAAGTAAAATTGGGAACGTTGCAGCAGCAAAGAGATTAAAATCAAGGAGTGTTACCGTTTATATATTTTAACTAAAACTTTTGAATATTTCTTTGTCTAAAATGGTTAGGTTTAGAATGTACTATTTCCAAATAAACAAAATCGAAGTTCCAATCACTGGACAAGGAAGATCCGTTAGAGCTGCCTCTGTTAGAACTGCAGCAACGTTCACAAACATACAAGTTGATAAATATTGATATTAGTGTAAACTGCCAAATGTCGTGATTTGTTCGTATAATTATTACATAAGGTTAATATAAATTTAAATAAGATATCAGATAAAATAATTTAAGTGCTAATAAGAAGATGCAGGAAATCGAACTCCTTTTGTACCTACTTTTGTGTACCTGCTTTCATTTTTTTTTAACAATTTTGAAATTAAATAAAAAAGTGAAAACGCTGAATACAAAAATTTCTGGTCCTGATATTGTATAACTGAATGCATACCTGCTAAAAATTTTGTTGCCGTAGAGTTTCTGGCTGCATCTTCTCTGCAGCCATAATACAGTACGAAGTGGTGGTAGATTTAAAATTTTAATTATTTCTTTTAATGAGTGTTTTTGAAAAACATGTAAATTAGTTTATATGAGAGAAACTTTAGTTATCCTTATGTTTCAATGTTGAGATTTTTTTAACTTAGTTTATAAGTGCACTTTCATTGATGTAGATTATTTTGAATAATTTTGGCTAAATGGTAATGAGAACTGACGGTTTGATAACTGTGCACCAGGAGGTTGCACAGAATCGGATGGCCGAATGTCGTGATTCATGATATTTTGATACTAAATCTTTATTTTGTGCTAGCAACACGTTTAATATTCTTTCAAATTAACTGAAACATAACTAATGAATGGCTTAAAAAGGACTTTTATCCAGAGCCGTTAAATATATTTTGAACGGTTTGATTCGTTCGGTTGGTAGCACAGACTTTTACGAGCTGGACCAATGAAACGCGAGGTGCGTTTGGTTGGTACAGTGGAAGGGAAAAAGTGGGGAGTCCGTTGGAAATGGCGCAAAACGGATTAAACAGTCAGTTCTCAGCCGGCACTCGAAGTGACAACTTGTATTTGTGAAGTAATTGTGATATATTTAAAATTAAAATAGTTTAGTAAAATTATAAAAGTGCAGTGAAAGTAAAATATTATTATATATAGCTTCCAAAAGTATACCAGTCTTTGATTCTACGATACTTTAAAATATTGTAAACACAACTGCAAAATTCACTGTCAACTGTAGCAACACGGGAGCATCCGCGAGACTGTTCGAACACGCGCGAGCATGCTCGCGCATGCTCGAGCATCCGCCGCTGCCGCCGGCGGATTTCGCCTCTGCCGCCGGCGGATTTTGCCGCTAGGTGTGCGCGACTGCAAAGAACATGCTCGAGCATGCGCGAGCAGATTTACGCTGGGTGTGCGCTGACCCTAAGGCCTATCCATTCATTTTACTTTGATCTAAGCTTGAATCTATGCAAATCTACACACTAATTCAACAGGAAAACTCCAAAACCGTAAAAACTTACAATATGGCATGGAAATTTCTATTGGCACGGAGTATACAACGTGTTAATGAATAACCGCAAAACCTCATACACCCCAACTAATTTATATCGAAATAATTGCATTGAAACAATAATTTGGTTCATGATTTTATTAATTAAAATTTAAAGTTATTCGCATTTTAAGTTTTCATGGGAAAATTATTTCAGCAATGAATGAAAGCGCTAGTGTGCTCATGAATAATCTTTAAGAATATTATTTGGTATTGGACATCGAGTTCAGTAAATTTTAAGTTATACTTAAGGTTAAAAAATTAAGTAACTAGTGAAACGTGGACGTTCTGAAGTTTCAGAATATCTCTGACTACCCCCTCGGGGAATATAATAGTCGTGAGCATTATACTATGCTATGCTTAAAAAATTTGCCTATGTTGAAACCTTGATAATTAGGATTCTGCTCTCGATTCTAATCAAACTAATTTCTAGTTTTGCGTTTATTCATTAACACGTTGTATAAGAGTACAAATCTAGGTGCTCACTAAACATTTTTTTTTATTCAACTCCCAAAGATGTGAAACCCAAGATAAAAGTTTGTATGAAATTGGCGCTGCAAAGATCGTGGATTCCAATTATTAGGTAACTATTTTATTATAAAATAACCACAAAATAACTGACATTTAACCTGTGATTTAACTACAAATAATTCACAGCAGTCCGGAACCGCTAGGGGCGCTAGTGGCGTGCAAGCAGCTAATAATTGTTAAGAAATTAGATTGAGGGCAGCACTGGAGGCTAATCTTTGATAATATTGCTGTAAGTAGGTACCTACAAATACTGTCAAAGAAACAAAAATAAACATACTTTTTTCTCCCTTTACTTGTCGTTTAATTTAGCCTTGCAGAAAACCAATATGAAACCAATGGAAACAATGCCCTGACGGGCCCTACGGCTATTATTAGATAGTGGCTCCATCTCTTGTATTTAGCTCTAAATAATTTAAGTTCAAGTTTTCTTTTCCTTCGCTTTGTGCAATGAAAGTCCTTTCCACCTTTCTGTCAAGCTTGCACTGGATATAAGTAGTACCATGGTAATTTGTCTAGATGGCACCACTAAAATGTTTTAAAAATAAAAGTATTTTTATAAGTTTTTTATTTAACGTACCGCTTGGAAGATTATTGGTAGAGAGAACAGAACTAGAGACCACCGACCCTGTGACCATAATAAAGCGATTTATCTTTTAATTTACTTCTATAAGAATTAAGAACTCAACAAGTGGCATTGTTGATGGAGTGCCATCACCACTGAAAAAACATATCGCTATGGGGTGTGTGGATTACTGGTGGATAATACGGAGAATATCCTGAATATCATAGAATATAATATACAACCAGAAGCGTAAAACGGTTGTATCACACTTTGGCTTTCTTTCTATTTGCGCTTATCTTTTCCCAATATTTAGATTGGCACTGCTCGGTGGCGCTGTCTAGTGATCCCCAGGAAAGTTGCTGGATAGGCAAAAATGTTGTACCTATAGATACTATACAGGTGTAACAAAACACCCTAGTAATACTTAAGGGGGTGCTTCAGACCATCAAACAGAACAACTTTCACTATGGAGCCAACATCGAAATCGCGAAAAACAAATCCACTCTTTCATACAAAACTGCAGTACCGTCTCGACTCAAATGTACGGCAAAAATAATGTAATCGACGGCAAATTTTGTTTATTTTTTCTCGACTTTGGCTCCATAGTGAAAGTTGTTCAGATTTATGGTCACTAGGGTGTTCTTACACCGTTACACCCTGTATACAATATTCTTGTGGATGTAAACCACTGAGTACCTACATTATCTCGGGCTCTAGACAGACGGACCGCATTGAAACTGCAATCAACTGTATTCTGTATGTCAACTGCATTGAAACTGCACACTTGAATTGCAGTTGAAATGCGGTCCGTCTGTCTAGAGCCTAAATAACTATTATACAGGTCCAAAGATAAGATAAGGCAAGATGGTCCAAAGTCCAAAGGAAAATCTGGGGTAGAGGACATAATTTTCAAACTTTTTGATCCTATACAGAATGATCAAAAAATTTACGGTTTCAAAGTTATTCAAGTTTTTGTGATTTTTCACCGATCTGCTACCTTGTCCCACTCTAAACTGGTTACTGTGTTCCAACAAAACTGTAGGTATTCGTAATCTTGCCATAATTACAAGGAAACTCTGAAGAGATTGGTTCTATGGAATTTTCATTACTCATTTTCTATTTAATAGGTTTATTCTAAAGAGATTTTATTTTAAAGTTAGGTTTGATACTGGCTGAATTTGCTGAAGAAAATTGTATCGAATGACATAAAATATGATTTAAGAAAAAAATCAATTTAATTTTCTTTTGAAGATATGGCTAGTGGGAAGATTTTTTTCTGCAAAAGTAGCCAGTTACCTACAATAGCAACGGCATACAAACTTTTTGTTAAGTTATTCACTAGTAAGTTTTTACTTTATTTAACTGTAAATACCTATGTTACCTACTTAATTTTTGTTGTTATTATATTTCATTTGGTAAGTATCTTGCGTGATAGATCATTATTTCTTGTTAATTTCTGTAATTATATATAATTCTGTAATAATAAAAATACAAAAAGTAAAAAATTCAGAGTGTTCCTTGGGGCCGTCCGTCTTTATCGTCGATTAAGGCCGTCCCCATATAAGAACCGTGTTTTTTTTCAAGGTTTGTTGATTTTGCTCTATCGTAAAAACGGCAATAGGACGTAAAGCGTCAAACATGATATGAAAACCGGTCAAGTGTGTGTCGGCCTTGCGCTAAGGATCCCGGAAAAAACGTCGTGGGACGGAACCCTCCGTGCGCGAGTCCCGACTTTCAAATCCCGCAAGAGGCAAATATATGATGAATATGAATATTTTCTACTAGAGCCACGGCAGTTTGTAGGGCAAAGGTGTACGATTCGTAGCATTCAAGCAAGTTAATTCAGATGTTAAAGCTTTTAATAATATGTATTAACCAATCTATATCGGTCTAACTGTTGCCTTTTGTTGGCTTGAGTGACAACTGGCCGTCTAAAATTCTGATCCGAAGGCGAGTTGTCCACTTTGTGAAATGTTAGGGGACGACTGGCCCGAATATGAGTTTTATTTGAAGAGTGAGTCAGTTGTCCACTATGATATATTATTATTATATTAGAGGCATTTATGAGACAATTGGCCTAAAATTTTAAATGTTAAACTGGGTGTAAACTGCAATTATACAAGGTACGCACCCCCCCCCCCCTACACACTCCCTACTCAGCCCCTTACGTACCCCTACTCATCCCCTATTTTCTGTGGTGTGTGATACTATCGTTACCTCGAAAATTAAGTAAATAGGGGATAAGATAAGTAATGGTGGGTAAGGGGTTGAGTAGGGGTGCGTAAGGGGCTGAGTAGGGGATTCGCAGGGGGTGGGTAGGGGCGCTTAGGGGGTGTATTGGGGGCGAGGTGAAATCCCCAACTGAATCCAACTTGGGGTAAGTTGGAGTCAGTTGGGGATTTCAAGATTTCAATATTGGTCACATTGATGGTCCGAAGCACTCTAAAATACCTAATATGTAACGTATTTCCGATGTGGCGTTCTGTCGTCAAACTAATGTGTATAGAACTTGTAGTTATAGGTATGTATACACTGATTCCAGGATGCAAAAATAGGGATATTTGACCAAGGAACAAACTATTCAACGATATTATTATGTCATACGACGGAGAAGAATTGAGGCTTCTCAAGGATTCTAAACTCAAGCTAAAATACCAGGAAAATCACAAGATATAAGCTTCTGACACAACAACACGGCATGAGGCTGCTGTTGTTGTAAGTTCAATATGGCGTTGTATCTCGACCATCGTCCTAGATCTCGACCTCATTGGACGATGATACAATGTATCATCGTCCAATGAGGACGATGGGAAACAGCGCCACAACGGCTACACCAGAACTAAGCTGTCATAGGCCTGTTTTAGATAGAGTTTTCAATCAGAGTTGCTATAAAATTAAAAGGTAAGCTACCAGAAATCGGGGAAGTGAAGGGCTGATTTATTTTGTGTTTTATTTAATAACATTTTTTATTGACTTCAAAAAGAGGATTCTCAAATTGACGCGAATTGAATTTGTCAAAAAACTACATACATACATAATATACCCACGCCTGTGTCCCATTTGTTACAAAATATTGTAACTCGCCGGCCTTTGACGTGTTAGTTATGTTTGTAGGTATGTTCACGAGGAAGTGGAAGATTGGGCCGGCCGGCTCAAAATAAAATGGGACACTTACTTAAACGGATGCTTCAGATCATCAAACTGAATAACTTTTACCATGGGACCAATACTGAAACCGCGGAAATAAAATTCGCTGTCTCATTCAAAACTGCAAACATAACTCGATTGAAATGTATGGGACAGCAGATTATTTTCTCGCAATTTCGATAGGTATTGATCCAATATAGAAAGTTGTTCAGTTTGATGGTCTGAAGCACCTCTTGTCCCATTTAATTTTACACCCTGTATATTTTAGTGCCGTGCAAAGTCGGGGCCTTAGCATAATAATAATTGGGAGAGTTTATCTTTAGAATGGCAACTCCATGTAAAGTAGAAATGAGATGGGAAACATCAGTGACGTCATCCAAGGTCATTCCAAGGGCAAAGATTCTGACTTCAAAAAATAGTTTGTAATGAAATCTCCACCTCTGTAGGGAAAATTTCAAGCTTCTTGGCTTACTCTGTGTGACTATTGTGCGTAGAGCGTCACTTACTCCAACTTACTCCCGTCAGCGCCCGGAGGAGGGGAGCAAGCTAAGAGGAAACAATTTTCGGTTTCAAAGAATGTTACTTGTTAAATGAGAAATATTTAATAATTTTTATGAGAGGAGTTCACTCGAAACGTATGCATCATCCGCATCATCAGGATCTGATTATCAGATCTCTCATACCAACTGTAGAATACACCTTTCTACTAAGGGTTGGTTGAGGTTGATGTATATAATGAAACACAGATATAGTCTTCACTAGCATGTGACTAGCGCACGTCCGCACAGCACGGCGGTCGGTGCACGAATACCGAGCGAATGAACGATAGATATTGACCACAGACCGCACCTGCCGATAGACGGCGCCACCGGCGCTTTCCACATTAACTACTCTTTATTGCTGTACACTACATCCCTTTCTTGTTTTAATTTATTTTTTACGTTTACTCGAATCTACCACCGCTTCGGAAGGTATAGCCCGTGGAGAAGAAGCGGCGCAAGAAACTCCACAGTTTAGCTAATCTCTTAAATCTTATTTACAATACAGTGTTGACTGTTATCAATGCTATTACATTAAACAAATTACGAATAAGTTATTGAGACTAATTTGTTTACAGAAAATAGATATTTATCAAATATTGATCTGAAATTGTCAAACACCAAATTCAACGATAAACAATGTTTATGGAAATTACAATCTCATTATATTAACACATTTCAGTTATTGTTACTTCTGTTCTATACTATCCCTTCCCTGTAAAAATATTTTTCTATTGATAGGTAGGTAAGTAAACCTACAAAAATAACGTTCCATAGATCTTTATTATCTCTTATTTATTTATTTTGGGTAACTACTAGTCAAAGTCACTGCTTCAAGATCGTATCCATTTCCGTTTTATCAAATTAAGGAGGTAAGGACAAAAGAGTGAATCTGTGATAAGCACATACACTTATGCACTCAAAATATTCTGGCGGGTGCCAGCCATTGCAATTAAGCACTCACAGCTATTTTATTTGCATGACCCTTTAGCTTTTGCTAACAACTTGATAGTTGCATGGCTCTGTAACCCATATCATTTTATTGTTGCATGATACTTTAGCTTTCGCTAACAACTTCATAGTTGCATGGTCCTATAACCCATATAATTTTACAGTTTCATGAATGCTGATATAACGCTGACTGACAACAATATTAAGGGGCTATGTGAATAAAATAGGATTTTTCAAAGCTCTATATATCATGAAGTACTAACAGTAGGAGTATGATTTCCGGATATGTGTAAATTGAACATATAATTGAAGTTTTGATTAGAGCCAAAACACGATTAAGACAAATTTTCTCGATAGAAAAACAAGCCAAAGTAGCCTCCATTTTTATCTTTAAACGCTTGGAACTGCTAAACGGTGAATAATAGAAACACGAGACTTAATTTAAAAAAAAGAGATTGATATTTTCTAAATTTTGATTAGAGCAGAATTGAAATAACATAAATAGTACAATCACAATTAAATAAAGTTTGATTTGGCGCTCGATTCGCTTCAGGCGCGCGCGGCGCCCCATCTCTTTCTCTCGCATCAGCCCGTAATATAAGCTATCCCACGCCTGTTTCGCTAAAATTATTTTTCGACATAGGCTCTTAAGTAAGGTACACTAGATCGCTTTCGTTACCAGCTATGTTCAGTAGTTACCTTTAGTTAGTCGACTAGACTAGTTTTGAGAAATCAGCAGTTTCAATTTAATGGACCCGTTTAATAAATAGATACTATTTTACTCAACCTATACAGATAAAATGCTGATACCTAAATTAAAATAATAATCGTAACAATTCAATTAAATGTTCTTTGACCCACTTTAATGCTGATCTTTGACGGTGTTGCAATTATTCAAAAGATTCGCAATTTAATACGCAGTCACAATTTAATGTTACGGCAAGTAAAAAATCAGAGTCCACACATTACTGTCGCTCTCATTTAGGGCTCTATGCCACGAGCACAATTTCAGCCAACGCCCTGTCTTATTCATCTATTTCCCCTTTGGTCTGTAAAAAGTTCTACCCCATTAGGTATGCTATGCTTCGATTGTTCCTAATATTGGAATAAATTTTTGTGGTTGAAAAGCTTGTCATTCTCTCACCATTTGGTAAGTCATTCCGTCCATAAACCAAAAATAAAAAAGAAGTCTAGCCTACTACAACAGTATGCTAGACTAGAAACTTGAGATTTGATTCCGCTATCTTGGTACTCACGAATATTGTTTTAGCAAAGGGTCTGATGGTGGTCTACCCTATGAGTTATTTTGTCTGGTATACCTAAGTATTCAGTCACTAAAGCAGTATTCCAAAATAAATTTTATAAATTGGCATAATATTTCCTGCCGTTCAACAGTGAATAAGTTATTATAATTAATTTCCCTTATACATACATACCTATACATTTCTATAACAATAACAATAAAATAAACTATAACCAATTTAGCAATTAGTTGTTAGTTACATGTAACGTCATGAAACTCATGAAAATATTGTGTAGTGTAAGGTATACTTAGGTATGTATCTGAAACATTAGTTACTTACTTATTATTTAAACACTAATAATGTTTTCCTTTTACGAAACATGCAGTTATATCATTTGGTAGGCTTTAAAAAAATAATGCTATTTTTAATTACAATGTACATGAATTAAGTGCAACTGTTGTTTCAACTTAATTGCGTGGCGTAATATTATTACAGAACTGCAAATCATTTTGTTTTTTTTTTGACTTGCTTGCACTGAAATTATATCCTTTATTTAAAATATTATGAATTTATGACAAACCGATTTGGTTCAAGTACAGTATAGTATACTTTAACACATACAAATGAATAAATTAACAATGCAGTGCCTGCAGTGATTAGGTAAGATACAGATTTTATCTATACAAAGAAGAAAGTGCAATAAGTCATTAATTCCTTATATTAATGTCAATGGAATGACCAACTACAAGCTGCTAATAATTACTTATTTGACTTGTCATCTGAATGACCAACTACGAGCTGCTTATAATAATTTATTTGACTTGTCATTTGAATGACCAACAAGGTGCTGATAATGAAATAACAGTTTTTTTTTCAATTGAATGACCAGCTGCAAGTTTCTAATAATTATTTTATTTATTTGACTTGTCATCTGAATGACCAACTATAAGCTGCTGATAGTAAATTTGATAGTATTTGATGCCCAGCTAAAAGTTGCAAATGTCAATTGAATGACCAGCTACAAGTTGCTAATGTCAATTAAATGAACAGCTGAAAGTTGCTAATGTCAATTGAATGACCAGCTACAAGTTGCTAATGTCAATTAAATGACCAGCTGAAAGATGCTAATGTCAATTAAATGACCAGCTGAAAGATGCTAATGTCAATTGAATGACCAGCTACAAGTTTCTAATGTCAATTGAATAACCAGCTAAAAGCGGCCTATGTCAATTGAATGACTGAATAACCAGCTACAAGTTGCTAATGTCAATTAAATGACCAGCTGAAAGTTGCTAATGTCAATTGAACTACCAGCTAAAAGTTTCTAATGTCAATTGAATGATCAGCTAAAAGCTGCCCATGTCAATTGAATGACCAGCTGAAAGATGCCAATGTCAATTGAATGACCTGCTACAAGATTCTAATGTCAATTGAATGACCAGCTAAAAGCTGCCAATGTCAATTGAATGACCAACTGTACGTTGCTAATAACTGTTTGTTGTACATGGCAAAGCACTAACCATTAACATTACAAGCTGACAATATGAGAGTAATCACCCTGACCATTTCAAACCTCTTAGCTATTAATTGGAGACATTTTCTCTTTATTAAGGAGGTATGGTTCAATCGGCGCCTTAGCAGTCGTCCTGTTGAAGGCTGGTTTTTCTGTGACATCTAGGAACATACAATCTGCGAACAAAATTGTTAACCAGTATTATCGGTTTGGTCATGAATGTTATGAATGTTATGATGCTTGAATATGATATAGTTATTAATCTTCTCTCAACTGAGATGAGTGTTTCTTGTTAAAATGTGAGTAGGTATTTCCAGAAATACTAAATTTAATAAGAAATCACCTAATCATTTTCTAATACTTTTTGTAAATAATTGTCTGAATTTACATTGATCCTTAAAATATAAAATTCCTTGCTCAAATAGCCAAAGAAACTAATTAGTTTCACCTGGAGTAATTATATCCATAATTATGACATTAACAACAATGTTGCAAAGATAAGATCAACGTAAGGTTACTGAATTGAAGTTCTATAAAGCATAGAATACGTCAAACAAGTTCCGGTAACAAATCGGATGATGATGATGTTCGGCAATTATGTTGGTACTATTGATGTTTGAATTGAAATATTTTCATGAACTAGTACCACCAAATAAGCTCCGAAAGTGTTGTTTATTATTATTGTTCTCGCATACCTACACTGAGAATGTCCAATAAGTAAAACGTTCAAAACGTAAAACTTTGGATTTCAACTTAAATTTTTGTGACATCAGAATGTTCGTTACGCCGAATGTTCGTTACGCCGAATGTTCGTTAAGTCGAATGTACGTTACTCAGAACGTTCGTTACATCAAATGTCCGTGACGCCGAATGTTCGTTACGCCGAATGTTCGTTACACCGAATGTTCGTTACGCCGAAAGTTCGTTTGCCGAATGTTCGTGGCGTCGAATGTTCGTTACGCCGAACATCCGTTACGCCGAATGTTCTATACTTAGAATGTTCGGTACGCATAATGGTAATAAGTAACTTTTATTAGAGACCATCACAACTACGAAGTAAGACAATTACTTAAAAATGACAATGTGTCAATATAAGTATAAAAAACTATTGGAATAAACTCACTTGGCATATCTTGGTTACCTAATCCTGTTCGTATCGAATCAAGACACTATTCTTAACCTTTGGTATGCAGGAACGCGGATCAGCATGATGAAAACCATTTATTTCTATTGTGTCTGGCTTTTCCGGCATACGAGAGGTTAATGCGCGTATTTTGGATACCTATTAGGGCATAATGACGGACTACAAGCATGCATTAGTATATGCTCACGAGTACACTTCCCGAGAAGCAGTCAGAGATTCAGAAACCCCAGGACACCCTTGCCCCACCAGCACCGGAACTCCGTCCAGTCACGTGTGACGGGCAGTGAGCCTGGAGCTACGGACTTGAATAAATTCTTTCAATCGTTTAAAGTAATAAGGAATGATTACGTGACCTTAAAGATTGATGTCCACAGCTGGCGCTGGCGTACATTTGTTCATCCTAGGCGCCGCGCCGTCCCGTGTTGTCCCACACCTTCCTCCTGTCTGGTCTCCCCTCTTTCCTCCAGCATTCGATGGTCGACATGTGGGAAAAGAAATACAGTATGTAGATAATTCCAAATAAACGATTTAAAATCGGGACAAAAAACCGTTTTTTTCTTTTTTTTTTTGAAATATATTTTTATCACTAGGCAAAGGCAAAAACAAAGCAATGCTAGCAGAAACCAGATAATTAAGATAATTCCAAATAAACGATTTAAAATCGGGACAAAACTATTTTTACTTTTCTTTTGAAATATATTTTAACACTGTGTAACTTTTTAGGCAAAAACAAAGCAACGCTAGTAGAAACCGTCTTCGATTGTGTTTAAATAACTCGCATAGCTTCCTTAACTGGGTGTCCTTAACTGGTGGATTTTATTTCGTTGGCACCGTTTGTATTTTTTAATTTTCAACCCTCAACAAACTGATAAACACTTTACTCACGTGAATTTCGAATCCCGTCGTCGCCAATGTAGAATACACCTTTCTACTAAGGGTTGGTTGAGGTTGATGTATATAATGAAACACAGATATAGTCTTCACTAGCATGTGACTAGCGCACGTCCGCACAGCACGGCGGTCGGTGCACGAATACCGAGCGAATGAACGATAGATATTGACCACAGACCGCACCTGCCGATAGACGGCGCCACCGGCGCTTTCCACATTAACTACTCTTTATTGCTGTACACTACACCAACCACAGATTCAATATCTACAATCTTGTCGTCATATCAAAAGGAACAAATAAAAAGACTGAAAATGTCGAACATTTCACTTTATTCCTACAAGATAAATTATAATAAACATGATTTCATTTCACGGCTTTAACATTCACTATCACAAAAATAGCAAACAAGATGAAAAGGACTTTATTTTGAATGCTACATGGCTTTTAGTGGTGTGCCTGGCCCTTCTCCGGGTCGACGTAGTCCAGCTGCTCCTCGGCGTTGTGGGGCCAGAAGGATGGCTTGTTGAGAGGGTCGAGGGCATCGTTGGGATACGCGTCCTTGAAGTCCTCCATCGTCATCTGCTCATATGGCAGAAGGGCCTTGGTTTCATTGATTTCCTTTTCATACCTGTAAGTTGGAGATGATTTTTGGTGGGTATTCTTTTGTTATATTAGAGCCAAATATCTTAATTTAATTGCAAAATTAAGTTAATTTTAAATCATTATTTAATCAACAATCAAAAATGCAATATCTAAGAGTAAATTGTTCCAAACCATTCTTGGCCCTAAAAAAATTGTTTCTAAAAGGACCTACATCTAATAATAAGGATTTGATTAGATTGTTTTTTCATCATTTGTTTAAAATTAGTTGTATAATTTTATTTGGAAAGTTACTTTAATAAGTTAATTCTTGTCTCTTTTGTATTGGTTAGAATGACAAAAAAATACTAGTAAGTCCTATCATACAGAAGTTGCATATCCATACAATGCATACAGACTTAAAAATATAATGTGAGCATAATAATTGAACCACGCGCGTGATAGCCACGCTACGCCGTCGGCTAGATATTCGGCTAGATGTAATGCCAATGTCAACCCTAAGAACATAGCGTTAAGGATGTAAGCTAATATTAACCATAAGAACATGGCAATAAGAATGTAAATAGATTTAAGCTACGACATAAGTCCTTGTTATGAAGTAGAGGCCCTAAGCGAGACAGACAGTTCAATATACAGACTGAGTTGATTATGACGTGTGACGTTTTATTTTACAAATAATTATCTAAACCCCTTCTTGAATCTATCATCAGAAGTGGGATCGTAAATATTTAAATAAATACCTGCTGCCCACAATGAACAGTAAAAAGTGATAAAATAAAAATTTATAATAAATTTGGAAAATAATAATAAAGACAAAGCAGTGATTAGTGAATTATTGAACTTGAGTGAAGCGAAATTCATAAGCAAATAGACAATACTAGCAAGGCAAGGCTATTATACAGGGTGGTCGAGTTAAGATGGACCAAGGGAAAATCTGAGAAGCAAATATCCTAGTAAGAAGGTGCAGAAGTATTTACCATAGCCACGCAGAATAAATGGAATTATTTGAGACCATTTGAATGAAACATTTGCAAAATGTGTATAATTATAGCTGGGAAGCCACGAAAGTTATAAAATGAGTGGAAACCATTACAAATAGATTGAGAGAGGATCTTCAGATCACTTACAAAATGTCTTAATTTGAACCGTGATTTTAAAATAAGAAGAAAATAACACCGAACCTGACAAGTGAGTACCTAATACTGTACTCTTTTATTTATTGAAGATTGAAAGCCTAAACCGATTGATAGCTTAACTAAAGGAGTGAATGGTCGGTAGCCAGTTGGGTTGACGACATTTGAAATAACCTTAGTAAGACGTGCGGATGCGATTGGCACAGTACTGAAAAAGATGGCAAAATCGGGAGGAGGCTTATCATATACGGGCTGATGATGATAAAGATTGAAGATACCTACTTTCATAGAAACCTGAAACAATTAAAACTACAATTTTGACAAGTAAGCAGAATATTGGAATCAATAAATGAAGGTACAAAATCTGTTGCAATCAGCGATGAAGCTAGATAGAAGATATTATTGTACAAAAAACTACTTGATTTATCTTATCACAATAGAAAACAGCATGAGTATTGAAACAGAAGCTTCAGAACCAGAACAAAACTATCTACATAAAAAGTTCAAGGATTATGATTATGACAGAGAGAACTGAAGCACAGATCTATACTGAAGCGATGCTATCGCTATAATCGAGTTTTACACCTACAAAATGATTGTCAGAGGTACAAGTGTACCTACACAAATTACCTACGAAGTTCCTCTACAACATCATTAGACTGATAATAATTTAACGAAAGAAATGATATAAGTTTAAATGCCATAAAATGGAAACAGTCGATCATCGTGAAAAACAGCTCAGAGATAAGTATTATTGTAGCAAAGGTAATGTATGTACGACAACTATCATTTTACAATAATAATAATATTAATTAACAGTGGAGCATCATGCAAAATAAGGCACAGGTGCACCCCTATGTTCCATAATTTTAATTGTTTTGTGGACTTACTAAAGAGTAGAGTGAATTCTACATGAGAATAGATAATCTATTTTGAAGCTATTTTTATTATTCAGTTGGAAAATAAGTCTTACAAGCAAACTTCGCATAATTCGAGACAAAGAAATGTAATGCAATTTAATGTAGAAATGTAATATACGATGCTATTTTTAGGCAGAGAAGTAATAAGTACCAACGATAATATTGTGTTCATAACTTAGCTACTTCGAGTGGCACGATCTTAAAATGCGAGATCAAATTCAAAGTCATGAGAATGTTTTTAAAATAGAGGACTTTAAAACAAATGCTTCGCTTAAAATTCCAAGTCAAGCTTAGCTATGAGGACTTTTAAATAAACAATCAAATCTTATCGCCTGATACTATACTTGACATTCATTCATGAGATGGAGACTGACGTCATGCTTGACTATTCAAACTATAACAAAGAACCCGTTGTTAATTACACATAGCAAAAGATTAGTGAGGGTTGAGATTGAGACAGAACTTTTGAATAATACTTACCTATAATCATTATTATAAAGAAAAGGGACGCAATTGAGAGAATATTGTGTCGTGTTGATTATTGAGCTTTACATATTAGATGAACTCACGACCATAATCCGAGGTGGTCAGAAACATTGCCGCAAATACTAGCTGTCTTGAATACAGTAGTAAAGTAACAAAACAATATCACTTTGGGTTTGAGTTTGAATATCGAACTTTAGATAAAATGAAATGACCATCAAGAACAGATTTTCTTAGAATTCCTAAAGGAACGAGAGACAATAATGTAGAGAAAGAGCCTTTTGTAACACTTAAAGGGCGCTAAGAATGGTTGCGATCCGAGTAACTTTTGGTTTTTGTGATAGTTCTGTGATGGACACAAAAAAAAAATGTTATTGTAGCTTTGAGACATGAAACATTATAAACGTTGATTACATTGATGACGTCATAGTACAAATGATCAGAATGGAATAATGTTAGAGGCTAGTTTAGCGCTAAAAGCTTTAGACGATGCGGTGTTTATAATCAACTTTAAAACATATTGAAGTTTATGCAAACTGAAACTGATTACTTACTGAAGGAGGTATATGACCACTTATAATTACTGAAGGTATTTGATCTAGAGAAATGAAAGTAAAGTCGATTTTATCTAGTTTTTGAAACAGCCAGGCAGATTTTGTCAAAATAAAGCCGGTGATTTGGAAAGATGCTAATGATTCGTTGTAATTTTAATCCAAAGAAACAATTAAGATTTTTGTGTTGTAGTATTGTAACTAGACTAATCGAAAGAGTCTAATATCGTAGTTTTGAAAGCACTAAAAGACTAAAACATAATAACAAAATTTAAAAAAGTGATTATAGACTATAACGATGTGAAATTAAAGTATTATTAGATTATTACGAATTACTTGATAGTAGTATAGCATATAGCATATATTATGGTCACAAGAGGATAGTAGAGGTATCTGAAAACTAATTACTTAATATTAATAATTGTGTTGATTTTCTTTGCAGAACGATACAATACAATAAAGTTGATGGGGTGCTGAAAACCCTGATGGATGAAATATTATGCAAAAATATAAAATGCTTGTATTGTGTCAAAATATAAAAGCAAAATAGAAATTTGATGAGAGAATCCGTAACATTAAAAAATTAAATTAAGGCTAATAAATTGAATAGCCGGATTCAAATTATTTTAATATTTTCATGACGTAAAATGTAATTATTATTGGAGACATTGGAGCAGACAAACATACCAAATTAACAATATTGGTTATGGTTAATTATTGAAAACCTTAACAGATTCAGAATTGGTAAGAGCACTTGAACCTGAACTCAGTTTGGTACTACAAAATGAATTATTAACAGACAAAAGAGCAAGCACATCCAAGAAAGAATGAATGAAGAAAATTGAAATAAATATTGCAACTAGAGCTAGTAAGGCTAAAAATGAGAGCAAGCTGAGCGAAGTGTCGAACTTGCGAGTTTCGACGTCGCAATAATTACTCATAAGTCAGAATGGACGAGCGTAAAAAATACAGATGACACTAAATACCACAGTCAAAACAGTAACGGCTCTACCTCAATTGAATTACTCACGGGGATATGAAATGAACCCGAAATTGATGATAGTACCATACAATTTTAACAGCAATGAGTTGCTGCCGAGGAGCAATGAAAAACAGTAACGTTCTAAAAACTGAAGTGATATTCGATATATTGCGTTATGCAATTTAAAAAGTAGTATTGTGTCTAAATCAGAGATACAAGGGAAGATGTTTGCCCAAAAGACTGAAAAATAGTTGACAATATTGCAAAAAAAAACTATTACTTAAAGATTAAATTCGATTATGGGATTGGAATAGGATTGGAAGGCAACGAAAAATGCCGTGGTAGCCAATGTGATTAATTAAATAAAAGTGACAATGAGAGTAGCGTAGGCAACTTTTAAAGTTTGCTAAAATCGCAAAGCGCGAGCACCTTATCACCTTATTAATAAGAGTGCTAGGACCGCAAATAAAAATAATCAGTGTACTGTAAGGTAAATAACAGTATACTGAAAGCGTGAGCGACTTAATAAAGTGCGCTAGGACCGCAAATAAAATTAATGAAAGCGTGAGCGACTTAATAAAGTGTGCTAGGACCGCAAATAAAATTAATGAAAGCATGAGCGACTTGATAAAGTGCGCTAGGACCGCTAATACAACCAATGACTGCGCGAGCGACTTGGTAAAGTGCGCTAGGACCGCAATAAAAATAATAAAAAACAAAGCGTGAGCGACTACTCTTGGTAGGGCGCTGGGACCGCAATTTAAATAAAATAATAAAGTACACAAAGTGGCGTAAGCAACTTACAATGCATAGTAAGTGTGCCGGGATCCCAAAGCAAAAACAAAACAAACGAAAAAAATTGATAAAAAATGGGAGTGCATCTGGTAGCTTCCCGCAAAAAAGGGATCTAAAGGTGTCTAAAGGCACTTGACAAATGGGTCGTTGACCGATATAGATATGACAAAGAAATAACAGAAAAGGTGTCTAAATGAGACACATAAGAAAAAATATGTTTTACAGATGTTTCTGTGTGCTTTTGTTTTAATAATATTTCTGTATGCAGGTAAAATAGAGTTTGAGCTTTGAGAGCAAAGCTTTGGGCAGGAAGGCCGTGATAGGGGTTAGTCCATCTAGTTATACTATTAGTTATACAATATAACAGAATGGACAAAAAAAATCCTATTTGTTATACTGCTCAATATAACTTATTGGATTCAAAAAAACAATAGAGGTTTGTCCATGTAGTTATACCTACATATAAACAGCTATAACTTGTAAAGTGTGTGTGACGGTGTGTGTGTGTGTGTGTGTGTGTGTGTGTGTGTGTGTGTGTGTGTGCGTGTGTGTGTGTGTGTGTGTGTGTCGGGGTGTCTTTGTGGGGGGGGGGGTGTGTCAGTGTGTGTGTGTTTATGTGTTGGGGTGTGTGTGTGCATCAAAGTGGATATTTTTATGCCCGTGTATGAATCGGGAGTGTGCGTGTATGTATGTATGCGTGTGTGTATGTGTGTGCGCGTGTGTGTGTGTGTGTGCGCGTGTTTGTGTAGGGGTGTGTTTATGTCTCTGTGGGGGTGTGTGTGTGAGTGTATATGCATCGGGGTGTGTATATGTGTGTGTGTGTTTGTGTCCCGTGTATGAATCGAATTCAAATTTTCTAAACACTCCCCCGATACACACATACACACGCACACACACACACAAACACACCCCCACAAACACACTCCCACAAACACACCCCCACAGGCAGATAAACATACATACATGAACACATACACACCCCCGATTCACACACGCGCATAAAAACATCCACTTTGATACACACACCCCGATGCACACACACACACACACACACACACACAAGCAAACACATGCATCTACCAGAAACACAAACACACACACACACATACATACACACACACACACACATATATACATGACGACACACACACACACACCCCAACACATAAACACACACACACACACTGACACACACACCCCCACAAAGACACCCCGACACACACGCAGACACACACACACACACACACACACACACAGTCACACACACTTTACAAGTTATAGCTGTTTATATGTAGGTATAACTACATGGACAAACCTCTATTGTTTTTTTGAATCCAATTAGTTATATTGAGCAGTATAACAAATAGGACTTTTTTTGTCCATTATGTTATATTGTATAACTAATAGTATAACTAGATGGACTAACCCCGTGATAGCCACGCTACGCCGTCGGCTCGATATTCGGCTAGATGTAATGCCAATGTCAACCCTAAGAACATAGCGTTAAGGATGTAAGCTAATATTAACCATAAGAACATGGCAATAAGAATGTTAATAGATTTAAGCTACGACATAAGTCCTTGTTATGAAGTAGAGGCCCTAAGCGAGACAGACAGTTCAATATACAGACTGAGTTGATTATGACGTGTGACGTTTTATTTTACAAATAATTATTTAAACCCCTTCTTGAATCTATCACGCGCATCGCAGTAGGTAACTGAACCGGTGTAGGTATGCCGTCTCAATGTGAGTTGGCACAAAATGTATGACATTTCCCTGTTGACCGGTTTGTGCTTCTTATTCAAATTCTTATAAGTACTTCCAGTGCAGAATGACTAGCCTGGTTATACGACACTATTCTGAGCTTAAGAGAAAATATAAAAATAAAATGTTCACAAAACAACCAAAATCCTTACTTAGCAATAGCAGCATTGGACTGGGCAACAAAGGCTTCAATAGACTTCTTAATTTCAGCCCACTGTGCCTCGACCTGAGCGGTCTGAGTGTCGGCAGGGTAAGGAATCTTCAAGGCTTCGAACTGCTTCTGGAAGTTATCGACCATGCCGGGGACTGGCACTGCATGCTTATACAGAGCCCAGTTGATCTTTGGCGGCTCTGGCGGGTTAGCCAACACCCTGAAAAACACCGTGATTTAACCAAAAAAGGTCCAACAAAAATAATTATGTAATCCTTGTTAAAACTAACCTCCGAAGGTATCCATCGGAACGGATTTTGAAGCCGGCTAAGTTGACCCTTTGTTCGGCGGGGACCCTCTCGGCGAGGGCGACCCAGTTAACAGAGCTCTGTGCGATCCTTTTCGCCATTATTCGACAATATTTTCAGAATTTCAGCTGGGCTGCGTTCAGAACCTACACCCGTTGTGCACCCCGAGTGCAACTTTCGCACTAAGAGACCCCTCACACTAGCGTCTTTCGAGCGTCGTCGTCTTGCCGGCGCTCACGCAGCGTCGACGCGACGCTGGCGCGACGTCGTCGCGACGCCAGCGCTGAACCACTGCCGAACGCCGGTTTACGCAGCGCCGGCGTCGCGTTAGCGCGGCGCCAGCGCAACGTTTTTTGCGAACAAGTACAATGCACAACGCAACCCCCTCTCCCCGCGCTGCTGCTCACTGACTCACTGACTGTACGCAACAGGCGCCGCGCTAACGCGACGCCGGCGCTGCGTAAACCGGCGTTCGGCAGTGGTTCAGCGCTAGCGTCGCGACGACGTCGCGCCAGCGTCGCGTCGACGCTGCGTGAGCGCCGGCAAGACGACGACGCTCGAAAGACGCTAGTGTGAGGGGACCCTAACGCCGTTCAGAGCCTCGGTGAAAAAACGCTCTTTGCAACTCGGTTGTCACAACTCAACCGTTCCGAACCTCTCACGGGTTGCATTTAACCGTCTAATTAGATGGTTGAAAAACACTCTGACGTTTGGATTATCTGTGGTGTTTTGATCCGCTAACATGGAAGAAGAGTTTTTTATTGTATTTGGAAATGATGGAAGCCCTGGAAGCCCATTTTACCGTCAATGTCAAAATTTGAGGTTATAAATTTTTTTTTTTTTTTTTTATTTATTCGAGGCATTGGCAGTATTGCCATCAGCCTAAATATTTTACAATTTTATAACTTAAATGCAAATTAATACAAAAGAAAAAACTTACAAACTAACCTACCTACCTATCTATGTAGTACAAGAAATTTAAGAGAGTGAGAACTGCATCCCCTCTACCAAGAAGATGCAAAACCCAACCCTACAATTTGCCCACTGTATCCATAACAAATTCATACAAGACAGTATACAATTTTGTATGTTTTAATATAGACTATCGGCCACCCGCAGAAAAGTCGTCTCTAAACCAAATCTCGTATGTAAGTTCTGTATATACCTACAACAGGTATGGCTGTGTTTGGGGTGCTCTCTGGATCACGAAACTGCTTGTTGTATAATTCAAAAGTGGTGGAGGGGGTAGCAGTGACGTCATAAAGATGGCCGCCGACGGTTTTAGTTTTTCTTCAATTGTAGCGCACCTATGAGGTCAATCTAGTTGTGCAAGGAGTCATTTGAAAGCTTATTAAATTTACTTTAATCATTTCATAGACACCTAAAGTGAAAAATTTGTATTTACTGAAATATTTTCAATTTATTGCATTTTTTGTTACCTTCCAGCAATCATTCCGCCAGTTTTCTCGGAAACGGGTAACTTTATTGTGATTATAGGTATTACATAAAACATACAGAATTTTATAAGCTATCTTAAAACATTAATTGTATAAAAATACAACTTCAAACGACTGAGCTATGTCAAATTTTCTAGTGCACAGTAACTATGAGTCCAAGCGTGCGTCGGTGTGCGTTGGGGCGGACGGACTGCAAATAAAATTATTATTTATAGATTATTATATAATTAAGGTTTCTATTGTAATATTGATTAGAAAAATATGCAATTTTATATTATTTAGGTACCTGTACATGCACATGCATTTACATAAACTGTAGATGTACAGGGTTTCAACTTAAATGCGTAACATACTTAAGAGGGAGCTTTAGATTAGACCATAAAACTGAAAAACTTTTACAATGGGACCAACTTTGAAATCATGAGAAAAATAATCAGCTGTTTCATACATTTTGGTCGAGAAGGGATTGACATGTTCTATGGAACATCCAATTTTATTTCACTATTTCAATGTTGACTCCAAAGCAAGGTGATGGTAGTTCATCATCATACTCCGTTTGATATATTACGTAACGCATTAAATTTAACACTATGTTACAGAATAGGAAATAGTATATAGTTCTACATAATAACATAACAAGGATGAAGCTGCCTTGGAAAAGTGAATAAAAGAATGAGAAATCCAATATAATTAAACAGGTTTATAAATATGTATTGTTTATAAAAACAATTGTTAGTTGTAAGCATGCAAAGTAAAACTAGGTTTACAATGGGACCAACTTTGAAATAGAGTTCATCAACATCACCAAAATCCCCGATAGGGCATAATTTTTTTTATTTTTATCAACAGCCGCATCTCGCATTGCGGCAGCCTATTTTGCATTGGCAAGATATTAATTCCAAATCTTTTAACGAAATACATCATGGTTAACGTTGTTATCGGTGACAACTTTTTGTTTTCCGGTGTCCAACCATGGTTTGTAGGTGGTGGTACATTTTGAATTGCCACATCTGCAGTGGCCGAAGCGTACCTATATTTGGTAATTTGCTCTTTTTATATGTTGTTTCAGAGCTTCTTGTGACGGTGGAAGATTATCCACGATACCAATATTTAAAAAAAATCTACTCTAAGATTGTCCATATTGTCAACCGTGTAGGTACAATTTGGGTTTCTTATGACAGTAAAGAACCATAATAAACTACTCACCTTCTTGCTCTGGATCTTGGTCTGTTAGGTCAACCACCGATCCAAATTTTTCCAGAAGATCGTAATTTTCTGTGAAGACTTTCCACGTACCATTCTTTGAAAGACTTAACAATGAGCTTGTGCTGTCGCATCCTGTAAGAGTGTTATACGCCAATAAATCCTGCTAATAAATCAAAACGCGATAAATTTATTTCACAATACGTGATTGAGCAAGCAACAAATCTTGTGGGAGATATAAGTAGAATTATGTTAAACAGCAGAAACACTGACGTTTTACTGTTGCTTACTCATTTCTTCGATAAGATACCAGCGTAGTAGCTTTAGGATTCAATGTGGAATGAGCGCGAGTAAACCAAAATACGATTCAGTCCATAAAATTGTTCCAGCTGACTGTCGGACCAGAACGACACTTATTTATTGGCGTAACACGCTCTTACAGGATGCGACAGCACAAGCTCATTGTTAGGTTTTTCAAAGAAAAGCACGTGGAAAGCCTTCACAGAAAATTACGATCTTCTGGAAAGATTTGGATCGGTGCCGGTGGTTGACCTATCAGAAAATCTAGAGCAAGAAGGAAGGTGAGAAATTTATTATGGCTCTTTACTGTCATAAGAAACCCAAATTGTACTCTTATAATATATTCCTTGCCACCACCTACAAACCATGGTTGGACATTGGAAAACAAAAAGTTGTCACCGACAACAACGTTAACCATGTTTGGTGTCGTTAATCTTGCCGTTAATGACGAACTCTGATCAGTATCTTTAAATACATTTATTCAGGAAATACAACAATGATAAAATTATCTCTAGTATTCGTCCGTCACAAGGAATAACAAAACAAGATCATAATTAATATGACAGAAGTAACTATAGAGCAAAACTCCAATAGACAAGACGAAGTAGGTCCTAACCGAACGCCACACCACCCCCCCACGGAGAAGGAGGAACCGGGGAAAAGATAAATGAGGACCTAGGTGGTTTACATATCGATCACCTGCTTGAACCGTACTCTGCGGCCTGACCTGGTCACTACGGGAGCAGGCTCTGGAATGGGTTTTAATGGGATGGATGAGGGATGGAAATGAGGGTGCGACACATCTGGAGAGGCAGGAGATGTAGTTGCCGACGGTGTGGTTGACTCAAGATATGCTGGTTTAACTCGGTCAATGCTTACTGCTACATCCTTGCCTTTGATCTTCAGAGTGACCGTCTTGTCTGCCCTACATACGATCCTGTGCGGGCCACTGTAAGGTGACTGCAATGACCGACGTACAGATCATGCGTGTTGAAATCACGTCGGGGTCACCACTTTGGTGTCGTTAATCTTGCCGTTAATGACGAACTCTGATCAGTATCTTTAAATACATTTACTCAGGAAATACAACAATGATAAAATTATCTCTTAGGATTCGTCCGTCACAAGGAATAACAAAACAAGATCATAATTAATATGACAGAAGTAACTATAGAGCAAAACTCCAATAGACAAGACGAAGTAGGTCCTAACCGAACGCCACACATGTATTTCGTTAAAATATTTGGAATTAATATCTTGCCAATGCAAAACAAGCTGCGCCGCAAATGCGAGATGCGGCTGTGTTGATAAAAATAAAAAAATGCATGCCATATCGGGGATTTTGGTGATGTTGCTGAATCATTCTACCTAGTTTTACTTTGCATGCTTGCAACTAACAATAGCTTTTTTATAATTATAACAATAAATATTTATAAACCTGTTAAATTATTTTGGATTTCTCATTCTTTTCTTCACTTTTCCAAGGCACTTGTTATGTAGAACCTGTAAAATTTAATGCGCTATACAGGGTGAAATTGATATCATTAGCATCCTTTTAAACTAAGAATCTACCCATCAAACTGAACAACTTTTACTATGGGAGCAAACCGATCGGAGCAAAAAATAAATCAGCTGTTCCATACATTTGAATCGAGTAAGCGTTGCAGTTTAGTATGGAATTTTTAGGCTGATTAATTTTTAGCTCCGATCGGTTTGCTCCCATAGTAAGGTTGTTCAGTTTGCTCCCATAGTAAGGTTGTTCAGTTTGATGGTCAGCCACAGTAGACTCTTAGTTTAAAAGGATGCTAATGATATCAATTTCACCCTGTATGTATCAAATAGGGTACCTACTTCAGTTCAGGCCATCAAGTTGAACCACTATCACCTTGGGAGTCAACATTGAAATAGTGAAATAAAATTGGATGTTCCATAGAACATGTCAATCCCTTCTCCACCAAAATGTATGAAACAGCAGATTATTTTTCTCTTGTTTTTAAAGTTGGTCCCATTGTAAAAGTGGTTCAGTTTTATGGTCTAAACTAAAGCACCCCCTTAAGTATGTTACGCATTTAAGTTGACACCCTGTACATCTATAGTTTATGTAAACGCACGTGCAAGTACCTAAATAATATAAAATTGAATATTTTTCTAATCAATATTACAATAGAAACCATACCAACCATATATAATAATCTATAACTAATAATTTTATTTGCAGTCCGTCCGCCCCGCCGCACACAGACGCACGCTTGGACTCATAGTTACTGTGCACCAGAAAATTTGACACAGCTCAGTCGTTTAAAGTTGTATTTTTATTCAATTAATATTTTAAGATAGCTTATAAAATTCTGTATGTTTTATGTAATACCTATAATCACAATAAAGTTACCCGTTTCCGAGAAAACTGGCGGAATGATTGCTGGAAGGTAACAAAAAATGCAATAAATTGAATATATTTCGGTAAATACAAATTTTTCACTTTAGGTGTCTATGAAATGATTAAAGTAAATTTAATAAGCTTTCAAATGACTCCTTGCACAACTAGATTGACCTCATAGGTGCGCTACAATTGAAGAAAAACTAAAACCGTCGGCGGCCATCTTTATGACGTCACTGCTACCCCCTCCACCACTTTTGAATTATACAACAAGCAGTTTCGTGATACGGAGAGAACCCCGAACACAGCCGTACCTGTTGTAGGTATATACAGAACATACATACGAGATTTTTTTTTCTCTGGTCTGGCCCCTACACTAATAATCCTTGAAGAGTCAAAGGAATATTTATACATTTTAGTATATCCTGACAATAACATATAAACAATATACGTTGCAAATAAAACTTAGGACATTCCAAAATCAAATGCTGAAGATCACAGAATTGTTCACTACAATGGGGACAAGATGAATTTTCAGATAATTTCAAACGATGGAGGTGAGCTGGAAATTTGCAATGTCCAATACGAAGTCTACTGATTAGAGTTATAAAATGTCTCTCAAGATATCTAGTGCCCTTCTCAAACCATGCTTTAGAGCTAGGATATGGAACTATTTCAGCTAACCATTTTCCCTTTATCAAGTAAACCGTGATCGTTCCGTACCTTATTGCGAGTTTTGAAAATCATACGAGCGACTTGGTAGTAGAAAATGTCAAAATTACTATGAAGTGCGATTTTTGAAAATCATACGAGCGACTTGGCAGTAGAAAATATCAGAATTACTATGGAGATTATGCATCTTTCTACTGCCAAGTCGCTCGTATGATTTTCAAAAATCGCACTTGAGATAATGCATCTTTCTACTGCCAAGTCACTCGTATGATTTTCAAAAATCGCACCTCTGGAGTGCGATTTTTGAATATCAGACGTTCAAAACGAGTAGTAGAAAATGACGTAAAATCGATGATTTGCCATTTTTGAATTCAACTTTCTATCACTCGCAACGAGTGCTCCGAACCACTCGTAACCAATTCTACCACTCGAATGTTTGACGTTTGTAATGTTGTCAGACTTCAACAGATTTAACTTTTTTTCTACGTTCCGTTAACCCATAATTTTGGCGGTAAAGTCCGATTTGAAATGTTACTATGAAACCATTCATTCGTTCGTTCGTTCAATTGAAACATTTTCTGTGTGAATCGAAACGGTTTTGGCACATCCGAACGATTTCAAAAATAGAGAAAAACGTAACCACTCGGAATGAAAATCTCAATTCGTATGCGAATGTCAAGTCGCTCGTATGATTTTCAAAAATCGCACCCCTGGCCGTTCCGAACCTTGGAGCGAGTTGAAAAAACAACTGCATAAAAAGGTCGTGAACGCAGCCCTGGAGTGCGATTTTTGAAAATCATACGAGCGACTTGACATTCGCATACGAATTGAGATTTTCATTCCGAGTGGTTACGTTTTTCTCTATTTTTGAAATCGTTCGGATGTGCCAAAACCGTTTCGATTCACACAGAAAACGTTTCAATTGAACGAACGAACGAATGAATGGTTTCATAGTAACATTTCAAATCGGACTTTACCGCCAAAATTATGGGTTAACGGAACGTAGAAAAAAAGTTAAATCTGTTGACGTCTGACAACATTACAAACGTCAAACATTCGAGTGGTAGAAATGGATACGAGTGGTTCGGAGCACTCGTTGCAAGTGATAGAAAGTTGAATTCAAAAATGGCAAATCATCGATTTTACGTCATTTTCTACTACTCGTTTTGAACGTCTGATTTTCAAAAATCGCACTCCTGCAGTCACGGGGACTTCGAAACAGTGCTGCCAATGTAAATTTCTCGATTCCCCGCTTAAGTAGGCTCAATTCCCCGAATTTACCCGATTTCCAATCATGCATTCCCCGAAAATTCCCCGATACTAATATTCAAGAAATAAAGCATTTTTTCATACAAAATGTAGTTTAATGTTTCACAAAATTAGCTTATCAACTTCTTTGTCTTCTAATTTTTATCAAAAAATCTACTTAAATATTTATATTCTAAATATTTAAGTGAGTTTTATTTATTATTTATATTTCTCCCACATTTTCGATCAAAGAATAGTCCAATTCGGTTCGAATTTTAACAATCCCTCTTCTTTAGACATCCTTTGTTCGACATTTGTTACAAATAGTCGATTCCCCGAAATTCCCCGATTTGAATCATTCCCCGCGCTCTCCCCGCACGCACCCCTCATTCCCCGAAAATCGGGGAAATTCCCCGGAATTGGCAGCACTGCTTCGAAAGTAACCAACCAAAGATTGCCAAAGACAAAACTAGATAAACTAGATACAGGGTTGCCAGATGCGATTTTCTATTTCTCCCCACATTTGAAATAATTTTTCTCCAAAACGATACTATTTTCTCTAGTTTTACCCAAAGGCCAGAATGGTGATCAGTACGTACAGTAATATAGCCTAAAAAGAATAAAAACGCTTTCAACAGGATAGACATATTGGTGCAGAGAAATAAAACACCTGTTTTGTTCGGCAAATGAAGGAAAAAACATACAACTTACCAGAAAACTGTGGTTCAACTTCCTATGCTGATCTGTATCTTCTTGTTGACATTAGGACATAATGTCTTCTACTAGGTAGGTAGGTAACTACACAGCGCATTAAATTAAACTAACGTCTTCTCTTTGACAAATTATTAAAATTTTCTTCTTTTAGATATTACAGAATGATCAAGACAATCGACAAACCAAACAAAACTTTACAAAACAAACAAAAAACCTCATGTGGAGTGAATAAGTGGTTGGAGCGAATGAATAAATGGAATGAAGGAACGAGAGGAAACGAAAGAACGTTCAAAAAATTCATGTTCGTTTCATATACGTATGCGTTCCAAAACTAAAAATTAAAGTACCCAAAATTCTCCACATGATTTTTTTTTCTCCAAATTTCTCTCCAAAAGTTCCTTTTCTCAAAAATTTCGCAAGGAGCCGAATTTTTACCCAAAATTGCGAAAAAAATACCCAATCTGGCAACCCTGATTAGATATTTTGTTTTTGGTGTTGCGGTTTTCTAAGGGTCCATATAATGGCCAGCCAATAATGCGCGGCCAAACAATGTCCGACCCAACAATGTCCAGCCCGTATTCCATGCAATGATGGGCTGGCAATTACACCCCGAGCTAAAAATGTGCACCAATTGATGGCCCGGACAGTGACGGTCCAGCTCGTATTGTCCGTCGTGTAATGCGCGGCGTGTAATGTCCGACCCAGTAATTGGAGACCATCCACCAATTACATTGACACCAATTACGGGCCGGACATTATGCTTTGGACAGTTTTGGTCCGGGGCGTAATTGCCGACCAAAATAATGTCCACCCCCGTAATTCGTGGACAAGATGGCGTCTATTTTCTGTGTTCTGATTGGTTCATGATTTATTCTTAGTCTATGGTCATTTTTGTTTTTAATTCAGCTTTGTCTATGCTAGCAGTGATTATAAGGCGCTCTATTCATTAACCTACCAGCCAATGTTGCGCTTGATAATCTTCTTTCGCTCCTATTATCCCGCTTTTAGCCCATTATTAGGCTGCCTGTCCATTGACGCGAGCTGGCTGTGCGAGCTGTGTAATGAGGAAAATATTAACCAATAGGATTGCATAAAAAAACCCGCCAGCTCCAGTGGACAGGGATTTGGGAGCTAGTTTTGAAATTCATACATTTTCGAGCAAGCTGGCTGAGCGAGGCGGGAGATGGGATAGTATGCCGCTAAAGTTCGACCAGTGTTTCCAACTTAGTGGATTTTTCACTAATCTGTGTTTCTGTAATGCAAAATAGCCTTAAAATTTCGTTGCTATTTGGAAAGGATTACATTGTCAATAATATCACGCGATACTCAGCATCGTGACCATTTTATTAGGTACCTATACCAGCCCCCGTAGCATGTTGCGCGTGATAAGTCGTTGCCGCTTTTACGTAGAGAGAGAGCTTATGCACGATAGGTGCTAGCTGCTACGAATAAGAATGTATAGAAATGTAAATCAAGCTCAAAAAGTGACACCAAAAAAACTACACTTTGCCGCCAAAACTCATACAAAATGTCATTTTTCATTAGGTGCCAAAAATTATGTTGCTTTTGTTTAGAGTTATTCTTCCCCAAAGAATATATTTAATTTCTTCCCTATATTTATTCTTATTCGTAGGTGTCATCAATGATTTTATAACATCACGAGCTTTTACCCGCGACTTCGTCTGCATAAATTATATACCAGATTTTAAGTCAGATGATAAGCTATCAAACAAAAAAAGTTTCATCAAAATCGGTTCAGTAGTTTTTGCGTGATACTTGAACAAACAAACAAACAAACAGACAGACAAAAAGTCCAAAAATTTGTGATTTGGAATCAGGGAAGCCTAAACCATATCGTAATCTTTTTTTTGTAAATATCTTCAATGTACAGACACACTTCTGTTACAGTTTTATAATAGTTTAGAGATTAGCTGTCATGCTCATGCTACGAGGGCTGGCACTTCTATACAGGGTGTTAAAATAAATGGCACACTTACCAAGAGTGCGATTTTTGAATCTCATTCGCTGAGTTTAGCAGTTGAAAATGTCAAAATTACTGTGAAGATATGCATCTTTCTACTGCTAATTTGACTTTGAAAAATCATACTTCAGGAGTGCGATTTTTGAATGTCAAATCAGCAGTAGAAAGATGCGCATCTCCATAGTAATTTCGACATTTTCAACTGCTAAACTCAGCGAATGAGATTCAAAAATCGCACTCCTGAAGACTTTGTGGCGCGTCGCCGCCGCCGCCGCCGCACCTCCGTCCCACCCGTCGTCGTTTCGTGCGTATATGTTTCTCACTGCATCGAATTCTCTCTGCAGTGATTCTCTCTGCGGTGAGTCTCTCTGCAGTGAATCTCTTTAGTACCTAACAGATACCAAATGCGTTTGTTAAGTTTCCCCAACTGATTAGATTGATTGAAAAGAAATGCTAGATCACTGTTCTTATTATTTATCTTGGTTTACAGTGAGGTACTAAAATATCTGAAGGTTACTACGATTTAGTACCCAATACGTACTAAAACTTAGTATTGTTTAATGTTAAATATATCTCATGACCTTGATTTACAGATGCTACTTTTTTTTGGTACTTACTTCTAAGGAATCTGGAAATATTTTTTTTGCCTGTACTAATTAGGTACTAAATCATCATGATAAAAAGGTAGGAGGATTACAACTAGGTAAAAAAATTATCCAGACAACCTGATCGTCAGGATGACTGGACCGCTGTTTTGCGATTTTTGAATCTCATTCGCTGAGTTCAGCAGTTGAAAATGTCAAAATTACTATGGAGATGCGCATCTTTCTACTGCTGATTTGACTTTCAAAAATCGCACTCCTGAAGTATGATTTTTGAAAGTCAAATCAGCAGTAGAAAGATGCATATCTCCACAGTAATTTTGACATTCTCAAATGCTGAACTCACCGAATGAGATTCAAAAATCGCACTCCAGGTACTAAATATTTGATGATATACCAAATAGAACTAAATCGTGCATAGCTTAATCGAATCGCCGGCTTGGTCCAGACATCCTGACGCTCACGAAAGATGCGTATCTCCATACATTTTCAACTGCTGAGTTCAACGTATGACCACAGGAGGAGTGCGATTTTTGAAAGTCACTTGTCAATATTACTATGGAGACGTGCATCTTTCTACTGCTGATTTGACATTAAAAAATCATACTCCAGGAGTGCGATTTTTGAAACTCATTCGCTGAGCTCAGCAGTTGAAAATGTCAAAATTACTATGGAGATAATGCATCTTTATACTGCTGATTGGACTTTCAAAAATCATACTTCAGCATGGGTAGCATGCCAACCCGCGATAGCCGTAATCACGGCTATCGTGGGTTGGCGTACTACGGCTTCTGGAGTGCGATTTTTGAAAGTCCAATCAGCAGTACCTACAAAGATACGTATCTCCATGGTAGGTAATTGTGACATTTACAACTCCTGAGTTCAAAGTATGAGTTTCAAAAATCGCACAACAGGAGTGGGATTTTTTTAAGTCAAATCAGCATAAGAAAGATGCGTATCTCCAAACATTTTCAACTGCTGAGTTCAAACAAAGAATGAGATTCGAAAATGGCACTTTTTATAATAGCAATTGGCAACCTTAGAGGATTCCAAACGGACAAGGCGTATGAAGTGACGACTTTTGTATTGAACGGGCGTTGAAAGGGTTAACGCATATCTAGGTTGGCCTCTGTGCCGTGATATTAATGAGGAGAGAAACAGGTGTCGATTCGAACTGTGCCACGACTTAACTAAATTTATTCCTGTCACTTTCTAAAATAAGATTAAGAAAAGAGACAGAAAACCAACAACTGACTTTAGTGCTGTCAAAGTGACGTTACACGCCCAAAATATGATGCCATCATAATGTACCCCATCTTATTTAAGGCGTTTTTGGGCGTGTAACGTCACTTTGACAGCACTAAAGTCAGTTGTTGCTTTTCTGTCTTTTTTTTAAATCTTATTTTAGAAAGTGAGAGGAATAAATTTTGTTAAGTAAGTCGTGGCACATTTCGAATCGACACGACAATAATACTAAATTTTTAGACGTGCAATAAAGTATAATTGTATCTTATTATTTTCATTTACAATACAAATCACACGCTCGCCTTTATCTGGGGTAGCAATTTATTATTATCATGGTCCAACATTTGTTGCGCAGGATTAGGGAAAACCCAGAAAAACCTAATCAGACCAACAACCTTATAAAACATTTACTTATTTTTTAATATGTAGGTAAGTACTTAAATAGCAAAGAATGTAACTTAAATAAACTAAGTACAATAGCAAAGAAATAATCTTAAATAAACTAAGCAGGTGCAATAGCAAAGAATGGAACTAAAATAAACTAAGTACAATGACAAAGAATGGAACTTTAAAAAGTAAGTACTTAAATAGCAAAGAATTTAACTTAACTAAGTATACAATATCAAAGAATGGATCTTAAATAAACTAAGTACAATGTCAAACAATGGAACTAAATCAACTAAGTACTTAAATAAACTAGTACAATAGCAAAGAAATGAACTTAAATAAACTAAGTACTTAAATAAACTAAGTATAATGGCAAAGAATGGAACTTAAATAAACTAAGTACCTACTTAAAAAACTAAAAAAGTACCTACTTAAAGTATAATGGCAAAGAATTGAACTTAAATAAACCAAGTATTAAAAAAAACTAAGTAAGAACAATAACAAAGAATGGAAATGAAATAAACTAAGTACTTAAAAAACTAAGTATAATGGCAAAGAATGAAACTTAAATAAACCAAGTACTTAAAAAAACTAAGTATGTACAATAGCATAGAATGGAACTTAAATAAACTAAGTAGGTATAATGGCAAAGAATGGAACTTAAATAAACTAAGTACTTAAAAAAACTAAGTAGGTATAATGGCAAAGAATGGAACTTAAATAAACTAAGTACTTAAAAAAACTAAGTAGGTATAATGGCAAAGAATGGAACTTAAATAAACTAAGTACTTAAAAAAACTAAGTAGGTATAATGGCAAAGAATGGAACTTAAATAAACTAAGTACTTAAAAAAACTAAGTATACTTAAAAAGAAACTAAGTAAGTACTTAAAATAACAAAGAATAGTAGAGCAGGTAGAGCAGATAGTGCAGCGGGTAGAGCACGTAGCGCAGCAGGTGGCACTGTGTTCAGCGTAGGTGACAGAGCAGGTAGGCGATATGGTGTGGTAGGAAGGGTGTTTACGACAAATAAATTCGTAAAGTGTCACGGATGACTTGACGACAATACGGGCATCTGTCATCATGACGCTGCATCTCCTGCATACATTCGCTGCAGAACACGTGCCCACATGGCAAACAGGCTTCCGTGGGCACGTTCTGTATGCACACCCTGCATATTGGCGCAGCAGGCGGAACAGGCACTACTGCGGGCAGTTCAGCTGCTGCTCTGGGATCGGCAGGTGGATCAACGGGTTGAGCAGGTGGATCAACAGGTATAACAGGTGGATCAATGGGTAGAGCAGGTAGTGCAGCGGGTAGAGCAAATTGTTCAGCGGGTAGAGCAAGTGGTGCAGCGGGTAGAGCAAGTGGTGCAGCGGGTAGAGCAAGTGGTGCAGCGGGTAGAGCAGGTAGTGCAGCTGGTGGCATTGCGTGTAGCGCAGGTAGCGGACCAGGTAGGCCATGTGGGGCGGCGGGATGGGCAAGTGGCGCAGCAGGTAAGGCAGGCGGGGCAGGGAATGCGGCGGGCAGGGCATTCTGATCAGGTACACCAGCTAAAGAAGGATAGTAGGGCTTAGGATGTGGTTAAAGGGATTTATAGAGAAGTTAGTAGGAATATGTATCAGTTGGCGTTGGTGGAGAGACCTCGCCTCTGTTTACCGCTTCACATGAAAAAAAAAAACTTAAAAACAAATATAAAAAAAAAGTCTGAAGGGTTGACATTGTTTGGTAAGGATGATCTCAGAAGAAAGTTTTGAAAAAAATGTAAGGAAAAGTACATAAGTAAATAAAATGAGCTAAAAATTGAGAAACAAGTTTGGTGCTGATGCAATCAATGCAATCTTCCATCTCTGACAAGTCTTCCATTGAAGTCTTCTGGCAGTTATACCTGCACTTACACTATTATAACTGCTTACATACTTATAACTTTTAATTTCGTAGTTGTGCGTATTTTTTATTCTTGATTTGGCTGTTTGGCTATTTGTATATCTTTAAATGTTTGCTTTTTGTAATAGTAGTAGTAGACAACGCATGATCTCGGCATTTGAATTTATTAAATAAAACTAGGTACCAAAAGGCTTCACTGGAAGACTTGTCTTATGCAGGCTGCACACGGAGAGGCCTGAAAAGAGATGATGGCATTTTTTTCATTTATGTACTTTATATTAGGTAAAATTTTGTCCATAGTTGAGTTTTCCGTTTTAGTTACACGACTGATATTCAGAACTGCAGACAGACTATTTGTATCTGTTTGTATATATCTTGTTGTAAATAAATTCCTGTAATTTTTGACAAAAAAAAACTTAACTCTAATAAATTAATGTTGGTAAAATATATACAGATGGCGCTAGTAGTATTCATAAACCAAGAAGCTTGAAATATATTATCATAAACCAAGGATTTTAGAATAAAATTATAACTACACCTATGCCTAACCTATGCCAGCTCATATGAATAGGTAATAATCATTAGACGAAGAATTTTTCGGTAATAATAGTTACTTCTTATGGCCACCTTCCTGTGTCCGAATAGCTAGCGTACACATGAAAGGGATCTGGCTGGAATTGATGCCAATAAATAGTGCCTAAATAGTGCCTAATTAGTACCTAGGTCAAATAAATAGTACCGCTGTACTTTACGAGATATCGATCAGAGATGGCGCTTTATTTTAATTCTAGGCACTATTTGTAGGCACTATTTAGGCACTATTAATTGACGCTAATTTCAGCCAGATCTCTTTCATGTCTACGCTAGCTATACGGACACCCTATCAGGACTACAATGTGACATTCTTGTTTTTTGGAAATGTTGTTTAATTGTTTAGAAACAAAAAGATACGATTGGGGACAGCACAACAGCCTCGGTGCAGTCTTAACTCTTTGGTATTGATATACGAAAATGATGATGGTGGACTGATCGACAAAAACTACATGGGTTCCTTTTTGACTACGGAATCCTAATTTGGTGAAGGTTCAAAATATTCACTAGATACTTGCCCCAATCCTCAAGAAGCTGAATTGGTTCCATCTCTTCCCTCTCGCCAAGCTCGACCTCTTGCCCGATCTCCGGCACCACCTCTTCGACAGGAGCCAATATTATATTGCGCGAGACTATAGACAAAAAATCCCGCAAGGTGATTTGCCCGCGATCGAGGGCACGCTCCTGCTCCAGCAGAAACCGCGTCCGCACGTACTGTCGCTCGCGATTTCGTCGCCTCAAGTTACCACCGGCCATCTGCGCTTGTAACCGGGATCGACATACGGCCATTTTTGCCTGCATGACAGCTGAAAGTAATTCATAATTTTCTTAAAAAAATCTACCGTGTATCTCATTGTGAGAGGCCGTCCCAGGAGAACATAAGTAAAGATCGATCATAATAATGATTATTGGTTTTCCGAAAAGGTCAAACAAGTGCGATGCACCCTCAACTCAACCAATGAAAGTGGATGCATTAAAAGATATGTGAGTTTGTCTGAATCATAACGTGTGGCGGTCTATGGTCTCTGCCGACCTCCATGGGACAAGGACGTCAGTACACTTTGTTATGTTTTTAATGGTTTTAAATGCATTTCTGTTGTAATTTTGGTCCCTACATACCTGTAAAATGCCATATGTTTGGTCTTGACCCCAATGAGCGACGGAGAGACTCGTGGTAGCTCTCAGCGGCATTATTTGTGCGGTGTGGACTCCCGTGTACAGACAGTCTTTCGGGCCCCACCTGTAAACATTTTTAAAATTTAGTAAATAAATAAAATTCTTAATTTGTAAACTAAGATCCATTTTATTAGTAACAATTTTATTATTCCAATCAAAATATGTTTATTATCATTCAATTACCATACAATAGCACAGATTATTTAATAACTGTAGTCTTTGATTTAATAGTTACTACCCTCCAACTACGCTCAGAGGAATGATCTCCTTTATTCTATTGTTACTACCGTAAACAATAGGTAGGTATTTTACCTACTTAGGTACGCAGTGCCGGATTAACCATAGAGACAAAGTAGGCAGCTGCCTATAGGCCCAGCGCTGCCTAGGGGCCCCGCAGCCTGAGAGAAATTTCTCGAAGATTTAGGCCCACCCCAAAATTTAAAGGAATTATTTAAAAGTCTGTTACAGTCAATAAAAAAGGTATTAAAAATTTATACTTATTGCAAAATTTCGAGCTCATTTTTGTTGTTTTATTTTTGGCGCTCTAAAACTGAGCTCTCGCTGGAACCGAATTATAATATCCTGTTTAATATAAAGCTCTTTCTGCTCGCTCATGCTTTTTTCTAACACACATCTGCTCTATTTTGCCATGAGCTATACAATCAACATAATATAATTTTATTATGTTGATTGTTGGCCTTGTGGCCTATGAAAATTAGTTGTAACTATTTTAAGGAGATGATCAGACCATCAAGCTGGACATCTTTCTTTATGGGATAATAAGAAAAAAAACATAATAATAATAACTAGGCGTAGAGAGTACATATCATAGATAAGCTACTATTGTACATATGTTCCTTGAACTAGGCGAAATCCTTACGTTAATACACAACCACTTAAAACTGTCAAAAAGAAAAGATTTAAGCGCGCGTAGCTGTCAAACGTATCTATGGGCGTATGCAAGAAGATTGTAGGTACGGACGGCGTATGACCTAAAGTTGACAGATGGATGTGTTATACCTAGGTTATACCCCAAGAAGCTTGAAATTAGAGAAAATTTCAAGCTTCTTGGTTATACCCGCTATTTATCGCGGGTTTTAAACTGTAGTCTGCGCGGGTTGGTGTACTAGCCCAAAGAGTACTACTAGCCCCGCCTTCACGTCTAGTATGATTTCTCTACACGCGCGCGGCGCGCCTTCGCTGCGTATGTACAAAATAACCTGTTCCCGCGCTTTTCGGAAAGCGCGAGCCGCGCTTGCCATGAGTTGAAGTATGGGAAATAGCCGAGTCGCGCGCGTGTAGAGAAATCATGCTAGATGTGCTGGACCGCTGAAGTGCGATTTTTGAAAATCATACGAGCGACTTGGCAGTAGAAAATGTCAAAATTACAATGGAGATTATGCATCTTTCTACTGCCAAGTCGCTTGTATGATTTTCAAAAATCACACTTCTGGACTCTCATGTAGTATAAAGTATTATTGGATATAGGAACAATACAAGAATCAACAAGAATAAAATTAATTTTATAAACCTGAAGAGCTCAATCGCAGCATTCGCAGCTCAGAGAATCAAAAAATCGCAGACTAGGAACATAAAACGCGCTACAATGTGCCCCATTACACCATCAGTATTTACCAAGATCCGGTGATCGTGATCAGTGATCTTGGTAAATACTGATAGTGTAACGTTGATGATTGACGGATCGTGAGATCTGATCGCAAATATTTAGATATTTTGAAATGTCACCCATTACACGGAATATCATGATCTTGATCCCGTGATCGCGCTAGATCTACGTTGATTGACGGAAAAAATATTAACATTAGACGGTCAATCATGATCACAATCAGAAACCGTAGCATGATGCGCGTGATACGGCTATATCACTCATTTTATCTCGTTCGTTCACGCGCAAATAGAAAGAGAAGGCGCGATAACGCTATATCATGCTGGCATACTACAGTTACGGCCGCAGTTCACTGTTTGCCGCCATAAGATGAACACGTAATAAACAGAAAAAAATGAATTTTTGAGAAACCCCTAACTCTACAAAATAAATAGGTACTAAGTTATGTAATAGGTTATTTTTCCCTTTTAAATGCTATGTGTATTTTTTGTGTACAATAAAGTACTTAATGTTTGTTATTTGGCGTTGGGCCTTTTGAAAATCCCGCAATTAAATGTTATGTAATTCTAACCTAATATTAAATATTAAATTAAGTTGACAAGGACTAAGAAAATTGAAAAAAAATATCTTCCTCTACAAAAAACTGCATTGAAATCGGTCCAATGCCACAGAAATAGACGTCATAGTTATAACACCTTGTTAGATGACATTCATAACACCGAAGACGAGGAGGACTATGAAAATTACATATTATTATATGCGCTGTTGTCGTCCGCTTCCATCGCGGTGCGAACGCTGAGCTGACTGACGAAAATTGATTGATGTAACGTTAGACGCATTAATCTGGATCGCGATCACTGATCACGATCGTTGATTTCAAAATATCTAAATATTTGCGATCAGATCTCACGATCCGTCAATCATCAACGTTACACTATCAGTATTTACCAAGATCATTGATCACGATCACCGGATCTTGGTAAATACTGATGGTGTAATGGGGCACAATCAACGATCGTGATCAGTGATCGCGATCCAGATTGATGCGTCTAACGTTACATCAATCAATTTTCGTCAGTCAGCGTTCGCACCGCGATGGAAGCGGACGACAACAGCGCATACAGGGTGTCCCAAAAACCAACGTCAAGCCGAAAACGGTTGATAGGCCAGGTGGTGACAGTTATCAAAAAAAAAAAAAATCTAAGATTAGTACTTTCCACAAAAATTTTTTTTTTTAAATTTACACCCTGTGATGATCTTTTAAGTACTATGACTACAACTCTTTACTTTTCAATTTTTTTTTTGTGTGGTGTAACCCTGAATAACCCTTCTGTCATCTACAGTCTGAAATTAAAACACAACTGCCTCAGTTTTAAAGAAAATATCACTTTTTGCCCCACCATACACTAAAAATTATTACATCGCCCAACTTTAACTAACTGTACTGAAAAAAAAATGTACTGTCCTATTTCGGCAAGTGACTTTAAAAGATGGTGTATTTAGTCAGGATTCTAAAAAGGTATAATACTAGCTAGATTATTTATTAACTAAGAACACATAAATTTTTTTTCAAAAGAGACCCGATTTTAAGCTAATTCTTTTTACATAGCAGGGTTGGATTTTGTACTATAATTATAGTATTTATACTATAATTTCGCCGTTTGTACTATATACTATCCACATCTAAGGATAGTACGCTAAAATACTATAATTTCAAGATTGGATCAATGGGAAGCTTTCAAGCTCTATTTCACCGATATGGCACTTTCAGAGCGCTTGATAACTGGCCAAATAATTCTTGATTTGCTAAGAGACCCATACATGAAGCTATATTATGAATTCATGTCCTGAATTATTAGTTCAAACAATTTATTAAAGTGTCTTTAATGCAATCTCAAAACGTATTTTTCCTAGACTACCTACTTACCAAGACTAAGATAGGAAACTGCCACGGATGAAGATAGAACTAATAGTAATATTCAAGAACTGATGAACTTAGTAGAAGAGGAGTAGGTAAATTTTACCTTGACTGGTGTTGATTTTAATGACTATTATGTTAAATTAAAAATAATTAGTGTACTATAATTTTTTATAAATACTATCCTTTTCATTTTTTTGTGCTATCTTTTTCAACGTCCCTAAATCCAACCCTGTTACATAGTTAAAATAGTTCTAATGCACGTTAGGCTTTTTCTAAGTCCCTAATTGCCAGGTACAAGTTTGAATGAGATGGATAGTGACCTACGTGCATTAGAACCATTTTAACGATGTAAAAAGAATTAGCTTAAAATCGGGTCTCTTTTGAAAAAAAAATTATGTGTTCTTAGTTAATAAATAACGTGAACGAACGAGATAAAATGAGTGATATAGCCGTATCACGCGCATCATGCTACGGTTTCTGATTGTGATCATGATTGACCGTCTAATGTTAATAGTGATTATATTCTCTTTGGTTAATATTTTTCCGTCAATCAACGTAGACCTAGCGCGATCACGGGATCAAGATCATGATGTTCCGTGTAATGGGTGCCAATTTCTGTTATTTACTAAATCTGATTCTCTGACTTGCTTGACTGAATGTGATAATATGAACAAAATGTGAAGAGAAGAGTGTACCTAATCCTCTTTTAAGTTTGTGGAAGAGTGTGTTGTGTAATAACCGGAAATTTCTTACCCTTCCTAACCACTGAGTCTCAAAATAGGCGTGAAACTCCGCACTAAATATCTCGCCTGCTATAGCTGTCACCTCCGCGAACCCTAAGCGGATAAGGTTTGGAGGCAGCATGGCAAGTGACCCGTAGAGCCGCGTCAACCTGGACCCTCTTGCCTCCACTTGTCGCACCGGGAGCCCTAAAAGGGCAGCACGACGTCGCAAGGCCTACAAAAAGATACAACATTTTAGTAGTAAATATCATCGGTTTTAGAACAACTTGTATAATAAAGGATTCAATATTTTACTAACCTGCATCAAATGGAAGAAGCATCCTTGTGTCTGCAAGCCGCTTACAGATTCCAATGCGCCGTGTAATGCCTCTTCAAAGTCCGCTACTATGTGTTGCGGTTGTGGATGTCCCGCCGCCTGCCAAACCCGCTGCAGCACCGCGTCATACAGTGTTCGCGTCCTGTTGCTCATCAGGACCACGATGGGATGAAAAAAATGGCCTTGATATACACAAGTGATCGTCAGAATTTGTGCGGCATTCACCAGGCCGGCTGGCACAGTCTGGAATGTGCCGTCTACGAGCAGCGTTGTGCTCAAGCGGAGGCATTCTCCAAAACCCTCCATGGCCAAGACAATCGCCCATGCCCCAATAACTTGCACTGTGGCCAGTAGCAAGCCACGGTAGCGAGGGTGCTCCTGGAGAGCTGTGCCATATGCTTGCAGCGTATGCGGCACTGGTGGAGTCCTGCTTCTCCGCCAGTTTCGCATCGAGGAGACGACCCCTTCAAACAGCAAGTGTGCTGCTGCATCGGGGTGCCTGCATAATAAAAATATACAAAATTATAGTATCTACAGTTTTCTTCTTTTTTTTTGGTATGGGGTATTTTCCTATTATTTTTTTTTCCTTCCCTTAGTAAATTTTTTAAATTAAATTAAAACGTTTTCAAATACTATGCATGTCTGATGCATGTATTGGTTTATACCTACTTAATTAGATTTTTATTTTGTATAAACATTCATTAACATTGTGTACCGGTCGCTCTCAGAATTTTTCACCAACATGAACTGTAGCTAACCCTGATAGTCTTTTTGGGTTGTTACTGCAACACCTGGGTCTCTACCCGCACATTCGAACTTTGCAATTGCGTGAACGTTTTCGTTCCAATGTCAACTCTATTACAATGAGGTGTGGACCGAAACAGTGGTGATATATCCAACATCGAAAGTCCGGGTACAGGGCCTGCATAATATTGGAGACGCTTACTTGAGTCTATTTTAAGGTGTAGGTATATTGTGTTGTGTATTTTTGTTGTCTTACAAATAAATAAAAATAAAATACTTCAGATTCTGACCTATGTGTATGATATAAGCTCCAAATGTACCTATTTAATTTTAATTTTTTTTATGGGTTTAAGGTAGGTATTGTGACCAATATGTTATTAGTGAAAAGCATAACATAGATTTTTAAAACATTGTTTTTATACTTGAGTACATAATCATGTTGTTATTTTGGTAAAACAGAAAATAAACAATGGATCATTACAAAAACCAAAGTAAGGACCTAAGAAGGTTGATTCTAAATAATTTGAATATAAGAACAATAATTGGTAACAATTTAATAATAAAGGAACTGGAGTGCGATTTTTGAAACTCATTCGGTGAGTTCAGCCGTTGTAAATGTCAAAATAACTACGGAGTACGGAGATATGCATCTTTCTATTTCTGATTTGACTTTCAAAAATCGCACTTCTGAAGTATGATTTTTGAAAGTCAAATCAGAATTAGAAAGATGCATATCTCCAAAGTTATTTTGACATTTACAACTGCTGAACTCAGCGAATGAGATTCAAAAATCGCACTCCTGTTCATTATGTATTTAAGATGTGAAGGGACTGTAGAATGATAGGGTGAGGAATTGGCTGAAGAAGCAAGTCATAGGGAGATTATACAGCAGGGTGTTTGGTAGAACGATGTAGATATTTTCTGAGCCGATTGAGGACACATTTATGAACATTTTAAACCACATATAATATTATGACAAGTGTCATAGTTTTTAAGTTATGATCAAAATATGCGTGAATCGGTGCGGTTAGAGGTCCATAACATACAAGTTAGGGGCTAAATCTTTTTTATTTTGGTTTTGAATTAGTCCTAAGTACACAGTCTTTCATCACAATAATTTTATACAATAATTGCAAAGGCAATCATAAATAAATCTTGATTTAAACTTGTCACAAATATTTTTTTTTGTAAAAATGTTTTTACTCTACCGATCATTAAAAAAAACTACACGTGGAAAATTCGTTCAAATCATTTAAAAATTACTTTGGTAAAAAAAAAATATTAGCAATAAGCCACAACTAAAGCAACAATTGCATTTTTTCATAAGATGGTATAGTAGAGGATTCTCTTCATACATTTTATCTATAATTGTGCGCTTCGGGTTAAAAGCATCAAATTTCTACCATGGATAGGGTGTTCCTCGGTGATCATTTTCAGATGTGGAGGGAAGTCTGATTCGTCCCCTGTGCGCGGGGGGAGGGGGGTGAAGTACGTATCTGGATCATTGTTTTCATTATTTTTTTACGGATCAGTTAATGCTACTAGGGCTTGTGTGGTATCGTTTTCGAGTAAAACAGATACAAGGAATTTATTTTTACTACATAATAGGCATATTTCCATACAATAAAATAATGTTTTTCACGAAAAAGTAATAACCATTGCCTTGATTTTTTTTTTAAACATCTATATCTTTGGAAATCTTGATAAACATAAGTAAACAAAATTATTCAAATAAAGGTTATTTAGTATAGTTTATAAAAACATATAGTTGTTGGACACTTATCATACAACAACTACAAGAAAAAAATTCATTTACGCGTCGAGGTAAAGCAGCATAATTCGTTTACTGCGGATTTCGAGTGATGGTTACGAGGTAAACATAGTTTGTAACTTTATAATTTCGATAGCACACGATTATTTGTTGAAGATTAAATAGAAAAACAAATTAGGCATAGTCTTAATTGGATATAATAGGGAGCGGCAACAATTTTAAAGGGATATAATTCGGAGCGCGCTCCATACAAACGAAGTCTGGTTATATTTCCAATATTATCCAATTAAAATCAATGCAATTTTACAGAAACAGTCTACAAACTAATATCTATGCTTGCTCTTGAAATACATACATACATAAATTTACGACCATAATCCCTTACGGGGTGGAAGCTTTGCTACAACGACCAACAACAATGTTAAGCGTGCAGTGCGTTGTAGCAAGGCTCACTTTGACCATATTGAAGGTTTCACGATGAAATGACGTGTCAGGTAGTGACAGGTGGCTAATCTCTCGCCTACAAAAACACTGCAAAAACCTTTACCCCTTAGTCGCCTCGTACGAAACCCAAGTGAAGACATTGGGTAGTCCATCCTAAGCCGGTACCACACAGTTTCACAGACAGTCAAAGCTTTAACTAATGCGGTCATACATCAACACTACAAATCTTTCTATAAGGATTAGAGTCCCTCACTTATTTCGTTTGAGTTCTTCAAATGCCCTATTTACTTCAGGCTTAGTGTAAAGATTTCCAAGTGTCCCAAGCCGTTCTTTTTCCCTTGCCTGAAAAGAACCACATACCGTATCACACCAGTTAAAGCGATACTCAGTTTTGCAGGCCAGTGTATTGGCCGATACCTGCATTGTGTCAGATTCATTAACACCACCAATTCGTGAATACCCTACCTTGCTATTTATCGGAAGCTTGAACCAAACCCAAAAGCAAACCAATAACTCAGAGAGAGCTAATTTACTGAAAAAACCCACAACTTATAGGTTACTAGTACGATACATCAGAAATGATCACTCTTCTACGTCATTTTTGCACTGAATCTTCCAAGTGTAAAAAGTTACAAGTGTCAGCCTCCTCGGGCGAACATGGGGCAAAATGACACAAATCTGAGGCAGCGGCAGAAAAAAGAATTTTACTCCCATTCGTTGCGTTGAGATTTCTTTTTCTGTTGCATCTAGACTGGAAGAACTGGTTGTTGTGACAGGAATGAGAACAATTCGGTTCTATTTTCATTTACTCGAAGAAATAAAATTTCTCTCTTTCTTTCCCTATACATTTTTTTGGGCATTGTAGGAGGTACAAGGAAAAGTGTGGCATCTATCTGCTCTCTCATGGGGAAAAATGGGAATAAAGTTGTTTGTTCTGCCTCTGCCTCAGATTTGTGTCATTTTGCCCCATAATCACCCAATGAGGCTGACACTCGTATATTCTTACATTTTAATAGATGTTGCGTGAAAAGGGCTTAGAATAATGATCCGCACCTCAGTCATAAAGCAATAGCTAGCTGCTAGCTGTGGCTTTTTTCAGTAAATTAGCTCTCTCTAAGTTGCTTTTGGTTTTAGTTAAAGCTTCCGCTAAATAGCTGGGTATTCATTTCATTTCATTAGGGATGGACGAAGGATACAGTCAAATGGCACTCAATTTAGATTAGACTACTCTTTCCGAGGCAGAAACTAGAAGATTATTAAAATCGTCCTGTTTTACAAAATATGTTGGTAGGTACTGGACGGTGCATTTACACCGCAGCTGCACTCCAAATGCTCAGCGCTATGATTTTGAGCCGGCAATAATTGCAGATTTTTCTATATTCTTAACAATTATTAAATGTTTTTTTTTGAGGAGCCTAAGCTCCTCGCGCGCTCCGAATTATATCCTCCTGAGAGGATATAACTCCATAAAAACGATGTCTGGTTATATATTCAATATTAAACAATTAAAGTTACTGAAATTTTTCAGAAACGATCTAGAAACTAATCTCTATGCTTGTATTGCCGATTTTCTTTAAAATATACAGTTTCAATGTTAATTTAAGATTTGTATGAAAATCTTTGAGGCACTGTAACTTCAAAACTATACATTTTTACGAAAATCTGACACGATACGAGCAAGTTACATACTATGTTTACCTCGAAACCATCACTCGAAATCTGCAGTAAACGAATTATGCTGCTTTACCTCGACGCGTAAATGAATTTTTTTCTTGTAGTTGTTGTATGATAAGTGTCCAACAACTATATGTTTTTATAAACTAGACTAAATAACCTTTATTTGAATAATTTTGTTTACTTATATTTATCAAGATTTCCAAAGATATAGATGTTATAAAAAAAAAATCAATGCAATGGTTTTTACTTTTTCGTGAAAAACATTATTTTATTGTATGGAAATATGCCTATTATGTAGTAAAAATGAATTCCTTGTATCTGTTTTACTCGAAAATGATACCACACAAGCCCTAATAGCATTAACTGATCCGTAAAAAAATAATGAAAACAATGATCCAGATACGTACTTCACCCCCTCCCCCCGCGCACAGGGGACGAATCAGACTTCCCTCTACATCTGAAAATGATCACCGAGGAACACCCTATCCATGGTAGAAATTTGATGCTTTTAACCCGAAGCGCACAATTATCGCGGGAAATAGCTCTACTAGTAGACAAAACTGAAAATCAAATAAAAATGAATAATCTTAGTTTCATCTCCCATATCACATTTTATCATTGAATTACTATTATTATCTAATTCTCCGGTCGTGTTTGAAGTATCAAGTAGGTATGATTCATGATTTCGAACACATACTCGAACTACCACCACCACCAAAATAAACAAACATTTTTGATTTAATAAATATGTCAGAAGTATAATTTTTGAAAGTAGACCGCCAAATATATCTGAGATTTAATGTATATACCGCATAGAGAAAATAACGCAACTGTTTACCCTAACACCCTGTATAGGGTCTTTCTCTATGGCGCCAACATCGAAACCGCGAAAAAAAAATCAGCTCTTCTATACAAAACTGCAAACCGACTCGAGCCAAATGACATACATACGTATGGGACTTTTTTCGCGATTTCGATGCTGGTCCCATAGAGAAAGTTGTTCAGTTTGATGGTCTGATCATCCCCTTAAAAAAGTGTCAGCATAATTATTAAGAAGGACCCTGATAGTACATACCTGGCAGCCTCCTCTGTATATATAGTATTGAGGGCGGTGTCCTCATTTTCGGACCGCCGCCTCAGCGCCGCAAACATGATATTTCTGTAATAAAAGTATGAGTACATAGGTAAATAATATTAAGTAAGTAAGTAGGTTGAAAGGCTGAAAGTCACCCGAAGGGCAATGGAGAGGGCTATGCTCAGAGTTTCCCTGCGAGATCGAATCAGAAACTAAGAGATCCGCAGAAGAACCAGAGTAACTGACATAGCCCAAAGAATTGCTAAACTTAAGTGGCAGTGGGCGGGGCACATTGCTTGCAGAACCGATGGCCGGTGGGGCCGAAAAGTTCTCGAGTGGCGACCGCGTACCGGAAAGCGCAGCGTGGGTAGGTACACGGTGGACCGACGACCTGGTGAAGGCGGCGGGAATCCGTTGGATGAGGGCAGCGCAGGACCGGTCGTTATGGCGATCCTTGGGGGAGGCCTATGTCCAGCAGTGGACGTCCATCGGCTGAGATGATGAAGTAGGTATTCTATGTAGTACCTACCTACTGATGAGTGAGGCACTGGATTTAACATAAGGCTACTTTGTTACGGCTATGCGAAAGGTAGGTACTACTCTGTCTGTGTGTTACTTTTCACCACAGATCACAAAAACTAAACTTTTCACGCTTAAACCGTTGAACCTTGATAAACTTCGATAAACTTTGGCAAGTACCTAGATACCTACCTAATTTGCATCCACCTTTACCTACATACCTACTTTTATTTTGATTCAGTACGCGTCATAGGTACATAGGTAATCTAGCGCTACGTCCAACGTACGCGGACGAACCGAACACGGCGCGGCCCGTGGGCGCGGCGGTGCGGCGCCGCTGCGGTGTCATGCATAGGTAGGTAGATATACAATAAAAATCTATGGTATTCAACTCTTTTAGGGAGACTCACGCTATACAGTGCTGGGTCCGAGGCGAGTGTCGGCCGTAGGCAACCGAACCGACCCGACCCGGCCCCGGCTCCGTGCCGGGGCCGGGGTAGGAGTAGCGTAAGTCATCCTTAAGTAGGCACCTACCTCTCACCAATCCATGGTAACGGCTCGTGGTTGTGTGCCGGGTGGCATGGTGCTAAAGCCGCATCTCCGGTCGTCCGCTGGCGCCAAACTGCAGGACATCTCAGCGAACCGGCTTCGGAGCACCGCAACGTTGCATGGCCTGCCCTCGTTCTTTCTGCAACATAATAAAAATTGTCTCTGAGATACCACCTCGAATTCCCCTTAAACCCCAACGTTTCAAAACGTTCGAGAATAGACATTTAGGAAAAATTCGTAAATAATTCAAAACAGCCCTGAACCCAAACGCGTCTGCCGCGAGTAGCGAGAAACGAAGAAGCGCCGAGACGCCGACGCACGCTTTGAATTTTAAAAACCAACGGAATCTTCGCGCGCATGCGCCGACGTTCAAATTAGTTAAGTATTGTGCAAAATAACAAATTAAAGTTAATTTGAAAACCGAAACAAATATCATTAAATATCGTATCTATTTAGCGTACCACTAACATTTTAAAACGTAATTATAAAACGTAAATTACTTTATAATATACTTATTCGATTCTGTTGCCAACGGATGTTTTGGAACGACCATGTTGTAAAAGTATTACTTGGTATTACTGTAATAGATATTAAGTTCAATTTGGCGTGCGTGAACTGTAATTTTTTTCTCAGTCATTTTTGTGAACATCAAGATAGCGGGATCAGATCTCCGGTTCAAAATTTAGCATAATGGGTGACTTAGTAGGTACTTACTCCATTCCATTAGTCCTAAATGTACCTTGAATTTAAACATTTTTACTTTTACCGCCAAGAAAGTAGTAATAATGTGGAGATTTAGTATCCGGCAGGTACAGAAACATATATTAATATAAGCCTTTTATCTCATATTACGTAAACCGTTATAGGAAGATACATTTTCCAATTGAAAAATACAGTGTGTAAAAGACAGGTCGATAAATACTGAAATTGTGTGTTACAGACCATCAAACTGACCAACTATCATAATGGAACCAACACAACATCGAAATCGCAAAATACCTGCTGTTCAAACAAACTGTGTACAAACAAAACTGTAGTACCCCGACTGACTCAGTATTTGCCCTGCTGTTCCTTACATCCTGTATACAGGGTGTTCGAGTTAAGGTGGTCCATTTGGTCCAAGGAAAATCGGGGGTAGGGGACATCATTATCAACCGTTTTGGAAACCGTTTTTTAATGTTATTCAAAATTTTTCACTGATCTGCTACCTTGTGCCACTAAACTGTTTGCTGCATGGTTACTGTGGTCAAACGAGTCATTATTTTGAGCTGAAATTCGGCATAAACATACTTCAGTAATGTAACTGACGTTTGACATAATGTTTTTAGGGTTCCGTACCCAAAGGGTGAAAACGGGACCCTATTACTAAGCCTACGTTGTCCGTCCGTCCGTCCGTCCGTCCGTCTGTCCGTCTGTCCGTCCGTCCGTCTGTCTGTCCTACCTATTTAGGGCTGTAACTTTTGAACCGTAATAGCTAGATAGTTGAAATTTTCTCAAATTATGCGTTATTGCGGCGGATTTGTTAACAAATAATAAAAATGGTAGAAAGTTAAAAATTAAGGGGGGTTTTCAACAAGAAACTAGTTTTTATCAACGTTTTTTCTTCACGCTCTATAGTAAAAACGATAATACATGCAAGCGTCAAACCTAGTGTGATTATAGAGCAAACTTTACAGAATAATAACAAATACTAAAAACCGGCCAAGTGTGAGTCGGTCTCGCGCTAAAGGTCCCGGACAAAAAAAGTTTTTTTCAAAGTTAATAATGTTGTGTTCTGTGGTGGTGTGGTACGGAACCCTCGGTGCGCGAGTAGCCCGACTCGCATTTGACCGGTTTTATTTGCTCAAATGTCAAGAAATCAACAAGAAAACCATTTTTGTACCCTTACGTTCTTTTTATTCTGTTTTTGTTGTTGTATGTTTTTGGTGTGCAGTGCAAATAATAAATATTATTTATGTTATGTTACGTCAAAACATTTACAAATAAAAAAAAACATTTCTGACAATAAATCAAACTTCTGAAGGCGTGTTGTGAAGAAAAAAAGTACATACTGAATGTGATAAGCCCGTTATCTTAAAAACTACCTCGATTTATGGTTTTTCCACGGGAAAAAAATTAAAATCTCCCCACGGTTAGAACATTTTGAAAATAGACAAGTTAAAGTTGATAAGTTTGTAGTTTAGAATGTTTAGCATGGTATAAGTTTGGGGTAAGTTTTAGAATGTTTAGTATCGTTTAAGTTTAGGGTAAGTTCTGCTTATGCTTTTACTATTTCATTCTTTCACTTTAATAAAAAGACAAGTTAAAAAAAAAATAATACTTAGGTACGTAAATAAAAACATCCGCTTAGTTTCAGAAATATGTAAGAAAGATTATTGTGTACTGTAAACAAAATGAAAACACGAAATAATTGTTAACGAATATGTAGGTACTAGTAATTTACAGAAAATATTCAAAATTTCAACCCTACACCGAAAAAAAGTACCTACACCTTTTTACATAATGTATTTTTTCCCCATAGAATAACCATAAACCGAGGTAGTTTTTAAGATAACGGGCTTATCACCTGTAACTAACACTATTCTCACAATATTGCCTTCAAAAGATTAATTATCTTCTCCGATATTTTTTTCTTGTTGATTTCTTGGCATTTGACTGAAAAACATTATGTCGTTCGAAAGATACATTACTGAAGTATGTTCATGCAAAAATAATGACTAGTTTAAAGGCTATCAACGGAAACATAAAAGGGGACTTTCATTACAAAAGGTCAAAGGAGAGTTCTGATTTGGTGGGTTTGTACAATTTGGTGGCTTTACCAAGTTTGCGACCTTTTGCGATCACCGCTTGCTCATATTAGAAACTAGCGGCCCGTCCCGGCTTCGCACAGGTGGACGTCTAATCTTTTCTAGCAATAAATATAGCCTATGTTACTCAGGGTGAATGCAGCTTTCTAATGGTGAAAGAATTTTTTAAATCGGCCCAGTTCTTTTTGAGCCTATTCATTACAAACATACAAACATACAAAAATAGGTACAAATCTTTCCTCTTTATAATATTAGTGTAGAAATGGCACCGAAGACCATTTTTCAAAAATATCTTCTCTCCAACGCCACCTAGGTTAAAACTTCTTATTACAAAAATTATAGAACATAAAATTTCCTGCAACTTTTGTAGGAAATATTTTTCAATCAGATGAATAGTACCTACAGGAGTTACTTCGGAGTCAAGTTAAGCAAATTTCTACGGTTCGCAAAATCGATATACAGGGCGTCCCACGGCGATGCCACACGGAGGGAAAGAACCTTAAATATTAAAGATAGGATATTTTACTGAAAGAAGACATCGTTTAATTTTTAATAATAAGTAGAACTGCATTCACAGATTTTTTAAAAATCGCCTACCTCAATCGGGAATCAAACCCGCCAAATGTGATACTAAAATTGCATGTATTTTATAATTGCGTTTGAAAGGGCTACTCATAAGCATTATTTTTTCCTAAATAACCTAGCTTATTAAATGAAACTAAGATTATAAAATTTTACATTTTATTTAAAATTTTGTTCCGAGAAATTTCCTCTGACTTGGCCATGCTTCCAACAATTAACATTATCATTTCAAAGACCTACCCACTTGAGATACGAGATTTCCGTGGTATAAGTAGGTACATGATAATAATAAAGCGATACATAAAGTTTAGTAGGTACTTGTATGCATTTCTTCATGAGCTCACAATTACCATGCAACTGGCTGATATTAATAAAAATAAATAATTCGAAAATGGAACACGTAAATTTTCAAGCGTCTGTTCTTTTGTTTATTGTGAGTTTCATTTTCGTTTATTAGCAATTTTTGTGTTAATTTACTTACCAAGGCGTACCAAAATAATTTGGATTTAATAGAAGCATACTTTTTAAATCACAAAGACATTTCCTTAGCCCCCAGTAGCCCTTTCAAACGCTATTATAAAATACATGTAATTTTAGTATCACATTTGGCGGGTTTGATTCCCGGTTGAGGTAGGCGATTTTTAAAAAATCTGTGAATGCAGTTCTACTTATTATTAAAAATTAAACGATGTCTTCTTTCAGTAAAATATCCTATCTTTAATATTTAAGGTACTTTCCCTCCGTGTGGCATCGCCGTGGGACGCCCTGTATTTTTCTAGAAATGTCAGTAATAAACCGATCACCGTACCCGGCAAACAACTTGTGAAATGCAGTTGAGGGGACTAGTTTTCTCCTAAAAATTCGTATAAAAATAAATTTGTAGGTATATCAAACGAAAGCCTGAACTTGGCGGTAAGTACGAAAGGAATATAATTATAATCCCGTGCAGCTTCTCTTGTAGGGGGAAATGTAGCAAGATTGAATTTGCTTTTCGTTACGGATTTTATGAAAATTTTCAAGCACATTGTGATCAAAAAGATCGCAAACATACAGAGTACCTAGGTCTCCTTGTATAAAATGTTGAAAGTCGTGTCCTCTATAACCCCTACTAGCTAAATCGTTAGACCTTTTTAACCGACTTCAAAAAAGGAGGAGGTTTCTCAGTTCGACCGCATATATATTTTTTTTTTTATGTGTGTTCGCGGATAACTTCGTCGTTTATGAACCGATTTTGATGATTCTTTTTTTGTTGGAAAGGAGATGTCCCGAGGGTGGTACCATGATAAGGAAACCAGGATCTGATGATGGCATCCCAGAGAAATCGAGGGGAACCTTCGAAAATCGTAGTGCCGACTAGTGCGTTTGTTAATTTAAAGCACTCAAATCGAACTAATGAATTCACCACTGAAAATTGTGAAATAAACAAACTTTTAACAAAAAATTAAAACCGCCTTCAAGAAAACTAAAAAGTTAAAAAATAATATTGCAGCCTATGACTTTTTCGTTCGCATAATAAGAACATTAATTTGTTTTATAGAAGTCGGTGTCAAGCCAAGTCAAAAAATGCAAGCCCTGTCGCGTATCGTACCGGTTTGACAGCGACTTCAATAAAACAAATTAATGTTCTTATGATGCGAACGAAAAAGTTATAGGCTGCAATATTTTTTTTTGAAGGCGGTTTTAATTTTTTTCGTACTAAGAGTTATGACAAAAAGATACTTTTCCTCCATACAAAAAAAATTATCGCCTTTTTTTTCACCATGGAAACTGTGGAGCGTGGACTTCAGTAGGGGTTTCCTTCTTCAATGAAAATGCCGATGAAATCTTCCAAATGTGAGCCAGGCTGGAGGGTGGGGTAGAGAGGGCTAGGCTAGTGGTCGCGGAGAGTTCTTTCTTCCAAGTTGTTTCTTGCTTGAGTGCTGGATCCGGAATGATTCTGCACTGAATCGGCGCTTCTTATATACTATTTTTCGAGCGACCACCCCCCTTCACCCCGCACTCTTCCCCTGTACTCAAATCTCTTTATTTCCGTATCAAACTTACATTTTACGTTTACACCCTGTATGTTTAATTTGGAAAATGTATCTACCTATAACTTACCCGCTTACACCCTGTATGTTTAATTTGGAAAATGTATCTACCTATAACTTTTTACCCATTACTGATAATCAGAATCTTTTTATCTGAATAAAAGACATAATATGTTTTTGTACCCGAAATCTCCACATTATAATATTTACTATAAATAACGATTTTCGTATGAAAAAAAAATTGGACGATTCGTCAGAATGGTGGATATTATAATATTATACAGGGTCCTTCTTAATATGCTAGATCTTACAAGATCAGACCGTCAAACTGAACAACTTTCTCTATGGCACTAATATCGAAATAGCGAAAAAAAAAATCTGCTCTTCGATACAAAACTGGAAACCTACTCGAGCCAACTGTATGGGACAGCTGATTTTTTTTTCGCGATTTCGATGTTGTTCCCATAGAGAAAGTTGTTCATTTTGATGGTCTGATCATCCCCTTAAAAAAGTGTCAGCATATTAAGAAGGACCCTGTATATCTTTGAAACGGTATTTTGTACTGGGCTGAAAATCGAGTATATTTTAGTAAAAATGTAGTACTAACTAATTACCTATAGGTAGGTATAGTTCTTCCAAGCTAGCTTGGTGATTTTGACAGCCGGTTTTCGAGATTTCATTTCACTTTTTAAAGCTGTTTGAGCCGTCAAAGCTTTAAAATGTACACTAAAAATATACAACATTAATTAACATTTAACATAAAATTAATGGGTTTATGACACGAACATTTTCAGAAAGTAAAATAATCGCTCAAACGATCTGTCAAAATCACCACCTATGTTGGACAGACTATACAACGTGTTAGAGCGCTTACAGACAAGCGACAGTTGTCTGCGACAGCTTGCGACAGGGTCGTAGGTGACGTAGGTATAGTCTGAGAGCACAAGTCTTGTTCTTGAGAGATTTCAGTTTGAAGAAAACGGAGGCTAAAAAATAACATGGTTGATATTTCTGGTAGTTTTTATAAGTTTTTCGAAGATTTTGGTTTCTTTAGATAATTCAGAATTGATTACCTTCATCATCAAGTCCATAAAATATTACAGACTGGTAAAAATAGGGCAATTATAATATATATAGTTATAATATAATACTTAACACAACACTAATAATTATAACACATAATATTATACACATAAATATTTATAAATACGTATACAGGGTGTAACAAAACACCCTAGTAAAACTTCAGCTGCTTCAGACCATCAAACTAAACAACTTTCACTATGGAGCCAACATCGAAATCGCGAAAAAAATCAGATCTTTCATACAAAACTGCAGTACCTCTCGACTCAAATGAATGGAACGGCAGATTTTTTTTATTTTTTCTCAACATTGGCTCTATAGTGAAAGTTGTTCAGATTGATGGTCTGAAGCACCCCCTTAAGTATTAATAGGGTGTTTTGTTACATCCTGTATAGGGTCCTTCTTAATATGCTGACACTTTTTTAAGGGGATGATCAGACCATCAAACTGAACAATTTCCTCTATGGGACAACATAACATCGAAATCGCGAAAAAAAAATCATCACTTCCATACAAAACTGCAAACCTACTCGGAGCCAATCATATGGGGCAACTGTTTTTTTTCGCGATTTCGATGTTGTAGAGAAAGTTGTTCAGTTCCATAGTCTGGTCATCGCCTTAAAAAAGTGTCAGCATATTAAGAAGGACCCTGTATATAGGATGTTACAAACTACCAAAAAAACTGTTTTGGATATGGAGGTCTATCTCTCAGACTATACAACACTACGTCACGGTCACCAACTGTCGCGCGACGGTCGCCGACCGCTGTCGCGAGCTGTCACAGACAACTTTCGCTCTTCTGTAAGAGCCCTTAATAAATTAGCACAAAACCTCATACACCCCAACTGATTTATAACAAAACAATTAGATTGAAACAATAATTTCATTATTTTTCAAAATTTAAAGTTATTCGCATTTTAAGTTCAGAGGCAAAAATGATTTGCTATCATTTCAGCAATGAATGAAAGCGCTAACGTACCTTTTAATAATCTTGTTTTGGTAGTAAGTAGGGTGAGTGTGCCCGTGGGGTGGGTTAACATCGGGTTTAGTAAATCTTAAATTTTACGAAAAAGTTATCTAAAATTTTGAAAAAAATTACCTGTTTTGAAACCATGATAATTCGAATCTGCTATCGATACCAACTACTTTCTAGTTTTGCGTTAATTCATTAACACGTTGTATATGCTAAATTTTGAATCGGCGATGTGATCCCGCTATCTTGATGTTCACTCATTTTCGTTACCTATCATATCAATCAGTTTAATAACAATGTGCATGAACTCGCTTGCAAATATGACGTCACAATGACACGAACTTCACTCGAGTAAAGAAAATCCCACCAAAAACATTATGTAAAAAACTAGCCAAGTCTCGAATAGTCTCGATGGAGCTGCTTGTTTATCTCTATATGAAATCTAGACAAAGTCGTGCCAAGTCCCTTACTGCGATTTCTTTATTATTATAGTTAATGTTGTGTGACTTGGCCGTTGAAGGGAATACAAGGGTACAAAACCAGGTGCTCCATGACACCATTGCACCAATCTGTCGCCAGAACCGCTACCCATTGACGATGGAAAATTGCCACTTGGAAAACGTTGATTCAATAACCAGTCAATTGTAGGCTTGGTAAAGCTGCGTATTTCAATAATACTTGTATAATGGCCATCGTCATTTGGTTAGCGGTTCTGGCGACAGATTGGTGCAATGGTGTCATGGAGCACCTGGTTTTGTACAGGTTGTTATTATAACAATTCGAAGATTTGAATAGTCAAATCTTCGAATTGTTATAATAACAACCTGTCAATTAACCTTAGCAAACCTCACGAAATAATAAGCGAAATCAACGAAATGTAAATAATCCCTCCTAATCCCTAGCAAACGTTTTCAAGCGCAGTAGAAGAATGTCGTAAACGACGCGACGTCGTATAAGTTCGTCATATAAGGTTTTGTTACACCCTGTATAAGAGATATTGAGAGACCGTTTTCGAGATACTCGTATTACCTACATTAAATGTGTAAAAGAAATATTTTTTAATAATTCCTTTGAATACAGGCTATGTCCCATACGTTTGGACACTGTGTGCATTGAACAATTTAATCAGTACGTTTTTTGTGGTCACTAGGTATGTAGCCAGACTATTCAAACTTTTTTGTTTTTGGGTATATAAGGAAAATTTTTTCAGGGAAAGTAGGGTTTGCGGACCTGAATCAGATGTAGTTCTACATTTTAAATGTAAAGGTCACGGAAGAGTTAAAACATTTTATTAAAGAAATGGGCTGTATGGGCCGGAACCCCATACCGCAAAGACTACAGTTTAATCCATACCGTAAATCTAACAAAAAAAAAGAAAGCTTTGCAATAAGCACCAGGGTTGCCAGATTGGAGGTTTTTTCCGCCATTTTGGGGATAAAGGAGTTGTCCCAAGTAAAGCCCAGATTCGCATAAATGTCAATGTGCTCTTTTTATAGGCATAATATGTACATCAAAAATATATAATAATTTACTGCAAAAACGACGCGGTATACTAGATATTTTTAATTAATGACAAAAAATATATACAGGGTAGATTTTTGAGACGGAGCAGTAAGGGCAGGTACCTTAACCGTTGTAGCTACAGCGAAACGTTTTTAAGAGAATATCTTTAGCTTTTTGAGTCATTTTGAACTGCATTCACAGATTTAAAAAAAATTTACAGTCAGCAAGAAAATTGCCAATTTACACAAAATTGTTTTTTGTTGCTAATCGATCCTGTTTCTAATAAAGATCAATAAACTCTATTGGACCCACCGAGGTTAGAGTACTAGAAATGTCAGAAATCGCAAAAAACTTTTCCCATACATTTTGTAGGAAATGAGACTCCAATTTACTTTTATACTTAACAAAAATTTTTATTATGGATAGACTAGCCACTAAAATGAAGACTGGAATGCGATTTTTTATAGTCACACGTTTAAATCATGATCGAATGATGGATAATCTCCATACTAACTTAGACATTTTCTACTGCTGATTAGAACGTGTGACTTTCAAAAATTGCTCTGTATTTAATAATAGATGTATTTGGATGAATTCCATACAGTTTTTTTTTTCAAATCAAATAAAATGTGTTCGAAAATTGATATTGTATGTACATTTTTGATTCTACTTGTTTATCTTCGACCAGGAGTGCTATTTTTGAAGATCACACGGTCAAATCAGCAGTGGAAAATATCAACATTACTATGGAGATTATGCATCATACGATCATGATTTTGAACGTGTGACTTTCAAAAACCGCATTCCAGTCTTCATTTTAGCAACCAGTTATCAATATTTAAAAAAATGTATTTGAGTATAAAAGTAAGATGGAGTCTCATTTCCAACTAAATGTATGGGAAAAGATTTTTGGGATTTCTGAGATTTCTAGTACTCTAACCTCGGTTGGTCCGATAGAGTTTATTGATAACAAACAATTGATTTTTGTTTGTAAGAAACAGGATCGATTGGTATCAAAAAAGTTTTTGTGTAAATTGTCAATTTTCTTGCTAACTGTACATTTTTTTTAAATATATAATAAATAATAAATAACGCTCACAGGCACATACATTGTAATGATCCCAAGTAAGCCCTTAGGCTTTTTGTTATGGGAATCATACAACAACGGCACAAACATAATACATCCATGACCGAACCAGGATTCGAACTCAGGACCCTGGTTTTGCAGTCCGGTGTGGTAAACATTACACCAACCGGGTTGTCTTCTCTGTGAAAATCTGTGAATGCAGTACAAAATTTAAAAAAAGAAATTAAGTATAGTCTCTTATGAACTTTGCTGTAGCTACAACGGTTAAGGTTAACCTAACCTAACCTGACCTTACTGCCCCGTCTCAAAAATCTACCCTGTGCTTTTAGATTCTGAAAAATCTATTGTATTTGTAGCCATGATCTATGAACTCTTTGGGGTTTGTAAATATAAAAAATGTTGTTATTTCAAAGAACGATACATTATTCTATGGATAAATAATACAAATGTGTAATAGTATAATATAGTATACATCAAACATCGTGATCAAACTCAAAACCCAAAAAAATATTTACTTACTAGTTAACACATCACGAAAAATAATGACTAACAGTATTTCACCAGAATTGCGCCTATATTGCACCGATATTGCACCAACATTGCACCAGTGTTGTACCAGTATTACACTAGTATTACACCAATATTGCGCCGATATTGCACCAGTATTGCACCAATATTGCACCAATATTGCACCAGTATTGTACCAGAATTGCACTAGTACTGCATCGATATTGCACCAATATTGCATCAATTTAACACCAATATTGCACCGATTTTACTGCTACATATTATACTGTTACGAGCGACTGGTTCCGGGATTGGAGTGAAACGCTACTTACAAACGGTCCACCTACAGGTTCCCCTACACGGTTCACTTTACCGGGTCCTCCTCGCAGGGATTCCCCGTGCACCACTTATTGTCACGCACTACAATGACACTATGACGTCACGCACTACACTTACACTTATCTACTCACTGTTCCACATAGCACTTTTCTTTTCACTTTTACTTTTCCACTTTTACTTTTCTTCCTTTTGTTTCGCACTGTTCACTGTCAAACTAAGAACTGCTCGCCAGTCCAAATTCGCCGCCTTTTATACCCCGCAGAATCTTCCGGAATTCTCGATTTCCAACGTTCATTTCGTTGTTTCTTTGTTTTCTTTCAGATACCTCTAATCCCACCTTCCTTGTGGAAAGACACGCCCACTTTCTTTCTGGAAGTCAATTTTTTTGTCTCTTTCCAAATATTCCTTCTCACTCTCGCTTCCTTCTAGAACATTTCTACAAACATTAAAATCTAGAAATACTTTTTTGGTTTTGATTGGATTCGATCCAGGGACTTTTTAACTTACGTAAAACCCTTCCTTTGAACACAGGACCACAGAGGTTGTCAATGGGCCGGCCGAATTTTCAAAGTATTACTATGGGAGCAAACCGATCGGAGCAAAAAAAAATCTGCTGTTGCATTGCTTACATTTGAGTCGAATAGGCGTTGCAGTTTAGTATGGAACAGCTGATTTTTTAGTTGCTCCGATCGGTTTGCTAAAAATTGGATTTGGCAACACTGACCCTACCTCGCAACTCCCTGCTGCGCCGCTAGAACTTTCTCCACATTCTTTTGGCCTAGGAGGATGCCCCCCAGGTTGCCCCAGGACCGAGACTTCCACCCCCCCCCCCCCCCCCCTCCCCTAGTCCGCCAGTGGGGATAGGTACACATAATTAAAAACCGGCCAAGTGCGTATCAGGCCACGCGCAGGGTAGGGTTCCGTAGTTGCCCGTCACAAACTTAGAAGGGGGCTTTTTATATTAGGTTACCTTGCCTATACCTACCTACCTACCAACTCGTTAACTTGTAAAGCTTAGGTAGGTACTTAGCGGTGATAGTTTTCCTTTTAAAATACCTATCCAACCATACCCCACACCATGGGATGGACCAGAATTATTTTTTTATCTAAATTTTATTTTACCACTGTCGATGTCGGCGTGATTAATTTATACATGTATACCCAAACCCATGCCAAATTACAACTTTCTAGTAGGTAGGTACTAAGCATCTCTGAGCTAAGCCGCAGACGGATGGACATACAGACCGTCAGTACAGATGGACGGACATGGTGAAACAATAAGGGTTCCTGGTCGACTTCGGAACCTAGTAGGTACTAGGTAGTCTAGACACATCATTGAGCAATCGATTTTACTATCCCTAATATTATAAATGTGAATGTACTATCGGTTTAAAATAACAATGTGCATGACCTCGCTCGCAAATGTGACGTCACTCAATCACATAAACTTCACTCGAGTCATTCAAATGATTGTTTCCTTTACGTAGAGTCTACATTCCCTTGTCAACCGAGTGAAGTTATCCAACGGCCCTTCAAGGTCATGCACATTGTTATTTTAAACTGATAGTAAGTTTGTTTGTTATGCAAACAATAATAAAATAAATTTGAAATAAATCTATGATTTATGCATCCTAAATTCTTATTCGTAGCTTCTACGTCCTAATCAGTGACAAAAGAAATGAGCGTTTCATGAAAGATTTCCCATCAACGTTATGATGATTGTACCTTTGGTATACATAGTATCATTGATGGAACACCTATTTTTCCATACTACATTAGGTAAGTATGTCATGTTCATGTGGCTAGTGCTGGCTAATGTAATTTCCTAGGCTACCAACATAATGTTGAAGACAACTCTTTCATGAAACGCCACTACCTCCCCATGCTCAAAGCTCCTAATCAAATCACATATCAACCTGACTACTAGGTGATAAACATTTTCTGACCACGACTTTACAACTCTGAATAAAGAGGAAGAAATTGGAATCCCAACAAAAAAAATTCATGTAATAATAGGTATACCTAGCCAAGACTCACGACCAAAGACATATATATTACTAGCGTAAGGACATGGCCTATGAGCTTGACTATTGTCCCCAGTTCGTTGGCTCTAACATGCAAGGAAAAATGACAGTGTAGAGCACTACAACGATTAATTAATATTCTGACGGGCCTATCCTTACGCTTAGTCTAAACTATTATAAAACTGTAACAGAAGTGTGTCTGTACATTGAAGATATTTACAAAAAAAAAATTACGACATGGTTTCTACCTATCCCTGATTCCAAATCACCAATTTTAGGATTTTTGTCTGTCTGTTTGTTTGTTTGTATGTTTGTTTGTTTGTTTGGGTGTTTGTTTGTTCGAGTATCACGCAAAAACTACTGAACCGATTTTGATGAAACTTTTTTTGTTTGATAGCTTATCATCTGACTTAAAATCTGGTATATAATTTATGCGGACGAAGTCGCGGGTAAAAGCTTAATATATAAATCTATGCTCACGACACTTTTACTCTTTAAAAAGTTATGAGAATAGGCACGAATAGGTATGCATCGCATGAACATCATTTCATCAGTCTGGTCCATCATTCTGAATGACGCCAGAATGACGCTAGAATGATGCCAGAATGATGAGTGGGTTACACGATCAGTTTCCCATCAGTATTTCATCATTCTGGTCCATCAGTTTGGTCAAACGTTGAATGACGCCAGAATGATGGAAGACTGCAGGGTTGCCAGACGTACGAGGTACTGAAATCCCGGGATTTATTTCTCTTTTAAATTAAAAAAGATTAACTTTTAAATTAAATAATTTTGAAAAGTTGATTTTTGCTATGCATGCGTTTACTATGCATCCGATTAGTTATGCATTTCCGCATTTTCATGGCATCCCAACAAATATTTAAAAATAATAATTTAAAGAAGCCGCCATAATTTTATTGCTAAAAATTAAGTTTAGCTAACTATGCATCCGAATATCCGATCTCTAATTATTAGGCCCTAATTTTGTAACATAAATCATAATGCGGTGTTAAAATTATTTATTTAAAGCCCCCATATTCCCCACCTTGATAATTTTTTCCCCATAAATTTCCCCAACGATTTCACTTCTCCAAATTTTCCCCAAAGGCCAAATTTTTCCCAAAAATCCCGTGAAAAACCCCCAATCTGGCAACCCCGACGGTGACTGACACCAGAATGATACGACCATCAGTTTACCATCAGTATACTAGTGTTGCCGAAAAATCGATAGCTTTGCTATCGATTGTTGAACGTCAAAATCATGTACCCGCTCGATAGTACAATCGATAGTATCGATACTATCGATATCTCTTTTTATGCAATACTATTGGTAAAAGCAATACTATCGATAGCATCGATAGTTTCGATCGCTGCTAACCAATGAAGTATCGACAGTATCGATAGTATCGATAGTATTGCTCTCCAATAACGAATAGACAATCGATAGTGTCGATACTATCGATACTATAGATAGTTTTGTATTATCGATAGTGATATTTATTTCGATAGTATTGCATTCAGTATGCAGGCCAAACATGCGCTTATTATAAAGGCAATATACTAGAAAAGTGGTTTTGGTTGAACATAGACACGTTATACATTTCCACTACCCATTATGCCTGCATACCGAATGCAATACTATTGAAATAATTATCGCTATCGATAGTGCAAAACTATCGATTGTATCGATACTATCGATAGTATCGATAGTCTATTCGATATTGGAAAGCAATACTATCGATAGTATCGATTGATCATTAGATGACAGCGATCGAAACTATCGATACTATCGATAGTATTGCTGTTTACCGATTCTATTGGAGTAAAAGAGATATCGATACTATCGATAGTATCGATACTATCGATACTATCGATTGTCCTATCGAGCGAGTACATTATTTCTCACCTATCGATAGCTATCGATAGACAATCGATATTTGGCCTATCGAGCGGCAACACTACAGTATACCATCATTCACAACGGAATGACAGTCTGGATGGATGGTTTACCATCATTCCATCAGTCCATCATTCTCCCATCATTCTGGCATCATTCTCCCGTCATTCAGACCAGACTGATGAAATACTGAACGTGTAACCTGGCACTTACTTCTTATTGCTCATTCTGTTATTAAGAATAGTATTTGAGCTAAAGAATTACTGAAAATGTGAATTTAGCTTTATTTCTGCACTCAAAAGATTCAATTTTATATGTAGTCAAATCCAACGGGTGTGACTGCATTCCCTTGCTCGGCTTCCCTCAATTTTCCCAGAGTGTGATGGGAGGTGGGGTAACTGAAGTCAGAAGGGGGAGGGAGTGGCTGTTCTGTCTGTGTGTAGAACTATATACTATTACCTATTCTGTGGCACTACCGTGCGCACGGTTAACAGTAGTGCCACAGAATAGGTAATAGAAGTGCCCACAAGATATTCATTATTATAACCATCGTAATATATATGTCTTTGATTATAACTGTGTTTTTGAAGTGCTCTGGCTGATTACTAAGACCCATATTACAGAACAAGACTTGAGCATTGCTTGGTAGAGATTGCATACTTACTACTACAATCAAATGTCTACAAGGTTGTCAAGATACAGAGACATAAATCTCATTCTCGATCAGGCCTTTATGTCTTGACCATTCTTGCTTACTCACAAATAATAGGTCCAATAAATTCACCCTAGTAATGAAAATGTTTGGAATTGTAGTTTTGTTTAAGCTGGCACTTTACTCTCGCCGAGAACTTTCAAGGAAAATTACCACGGCTTATGATGCCACGAGAACAATGAAGGTCATCCACACTCTCGTTCTCTGCCTGTCTCATCTGTTCTCGGCGAGAATGAAGTGCCTGCATTACATTCAAAAACTTGCTTGGTTCAAAGTTGCATTTAATGTGTAAAATCACTTGCATAAATTGTCAAAAAAATTGATTATCCACACAAAAAACTGCTCTGTGGAATTGTGCTTCAGTTGGTATTCGAGTTGTGGCTTTGGTAAGAACCAACTATTATCAGCTATCCTTTGTTCTTTTTGAAGGTTGCAGTTTTACTTCACTATTTATTTTTAGAATGTTCCTGCTCGCTGCAGAACTGATGGACTTTGGTCTCATAATTATTTATCGTCTGCAATGAAAACAAAGTGAAATTTTAGAACAGCACAATATAGGTTAGTTTTATTCGTACCTACAGCTTGTGTTGCTTGTTGGATTGTCAAGATTGGACAGACTGAAGTAGACTGACTATTGGTACAAGTAATTTATTTACAACGCTTACACAAAAAGGCTCAAAACTAGCCAAAATGCTGCAAAAATCGCAAACACTGGTCAGAGTGTCTATTTAGGGGCAGTTAGAATAAGTACATAGATACATCATACATAAGCTCACGTCACGCCATTGTCCCAAGGGGGCAGGCAGAGACCACGGATCGCCACACGCTCCGACTCTGACACACCTCTCTAGCCTCATTGACATTCATACATCTTTTCATGCACTTCCGTCGATTGAGGGTGCTACGCACTTGTCCTTTTTGGAAAAGATAATTGATTTGATCGTGGTATGTTTCCTCGGACAGCCTCTCCCAACACTTCCGCTCACCTTTGCATGATAAATTTCATTTGTAAGTCTTCTTTCATTCATTCTCTCTATGTAACCGAACCATATAAGCATGCAATCCAATCTCAATCCTTGATACTATATATCATCCTTCAACTTACACCAATCCCTTATCACACTGTTCTTGATTCGATCAACCAAAGTAATACCACACACACTTTTTAGGGAGCGCATTTCAACTGCATTCACTCGACTTTCATTCCTTTTATTAGTCCTGTGGAATAATATTATAGTTATTGGTGATATGATAAAAGTTTATTCCTGCCGTGATCCTGCCTGCAAAATATAACACGAGTTGTTGTTTAGTAGTTTACCTATCACTTGTTGTAGTTGTAATTATAAGCGAAGCGGATTTCCGTCGTCGGTATGTAGTATCCAAAGAAACATTCGGTCAGAGTGTCCATCTTAGAATCTCCCGTTTGTAGGTCCACTATTTAGTCTGTATGTAAATGTTGGTAAGTATAATTATATTCACGGCTATAAGTTAAAACAATTAGTAAATACCTACCTAGCTTATTTATGAATGTACGTTAAATTAAAATTTAAATATTTACGCTTTTCGTATTCAGTTTTTACAAGAAAATGACAGACGGACAGAAATTGACAGATGAGATGACAGCGAGCACAGACAGCGAGCGAGCAGAAGTGCGATTTTTGAAAATCATACGAGCGGTTTGGCAGTAGAAAATGTCAAAATTACTATGGAGATTATGCATCTTTCTACTGCCAAACCGCTCGTATGATTTTCAAAAATCGCACTTCAGACAACAAATCGCTTTGACGTATTAAAAAAATATATTGAAAAAGAATATTTTTATTGTTTAAAAACAACTTAAAATTTTCGCGAAGAGTTTCTCCGCATATAAAATACCTATTATAGTGATTTCTTGTATTCAACTTGCAAATGTGTGTCACTGTTTATCAACTAGGAATACCATTCCAACTGCATTGCATTTCAGTTAAAAACGGTACTGGAATGGCCCGCTTTATATACAAACTACAAGCTCTTAAAAAAAAAAAAGACGCCATCTTGTACACGGATTACAGGGCTGGACATTATTTGGCTGAGCATTATTGTCTCGGACCTGTAATGTCCAGCCCGTAATTGCCGGCCACATAGTGTCCAGGCCAGTAATTGGAACCAATTTTGAACCTTTGGTCACGGAATACGGGCTGGGCATTACGGTGCTGAGCATTGTTGGCTCGGACTGTTAATGTCCAGCACGTATTTGCCAGCCCAATAAAACGCAGCAAAGCAAACCAAACCTTGGTCACGAATTACTGGGTCGGACATTACGTGGTTGGCAATTATCCGGGTGGCCTTTGATGGGCTGGCCATTACGGGCGCCGCTAATTTTTGCTCTGATAATTGTCTATGATAATAAGGATCCGAGCGCACGAGAATTGAGTCAATCTTAAGAAGATTGTCAATCTCTATCTTATAAAACTCATTCGGTCTTTCCGGTTTGATCTGACAAGCGTCATGATTGGTTGATTGCGTTGACGTAGGTATTTACGGGATAGTACCAAGAAGCTTGAAATTTTGATAGCACATAGTACGGATAGTACGCCAACCCGCGATAGTACAAGCCCCAATTGTCCAAAAGTCTTCAAATAACGATTTTGGTGGGACTCAGCTCCGCCATACAGACTACTTATATGTACTTATTCGGTATGTTTTCCTGAATATAAAAAGTGCGGTAGTCACCTCCTAGGGGTATGGAGGGGGGAGCTGTGACGTAGCAAAGATGGCGGCCGGCCCATTCTATTAAGCGGTATTACTAGATAACTACTGAACCGATTTACCTAAATAAGGTGTCGAATGAAAGACCATGTAATGTACATTATTTGATTTCATACATGCGTTCATGTAAAGCTAATATCAAACGAAATAACTTACAAAAACAACATTTTGAAGGAAAACAATTTTTTTGTGTGTGTATAGTACGGCAACCGTTAGGATGGTGGAAATTTAGCTTATTATAAAACATATTGCTACTTTTATCTGATTTCTAATAAGCATTACAATCGAGTAATAAACAACGAAGTTACAGTCGTTTTAGTGAGCGGAGTCCTGGTACGAAGAATCTCAAATTGATGTAACGAGACTTTTCTAAGGGTATATTTTCGTTTGTGACGTCATCACTTGCTGTCAATTTGCCATAAAAAATGTGGATAATGTGTTGTAAGTTTTCCGCGACCTTTTGTTTGAGCTCCACCATCGATAAGAAAAGTGTTAAGTATGTTTGATATTTTGTTGAATGAAGAATACTAGAACGATTTAAGAATAGTACCTAATATTTTTTTTTACACAATCTGTAATTCATTACATAAATAAAAACATTTTAAAGTAGGAAATTTCGGTAAATTTATAGTGTAACCTACATGCATACCTCTTTTTTCAAATTAAATACGATCATCACAGTGGGCAAAGAAAATTACCAAAGAGATAATGATACAAAAAATATGCCTTCACATGTAGAGTAACGTAATATGACTACATAACTAATTCAATTTATTTCATACCGTTTTTTTTTTTCAACACTTTCATAGTTTCGAAATTCTGCGTGTTATTTTTTACTAACCGACTTCAAAAAAGGAGGCGATTCTATGGTCAGAGCGATGATAGCCCATTCGGAAGAACCTATTCCTCAATCAAGGGGCCGCAGTTCGATTCCTGGCCTGTACCACTAAGTTCTTTGGAATTTATGTACAGTTGTATTTATCATTTACTAGCTCGCCGGTGGCACAGAATAGGTAATAGTATATAGTTCTACATACAGAACGGCCACTCTCCGCCCCCCTCTGACTTCAGTTACCTCACCTCCCCTCACACTCTCTGTGGTAACTTGAGGGAAGCCGAGCAAGGGAATGCAGTCAGGCGCGCGCACCCGTTGGATTTGACTACATAAAATATATTTAATTTTTCTCCACACAGTAAAAATAAACGTTGGAAAATAACGCTAAATTCACATTTTCTGTGATTCTTTAGCTTAAAAACTATTTTTAATAACAGAATGAGCTATTAAAAGTGACGAAATGTATAATGTAGTTCATACGATGCGTGTTAAGTCAACCCTACACATATGTCAGGCACAATTTTTGCAAAGTGCGCATGTGCAAACGTCATCATGTCAAATCTAAAACGTTGTTTGAAGTGCCGGACCTGTGCCGGTGGTGAAGGAAAACATCGTGCGGAAACCTGCATTCCCGAGAATGAAAAGAAAATACCATAAGTTTGGAGGTATGCGTAAAATATGGGTGAGCTTGGGGCGAACACAAAGGACCAGCGCTGGTCTCAGTGTTACAGCGACCCTTGCTAGCAATAGCCCAACCACAAATAATCAATCAATGGTCGGCTGTGTTCAAATTTTTTTTTTCAGTTTTCCGATATTTTCCTCAATTCGTCAAGTCAAGTGTCAAGTTATTTGGAGGGCTGAATCGAAAACCATTTCGAAATACCTAACTAATTAATTGTCTGAATAACAATATTTTCTATGTTAGAGAGTTTAAAATGAAAGGATTACGGATATTTTTTTAATAAAGTAAGGTCGTTTTTCGTTCAAGCGAGAAGTCAAGGGACGTCACACAACAACCAGGAGTGCGATTTTTGAACATCACACATTCAAACGAGTAGTAGAAAGATGCATAATCTCCATAGTAATTTTGACATTTTCTACTGGTCGTTTAAACGTGTGATGTTCAAAAATCGCACTCCAGGGCCAGGAGTGCGATTTTTGAAAGTCAAATCAGCAGTAGAAAGATGCGTATCTCCATACATTTTCAACTGCTGAGTTCAAAGTATGAGATTCAAAAATCGCACTCCTGAGCTGAAGATGTACTTAAGTCTAAAGACAGCTATTTAGTGGAAAGATCGTTTTTTATATTGCTTACTGCGCTACTTGTAATTACTTCGAGTATATTACTTTGAATATTTTGTAACGCAATACTACTTTATTTATGGCAATTTTTGCAATTCGGTATGTAAAGTTTTTTTATGGTATTTTTTTACAGTTAAGTCTCGTAGATTCGGCTATTTTGAACAACCAATTTCATTATTTTCGATATCCAATCTATAGTTAATTTTCTATAATTTATGCAAAATTTTTCTAGTGATGACGTCATATCAGAGGCTGAATAGTTTTGAAAACCTGTGCTTTACCTAAAATAATAAAAAAAAAAGTTACTCCATTGACATAGACATTTGAAACCAGGGACTCAATTGCGCTATTTTATACGGTTTTACCGTTCGGACGGAACGTTTTTGGTTTTGGTTTAGATTTGGTTTAGCTGATGTAATAATGCTATCGCGCTATTTTTTTGTTGAACGGTTTAATCATTGACGTTACCAAAGCAAAACCAAACTCGAAACGTTTAAGCCGTAAACGTTTCAAGTTTGGTTACCCACCATACACCTACCATACACCTACCATGCACCTACTACGCCAGGAAATTCGATCAAACGGACATCGAACGTTACGCCAACGTATCTTCCGAAAAAAGCTAAATCGTTACCGTTAATATTATTAGCGCGATATGAATTGTGCATAACGTCATGTTTTTGGTTGTGGTTTTGTTTTGGTAGCAGGTATCGTTCAAAATTAGCGCGATTGATTTTTTTTTAATATCCGCCATCTTAATGAGAAAATAAGGTTTCTAAATATAAAATCTCGAAATGTTTTTGGAATCAGCATAGCTTAAGTTTAATTTACATACCGAATTGGATTGTATTTCTATCACATTCATCTATTATATTATAATGCGTAGGGTAAGAACGGGTAATGCCGGTCAGCCGACAATACCGGTCAACACACAGCCTTCTAAACTAAGCGTATTACGAGCACGCACACAGACGAAAATGGTGGCGTGACACTGCCCCGCCCCTCCGCTTTGAACCCCGCTCAGTTCCGAGCATTCGTTGAGGATAGGCGCACGTCAGTTGTTTTCCCGCCAATTTGATCTAATTTTTTATGTTACAAAAATAAGAGGTAAGTGTATGTTTTTTTCATGATCTGTACATTGCTTTTTTCGAAATGTGTTGCCTAACTATCTGTGTGTACATGTATTTATCAAATACTCTATTAAAAACACTGGTATTCTAGAAGATTCGATTTATTTAAAATATCATGCATGCGGGTAATGCCGGTCGGGTGACCGGTATTCCCATCATATGACTGGTATTACAAACGTATATTGGAATGGCATTGGCATGGCATTAGCCATTAATAGAGGGAGGCCCATGTCCAGCTTTGGACACTTTTGGATGTTGATGATGATACTAACAAAGACTGTATTTTTTATTTGCTGTATTCTTGTTCTAGAATGACAGAAAGAAGATACAAAGAACGCGTTAAGGTGAAGTGGAGCCAAAGATCACTAGAATTGGGTTTCCAACTAGTGGAAAATGGAATGGCAATTAGAGAAGCTGCACGTAAGACTGGAATTCCATTTTCAACCCTCCAGGAAAGACTTAAAAATAAAAACAAAGAGACACCGCGACTGGGAAGATTGACAATTTTCAGCGCAGCCCAAGAAACTGAAATGGCGGAGCAAATTAAGTTATTGGCTAAAATTTTTTATGGCTGCACTGCAACTAAAATCAGAAAGATGGCATATGAATATGCTGTTAAGAATAACATACCCCACCAGTTTAATGAATCTCTGGAAATGGCCGGAAGAGACTGGCTGAAGGGGTTCTTGAAAAGAAATAATTTATCTTCGCGTAAGGCTGAAGGTACCAGCATTAACAGAGCCACAGCCTTTAACAAGCAGGAAGTAACCAGATTTTTTGAGTTGCTAGACAGTTTGATGGACAGATATAAGTTTTTACCACGAAATATCTACAACGTCGACGAAACAGGTATCTCGTCGGTACAGGAACCTGGCAAAATAATTGCTGAAAAAGGACAAAAGCGCGTGGGGTCCATTACAAGCGGCGAGAGAGGTAGGAACGTAACTGCCGTGTGTGCAATGAGTGCCACAGGAGTTTTTATCCCTCCAATGCTAATATTTCCACGGCAGCGACATTCCACGACTCTGGAAGTGGATGGCCCTAAAGGAGCCATATACAGATGTTCTAAAAATGGCTGGATCAACGAAGATCTTTTCGTAGATTGGCTGAGACATTTTGCTGACTTAACTAAGCCTTCAGAAAGTGAACCAATCCTGCTTGTATTGGACAATCATTCGAGTCATATCTCTTTAGGAGCTTATGAATTCTGCAAATCGCATCACATTGTGATGTTGTCATTGCCACCACATGGCTCTCATCAAATACAACCAATGGATGTGTCCTTCTACGGCCCATTCAAAACAGCCTACAAACAAGAATGCAACCTGTTTATGAAATCTAATTTGGGACGTAAAATTGTTCAAACCGACATCGCTTCACTCTTCAGAAAGGCTTTCCAGAAAGTAGCTACGATTCCTAAAGCTGAGTCAGGTTTTTCTGCTACGGGCATATATCCTTTCAACCCGGACGTTTTCACAGACGAAGATTTCATGGCTGCCGAGTTCCTGAATTCTGTTGAGCCCCTCGTAATGGATGAAGAGATGCGTCAAAGGAATATTCGTACACCAGACCCGGAAATAGGAACGAGGCCTGCAAACCTCAGCCCATCTACCAGTTCAACTGTTTCAGAATCAATCCTTTTTGATCAAGAAGTAATGAAAGAACCAGTTCCAGAACCCTTAACACCAGCCGCTGACGTCGAAATTATTGATTATGAAAATCCCACGCCTTCCACTTCCAAGAAAACGGTTGCTGACGTCCAAATGATTGATTTTGATAATCCTACGCCTTCTTCTTCCAAGCAAATAGTTACTGCCAAGGATTTGTTGCCTGTTCCTAAGCACTCTTTAGCTTCTTTAGTTAAAAACAAAAAAGGTTCGCGAAAACAGCACTCAATCATAATAACTGGAACCCCCTTTAAAGAAACTCTAGAGGAAAAAGAAAATAAGAAACTGGCAAAAATAAATAAAAATACAACTGGAACTAAAACCCAAAAACCAACAAGAAAGCAAAAGAAGACAACAAAAGGAACGAAAACACCTGCGCATGAAACTAAGACTACATTAAAAATTAAGAAGGAAAAGAAGACTGAAAGTAAAACAGGAAAATCTAAAAATAATGAAAAAAGAAGAGTGAAGAGAAAAGTACTACAGGACAAGGAGAGTAACTCATCAAACTCTGACGTTGAAATGGTAGACCTGCGAGATGATGATGATACAGACATCGATGATAATAATAAGTGTGTTTTATGTAATGACTACGGGCGTGATAATGAGATATGGTACAGGTGTGTTATTTGTGGTCAATGGGCTCACAAAGAATGTACAGGACTTGATTCTCCTAGGGACTATAAGTGCGATTTGTGTGCTTGACCGTTATTAGAAACATGACCGTTATTAGAAACATGGCTGACTGGAATTAACAGCATGTGCGTTTAATACCGGTCAACACCAAAGTTTAAAAAAAATATGATTATGCCAAATGTTTAATTACTACTGATCTCAAGAAGTTCCTTTATGTTAGAATACTGATTTAAGTTTAATTTGTTGAAAACTCAATAAAGATATAATTAATAAAATCTGAAATATAATTATTTTTACTTAAGTGACCGCCATTACCCATTCTTACCCTATATATTGTAAATTTTCTATCATGACAATTATGTTAATGAAAATTTTTATTAAACAGAAAATTGACGGATTTTCACCTGTAATTGTCACGTTTATTAAACAGGGCCCTGTAAACTCCTCCTCGATAAACTTGAAATCGACTTAAAATAACTGGCCATTAAAAAAAATATATACAGGGTGAAATTGATATCATTAGCATCCATCGAACCCCTTAATCTACTCATGTTTAAGGATTTTTTGAAGGTAACAAAATACGAAACGGTACAGGTTTTAAAAAAAATAAAAATAATAAAAAAAAACTGAAGTATCAAGATGTTTTACGATGTCGCGCGCGCTACCCTCCCTCGCTACACACCGCCGCTACGCGCCTGTAACCTCGCTACGCTGCCGCTGGGGCGCCCATTACCCGATAGCATTATTATGATATAAAAATGGAAATAATTAAACATAATGAAACAGAATAATGTAAGTTTACCGGGATTTTGGCGTATTTAAAAAGTTGGAATAACGATATTTACAATAATTAGGTAATTTTCATATTTACAATGATTAAAATTGAATTGTTCATAACTTACATGTAATTTAAAAGGTGTTCAAAATGTGTACCACCTCTTGGCACACATAATATCTTTAACTCTTGTTAAAACAGACTCACGTTACTGCACAGTTGCGAATGCCGTAATTATTTCTTTTCTTTTAACTGGTCTCTCGATTCACTTTCTCGTTCGTACACAATTCTTTTGATTTTGCCCCACAAATAAAAATCCAAGGGCGTCATGTCGGGTGACCGAGCAGGCCATGGCACTGGCCCACCACGACCTATCCACCGGTCGCCGAACATTTGGTCCAAATAGGCACGAACGTCACGTTGAAAGTGCGCCGGAGCGCCATCGTGCTGATAGTAGAGACGGTCCTGGTAGGTCAACGGCACATCTTCCAGACGCTCTACCACAACCGTGCCGCCTTATTCTGCGATACAGCCATGCGGGATAAATCGGCGGATTTCCACGGTCTTGTGCATATGTTGGTATGTAATCAAATGAACCAAAATCCAGCAGGTCCTGCGTAGATCTTAAAATGCGATCTCGCGACGGGGTTCGCGCGTCTGGAAAGCGTTGGTGGAACATTTCTTGCGTTAAACTGTGTTGTGGGTTAAATCGTACAATAATACCATTTTTAAACACTGTTGGTTTGTGTACCGTCCTTGCAAATATCGCGGTTTAGGCATTGCGATAGCATTTCACTAGTCCACTCACATTAACAATTACTTTGTACACTTCGAAAACGGCGCGGCGCGTACGCAACTTTCCCGAAATTGCAATGCGGACATGCATACGTCTGAAAGCAACGGTTTGAGATAGCTAGGGTAGTTTTAAAATAATATAAGGTCATGTAATATAATTCAGAGGAGTTATTGAAATAATAAATAGTCATAAGATAATTACATCATAAATTTAATACATATAGTTTATACACTAGAACACTTTTAAAAAAAGATATACAAAGAATAATACTTAACTTCCAATACAAGTTGTCTGGTTGAGCGCTCGATCAGTAGTGAGTCAATGTACGAGCCAACCTGCTTTTATAACTTCTCCCCACCACTTCATTTTGTAGGTGGTCGTACGTTGACTCAATCTATCAGTACAAATACTCTTTTATTGTGATAAACGCAATCGGGATATATTTAAAAGTATTTCTATTTTACAAAGTTATTAATTAAATGTATTTTATGTATTTATAAATAATATTTAGCCTATTACGATATAATATTGTATTTAGCCGATATGACGTCAACACAACACGATAGTTTGTGTCAGATCGGCTATATACACTTTTAAGTTACAAAGAAATGAAATATAAGCTAACAGATTCGGCCGTCCTGCCTTAAACGCGACCTCGAGTTTACACAAAACAACACTTCATCATCAGCCAATTACAACTCATTAAATTAATTAATCTACATTTATAATTTAAAAAAAACTATATTTAACATCGTTAGGAGCTACTTACAACTCCTTAACGGGAATTATCATCGTTAGGAGCTACTTACAACTCCTTTACGGGAATTATCATCGTTAGGAGCTACTTACGACTCCTTAACGGGAATTATTTATCATCATTAAGAGCCAATCACAACTCCTTAATGGAAATTATATGAGTTAATTACAACACATTTTGGACTGATTTCAGCCCACATAGCTGCAGACAAGTTTCAGTGACATTTACTCTATGCAATCATGGTTATTATTGAATGAAATAGGTTCATAATATTATATCTTGTTCACACAAATAGTTTATCGTCATGAAGAAAAAGAGTCATTATGCAATTCTCACTCATTGCAGTCCTCAGATGGAGTTTCATTTTCATCACTACTCTCATCCCTACGGAAACTCAACCAAGGCATCATTTTGTCGACCGAAATAATATTCTTATATTGTGCTCTTCCTTTTCCCTTAGTTAAAGGGGTATCTACTACTTCGTATCTGTCATGATCGAGGACAGCTGTTACTCTATAAGGGCCACAAAATTTTGGAAGCAATTTGCGACTAGCCTCCTTACGATTGGGGTTAGGTTGAATAGTACGCTCTACACGAACTAAATCCCCAACACTAAATTTATTTGCAGGTTTTCTAGTTTTATTGTACAAAATTTGTTGATTAGATTGGTTTTTGTTTATGTTTTCTAAAGCTTCTGCACGAATTTCGTCACGATCTTGCACTTCTGAACAGTGTTCTATAGAATTCAAAATTCGAGCTTCAGCTTGACCTACCATTTTTCGACCAAATAGGACTTCTGCTGGGGTCTTCCCTGTACCCTTGTTTAAGGTGTTATTTAAACCCCATTGTACATCTCCTATGCATTCGTCCCATTGATTTTCCGGCTTACCATGACTGGATGTGGCAATAGCTGCCAAAATGGTTCGGTTGTACCGCTCCACCTGTCCATTGGATCTCGGGGTTGCCACAGCGTTCTGTATGTGTTTTATATTAATATTATTAATGAACTCTTTAAACTGATTGCTTGTAAACCCTGAACCTTGATCAGATATTAGTCGCTCAGGTACTCCAAAGATACTAAAATAGTCTTTCAAGATTTTGATTGTTGTTACAGTTTTTGTATTTCTAACTGGTTTTATGTGTATAAATTTTGAAAAAGCTTCTATAATTACTAGTAAGTAGCAATTTCCACCTCGACTTTTGACAAAGGGCCCGAGATGATCCATATGGACAGTATGGAATGGCGTGTCAATCTTTGGGATAGAGTGTAACATTCCTTGTTTTTTACCACTAGGGACTTTATTAAAAGCACATTCAAGACAGGCATCTATATATTTCTTCGCAAATTTGTTCATTTTTTTAAACCAATAATTCTCTTTAATTTTGGCCAAAGTTTTGTCTAAAGCGAAATGTCCTATATCGTCATGGCAATGTTTTAATATTTGCCATCTCACACCTTTTGGGATGACTAACTTGTCTCCTAACTCAGTTTTTCTGTACAAAATATTCCTCTTAATGACAAAATTTTCATGAATTTGCTTTATTTCTGACTGGTTGGAATTTTCTAAAACTTCTTTAATACGTTTTACATCGTCATCTGCCCCCTGAACCGTTGCAATCCAATCCCCCGATGTTATATTTAATACACACTTATCAAATGTGGTATCGTTCATTGTATCATCGGTAGTGGGGACAGGGTTACGACTTAATGCATCCACATGAGCCATTCGATTTCCTGGCCTGTAGTCTATTTCGTAATTGTACTCCTGCATCAGACTCTACCAGCGGGCAACGCGGGGTATCATATCTTTTTTATTGAACGTGGCTCTCAAAGAATTACAATCTGTTATGATCCTAAACTCTATGCCAATCAAATAGACTCTGAATTTATTTAAGGAAGCTACTACTGCAAGAGTTTCTAATTCATAAGCCGACCATCGTTGCTCTTCAGGCGTAGTCTGACGACTAAAGTACGCTACCGCTCTCAGGGGTCCATTGTCTACTTGTTGCAATAATATTCCCCCTATTCCAATTTTGCTTGCGTCAGTGTGGAGTTCAGTTCTCGCTTGAGGATCGTATAGTGCCAGAATAGGGCGTTCTGTTAATTTTTCCTTTAGTTGCTCAAAAGATTCTCTCTCTTGCTCACCCCATTGAAAAACTGCATCTTTCTTTAAAAGACGAGTCAAAGGCTTTGCGAGAATAGAGAAGCCTTTAACAAACCGCCTAAAAAAACTAGCAAGGCCTATAAATTGTCGTATATTATGTTGAGATTTTGGTACTGGAAATTTGGAAACAGCTTCAATCTTTTTAATGCCTGGTCGTATACCTTCCTTACTTACTTCAAACCCTAAAAACTCAACATTGCTCATGAAAAAGTTGCATTTCGAAATCTTCAACGTTAGAGAAGCCTCTCTGAATTTTTCTAGAACCATTCTTAACCGAATCATACCATCACTTACGTCATAAGAAGGTATTATTATGTCGTCCATATATGCGATAACTTCACTATAACGCATTTTACCTAATACATGATTAATTGTACGTTGAAAAGTTGAAGGTGCATTGACTAACCCGAACGGCATTCTGTTAAACTCAAATTGTCCGTCCGGGGTAACAAATGATGTTAAATGTTTTGAATCGTCGTCGACAGCTATTTGATAGTAGCCGGAAGCCAGATCTAATGTAGTGAAGTAAGCAAAACCATTTAGTCTGTCAAGCTGATCATCTATGCGTGGCATAGAATATTGTTCTTTAACCGTTTTCTTGTTCAATTCACGGTAGTCAATGCACATTCTCTTCAACCACTCTTTTTTTTTACTAAAATTATTGGACTCGAGTATTGCGACACTGACTCTTTTATTATTTCGCAATCGATCATTTCCTGAATCATATTTCGAACTTCTTCACGTTCTTTAAATGAAAGCCTGTAAGGCCTACATGCCACCGGACTATTATCGTTTAAAGCTATCTTCATTTTACCTTGCTTACAGTTACCTAATTCTGTCATATTAAAGGCAAAACTGTCCCTGAACTCTCTTAATAGGCCCATTAGTTCTTGTTTCTGCAAATCATTAAGATCTCTTCCCACTACCACGTTATCATTAGATATATCCTTGCAATCAGAGGAGTTTATCAGACGGCAATAATTTTTATCTCGGAGTTGTTTAGGGACATCCACAGATTTCCATGAAGTACTGGCTCTTTTTAGCAAAATACCCTTCTTCAAACATTAACCTCTCCCAGAATCATCCCGGGCTAGTATGAAACCATGTCCATCTACTAGTTGAAAATATCCAGGAATAACCGTGTATTCCGACCCTACTTTGGATCTCACACCAACATGCACAAAGAAGTCTCCAGAATATAACGGTTCTGAGTAAACTGGTATCATTGCTGTTCCATTTAAAGTGGTATCAGTTACACAGAACAAACTTAAAGTATTAACTGGAACTGACTCCGTATTTTGGAAAACAAGTTCATGAGCCGTTTTTTGAACAAAAATGTGATTCTGCTCCGTATAACTGTGTCCAATCAGAAGATCCACATGCAATAAACTATCTGGGACCATATGAGTTTCAACAGTTGCCAATATACCATCGACACTAATACCCAAAGAACACTTTCCTAATGAGAAGGTACCTGCGTTTTGACCAAAACCTCCAATAAATTCCACCAAGCTATCGTCCCATTGCTGAGACACTGTTTTACCCCTACTTTCACGAATCAAGGTAAAATGACTCCCCATATCAATAAAGCCTTTCATTTCTACGTTTTCTACCAAAACATTTTTATAATATTTAGCATCAGCAGTGTTGTCTTTACTGGTAAATAATACTTTATTATTGGGATTACTACCATCTTTTGGTTTTTTATGTAAAAAACAATTGGCGGCAACATGTCCCAATTTCTTGCAATCCGAACAACGTTTCTCGGGTCAACCCGAGAACATCGGTCGGTTCTCAAGAACATTTTTGATACGAATGTCCTATTTCACCACAGTTATAACATTTAGGCCGTGTTTTAGGAAAAATAGCAAATTTAGTATTAGATTCGTTCCTATCTAATCGCTTATTTGGGATTTTGACATTTCGTAAGTAGCTAAGTAACCGGTCTGGATCAGTATATTGACCAGCTTCTGCTCCCATTCTGATCGTTCTATCTTCAATACCCAAGACAATACAATCTACCGCTTTTTTTCCGTAAATACCACAGCGATTTAGGAGAGCAACTTTATCGTAAAAATAGTCTTCGAGCGGTTCCCCGAACTTCGCTCGTTTGTCTAACATATCAGTCAACATAGTACCGTAATTTTCTTCCCCAGGAAAAGCTCTTAATAATTTGTCCTGCCACTGTTCCCAGGTGTACAAAACGGTAGACAACCCTTGATACCATTTTTGTGCCATACCGGCTAGTTTTGGTAAAGAATAATGAATAATCTCCCGCTCCGTCCACCCATAAACAGTAGCAATCTGATTAACTTTAGATAACCATGTATTCATAGTTTGGTTGCGTTTAGAGGGATCGAATTCGGGGATTGTGTTGTGAACCATAGACAATCTTTCTCCATGACCTACAGGTTTGTTAAAGGCAGATTGCAAAGCTTGAAGCAACATAGAAAACTTATCGTCACTTAAATTGTCTTTACTATTGTTAGAGCTCGACTCACCAGTTGGTTGCCGCGTTGGAGTTGGAGTTGGGCGGATACAACGCCTTTTGACCAGCCGATCAGGTGACGGTGTGGTGCATCTGCTTAGACGCATCGTATCCCGAGATCGTCGTTGGTGTCGTGATGAATCTAGGGTTCGCCGTCCTCTGCGGCACGATGTTTCACGTGATCGATTCCTGCTACTTCGTGGCGAATCTCGGTAGTAAGGTGAACTATGCTCACTGTGTTGCAACGGACTGCTCGAAGTTCGCCTGCTGTGGCGCGGTGAGCCACGCGAGCCATGCTCGCTTGGAAGCCGCGGACCCGGCGAAACATACCTGCTGTGGCGCGGTGAACCACGCAAGCCACGCTCGCTCGGACGCCGCGGACCAGGCGAAACACGCCTGCTGTGGCGCGGTGAGCTACGCGAGCCACACTCGCTCGGGTGCCGCGGAGCCGGCGAAACACGCCTGCTGTGGCCCGGTGAACCACGCAAGTCACGCTCGCTTGGACGCCTCGGACCAGGCGAAACACGCCTGCTGTGGCGCGGTGAGCCACGCGAGCCACACTCGCTCGGAAGCCGTGGACCCGGCGAAACATACCTGCTGTGGCGCGGTGAACCACGCAAGCCACGCTCACACGGACCAGGCGAAACACGCCTGCTGTGGCCCGGTGAACCACGCAAGTCACGCTCGCTTGGACGCCTCGGACCAGGCGAAACACGCCTGCTGTGATGCGGTGAGCCACGCGAGCCACGCTCGCTCGGACGCCGCGGACCCAGCATAGCACGTCTACTACGGCTCGCCTCGGTACCACGCGGCAGGCCACGAGGAAGAAGTCGGGCCTCTGGATTCCCAACGGGAAAAACTATGCTCGACGCAGAACCCTCATGTTTGGATTGGTCCATATCTGAAATTATTACATTCATGTTAGGATCTTATAGTTAAAATAAAATATTGAATGAACATAGCGAGAAGCCAAAGCAATATTACCAATTTCCAATAGGATAGGTATACACCGATATAATATACACAAAACAAAAAAGCATTTTTATTTTATTTTATTATCAGCAATAGGGGAAAGAAAAAAAAATTGTTGTCAGGTCTAACGTGACGATCCCACTTCTGAGCTGAAAGCAACGGTTTGAGATAGCTAGGGTAGTTTTAAAATAATATAAGGTCATGTAATATAATTCACAGGAGTTATTGAAATAATAAATAGTCATAAGATAATTACATCATAAATTTAATACATATAGTTTATACACTAGAACACTTTTAAAAAAAGATATACAAAGAATAATACTTAACTTCCAATACAAGTTGTCTGGTTGAGCGCTCGATCAGTAGTGAGTCAATGTACGAGCCAACCTGCTTTTATAACTTCTCCCCACCACTTCATTTTGCAGGTGGTCGTACGTTGACTCAATCTATCAGTACAAATACTCTTTTATTGTGATAAACGCAATCGGGATATATTTAAAAGTATTTCTATTTTACAAAGTTATTAATTAAATGTATTTTATGTATTTATAAATAATATTTAGCCTATTACGATATAATATTGTATTTAGCCGATATGACGTCAACACAACACGATAGTTTGTGTCAGATCGGCTATATACACTTTTAAGTTACAAAGAAATGAAATATAAGCTAACACGTCATAACATCCGGACAGACGATTTGGCACTGGGGAGGCGGGCGCGGGTAGTGGGGTGGGACGCAGGGTTTGTTTTCGTTTTCGGAAATGTCGGAACAATGCGCAAGCACAAAGGAATAAGAGCGTTTATTGGGAAGACACCGGGCGGCGCGTGCGGTGTTCTTTGTCGGCTTTATCAGGTGACCGTCAAAGAAGTAGTAAACAATTGCAAATAGCGCGACGGAACATTTTTGATAGTCATGAGATTTTTTATTTTTTGTCTTTTTTGTTTTCTTTATTTATCGTTTGTATTAGTGCCAAAGGTCTACTCAATCGATTCGGATGCGACTTTTTAGGTTTCTGTAAATTGTAATTTCATCGCTTTGATTTACGTAATTTTAGTCCTAAAGTGATCTCTACCATGAGTAGGGTCTTAGTTTAAAAGGATGCCAATGATATCGATTTCACCCTGTATATTTACAATGTCAGAATTTGACACTTGACGTTGCCGTTTCTGTTTCCAGCATAGTGTTAGAAAAAGAAGAAAACGGATTTTTTTAAATAAGCCAAGGTTTTTCTACATGGAGTTCAAATGATTTTTTTGTGACCACTTTTGCATTTAGAGATTACTGATCAAATTCATTTAAAAATTTAATTTGCGTTGATAAACTCGCTAACTTTAACGGTTCAAAAGATACAGCTTTCATTGCAACAAATTATCTTACATACGAGAGAAAAACACGTTTTTTTTTAACCAAACTCAATCGTGTGAGGTGTCATTGGGTTGGATACTGGATGGATAGCTCTTGTAACGGGGAGTGGAACACAACACTCATTACAAACTAAATCGTTACAATGCTTGTGTCTCAATCGTGCATCGTGTCGATGTATAACATAATCTATAATAATAACCCACCTCCTGGCGCAGTCGGGTAAAAACCGAACGTACGACTTTGCGGGCGCCGCTGCTAGTATGTAATAAAATCTTTTCTATTCAATTATTCATTGAAATTGGTAGGAAGTAAATTTTTTGTTGTTTTGATAATTATTATTTGCCGCGATTTAATTTCAGAAGTAAATAAAAACTATGATTTTCTTATCAAGAATTTTATACTATCTATGTAGCCCGATTCGCACCTTTTTTTAATTAATTAATCTACTTAAACTTCCTCCACTTTGAGGAGGGCCGTGCATTATTTTGACTCGTGAGTCTGAGTGATCGTGGATCTAAAATTTTTACACTCCATCCTCAATGGTGGATTGGATTGCCCGGAACTTTTGGCTATTTGAAAAATACTGAAAAATTTAATAGAGTTTGAATGATATTTTATTCCTTTGCCTGCTTGGCTTTTCTATTGTATTTGACAGTTTTTATTTTTAATTTTATTGCAGCCAAGGTACCAATTATAACCATAAATCCAACGTTTTTCAGAAAATTGTAAAGTAAATTAAAAACAGAAATATCGGTCAAAAATTTAATCGGAAAAATACGTAGGTAGGTATCTCTTATATTTTTTTTTAAAAAGATGAAAAGTTGTCAATTGGAAAAAATTTGAACATCTACCGTGATAATGGTATGGGAGAAAATTTAATGCATGGGAGAAATTTTGTCTTTCCTAATTAAGTTTATACGGAACCCTGAGGGATGAGTCCGAGTCGCACAACATAAAAAAAGATTGATACAAAATGGCACAGCTTAGTGGCGCCATCCAGATGACGCTATGGATCCCCGGAAAATTGCTGGAAAAACGCTCATTATGAATGCAAGGCAATCGAGGATAAAAATTTAAAAATAATTAAATCATTTTTTTCTATACATATATACTGTAATATGAAATTGGTTGTAAATTTTTGGTTGCATTGATCTGCCGTTATTTAATTTCAGAAGTAAATAAAAGCTATGATTTACTTATTTTATTACCAATGATATTGTAATTGTAAGCTCACTGCTTATTAGTATCCAAAATTTTATATTATGTAGGTAGGTATTTAATCTTCTTACTTCGATTTTATTTGAATCTGTGCGCGACTGTATTGGTAACTGTATATTGAAAAGCCAACCAAAGAGAATGGTAATAGATTTCTATATGCTACTGACATAATCAAAGTCATTTCAATTTGATTGAACAATATATCGAAAATTATCCAAAATCACGTATAAAAATTTGAAATAAAACATCATTTTAGCTTTAGAAAAACACAAATAATGAATTATTCCGTTAAATTTCCTTTGTGTTTAGTCATCAACAGATAGATCGAGGATAAAATTGTCGCAAATAATTTTCAAAAAATGTAACGCGGACGTGCGCTGATTACGGCAGTTCGCCGTACCAAAGAGAATATAATCCAAGGAATATAACTATAATCACTACGTCGCCGTACAATGGAAAAAATCAGAAACAAGGTTAGTTATGCAGTTGTCAGAGGATGTCAAGAGATTGCATTTGTTCGCCATTTTGTATGGTAAACAGATTTTTTGATTTTTACAATTTTATTTTACGAAAACTGTACGATACCGACTCATATTTCAAAAAATCGATTCATTGTTTTTTTAACATTTATATAAACTATATTTCTACGTAAGCTGTATTTTCAACCGTGTAACGTAACCCTTCTAAAAATGTTCCTAAAGTAACCCCATTTTTAGCTATATTTCGACAAACAGTGTCCAAATTTTACGCGATTACTAAAATAAATTATATGAAACGTACTAAAAACCGATTCATTACATTTTTAAGTAAAGGCAGGACTTTCATATTAAATATAATACACTGGATATGCAATAGGATATCACTGAAAACAATGTTCCTAAAGTAAGGCGTTTTAGAGAATATACCCTAGTACAAAGTTTACATGCATCAATATAAATATCTTAGACATTGTCACACAAATTATCTAGTCCCATTTAAAGTACCAGAATTTAGCCTGCGACTTGTATTATGATGACTAGACAACGATATAGAATACGTTAGTAGAGATGTCAATTAATTACAAGAATTTTTCCTTAGGACAGTAGTTTTATACCGACATGTGGTATAGTTGCATTCAGTAGAGTTTCCTGAGTAGGAAAAATGACGTTGTCGCTTTCTCAATTGGTGGAGTGGGGAGTTATGACGTCATAAATTTTTTGTATGGGATTAAATATTTCTTTTTCTGAAACCTGTCGTGTTGGGTATCAAATGAAAGGGCTTCATGAGCCGGTTCTAAAAATATACTACACTATTACCTTTCAGCCACTTATCTTCCAAAAATCCAAAAAAGTATTCTCAAAACATATCAAGTTTGGGCTACTCCGGGTGGGAAACGGCTGGGTAAATTTTTTGTAAAACATACGCCAAATGACAAATAACATCTTCGTATCTAAGGTCAAAAAAATAATTTTAAAAATATAAATGTTTACTAATTATTTAAGATTTTTTTCATAGTGATAAAATCAAAAAAATTTATTATCAAAAAAAATTAAAATTGCTTTTTTGACCTTTGATAATAAGTATGTTATGAGTCATTAGGCGTATTTTTAGAACCGGCTCATGAAGCCCTTTCATTTGATACCCAACAAGACAGGTTTTAGAGTTCCTTACTACTTCCCACTGCGGCCAGAAATCGCAGTATGTTTTTGGGCGGGACGATTTGTATCTCATCTGATGTCAATACGTATGTACGTTTGTTTAGTCTAAATAGGTAGGTATACCATCCCCCTGCTGGGCAAAGAACTCTTAGACCCTGTATAATTGCAGTTTTTACCCTGTATAACATTTAAAATTTTGGACCAATGTATGTATAGTAATTAAATTTCTCATAGTGGACAACTGGCTCACTCTTCACTTTAAATAAAACTCATTTCGGGCCAGTTGTCCCCTAACATTTCACAAATGACTGGGCTCATTTTACGGTTTGAGCCGGGACTAATTACTAATTGCATTTTTTTTTCGCTATAGTATTGAAGAGCCAATTTGAGCTTAAGAATGTACCAAATTAAATAAAAATTTTAAAAAATTTCTAAAAAACCTGATGATAATTTTTTTTTGGCACATATTTAAGGCTTTACCATCATACATACTTCAAACATGGTGTAAATATTTTTGTCTACTTAGAAGGTTTTGAAAAATACATTCGTATTTTCTAATAAATACCTCATTTTTTAATTTTTAATGCTTATTTCATTGATCAAAAATAATGTATATTGTTAAATCTAATTCAAATGAGTGCATTGGTATTAATATTATTAATTTAAAAGCCTTCTGGGACCAACAATTTTGATTTCTATGTTGCGTAGCAATTTTTTTTTAAATATACCTAGTTTAGGATAGTATTTTTGTCACTAATGGTGCCGGTTACAGTTTAAAAGTCCAATTAATAATTACTCCCTTCCCTACCCCGCCTAACAAAACTCCGTAAAATGACTGGCCTAAAAGTGGACAACTCGCCTGCGGACCAGAATTTTAGACGGTCAGTTGTCTCACCAAGCCCTTGATTTTGACATACGGGAGTTCGAACTAATACTTAAAAAACCTCTCTGAATCTCGACCTAAATGACGTCATATCAGAGGCTGAATGGGCTTAAATCCATTGCCTCTGATGAAAAAAACAAACGTCAATGTCAACGAAAGGGTTGACAGATTTGAAATTTTTCCTTGATTATGGGGAAAAATTAAGTCTCTGGGGACATGAAATCGTGAGTGATGTCTATGGTTTTGTGGAGATTTTGGGAGACAGTCAAAAGTTATCATTTTGCATGCATATGCTCAAGACTATATTCCCCGAGGGGGTAGTCAGAGATATTCGGAAACTTCAGAACATCCACGTTTCACTAGTAGTACCGAAACTCTGTCCAGTGTGACGGGGAGTGAGCCCGTCGCCAATATTGTAATGGGATGTAGGTAAGTCTAAAAATATCATTGATAAATGAATGTAACCCTTACTCAATTCAACTAGAGGTCACTTTCCAACAGAACAATGTGTCACAAGCACACTAATATTATACTAATCTAAACTACTATAAAACTGTAAAAGAAGTGTGTCTGTACAAGCGTACATTGAAGATATTTACAAGAAAAAGATTAGGTATGATATGGATTTAGGTGCCCCTGATTCAAAAACATAAATTTTTGGATTTTTTGTGCGTCTGTTTATTTATTTGTTTGTTCGAGCATCACGCAAAAACTACTGAACAGATTTTGATGAAATAAAGAATATTTGATTTATTGATGAAACTTATATTTTTTTAAAAGCTTATGATTTGATTTAAAATCTATCTAAACTATTATAAAACTGTAACAGAAGGCGTGTCTATACATTGAAGATATTTACAAAAAAAAGATTACGAAATGGTTTTTAGGCTTCCCTGCACGGCTAGCATGTCACCTACAAGAAAACGATAAAAATCGAGTTGTGCCTCCATCCTTACTATATTACGTATGTCAGAGAGAGCGCGCATGACGATTTTCTCGTTTAAATCATAGTACAATAATATACTGCGCCTGGTATTCTCTTCCGGCCACGTGACTGACCACGTGACTGACCCAAGCCTATGTCATCATACTCATACCCTTAATGTTACAAGCGTTTCATCCTCAACCACCACACGCCTACAATATTATACCTACTCACCTCTATCCATCTGTTTTTGTATAACGTATAGTAACACAGTTATAAGTATATTGTATTGTAAATATCTCAACCATATGTTTAGCGGCCATTTTTTTGTGACGTAGGCTTGTGTCACTCTGGGAATAGAAGACCTTGTTTTATTAGACTATGGCTGGACTATGGTTTAAATGCTTTGTCGTGGGTGGCATGCTAGCCGTGCTAATTCCAAATCAAAAATTTTTGGACTTTTTGTCTGTCTGTTTGTTTGTTTGTTTGTGTGTTTGTTTGTTCGAGCATCACGCAAAAACTACTGAACCGATTTTGATGAAACTTTTTTGTTTGATAGCTGATGATCTGACTTAAAATCTGGTATATAATTTATGCGGACGAAGTCGCGGGTACTCGTACCTTTACAAAAATGTTAATTTAAAAAATAAATTTTTATGCTTTGTGTGTTTGAACGAGCATCACGCGAAAACTACTGAACTGATTTTGATGAAACAATACATGCCTCGAAATTGAAGCATGCAGGTTTCCGCAAGATGTTTTCCTTCACCGAAAAGCCAGTTAAGCCAGGTAAGTTATCATTTTATATACCTACATACAACGTGTTAATGAAAAAACTGGAACCCTATAAATTACTAAAAAACTAAAAACTGATCTCGCAGTTGTCTCTTCTTCCCCTATCTCTTGTCTCGCGAGTGTGAGTGTGTGCGTATAAGTGAGATGAAGTAGAGTAGTGCGTGTGCAGCAGGGCATTACGCTGCATTATTTGTTACGTTTAGGGCTGGGATGGGCCTGTCCCTATCGCCGTCGAGTCCTACGGTCCCTTCTCGCGCTGCTATTTGAATAGGCTCGCGCGTTGCGTAACCCGCGGCCAATGACAGCAGCCCTGCACATGCAGGGGGCGGAGTCCTTACGTCACCGTGCTCTGCCCCCGCGGTCGCGCAGCCGCCGTGACGTCACACCCCCGCTTCCCTGCCGTCACCTCCCCGCACCCTAACTCGCGACGACAGCGCCATAGCGCGGCGCGGTGCCGCGCGGAAACTCGCGACAAAACATTCGTGCGCTCAAAGATGGCGGATGGGTCGCTCGAAGACTGCGCTGGCCCGAAACAAATGAACGATTTAACTTTTTCCGCGCCTGACACAGGACATGGTAACATAAAAAAGTGTAGTGGCGAAACTTTTGAAGGTGATAGAGTGAAGTTATCTTTCTACACCGAACTAAATTCGAGTGAATCGCGTGAGAAAAGTGAATCGCACGGCGTGGCCGCTCATCGTACCGCAGCGGCCGACATCGCGGGCTCCCTAAAATCGTTCGAGAAAGTGGCGGAAGGTGAAGATAGGAAGAAGAGATGCTTCGACAGATACGATAGCTCCGAATCTTCTGACAGGTAAGTCTTTGCAGTTTTCTGTTAGGAATGTTATGTATTTTGTATTTGCAAGGGCGCGAAGTCAGTGCTCTAGTGACCGGAGGCTGCAGTTGTTTTCGATGATTCGATGTCATGGCCACAGCGAGCAGTGTTGCTAGGCCGCGTCGTCGGTTGAATGCCCTCAGAACAGTTTGTTGGGTCGCTGTGACGCTCACCATTTGATCTAATCATCGTGCTCGTAATAGTGACAAATTGCGACAGCTTTGATGCCAAAACCGTGAGACTGGTTATAGAGTAGACTATTATTTGTTTACCGCTGTATTAAATAAGTTGTCAGACCAGTTTTTGCCTTAACCAAAGCCATAGAGAGTTATCAATCATAACTGAAACATTACTGAAGATATGGTGTAAAATGACTGTCCCATACCACTCAACCAATCTATCAAACAAATAATTGTCATCTTAAATCTAAAGTCATCTAGTCAACTTCAAGACTCGGCGCTCTCTCTTAACTGCATAAATTTCAGGACATTAGGTCTAAACTTCAAATAGATTTGCTAATAATTTACTATTATATTACAAAGCATGTGTTCTCAAGTTTACATACAAAGCCAGACAGTAAATAGCCTTGACAATGAATCTATATTTTATTTATAATATTTTTACATAAGCACTTACATAACTTACTTACTTGTTGCTATGTTAGATAACTGACGCTTTATTAGAATCATTGTGACTATTGTCGATATTATTGACTTTTCATTTAGTATCCTGTTAAAGATAAGTCCGATAGCATGATAAATTGATAATAAATGTTGAAATATAGGTATATACCTTGTATATTTGGCACAATCTATGGGCATTGCCATAAGCTTGATGTTGTCTACACAAAGGATTATTAGATAGAGCCCGTACACCTACACCTGATAAAATGTAGGAACAAAAAACTAGGATTTATGATTAACTCAATTGTTTAGACACAGAATAAGAAAGAGTAGGTACATATCTACTTATAGTATGGACATTGTCTGCCCAATTTTGACCTCACCCTCCTGCACTCTCTCAGCATACATGTGCTAACCTCTTGTCACTGCGAGTCGGTTTGTATGCGGTGTCCACAATGTGATTTAGAAGTCATATTTTTAGGTAGAGCCTGTTTCACAACTTCTATACCCCTCCTTTCTTGCTACCTCTGACTGACATATATACTATCTATGCTATGCTATGCCTGCTTAACTACTTCTTAGTAAGTTCTTGTTAGCTTATCTGACAGATCATTTGACATGTAATGTATGTCAAATGGTCTGTCAGATAAGCTAACATGAACTTACTAAGCAGTGCTGGAACATGTCCTTAAAGATTAACAAAGTTTCAAGTTATGTTACTACGACAAGACAAGGTACTGAATTATCTACCTCTTTACTATTCATGATGCTAAAGTATTTGGGCTGGATCAAATATTATTAGGTACCTAATAGTTGCTATGATGATGATGAATGATACTAAGAAATCATATTAAAGATTGAAAAGTTCAATCTGACAGACATTATTTATTTATTTTGATTCTTTTTTCTATTACTATCCAATGTACAGACACAACTTTATTGTTTTATTATATGGATAGATAATAGTTATGTATGCTATTGAACTTGACTTGATTGTAATATCATAATAATTATCATTTATCAAATAAGGTACTTGGTCAGTGTCAAATATCAAAAGAATGATGCACAAAGCCTATATTTTATGTAAATTATTTTCTTATCTTTTTGTATTTTTCATTCAAGATTAATGTTACAGATTCAGATAAGTACCTACCTACTTACTAACTAGTAGAGAAGCGTGGATAATGTTTTTTTAATTCTTACATAACTAAATAAAACCAATGTACTACATACGTACAATCAATAATGAATGTCATGTATCAAAGAGTTTTCTAACTTATGTATGTCATATTTAAATGACTCTCATACAGTGAAGGAAACCTGCACAGGCTGAAGAAGAAATTCTGATGCATAAGTAAGGTCTACCAATCCACATTAAGCATGCATGGTGGACTTACGCCCATACACCCTTGCGAAGGGTAAGCCTGTGTTCTGGAGTGGTACATACTTATAGGCTGATGATGAATAATGATGATGATAAAAAAACAATGAATGTATTGACATGATTTGACAGCCCTTGTAAGGTTATGAATTTATGATATGATAAATCCCTATTTCCCTTGGTCACAACATCACATCACTCAAGAACGGCTGGACCGATTGCGATGAAACTATGGTGGGGTTTTGTGCACATGCTAGGGAAGGTTTATAAATAAAGAAAACGGCCAAGTGTGTGTCGCTTAGGTGTAGGGTAGGGAAAATGGCAAGACAATGTCTGCCGGGTCAGCTAGTTTTAAATACATATACTTAATTCAATATGTACCTAACTGGTTAAGTCTACTATAACTCAAAATGTTTGAAATTATTAATTCAATAAATAAGTTAATAGTACCTATGACAGATAATAACAATGTGTAATAATTTGTTTATACCTACTTGAATTGTAGTAAAGTACAAAGTAAACAACACGGAACACCAGTAGGTCATCAACTTGTTAGATTGATAACCTCAATGACAACTTCTTATCTAGAATTAGGGCAAAGTACTAAGTAAATAGGTAGTGTACAACGGCCAACTACCTCGGACTAGCATAGTACATAGATATTGTTAACTGCATGAATAGAGCAGAGCTAGCAAGACATGCATGCAGATGCTATTTAAAAGAGAAATACCTACTTATGTTCTATCTAGATCCTTTACTAGCATCTGAGGAATATTGTGCATCAGTGCAGTGCAGAGCATATTGTGCCTTGGCACTCTACGGCCTCTTCTTTTGGGCCATAGAGTTCTTGTAGATTTTGAGACATGGGTTTGAAGAATAAAATAATCTTCTCTTCCTGTTACCCCTACGTGGGGTATAGGGCTCGGATGATAGCTCTCCACCGGTTGCGATTTTGGGCAGCACTGTAGATATCCTCCCTGTAGGCCTAGCATGCCACCCCCGAGAAAACGACAAAAATCGAGATGTGCCTCCATCTTTATTATTTTACGTATGCCAAAAAGAGCGCGCATGACGGTTTTCTCGTTTAAACGCTTTGTCGTGGGTGGCATGCTAGCCGTGCTGGTCATGTTGAGACTTTAAGCCTCTACTTCCACAGAGTAGCGCCAGGTTAAATAAGGACCAGAATAAAATAATGGTCTTTATTTAAAACATACATTACATATTATATCAGATTACCTGTTCGTGCCTTTCACACTTCATGCACCGACTTCCGGTGAATATTCCGGTGATAGAACGAAGTGGAGAAGAAAGAGATGAGCTATCCAGCGGGACAGTCGCTAGTAAGATGATGATGATGATCTTTTAATTTAAAACTGAAACCAATAATAAAGTATAGTACAATTTTTAGATATACTCTTATTAGGTATCAAAATATGATTATTTAATTTCAGAATAAAATTAATACCAAAACTTTCCTAAAAGAACAACGTGACAAAATAAATAGGAACGCGGGCACTGCCAGTGCTGATATGAAGTAGATAATGCCTGTTAAGTGGCCTATGTAGGTCACCCATTATTACTTGATAAGCGATAACACTCATCGGGTAATAGGTGTGGTCCGTGCTGGTGGGTGCGGAGACCAAATAGTTTTGATAGCTTTCCTAATATACAGGGTGTTAGGGTAAACAGTTGCATTACTTTAAGGGGTGATGTACCCATGATATTAAACAACAATCCCTAAGAGACCGATAGGAAATTAGCAAAAAAAAAATTTGGTCCTTCCATACTAAATGCTGAACGAAAGTTTGTATGAATAGTAGAAAAAAATTTTTGCGAATATCCTATAGGTTTCTTAGGGAAAGTTGTTCAGTATCATGGGTACAAACATCCCTTAAAGTAATGCAACTGTTTACCCTAACACCTTGTATACAAGGTGTTTACATGCATTACTTACTTTAGGAGGTGCTTCAAACCATCAAACTGAACAACTTTTTTTATGGTACAAATATTTAAACCGGGAAAAAAATTTGTTGTTCCCAATGAAGTTGGTATAGAATATGGTTGGTTGTTCCAATAGAAAATGTTAATATTTAGCTACAACTAGACCCAAATAATGGCATAGCTGATCGTTTTTATGTGATTGGCTGTTAGTCTAATTGTAAAAGTTGTTTAATTAGATGGTCTGAAGCGCCCTTAAGTATGTTACGCTTTTAAGTTTACACCCTGTAGATTGGTTTATTTGTGTATTTTCTTCTTGGAGCTCCCAACTTAAAATTTCTTTAATTTAGACATTAATATTGGTAATAAAGTGAAGATTAATAAAATATTCATATTTATATCACAGTTTTGACATAATTTTTAAGATTTATAAAATATATACCCTAGGTATACCTAATAAGGCTTTATGTCTTAGTAATTTTTACTACAATATTGTATTTTGTTTTATTTATTGATAATGAGTAATTAAATATTTTACTTACTATCCAGATTATAATGAGGCTACAAGTCTGCATAACTTCACAACATTTTAGTTATTGTGTCAATCAAAAACTAATTAATGTTAATTCACGACAGATCATTAAGTGTGTAGGCAGACTTTATCATTTTAATTAAATTTAAGTCAGTATACGTCTAGACAACTAGGCATTGCCACAGATTATTTAATAGTGGCATTGCCTTCGAGTTTGCGGTCAATGAACTTAATAATCTTATGAACTGTTTTTTTTTGTGAAGTACAACATTTTTTAGACCTCCCATTAAAAATCGTTGGTAATCTCCACTTTTGTATGGAAGGACCAGTAATTTTCTCGTTTTTCGATCCATGTTCCTTTGGTCTGATCTATTCCTCAAAAACCGTCAGCATAATTAAGATGGACCCTAATTGACCCCAGAACTTTATGCTAAGAAAGTATCCTTATCAATTTCACAGTTAATTCCATGTTTTATTTATAGTGAAATATTACCATTCTCCCTTCAATAGTTATCCATAGATATTAGCATCCTTTTAAACTAAGAGTCTACCCATTAAACTGAACAACTTTAACTATGGGAGCAAACCAATCGGCACAAAAAAATAGCTGTTCCATACTACAAGGCCTACTCGACTCAAATGTATGCAACAGCAGATTTTGTTGCTCCGATCGGTTTGCTCCCATAGTGAAAGTTGTTCAGTTTGATCGGTAGACTAATGGATGCTAATGATATCAATTTCATCCTGTATATCTGTATAGTTATCCTAACATGGAAGATAATAGCTTATCTAGGGCTCAGTATGATTTGATATCACAACACTTTAACTTATACAATTTTGGAGCTAGCAACACTTATCATGACGTAGGTACATGACACGTGTATGTTATCTTATATGTTACATAACTTTATTATGTACTTGTTAACAGTTGGTTAGGTGTTGAAGTTTTAACATTTATCGTATTTTGTGTAATTGCATAGAAAAACAAGCAACATGAACAATGCTTTTCGTGGTAAAGCATTAGGTATTAATTATCTACTAAATTATAGTGTAGATCGAAGGTGTTTTATGGTCTGATGTTTCAATGGTTTAAATAATTTTAATGATATGATATCAATAAAATTGTCCAAAGGTTGGTGTAATGCTGGGGCTTACGTTACGTGGTGAAATTCCCTGTGTTACTAATCTTATCTTATCTTATCAAAACACTTAACATCATTTATGTCATAGGCTTAAAAAGTGGGTATGAAACGAAAATAATAACAGAATTACGATGTGCTTCAGCTCCTCTGCTCTGCTTAGAGATTAATATAGTTATTGACGACTGTTACTGTTCATGAGGCACCTTTTCATATGACTTGACTTATATTCAGAACTTTCGGAAGATTCAAAGAGATCTAATTCACTTCAGACCTTATGTATGTATGTACAGTCGCCATCATATATATCGTAGCATAAAAGGTGTCCAAATATTTCTGAGCAGTGCTAATTAGCACTGCTCAGAAATATTTAGATTATTTATTATTCTTTTATTTCATTAAATTATTTACAGTAAATGTTACCAATTATATCTAAACGTGTATTTTGTCATAAATATGTGAACAGCGAATTTTCAATAATTTCTTTACAATGTTATTTAAAATTAAAATGTAAAACAACGGAGTAAGGTTTTTTCCGAAACTGTTCAGATGTCTATGACTACCCTGACTGCGTCGATATATTTGATGTTCTAGGCGTTCCTATATTTTTGATTGATTATGAGTAAAGAAATTATTGAAAATTAGAACTGCTTAGAAATATTTGACCACCTTGTTTGGTACGATATATCTGCTGGTGACTGTACTGTTAGGGGTTAGCGCCGTGTCATCGAAAGGGACAAGATGCAAATGGAGCTGCTGATGGCATACATACAGGGTCCAACTTAATATGCTGGTTGCTTTTTAAGAGGATGATCAGACCATCAAACTGAACAAGTTTCTCTATGGGACTAAAATCTAAATAGCAAAAAAAAATCTGCGGTCTCAAACATTTGGGTTGAGTGAGATTGTATGACACAACCGATATTTTTTTGCGATATTGGTTCCATAGAGAAAGTTGTTCAGTTTCATGGTCTGATCATCCCCTTAAAAAGTGTCAGCATTTTAAGAAGGACCCTGTATCTTGGTCTGTTCAGCACTCTTCTTCTAGCATGACTTATATCGCATGACAATCAATCCTGCGTAGTGGAAAGATTAGCCAGTCTGTAATGGTCGTATCAAGGCTGAGAAACGCAGGTTTCGTCACTCGAATAGGCTCTTTCCTTGCACCAAATGTAAAGAAAAAGCTCTTTAGTAGAGACAGAACTATTATGGAATTATGTTCGCGTCGTGGAGTAGAGAGAGTTGTTTAAAAAAAAATAACGGTATCAGACACCAACTAAACCTCTTTTATTTCGAAACCAGAAGCCAATATTAAAAGCTAGCTCGATTTAACAACATTGTATTGTATTCACGTTAAAACGAACTCTGTAGGTAGTACGTTCACGCGAACCTAAGCCACAAAGGGTGAGGAGTAAAATAAAAAAGGTAGGAGTTCTAACCGGGCGCGCTGGGGGACAGCGAACGGGTTCCCGGCGGCCCAGTGGTATGTTACCGTCTGCTTGATTACGTATACGTGCAACTATACAACATAATGCACATACATAAAACTTATACATGATCTCACGACTACATTTTCTTTTGTGTAGGTCCGATACTTTGTAGTTATACCTTCTATAGGAGAAGATGTTAACGGAATGTAGGCACTCTGTCCTCGGCATTCCTCATCACGCCAGTCGCTCCCCGCTACCTTTTTTTAGGTCGTCTGTCCAGCGGGCAACAGGGCGTCTCACACTACGCCTGCCAGTTCGTTCTCCACTCTAGGACTTTGACACCCCATCGGTTGTCAGTTCTTCGGCAGATATGACCAGCCCATTGCTCATTCTGCTTTCTAATTTTCTGAGCTATGTCAACCACTAGTTCTCTGACGTATCACTTCATTTCTGTTGTGATTTCTCAGAGAAACACCGAGCATAGCTCTCTCCATAGCTCGCTGAGCGACCTTGAATTGATTTTAGATAATTACATTAAAAATGTATGTTAATTAGGTAATCTAATTGTGTCTTATACTAAATGTATTTAAGAAGAATACAGAAATAATTAGGGACTTGGAATTTGTTTAACATCAAGCAGATTTATCTTTGATACCCAATACCTACCAATCCATATCTCACTGACATCAGAGTGGTTTAAATCATTACTATATGTGGTTAAGATAACATCAACCATAAAGTTAATCAGACCACTAACTTCTAAAATTCAATAGTGGCTTTAAGATAATCAGCTGATCAAAATCAAAACCCTGCTGCATTGCATCTTGCAACTACGTACCTCGCAGCGTCTCCGCGACCGGTCGCCCCCTCCCCGCTCCAACTTCCCCCCTGTCATTAGAAGCGTGCGCGCGCGCCGGCTATTGGCCCTCGCTGGAAACCCGACGTAGGCCCGGGTAACTTGCTGCTTTGATTTTGATTTGGGCCTAAACTAGATTTATTTATAAATTGAACGGCTTTGTGCCGTTCATTTATGACTTATTAGTATTAAACGCATATTTTATTCCAGTAAGAGAGTCTAAATAAGTAAACAAAGAAACTTTACTCGGAATTTGAATTTATTTACAAGACTATATTTCATATTTATTTATTTATACTACAAATACATTATCTTTACAGGTTTACTTTACACCCAAATGACCCAAATAGACTAGTAGATCTACACACATACCCTAATCTCCTCCTTTTTGGGGTGATAATTACATAAAATAATTATTAGAAATAGGTAGGTACTACGCAAAGGAAAAGCTAGGATTTTTTCAGATTTTTATTTTATTAGATACTTACTTAATTTATTCTCAAAAAGTACATGATATTTTTGTTAAATGATTTAGTTATTGCATGTCTACATTAATTTGATGTCGTGTGGATAGATCCGGTTAGTGAGTCAATATAATTATGATATTTTATGATTATAACAGCTTATCAAAATAATGTTGATCTGTAGCGAAAAAAATATAAAATTTACAAAGTCAATAACTTAGTTTAATTTGTTGTAAGTCCGTAAATTACCGGACGTTTGAGATACTGAATTCCCGTCGTTGCAAATGGTCACATCTTACCACACAGCAATGAAACAAAATCACGCTTGCTCCTACGCTTACCACAATGTGTCAGCTTAGCCGAATTTCACATTGTCCACAGTCATCATTAACCAGCTCATTCAGGGTGCTTTTCACTGTCAATGTGAACCGAATCAGTGAATGAATGAGTACTGTTCCTTGGTTGCTAAGTGTGAGAAATTATAATTATATGTTAACGGGTAGGATGCTGTAGATAAGCGGAGATTCCTCTGCAACCTACACTTGCTATTTATCACAGTTCCCGGCTAATGATATCGAGAACTAGAAAGACTGTCGAGTTTGACTAGCTTCCGCACATCCCCGACACTTCATACAAGCGAATCGATTCGATTACCTTACCTTACAGGAGCACCGGACTGTCCGCACATGTTTATGCACCGCATCGTACATTATTTGGGAACGGCGCAATATGCCATATTCTTCCATTCATCTCTCTCAGCCGTGATTTCAGCTCTCACTCCTTCATTTCATTACACATCATCCTTCACTCATCCATCCATCTTTTATTCCGCTTTCCTCTGCTACCACAGCCAATAACAACACTCGGCTCTGCGCATCGCATCATCACAATATCTATACACCATAATCTATTATTCCCTTGCAATTGTGTGACGACTTTTATTTACACTACTACAGGTCTACCGTCCAAAATATTCCTTGCTCCGTGGCAGTTACAGACGGGTTCGTAATAAACACTGGTTCAGTCAGGTAGATCTGAGTCATCACATCAGCTTGGTCGTTCAACTTTCATTATTGTTTATTTATATTTTTATTGTTTAAACCTTGACTCGTGCAGGACTTGTCGTAAAACACGTTGAATAGCAGAGGCGGTAGGCTTAAGATGCTTAGTAATTCTAACTGCGCTGTTGAAAATATTCCCGTCTGATTTCTGTGCGGTAAGGCATATACAACTGTTACAAAAATACAAATAAACATTTAAGGGGGTGGTTTAGCTTTAGATTAGACCATCAAACTGAACAACTTTCACTATGGGACCAATGATTTTTTTTTTCGCGATTTCGATTTTGGTCCCATAGTGAAAGTTGTTCAGTTTGATGGTCTAACTAAACAACCCCCTTAAAAGTTTTAAATGTAAATTTTTACTTTCGTAAACACCCTGTATAGGCATATGAATATGAACGAGGACTAAATAACAATTTCGATAAAATTAATAGAATTATTCATTAATTGAATAAATCATGTATCACTGGATGATTATTTTATTTAAATGATCAAAATGCTTGGGTCTGAGTGCGCTAACTTAAAGTTTAGGACTGTATAGTATCAATTATTTAATTATATAGACTATGTATTATACTGTATACATAACCTTAGCTTAAGAATTTATATTTGGAATAGTTAAGTCGTGTTATGTTGTAGAGTTTCTGGCCGCATCTTCTCTACAGCGACAATAATCCGACGACATTAAGTGGGCTTCAAGCTCCTATAATGTCATTTAACTTTGAATTTGAGTTCATGTTATGGTTTTTATGATTGTTATTTTGTTGGTCTGCATTCTATTCTCCAATAGTGATTTGTTAGTTTTTTAAATAGGTAAATTACAAATTTAAAATTCACTAAGGGTAAACAGTTTGTTTAGTAGTAGTTTGTTTAGCTGATTTTTTATTGCGATTTCATTATTAGTCTGATAGAGAAAGTTGTTGTTGACCCCCTAAAAATTTGAAAATGATTACAAAATCACCTAGCATTTGATGCAGATAGCATCATCAGTACATCTTGTACATAAGAACATCAGTTCTTGCAAAACTATTAAAACAGCATCTAAAACCTAACGGTACATAACGCCCTCTACATTATCCTATCTATCTATCGCAAACGAAGTCGGGTCACGCAAGTCTAAGCTAGGCTCGGTGAATGTGGAATGCTAAATAACCTTGGATACTATAGCTTTACCTATATCTAAATACCTACATAGCTAAACTTGTAGGTTACGTGGAGCGATACCCTTAGAAATAAGATGTTGATCTCAACTAAAGTGTTTGTTTAAATTGGCCAATTTAAATATACAGTCGGCTGCATCTTAAAGTGTACAGGCATTCAGTACAGTTCTCACTAGATATCCATACGTGCATGTAAGCTGCAGCCAATTGTGTATGTATGTACTGTAAATACATACATACAGGGTGTTAGGGTAAACAGTTGCATTATTTTAAGGGGTGATTGTACCCATGATACTGATCAACTTTCCCTGAGAAACATGAAGAAAATGGTTTAAAAAAATTGCGCTTTCCATACAAAAAAATGCGATCAGCTGATCGAACGTTTGTATGAAAAGACAATTTTTTATTTTTATTTTACATGTTTTTTATGGAAAGTTGATTAGTATCATGGGTACAATCACCCCTTAAAGTAATGCAACTGTTTACACTAACACCCTGTATAAACTTCCAAAGTAGATAGGTAAAGTAATAGCTATAATTTTTAACCAACTTAAAAAAAAGGAGGTTCGCAGTTTGACCTGTATGATTATCTCGTGTTTTTAGGTTTCGTATCGACGTTTTCCTTCATCGAAAAGTCAATGGTGTTGCAAATATGTTAGTAGGTAGGTACAATACACATCGGGATGGGATCGAACCGCCGAAGAATGAAGATAGAATTAAAGTAATGATAAAAAGTAGGTAACCACTAACCGTAGAAGCGAAGCAATAGGAGGATAAGCTTTAAATAATATGATGATCAGAATATACACAGTTCCAAATATTTAGCTCTCTGATGTTTTTTTGGAAAGGAAACGGAAGGACGTGGTTTTAAAAACAAGATAGCAAAATACAGCGTTTAATTAAAATTGGGAAATCCTATAACTGCGTCCAGAAGTGCGATTTTTGAAAATCATAAGAGCGACTTGGCAGTAGAAAGATGCATAAATCTTGACATTTTCTACTGCCAAGTCGCTCGTATGATTTTCAAAAATCGCACTTATGTTTTCAATAGTTTCTGGTCCTATGATTTGATTATTATTTCGGCTGTGGATGGTATTACTGGCCTCGATTCGGAGTGTACCACGACTAAACTAAACTAATTGTATTCCTGTCACTTTCTAAAATAAGATTAAGAAAAGAGACAGAAAACCAACAGCTGACTTTAGTGCTGTCAAAGTGACGTTAAATGCGCAAAATAAGATGCCATCATAATGTACGCCATCTTATTTAAGTCGTTTTTGGGCGTGTAACGTCACTTTGACAGCACTAAAGTCAGCTGTTGGTTTTCTGTCTCTTTTCTTAATCTTATTTTAGAAAGTGACATACCAAAAAAGATGTGTCAGAATATTGGTCAACATAACGGATATGGAAAGCTGCCGGCCACATTTTACAAAACTAAAAATACTTACTCTAGCATCATTATATATATTTGAAATTTGTAAATTTGTAAGAAAACACAAAGATTTATTCACACAGGCGAAGGAGCATTATACACAGCCCCGTAACCTACGACACGGAAATAGACTTGCATTACCATTTACTAAACTGCACCTAGTTAGATCAGGCACACATCACATGGCAATAACAATATACAACAAACTACCTACACATATGCAACAAATTGATAAAGATCAAATTTTTTATAATAAATTAAAAGAGATGTTAATATCCAAATGTTTTTATAGTATAAATGAGTTTAATGATTGCTATGCAAGAAAAGAATTGTAAATAGAGACTATCCCATAACTATTTAATTTTGTTTTTTCACTATTATAATTTAATTTGTGTCCATTTAGCAATTAGTATTTAAGTAATATTGCAGTGCTCTAACAGAGCTCATATCATGAACATGTTTTAAATGTAAGACCTTTTGTAACATATGATATGAAGCAATAAAATATATGACTATGACTATGACTACATTTAGTTTAGTTTAGTCGTGGTACACTCCGAATCGAGGCCATTATGGTTGTGGTTGTCCGGTTGTCATATGTAAGGAATTGTGTTTCATCTCAATTTGGAATCAAAAGAATTATATTTGTCTGCACTATGCATAGGCATTATTTCATAAAAATAAATACGAAAATAGCTAGTTATCCAAATACTCGATATGGTAAATGAAGAATCAAAACTGCCCAACAACCCCAAAATTAATAACAATTCAATCCAACAGTCTCCATTCAAATCACGTTTAAGAGAATACATCAGAAGTGTGATTTTTGAAAATCATACGAGCGACTTGGTTGGCAGTAGAAAGATGCATAATCTCCATAGTAATTTTGACATTTTCTACTGCCAAGTCGCTCGTATGATTTTCAAAAATCGCACTTCAGGCTCTTTCACCCTCCCGAGCGCGCTGCATACAAACGAAGTTTCGTCCTATTTTCAATATTAACCAATTAAAGTAAATCAAATGTTGTTAACATAATCTAATCACCAATAAATGTGTCGTACGTTATCAGATTTTCTTTTAAATATTTAGTTTCAATTAATTTAAGATTAGTATGAAAATCTTTGAGCCACAGTAACTGTGGAACTAAATATTTAAACGGAAATCGTTAAAGATACCGACATCGATATTGGTTTCTAGATTGTGTTAACTTTTTTTTACTTTATTTACTAGCATAGTATAGCATATGCTCACGACTATATTCCCCGATGGGGTAGTCAGAGATATTCTAAAACTTCAGAACATCCACGTTTCACTAGTAGTACCGAAACTCTGTCCAGTGTGACGGGGAGTGAGCCCGTCGCCACTTGTATCTAATGGACAGTAGGTACGATACATGCCTCGACTTTATTTACTAAATAGTCCAAAATAGGACGTAACCTCGCTCTATCAGGAATATCCTCTTAAAAGGCTTAAAATTTCACACCGGCACCATACACGTCAGTAAGAATCAGTGCAGTCAAAGTGCATGAGAGGAACAAACTGGTTGCTAATGCAATTATCGACTAGCCGGTCGGACTGGTCTAAGTGAACTGGGAACCGGGAACTGAGACTCTGCGACGGGAGTATCTATACAACTATAGGATAGTTCTTTCCTTGAAGGCCCGCTCATCGATCAATTTTGATCCCTACGACGTGGTAGCTTAGAGTCCTGTCTAGATAGGGTTTTGCAGATTGGAAAACTAGAATATCTGGTAAAAATGTGTAGATACTTAGGTATGTACATACGTAAGAAGTTATACTTTTCTGGCGTGATGTGTTACAATGGCGTGCGCAACTTCTATCACATACTGAAAATAAAAAAATACAGTATGATCTGTTTCTGCTGACGCGCCAAAAGAAGTACTTATAATTATAACTCAGACTAAAATTGTTTCGCTTACGCTTATAACATCAAGACATTTTAAGTCAAATCTGTCAGTCACTTATAAAATCAAAACTACTCGCCAGAAATTGAACTTTTAATTAATTTTTTCATTCTTTTTTTTTTCTTGTCACATGTATGTTGTATTCGATTTTACAGAGCTAATCAATTTTGATCCTTTCGAATTGTTAGAAAAGATTTGAAATTTAAACAAGCACTCTGCTTTAATTACATTTTCTTACTTTTATTTTCATTCTATTTTGAAAATTTTTGAGTCAGTTCTAGGTAGAACATAATACATTTTAGATTTTTGTGTGAACCTATTGTTTAAGTTTGTTCTTTCTTTGTATCTTGTTAAGGTTTCTCCATTTGTAAACGACCTTTTGTTTTGTCCATGAATGAAATATTCCTATATAAGACTGGTCTCTGGTGGCTAAAGAATGTTTATTTACGTGTTATATGGACTGGTTTGGCCTCAGTTTGTCCTGATGTAAGTCATGACGACGCTGAGAATGGAAGGAACACGCTTCCAGATTTTTTTTCTAAGAGAACTGAAACATTCTGAAACTAAATCAAGAACAGTTAGGTATGCTACGTCATGTTCTTGCTTCTCTCTACACACAGTCCAGTGTTTAGATTGTTCCAGAATCCAGAATGATGCCAGCCAGTTTGATTCAGAATGTGCAATTTATTCTATGCATAATTCTCAGCTTCTCTCAGATTTCGGTGAAAGCATAGCATAGCATATGCTCACGACTATATTCCCCGAGGGGGTAGTCAGTGATATTCTGAAACATCAGAACATCCACGTTTCACTAGTAGTACCGAAACTCTGTCCAGTGTGACGGGGAGTGAGCCCGTCGCCACTTGTAATGGACAGTAGGCGGTGGCGGTGGCGGTGGCGGCGGCGCGCGGTGGTGGTGGTGTTTCGGTGAAAATTATAGTTAATCAAGACATGATAATTGATAAGATTCCTCTATTTAATCCGATTTTTCATGTCTTGTATGTCAAGCCGCCGGAATTCTGAATTCAGAAAGCTATTTTTGCCATAAAAGGCTATAGACTATGATTTATTTGAAATGAAGTTTCGAAATGTCATTCGAAGTTTTGTTTCTTGTGTGAAAATGTTGCCTTATTTTATCCTGGCCCATGAAAAGATAGTCATTTTGGTAAAGTCTCCAGATTTGACTGCTAATGACAATATGCTTTGTCAGTAGACTTCATTGTTATTTTGAAATGCTGTTCGTTGGTAAGCGCATCACTTGAGAACGGCTGGACCTATTTGGCTAAGTCCGAATAAGGTTTTTAGACATCGTCTGTTGGGTCAGCTAGGTCTGTAATAAATTACTTGCAATGAGCATCTTGTCTCGTATCGAGTCCGTTGTACCTTGCCTTTCCTTATTGACAATAGCTGCTTCGCTTATAAGGCTTCATTATCTGTAATCTGCAATTATTTCGATTTGATTTGGTTACTATTAATTCGTAATGGTCGGCCACGAAAGGATTGGCGGTATTGTTCTTCAGATCACCGGCGTTCATAGATCGATTTAACGCATTCTCCAAATCTTTTAGTCATTGTTTGAAAATTATTGCTAACATTTAGCGATGCTCGATTTCGAGTGTTAATCCGTTGATGATTTTTTTTATGATGTGGTATTTTTGCCGTATATAATTTCATTTTGCAGCTGCTACAGCATAGAAATAGCACCTGCTTTTATTTTGCTTCGGTTTCTTTCACCTTTGACATTTTATTATGTTTTATTTCTAAAGGAAGAAGTAATTTACTTGGCTCTCGAGGTGCGTAGATAATTATTTGTATTAAAATATACATGGGTACTTACATATTAATAAACTCACGACAGTCTCTGTCGGGGTGGTCAGAAGCTTAGCTACAACTGCTCAGTTGTAGCAATGTTTATGAGTCAGCAACCTTCAATATGCTACTAAAAGTGAGTTTTTTAAAGACTTTTTCTATTTATAACTTACGTACTTTTTGTTGACGTGTCAAGTGGTGGGCTAGTACTAGAACTAAAATGAATTGAAATGTGTTTAGGCGTTTTGGTATGATATGTATTTAAAAAAAAACATTTTTTAAAAAGTTTTTAGTCTTATTTTTTGTAATTTATGTGACCAAATGTTTTCTATTATTATGCATGTAGAACAACGATAAACAATTACAAAGGAACTTGTTCTATGCACACTCAAATTGACTCGTTAACTTGTCACGTCACCACGTATTATGTAAGATTTATTTTTGTTTGTAGTGGCTTTGATAAGATAAGCTGCTAGTTGCCAGTAACCTTAGACATACTTTTCAGTATGTTAAATAATGTACCTATGTGTTACATACATTACATTGCATTACTTTACATTGTGTTGTGGTGTGCTGTGTAGCTTCTAGTGAAAATCTTCACCAGAATCGTTCTTTTTATAATTATTCGTTTATTAGTTTGTCTAAATAATTTTTTTTTTTTGCTAAATGTAGGGCATAGTAAGGAGAAGATAAAAAACAGTGTTTCTTTGACTACCTCCTTCTCCTTAGAGAATCGAGTCGTGAGCCAGAAATTTAATACCTAAGCCTAAGTGAGCTTCAAGTGCCTATATAATAGAGGGACCGATAGATTAGTCAGTTAGTACAGTATGCTACATGTAGGTATTATTGATATAAAAATAAAATAATGGCTATTTTGTCAGTAATCGATTCTCGACAAAAGGTTTTCAATTAATGCCGTTTAAAATAGTATATTTTTATTGTGCTTTTGTGGAATTGTGTCTTAAGTAGTATTTATCATTGTTAAAACTCTGAATTTTCATTGCAAAAGCTCTTAGTCATAGTTGTCATTATAAACCTACGAATCAATCGCTACAGGACAAAATTGTAGGTCTGCAATTAACAAAATGTACGATTTGGCATGGTCGATTCACCAGTTACCCTTTGCTATTAACTAAAATTACCAGCGATTATCTGACCTATAGCAAACTAAATTGCCTGAGGCAATACGCTCTGCCGTCATCAGACGATTTGGATGCATTGCAAGACTGTTTTTTATTCACTTGGTATACTTTGGAGGTTATACAAGGACGTCTCGAGTTTTTTTCTTAACATTTTATTAAAATGTTTTGTTACTAAACAGTTTTTGTAAATCCCATCCACAGTTATTATTGCGTTGCGTTTACGTTTTATATTCCCAAGATTAAGTTTCATTTCAACCAAACACTTTATCAATAGGCAACAAGCACAAGCTCAAGCTTTGAAGCACAACCGACCTATCGCTCAAGTTCTAATCTAAGCTCAGTTTACTCAAGGATAGTCAACAATCTACAATAGTATATCTGCAGGTATATCTATTGTTATATAGGGGAGGGGGTCGGTTGGCAGACAGAGAAACGTCTTCCAAATTCCATGGAAACGTCCCGCCGGGAAATTGCAATTTGACATCGCTCCGGCTTCCAAAGTTCCCGAGACTCAGGCCCGTAGACGCCCGAATGCCGTCGGATGTGATTATTTCAGCCATTTTAGGTATCTCGAAATAGTCACAGTAAGGAAAATCTTAGTCTGTAAGGGCTTCTTGATTGATTGATAAAATTATAATTACGCCAATCATTTATTGATGGGAATGATTAGATATTTAATAATTGCTTTGTTTTTTGCCGTCCTGTTTTTAGAAATATATTTTAGTACATCACGGTCACAATACATTCACCAGGGTTTAAACTTCATGCCTTCGATGTTTAAAGGATTGTATACGATGTGTTAAACTCTGCCCCCGAGGGCCCTCATGTATTACTACTGTGTTAGGTAGCTAAGTCAACAATTTATAGGACCCCATCTATCAAGACGAACATCGTCGTATTGTCCAATTGCATTCCTTGTGTACCGGACGGCCGAATGGAATTTAGTGGTCGATTCAGCTGTCCTCTTTATTAATCTGTTTTAAATTTAAGTTTATTCATTGATGAAACCATCCATTGAAGTGTTCTTAGTCCTCAGCGAATCAATTGAAATCTGCCTACGATTTGATCAGGATATCGAAAGGTCCGAATGTATTTTTATTGCTGCTAAGCGTTTAAAAAAAAGATTCGTTGAAGAGTTTTAAATGCGAAGCAATTTTACGGTCAATGGCTTCGCTAGATTGATAGGTATAAATTATCGAAATGTCTGTCGATTGACTTGATTTTGCGATTATTAAAATATTTTAATTCGAGTGAGGCTGTGTAGTTCGCTGTTTGCACACTTTAAATGGTTGTTAGTAGTTATAGCAAAATAACTGACTATATCCCGAAAGGGACGATATTCTGTGTATAAAAATAAAGTTAATCTATGTGTCATGCCGATCATTTCAGGAATTTTAATAATTTTTCTCGACTCGTAATGTAGGCAGAGTACCTATGTCTTTCAAATGCTCACTCTACAAATCGGATCCAAGATGAGCTACATTGTTTTATTTAGCTTTTAACTCTTTGGTGAACTGCTCGAAAATTTAAATCAGATCCGATGTGCAGGGTAGCGATTAGCAAGTTGAACGTGCCCTGATTGCAAGATTAATTTACAAATCATTACACCTCAACTTACACGTTTTGCAACAAACCAGATTTTCGTATCGCTATTAATTACCTAGGCCCCTCAATTCAGCCACAAAATTGTACCTTTCCATCACGGCATTATTAATTTGGTATTACAACGGTCGCTAATTTCGCGTGATATGATTCGAGACTTCGCCCCGGGCTTGGGGGTAAACACCAATTAATCCTGGCAACACGATACGTTTCTAAGGGGTGGGGTATGGCAGATTGCTGCATAATCCCGCTGCATTTCTACTGCTTCCGATGCAATCGCCCAAGAGGGCGTATGTGAAGGGGACTTTTCTATGGACGTTACACTACAGCTAATATATTTTTCTTTTAGCCCAATGCGGCGGCGATCGATCAAATTGAACATGGTAAAAACTTTTAGTTTGTATTGCTTCGAGGAAATTGAAAAGGAAATCATTAAAGTCTAGCGACTCTTGTCAACTACTTTGCCCGCATCGAAGCTTATTCTTATTACGTGATAGGATAGGGGTAATTTGCGAGACTATGTATCTAACTGTGTGGTTCCGGCTTAGAATAGACCACCCTATTTCTTCCCGTGGATGTCTTATGATACGAATGAGAGATGTCTAATTATGCTTTACCACTTGACGTGCAGAACGTCAGATACGCTTACGCGGAAAGCGACATCGCTGATCTTTGTCGCAAAATGTGTAATAACTAATAAGTAAAGTAATTCGAGGATAGTTTATAGTTACCCCACTTCTAAAATAAACATGATTTTTCCCGATTCAATGATAGGAACAAAATAAGCGTGACGGAGATACGCAGAGCGCGACATCGCTAACTTTGTCGCTAGACATTGTGCGACATATGATACCGAATGTGCAGAAATATGTTTGTGTGCAAAATGTCTAAGTTCGTTAACTGACTGTGTCCGAGTTAAGTTTTTTAGCGTTGAGGGTTTTAAATCTAGATACTAAACGAAACACAGATTGCGTTCTATAATTTATAACATTATAACCATGACAAGCGATGCCATGCCAACGACAAGTTCATGAATGATTCGTAACAAAATCTCTACTTACAACAGTCCTGTCGATGACAGTCACGTAGGAACTAATGACGTGACAAAATAAATTTGGATGTTACTCAAATATGCAGTTATTGTTCAACAAACCGCGTTTGAACGTATAAGTAACGAAGGGGACTGAGCTAGCTAATGGATTTACTTTTTTTTTGTAGGCCCCGCTGTATTTGAATTGTCGTAACTAGCTTTTTGCCTGCGGCGTCGCTCGTCGTGATGTATTTTTATTTAATTTAAAAGCGAATAAGGTGTCAAGCGGTGAACTGAGTAGGTACGTGTTTATTAAATAAATATAATACCGCCGCGATAAGACCGCCTTATTTGTACCATTATCGTTTTTTATTCCTATGATGTATCTGTGTTTGGTGTAAATAAAAGTATATTTCATTCATTCATTCATTAATACCCAAGGTTATCCATAGGTATATAAGGTGAACTTTTTCGGCAGTCTTTTCGGTAACGTACAACATGTGCAGTACCGATTTAAAAAATATTGCGGCTCAATTTTTTATCCACCCTGTGACAATTTGGTACTTACCTATTTAATGCGTGCTTCGAAAGGCACCATTATACAGGGAAAGTATTATTAACCTTTAAACCACATACTCTACCCGTCAAACTGAACCACTTTTAGTATGGGAGCAAACCTGTCAGAACAAAAAAACAGCTGTCTCATACATTTGAGTCTTGTAGGTATTGCAGTTTAGTATGGAAAAGCTGATATTTTTTGGTCTGACAGGTTTGTGCTCTTAGTCAGAGTTCTTCAGTTTGATGGGTAGAGTATGTGGTTTAAAGGTTAATGATACTTTTCCTGACACCCTGTATACCTATCTGTGAATGCCTCTAGAGTCTAGAATACATGATGGTGTTATTAGCTAAAGCCAAATGATTTACATAAATTCGCATCCTAACTATTATTACCCCCAAAGTATTTGAATATTAAATATTTTTAATATGTCAATGCACACGGCGACAGATCAACCTACCCATAGTTGAACTCTATGTTCATGGACATAAGGTCGAACTACGGGTAGGTTGATCTGTCGCCGTGTGTACCTACCTCTAGTACTCTCTTTTTTTTTCGATCATAGATTGTGCTTCTTCACGCTCATTGTCATTTGTCAAGCTGACGTGACAATTCACGGTAAAGTTTTCGAGTGCTCAGTTTACTCAACTCTCAGAAATGTGGCCGTTTTACATTACATCACAGCCCATTCCAAACAAAAAGCTCCTACTCATAACCCTTATGCTTTCGTAGTAAGTGCGAATATGCCTTGATTTACGGGACTGTTGTAGTAAACTTTAACGACATTGGGTAAGCGCGGTGGAGAGAAGTTTCCGAACTTTACGATTCCTATTAAACTCCCCCCCTTTTCATTAAGAGTACATGAAAGGTATTTCGTAATTACTTACAATTTGTGACATATTTTAACACTAATGCTCTAGGTAAATGTTTATTATTTTAAACCAATAGGTACGACAATTTAAGAGTTGAATTGCAAAAGATAGCAGGTTCGTGTGAATACGTTTTATTTTTCCTATACGATAGCAAAATTATCTAAGGGTATATACAAATACATATTGTAGCTATACCGATATCGAGCAGCCATTGAGATTTCTTTGGAACAGCAGTTTTTTTCTTTTCGCGATTTCGATGTTGGCTCCCACAGAACCATAAAGTTATTATACCTGTCGGAATAGAGTAACTGACATGAGTTGTCAAATGAAACCGTTTTTTGTGCATTTGTCGGCACTTATCGGCACCCTAAAACTTCGAGTTCTGTGTATAATTGTGAATCTAACGTGAAATCGTAGGTAATTTAATGAAATAGTGTTAGTATATTTCACAAAATAATCTACGACTTCACTTTAGATTCAGTAATTATTCACAGAGCACGAATATTTACCCTGTCGATTGTGCCGACAAGTTCCCAAAAACGGTTATATTGCCTCGCGTCACGTATCTCTTGCTATTATACAGTGGCGCCACTAGGTGCATCTCGCTCTCTCAGCTGTCAGTTCCTCTATATGATACCTGAACATTGTTCTGTGTTGGCGTTGGCTCCATAGTGAAAGTTGTTAAGTTTGATGGTCTTAAGCGCCCCCTGTGGTATGTAACGTTTTTAATTGTGTATCCTATACATATAAACTGGTTAAAAAACAAACGTTATATTTTGTTCCATCGATTATTGGTTTCGTAAAATCTGCATTCATTCTCCAAAAACACTTCAAATGACAGGAAGTATTTATTTTACGTCCTATACCTATATTGACAGTAATGATGTGTTTATCAGTTTTGTCTTATTAGCTTCGCTCACATCGACAAAACTTGCTTGTAAAACCAAATCCACCCAAACAAATACAACAATGTTTGTGCTTCTATTCTATTATACGTAACTACTAAATTAGCAATGATTTACCTACTATAACTAGCTATATAAACGTATTCCTCGTAAATAAGTTTTGATGGAGCTATGTACTTACCAAGATTGAAGTAATAATCCCATTATTGCAACACTATGCAGGATAATGACGCCAGGACTCGAGATAATCGACTTAATCGTGATCCGTGCTCACCACAACTATTCGGTGATCATAATAAAATGTTGAAAGAAAATTGTTTGTAGGTACCAAGCATTGGTACCAAGTTCTGAATTGGTATCGGTGATATTTTAAAATTCATGAGTGCGCTCCCGGATCGTGTTCCTGTCCATAAAGTGTCAATTTAAACAATATATCTCCTCGGATACTTTATACTTCACTAAAGTCCAACAGTAAAGTCTTACCAAAGGATAAAAACTATAGTACGATCAGGTAGAAGAAAATGTTATGTTTAAATCGAGAAAAAAAAATTGTTTAAGCCTATTAGATTAGCCTATCCTATATAGGATAGTAACAAAAGACTCTAGTAATACTTAAGAGGGTGCTTCAGACTATCAAACTGAACAACTTTAACCATGAGAAAAAAAATCTGCTGTCCCATACATTTCAGTCGAGTCGGTGCTGCAGGTTTCTATGAAACAGCAGAATTTTCCAGCAACATGAATGAATGAACAGAAAAAACTAACCAACTTTCAATATGGAGCCAAGACCGAAATCGCAAAAAAAAAATCTGCTGTACCGACTTGACGCAAATGTATGAGACAGCAGATTTTTTTCCGCGGTTTCGATGTTGGCTCCATACATTTGGGTCGAGTAGCTATTGAAATGTTTTATAGAACCTAAAGTATGTGACGCATTTATGATTATACGATGTAGATAATTATATATTAGCCTAAAACTTACAGCACTTGTTCTTCACTTGTGAACGGCTAAAAATTCTTTGGGCTGCGGTCTTTTAAAAGCTGTGACGCTGCATAATACGGTGGCAGGCAACGAAATCGATAACAGCGCACAATGTGACCAAAACAGGGAACTAAATGTAGGGCGGTGTCAGGGTGTCCCGTTCTTTGGTTTCGTGTTTCTGGTTTTAGTCAGTACGTTGCATGCCAGGAAATATATAACGAAAACTTCTCGAACTTTTCAATAGAAGTGACAACAACCCGTCCATTAGCTATTCGATAATAACTAATACAATATCGGTCCTCCCCTAGAAGTGGTTAAATCGTCCTAGGTCCTCCCTGAATGAAAGAAGTAGGTAGGTAACTAACATAACAACAATATTATTTCTATTCTATTCTGATTTTATTCTAATCTTAAAATTGTGGCGTCATCGTGGTATCAATGATTTTGCCAATAACCAGTTTAAATAGCAAATGTATTTGATGTTGTTCTATGAAATAGATATTCGGGTCAAAGATTGTTTTTGAGAAAAAAACACTTGAATCATCGCAAATAAAATGGCGGAGCCACGTGACCACCCACGAATCACCAAGTGAATCCTCCAGCCAGCACGCGACTCCAAAATATTCTTTATTAACGCACCAAAATACACAAAAAACAACAACTTAAATACATGAACTAGAAAGGTACTAAAGGGCAAACGGGTACCTATAAGTAGAAAGAAGATTCTCGAAGTACGTCACCGTCACGTTCTTACCTTATAAGAAGTGTTGTGTACACTGTACAAAGTAAACCATTGAAGAAATCCTCAAACTTTTCCATTTCACAGTTTCGTAACAGATATATTTATTCAATAGGGACACGTGCCTCAACACAGTACCCCATAAAGCTCGCATCAATATTTCATGGCCTCCTAAAACCCAATTCGGGAGGCGCGGGCCACCTAAATGGGATGGTAATCCATCTGTCGTCTGTCAAGTATACTCCGCATCTCTGTTCGTACTCACTCGTACCTGCAGAGTGCTCTGATCTGACGTACGGCTTGTGTTTTGACGTAAGAGGTTAGTAGATGTGCTGTCATATTCGTGTAGATTGATATTTGAATATTTGATGAAGCATATTCACTTAGGAGCATTCGTATATGAACATCGCACAGTTTGTATTGTAACTTTGCACATTAAACAATAACGGCTTCGATCCAGCAGACTGTCAGTCATAATTATTAGTGAAGTCATCATCTTCCTAGCTGCTGTCCTGCTGGGTAGCGGGGTCTGCATTCCTAGTCTGTTTCTTCCACTTTTCTCTATCCTGTTATTTCTCTAGCAGGTAGATGAAGAGCTCGCAGCTGTCCATTTTCTTTTTTTAAAACATCAGACCATCTGAGTTTTGGCCTGCCTATTAAAGTCCATTGCTATTTGGCCTTTAGTTTCAAGTGATCTTCTTTTTTTACATGACCAAACCATCTAAGTCGATTTACTTGAATTTTATTAGCTACGTCGCGTCGCAGACTCTTAGGTAGTCTCGCGTGAAATCTTTGCGTATTCTGTCGCCTGATCCGTCGTATCGTATCTCGTAACCCCAGCGTAACATCTTCATCTCGGCGACTTGAATGTCATAATTATTATTAAGTAAGTAGGTAGGTACTACAATATACAATTATAATCTATATAATATAATACAAACGTATAAACATAATACCTACAACAAAATAAGTAGGTAGGTTTACCTAAGTACCTTACTAAAATATTAAGTTTTATTTGACGTTATGCTAACAAAAGATCGATGAAAGTTTGGATGTGTGTTTGGTTAGTCTTTACGCTAAAAGAGATACAACAACTTCAACTATGGGCAAGGATATAAATAAATCGTCGACGATCAAGTGGGAATTCAATACAACCGTAAAATAACTCACATTTTATAACCCACTATCAGTCAAATTAAGTTTTTAATCGTCTCTCCTTCTCAAAAAGGAAACTGTTACTTCTTAACTCTTCGCTGCAGTTATTCCATCGATATTCAACATCGGTAACAATAAATCAATCCACTCCAGCCCCTTGCTTGACCATTTTATTAAATTCCACGATTAAATACCCGCCGGTAATGTTAAACGAAAACGTTTCGATATTATCGCGATATCTCGACACCTCGGCTCACCTCGCCCGGTTTATAATTACGAGTTCGCCGTCCCCTCTGATATTTATGTGTGACTGTACGCTACATATTATGTCTACAATGTATACTTGGATACAATTGTTACGTACGAGTAGGTAGCTGAAACTCGGATACAAGTGCCGCAAGATTCTGGAATACACACACGTCACGCATATATTTTCTTGAGATGACTTAGAAAGGATTAGCTTAGTCAAGCAACTCCCACCTGAAGCTTCTCTGTGGATGGGTGATCGTTTTAGCCAAGCGCAACCCCATTACGATAAAAAATAAATTAAAAAAACACTCCGTTCCGAATACGAACACCATTCTTTAAAACTCAGACAATCTAATAAATACATTTTTGGTAGCTACTGGAAGACCGAAAGTAGAGTTTTGTGGCGCGCTCTGAGAAAAACCTATTTCAATTGGATGAAGACAGGCTGATGATGATGAAACAAAGAAATTATTTGTCCTCCAAAAAGTTAATAGATAACGTCGACCTAAAACAAAACCGTTAACAACCCGGACGCCCTTCTCCAATTATTAATATCACAACTCCTTATCGCTAACGAAGCTAACTTGTCTACTATCAGCTAGCAATAGAGTCCCATGGAACTAGCAGGCGCGGTCTAGGCATGTTTATGGGCTTCCATAGTAAGGGACGTCCATTTGCGGAACAGGTCGCTTACGTACTCGAAGTAACCTTAGTCGAGACAATTTAGTACGTACATCTTTACAATAAGAGCTTTCTCAAGGGTCTTCTCATGTGGATGCTAGTTTCCAACGTTTGGGGACATCGCTTCTAAACCGGCTGCAACACCTGCCTGAAGACTGGGGGACGAGGAATTCCTTGCGAGGGGTGCCTGTTTACTTTTACTAATTTTAATGTCATGTTTGTTTAGTACCTAGAGTTTTCGACTAAAGTTAGGTTAAACAATTTTTGAAGCCGGGCAGAGAATGATGATAGGTAACTACGCGAACGATGAATGATGGCATAAACGACTAACGTAACTTTGGCCTTTTCTGTTTACCGAGGCTAATGAAGAGAATTTAGAACTAATTTCTTTTGAAAGTTGAAACAACCTGGCGCTGGCGTAGAATTCTGAATATACCATTGACGAAATTATTAATACATGAATGACCTATCTATACAGATAAGTTTACCATACTTCAACAACATTCATTCGTCTATAGCAGAATTTATGAATTTACTCATCCATTGTAATCTGCAATTTCCGTTTTGCTAGTCTGAATTGATTTTGGCTTGGTATGGCGTTCTACTTGGGTTGATGCATTATCATGCAGACCAGATCCTGCATACTTCTTCTAATCTTTTTTCCTTATATTTAGAGTGGCTCTCTTACTCTATTATTAGTAATTTTTCTGCAAACTGTGGTCAACATGTATGTTATGTATATATTTTAGATATTACAAATAGGTAATGAAATTTTCTATTTTTATTCGAGGAATGAGTCCTATGTTACGCTCTATAATTTTTATTTAGTTTATGTTTGTTTAAGATTTGGTTAGATTTTCTATGTAGATAATTTCAATATTTATTTCAATAAAATAAGGTTCCTCCATTTGTTACTTTTATAATATTTCCGCAGAATATTATGCTATAAAATTGTTGTTATCACTGCTATAAAAATATGGTTAATATTAATAGTAATAGTATAAAAACATAGCCGTCAATTATAAGAACATAGTTAAATTAAGTTAATGAGGTATTTACACTATTAAACTAAACTAAATCTACCGGTATAAATATAGAATATTGAGACTAAAAAGTAAGAATATGTACAAAATATACAATCTTAATAGTACGTAACAAGTGTAACATACAGATTGAAAGGGGGCCGCTGCACAGTCGAATGCTGCTTATACTTATAAGTTCTTGTAGGCAAAATCAAGTCTAGTTGTGGTAAAATTTCAGACCTAAACGGAATACACGGCTTTAACTGAGCGCATGGTTGCGAGTTTTTTCCTGTTTATAAAAATAAACTTTTATGAAGTGAACTTTAAAACACATTTGTCAACGTTCGGTTTTATTAGGAAGGGTGCAGTTAAGTGCTTTGCCGTGTCATTATCGCCTAGCGATGTTGTAAAGTTTAATGATCATCTTTTATAATTCCTTAGAGAGTTGACATTAGGATTAGATTAAAAAAGAAATGACTTAGAGCAACAATTTTGTAACACTTTTGTACTTCTTTGCAATAAAACACACCAGTGAATTTTCATTTTGGCGAAACAAAGTCCAACCTTTTTGTTTTATTAGATCGACGCGGAAATTGTCTGAGAGGCTACAGACAGAAATCTTTATCGATTTCAACTTTACTTTGGGAAATCTGCATTTTATGTATTGAAATGATTTCAACCTCAACTTTTTAGTATATCGTTATACAACGTGTTAATGAATTAACGCAAAACTAGAAAGTAGTTTGTTTAGAATCGAGAGCAGAATTGAATTATCATGGTTTCAACATAGGTATTTTTTTCATTTTTTTTTTTTTTTTTGTAAAATTTTAAATTTACTGAACCCGATGTCAACCCACCGCACGGGCACACTCACCCTACTTAAGTACCAAAACAAGATTATAAAAATGTATCCATGAGTATGTTAGCGCTTTCTTTCAGTGCTGAAATGATAAATTGATAACATATCATTTTTGCCTCAAAACTTAAAATGCGAATAACTAAATTTTAACTATCAAAATAATGAAATTATTATTTCTATCTAATTATTTTGTTATAAATCAGTTGGGGTGTATGAGGTTTTGCGCTAATTCATTAACACGTTGTATAATGTTTTTAATTTCACCATGCTTAAACAGAGATCGCGGTAGATATTTATTTCTCATAATTATACATTCATAACTGGAAAATAACCCAAAAATAAGTTGAAAATTGTAAATCACTTCTCTTTCAATCTTTTCCTATTACTTAAGTGTTCTTTTTGTGTTAACTGCGTAGAAAACTGCCAATAATATGTTGAACGTTTAGATCAAATAAAAAGATGAAGCAGGTCTCCTTTATCATGAGCCTACTAACCTAACGCCAGTCGTTCTATTTTAAACAGTGAAAGTTAAACATATATAAATGATGGTCTGAAGCACTTCAAGCTACGCAAAACCAATATAAGCTGGCCGCGCGATGATATACATTACTCTACTTACGCGCGGCCAGCTTATTTTGGTTTTGCGTTGCTTGATGTGTCGCCATGTGTACATAACGCATTTAAGTTTACACCCTGCCTGCATTAGTATTATAAAGATTCGTTTCGCAGTCTACGACACTGTCCAAGCCTATCACATTATCTATCTACGTACATAATTACAATTAAGTACATAATATGTGCATTTATTATGGCACCGAAAACATCTTTTATTTACGCAAGGAACATCATACCGTTGGTTTTATCTAAGGTGTAGTCACTGTCTTTACAATTCATAAAAAAAGTGAAATAATCTACAACGTGTTAATAAATTAGCGCAAAACCTCATACACCCCAACTGATTTATAACAAAATAATTAGATTGTTTCATTCTTTTGATACTTAAAATTTAAAGTTATTAGCATTTTAAGTTTTGAGGCGAAAATGATTTGTTATCATTTCAGCACTGAAAGAAAGCGCTAACATACTCATGGATACATTTTTATAATCTTGTTTTGGTAGTAAGTAGGGTGAGTGTGTCCTTGCGGTGGGTTGACATCGGGTTCAGAAAATTTGTAATTTTGCAAAAAAAATTATTTAATATTTTGAAAAAAATTACCTATGTTGAAACCATGATAATTCGACTGTGCTCTCGATTCTAAACAAACTACTTTCTAGTTTTGCGTTAATTCATTAACACGTTGTATATCCCTGGGACCAGTTCCTTTAGCCACAACCAACAACTACAAATCGTCTTTACAAAGTATAATCAGCAGACATTAGTCTGCAGGCAGGATTACAAAGTGGCTGTTGCATCCATGCCGTAAAAAGTCCTCCGTTGACAGCTTATGCCAGCGAAGCAACTAATGCAACATTAATAACACACTAACTATACCATGTGTAAGGACACGCGACTGTACATAGAAAGGTCTAACGTCATCGACCTATTTACACCTGCTGTTTTGCATAAATAGAGCCTTAATGCTTTTGTTGCGAAAAAATGGGATGGTGTGACTACAAATAAACATCTATTTTGTACAATACTCGAACTATTACGTACTATATATTATCTAACTAACTTTTGCCCGCGGTTTTGTCCGCTTGTGATTCGGAGAACTTCAATACCCAGTTGTACTTACGTACGTTAGGGGCTGATTATCGAAACATCCTGTCTTGCACACCCTTCATGCTCTGTAGAACATGTACCTGAACTGTTTCATAAGAATAGAAGATAGATCCACTACGATTGTCGTTTTAAAGCAATACAGGTTTTAATGGCTCGAAATATCCACGAATTCAAGTTCAACTACATAAAAAGATCAATTTTTCTTTTCACTCCTTCATATAGTGTCATCTTCTATCGGAGGTTGTCTATCATCAGGACTATTCGGACCCTGGAGACTGCTGCCCTGAAACCTTTGAATAGAGATCGAATTTCTGTCCTTAGATAAGAAATTGTATTTATAAAATTTTAATGATGGTACTATGGCATTCAGGTATCAAACTGGACCATACAAATCATCAGCGATTAATTAAAGTTAAAACAGCTTTTTGTAAAATAACTATTATCGAACAGACCCCCTTCGTAACACCGTAGGGTATCGATAGTAAATGTCCATTAGTAACATAGGTACCGACAACATCTGCTTTATACTACGTGTCGATACTAATAAATACCATCTTGATAATATTGAAAAATTGCTTATTGTTCCAGGTAAAGTGCGAGCCAACCCTGACGATTATCAAGTCGTCCATGAACATGATAAACTATCAAACATAAAGCTAAGTGAAACGGATACATTAAAGTAAATTTTGTAGTAATTGCTTGTTAAAATGGCTCACTTTATTATCATCGAATCCATTGATGTTGTTTTTGTTTTGTTCCAATAGTAATGGGCAGATGTATCGCAGCGGGGGAGAAATGTCACGGTTTCACTTTTATAATAATGTGAAGGACAAAAGTCCCTCCGATGAGCTCTTTGTTGTTTGCTCGTTATCTTTGACAGCGGGGGTACGAGTACCGCTGGGACATTGTTAATATTGTATCGTATTAAACACGTCCAGACTCTGAATTAATCATCGCAAGTGCTCATTTAATTAATTTAGATGATGATGATGACGTCTTCCACGACGTATTGGTTCGGGTGAGCTCGGATGTGGCTGGAGAGACACAAAAAAAAAATTTAGCAAATCAAGGTAGTTTTTAGGATTCCGTACCCAAAGGGTGAAAACGGGACCCTATTACTAAGCCTACGTTGTCCGTCCGTCCGTCCTTCTGTCCGCCTGTCCGTCCGTCCGTCTGTCCTACCTATTTAGGGCTGTAACTTTTGAACCGTAATAGCTAGATAGTTGATAGTTCTCAGATTATTCGTTATTACGGCGGATTTTTTAACAAATAATAAAAATTACAAAAAGTTAAATATTAAGGCTGGGTATTAGTAGAACAAGCCTTTCTTTCTAACAAGCAAACTTTCGCAATTAGCCATCCCGCTTCAATTGAAAGCAAGATCGCAAAAAAACGCATTTTTCATCAATATCTTTTCTCTTGGGTGTTTGGGGAAAAATCCATCGGTTAGAAGCCCTGCTATAATTATTTACCTTTCAAATGATGGTATATTCAGAAGAAATGGTGTAGTGTGATTCTTGTAAAACTGGTTATAAATCTGAAATCGAGCTTACTTTGCTCCTCTTTTCTATCGAGAAAATTTAATAGAATCGTGTTTTCAACGGTTAGATGCCCTGCAGAAAGAACGTATCTACACTGTTATGTGAACTATATATATTAAATGTAATAATTTAGTTCTCAAAAATCGGTTCGAAAACAGACAAAATAGGTATGACCCCCTCTTAAGGGGGGTTCTCAACAAGAAACTAGTTTTTATCAACGTTTTTTCTTCACGCTCTATTGTAAAAACGGTAATACATAAAAGCGTCAAACTTAGTGCGATTATAGAGCAAACTCTACAGAATAACAACAAATACTAAAAATCGGCTAAGTGTGAGTCGGTCTTGCGCTAAAGGTCCCGGACAAAAAAAGTTTTTTGAAAAAAAAATAATGTTGTGTTCTGTAGTTGTGTGGTACGGAACCCGCGGTGCGCGAGTAGCCCGACTCGCACTTGACCGGTTTTTTTAAAATAAATAAATCAATAGAAAAAATTTAAAATTGAATTTAATATACCACTTAGATCACATTATAACAGAAGAAATTCCAAGACATTTCAAAAATATCTTGGACATTGTCACACAAATTATCTAGTCAGAAAACTACTTACCAGAATCTAGCCTGGACTTGTATTATGATGAAACATTGTAATGTGTAGAAAAGAATAAACATTCTAGACGTAATATTCAATTAAATAATAAATTCATAACAGCCATTGTCGAAACAAGAAAAAACGATGAATGTCAGTCAATTAAAGCAATGTTTTTCAGCCGCAAATGCAGCTTGCTATGAAAAAAGGGTAGGAAGCCGTTGAAAAATTGCAATCGATTAACTAGAAAGAATAGAAGATTCATGCTGTCCGCATACGACGATTGCATAATTGAGGCGCCTGCACCTAAAACTGGTTCTATATTTCATAGCAGCATTCGATTTTATACGTGTTTTTGCCGCGGGTGCGACATTAAATATGCATTCGAGGCGCGTGCCGGTGGTCAGCTGTTTCTTCTATGCGGCCGCAAGCTGCGCTCCGTATAAGGAAACCAGCCGCTCTCGTGGATGGATTACGAGTTACGACGATTACATCGCAATTATCCGTGCGAGCCGACTGCCTACGTAACGTTGGACCACTTTCCTGATCTTTGTTCCGCGCGACATTGACCTCGCCCTCGCCTATCGTTCGACTTATGTAACGTTTTCGGTGTTCCCCGTGTCAATGCCATTCGTGTTTATTTTATTTGCGCGCCATTTGTGTCGGCCATTATCGATTTGGTGCTTTTTTTAGGGTTCCGTACCCTAAGGGTGCCAACGTGACCCTGTTCATAAGCCTACGCTGTCCGTCCGTCCTACGTTCAGAGTGCTGTATCTTCTGAACCGTAATAGATAGCCGGTTGTTCACAGATATAGTATCCATTATATTGGATTTGATGACCAATAAAACAATAACCCTCTTTCTGGCGCAGTCGGGTATTCCTTCTGATCCATACAAGAAACTACATAGCTAGTTTTTTTCAATGTTTTTTTTCTCGCTCTGTCGTAAAAACGGTAATGCAGACAGGCGTCAAACTTGGTGTTATTATACATATTAATACATTAGTGCATACTCTAGGATAAAAGAACAAATAATAAAAACCGGGGCCGTGGCCCCAAGTACGTGTCGGGCTTGCGCTAAGGATCCCGGAGAAAACACAATTTTTCGATAATATTGTACGATGGTAAGGAACCCTCCGTGCGCGATTCCGACTCGCACTTGGCAGGTTTTTAGCTTGTTATGATATTTAGCACTTTTCGTACGGCAGAATGTAGAAAATGTAATTGTATATGGGTGTAGGGGAATAAGTGGCTCGTGTAATCGGACGCCCGGCATTGGTATGGGCACGTCGTATCGTAACGCGATATTCGCATGCGCGATGCGATCGTTTTTATCGCTCGCCTCCGTCTTGACGAGCTCTGCGGATGGCATTCGCGATGCAAGCTTGAAGTTTTTACCGACTCGAGCACAGAACATTTAAAACAGTACAGCAACTTCATGCAAGCGCTCGGATTGACGCACGCACACAGACGAGCGCCATGTACTTACAGTGCGTGCGAAGGTACTTCGGGGCGCAATAGTACAGCATGTCTAGTATGATTTTACTTGCGCGCGACTCGGCTTCTTTCCATACCACATGTCGTGGCAAGCGCGGCTTTCGCTCTCCGAAAAGCGCGCAATTTTCTATGCAGCCACTTCGCTGCATAGAAAATAACCTGCCGTCGGCGTCGCGTCGCACGCGTCGTGCAGAGAAATCATACTAGACGTGCTGTGCTGAAGTACCTTAGCGGGCCCACACTGCGACGTCTGTGACACATCAAGCTATACAAAAATTACAAAACCAACATAATTAAGCCGCGCGATATTATACGTTACTCAATCTACGTGCGGCCTGCTTATGTTGGTTTTGTATTGCTCCAATGTGTGCGTGCGTCGATTCGAGCGCTAGCATGAAGTTGCTTTACTGTATATCTGTTTTCTGTGACACCAGCGGCAGCGCGTGCACAAGTTCTTCCACTGCAGGCTCCGCAGATATTCCACTGACTCTGAATTTTGGACGAAAGAATTCTGCGATTTTCTTTTAGCCCCTTTCCTGAATGCGAGTGTTCGAAGTTTCGAACCCTGGTAATGAATGCTATAAATCAAAATCTTTAAACATTTATTAAAACCACCGCCTCTCAATCATAATCATATTAGTTTTTTTTTCAAAACTCCTCATGTTTCGAAGTAATTGACTCTTATTCCAAAAGCAGTAACTTCTAAATTCCAATGAATAAAGAATTCTGAATGTCGATCAGGTTCTTTGCGGTCGTCGAAAGGGTACTTGTTGTACTCGACGTCATAACAGGGTTGCCAGATGCGGTTTCGGAAATAACCCCGGATTGATCATTATTGTTCCCCAAAATGATAAGTTTTGAAGAAAAACCCCCAAAAGACATTTAATGGAAATAAAAACACAGAAAATAAACGGTCGATCAACTCATGAACAGCACCAAAGCACCATAGACATTTTTTTGTTTTGTGTTGGTGCTTATAATGGACTCCAAATCCTGTATTGTATACTTACAGTATAATATATAAGTACTTACACTTTAATGAGACTTTTGTTACATGAAACGGAATTAAAATTATATCACAAATTGATACCCAAAAGACAAAATAATTAGAAACCAAAATTACTCAACTTTCCCTTCAAAACCCTACAGCATTATTACACATTGCGTACTGATAGAGGCACAGGAGTCGAATCACGCCATGATTGCCAGAATCAACCTATAAATTAGAACACCTATACTATTTATGTAACGTTTTTAAGATGAACAAAATAGATTAAAAAAAAAATCCCAACTTAATTTTTTCCCATCAATTTTCCCAAAGGCCAAATTCCCCAAAATGTCGGAAAAAGATCCCCAATCTGGCAACCCTGTGCCATAACTCAGTATGTGGTCAGTAACAAGCGCCGCATGAGTTTGTTTCCGGTCCTTCGAGCCGGACCCTATACGTCTACCGGTCCGGCTAAGGCTGAATACACGCTTTTGATTGTCAGATAATCCCACACAGTTTTGTTTGCATATAAACTGTAATCGTCTCATTGTTCAAACGTCACTTGGACGTAAAGATGAACTCGATAAAGCTTGTAAAAGAAACGTGACATGCTGGGTTAATTACTCGTAAGGTGCAACGAGATTAAGTACAATGACTGGGGAAAACTTTACTATTCATATTTCATATTCAAATGCTGTTAAATTAGAGATGAAGACAAGCAAGAATCAGTTCACAAAGCAATGTTCTCGAAACTTCTAATACCTGAAACCTTAATTGTGTGCATTGAAGTAGACTCATAGTGTAATGAAAACTAATAGTGGTGAAGCTCAGGGGTCGCGACCGGAGCGCGGTGTGCGGGGGCCTAGAGGAACGCGTCCCGGCTGCCTTCGCGCGTACCCTCAAAGTGAATTCAATTAGGGTACGCCCACGTACAGTAGGAGGTACGACCAGGAAAATAATTCCTTTCGTCAATCTTCGTGTGTGCAGAGCCGCAGAAGTAATTTAGTAATTAAATATCAATTATGCGCGAGTGCAAAATTGTGTGCTACTACATATTTCTCTATCTCGCTCCAAGTCGAATAGCTTGCTAATAGAAGACTAATTGATGCTCTGGCGGCAAGGGATTTCAGGCGCTCGAAGATGGCAAATCCTTATTGGCCAATAAAATATCGCGCTCTACTTTGTCAACTGCGCAGGTATATTGGTAAGACTTATAATTATAAATCTGGTATTAAATTAACTGTACGCCCGTGCCCCGCACCAAAGAGAATGGAATCACTACGTTTTAAGAGACCGCACTGTCTAACTAGCTTCGAAATCCAAATTATGATTCTACCCTTGAAGCCCATACATTCTCTGGCATTTCATACAATCGCGATTTTGTTCTGTGTGTCGCGGCACTGACCCGCACACCGCGCGAGCATAGACTTGCCGCGCGCAGCGACCGCTGAGCTTCATCCATCCCTATTAGTTTTTATTACACTATGGCAGACTGGTAGAGTGAAGTAGTGAACACAAAACAGGTAGCGCGAGGCACGAAGCCACCGCTCGACACTCGAGACGTCGCGCCGCATCGGCATCGGCATCGCGCCAGCCCGCGGCGTCGCCCGTCGCCGTGGGTGGCTGAACTGGCTGATTACACACCTCCTAATGAGCAACATGTCAGAATTACAGAAAATCTATATACTCGCACGTTACCCAAAATACCGGCCAAGTGCGAGTCGGACTCGCGCACGAAGGGTTCCGTACCATCATCGAGCAAAAAACGGCAAAAAATCACGTTTGTTGTATTGAGGCCCCCTTAAATATTTATTTTATTCTGTTTTTTAGTATTTGTTGTTATAACAACAAACGGCAACAGAAATACATCATCTGTGAAAATTTCAACAGTCTAACTATCACGGTTCATGAGATACAGCCTGGTGACAGTCGGACGGACAGCGGAGTCTTAGTAATAGGGTCTTGTTTTACCCTTTGGGTACCGAACCCTCGGCGGCAGGTTTTTAGGGTTGTTATACCACACATTATAATTACCCTAGCAAAAAAGTTTAGTTTTTTTCCGGGGGCCCTTAGCGCGACACCGACTCACACTTAACCAGTTTTTATTATTTGTTGTTTCACCTTAAAGTATGCACTAAAGTCACATCAAGTTTGACCCGTATGTATATTACCGTTTTTACGATAGAGCCAGAATAAACCCTACGAAAAAACAGGTTTCTGAACTTATTTTTTTTAATAATATTTGTTCGCAAGCGCATTAATACCGCATATTTTGTGAAAATTTTAACCTTCTAGCTATTATGGTTCAAAAGATAGTCATTTATAGGTAGGACAGACGGACGGACGGACAGCGTAGGCTTATGAATAGGGTCCCGTTGGCACCCTTTGGATACGGAACCCTAAAAATATGACAACCTTTTACGTTCCCAAAACTGGTTGCTACGACTGATATCTCAGAATCAATGTTGAATTCAAAACAAATGCAAAAATTTCTCCCATAACTATTACCGACTCATCCTTTTAGCAATTTAAAAACTGGGACTAATTTGTACAATGTCATGCCATTCGATTTTATCAGTTTTCGTATAACAACAATTCCCTGGCACCTTGATGATGCAGAATCGCACCTCGTAATCATAAAATGCAATTTTTATTTTCATCGTTCAAGATTTTATCGGGAGCATTTTGCCGGCTTCACCTTTACATATAAACTTTTAAGCCCTATTGCGTTTAATTGATCCATATTTTGAGTGGAATAATAATATCAGCGGCGTGTGGTGTCGATAAGTACGGTAATTATAAATTTAAACTTCTTTTATTAATATTGTTGCCTTTAAAGAAATACAAGTTGTAAGGGACCGCCCTCCGCAAACTGAAACGTGAACTCAGACCATCAAACTAAACAACTTTCACTATGAAGGACTAAACTACCTCAGGAAACGCAAAAAAAAAATCAGCTGTCTCCTATCATATGTACCTACATTTGAGTCAGGTAGGTACAACAGTTTTGTATGAAACAGCAGATTTTTTTTTCGCGTTTCCTGATGTAGGCCTAGGCTCCTTAGTGAAAGTTGTTCAGTTTGATAATCTGAGCCATACAGGGTGGAAACTTAAATGCTTCAAATTTTTAAGGGGGTGCTTAGTTTAGACAACCAAACTGAACAACTACGCTATGGGACGAACATCGACATCGGGAAAAAAACATCTGTTCCATGGAAAACGTCAGCGGCGACTCTACCCAAATGTATGGAACAGTTTATTTCGCGATTTCAATGTTGATCCCATATTGAAAGCTGTTCGGTTTGATGGTCTGATCTGAAGCACCTCCTAAAGTATGTAACGCATTTAATTTTACAGTTTTTCTGTTCGACAGGTACAGACCCTGTACCCGGACTTTCGATGTTTCGATGATCGCCCCTGTTTCGGTCCGCACTTCATTGTAATAGAGTTGACATTGGAATGAAAACATTCACGCAATTGCGAAGTTCCAATGTGCGGGTAGACCCACTGGTATTATTGTAGTACTAGATACTCTTTCTTATACTGTGGTACAAGTACTTGAACAAAAAAACTTGCAGGATTAACAACTAACACATATTACGTATAGTAACACATCTGCTCGAAGTTCAGTGGTTAAATCTGACATTGGAACTTTGGATTGCAGCACCGTTCATCAAACTGCAAAAAACACTTACACCTGTATTTTAAATTCGACCTTAATTCCTGAAACGCACAGTTCATTAGTGGAACAAGCTGAGTTTGGTGCCAGATTAAATTACGACTCTTACGTCTCTTGATTCATTCATAGCATGTTGGGAATCACGATTATATTCCACTTTTGTTTTACCACTTCCACGATAGGCCTTTATTACTTGGGGCATACGGCTTCCATTTCTTTGAGTTTTTGCTAGAACTGAAATGGATAGTCCACATATCATCACGCGATGACTTAGCTCACGGGGCGCGCTGCACAAAAAGTAATCGACGCAAACGCGTGGGAATATCAACATAGATGCAACATGTATGGTGTCTAGTATTCATGCTATGCAATTGATTTAGTAATCGATGTTTTTCTAAGCATCGTTAAAGGAATCAACATTTTTTTACCAGAAGCAAGTTTCTACTTTTTTTTTCGATTATATGTTTTTGAATTACACAAGAAATCAATATGGTCGGAAACCGGGGATCAACAAAAAGCGTTACTAAACGGTAACTAAGCACCCGTAATTGGTTGTAGAGATATGCATCGATTTACCGCAAGTTGCTTGTGGGAGCGATTTGGGCTGACATGGAAGAGTTTTTGATCCGCGACGCACGCGAGGGAGCCGCGGCGAATTGGCGAAGCCCCAGGGTTGTCGCTACGCCCCACCCAACGAGGACCGACTCATTTGAATAAGCTACGAGAGATTAAACTTCGCTTTCTAATTATAAACGTGTTGGGCTGTTTTGATTCAAGATTGCTGTATAAATCAATATCTTTGTGCAACTTAATTTTCAATTTCGTCAAATAATGCTGACTTGTTTGACGGCTTTTATCAAGGTACGAGCATTTACTCGCGACTTCGTCCGTATAAATTATATACCAGATTTTAAGTCAGATCATAAGCTATCAAACAAAAAAAGTTTCATCAAAATCGGTTCAGTAGTTTTTGCGTGATGCTCGAACAAACAAACCCACAAACAAACAAACAAACAAACATACAAACAAACATACAAACAAACAAACAAACAAACAAACAGACAGACAAAAAATAAAAAAATTGGTGATTTGGAATCAGGGACATCTAAAAACCATATCGTAATCTTTTTTTTGTAAATATCTTCAATGTAAGTACAGACACACTTCTGTTACAGTTTTTTAATAGTTTAGATATTTTTAAAGTGTCATAATTCCAATGTTATCAAACCTCTAGTATAGGGTCCTTCTTAATATGCTGACCCTTTTTTAAGGGGATGATCAGACCGAAAAACTGAACAACTTTCTCAATGGCACCAACATCGAAATCGCGTAAAAAAGTCAGCTCTTCCATACAAAAATGCAAGCGTACTCGAGCCAAATGTATGGGACAGCTGATATTTTTTTCGCGATTTCGATGTTGGTCCCATAGAGAGAGACTTGTTCAGTTTGATGGTCTGATCATCCTCTTAAAAAACTGTCAGCATATTAAGTTGGATCCTGTATATCGAAAGGATCAATGAATAGGTACTAAGTTTTGGGCTATAGTGGCGTCGTGTTTCAAGTAATAATAAGCGCGGACTATAATTTGGTTTCGCCTTTGTGTATACCCTAACGCAGATCGTCGAGTAGCGAACCAGGAGCAACTTGGTAACTCCCCGACGGGCAACATTTAGACGAAATTAAGTACACTTAATCGTCCGCGCAGGCGCTCTGCCCGGGGGAAACACAATTTGAGTCCATGCAGCCACGGAACCCGCATTATAATGTACGCTTTTTATGACATAAGCTGTTTCTTGCTAAATCCAAGTTAGGTTGTGATGCTACTCGTTTCAATGTCAAAAAGACTTTTAACTACCGCCTTTTCTGGTGCAAGCAAGCTTCGTTTAATTTGTTCCGAGATCTGTACAGCTGAAGCCAATTAGGAATGCTTCTGTAAATCCTTCAAGCAAATAAAGAGAGCAGAGTTACTCGAATATTTTCCCCTGATTATTTTATCTTTGGAATTATGGATAACGGAAGAGTGGTTGATGGTTGCATGATGCAAATTGTAATTACATGATTGCAAAGTTGCAATTATGTCTCAAGAAATTGTGCCTTTGTTTGTTTTTCATTTAAAGCCTTTAGAAATCGAATCACCGTTGTGGTCGGTGTCCGATATTATTCTGCGGTAGGTAATGTAGGTATTTACTTTAATTGAACAGCAGTTGGTGTCTCAATAGTAGACCTCAACATTCGCCAACTGTTGCTGTATTAATAAGTAGGTACTCTAGGTACCTATTGTAATTGCGCAGTATTCTGTTAACTTCGCTAAAACATTGATAGTGGTGTTAAGTGTCAACAAACCTCACTTATTAGTTATTATTCATGCGACTGTTGACTTCATTTTATCATACTGATCTAAGTGAAATTCGATCTTTTCCTTTCTGCTATTTCCTATTGGATTCGGGATTAATCGAGATGTTTTCTTTTTTCAGCTGTAGGACGTAGAGTCAATGCTGATTGAAATGTTTTGCATTTGACATCCAAATTGAGTTCGTTAAAGCGCGAACCGTTGTTTATTTTCAATAACACTTAAAGAGCCACGTATGTCATAACAGTTGCATCGACTTTCTCATTTCCGACAGCACCGACGCCCACCTTTTAGGCCCGAGGGCTCTGTTATTTTTTCTTATAAAATACCGGCCCAGCGCCAAATTGCGTGTTCTTTTGTGGATGTTTTCCTCACAATGGGCCGGTTTCATTATGCAGGGCGAGGGAAAAAGGAACGAAACAGATGTACGGTGGTGCATTCGCGGCTCGAACAATAGTCACGAACGAACGTCGGTCCCGATCGATCGCTGTCGTCTTTTGTGACTTGAGACTCGTCTAGCAACACCTCACCAGCTGCTTTGTAATTACATTAGTTGCGTTCGCTGGCTTCGATTTACTGTGTCAAGTTAATGGTGCGACTACGATGACTGCGACGAATATCTTCAGAAGCTATTGTCCGAATTTTAACTGTTGTCATGTCGAAAATCAAAACAATCTCGCAGTAACAATGGCGAACTCTGAAGCAGTTTCCATAACATAACGGCACAGGAATTAGTGACGTGAACAAAAAGATGTCTAACTTTGAATATGCTGTTTGGTGACTTTAATGGCCTTAGTTACTATATTGGGTTAAGTATGAGTTGTAGATCTGAGTTGGCTTCCATCTGACGTGCGACGGTCGCGTGCGTGCGCGCCCGCAGCGGGCGGACGCGGTGAAATTACGTGCACTTATCCACCGGCCGCCCATTAGGCTGCTTCGCTTACTTAGTTATGGACGATTGTGTTTGGTTCCGTGCTTGCCATTAGGTTTTTTCAGGGGAAAAAGATTGGGAGCAAGCAAATCGTTAAGGTCCCTACACTGAGTCGCTGATACTTAAATAATCTCGCAATCCGAGAATTCTGACAGATTTCTATCGTTTGGACATTTATAATTTACTGAGGGCACAGTATAAAAAAGTGCTGAGGGGGTCAACTTTTCAAATACAAGAGCCAAAAATATTAATTCGCAGTGGAGAACGAGTTCTTTGGAAAGTATTCTTGCATTTCTTCACCGCACCGAGGCCGCGGCCGTGACCGTCACGATTTATTTCCTGATTTGTGACGTCATCGTCAGTCGTGTCTCTTGTTGTAATGGCTGGCAAACATCTTGGACATGGCCTTGAATGCGCAGAACAAAATTTAGACGCGAAATCGCCACTGCGCATTTCGCAGCCCCCTCACTCACCCCTGCCAATTTTTCCAGTTGTTTGCCGGGTACTACAATTACAATATACAACGTGTTAATGAATTAGCGCAAAACCTCATACACCCCAACTGATTTATACCAAAATAATTACATTGAAACAATAATTTCATTATTTTGGTAGTTAAAATTTAAAGTTATTCGCATTTTAAAGTTTTGAGGCAAAAATGATTTGTTGTCATTTCAGCACTGAAAGAAAGCGCTAACGTACTCATGGATACATTTTTATAATCTTGTTTTGGTAGTAAGTAGGGTGAGTGTGCCCGTGGGGTGGTTTGACATCGGGTTCGGAAAAATTTAAATTTTGCAAACAAATTATTTAATATTTTGAAAAAAATTACCTTTGTTGAAACCATGATAATTCGATTCTGCTCTCGATTCTAAACAAACTACTTTCTAGTTTTGCGTTAATTCATTAACACGTTGTATCTTCACATAATTATGAACTCTACATACAAACTCTAAACAAAACATTTTCATGCACATTATATTTTCGTCGATTAAAGACTTGTGCACACAGGTGTAAACATGTTAAGGATCTTAAAACCAGTTGAAGCTGTGTATACAGTATCAGATTCGCGCCGCTCGATCAGCTTGCTCAGTTAATTAACGAACCCTTCAATATCGAGATCGAGTGCACTTGTAGATGTTTCACATCATACAAATTATAAAACTGCGGCAGCCGTTACTTTGACGCCTCCAGCCAATCCAAGTCTCCGCGATTTTATAATTAAAACATTCTCCGCCGAGAAAACCCACAAAGAAAAAGACCAACGGTAACCGATTGGAAGGAATGGGAAAAAATCGTTGCCCCTCCTTTTCATCCCTAATCTGGTAATTGTCGGTAGAATTTTTTTCAGCTATGAATGAAAAATAGAACCCTTTGTGGATTTATACCCTCGCACGTGTTCGGGAACCGACGAATCTCTTTAACCAATCACAAACACGTCAGGGTTGTGAATTGCGTTCGATTGTTATCGTCGACGGTCATACAAATAATATGCAAGTTGAAAAACGTTGAGCCTATCTTGATAAGGCCCATGAATAAATAAATGCTAAAGAATCCCAAAGAAGGAAGCGACGAGCGATCAAATATTTTATCGTCGTGACCCTAAATGTCAATTGGGCGATTGAAGGCGAGGAGACAATTTCGTTAATAGGATTGTAATTAAGCCAGTCGGGGGTGAAGTGACATTGTGTGGAGGAGGGGGGAGCGCAGGTGCAAGGATAAGGGCGTAACCTTTACAACAGCTGTTGGATTATATGAAGGAAATAGCTACACGCCTGATCGAGCTGATGAGAAATAAGAAACATTTAATCTATTTCTAAGTTATAATTGACTCGAGGCACAGATGTGGTTTTATACTGTAATCATTTAATGTATTTTAACGTTTACTTTCTTTAGCGTACTCACTATAAAGTGATGTTAAACGGCAGCTGTGGATTATGAATAACATATCCCGAAGCTATATGGTAAATTTATTATTGTTTTGTTAAGGGAGACTTGCAGTGCACTTGCCTGAATGTTTACACAACGTCTATGTATAATACTGGGCATCAGCGTAATGTTAATGGGACTAATGCCACTGGGATCCCATGAACCGCCCGCCTAAAGGCCATTTGAATATTAATACGCCGGTGTATTCGTTTAGGTATACGGCACATCGCGCATACATTATCTTTTACAAGCTTATAAATTATCTGCGTTGGCATACGACTGCAGATAATGAGGTGAAAATCTAATTTAAACATCAGATACAATAAATCATTATTATTTTTAGTAATGTGATTTACTTCATATGTATCGCTTAGGTGTCGATGATAGAAATGATACAAGAATTTGATTCCCAAACTCTTTTCGGTTCGAGAATTTCCGATGAAAGCACACGACTGCAATTTACGATAAAGGGAATCCATCCTTCACTTCCGCTCCTTGGGACTCTCAAAATCCTTTGATAAATTACTATTTCATCTCTGGATTTGGAGTTTCGTGCGAAGTTTTACAGTTTCCTCGTCGGTTTTTGGGGTTGGAACGCGTCCCTGCCATGGGAGCGTAATCCACGGCCGGACAGTTACTGTTGTGTTGGGGGTTTTTAATTTGGAAGCCGCCCGCTGTGAACGGATTATCAGGCCGGCAGAGTTGCAATTAGTCGTCGCGTCGAGCCGGCAAGCTCGCCGTCCTCAGCGACCCCGGTCGCTTCTCAGCTCGTACCGACTTTGCGAGGATTAGCTTGCTGCTGCCCTTATAATGTTTTATTTTAAAACGCCTGCTGTTTTATACTTCTTTGACTTACTTTTAGGCTTATTTTATTAGTCACAATTTGCGGCTAGTCTGTGTTTATTTATGTGAAAAGTGTTGAGTCTACAAATTCTTCAATTTATACTGTGCAAATAACAGACAGGAACTCTTCTGAAACGGATGGATTCACAAATAAACATCCAGGAGCTGTTTTAAAAAATCGACTTGGCTATCGTCCCCCGCCGTGGGGAGAGTTCACCTTTTCATTTTGTTTCCACCTCCCGTCATGAATTGGTGAAACATCAAAAGCTAAATTTTGCCTCGTGGGAATGTCGCGGGCCCAACCCGTTTATTTTGTTATTGTTTCATTCTTTTTGTTCGACCTATCGGTTGACGCCAGATTATGAGATTATTTTTGCAAGCGGTTTTCGCTATTTTTGTTTTGTGACATTTTATTAAATGCATTGTGCGGTTTTTGATAGGAAATGTGGTGTGTTATTTAATAGCTTCCGTTCTGATACTTCCATGTATTGTTTAGAGGTGTCGATTCTTGTCCTATTTTTGATGGCTAGCTTATTTAATTATGCTTTTGCTTACTGACTTCCTTGAAATGGAAGTCACTGGATTGCTATTAGCCAATCGTAATTATTCATAGAAGTTGATTCGCGATTTGCTTTGCTTTATTTGCGTTCACTGCATTGTGCTAATAATTTTATTGTAATAATTTACATACATACTTACACTCACGACAGCAATCCCTTTCGGGGTGGTCAGAAACATTGCTACTACTACCACCTTTCTGTTTAAGAATATAGTTAATAAATAATTAAAAAAACCTTAGCGACACTTGTTTACTCGCAACCATTCATAACATTTTTTATCGCGTCACTCATTCATTAATACGATAACATGTGCGTAAACGTAAAGTGTTGTACACAACAATGGTTATGCTAATCGTAGAGATTTTAACTATACCCTCATTGTGCACTCGGCCGATCGATACGGCCATCTGGTTTGTTCTCGTGGTGTATGTACATTGCTTTAGCTTTGGGCTTGTTAGCTAGTAGAAAAAAAAGAAAAGGATTTAGGGGCGATAATTTATTTCGGAGAAAGGTCTTATAAATATTTAAGATTCCCCCGAAGTGTGAACTGGCTAATTAAACCCTTCGGAGAAGTCGATTACATAACCTGTTATTTTTACTTGTCTATTATTATATCTACTACTATACTATACTACTATATCTTTTATTACATGTCTATGTCTTTTCTTTATTTTATTTAGTTTCAATTTGTTGAGGGTATTTATAATTAAAGCTATCTAGAATTTTAGATATAACGAGCTTTTACCCGCGACTTCGTCCGCATAAATTATATACCAGATTTTAAGTCAGATCATAAGCTATCAAACAAAAAAAAGTAACATCAAAATCGGTTCAGTAGTTTTTGCGTGATGCTCGAACAAACAAACATACAAACAAACAAACAAACAGTCCAAAAATTTGTGATTTGGAATCAGGGAAGCCTAAAAACCATATCGTAATCTTTTTTTGTAAATATCTTCAATGTACAGACACACCTTCTGTTACAGTTTTATAATAGTTTAGATAAAACGTGTTATTATATGTAATGTTTTTTTTTCACTTATTGGTTTGATTACTTCGTAATTATTATGTATAGTAGAGGATTCTCTTCATACATTTTGGCTTTAATTGTGCGCTTCGGGTTAAAAGCATCAAATTTCTACCATGGATAGGGTGTTCCTCGGTGATCATTTTCAGATGTGGAGGGAAGTCTGATTCGTCCCCTGTGCGCGGGGGGAGGGGGGTGAAGTACGTATCTGGATCATTGTTTTCATTATTATTTTACGGATCAGTTAATGCTACTAGGGCTTGTGTGGTATCTTTTTCGAGTAAAACAGATACAAGGAATTAATTTTTACTGCATAATAGGCATGTTTCCATACAATAAAATAATGTTTTTCACGAAAAAGTAAAAACCATCGCCTTGATTTTTTTTTAAAACATCTATATCTTTGGAAATCTTGATAAATATAAGAAAACATTTTTTTCCAAATAAAGGTTATTTAGTCTAGTTTATAAAAACATATAGTTGTTGAACACTTATCGTACAAAAACTACAAGAAAAAAATTCATTTACGCGTCGAGGTAAAGCAGCATAATTCGTTTACTGCGGATTACGAGTGATGGTTTGGAGCTAAACATAGTTTGTAACTTTATAATTTCGATAGCAAACGATTATTTGTTGAAAATTCAATAAAAAAACAAATTAGGCATAGTCTTAATTGGATATAAAAAGGAGCGGCAACAATTTTAAAGGGATATAATTCGGAGCGCGCTCCATACAAACGAAGTCTGGTTATATTTCCAATATTATCCAATTAAAATCAATGAAATTTTACAGAAACAGTCTACAAACTAATATCTATGCTCGCTCTTGAAATACATACATACATAAATTCACGACCATAATCCCATGCGGGGTGGAAGCTTTGCTACAACGACCAACAACAATGTTAAGCGTGCAGTGCGTTGTAGCAAGGCTCACTTCGATCATATTGAAGGTTTCACGTTGAAGGTTTCACGATGAAATGACGTGTCAGGTGATGACAGGGGCCTAATCTCTCGCCCACAAAAACACTGCAAAAAACATTATCACTTAGTCGCCTAGTGCGACACCCACGTGAAGAAATTGGGTAGTCCATCCTAAGCCGGTACCACACAGTTTCATAGACAGTCAATGAAGCTTTAACTATTGCGGTCATACATCAACACTACAAATCTTTCTATTAGGAATTGAGTCCTCACTTATTTCGTTTGAGTTCTTCAAAGGCTCTATTTACTTCAGGCTTAGGTAAAGATTTCCAAGTGTCCTAAGCCATTCTTTTTCCCTTTCCTGAAAAGAACCACATACCGTATCACACCGGTTAAAGCGATACTTAGTTTTGCAGGCCAGTGTATTGGCCGATACCTGCATTGTGTCAAATTCATTGACACCACCGATTCATGAATACCCTACCTTGTTCTTTATCGGAAGCTTGAAACAAAACCGAAAGCAAACCCATAACTCAGAGAGAGCTAATTTACTGAAAAAAAACCCACAACTAGTAGGTTCTAGTACGATACATCAGTGTCTACGGTTGCGTATGATCACACTTCCACGTCCTTTTTGCACTGAATCTTCCATGTTGAAAAAGTTACTAGTGTCAGCCTCCTCTCGGGCGAACATGGGGCCAAATGACTCAAATCTGAGCGGAAGAACAAAGAATTTTACTCCCATTCGTTGCGTAGAGATTTCTTTTTCTGTTGCCTCTAGACTGGAAGAACTGGTTGTTGTGACAAGAATGAGAACAATTCGGTTCTATTTTCATTTACTCGAAGAAATAAAATTTCTCTCTTTCTTTACCTATAATTTTTTTTGGGCATTGCATCCGTAGGAGGTACAAGGAAAAGTGTGGCATCTATCTGCTATCTCATGGCAATTTTGACGCGACAAATGGGAATAAAGATGTTTGTTCTGCCTCTGCCTCAGATTTGTGTCATTTGCCCCATGATCACCCGAGGAGGCTGACACTCGTATATTTTAATGGATGTTGCGTGCCCATTGCACTTAGAAGAATGATTCGCACCTCAGTGAAAAAGCCACAGCTAGCTCTCTCTAAGTTGCTGCTTTTGGTTATAGTTAAAGCTTGCGCTAAATAGCTAGGTATTCATTTCATTTCATTAGGGATGGACGGACGAAGGATACAGTCGAATGGCACTCAATTTAGATTAGACTACCTACTCTTCCCGAGGCAGAAACTACATCTGCAGTGTCAATAATATCGTGCTGCTTTACAAAAGATGTTGGTAGGTACTGGTCGGTGCATTTACACCGCAGCTGCACTCCAAATGCTCAGCGCTATGATTTTGAGCCGGCAATAATTGTCGATTTTTCTATATTCTTAACAATTAAGTATTAAATGTTTTTTTTTTGATGAGCATAAGCTCGCGCGCTCCATAAAAACTAAGTCTGATTTTATAATCAGTACTAAACAATTAAAGTCAATGAAATTTTTCAGAAACAATCTAGAAACTAATCGCTATAATTGTATTGTGCCCGATTTTCTTTTTTAAATTATACAGTTTCAATGCTAGGGTTAATTTAAGATTTGCATGGAAATCTTTGAGGCACTGTAACTTCGAAACTATAAATTTTTACGAAAATCTGATACAATACGACCATAGATATTAGTTTGTAGACTGTTTCTGTAAAATTTCATTGATTTTAATTGGATAATATTGGAAATATAACCAGACTTCGTTTGTATGGAGCGCGCTCCGAATTATATCCCTTTAAAATTGTTGCCGCTCCTTATTATATCCAATTAAGACTATGCCTAATTTGTTTTTCTATTTAATTTTCAACAAATAATCGTTTGCTATCGAAATTATAAAGTTACAAACTATGTTTAGCTCCAAACCATCACTCGTAATCCGCAGTAAACGAATTATGCTGCTTTACCTCGACGCGTAAATGAATTTTTTTCTTGTAGTTGTTGTATGATAAGTGTCCAACAACTATATGTTTTTATAAACTAGATTAAATAACCTTTATTTGGTCAATTTTGTTTTCTTATATTTATCAAGATTTCCAAAGATATAGATGTTTTAAAAAAAAAATCAAGGCAATCGTTTTTACTTTTTCGTGAAAAAAATTATTTTACTGTATGGAAACATGCCTATTATGCAGTAAAAATGAATTCCTTGTATCTGTTTTACTCGAAAACGATACCACACAAGCCCTAGTAGCATTAACTGATCCGTAAAAGAATAATGAAAACAATGATCCAGATACGTACTTCACCCCCCTCCCCCCGCGCACAGGGGACGAATCAGACTTCCCTCCACATTTGAAAATGATCACCGAGGAACACCCTATCCATGGTAGAAATTTGATGCTTTTAACCCGAAGCGCACAATTATCGCGGGAAATAGCTCTACTAGTAAACAGTATGTAGTTAGTAGCGGGAAACTTTGTAAGGATTATAGAATGAATGATGACGTATGTTCTCCAAAACATTGTATTGTAGTACCTATCTACCTACTCTACCTACTTATGTAAAGTCACAGTGATACGAAAGATAATATTGCTTATTGAAAGAAAAAGAAAGTTATAGAAAACTAAACTTAGTTTCTTGCCTAAACGACCCAAAAATCACGATTATTCCGAATTAAAAATAATTAAGGCTGGGTATTAGTAGAACAAGCCTCTCTTTCTAACGAGCAAACTTTCGCAACTAGCCATCCCGCTTCAATTGAAAGCAAGATCGCAAAAAAACGCATTTTTCATCAATATCTTTTCTCTTGGGTGTTTGGGGAAAAATCCATCGGGTAGAAGCCCTGCTATAATTATTTACCTTTCAAATGATGGTATATTCAGAAGAAATGGTGTAGGGTGATTCTTGTAAAACTGGTTATAAATCTGAAATCGAGCTTACTTTGCTCCTCTTTTCTATCGAGAAAATTTAATAGAATCGTGTTTTCAACGGTTAGATGCCCTGCAGAAAGAACGTATCTACACTGTTATGTGAACTATATACAACGTGTTAATGAATTAGCGCAAAACCTCATACACCCCAACTGATTTATAACAAAATAATTAGATTGCAACAATAATTTCATTATTTTGATAATACAAATTTAAAGTTATTCGCATTTTAAGTTTTGAGGCAAAAATGATTTGTTATCATTTCAGCACTGAAAGAAAGCGCTAACGTACTCATGGATACATTTTTATAATCTTATTTTGGTAGTAAGTAGGGTGTGTGTGCTCGTGCCATGGGTTGTCATCAGGTTCAAAAAAATTTATTTTTTGCAAAAAAAATATTAAATATTTTGAAAAAAATTACTTATGTTGAAACCATGATAATTCGATTCTGCTCTCGATTCTAAACAAACTACTTTCTAGTTTTGCGTTAATTCATTAACACGTTGTATATTAAATGTAATAATTTGGTTATCAAAAATCGGTTCGAAAACAGACAAAATAGGTATGACCCCCTCTTAAGTAACCAACGACGACGGTATTTTCATATTAAGTACACCAAAACTCCGCATGGGTACTTAATAAGTTTTACACACAATAAATGCATCCCTTCAGACCATCATGTCGCTCGTAAGAGCTCAATATTGCATTAATGAGGGCTCCGAACAATGATATTTAATTTTGAACTGAAAGAGTCGAGTTTATTTCTCTAACCAATTTACTTCTTAACACACCGACCCCTTTATCTTCTTACTCATAAGGTTGAAAGTTAGTTAGATTGGCGACAAATTAAGGTCTTGTTTGAGGGATGCTTACAAGTCGAGGGTGGCGATGGCACGTGCGCACGCATTTTGCGTATTACCTAAATAAATAGTATGCTTCGTCTGTGATGCTGTTTTGTTTATGTTGTGTGGTTCTCACGAGGTTATTGCCAGTTAGATATGTAGTTAGGATTTTGGCATCATCTCTATAACGGAACACCTTCAGACGCGGTGATAAAGTTGAAAAATTACGTCATAAAGCTATCTAAATATTATAATAATTATTAAAAAAATACTTTGAATTTGTACTATTTTTGTTTTAAAAATATATTCACATAATATTCCACTTAAATATTCTGTAGGTATAGAGGGAGTAGGGTCTAATTAAAAAAAAAAAGTTTCTCATCGAGCACTAAATTGCAAGCGTAGTTTTATAGTTTATGAGATTTCGTGATAAACTAATGAGTAGAATGATAAATTATATTTTATCTGTCGATCCTTAGCGAGGACTGTATTCTGCTAATCCAATAGCACAATTTTCCTACAACCTTTTTATAAATAAAAAATTGTTTTACTGAGTAATGTTAAACACTGAACATTTTTAGAAATTTAAAATACTGCCGATTACTTAGGTAATATTAATTTTCGATATTTTTTCCTATGGTTCGTGTTTTTATTTTGCGCAATGAACATTTTGCGCTGAAGGCATTAAAATTATCTTGAAAGTGTTTTCTGATCACATAGACACTTTACAAAGTATTAAATTACGTCTATCCGTATTCATTATGCAGCGTTGTTATTATATTATGAAGTCAAATAACTTTTATTTTATATGCATAATTGCATACTAATAACTATAACCGTTTGTCGTGCTATAAACCCAAGTCATCTAAACACATATAAGGCTAAGTGTAAGAATATCCATAAAACTAACTATGTTAGCCTATAACTCGACTCGTTAGTGGACATAGCACAAATAAGCATAATCCTGGTTATGTGCCATCTAAGTGCACGTGTGGTACACGCGTCTGTCATACAAAAACAACCCTTTTAGATGGCCATTGTTGAAGATACGTGAATTTGATTAGATTCATTCATTTCCCAGTTGGTAAATATCGGTCGGGGTTGTTATTATTATTGGGGAGGTTGCGATCGATATTCGTTGTCCTAGTTGCGCTTGAATGTAATTTAATGTTTTTAACTTTTTGTTTTGTCGGGTGAGGGGTATAAAATTTACTACAGATTGTATTGATCGGGACTAAGGCAAAATGTCGTGGTTCAACTTTATAAAATGAGTGAAAATAGATTAAATATAAGTTATGCATGCAATATGATCTCAATGGTTCTAGTTAACTTATTCTTTTAGTGATCGAAATTATTATTTGCCTACATAGTGGAAGATAGTTGCCAGAATGATTTATTAAGCTAAGGCGGAAAGGAAAACGCCCAATCCCGTTTCGCCTCAAAACTGGTAAATTTGAATTTTATAAGAAATGCCACGATAGAAAAGGATAATTTTCATTTCGTTGGGAAGCACGACATTCCTCCTATCCTGTGTATAATTTCAGCTATCATACCATTTGTATGTGTTCTTTGATCATACACATTCGCCAGCTGCGAAACGAATACACTTCGTCACGTGGGCAATGTCCTTTCTTTTTAGAACACAAGTTTTTAAGCTCTAATTCTTACCAATATTGTTGCTTATGCTTTGCTTTTATACATAACATTGTTGTTTAATTGTTCATAAATAGTTACAGTACATAATATAACACTAAATATTGCTTATTGCCTGGATACATCGCATCGATGTTACATTGTCCAGCCCAGTTTCCGCAGTTGATGATGAATAGGTCATCATAAGTCATATCATAACATAAGGTCATCTAACCATCCTATAATACACAAAACAGAATAAATTATCGATACGTAATTATTAAAAACTGCATGGATTTATTGTAGGTAAACCCGAGACGAGATAAATACGAACATGCATTAACATAAACCATCGTAAATAATAATTGTTTCAGCAAACCAACGATATTAATGTACTAAGTCTATGCAGAAAACAGTATAAATCCCGACGATTATGATTATAGGTTTTTTTTAGTGACTTAATAAACCGCATCAATTCAATTTCAATTCTATTATCTCATACTATCTAGGTATAGTATGAGATGGGTCTTTCTAAATATTCCGACGTATATTTTTATGGGGATGATCAGATCATCAAACTGAACAATTTTCTGTATAGGAAATAGCGAAAAAGAAATCCGCTGTTCCATACAAAACTGCAAACTTACTTGCCCCAAATGAATGGAACAGCTGAGAATTTTTTTCGCGATTTCGATGTTAGTCTCATACAAGCACATATCCAAACTTTGAGTTTGGGGGGGGGGGATTTTCATTAAAAAACGATTTCATTGAAAATTGAGCTGTAATCACTGTTCCATACAAAATTTCGGATTTCTGGATACGTGCTTGGTCCCATAGAGAAAATTGTTCAGTTTGATGGTCTGATCATATCCTGTTAAAATCCTTCAGCATATTAAGTTGAACCCTGCATAAGTTAGTACTATTATCTGCCTACTCTATTATCTATTCTGTGCTGTAAGCTTAACGTCTAGTTAATATGCGAATTGCTTATGAATTTTAATCAGACTATTAATTACTGGTATTGATTACATTTTTAATACTACTTTATTGAAAACTAGCGTAGGAAGTAATCGATCGAATGATTAAGTAGCACGCAAAAAGTTCTCGATTATGGTGGAAACATACATACTAAACCAACTGAACTCCACCTATTATTAATTCATGGTGAAGTGTGCTCCTTGTCACCAATTTGTGACCACATATGCGAAGCTTGCATGTGCCCTGCACTGGGGCAGTGAGACATAAAAGACTGAAGAAGATGATAGTAAATACACACATACATACATTTACACACATATCCTCACGACTACGTCTCACTACTGGGGTAGGCAGAGACAACAGATCGCCACATGCTACAATTCTGACACACATCTTTCGCCTCCTCAACATCCATAAGTTTCTTCATACAAACTCGTCGGTTCCGGGTACATTTTGTTTGGCCCTTGTTCAGTACGCTTCCGATTTGGTCAGGTTACTCAGGTTACTTACCACATTTTAAATACATATCCAAAATGAGCTAGTCAACACAAATGTCCTAAAACTATTACCTATTACAATTGTGTAGCAGAAAAGCAAAAGCAGCTATAATTCCAGACACAATGGATTTTCCATTGTGTCTGAAAATATAGCTGCTTTTGCTTTTAAACCCGTCAATTACAAACATGCATAATCTCACGACCCTAATCCCTATCGGGGTGGTAAGAACCTTTGCTACAACCACGAAATTATGCGTATACAGGGTCCTTCTTAATATGCTGAAGATTTTTAAGGGGTGATCAGACCATAAAATTTTCTCTACGGGACCATAATCGAAATAGCCAAAAAAACCGGCTGTTTCATACAAAACTACAAACTTATTCGATCCAAATGTATGATAGAATATATTTTTTTCGCGATTTCGAGTTTAATCCCACTGCACTGTTCAGTTTGATGATTGTATTGATCATTACCTTAAAAAACTTTCAGCATCAAGAAGGGGATATATTATATTCCCGCGTCATTACTATTCTATATCCTCCACATTTTTATGGAGCTCTGTTTGTCCAGATAAAACAAAACGGTCTAAATAAAGATGCCCCTACAAATATAGAGTAAGCAATAGCCCGTGGCGGTTATGTGTCGCGGGGTCGTTTCTACCCCACCCGGTCTTTTCACACACCGCCCCTCGGCCCCTTCTGGAAAATAATGAAAAATATAGTGGCAAATGGAAGAGCTGTCTTTACAACATAATTGTAGCTAGTGCAGGATAAGATAGCTATTATTAGACATTGGAACTGTAATTTCATGATTTACTCACGGTACGGTCATCATCAAAAGTAAATAATAAGGAAAGTAACTCTCAAAATTATTGATAACTAGCGGTCCGTCCCGGCTTCGCACGGGTGGACATTTAATCTTTTCTAGCAATAGATATAGCCTATTTTACTCAGGGTGAATGTAGCTTTCTAATGGTGAAAGAATTTTTGAAATCAGCACAGTAGTTTTAAGTTTATTCATTACAAACATAGACACACACAACTTACGAAAAATATCATCATGATTAATTTCAGTTTGAATGAGCGTTTTTCTTTTGGTTTTCTAGGGGATCGATAGATAGCGCTACGGTCTGCGCAAATAAAGGCAAAAATTTCAAAAAGATACTAACACATCTTTTAATGACATATTTCATTATTTACGAATCATTATAATCGAAAATTTGAAACTGTTTACGCCTGACTTGGCTGTACAGGCTCGATCCCTTGGCCTTTGAAAAAAAGGCAGGCACAGTCTTGACATGATTTTTGACAGGATCTCGGGAATGTATGTATATACAACGTGTTAATGAATTAACGCAAAACTAGAAAGTAGTTTGTTTAGAATCAAGAGCAGAATCGAATTATCATGGTTTCAACATAGGTAATTTTTTTCAAAATTTTTTTTTTTTTTTTTTGCAAAATTTAAAATTTACTGAACCCGATGTCAATCCACCGCACGGGCACACTCACCCTACTTACTACCAAAACAAGATTATAAAAATGTATCCATGAGTACGTTAGCGCTTTCTTTCAATGCTGAAATAATAACAAATCATTTTTGCCTCAAAATTTAAAATGCTAATAACTTTAAATTTTAACTATCTAAATAATGAAATTATTGTTGCATTCTAATTATTTTGTTATAAATCAGTTGGGGTGTATGAGGTTTTGCGCTTATTCATTAACACGTTGTATATAATATATGTCATATTTATTATATTTAATATTATTATTTATGTAGGTATATTCATGTATATTTATTTGTTGAATAGGTGTAAGTATCTTATATTACATATATTGTTTCTTATTATATAGGATTCATTTTACTATCTCTCATAAGTAATTAAGTAAGTAGATTTTAATTTGTGTGCACACTGATTTTTACCCAAACATATTAGTTTTCCTCTCACTCAACGGTTTGCTGGAAGAAAACTCTTTTAGAGTTAAGCTCGCCTTTGTAAATCACGACTTATTGTAATTTTTTTCATAACTATGTTTTTGTGTACAATAAAGAATCTATGAATCTATGAATGTCTCTATGGAGCGATAAACATGCCATCTATCGAGTTTTTTAGGAACTGAATTTAAAAAAAGAAAAGAAAAACGCTCATTTCGCCAAAGTTCATTTTACTTTTGCTGTTGACTGTACAGTACATCTCAACTCAACTTGGCTCGAGGAGTTTATTATGTGTTAACTGTACTACGTTACTGGTCACACTGGACGAGTTTGGCTGTCGACAACGGTGGTTGTGAAGTATCGATATTCTGAATGTCGAATTTAGGATACCACACCACAGACTACCCTCAAATACCTACCTAGTCCTGAGTATATGCTAAGCTCTCGTGTCCTACCATGTTTCTACATCATCATTACGTCACCAGCCAGCCAATATCAATCTTACTATACAACGTGTTAATGAAATAGCGCAAAACCTCATACACCCCAACTGATTTATATCAAAATAATTATATTGAAACAATAATTTAATTATTTTGATAATTAAAATTTAAAGCTATTCGCATTTTAAGTTTTGAGGCAAAAATGATTTGTTATCATTTCAGCACTGAAAGAAAGCGCTAACTTACTCATGGATACATTTTTATAATCTTGTATTGGTAGTAAGTAGGGTGAGTATGCCCGTGCAGTCGGTTGACATCGTGTTCAGAAAATTTTAAATTTTTTAAACAAATTATTTAACTTTTTGAAAAAAATTCCCTATGTTGAAACCATGATATTTCGACTCTGCTCTCGATTCTAAACAAACTACTTTCTAGTTTTGCGTTAATTCATTAACACGTTGTATAGTAACATAATTTCAATCAGTCTATTATACGTCCCACTGCAGGGCACAGGCCTTCAGGGAGGGTGTATGGGTATCAGCCAGCCCACCATGCGTGTCCAATGCGGATATGTGAACTTCACGTTCACATACATATCCGAATCTTCTTCAGCGTATGCAGGTTTGCACACGATGTTTTTCTTCACCGTTTGAGAGCAGTCGGTATTACCGTACAATATTATTATTATTATTTATTAGCCTACTTCATCCCACTGCTGGGCAAAGGCCTCTCCCTTGCTCTTCCACTCGTTCCTGTTTTGGGCAACCTCTGGCCACTGGTCGTCAAATTTATCCAGGTCATATTATAAAATCTTTATGGTACATGGAATGTGGTCCGGGCGGATTCGAACCCGGACCCTCATAGTTGAGTGTCCATGTAGCGCGAATGAGCGTAGACAGACGCTTTTTGTATTAAAGGATAGTACTGGTACATCCTTTAAAAAAAAGCGTGCTTATATTTTAGCTTCTGTTTTTATCTCCGTGTTTTATTATCAACATTAATGTAACTACTTTATAATTCACCGAACTACGCTCTAGACGAGTCTCACCCAGTGAAGTCCATATCTATGGCGCAACCCCTCGTCTCGTATTAGGTTACCAGGCCCTGGGTCGCTGGGGTGAGTCGGGGGCGGGGCACACTTTTTATATTACAACATTATTGATCATTTCGCGTTGATTGATTGTTCTAATTATCTTTTGGTGCAGCCATCTGTTGGAAAATATCTTTTATCAGTATGTTTTTCACAAATACCATAACTTCATTAACTTTTGTTTCTTTATTGTTACGTGCTAACTGCAGAAATTCTACCGAATATCAGTGATTCAAAAGATCAAGATTTTTATTTATATGCACCTTTTATTGTAAGATGCAAGCTAAGACTCTATCCATCAAACTGAACAACTTTTACCACGGGAGCAAACCTAAAATAGTAAAAAAAAAACGCATACTAATCTGCAACGCCTCTAACGTATGAAATAGCAGTTTCGTTTTCGATTTTACGTTTTGCTCCCATAATTAGTAAAAGTTGTTCAGTTTGATGGGTAGAGTCTTAGTTTAAAAAGATGCAAATGACATCAAAATACACCCTGTATATCTGTTTTAGCATATTGCGTGTCGTGATTTACAGTTCGGACACCGGCCGAGTAAAACTGTAATTGCAAGAAAATTACCCTAAACCTCATGTAATACAGAACGTTATCGATGTGTGAACATTCTCAGTTTTTGCTTAGCAAACCATTTCGCATAATTATGCAGATTCGCATCGACAAACTTATCGACACATCGCTGCGTACTGCGTCCCCCTCGTATTGCCGTGTATGTAAGAAGTAAGAACTCGACTAAATCAAGCCATTTTCGACTCTATGACATTTTGACATAGAATTTTAATAACACGTAGGGTTTGTACTTCAATTACAGTAATAACTAGCTATTGTGCGGTACGAGTCATGGCGACCGAATTCAACGGCTAGCACTTGACTTTTTTAATTAGTAGCCCTTTGAAAAGGTTTTTAAATTTGAAACTTGTGGGAAGTTTCTGCTCGACTTGTTTATTTCTACTCTTGAATCTTAATTCAAAACTAAACTGTTAACAACTCTTCAGTATAAGTTATATGATGATAAAGGTTATACATCTTCCTTGAGGGTAGGCCTGTGCCCTGCAGTGGGACGGTTATAGGCAAATGATGATGATAACGACAACATAACAACAATAAAAAAAAATTGAAGTGAAAACTTCTTTAGCGGCGTCGTGCACTTTTTGGGATGGGTAAAAAAACTCGTGTCAGTTCTGTGACGTCACGTGACGTAAGACGTAAGATCCCTTAGTTTCCACTTCTGCCGGCACTCCCGGAGTGCAACCCTTTTTTTTAACTCGCGTGGCGATCATGTGCATTTTGGCTGACATCGAGGCTTTTCGAGGAGGAATCGAGGCTTTTGTATTAGCTCAAATCAAAAGTGTTTCTTTTTTAATTTTTGTTGTTCATAAAAACGATGTATGAGATTATGATTCTCCCAAAACCCACTCGACACGAGCACGACTGTGTCGAACACAAAACAACACGTGTGTTTTGTTCTTTGGCAAAATGCCAACTGTCCATAGTTGGGAATAGAAGCAGCGACCTTTATGTCCTCCTAATCACTTGCTTTGGCAAGTTGGCAGCACGAAGTTATACAAGTGTCAGAGTGAAGCTATAATTATGGTTGTCTCCCATTAGTATTATACAGAGACGACCCACCTGCGACGACCCAGTAAGATAAGACCTAATTAATACTAATTAACTAAAATGTCATGTTTCATTATGTCATTAACAAAACTCACTGTCAAACAAATTTTGTAATTGCAAAGTATCCTTTCACTTTTAATCTTCTTTTCAATCGAAAAATTCCAAGAGTTTTTACCTTTAAAGTAAATAAAGGGCCAACAAATTAAGTAAACTGTAATGTTAATTTAGCTCACTTGTAAGTCAATACGGACATTGACAACTTGCCAATTACACTTTGCAGGTGGCTGCTGGCTGCTTTTCACTTTCATTACACTTGCAATGTCATGCCTTGAGTGAAAGATGTCCAAGATATTTGTTTTCCTTGTAATTGGGTGAATGAATATAGGGGTATAACTCAAAAGAAAACCGCCACATTGTTTGTTGATATGAATAATTCAGTTTCTCACATAAAAGACAGATCATACTATCTGATTGAGAAAGCCGTCAACAGGTTTCTTTTTGCAATTAAAATAAAAAAGAACACAAATATGGAAATTGAAAATTTTCACGCAGATTATCTACTCCCGAATTCAGCCTGGACTTGTATAATGATGGCTAGACAACGGTACAGAATACATTATATAGATATACAAGATTCCATGACTCGGGAACAAATCATATTCAAATATTTGCCCCTTAGAGGGAGGTTACACGGTCAGTATTTCATCAGTCTGGTCCATCAGTCTGGTCATGTATATTTGATTTGAAGGGAAACTGACTCGAGATTGACCCGACTAACATGGTGCTTCAGTATATAAGTTTCCCATCAAATCAAATAAACATGACCAGACTTGATGGACCAGAATGACGAGATACTGAACGTGTAACCGGGCTCTTACGGGCTTCAAACCCGCGACTCCTTGCACAGCAGGCAGGTTCACTACCGAGTTCGACTAGCCGTCACAATAATGGTGCAGCAGCCTTAATTAATATACTTAACTAAGTTGGCTACTATGTAGGTAGGACCTAGTTTCAATTTTAGGCCCACTTGATATATTCTTTTTCACCCCTTTGGTTTGGGATTCTTCTTTCAATTTTGTTATTCCATCATTCTGTCATAATTGCTGCTCGCGGTTATTTTGTAACAGAAATTCACTCTTACTCGTGTTTCCTGGCCTTTAGCTAACTTGGTTATGTGATAATTTTAATAGCAATTAGTTCGTAAGAAGCTCATAGATTAGTTTCTGCAATGTCTTTCCATCAACTTTCTCCGAAAGAGCCTAATTAACTAATCTTTCAAAGAAAAGTCAGTACCCCGAATTGTCTTTCAACGAAGACTAGCATTAATCAGAAGACTCAGCTGAAGAAAGCCCTTCGAGAAAGCTTATTGCCTTCCCAAAGCTAAGGAATTGTGACAAGCGAGACTTGTTTTGAAGTAAACTGTAAACATCGCCTAAAGACCGACTTTGAGACGTATGGGAAAGGTTTTAACGTTTACTTTTGGTTGGACTATTGATGTACTGCGAATGAGTGATTAATGTTTAGGGTTGTCAGATAGTATCGAAATTAAAATTTAATTTAAATTAAGTTCCGTTCAAATTGTATCTGGCAGCACATTCACAAGAAGGCATCAGTGAACAGTTTTTGTCAGTAGTAAAAGAAGTATCCTAAAGGCATCAGTGAGCAGTTTTTGTCAGCCGTAAAGAATTGACAACATTTAATTTTTTTTAACCACCTATTTTTAATGAAAAATATAAAAATAGGTAAAAAAAATAAGAGATACGTATTTTTCAAATTAAATTTTTGACCAATATTTCTATTTTTAATTTACTTTTGAATTTTCTGAAAAAACGTTTGATTTATGGCTATTAATACCTTGGCCGCAATAAAATTAAAAATAAAAACTGTCAAATACAGTACAATAGAAAAGCCAAGCAGGCAAAGGAATAAAATCTCATTCAACCTCTATTTTATTTTTCAGTATTTTTCAAATAACTCGAGAAATAATGGATAGAAAAATCTGATAATTTTGATATAAGCTTTGAATCACATAATCTCCAAATGGTTTTCTAATTTTGGTACCTTTCTTAAAATGAAATTTTGTCAATTATCGTTTAGAAAAGCAAATTACCATAACTATAGGTTTCACTGCAGTAATATAAATAACATAAACTTCAACGACCTTGTAATAACCTCATTCGACATTCAAAAAGTCTTAAATCACAAAAAGGTTAATAAACAGCCGTATAACCGCCGGCACGTTGGACCCAGAATCTCGCAAAACGAACAAGAGTAGCAACCCTACCAGCTGATTGCTCATTAATCATTGGCTCCTGTAATTACCGCGCCGGCGCAGTACGCTGTACCTGTACTAATTTGATTTTAGAACTTAGAAATAATGCATCCTTTAACAATGCCGCTGTGGATTCACTTCATAATATTAATCTAAACTATTATAAAACTGTAACAGAAATGTGTCTGTACATTGAAGATATTTACAAAAAAAAATAACGACATGGTTTTTACCTGTCCCTGATTCTAAATCACCAATTTTTGGATTTTTTGTCTCTGTTTGTTTGTTCGAGTATCACGCAAAAACTACTGAAACGATTTTGATGAAACTTTTTTTGTTTGATAGCTTATCATCTGACTTAAAATCTGGTATATAGGGTCCTTCTTAATATGCTGACACTTTTTTGAGGGCATGATCAGACCATGAAACTGAACAACTTTCTCTATGGGACCAATATCGAAATCGCGAAAAAAAAATCGGCTCGCCCATACAAATCTGCAAACCTACTCGAACAAAATGTATGGGACAGCTGATTTTTTTTTCTCGATTTCGATGTTGGTCCCATAGAGAAAGTTGTTCAGTTTGATGGTCTGATCATCCCCTTAAAAAAGTGTCAGCATATTAAGAAGGACCCTGTATAATTTATGCGGACGAAGTCGCGGGTAAAAGCTCGTATTAATATTTGTGCGCTTTTGAAATTTTCCACTAAAACTAGAATTAAAAAAGGATATTAAACCGTATCGTTCCACCGAACTGCTCAAAATGGAAATCCATAGTTTCTGCCTGCCCTTCTGGGAAAAAGGCGTGATTTTATGTTCGTATGTGTAAAAGCTGTATAGATAGTATAGGTATAATTATCTTTAGGCTTTGCGCCTATAGGTTCTAATATTTCACTGATAATACATTAAATAGATGTAACTAAACATAAATCAAGATGAAGCGGAAAGTCAACTAGCCAATGTACAAAGATGTCCATATAAAGCTCTCACACAAACAAACAAACCATAAATAAATCGCTAATGGAAATACAATAATTTATGCTGTAAATAACACTACACGCCTTGGTGCAATAAGTGACGTTTTATTGCCACTATACAGCTTGTAATTACCGTCCTTAGTGCTGACCGATGTTAAAATGGACTACAATAAATGGATTTGCTGAATGAATCATTGAGAACATGTTTCCGAGATAGATGGACCTAAGTCTTGGGTATGAATTAAAAGCAGACTGATTGAACTTGAGATCTTTTTGGTATAGTTAGTATAGTAAGTTTGGTAGTGAATGGTGCCGCCTATCCTAATATTACAAGAAATCCATATACGCATAAAGGTAAGCGCATCTACGACGCGACGGGTCGCATCGAGGTGAAAAGGACCCCATCGGAGCGGAAAATTCGTACTTCGCACACTAGAGTAGCGTGTGGGACGAATTGACGGATTTTTAGTTTGACGTAATGCTGCAGACGCTGTAAAAAAGTTCCGCTTGGTATGGCACATCTATGGGTATGGAAATCAGTCGCGAAATAATGGGACCCGCTCGGCGCTCCGGCCCTGTGCATAGTAGTATGCGATAGTTCATATAATCGGCCCGACCCGATGCGGCCTGTCATAATATAATAAGCGTTTTCCCTAAAACGAAATTCGAAATGAAAAACTGGAGCCGTCTATTCTAAACCAGAAAGCATATTATGACAAAAAAGTTTCTCAGAGAACAGTTTTTAAGTTTGGGTGTGAAGAACTTGGGTCGGGATGAATCTTATACGGATAGAAACTGTCATCTGTCTGAAACATAGCACAAAATATTTTTTTTTCATTAGAAAATATTAACGGAAAATTAGAGGCATGGACATCTACTTACAATATGACGCGTAAAATTATGACAGTAGAAAATTACGAAAAAGTAGGCACATAGTATTTTTAGTATCTAACTACTTACTTAAATATCTTATCAATAATGCCATTTAAAATTATTTATAGTCATGATATGCAACTGTGAATAATTTGTTTCAATAAACGTGCAGTCAAGTGTAAATGCCTTTTAAATGGACAGCTTATTAATTTTATGTATCAGGTATAAAAGTATACAGGATTTCGCGTCCGTCCATACTAATATTGATTTATCGCTATCCCCGCACCTTTGTACTCCGCGGCTCGACCACCACCTGCCTCCAAAACCGGATAATAATAAATTATAAGAAAACAATGTCTCACCCTTTAGTATTTGGGGGAGAATTTTGTCTCGTGCCCTTATTGGAGTGGCGTTATCTCTTTTAAAAGAACCGGCCAAGTGCGAGTCGAAATACTCGCGCACCGAGGGTTCCGTTCCGGGTTTCCACCTCACAGATAGACGGACGGACCACTAGGACGGATCCATTTTCTCCCTTTGGGTACGGAACCCGAAAAATTTTCGGGTATTTCTGGTTCAGGCGAATGTTTGTTTTGTTTTTACAAATACCAGTTCCCGCTTTAAATTTCACGTAAAACCGAGGCTTTCTTTTTGTAATACGAGAATGAATGTCTTCCCGTTGTTTGATGATGCTCTCCAAAATTAGCTTATAAGCTAATGAACTTGTTGCAAGCGTGTGTATATCAAGAGAACGATGGTATTTGATCGCATGAACACGAATAGGATGGCAATAAATAGCTGCCTACAAAGACACGGCGACAAGACAAATGCGAGGTGTTAGAATGTAGCGTGTTCTAACTGGTTGGCCAAGCCGCGACACGGCAGGAAACCGTAGCTACACTATCTGATACTACCACGAACATTCTTAAAATAATAAGGACTTCAATCGATGAAAATTCTGTTGTCAGAATATTTTTTTCCCGTATTTATGCATTGCATTGAATAGCTCTCTCCCAATCAGGAAATACACGTCGGGAATATATCTGTCGGTGTTCAACAAAATTTGCACAAAATCAACCGACCATTTTGAAGCCAATTTGCGTACATTGCCATTGTTTGTTGTTGAATGTAGTCCTGCAATTCATTAATGAACTTAATTTGGTTAATTTACTTACAAGTACTCTAAATGTGATAATTCGAACTAATCTGTTTATTTACGTCGGAATATTTGAAATAACTACACGCTAAAACTTGGCATCATATCAAAAGGTGTTAGCGAGTAAATTAATTTTAATATCTCGTCGTTCGTATCAAATCCGTGATAGATTTATTGGTGCGACAATATCAAAAGTTTTTTTCATTAAGGACGCGTATATGATTTCCGCACCCCAATTTTAGGCTTTTGCTCGTACTACTACACGCGCAAGCCTCACGCACACAGAGATAACTGCCGAGCGGCAAAAGTATGAGTTAACTGAAACCACTTGATACTTGTAATATTTATCGTTGTATTTTGGCAAAAATATTTTTGTATTATTTTAACTTAAATTAATATAAAATGTTAACTTATAAATCTTTTAATTAGGTATGTAGGTAATTTGTTGGTTTTAGGCGTTCCCGACTCCAAATGACCTTTGATGAACTTTTTGTGTCGAAAAGCTTACCTACTTATCAACTGGTATATAGAGTCCTTCTTAATATGCTGACAGTTTTGTAACTTAAGAACTTTTTCTATGGGACCAACATCGAAATCGTCAAAAAAAAATCGGATGTCCCATACATTTGGCTTGAGTAGGTTTGCAGTTTTTTATGGGACAGCAGATTTTTTTTTTCGTGATTTCGATGTTAATCCCATAGAGAAAGTTGATCAGTTTGATGGTCTGATCATCGCCTTAAAAAAGTGTCAGCATATAAAAAAGGACCGTCGTCTATACATATTACATATACCAGACTTGCAGCAAAAACTAGTTAAAAACAAAAAAGTACTTATATTCTTTTTACAGCCGTACCTAGGTACGAGCGTACGAGCAAAATCTAAACTACACCTACTCAGTATGAAACGTAAATAGAGCCAAGTCAAAATTTTGTCTTGCTGGACGGGTAGGCAGGTAGGAACTGCGCTTCAAATGTAAATAGCAATGGCAATGGTTTACAAGAATAACAGTGGTGATAAGGTCTTTGAGTCGTAGCTCTAAATTTTCAGTCCAAAGGAAAACACCGGCCAATTTATAAAAAAGTATAATCATAAAACAGAAGCTAAGTTGTTAGGGATCACAAGAAAGAACACTCCAAACCAAACGTACCAACAAAGCTATCTAAGTAGCAAAGTGACTTACAAGTGATAAACACCAAAAAATGTGATCCCAGTTGTAGCTTGGCAACACGTGCATATCGTAAATAGCATTGTGACTCTAAATGTATTGTTGTTGCACTTTGAAGTTACACTACCCACCCATATACCTGCACCGCACGCGCACGCTGTGATTTAATTTGAATACTTTTATTATAATCTGCATATTTTTAATTAGGTAATATTTGTTATTGGTTGGCCCGGGGCCTAAAAATTCGAGTAATATTTAAAATAATACGTTTGGAGTTTTGTTTTTCTCTTTTCTGATAAAAAATTTTTATATTTTCCTTAAAAATTTGATTTTATTTGAGACTTTTTAGTTTTTAGTTAATCGTAGCTTTACTATAAAATTTATGTCATATTCATCGTCAGCCCGGGAAACCCCACTGCTGGCTATAAGCCTCAACATTTTCACGACAATCAGAACCGTCGTCGTAAGTCTCGTCCACAATTTTTTTGTCGGCTTCTCTATATAATGTCATCCGACCACCTGGCTGCTGTTCTGCACACTGACCGTTCTCCCCCAAAATTCATATACACCACTAGTAATAAATTACTAAAAAAAATTATAGGGTGTATTCAGACAATGAAACTAAACAACTTTAAAACAAATCTAATAACACCCCATTTGTCAAAATCTATCAAGCCGTTTAGGCTGTAGGGCGTGTCAAAGTATTAGATATACGCACGAGAAACATTACCAGATAACATAATTATTATGACACTTCAAAAATTTAACAAAAGAGCCAATAAATCCGGCGGCCGGCGCCTCGCACGCCGCCGCGCCGCATTATGTCCCTTCTTGCCTCACCGTCTGAAGGTACCGTATCTACTACCTATCACTTTCTCAGTGCCCTTTATCATAATTTGTGTTTTTTTAAAACGCAACTAGAAAAAAAAGTTTATCTTTTATGACACTTCAATAACAGAAAATTAAAAAACAAAAGACGCCGCACCGCGCCGCGCCCCATCCCGTCTTCCGTCCATAGGTATGTCCTACCTAGGTAACTAACAGTAGGTAATAGTGCAACGAAGCATGTTGCTGATTTATGTCTGTTTATGTATCTTTGTAATGACGACGCTGGTGCTGACCTGACCGCTATATTTTTTTGTGATTACCCTAAATAAACCTACCAAGTCAATCTAAAAAAGATAAAACTAATTCCACTATGTAACCATATCACTATTCTAAGTTACTATTATTTACGTTTAAGCAAAACTATGCCTACATCTTGCATATTATTATCATTATCATTACTTTAATTTGACTAATTAGACCACATTCATGAGAGTACCGAGACAAATATAACGAGCCTAAACTCGAGGGATTTTTTTGCATTATTTTACTATCGTGCATGCATCGTCTTTTAACCGTGGCATTCTTTTGTTTTGTATAGTCACATCAAGTATCAAGAGAAATGGTCAAATACAATTGTGTGTCCGTACAGCGATGTATTTTACTGCCAGGAGCTGCTGTAGAGCGACATGGAGGTCCACCCACAAGGGCGCATGAACGCCGACTGATTTCTTCATTTAAAAGCTTGTAAATATAAACAAAAATCCGGTGTGATTGCCAAAATAAACTAAACCTTATTGCAGTACGTCAAGGTTTACGTGGATTAGCAAAATTTACAAAAATAGTGCAAGTTTCTTTAAAAAGTATTTTCTTTTTTTCTGAGAGTTTTTAGAATTAATTCATTATTTTTGTTCCCAACATTTTGAGCTGACTATATCTATAATATCACAGTATTTTTTTTACTCATAAAAATAATGTATTTTTGGAGATAAATGTACCGAAAGACACACCATTTTCGTAGATTTCAAGGGAGGAGGTTACGGCAATTTGATATTTTAGTATTAAAAATAGCAATATTATAAATTGTTTTCCCACAGATTTATAGATAAAGGTTCCATGTATCAGTAGGTATCAATAACTATTCATAAAATGATGCTGTTTCTTGTGAAAATGTACCGGAAAACATGTCATTTTTTCGAATTCTGCATACGCGTCCTTAAGCTTGTTGATAAGAAACTCGTCAAAAATAAAAAGTACCAGGCCTCCAGGAAGCTATAGGCGCTTAGTAAGCAAGGCAGAAGCTTATTACGCCGGTGGAATGTTAAACAGCAGGAAAGCAGGAACAACAACCCCCGCTCGTCCCGATAACCAGTGTTACTTATATGGCAGTAAGGCACTAATGAAGCAAATTGTTGCTATTGTGAAGATTAATAGATGTTGATGATAAATTTTTGTTTTTTTTTTCAGGTAAGAGACGAGGTTGGAGAAAGATTGTGTGAGTACAGTTAAAGTATTAGGATATACAGGGTCCAACTTAATATGATGACACTTTTTTAAGGGGATGATCAGACCGTCAAACTGAATAAGTTTCTCTATGGCTCCAACACTGAAATCGCGAAAAAAACAGCTGTTGCATACAAAACTGCAAACTGAGCCAAATTTATGGGACAGCTAATTTTTTTATCGCGATTTTGATGTTGGAGCCATAAAGAAAATTGTTCAGTTTGATGGTCTGTTCAATGTTGATCCCCATAAAAAACTTTCAGTATAATAGAAGGACCCTGTATAATGGAAGAACTCAAGAACCTAACAAAGAAACTACATAGAACTGCTTCCCCAATAGAAAAGTTTCCATTTCCAAAGAGAAGAACTAAACTTCCCTTTTGAAACTAAATTAATTTACTCTAAAGGTCTGCAGGAAAAAAGCTTGGATTAGGCGTGTTGCACCGATGCATTACGTTTACGGCCGTACCGACGCTAATCGCGGCCGGGGTCAACGGCAGCGCAGGTACCGTCCCACAGTTTTTGTATAGACCCCCCCCCACTCCCTTCCCGCGCTGCCGCATTCCTCTCCCCACCCCCTCTACGACGGCTACCGAATTTAATGTCACACTTGCATTATAGGCCCTAAATTGATTTAATACTTCTGTAATCTTTATGGCTGTATTGATGGAAGATTTGGGTGTAGCAGTAATTTTTAACATTTAATGTACTGTTTACGATGAGACTAATGAAGTTTCGTAATGCATTAGGCTGATTGCTGCATTTAACGATTATATTTTGGTGTGTAAATTGAGAATCTGGTGGCGCGTTGCGGAGAGGTGAGGACTCAAACGTGAGGGTTTCAGTTCGACTCCGCAGTCTGCTCGCACAATATGCCATGTACTCGTACTTTCTAACTTCTGTAGTTACTTAGACTGCTCTCAATGGTGAAGGAAAATATCGTGACGAAACCTGTATACGCTGAAGAAGAACAAATTCTGATGTTGGAGTTCACGTAGGCCAGCAATCCGCGTTGAGCATGCCTGGTCGAATAAAACCTTTACACCCTTTCCGAGGGCCAACCCTCGGACCCTGTACCCTTCCAGAGGCTGATGATGACGAGGATGTAGCTCAGACGACAGTTTTATATTTGAAATCTATATTTACTATTTCTTTGCCCTTGAAGTTTAATTTGTCAACAATCTTGTTCATTGCGGTCAATGATAATTTTAACATCCTTCCGTAACGTATTGTAAAATTTGTCATAACATAATTTCAACATAATGCTATGCTAATTTATCCATAGCCCGTTCCCAATAGACGTTCACACGTGTTCCGACTGTGGACAACGAAATACTATGGATATTTGAATACTGTAGGCGTATTCAAATATCACTCCGTTCTCACATAGTTACTTGCAATGCGTCTAATGCAATCTTGGTACGTTTACGATCGAGATTTTAATGTCCATTAAAATTATCTTGTTTGTATAATTAAATTCTATGGTAACTGTAAATCGAGTGAAGCCCGTAAACATTGCGTGTAACTGTAACATAATTGACTCTTGGTTTGATAAGGTGATTTGCTGTAAGGTACTTTCTTACACAACAGGCTACCTATTTCAAAAGTACAACTTTTCACGGTATGTCTTCCTTCACTTTAATGTTCAGACTAATCATGTATTACGTTTATGGGCATAAGTTAGACAAACTGATTAGTACAATGGCGTATTGTGCATGTGGATTTGAACCTGGATCCTCACGATTGAAATTCCTCATCCAGTAGCAAACTACCGGCACCCTGGAAGTTACTGTTATACATAAATTTACGTTACGACCTTAATCCTATTTGGGACGGAGACCTGGCGAAAACTACTAACTTTGTATGTGCCAAGGTCTTTTAGCATAATTTAGGATTCAGGATGAAATGACGTATCAAGTGTTTGTCATAGGCCACCCTTTACTTTTTCAACTACTTCAAGAAATGTAGGTGACCCGTTATCACCTGTTCTTACCCGGGACCATGTTTTAAGAATGTATTACAACTTTAGACAACCTTGTATCGAAACGAATCGTCCTAAATCGCAAGTAAAGAGGTCAGAGTACTCAGCGTGACGCCCACGCCTGCGCCTGCGCCGATAAACTAAGGTTCCCACCGCACCACGGGCGGACGGAAATAGTCCTCATAGCCGATTCACTACGCCACAGAAAAGAGATATACAACAGTTGAGCAACTTCGTTTCATGCAAGCGCTCGAATAGATTTCATTTCATAGTTTTATCGGACAAAAAGGAAGTTTAAAAAGTGACCTGGTTTAATCAGACTTGTATTTAGACACCCGTCTTAGACTAATTATATCCGGACCGGCCTTGCGGTAGCATTTCCCCTCTGCCACGGTATAAGAGCAATGATCATGCACATTCAACATTCAATTTAATAATTTATCACTAAACTAGACAGCCTATTATTGCGAAACAATAATTTCGAACTTAGAACGTTTGGGGTTTACACGAGACTACTTTTCATGATTTTGAACATTCAAAATTAGAATCTAAAGTCATAGGGAATAAAATCCAAAGTTGCGGATAACATGTTACCTCGCTCCCCGCAAAAAGTGGCAGAAAGTTTGTTAGTAGAATGACACGTGGTTACGCGTCCCGATATAATTAGTCTAAGACACCCGTAGACACTGCAGTATTTCCGAGACCATGATGCTGGTGGCGCTATTATTTTTTTCATTCAGCAGTTCAGCACTGGTTGCGCCCCGAAGTACTCTAGCGGGCGGTGCGGTGTATGTAACGTGGCGCTCGCTCGTCTGATTTGAGTACTTGCATGAAGTTCCTGTACTGTATATCTCTTTTCTGTGACTACGTTATTCATTCAGTCGTACGAATCTAACAAATTATAAAGTTCATTCACAAAAGAATGTGTTCGGATGTCAATTTTATCTGATTCATTTAATACAGAAGTTAACCCATTCCACGTCACGGATTTATTTAGAAAACGCTCATCACACGCCACAACCCAAAATTTGTCACTATCTAGAAAACATATACTTGATAAATTTATTTGTGATAAAAATAAAAGGATCATTCAACAATTTTTTTGTCTGATATATCAGACTTTGGCGCTGAAAAGGCTAATGAAAATGTTTTTTTAAAGAACCTGGTTGTTTTGTCAATGAGGTTCTGTTTTTGAATAAGGATTTTTTATTAAATAGATAATTGTTTATTCTTAAAAAAATGTTGTTCATGACTGCGCACTTTAGAATTGGAGCTAGTAGCTCCGTTAATAGTAGATTGTCGCAAACTGGCTATCAAATTTCGTATTTTAAGCGAAATGTGTTCTAAATAAATGTAATAAATTGCATTTTCCTTAGCACTTAAATAATCGGATTACTTATTTAGTGAATGATTATACCTAATAATAAACGTGTTATCATTTTTGCTCATCTTTCGGCAACGTTTGATTATGAATATTTTAATAGCCCAGCGAGGGGTCAGACAAAAAGGTTTTAAATCCGCTGGGAATGTTCTGGAGGGTATCGATTGCGATCTCTATGTATTGTTTGGAACGATGTCCGGCAAAACAATCTATTTACAAAGCTATGTCGTAGGCATAAGAGCTTTGTCAAGTGACTTTTAACGTCGAATAAAACGTAGAGAGAACGTGCATGATCATTATGGGGAACAAGTGGAGAAATCAAGTTGAATCATCGTCATCATTGCTTTGAAGTTCCTGTTCTAAATTAACGTGACGCATATTTCTTAGAAGATTTTTTTGTGTAGGTGAAAATTGGTACCAAACGAAGTGTGAATCATGAACGTGATTATTATCACAAATAGTTATCTCAAGAAACAAAGCAGCGCTTGCGACTCTGTAGTACTCTGTACGCGCAGACCACTGACTTTAAATATAAATACTCATAACTATATGTCAATCCAAACTAATCCCTATACTTTTATGAAAACCCCATTCAAATCGGCTTAAAAGCTTTTAGGTAATGCGTGCACAAAAAACTGTACTTAAAAAATTCTGAAAATGGTCTCAATGCATTCCATTACGTATATTATACAGTGGTGATTGTAACCATGATACTAAACAACTTTCTCTATGAAACCTGATAGGAAATTCGTAAAATAATTTTTGGACTTCCCATACTAAATGCAATCAGCTGATCGAACTTTTATATGAAAAGTAGATTTTTTTTTACTAATTTCTAGGGATGCAACGATTCGGCCATTACGATTACGATTACGATTACGATTACGATATTAATCGTTATGTATTACGATAACCGATGCATTACGATTATTTAATCAAATTTAGTTGAGATTATCCTCAGAATGAGTTCTCATAATGTTTCTTTGCATTCCAATGAGAGTTAAATCATTAAAAAAAAAACTTTAAGAAAGTCAAAGATTTTGTAACTTTTTCTACTAATTTGAGATCGAAGTCAAAGGTTCACTTGGTCAGGATTCTGATTTTTGGATGCGTAGAGGCCAATTTGTTTTGAAAAACACATTATGGAACATGATTCTGTATAATCTCGTTAATCAAGCGATATCTCATCCAATTTACGTGGGAGATTAATCTTTTAAAATGTGAATGAGATATCGCGAAAACGAAAATGTATTAATACTTCAAACCGAAAATCAAATCATAGACCTCAGTAGAATTTAAAATGAGAGTCAAATCTGACAAAAAAAAGTCAGATTTAGCTCAAAATGAACTAAAATGGCAGCGAGAGATCCGATTTTTGTAAGGTTGTTTTTCGGCTCTAGAATCTAGTATTCAGGTCTGGTATTTGTCAAAAAGTGCAATCCCATTGAAGTTTTCAATTCGATTTAATAATCGTACGATTCTTACTACGGTGCACTGCATCGTTATTAATCGTGATTATTACGATTACAGATGCAAAACGATGCACCGCTTCGTAATCGTTGCATCCCTACTAATTTCCTTATAGCTTTATGAGAAAGTTGTTCAGTATCATGGGTACAATCACTCCTCAAAGTGATGCAACTGTTCACCCTAACACCATGTAAACACCCCCAATTAATATTTTTGTAAATATCCAACTTGTTTGCTATGATATATCTGATGGCGACTGTACATCCACGTCAAGTTTATAATTTTATCATAATGTATTAAGTATTTAAGCTGAGTTCAAATGAGAAAGCAATAGACAGAAAACAGATACAAAATAATATTCGTAACTAAATAACTGCATTTAGATATCAAAATATGTACTTTAACTGTATTCTGCTGACAACATAATTTTCATCACCTTTAGATAAACGTGTCTCGAAAAGGCCTGTATCTACGTGTTGGTCAAGTCATGTGCCCCACGCAAGGCTTCCAAAGGTCTCGGTATTCGACCCGCGTGTTAAGAGGGCTAATATCGCAGTCCAGTGGCGCCCTCATCACATTAAAAAAGTAGCTCAATAAAGAAAACCTAAATTAAAAAAGTTATCAACACGAACACTACAAAAGCCTTCAAGCTATTTTCATAGAATACTTTTATAGGTTTTTTAAAGGTCTAAAGTAAACATACAAATTGGGAAAAAAGAAAAAAAAAACGGCCGTTTTTGTTTTTATTCGCAATTGTCTAAAAGTGGAATGTTTAGAACCTATAAAAGTATTGTATAACAATGGCTTGAAGGCTTTAGTAGTGTTCGTGTTGATTACTTTTTTAATTTAGGCTTTCTTTATTGAGAAATCTTTTTTAATGTGATGAGGGCGCCACTGGACTGCGATAGCCCTCTTAACACTTTACCACAGACTATTTAGCCTGTTCAGTATCAGGCAGGCATCCAGGTTATCTCTCCACCTTTTTCTGGATCTTGACGACGAAGACGACCGTCCTGCAGGGCCTAGTCTGTGGTTATTTTGGCCCAACTCTCCGAACGTAAGCGACAGACATGTCCTGCCCAGTTCTACTTCAGCTGAGCTTTTTTGCCATGTGTCGGCAATACAATACCAGCCCTGGTGGAGTGCAATTCTGTGTTTCTAACGCGATCAGTTAAAGGGTTATTTTATTACATTATGCAACCGAAAGCATGCAATTTGAAGTACATAGCTGCAAGAGCGTTTCAAGTTTTTATCAAACTAACCGGTCAATGTACTTCAAATTGCATGCGATCGGTTGCTCAATGTATTAACCCTTTTAGCTTCACACACGCTTCACACCACCACGGTCCTTACCATAACCACAGAATAGGTAATATTATATAGTTCTACATACAGAACGGCCACTCCCCGCCCCCCTCTGACTTCAGATACCTCACCTCCCCTCACACTGTCAGTGGTAACTTGAGGTAAGCCGAGCAAGGGAATGCAGTCAGGTGCGCGCACCCGTTGGATTTGACTACATAAAATATATTTTATTTTTCTCCTCACAGTAAAAATAAACGCTGGAAAATAACGCTAAATTCACATTTTCTATGATTCTTTAGTTTAAAAACTATTTTTAATAACAGAATGAACTATAAAAAGTAACGAAATGTATAATGTAGTTCATACGACGCGTGTTAAGTCAACCCTACACATAGGTCATGCACAATTTTCGCAAAGTGCGCATGTGCGAACGTCATCATGTCAAATCTAAAACGTTGTTTGAAGTGCCGGACCTGTGCCATAACTGACTACTATAATATTTACTGTAGAATTTATTCCAGTTGTTTGCGTAATCTAGTAGCAACCTAGAATTGTAGATGTAGTCTGGGGCACGAGCATCATTGTACATGTTAGTTGTTTGGTTTCTAAAGTTCGCCGTTTCATTGTTCCCAGCCGGTTCCACGCCTTCCGTTGCAGTACTTTCTTTGTCATTGTTTACTGGTACTACTTACTCTCTATTGATAAATGGGTCCAGCTTGTTTTGATTCATTGACTATTGCAAGTGATATTTCTATTTGGGTATTACATTGTAATGTTGTCGTTGACAAGTTAATTTGATTTATTATTTTATAGGTAAGATTCTTGTTTGTTTGTCATAATTCGAATTTAAATGGCGAATGAAAATTGCCTGGAATATTATTGTTCACCAAAGCCTTTTTCTCATTTTCTTAAAAAATTCATGCAAAAACATTTGCCTACAGGGAATCGGTGATATGCCTGAGGAAAATACAGCTCAACCGCTTCCAGCAGTGTATTTATAGATCATTTTAGAACTGTACGACGATACAGCAAATAACAACAATCGACCACGTCATTAGACTCGCAGTGGTAACACTGACGTGGTATGACAAGTCACGCACTCGAAAATAACGTATGTGGGAGAATAAACAACTGGGCACTCGTAACAATTCCCGAGGAAAGCAACAGAGGAATTTGGGTGGGCGTTCCCGACAGATGATTACTGTCATTTCGTGATCGCTGGACAGTAGTTGAGTGTAATGTCACATTCGTTTTTAGGTCTGGTTTTTGTCTCAGAAATTCTACAGTGGTGTTTTGTCCTGCAATAACGTTATTCTTTTCAAGATATATTGGGAACAGTAACTACTCAACTTATGCTATGCCTCAACTCGTTGCTCGCTAAGAAACCTAGCATGGTTTTGGTCTATGTTTTAGCGTTGTTAGCTTTACCAACATGCATCCTAATGTGCGCTCCGATCAAGTAGTACATAATACGTACCTAGTATAATTGAAATCGACTCAGGCGTTGGGTTTCACCTTTGATGGCTTTCGTCGAGCGTAGATATAGGTTTCGGTCACATGGGTCCTACTACTAGTCTATTGTGTTACTACAGTACTCCTGTCATGTGTGTGTTTCGGTACAGTAAAACAGCTGTTAGCCTCAGACCTGTTGGACGCATTACAACACGATTACACCATCCATTCGATCCATTTCGAAACTTTAAACTCTACCCACGATCCAGCTGACCCTAGCTAAAAAGTTCACCTATCCCGGAAAACGCTGAAGTGCATACTCATAAAACGAGTATTATAGGTCTTAAACAACACCTACGTTCAGCATAAACCTTAGCTGTCTAGTGCCGGGCCGGTCGTAAGTAGTTGCAGCTGCAGACTCTTCACATTCACCTTTTATACTTCGGCACTAATCAGTATGGGCCCTGTAAGTTCATTTTATTACGTGGTAACAATGGGATAACGTTTTCTTAATTTGTTGACCTCTGCTTTGCTCGTCGTATTACACTTTAAAGTTGCATGTATCCTTTCAACATGTAAAATTAACAGTAAACTCTTGAACGTGACATCTTCACACTTTCATTTCGGCCCGGATACAGAAAAGCTTTGGATAATTAGAATAAATGTGTAGGTATCTTATGTTGCAAAAGCTCATTATGTTGGTCTTAAAATTTTACATTACTATGGAACTTTCAATGGAGTAGTGAGTGAGTGAGTGACGAAACCTAAGTTCATTTGGTGCTCCCTGAGCTGTCAGCCTCGATATGACCAGTCCTAATCCTGACTGACTACTCTTATCTGTCCACTACATCGTGATTGTCATGCGATATAAATCGCTCTTGCTGACACAAAAGAAGAATGGAATAGTTTCGGTCATAGATGTACGATTTTTGAGGATATAATAGTAAATAGATATGGTGCATGAGCTGTCATTATTTTAGTCAAGAGCTTATTGTTAATCTTTGGTCAAGAGCCAAGTCCTTACCTACTTGTGCACTACTTGTATCGTATCTTGACTTCATATTCCGTCAGGGTGCTTATTCATCAAGCTGTAAATAAAAAAATATTAGTTCAAAGTGCTATGATGCAGTGTTGATGAGCACAATATGTAGGTATCCGTATTATACCACTCTATTACTTCTTTGTTACAATTGCAATACTGACGCAGCTTGTCGAAGTGCAATCTTACCCAAGTTACAACAACATAATAGACAAGGTAGGTAGTTTTGTATTGAAATCGAGTTGAGGGTTTGTCTAGAAAGTTTCTCTAGTAAACTAGTGCTTTATTGAGGCGATAAAGATGTACTTGTTGCAGATATACATACTTACAAACATAAATTTACGGCCGCGGATTTATTCTTGGGTAAACAGAAACTTTTAAGCGTGTAGTAGTGTGTCAAAACTAACTTTTGCCAATTTTTTGGGTTCTGAACGTCGAAATAGGAGACAGGCTTTCGACAGGCATTGCTCAAAAACCTGTCAGAAGTCAGAAATATGAAAATGGCTTGTTTGCCACATCTTATATGAAACAATTTATAGTAAAATTATTACATTTAATATATATAGTTCACATAACAGTGTAGATACGTTCTTTCTGCAGGGCATCCAACCGTTGAAAACACGAATCTATTAAATTTTCTCTATAGAAAAGAGGAGCAAAATAAGCTCGATTTCAGATTTATAACCAGTTTTACAAGAATCACCCTACACCATTTCTTCTGAATATACCATCATTTGAAAGGTAAATAATTATAGCAGGGCTTCTACCCGATGGATTTTTCTCCAAACACCCAAGAGAAAGATATTGATGAAAAATACGTTTTTTTGCGATCTTACTTTCAATTGAAGCGGGATGGCTAATTGCAAAAGTTTACTTGTTAGAAAGAGAGGCTTGCTCTACTAATACCCAGCCTTAAGACGCAACAGATTGAAAACGTTCTCTGGTTAGTGGACTCAGTGGCGAAATTGGATAACGTAGCAGATAACGGGTTTGGAAAAGTGCGGGTTCAAGTCCCGCCCGAGACTTAATTTTTCAATCTTTAATTTTATTCAAAAAAGCACAACATGGCTGTAAAATGTTTAAAATCAATAATATTTGAAATTATAGTAAACACTAAATATTACAGTTTACGGTGCATCTGCGAGGTGAAACCTTGGATACTGACATTACGAGTATATTATATATTGTAGTGTTTACTTGTCGGTATGTTAATAAGAACCTGTTCTGATGCATTTGGTTTGACATAAATATTGACTGGAGATCCTTGGGGATAAACTTGAACTTGTTGCACTGTAAATAAGAGGGTTTAAAAGTTTTGTATTATTGATTTATTAGCCGTAATTTCAAGTGCGTATTACGTAGTCCTTAAAACAAAATGTTGATATAAACTGCCTTTAATTAATGTTCTTCTATTTCTATCTTGAATGAATGATATACTTTATTTACTCCAAACTATTCAGAATATCTCTGACTACCCCCTCGGGGAATATAATCGAGAGCATATGCATGTATGCAATTGCATACTCCAAACACGTAGGTAAATAACAGAGCAGGAATCAAAAATAATTATGTTACAAATAAGGCGGTCTTATCCCTAAAAAGCGATTTCTTACACCTTGCGGTAGAAGAAATGTTACTAAGAATACGGGTTGGTGTTACAGAGAAAAATCTTAATTCTATTCGTTAGATTATGAATTTATCAACCATAGCATTATTTATCACCCAATTAATAATTTGACTGTCGGTCATCTTTATTAGTGCTTTAATAAGTAAGTATACAATTATGATTATTTTTGTCATCTTATGTACAGTCAGCACCATTAAGTTAGGTATAGTTATACACTTTAGTACTACGACGTAGAACAAAAGTGTATACAACTTATTGCTGCTGACTGTACTTGCTTCCTTTTTTACAAAATTTTTTTGGATAATATCTTTTAGCTAGATCTTATTCAGATAATTGCTTTTACTGGATTAGTAGGAATTATTTTACTATTCTAAGCAAAGGTTTAAGTAGCGTTTGTGGTAGCGTATAACTCATTTGAAGTTCACAGTAAGTGTGTAGTTAGGTACTAAGAAATAGCTTTACAAAGAACCAGTTATTATTATGTAGGTTACTAGTTACTTGATTTACACTAAACGTGGCATGTAGCGAAGCACTTAAAAGCTCGCTTTATGCACTTACCACGGCGTCTCTCCGTATTGAAACTCGTTAATATTAAATAGATATTTTACTAAGGAAATTGCCTTTAGGTACTCGCACATGCAGCTTTGATACTTTTGTTGGTGTAGTACTATGAACAGCTAAATACAGTTTTTTAGGACGGTTTCTTTAAAAAAAAAGAAGAACCTGTGTTCAATTTTCTTTACTACGTAAAAAGTTTGCCTTTAAAAATCTTAAATTTTTCTATTAATATTAATACCCATTAAAAACGCTACTGAAATACACTTTGCAATTGTCCTTCGTAATTTGAATTAAAGACATAATATCATCATCATCTTATCCGATATTACGTCTACTGCTGGACATAGGCCTTCCCCAAGAATCGCCACAACGAATGGTCCTGCGCTGTCAATGGGTGCTGTCTTCACCAGGTTGACGGTCAAAATCATGATTCAAAAGGATCAAAACTTAGTACTTATCAAAACAATGTTACACAGATGCTGTTAGTTATATTAGCTATCCCCTTAACTCCTTGGCCGATGCACAATATCATTCGCACATTGATTTAGTGCCCCCTTTACGCCCCCATCTTCTCGGAAACGTCCTTTTGTTCCGAACGACTAAGTTTTTCTAAGGAGACTGTCTTAACATTTCTATTGTGAATTTTACTATGGCTGTAAAATAAATAATTTGTCTTTTATTACCTAGTTCGCTATTGTTCTGTACCTATATTGTTGTTCAGTAATATTATGACAATCTGTTGTTTTATTGAGGTTTAGTTGTAAAGTAATTGAAGGGGAATAAAATGTCTACCAATATTGTTACTTTAGTGTTAAGACCATAAAACTAAATGTGTTCTTAAGGTAGGCTTAGTTGCAGCTAAAATTTTAAAACTGGACAATAATATTATCTTCTGGCTAAATATTTTTAGATGGATATTTGTATTTTTATTTTTTTAATCGGTTTTTTTTTTCTTTTGAGTCGATTTCTTAAATCCGAAGGAGTGCTGTTTTTAAATGTCACGCGTCGTCATACTCTCATACTTGAAAGTAACATGAATTCCGCAGAGTTTGGCATTAAAATGGATCAGGTCAGTTACGTCCTTTTCCCCGAACGTCCATCGCCCAAATTCCTTGTACGACCTTTTCCCCGAACGGACATTTCCCCGAACGGACATTGCCTAGTACGTCCATTATTACTATATTTGACTTTCAGAAAAACTCCTTGGTCCTTATCTAGGATCCGGTAAGTCACTTGAGAAGGATCTCTGTTCACTCCGCATCTTTTTCTTATATTAGTAACTCTCTCTACATTATCTTATTTTAAACGACTGAACCCTATTCAACAGACAATCTTCTCTCTTCAATGCAATAATCTTTAACTCCTTTTTGCGACACGATTTCCTCCTTCATCTAGGCGAAGATATTCACTCCATGTTCATATAATTCTCCGATTAGTTTCCAAGCAACATAGACTAAAAATAAAATAGCTGCGTCCTTGACAGTTCGATTCCCTTCCTATTATATCGCTCGACATAACTACATGACCGTTACATGTGAATGACAGCATACGCTCAGTTGTTATATAGAATCGAAGAGTTATGCAACACCCATTTACTCCTGACCGTGGCTTAGTACTGACGCTGTTATTTCCCACGATCGCGATACTTCGGGCCTGCCCTTTTATAGCACAGAGGTTTTCTTTGCAATTTACTTATGTTCTCTATTTGTGCTGGATTATGTTATTATCTTGATAATAATGTAATCTTCACAAATCCAGACTAATGTTATTAAAGAAAGTATTCTTAATGAAAACTGGATGAAGGCTGAGGATAATAGTTTTATGATGCGCCTTGGGAGAGGCCTCTGTTCAGCTGCAGTGGAAGATGCTAGGCTGATGATGATGAAGTGCTTATAACCTGAACTAAATTATGAGAATGCGGACTTAGCCGCGGTCATCATGTTCCTAGCTATCTTCCCGCTGGGAAGCGGGGTCTGCTATCCTTGTATCTTTCCTGACATGAACATCGTCGATAGAGAGCACGGAACTATACATGACTTTTTTAACAACATCAGACCTTCAGCTTAGCTGCAATCAAAACATTTAATTTAGTCTAATTATTTTAAAAGAGGGTTTTACTTTTTGGGGAAGATTCTTTTATCATAAGAAACCCTCTTTATGATCACTACCTACATTTTGGTTTAAATGTTTAATATCGTTTAATCGGAAGCTGATATAACACTGAAATCGTCAAATTCGTCGATAAAATCGGCCGCCAATGTGAATTGTGATGGCATAATGCCAGTTTGCTTGGAACCTACGCTTATTGCACCAGGCTTGTCGTCTTGCATTAACTATTGGTCTCTGAGCGGTTGACCCCTAAGACTCTTCGCATAGCTGATACGCTAGTTTACCTATTGCATCATCAACTGTATATACCTATATGCAATGAGAAGATTGCGGTACGATATCATCGAATAGATATCCTACCAGAAAAACAGCTTTATACAAGCTCGCGGCGGCGTCGGCCGGTACATCCATACATGCGCAGCGTGCGGCAATACGTGAACGTTCACGTACGAGAATGAGCGGCAATTTGGTAGAAACATCGCTGCGCATGTAAGGGTGTGCCGGCCGTAGCGAGCTTGTATGAAGCTGTTTTTCTGGTTTGACCCATCTATTCTGTGACGATAGTGTAATACAACTGAGAGGGAATTGAAAGCAAACAGTTTGCGGTTACAATAACAATCTACGGTGGTCTGTTCGCACCGTTACTATGCTAAAGTTGTACGAGCTATTAGTGCTACAATACAATATATTATGCAGTTTGCTAGCAAATGAACGCACACCGTTAACTAGTGAATCGATAAATGATTAACATTTGTTACGTTGAAAATATACATCTAGCAGTAGGCCTAGCATGCCACCCCCGAGAAAACGACAAAAATCGAGACGTGCCTCCATCTTTATTATTTTACGTATGCCAAAAAGAGCGCGCATGACGGTTTTCTCGTTTAAACGCTTTGTCGTGGGTGGCATGCTAGCCGTGCTGAGTACTCTTTATACAGGGTGTAAAATTAAATGCGTTACATATCGAACGGGGTGCTGTACAATTTTCAGGTACCTACCTAATGATTCCACAAAAGGATGAAGACTTTTCCGTGTAAATTTTTATGAAGACGGAACCTATGAAATTAATGTTAAATCTCCTGTTTTTACCCGACTGTTCTAGAATAAGGGTAATGTTTTCTTCCTCTTTTATCTATATTTTCGAACCGACCGAACATCCAACAAATCAACGCAACGATACACTGCCCTAATTAGTTTCTTTTTGTTCAGTTATTTTTTCTTGTTTTCCATTAAAACAAATTTACAGATCTCAGCATGATAAAGACTGCGAAAAGAATTGAGATGAGCCTCTGATTATCACTTTGGGTATGCCAGAATAAGCGCGGAAGCTTTCTCGTTGTCCCAGTTATTGTACTAGCCCTACGGGTCAAGAAATCTCTTGACCTACGAGATATTGCGAAGAGCTGCAGTGTTTTTAGATTCAGGTAGATATTTTCACTATTTTCAGATAGCGAAAGCTTATTTTGTATGTAGTTTTATTACAATAGCCTATTCTACAGACCAGACGAGGACGGTGATTGTTTGGTGGTCATCGTAATTACCAGAGTAGAAAACCTGGGTTTGAATCTTGGTTCGATCATAGGTGTTATACATTTATCTGTTACTAGCTATTGCCTGCGACTTGAATATCGAAAAATCCTTTCTTGGTGCACCTCTACATACTCCGTTGAATCTACAGGGTGAATTTGATATCATTAGCATCCTTTTAAACTAAAAGTCTACCCATCAAACTGAACAACTTTTACTATGGGAGCCAACCGATCGGACCAACAAAAAAATCTGTTACTAATACATTTGAATCGAGTAGGCACTGCTGTTTAGATGGAACTGCAGATTTTTTTGATGGTCCGATCGGTTTGCTCCCTTAGTAAAAGTTGTTCAGTTTGATGGGTAGACTGTTAGTTTAAAAGGATGCTAATGATATCAATTTCACCCTGTATATTCCTTTCAAGTTCCTATCTTCAGCGGTTTAGGCTGTGTGTTGTCTGTCAGGCAGTCAGTCAGTCACGGAACTGTTTTATAAACATAGAAGATACGATAAGTGATATTCATTTCTTTTGTTCATTATATCTTTATTATAGGCCAAAATATAAGCCACACTTTGATATCTTATTCTTTTGTTGTCTTATTCCTATAACTCTACACATAAACCTTTAGTCTTAAAGTCTCAGTTAGTTATGTGCCAGAACTCAGAACAATGTAATGTGGCTATTACCGTTATCTGTTTCTATCTTGCTTATCGAAAGTTCTAAGATTTAATATCAGATTGTAATAACGACCAATATTCTAGGTGATTCAGTAAAACGAGCTCGAGTTGCGCCATCTTCCCTCCCATAAACAAGTCGAGCAATTCACGTTCTAACCAAGAAACCACAATCACTATTTCCAGTACAGTCTACTTCGTAGCAAGGATGCGATCAGGATTTAAGGACAATCGTAATTTTCTTTTGCATGTTGATGTTCTAGGGCCGTTATAGAATTCCGTGCAAATTCTTCCATGAAAATCTTCTTCGGGTCTCTCCATTACTTGAGGTTAGCAGTCAGCTCTACATTTCCCTGTCTATCCCTTGCCAAATGAGACAGCTCTTCGACGCTGGCGATGGATTTCAGGTTCGCGAGCCACGACATTCGTGGCCTACCGACGCCGACGCTTCTTTTGCCCTCTACTTTGCCCAGTATAATATTCGGGAGCAGTCCATGTAAATACGATCAGGGAATGCATTGTCTTATAGCTTCAAACAATAACATACATGCACCAGTAACTTGACTTAAAATACTAGCTTCTATTTTAGCAGAACCAACAAATAAAGTCTAAAATTGTACTTTATTTGCGGAAGGCATAAATTATGCAAACAATCACGACATTGTTAACAGTGCAGTAACTATTTTAATAGACACACGTCGGGCTCACTGTACTTGGGTACAGTGCGCGAAAGCGGGTATTTTGGTCCATGGCCGGCGCCGTGGGTCGGCGAATGCAAGGCCTCTACCTCTGTTGCAATAACTGCAGTTGCACTCTAATGCAAGAGGTACCTTAGAACGTTCACGAACCGGTATTCTGTACGATTTATTGGCCTGTTTTGCATACATAACGTTTAAAAAGACTAAAAAGTTATTCTACCTGCTCTAAACATATAAAAACTTTGACCAAATATTTCGCATTCCTCAAAACATTCATTTGGCTAACGTATGTTGGGTTAATTTTGGAGAATTAATTGAATGAGCAGGAAATTAAAAGGCATTTGATGAAGAAGGATAAATATTCTCACAGGATGTGTGAAACCATGGGTGGTCGTTAACGTAATTATTGTAATTTGCTTAGACAACTGAAAAATACTTGTTTACTTTCACAACCGAGCCTATTATAACTTTAATCGCTGTGAATCTTGACTGCGTATTTAATTACAATTTGATATCTACCATCATATCAGCGGGAGTCTTTAAGTAGTTTGACACGTACTTTAAATATAAAGAGGATATTCCTGATAATGCGTTCCATACAAAACGAACGGAGTTACTTTCTAGTTTGGACATTCAGTAATTAAAGTAAAAATAAAAAATCGATCAAGTGCGAGTCGGGCTACTCGCACACCGAGGGTTCAGTACCACACCACCATACAAAATATTAACTTACAAAAAAGTTTTGTTTTCTTCGGGACCTTTAGCGCGAGAACGACTCACACTTGGCCGGTAGTATTACTTATTTGTTGTTATTCTGTAGAGTTTGCTCTATAATCATTAATCACACTAAGTTTGACGCTTGTATGTATTACCGTTTTTACGATAAAGCGAGAAGAAAAAAAAAGGTTGATAAAAATTTGTTTCTTGTATGAGGGCCCCCCTTAATTTTTATCTTTTTAACATTTTTATTATTTGTAAAACCGGCGTAATAACGCACATTGTCTGTAAATTTCAACTGTCTAGCTATTACCGCTCAAAAGTTACAGCCCTAATAGGTAGGAGTAGGACAGACGGACGGAGAACGTCGTAGGTAGGCTTATGAATTATGAATAGGGTCCCGTTTTCACCCTTTGTATACGGAACCCTAAAAAGGTGTTAACACAATCTAGAAACTAATATCTATGTCAGTATCTTGTCAGATTTCCTTTTTTTTAAAGTTTATTTCCATTGGTGCCTCAAAGATTTCCAAAAAAATCCATGTATGGAAATGTGTCCTAGCATTGAAACTAAATATTTAAACGGAAAGACAAGGTACCGAGTAGTACCGACACAGATATATTGGTTTTTAGATTGTGTTAACAACATTATTTTATAATTTAGTTGGTTCATATTGAAAATAGGACGTAACTTAGTTTGTATGCAACGCGGTGCAAGCCCATGTGTGCACGGTTATCAAAACGAACAATACCACATTGCCTTCGGAAAACCAAACAACGCCTTATTTAAGGACCCCGGGGTCCCAAATTATTATTTACTGGCACAAACGAGTCCAGGTAGGTACTCGTATTACACAGTAATGTTTCTTAGCCTTTGCCAGAATATTTTTAACAAGTGCCTTTGTTTACCCGTTGACAGGTCAAGTCGTAAATATTGGAAAGTATTATGAGAAATTAACTGTAGTGCTGTTGTGTAACGTTCGGAAGTGCTGCTATTTATTTTAACACATTTCAATTCGATGCATAAACTCCATATATTCTTGCCTACTATCAGTTTAAAATAACAATGTGCATGACCTCGCCTGCAAATGTGACGTCACTCAATCACACGAACTTCACTCGAGTCATTCAAATGATTATTTCCTTTACATAGAGTCTATATTCCTTTACAACCGAGTGAAGTTATCGAACGGCCCTTCAAGGTCATGCACATTGTAATTTTAAACTGATAGTAATGTTGCTGACGGTTTTTGAAGGAATTATCAGACCAAAATGAACGAAAATTAAAATCTGCCGTCCCATACAGTTGGGTTGATGATTTTTTTACAATATTTTAACGCTATAGGTAAGTATAGACGATTTCAAAAATGATCTTGATCATTGATGATAATGATGATGATGACAATTCCGTAGACGAATTTCAAAAATGATCCTGATCATTGATGAACTTGTATTTTAGAGTCTTCGTGATGTCAGAATCATCACGAAGACTCTAAAATACAAGTGCTGTTGTTTTGCCGATATTATCACCCTATCACCGTTCGTTACCATTACCATATGTTTTATACGAATACTAACACTTATCCTATATTGGGCTATTGCAGTAGATAATATAAACAAGCCGGAAATACCTGATTACTATATTAAGAACTAGCGGCCCGTCCCGGCTTCGCACGGGTGGACGTCTAATCTTTTCTAGCAATAAATATAGCCTATGTTACTCAGGGTGAATGCAGCTTTCTAATGGTGAAAGAATTTTTTAAATCGGCCCAGTACTTTTTGAGCCTATTCATTACAAACATACAAACATACAAAAATAGGTACAAATCTTTCCTCTTTATAATATTAGTGTAGATGTAGATGTAGATGATAGTGTTACATACACCAATCACCGATCGGATATTTAAAAGAAAAATTATTCTGCATTGCCTTTCTTTCTATAGAACGAGAAGTAACAACTTTGAACGTAGTACCACTGAAGTTATGATTTCACGAGGTTTGCCGTAAAGTCGTGGCAACTGTAACTTTAAAGTCGTAAGCTGACACAAAGCTTCCAACACAATAGGATTGGTGCCTTTGGACTCGACTGCGTGGCTCGTGGGCGAGACGTGAATTTATGAAATCGACCTATTTGTGTTCCGGAACGGATAGGAATCTAATATTGAGATCTTTCATGTTTGAGCTTGATATTCATAACGTGAAGTTACTCGTGTCATATTACTGTTTACATACGCAATATTGAACGAAATGGTTTATAACATTTTAAGCATTTGTGATTTTATGTCCTTTTAATAATTCAAAGCCGTATCAACTTTTGGCTGTATTACGTGTAATGTTCGATTCATTAGGAAATAATGCAAGGTTAAAATTTATTTATGCTTTTGATTAATTAAAATAGATTTATGCCTTAAATATGCACCTTCCTATGAAATGCATAGAAATAAATAACGCTCACAAGCACATTAGTCTTTTTTTATTATGGAAACTATACAACACCGGCACAAACATTATAACATCCATGACCGAACCGGGATTCGAACCCAGGTTAACCCTGGTTTGGCAGTCCGGCGTGTTAATCATAACACCAAACGGTTCGCCGAAATCTACAAAACTTACGATATCATCCTTCGTAATACCATTCAAACGAACCCGTTTATAATTAATACCAGAGTTTACCTAAACTTAGAAACTCAACCCTAAGTTTAAAGATAACACATGTCATCCGAATTATAGTTTGTTGGCAAACTACTGGTAGTCGAAACAAAGGATATGTTCCCCTCACCTCGTACCGTACCCTTGCGGTTTGCGAAACGTTTGCAGCTATCGTATCGCAGTAGGCTTTTAGTGATGTGCTGTCGATCCGATCACAGAGGATATACGAGTTAAATCCTTTTTTTATCATCCCACTGCGGGGCAAAGTCCTCCCCTTTGATTTTCTAAACATCTCTGTTTTGAGCCAAGCTCCGGCCACTTGTCATAGAATGCAACCCGGGGGTCAATCGCCCTTATTTTGAACGATACTACCTAAACAAAACCACAACCAAAAACGTTACGTTATACACAATTCGTATCGCGCAAATTATATCAACGGAAACGATTTAGCTTTATTTCGGAAGATACGTTGGCGTAACGTTTGATGTCCGTTCGATCGAATTTTCTGTATTGTGCGATTTAACCGTTCAGAAAAAAATATCGCGATAGCTTTTTTACTTCAGCTAAACCAAATCTAAACCAAAAGTAAACCAAAACCAAACCAAAACCGTATAAAATTGCGCAATTGAGACCCTGATATAGTCGTCTCCGCGCTATTAGCCTATGTTGGTTAATAGGTATGCAAAACTAACAATTTTGTATGTAAAAGGTTATAATTATAATTTATAACTTATATAGTTTACTACTCGTTTCATTTTGCGGTTTTGAAGCAAAGATGTTGGAATTAAGGAATCAATACCAGCTATGGTTATGGATGTGGTACATCAATAATATCCATACCAACTTGAAAGACCTTCGTTTCTCTTCAAACTTCATGATATTCTAAAGACACGAGAGTTCAAAATGCGCTGGACCAACTTGGTCCACTGGGAGAAACTGCTATCTTGAGAATTGTCTTGGGCGTGTTTAAATTGCTATTGAAATGTTATGTCAATTTACTTGATAGTCAATCGAAGTTTCAGTGTTATAGACTTTACTCAGGCACTGTTAAATTTAAATATTCGATCTCAGTTACTGTTAGTTTTAACTAAGTTGTGTTCTATGTTTAAGAATAGTTCGCAGACTTTGATTGGAGGGAATGAACTTGTGTTTTTAATTAAAGTTCGTCCTTGTTCAGCCCTCGAGAAGTTTAGTTCTTAACGTTTCTTGTGTTATGTTTCATTTTGAGAATTCCCTAAGCAGTAGTACCCACATAGTACCTACCTAGTAGCTTACCTCTACTTTTTCATGTTTTTATAGGGTTTATATGGACGTTCATCAATAAGGTGCTGTATATAAAACTGAACAATAGAATAGAATCGTCTTGAGATTTAAAGATTTAAAGTTTATCGCCTTCAGGAGTGCTATTTTTGAATCTAACACTTTCAAAATCATGATTGAAACCTGCATCATCGCCATAGTAATTTAGACATTTGACTTTCAAAAATACCATGAACCTCAGGGTCTATTTCACCACTTCTGAATAAGTTCTTAAAAGTTTAATAACGAAATTATGTCAAACGATCTGTCAGACAAGCTGTCAAAAGCTTACTTAGAATCAGAAGTGGTGAAACAGGCCCTTAGACATAGAAAAATAAAAATTGTTATTCAAGAGAATTCCATTAAAAGCCGTACACAACAAAACAGGTTCACAGCAAATGAGCGAACTGAATGCATTTGGGTTCCGGTCATCGTACCTTACTGCACTTGGGAGCGTGTAGGTGTCGCGCTTCGGTGCCGTCGATGCTTATCCGTCGACAATTAAAACGTTGTTTCGCGACCTGTTGATTCCTCTCCTCCCACCTCATCTCCCCCTCATAGCTCGTCGGTCCACCGGACCATCCGACCCTTTCGAATATCCTTTCTTAACTTGCTTAGGATTTATCGTCCGACAAACTTCGAGCCGCGAAGGACGGCGAGGTTCGATTAGCGTTTGAGAAGTTTTATTCTCGATACTTGGTCCTTGGTCGCTACTTTGGGTTGAGAGTTGAGGCGACGCACAATAGGTTGTGTTGATTTTAATAAACAAGATAAAGCTGAACAAACTGCCAGCGTCCAATTATACAACAGAGCGATATTGTGTACAACACATACGATCTCGATAGCGCACGTGCTTTCCAATAAAAACTTTGGAGGTCAAGTGTAGTAGGCGTATTTATATCGGATCGAGGCTATGTGGCGTCTGCGGGGGCGGTCATTAACTGGGTCGCGCGGGGACAAAGACCCCAGCCCCCACTGAGGGGGAAAATGGGGTTGTTTCGCTTTTCTCTCTTCGCCTACACTCGGCGGCTCTCGGGTGGCGTCGGCGAATACCGCGAAACTACCCGATGTTTCCGCGAACCGCCGAGTGCCGAGCCTCCGCGATAAATGTTTACTCGTTGCTCTCAATGCGGGAGAGTCCACCTCAAGGGGATTAATTTGAAAGTTCTCAGGCGAGCATTAATTCCCGTCCGGAGCAGTTTTCCCTTTTCGCGGCTGAACGAGAAAACGCCCCGAGATTGTGCCGCAGTGATTAAGCTTTGATTTTTTTTCTCCTTTTGTTTGTAAATATGAATTTTTTTTGTTCAATAACTTGTCCGGACGTGGCGCTTTGTTTCGGCGGTTCATCGCAGGGGTGACCTGAATGAATGAATGCATAATGTTATTTAATTATGCAAATCGGCGACACAATGACGCGTATGCGACATCGACCTGACTCGCCAGGAAATCGGTGTCGTGTTCCGTACATTCGAGGGCACGATGCACGATCTTCCTAAAGTTTATTCATTACAAAATAACCAACGAACAATATATTATTTTACAATGGTTTGCTTTTAAAATTTTTAATCCGCTAATTCAGAATGCATGTTCCTTTTAGCGCAATTAGCTTTGTATTGTTTAATGTTATGCTTATGATGTGAATGCACTTTATTTTCAAATATTATACTTTTTAAATGGACGTGAGATCCAACTTTTAATTTAACTCTGGTTAAATACATTTCTTTGTTTGCGTATTAGTTACTATAATAAGCCGTAGCTTTTTTTGTTCACGGTGGATGAAATTCTCACAGCAGATATTTAAATATTCTTAGTCGAATTTGTCATGTCTAATCAGTCATTCATGATTCCAGGACTATCCCATTATTAAGTTACATCATTAGATTTCCGATGATATGAGATATTTTTGATATGTACTCATCTCTAGACTAATTATATCGGGACGCGTAACCACGTGTCATTCTACTAACAAACTTTCTGCCACTTTTTGCGGGGGGCGAGGTAACATGTTATCCGCAACTTTGGATTTTATTCACTTTAGATTCTAATTTTGAATGTTCAAAATCATGAAAAGTAGTCTCGTGTAAACCCCAAACGTTCTAAGTTCGAAATTGTTGTTTCGCAATAATAGGCTGTCTAGTTTAGTGATAAGTTATAAAATTGAATGTTGAATGTGCATGATCATTGCTCTTATACCGTGGCAGAGGGGAAATGCTACCGCAAGGCCGGTCCGGATATAATTAGTCTAAGACTCATCTTTATCTTATTTAAGAACTACGCTCTTGTTGGTGGAGTATTTCAATCCTGTCTCTTTTCCGCTGATATATGTACGGGTCAAGCCATAATTGCACGATACAGAATTTCAATTCACAGTAAACAGGGTCATTCTTAATATGCTGAAGGTTTTTTAAGGATGATCTGACCATCAAACTAATCAACGACATCATCAAGAAAGGCCCGATTGAGCTTTTGTAAAAAAAAACATACATATTCACCAAGCGACACAATAGCGACCACCTAATCATTTATAGAGAACAGATTCTTATTTCGATTTTAGCTTTAGACCCGTGTAGTAGAACTAGTAGATAAGTTTTAATATTAAAAATCCGATCCTTTCGGTTTGGCCCTAATATAACGTTAAATTCCAAACTCCCAAGAGTCATGGAATCACTGAAATTGACATCGGCAAATCCGATAATCGGATATAATATAAGGTCCTTAATATGCTGACTGCCAACCTCCAGTAATGTAGAGGAACCCGAAGAAGAAGAATATGCTGACGGTTTTTTATGGGAGAGAAATAATCAGCTGTTCCATACATTTTGGTCGAAATATTGCTGTTTTATATGGAACAGCCGATTTTTTAGGGTTCCGAAGTCAAGGAACCCTTATAGTTTCGCCATGTCCGTCCGTCTGTCCGTCTGTCTGTAAGCTCAGAGACGCTTAGTTTAGTACTAGAAAACTGTATAATTTGGCATGGATATACATATTAATCACGCTGAGAAAGTGGTAGAATAAAATATTGATTTTTTTTTTATGATACACCTATACGTGAAGTGGGGATGACAATTTTTTTCTCGTCTATCCCATGTTGTGGGGTATCGTTGGATAGGTCTCGTGGGTTTGCGAAACTATTTTTCGATTTAGGGATCCGTTAGCGAAATATTAAGCTTTAAAGCTAAAATTTTGGTTAGAGTCCTAAGTCCATATGTGGGCGTCCAGTCGTCCACGCAAGAAGGGTCCAGTTGTCGGGTTTTGAGTTAAAGTTAGATTCGGCATCTATATCAGTCACATAATCATATGGAATAATAAAAAAGGGGTGTTAAAATGCCGACAACTGGACCCTTCTTGCGTGGACGCCCACATATTATATTGTAACGGGCAACTACGGAACCCTACACTGCGCGTGGTCCGACACGCACTTGGCCAGTTATTTTCCGTGATTTCTATATTGGTCCCATAGAGAAAGTTGTTCAGTTTGATTGTCTGATCAATCTGATCATCCTCTTAAAAACCGCCAGTATATTAAGTTGGACCCTGTGTATTTGCAATCCGAAATGCAGAAGTGATCCTTTTTCTGTCGAATGTATCTTCCTACAGTTGTAGTATAAGATCCTGATTACAATCCATTACGTGAAGCAACTCGTGGGCAGTGCTAAGTGTGTAATCAAGGAGTTTAATATGAATGGATGTGTCATTAGCCGTAATAAAGATCGCGTCTATTAGAGGCTCAATGAAGCCGCTAAGAGCTTGCATCTTAATTGCCTGCGTGTAAAGTTTATTATAGCTTAGTATTCATTTAGTGGTCAGTCAAACATTAAAACAATCCTTTGATTTTAATTGCAGGATATTTTTCGTGTAGTCTCATGTTAAGAAAAGAGAAGAAAGGAATGAAAACAGAAAAAAGAGCATTTTCGTTGAAATCTATTTTTCGTTTTATAACATAGGTACTAGAGTCTACACAAGACTTCGTCCGGGTTCCCGTCATCGTAGCTATATAGATAAACGATATATACCAGATTTTAAATCTAATCATAAGCTTTCAGACTCAAAAATAGTCATCAAAATCGGTCCAGTAGTTTTTGCGTGATTCTGGAACTAACATACTAAAAATATCATCATTCATCATCTCAGCCAATGGACGTCCACTGCTGGACATAGGCCTCCCCCAAGGGTCGCCATAACGACCGGTCCTGCGCCGCCTTCACCAGGTCGTCGGTCCACCGTGTGAGACCCACGCTGCGCTTTCCGGTACGCGGTCGCCACTCGAGAACTTTTCTAGATCTCAAAACTAAAAACATACAAGACAAAAAATAAAAACATCTGTAATTTGGAGTCAGTGACACCTAAAAACCATATCGTATTCTTTTCTTTTGTTAATATCACAGACACACTTCTGTTACAGTTTTATAATATGTAGTGTGGACATCACATCACCGAAACACCGACATACCTATATACGCAGACTCACGGCGATAATCCATTGAAGGGTAGACCGAATCTTTGCTACAACTGCCAACTATCTTTTAAGCTCCATGAGCGGAAATGAAAGCCCGCTTTTATCATTTTGAATATACACAGACAAAGAAAATTCTCATCTGTGCCTTTGTGATGTACCTTTCGTTCCTATCTTTAGCTATAGTTCGTTACCGGTCCTAATAGTTCACCCTGGAATCGATTTCCGTTCATGGAGTTGCAATTTTCTCGTGTTTTTCCAAGTCCACAGCTGTAGTTCCAGTAGGTACTCCAGTTATTTCCGGTCGATCGAGACAAACGTTTCCTTTCAGTCTAGCAATCTAAGGTCCTGTCTGTGTAAGGATCCTATCCTAAATCCTATTAATACTCGTAAGTATTACAAATTAGCGGCACCCGCGATTTTGTACGCGCGGACCACTGACTTTAAACACTCATAACTTTTGATTGAATGAATCGATTGCGATGGAATAAAGCCTAAATGTTAATCTAGATTAAGCTCTATGTCTATGGCAAAACCCCGTTGCACACCCCCACCCAACCCCAAATCGGTTCAGTAGTTTTTAAGTGATACGTGCACAAAGAAACAGATAATAAACAAATGACAAATATTCTAGAAATGTTTTCAATGAATTCCATTACGTATCCTAACCTAAACGCCCCCAATTTTTGCAAAAATCTTCAATGTATCCATCCACGCCAATTTTACGATTTTATGTACAGAATAGATAGATGTGAAAGTATGTGACAATTTTTGTATATTTGTGACTCAATCGCGCATAAACTACGTCTGTATGGATTTGGGTCATATGACACTCTTTTAATGTTGACGTAGACGTCGCAGACGAAGTCCCCACGGTTTGTCATACTCATAAATCATATCCTCTGACACGTTTTACTATAAAATATAATCGTATTAAAACGGCACCAGATCAACCTTGAATGGCTCATCTAGGCACTTAGCGATGGTGTAACGCTTGCGTCGCGTCGGATGACGCGTCTGGCCAATAGTAGTCGTGTGCGGTAGGTCAGTGATCGCGAAATGATTGTGGCGAAGTTGTGTTCGATTCGAATGAGTTATGTTTTAAGCGCTATTTGTTGCTTTGTATTCTGTATTTGGGAAAACATCTTATGGTCACCTACACGCTTCAATTTTGAAGCGCATCTTGTATGCAATGGTCCTCTCGTGGCTTAAGAGTGGCGACGGGCCGTGATACCTGTAATACAACACTACACACTAGACAGAGTTTGGGCACTTGATATTGAAATGTGGATATTCGGGTCTTCTTCGTATCGTGTGGGCAGAGTCCTGGTGTCAGAGTGATGATGAGTGGTGATATTCGGGTGTTAACACCACTATTAGTTTTTAATTTGACGGCCTGGTAGCACAGTCGGTAGTGAACCTGCCTGCTGTGCCGAGGGTCGCGGGTTCGAATCCCGTAAGAGACAAATATTTGTATTATGAATATGAATATTTGTACCCGAGTCATGGATGTTTGTATCTATATATGTATTCTATATCGTTGTCTTGTCATCATAATACAAGTCCAGGCTAGATTCTGGTACTTTAAATGTGACTAGATATTTTGTGTGACATTGTCCAAGATATATTTAATTACTAACATTACTTTGAGGGTGTATTCAGACCATGAATCTAAACAACTTTCCCTAAGGAACATGTACGCACGTTATTCACAGGTAACAAAACGACTGATGGTTTATTTTGTTTAAAAACACCGTTATCCAACTCTTTTGTAAAATTTTAATAGTTTTCCTTGAAGCAAAGTTTTTTGTTGGCCAAGAAATGTTACCTGACTCTTTCTATAAGGTTGTTCTAGAAACGTAACTAACAAGTTGTTTTCTTTGTTTCAGGTACGGTGAAGTTTCAAAAGAAATGTAACCTGCGGGAACTTTGGGTTGCACTTATAGTTACATCACTACTGAATGTAATGTAAGATTTGTAATTATGAACATCAGGTGACAGTCAATACTACAGGGGCCCAGGAACCTCGCCTGCTAGCTCGTTTATCAATCCGCAGTTTTACACTCTGTTAAAGAATTAAAATTCGCCAGTGACATGGGTTCTTCACCATCCTATTGGCCTACGAGGCCGAGATAAATTATCATCATCATCATCATTGTCACCCCGTAACCCCACTGCTGGGTAAAGGCATGGACAAATTTCGTGGTAAAAGCCCCTTCTCTCTCTCTTTCATCTACTGTTGGCCGGCTACTTTAGAAATTTCATCCAACCATCTGGCATCTAGAGCGACTTCGTCCGCGCGAAGTTATAATATCGAAAAACCTTTCTTAGTGCACCCCTACATCCTCCGTTAAATCTATATTCTATACATCAAGTTTCTATCTTCAGCGGTTTAGGCTGTGTCTGTCAGTCAGTCACGGAACTGTTTTATAAGTATAGTATAAGTAGGGTTGCCAACCGTCCCGCGAGAGGCGGGACGTCCCGTTTCTAGACCCTCAGAGGATGCGTCCCGCGATATATGTGTGCGGGACGCCTATTGTCCCGTTTTCTGGCTAACCTTTATGGCAGAAGTAGTTATGAGCTCAGTTGACTCAGAAGAAGTGATATAGAGCCTTATTGTAACGTTAAATATGGCTCATTTTAAAATCACAGAAGTGGTTTCATCAGCGCTCTTTTTTGCTATTTTATTTCTTTTTATTGAATGCTTAAGTTCAAAGTTAGATGTATTCTTCTTCTTTTTCTTTCATGTCAGCATGAGCCATATCGCTCGACTATTTATTCATGATTTATAGGAAAGATTAGCCAGCTAGTAATTGCAGTAACGAGGCTGACTGTCCAAGGCTAAGGTCCAAGGTGTGCCTGACGTACCAACACAGGTTTCATTAAACTGCTGGTTCCTGGCACCCCGTGGTACTAACTTTTATGTTTGTAAAATCATTTAAAAGTTTTCTTAGGTAATTAATTGACCGATTTTCATTTCTGATTCGAATGCTCCTTAAAGATAAAGTTTGATGTACTTATTATTATAGTTTAGTTGTTTGTGTTATTATTATTATCAAAAAGAACCGAAATCAAAATTTTTTTATTTTTCTTCAAATCCTCATTGTTTTTTCGACTTTTTATACTTTGACAGCCGGGTCCCCCTTTTTTTAGCCACGTCCCGCATCTTGATTGCAAATATCCCGCTTATCCTTGTATTAAGGTTGGCAACCTTAAGTATAAGGTACTTATTATCTTTCTCCATTCTTGTACTTTCCAAATTCGCGAGAACTGTTTTAAAATCCACTTGCTCTTGAAACATGCTAAAGCTTATTTCGTTTAAGAATGTATTATGTTACAAAATATCATCGTACCTCATTCGCAGGATGTTCGTAAGACACTTCGCTCCCAACGTCAGGGTTTGGCTTTCTTCCAAAATAGCTGGGACGAACAAAAACTGTCTCTTATCTGAAAGTGCTACGATAATTTCTTGGTCATAACCTCTATAAATTAAGCTCGTATGACAGTTACACTATGTATTACGTTCTTTATCTAAATGCTGTCTAAGTTTTAGTTTATAGCGGAATAAAGTATGATGAGGCATATAGCTTAGGTAAAGATCATATTGATGAATTACACACATACATACATGAACTCACGATCGTAATCCATTGATGAAATAAATTACAGCATAAACCTACGCTTACGTCTATATTCCCCGAGGGGGTAGTCAGCGATATTCTGAAACCTCAGATCAGAACATCTACGTTTCACTAGTAGTTACCGAAACAATGTCCAGTGTGACGGGGAAGTAAGCCCGTCGCTACTATATTGTCCGAAACAAAAACATTTCGGTGAGCATTGTTACATAACTAATTCTATGGATTAAATGAAATTATTATTTGAATATTTTATTTCGAATTTTATAGTAATATTTTTTATCGAGCTGTTTGTTCCTGTTTGTTTTTTAATTAGAAGGAAATAAAGCCATACGCAAATAAAAAGAAATCGATTTTTGTATAAATACTGCTTCTTAGCCCTCTTGAATAATTTAAAACCAATCGCTCTTAAGTTGTACCAAAACCAGAACTATCAAATAACCAATAAACCCTTATCTCGCCCTCTCGCAAGTGTGAATTATTTATGGTTCAACTTCTACTTACTGATAAACTTGTAGTCATTTGAACTCGTTTCTCAAAATAAACAAACCAAATGTTTATTTACTTATTTTATTTATTGGAATTTTCAAGATAGTAATAAAACTCTGAAGACTTGAAGATTCTGATCTTATCTCAGTGATCTCAAACGCAGTCGTAAAAGTAGGAATTCTTTGAATTAGGTAAATTATTTCCTATAAAACCACACGCTTTTAAATTTCACAGAACTTAACAGTAAACTTTACGAATCATGACAATTCTCTTCATGAAGAGATGACAATTTATCATCAACTTGAATTATTATCTACATGTAAAATGCACCTGAGCATTATAAGAAGAATAACTATCTCAGCTGTTCAATAAATAATGAATCTAGCGGCAGTCTTTATAGAACTAATAAACATCACTATTAGCGCTACAATAGTTTTGATTAATCCTGATATAGATCTTTACTCAGCGCTATATGTATATTGCAGTTGCTCCAACTGAAAACGTATGTTAGTAAGTTTAGAACCAAAAAAAAAACTATTTTTTTTTTCATGATGTAACTACAAATTAACGATTTTCGGAATTATTTCTTGACTTGTGCTGTGGGATCATACTTCTTGCCTTCCATGATTCTAGTTCAACAGGAAGTACAGTCGCCATCAGATATTTCGTAACATACAAGGTGTCCAAATATTTCTGAGCAGTGCTAATTTTCATTAAATTCTTTACAGTAAATGTTACCAATTATATCTAAACGTGTATTTTATCATAAATATCTGAACAGCGAATTTTCAATAATTTCTTTACAATGTTATTTAAAATTAAAATGTAAAATAACAACGGAGGGTTTTTTCCGAAACTGTGATTTTTGATTGATTATGAGTAAAGAAATTATTGAAAATTAGAACTGCTTAGAAATATTTGACCACCTTGTTTGCTATGATATATCTGATGGTGACTGTACCATGTAGCACAGATTCACAGATTAACTAGTAGTTACTACGTATAAAGAAGATTGGCAGATTTGGACCCAGCCATTTTTTACGAAAACCATTCCATTCAGGACAGCGGGTCATAATTATTATAAACAGAAAAAATTTAGGCATTTTTTAAAAAACTTCCACATCTCCAGCAGTCCGGATTCAAAAGTAGAAATGACTAGTAAAATAGACAAATCGTCCAAAAAGCACTAAGCAGTAGCAAAACGCAACCGCGACAGCTATTTTCATCTAATATTATCACTGAGGTATTTTTGGTCTTTACAGAACGTACTTGTCTTGGTTGAACTGGTAGTGTGTGTGATTTCGTTTTCTTCCATTATCATAATATAATAATTCGGTTATCGTGAATTTTCATTAAAATAAACACAATGAATGCGTAGGAGATTGAGTGGACTATCTAAATAAGAAAGATTATAAGTTTCACACACTTGATACAAAAGGTATCACAAGGAAAAATACCTTTCCCCCAACTTCTACAGATTACAACCAATTTACATTTTGGTTAGTTTTGTTTCACTCTATAACCCAGTAAAATTAAGCTGGAATATACCAATCAGGAGAAGTAATTTCCGGAGTTTTGAAACTTTTTTAAACGTTCCTTTGGTACGTAATATTGAAGAAAAAAAAAAGTCCTGGTGAGGGGGGGGGGGTGAGCTCGAGGAAGGGGGGGGCTCTAAAGGTGACTTTTTTCAGTTTTTCGCTTATTTCTTGAATTCTAAAAGTCGTATCGAAATACTTTGTATCGGCAAATTATACCTAACAAAATTTTCTACAAAACAAGTGGTATGCATTTTTGTCATAGGACTTAACCTTTGAGGGCTACGGGGTCGAGAATGTAACGGCATTTCAAAAATTATGAAATTTGTATGGCGACCCTCATGAAAGTTGAAGATAAAAACAAAATGATTTCATATTCTTAATCAGCAACCCCGGAAACCCCCAGATACAAATTTTCTGTCGGTTCAGAGAACCCTTAAGAGCTGCATTGGCTTTTGAAATTTCCATGGCAGCCATCTTGGATATCGCAATTTTGTATTTTTTTCACCGCCAACCAAATCTGACCAAGGTCCTCTATGACAATTGTTCAAGGTCCATAACCCTATCTGTCATAGTTTCCGCGGGCCGTTGACCTCATCCGTCAGGAGTCGACCTTCTGAGGAAGTCGAAATATTATTTTTATCGCCAGGGCATCTTTATGATGATCCCTAAAATCATTTTACTATACGTTGAATGGGGGAAACCCGGTGAACAATTATACGGGTATTTATCTAATATCTATGTGGGGGAGGGGGGAGGGGGAGGGGGGGTCAACCAGATACCTCCAATTTATCTCCGGGTTCCCCTTACGGTACAAGGATGACATTTGGGGATCATCATATGGATGCCTTGGTGATACAGGGAAAACTTTGACTACCTCGGAAGGTCGACTCCTGATGGATGAGGTCAACAGCCCGCGGAAACTATGGCAGATAGGGTTATGGACCTCGAACAAATGTCATAGAGGACCCTGGTCAGATTTGGTTGGCGGTGAAAAAAATCCAAAATTGCGATATCCAAGATGGCTGCCATGGAAATTTCAAACGCCAATGCAGCTTTTAAGGGTTCCCCGAACCGACTGAAAATTTGTATCTGGGAGTTTTTGGGGCTGCTGATTAAGAATATGAAATCATTTTGTTTTTATCTTCAACTTTCATGAGGGTCGCCATACAAATTTCATAATTTTTGAAATGCCGTTACATTCTCGACCCCGTAGCCCTCAAAGGTTAAGTCCTATGACAAAAATGCATATTACTTGTTTTGTAGGAAATTTTGTTAGGTATAATTTGTTCATATAAAGTATTTCGATACGACTTTTAGATTTCAAGAAATAATCGAAAAACTGAAAAAAGTCACCTTTAGAGCCCCCCCGTTCCTCGAGCTCACCCCCCCCCTCACCAGGACTTTTTTTTCTCTTCAATATTGCGTACCAAAGGAACGTTTAAAAAAAGTTTCAAAACTCCGGAAATTATTTCTTCTGATTTATCTAATTTTACTGGGTTACTACACGTATTACTAAGTTTAATTTATGTATGGGTTGTATGTCTGGGTCTTAAATTATAAGGCCTTCCGCCAAAGTTCTTTGATAAGTGAGCTTACAAGTATCAAAATATTAATTTACATCACGTAATACAAATTCGGAGGATACGGAGGAATCATATCTGGCAATGGAGAGGGCTATGCTCGGAGTCTCCCTGCGAGATCGAATCAGAAATGAAGAGATCCGCAGAAGAACCAGAGTAGCTGACATAGCCCAAAGAATTACTAAACTAAAGTGGCAGTGGGCGGGGCACATTGCTCGCAGAACCGATGGCCGATGGGGCCGAAAAGTTCTCGAGTGGCGACCACGTACCGGAAAGCGCAGCGTGGGTAGGCCCTCCACACGGTGGACCGACGACCTGGTGAAGGCGGCGGGAAAACGATGGATGAGGGCAGCGCAGGACCGGACGTTATGGCGATCCTTGGGGGAGGCCTATGTCCAGCAGTGGACGTCCGTCGGCTGAGATGATGATGATGATGATATCTGGCTCCCTTGATGGGATGGGAGCCTTGTATTTGGAATACGGGTTTGGGGAATTCTGATGAACTGATGAGTTCACAAGGATCCCCTGGGCTAGGGGACCCTGGTAGTCGAACTCTGCGCGCCTACACTCCATCGCGATGCCCTTCCGATGTTACAGTGAAAGAAAACAGTCAAATAGTGTAACGTGCAGTTCTAGTGAATACGCCGATATGATAACACGCTGGACGAAATATCAAGCCCTTTTACTATTTGCTTTTGTAAATGCGATGTTGCCTCAGATTCCCAGAAAGGTAATAGGTGGGTGTTTGGGCCTGTAATTGGCTATTGCATTGTGTGAATTTATTGCACTACTGTATTACGAAGCATGTGATAAGTTGCGAGGTTTTACTTTCTTGCTTAGGTGGCATGATCCTTTCTTTATACGTATTACAAACTTTAACGATTTTATTGTGAGCCGGTTATTATGACTTGTAAATCAGAAGACAAGACTTGTATCTTGTATGTAACAAAATTTACATTCGGTATTGATCGGTCATGGTCCCTTATTTACCAAGTTCTTTGACCTCAGTAAAAACTTTAAAACAATGCACTGCAACATACGGTTGATGTAAACAAGAAGGTCCTTATAAGTTATGTTTTGAAAATAAAACAGTTTGTTTACAGCTGTATACAAAAGGGAATTATAGTTTCTGCTGATCGTAAAACGGTCGCTTTCTGAACATAACTATAGTTTTAAATATTTACACGAATCTATAAAACTTACCTCAAAACTGCTTCTTGTTTTAGCTCCAATAAAACGTTATAGTCAATTAACATTACCTCGTGCATTCTAGTGTAACATTATTTTATAACAAGTACCTAGTTAAGATCATATATAAAGTCAAAGTATACTTAGGTAAGTACCTACATATCAACTTCCTTACTACAAGCTTTTCTCTTTGTTATTTCCAAGGTACCCTAGAGAACAATACATGTTTTATATACGAGTTTCTGAAGACAGTTAAACAGCTGCTGTTTGGAAAAAAATCTATTCAACAATTTATACACAGCTGATTATACTATCTCACTGCACCATGCACGCTATTTTGGTTTCTATCTCCTATAATACTTGACTTAAACTTGTGTAAAAGCTTAATAATACGTTAGCGACAGGCACTTGGCCCTTGCATCAAGTTACTGCAACAAAGGCGATTGATTCGCTCGCGGGATCAAATGGGGCGAATTTCGGGTGCAGGTCGAGGTAGGGGGTGCGGGGGAGGGAACAATGCGGCCGGGTTATCGATCCACCCCCGCCTGCTGCCGCCGTCTGCGTCCGCCGCGCCGAGCCTACGGTGACGGAACGACGAGCTAGCTCCATAGAAGATATGCGAGCCTGGTACTTTTGCTTTCGAGGGCACACCACAGTGAGGCCGTTTTGTATGATGTGTGTGTTACAATCACGTAGTTTACACTCTAATCACGTTATCATGTGATTAGTTGACATAGGTATTCGAATAGAATAAATACATTCAATTTAATTAATAAAAATAATAATAATATATATAATTTGTGTGACATTGTCCAAGATATTTATTTTTTATTTATTTTATTAATTACTCCAGACATTGTGGGCTTTACAGTTTACAACAATACCTTAGCAAAGAAAATAATCACAATACGCATTTTCACACTAAAAGAACTCTTTTATGCATAAAATCACAATCTTATTCCAAGATTGCCTTTTCTACTCAGAGTAATATATGAGAGTTGTCAAAAACTTCCAATAATTTAGAGCAGTATCTACTTTCTAATTAATTTGAAACTGTGATTGGAAACGAACACCTCTGTCCCCAAGGGTTGCTAACGCTAACAAACTGAGAACTAACTTAACTTGTGATAACTGATCCCTCGGGATTTACTCCATATAATACGCCAATATTTGTGTTTGACGACCCTTGGTTTGCATCTTAGATTGTTAGTAAATTATTTAGTTCAATGGCTGGGGGAAGAATTTACAGAAGAATTTCAAAATAGCTCGATGCAAAAGATTTTATGTGCGTCATACAGTTCTCAAAAGGACAAGAAAAATGTGTTTAGGAAATATATTTTTCTTTAAGAATCAGAAGTGGGATTCGTCTCATTCATTCTACCAAAAACAAATATTTTTCACGTTTTCGACGTTGTTCAGTTTGATGGTCTGATCATCCCCTTAAAAAACCGTAATGATATTAAGAAGGACGGTTATCATTTATTGCCAAAACAAAGAAACCGGTTATCACGGATAAGGTTACAGATATTGAAATCAAACAATTTGCTATAAGCGTAAACAAAACTACAACACAAAGTTTAAGAGCGAGTACACATTAGGCGCTTTGAAGCGCGCGCTTTGGTAACGCGCGCTTTGAGATCCAGTATTTCTTACTAGGTGTACACATGCAAGCGCGCGTTTCGGATCAAGCGCTCGTCGAACGCGCGCTTTGATATTTTCGTTCAAACGCGCGTTGGCAGGGCGTCAGCCGCGCGCTTCGAGATACATGAGCCGCCATTTTGTTGTACATTTGAACGCGCGCTTTTGTGTAGAGTGGACGCATATTTCACCAAAAATGGAGACCGAGCACTTCGATACAGATTTATTTATAGACGAAATCCAAAAGCGTCCTGCCATATGGGACATGGAAAGTCCTGACTATAAAAATAAAATATTAAAAAAAAGGAATTGGGAGGAGATGGTTGAAATTTTCAGTGATTGTGAAGACAATTTAGAAAAGAAAAAACTGTTGGGTGAGTATAATTTTTTATTACATTTCCTATAATTTTGTCATATTTGTAATAACTTAAATCATGTCGTCTTGCCATTGTAATTTTCCCTGAGCCAAAAGTATGTTCGCCCTACTAACGCTCGTTGAACGCCGTGCTAAGCGCGGTGTGTGTACGCGACCGTCGCGCGCTCAACGCAACGCCGAGCGCCCAGTATGTACTCGCTCTAAGAGCAAAATAGCGTACCATAAAGGGCAGTTCAGATGCGTCGCACGGCGCCGGCTGACTTAGGGCGCGTTAGTGAAACCTAATAAAACCGGTTATGGTCCCTACGTGACGCGTGCGCGGGTAATGAGTTTTCGGAGAAAGCCGTAGCTCTGCATGTTGCGATGTTCGACGCAGCGTTCTCGGTGCTCGTGTGGAGTGACGTTTAGTTGTAATTGTGATTATTGCTCATTAGTGTAGTGGGAGTACACCTACCTAATTGTTGTATGGGGCTTTATTGTTTTGCTGAAACCAAGTTTCATATTTTTGTTTTTAATAGCAAACCACTAAAATTATTTTAGGAAAGTCAGATCTAATGGTAGCCTAACCTCTAAAAGTTCAGGTAATAGTTCTGTGTAGGTAAATATTTTAAAAAAGATTCATAATCATAATGAATGAGAATATAATAGAGAGATTATAGTTGCACTTTTAAGTAACTATACAGGTTAAAGATGTCAAGGGAATATGTCAAACATCGTCAGATAAGCTATCAAGAACTTAACCCAAAAGTGGTGAAACAGGCCACTTTTGGATAAATTCTTGATAGCTTGTCTGACGATGTTTGACATATTTCGTGTGAAACATATATCAGCTAAGTTATCAAGAACTTATTCAGAGGAAATCACACAGTGATCATAAAACTGCACTTAAAATAACTATTATAAGAGTCCCCTTGTCCCCATAATGAGAGTCTAACTGAAACTATACAACTTACAATGGTATACCTTTGGTTGTGTTTAAAAGTAGGAATAGGTATAGGTACTTACATACAACGTGAATCAACACGTCAATGTGGCGTCGAGGCAATATTTGTCGTTTTAATTTTAAAAGCCACTCGAAACCCTTTGACGAGGCCTAACTTAACATTCCCTACATTCCACGGACGCGTGATCCTGTGCTGTGCGTCTCTTTCTGTTCCCTGTATCCCGCCATCACCCTTTGCTTGTTTGAGGTTTGAAGGAGGCAAGGGAAAAGATGTAGCGTTAACCTAATCGTTTAAGCGTAAAATACTACCTAACAAATGTCAATGTACCTATCGATTTAAATTGAGCTGGCAATACCTCATAATAAACCATACGTGGTTTTAGTGAGAGCATCGCCATCGGTACAATTCCTGACTTATTAGCAGTTTGCAAAGAAGTCATTTTTGAACCTGGCAACCCGAGAGTTGCGGCAGACTGAGAGGTGGCTATCCTACTTTTTCCAGTACTGTAGATCAGTCTCCTTCCGATGGCACCTCATTTACTTCCCAAACAGACTGGTGGAAAAAGTTATACCAAAAATCATAATGGAAAAGGTTCTTGCGGCAAGATTTTTCTAGGCATCTTGGCGGCGTTAAATTAACCCCTGTGTAAACATACACACTATCTATCCATCGCTATCCTTAACATTGAGATCAACTTTTGAACTATAGATGGAGATTATTTTGTGCCTGCAATATTTATCAAAAATGCGCCACCATGAGCTTTTTAGTTAATATTTGAAGAGAAGTTATATATATGTTTATAAATAGATATCTAAACTATTATAAAACTGTAACAGAAGTGTGTCTGTACATTGAAGATATTTACAAAAAAATAATAACGACATGGTTTTTACCTGTCCCTGATTCCAAATCACCAATTTTTTTATTTTTTGTCCGTCTGTTTGTTTGTTTGTTTGTTTATTTCTTTGTTTGTTTGTTCGAGTATCACGCAAAATCTACTGAACCGATTTTGATGAAACTTTTTTTGTTTGATAGCTTATCCATCTGACTTAAAATCTGGTATATAATTTATGCAGACGAAGTCGCGGGTAAAAGCTCGTTATACATAAAAATATAAACATTATGCTTGCAATTTCTCATACAAAGCGCGCGTTTTGACATTCGATAAAGGGTTGCTGATTTGACTAGTTGGAAACTCGCTTGTCATCACCGCTCTCACTTGTGACTTGTTCCCCGTCCCTAATATCCGGGGCTATTCCGCTCAATTAGCCTCGCCGAGCGGGTTTGTCTACTCCACAGACTGTCGGTAGCTTTGATTAAAGTTTGATTGCGATCTGTCACTCACCGGCTGGATTCAGAGCTCACATTCGCGTATTGATGTCAAAAACGCACGGTCGCATGTCTTGATTGATGGCTTTTTGTTTGTTTGTGCACTTTGTTTTATGATGTTAAGCTGTTAAAGGGTGCTGCTAAGTTGAAATCGACCACTTTATTGCAGTAAGCTAATTTTACCATCTTCAAAAAAGTTCCCAATTCGTACGTATGTTTCTTTTTACAAATTGATAGAGAAGTCTTCTAGAATGTTGCTGGTTTTAAGGTTCCAATTTATTTATTCAGATCTCCAATTCACATATAAACACTCACATACACCTCACACACTGATACATACACAGATAAATACAAAACTGTGTTATATGAAATGACTTCTGTACTATATGTAACAAATATATCACCTGACAAATCGCGGAATAGACAAAAGGATGTTTCGATAATATCTTAAGAGAATAGCAACAGATTCTCGAAGGAAAAAACGATAAATAAATTATTACCTAATCCACGAAATTTCGAAAGTTCCTCTGCCAACTGGGAGTTAGGGGTAAACTTGTACACAAAGCTTCTCAACTTTTTATAACAAGATGTAACTGTAACACTTGATGTGACGTGATGTTAGGTTATATCATTCCATCCCCCTCTTTATGTACAATCGAACGATTTTTGTAACTTCGTGAAGTTACATAATTCTATGTAACTTCACGAAGTTACACACTTACGTCAGACGTATTTTTTCATCAAATTTTTATTTTGTTTATAACAAAGTTTTTGTTTCTATTACTGTTATGTAGTTAGTTGTTGTTTTTGGGTGACTGAGTTTAAAATCGTTTTTTGGAGATGTTGATTATGTATTACATTTTGTAAAAGGTACAAAATAATGAAGCATTCGTTTTGAACCTTCGACTTGGTATTTTTATTTAAGATCTTAAAAAAACAGCGACCTGTCAAGTAATTATGCATTAAAACAGCGTCAGTAAAAGTTAATGTCTCGGAAATAATACCCAAATAATTAAGTTGCCCATCAGGAGGACAGCGAGCGGGCTGAGTATAAAATTTTTAAAACAAGTTTAGTTCAAAAAGAACTTTTATATTTAGATCTTGTTTACGAATCAAAAATGCATCATAATTTTGTTGTCCGGCCTGCGAATCGGTTTCCACCAACCAAATACGAACGAAATTTTTTGTTTTTGAGTGATGTATAAAACAATAATAATAATATAAAATAATTACTATAAATATTAAACTACTTAAACTTTACTGTGTCATCGTCATTGATACTAAAATAATTTAGTTGCAACAGTTTATTGTTTCCTGTGCATATTGTTTTGACAGATGCCTTCGATGGCAGTCCGTCGGCTTATTAATACAAACATAACATTTTCCTTCGTCAAATTAAACCAAATATCAGTTTCATTGAAATTTGTTCTTTATGTCTCCGCCTTTCGAGTCATTCCTGATTTCGGCATCGTCCCCGGAAAAGATGCGGGTGTTCAGAAGAGGCGTGGTGTCTCCGCGTCTATTTTTAGTTTTACTGGCCTCGTCCTCTTCGCCCCTTCCTCCCCTTCGTCCTTCATCCCTATGCGTCGGCTGTAAACTAAGGCAAAAAAATATGAAGATCTTAATACCTTGTGATAGAGTTGATTTCTTGCTAGCAAAAAAATATCGAAACTTCGGTTGAAATTAGACCTTATGGGTAGGGAATTAAGATTTTGGTTTTATTATTGAATCTATTATCTTTTCTCCTGGAATCTGCTTTCCAATGCCGAGCCCTACATTAGAGATAGATATTGTTACTATAGTGATAAAGACTTTACCTGGTCTTAAAGAAGGATTATCTTACCAATTTCACTGCAATTTTTAATGTTTTTCTTTGAAAGGAGCGTGTTGTTTTTCGTCGTAATTGAAACCGCTGAATAATTCAGGGGATAATATTTCATCGTGAATCTACATGGAATATTTTGCTGTGATAAATGATGTGCTGTTTTTAGTTCAGTAAATTATTTCTCATTCTCACAGAACTGATTAAGTCCTTGTCTATTTGTGCAGTGTTTGCAAAATTATAGTATACCTATTTAATATACCAGTGTCCTTTAAACACGGTGAGGGGTTTTACATACGCAAATGTTATTTAAGCAATGAAATAAAAATTACATTCGACTTGAGGACCAGATCCTTTTTTGAAGTCGTAAAATAAACGCAAAGTTGTAAATTGTACTTACATTAGTTCCACCTTTTTTTATTTATTTATATTCTAGCTAGATCGTGTAGTAGTTACAATTACAACAACATTAATTATAACACAACATACCGTCTATTTTAACCGACTCAATAATTGCAGACAAAGGGAAACCTCTTGTATTGCAAAAGTTAGAATTTTTCAAATCAGAAACATTTATTCGTCATCCATCACAGCCTATCTATTGTACATTTTACCTGTGATTCACAGTAAAATGTACAATAGATAAATTATACAATAGTTGGAGTATAGTGTTATAGGACCACTATGTAATGATGATGTAGGTAAGACATATAAATATAAAAACAATTAATATTCGTATTTACTGTGATGATAATGATAATTATTATACATAGAGTATTATGTTGACAACATTTTTGTTACAACATCTAAACTATTATAAAACTGTAACAGAAGTGTACAGTCGCCATCAGATATATCGTAGCATACAAGGTGTCCAAATATTTCTGAGCAGTGCTAATTTTCATTAAATGTATTGCAGTAAATGTTACCAATTATATCTAAACGTGTATTTTGTCATAAATATCTGAACAGCGAATTTTCAATAATTTCTTTACAATGTTATTTAAAATTTAAATGTAAAACAACGGAGTAAGGTTTTTTTCCGAAACTGTTCAGATGTTTATGACAGCCCTGACTGCGTCGATATATTTGATGCTCTAGGTGTTCCTATATTTTTGATTGGTTATGAGTAAAGAAATTATTGAAAATTAGAACTGCTTAGAAATATTTGACCACCTTGTTTGCTACGATATATCTGCTGGTGACTGTACATTGAAGATATTTACAAAAAAAAGATTAGGATATGGTTTTTAGATGTCCCTGATTGTCACCAATTTTTGGATTTTTTGTCTGTCTGTTTGTTTGTGTGTTTTTTTTTGTTTGAGCATCACGCAAAAACTACTGAACCGATTTTGATGAAACTTTTTTTTTTTTGATAGCTTATGAGTTATGATCTGACTTAAAATCTGGTATATAATTTTATGCGGACGAAGTCGCGGGTAAATGACCGTGTAAATATAAAAACAATTATTATTGTTATTTACTGTGATGATAATGATAATTATTATAGAGTATTATGTTGTCAACATTTTTGTTACAACAATGACTTATGTTGTACACAAGAAAGATAACATAATAGAAGGATGAAATTATTAGTGGAGTCGATGGAGGTTTTCACCTCGGAACCCAATTACTTTGAGTAAACTTTTATGAAACCTTCTGCATTATGTTAGTTACATTATAAACTACATTTTTTTTGCCGCTCTCCATTATTCCGAGGGTTCCGTACCACCAAACATTACATAGTATTTTTTAACACGGACTGTATGGGGAAGTCCACAACCACAGGAGATACAGGGAATTTGTGAACATGAAATAAAAATTATTGCCACAATTTATTAAAATGTCAACATGTCTACTTTCACTTAAGAAAAAAAAATAATTAATTAAGTAAAAAAGCATGTCCCCTGCGCAAGGATGACACGCAAAATCGTGAAGATTTAATTGTAAAATAAAGAATATCGAATATCCTCCGATCCGATCTAGTGTCAAATTGGATTCGACTAGTGATCGACAGTGAGGTTAACCATCTCGTTGTATCGTATCGTGCGAGTGATAAATGAAAATAGCCCGAGGGGGGTGCGGGGTGGAGGGGAGGGGGGACTCCCGCGGAGGCACACATGGCCTTATCGACCTGCGAGTGTGGCGCAAACTATTCTATACTTTGCTTTTCGGCGATCATACTAACTTCCTTGGATTTGATTTTAAAATGTTACTAACAAATTCCGAATTATCGTTCACCATATCTGGAGGCAGGATTGGCGAATACGCGTACTCGAGTGTAGCTCTTAGATAAGATGATGATATCTGGAGGCAAAACTATCATAATAATCTATCAATCTTCTCTATCTATTCTATATCGTCACGAATCTTTCCCACTGTGGTAGAGACCAGGGCGCACCATCTACAACGATCACATCCATGCATCTCTTGGTTATGAAAGGCGTAAGGTATTAGTTGAATATTTTTGTAGTGCGATTGACTTGATCCAGCAAGAACACACAGCAGTTCTAGACGGACAGGTCTTGCATAGATCCCATAAACAATGAAATACAACGATTTATCTTGGATAGCTACAGAAGATCTCTTGGGGAGGATTTTAGTATGGTTGAGAATTTATTAATACAGATCTTAGTGTTACTTCAAGTTCTCTTGACTTGGCTAGAGTAGAGATAGGACAACAAAATAATATCTTTAGACCTACTGATAGTATTTCATGTATCGTGAGACAGAAGAACACGGAAATGTTGTTGATTGATTGTGCTGCGGAAGCTGCGGTAACTGAACTATGCGATAAAATGTGTGATAATGATAACTATGTGTAACCCAGATTAAATATACTACGCGTGTTTCATTGAATCGAGTTCCCACGAAAAATCGGAGCCAGGATCCTTTAAAAACGATTCTTGAATATCGAAGGCCGTTAAAATATAGGTTATCTATGAAGTGGAGGCATGGTATCTTATCTCCTGTTTCACACCATACTTCTCTGCTCCAACCTCCGATACGCGCACTCTCCCTGTAAATTATTACAGGGATAGTTTTTGTCCATTACGATTCATCATCGTCCACTGCTGAACATAGGCCTCTCCCAAGGCGCGCTACAAAACTCTGTCCTCGGCATTCCTCATCCAGTCGCTCCCCGCTACCATTTCCTGGTCATCTGTCCAGCAAGCTGCAGGGCGTCCCACAATACGCCTGCCAGTTCGTGGTCTCCACTTTAGAACTCTGTCATCCCATATCGGTTGTCAGGTCTTCGACAGACAAGTCAAGCCCATTGTCACTTCAGCTTGCAAATTTTCTGAACTATGCCAATGTTATTATCATTACGATTCATTATCATCATCAGCCTATAAACGTCCCACTGCAGGGCACGGGCCTACCCTCAGGGAGGGTGTATGAGCATTAGTTCACCACGCGAGCCCAATGTGGATTGGTAGACATCACATACACAGCAGAATTTCTTCTTCGGCGTATGCAGGTTTCCTCACGATGATTTCCTTCACCGTTTGAGAGCAGTATTACGTACATAAGTTAGAAAAACTCATTGGTACATGGCATTTTGTCCGTGCGGATTTTGAACCCGGACCCCCATAATTGGTGTCTGTACCTATCCGCAACGCACCACCGACTGACGCTCGACCATTACGATTCCAGCAGCCAATCAATCAAGAACATTTGCAGCATTTCGAATTATTCTGAACAGTAACAAAAGCGGTGTTCGCTCCTGTTTCACACCACACTCCTCTCCTCCGACACGCGCACTCTCCCTGTAATAATGCGCGCACGAGCCACGCGTGTGACCGCCGACTGCCGAAATAATTGTCCATTACGATTACACTGCGGGAACTGCGGGGGACTTCGCATTTACGTCTGTCGCCCGAAATAATAATACAAAAGATTGCATTCGTTTCTGAGCTCTTTGGCTGGCTGACAGAATTGTCTGGGCATTCGGAATCGATCACGGATAATTTTGCTTTCTAATTAATACATAAATGCTCAGCGATTATACATCTTGTTCCTAAAATTGAATAAACACAAATACGTAATATAGAAAAGAAACAATCGTAAGAAGAAGAAGAATATATACTTACTTCGATAGACTCTTGAATCTCTTGATATTGAGGTCGGGTAAATCGGTGAATTGTCAATGCGTAGATTGGGTGGGTATACACTATACAGAAATTCAGTTTTATTTTTTTTACCGTTTTTGTTGCACCGATATTCCTTCCACTAATTGGTCAGATCAAAATCAATTTAACAATTTCAACAGATGGCCAAATGAACACGGTGACACTAACATTTCCCCCTAATCTGGAACTGTCAAATCAAAACAGCCAGTTTATCGATCGAGCGGGGCTAGTAAATCTAATAAGAGTTTTTTGTACGCGAAACGAATGAGGTAAAACGTGTTTGAAATAGACAGGGGATTAAGTATCCCCTCGCGATCACACGGGGGGCGCTCGACACACAAATGTAGCTATATCTATAGTTTGGTATACGTGCAGAGTTCGTGCCCGAAGCACACTGCTGCGGATCGCGAGGATCAATTTCATGCGGATCGATTACTCTCTTTCATCGTCGAGAAAAATGACGTTCTCGAGGGAGGCTCGTCGACAGCGCCATGGTATACGTAATTGTACCACAAGCAAACTTTGTAAGCCGAAGCGTACATTTTGCTGTAAGAAAACCCTTTTCGAAGACAGCAGTTTCTCTACTGAATTAGTTTGTCTACGGACTCAGCAAACAAACATCCATCCTCAGGTATAAACAGCTGTTGCACTCGAACTCGAGAGCATTGTGTGCGCCCGCGCCGCGTCCGTGCCTGATCGGAGGAGCGGCAACGCCGCGTTCCTTAATGTTTATTTTATAGCCTTCGTCCTATGCCCCTAGTGCCAGAGCCCGACAAATGTTATGATTGCTTTTAATTAACCAGTAATTCCTCTTCAACATCACCGAGTTTCCAAACATTCGATGTTCAGTGTTTACAGGAGCGAACAAAGGTACAATGAGGGCTTTCAAACGGGATTCGTGGTATGCGCAACAATAACAGATGAGCTAGAACACGTGGTGCGATTGTGCTTTTGTTTCGACGCATGGACTACGGTTCGTGGAATATGGAAAATGTAGTAAACTGAGTGAAATGAATTCCAAACACTGAGCTGATAATCTGGGAACAATGTGGACTGATAATGGATAGTGAGAACTAGTCTATTTGTTAACTAATGCGATTTGTTTCAGCATGATTCCTTAAAACCAGTGGTATCCTTAGATCTAGCTCGATCTAGAAACTGACAAGTCTTATCGTTATAATTAATAGAAATAAGCACTGCCGCACTTATTATCAAAACTTTTTGGCAAATTGAGCCACATAAATTTTCCGAATCCTTGTGACGAGTCTTCCAAATGAGATATTACAATAAGGATTAAATATTCTTATAGAGCTCGTCACAAGGATTCCGGAAACGAAATACAACTGGACTCCACCAAAAAATACTTTTTGCAGACTTGATAAGCACGTCAGAGTCATAGACTTGTGTTATCAACTTCGTGTTCTTTAGCAACCAGTCGAAAACAAAACAAGTGTAACCCCAAAGCTCGGTCACCGCTAAATAGCTCCATATCAGTTTTAACTTGGCCACCAAGCTCCGATGCTCGGCACTCGGCTGTGCCGGACGCAACGTTTCCTCACCCGCCCGTACGTATTAAACGTCCGCCTACGCGCCTCGCTTCCTGCGACCGTGCCGTTCCATATAGCCTCGAAATAGGCGACACGCGGGTCTAGGTCCTTGATTATGTCACATTCGAAGTTATGCTGTTTGTTGTTTGCAGCTGAATTCAGTTTATGCTATGTTTTGATTAGGTAGAGTTTACATGTCATGGACTATGAATCATGAACCATTAAGGTGAATCGTAAACCCTTTACAGAAAACCGTATCTGAATAGGTCAAGCCGCTTCGGAGAGAAATGGTGACATTCGTTTGCACACAAACAAACTTTCACCCTAAACGCAACGCATACACCTTCTCCGTTCCGTCGTGGGTAAAATTGAAATGGACGAGCAATGTACATATATCCTGGGATTCTAAAGGTAAAAACAGGTATCATGGCGCAGAATTTAGGAAATGCTCGAATTCCAGACCAATTATAAGGTACTTTTCCAAGAAGGGTCAGTAGGGATCTAACCTGGTTTTCAACTACCTGGTAATAAGAACGCTTTGGGAAAATTGTTAGTCAGATTTCTAACAAATTAGCGGATTCAATAACCAGAAATAAGCGTACGTAACTCGATTTGATATGGACATAAACTTACAACAAGCTTAGCCCTTTCAACCGCTCAAGTTATGGCCCTAACGTAACGGTGCCTTTGATGTTCACCTAACGCTGCCGCTGATAGATATGTGGGGTAGGAAGTTAGGTGGAGGAGCAGAGTAGATGTCTGGTTCGCGGAACTGACTCGATGCAGTTTACATGTGAGAACGTTAACCTTACGCGGAGCGTGTGGAGCGACTATCCCTTGACTTCCTGCGGTATCGATCCTGACTCTCGGGACCTGCATAATATTTCGTCTCTTAATCTTTGCGTCGGAGATGCATCGGTAAATGGTAAGATTTTGTGTGACGATTCTCACGAATTATTTAGATCATACAGGGTGTAAAATTTAATGCGTTACATATTGAACAGTCCATCATATTTTACCATGAAGTCAACATCAAAATCCCGAAAAAAATACAGCTGTGTTTCATACATTTGGTTCGATTAGCCATTAACGTTTTCTATGGAATCTCATCACTATGGCTCCATACTGTAAGTTGTTCAGTTTGATGGTCTGAAGCGCCTCCTTTGATATGTAACGCATTTAATTTTACCCCCTTTACGCAAGCCTTTATTGCAAAGTCAAACATGGACAAAAAAGAAGCAGCGTTAAGTACAGTGACCTAATGCGTTGAGCAATCTTGATCATGTATTTCCAGTTTACACTGGTCAAAGAATTTTTTTTTAGTGTTTTAGTATTGCTCTGAATAACAACGTTTCCTTCCTAATCAACACAATTAACATAGCACGTCTTTGTCCACAGGTAAGCGTGTCCTATTCGTCGAACGCTATCTGCGGTGGGATCGGCGCATGCGCGAGCCCCGTGGGAAAGAGTCGCTTCCTCGAACACGAACCCTGGCCTGGCCAGCGGTGACCACCGGTGGTCGGGTTACGAGACCGGTTGGTTGCACTGTCCGTACGGGGTACATTCAACTGTAGTGTGCAAAGAATGTGTGATTTTGAACGATATTTGCATAATGATAACAATCTTCTGGGTTGTTTGAGAAAGTAAAAGACTGCTAGAAATGCTTATTAAAGTTTTAGAGCTCGAAATCATAACTTGAAAATCTTGAAATTAAAATGATTTTATTTATTTATGAAATCAACATCTTATTACGGCAAAAAGTAGTAAACAACATTACCTATATTATATTACAATTACAACAAAATAAATTTCAGATTTCGCATAATTCGTATACCTATGATCGCAGTTGCCGAGGCTATGCCATCAAATATGTAATTAATAATTAATATCGATATATCTTAGCGATAGATACACCTGTAGGTGTAGGGCTGCTGAAACATACAATTGCCATTATCCAAATTGCAAAACGATTCAAACTCCATATCTTTTTTGCACAAAGTCGTTTCTTCGCTCCAATGCGCACTTCTGCTGGTTCTGCTGTTAAACATGTTATTATACGCAGCAGAATTATCGCACCGCGACTAACGGAAGACTGCGCAGAAAGGCTGGTTTTTTTTAAAAAGCGAAACGCTTTTCTTCGTTAAAGTATTTACCACAATTCTACAGCTTTATAAGGGTATCACGTCCAAAGGGTGTGGCTGCTAATCTTCACACCCTTACGGCTAGAAATTCATTAAGCTTTCATTGAACATTGTGCTTTCGCCTTGTCTGTCAAAAGTTCGTTAAAGTACATCGCTCCCAGATTTGTTCTTAAGCAATTCTTCTTCGTTGACTTTAAACATCAATCACGATTGGCGCCAACAGAATTTCACAAACGCTCTTGATGTCGATTCATCTATTTCAAAAGATTATTGTCTTGGAGGACTCTAAAGTAACCCTAAATGGGAGTGAATGATCATAGCATCGTATAAATATAAAAGGTGTCGGCTAACGTCGAGATTTTGGACCAGGTACCCCTTCTGGTACCTGGTGCTGCTCAGCGCAAATGAATCTTCCTTTGTTCTAAAACTTTTAAAAGTAATGTTGTTTCTTGATTTTCATAAAAACAGTACCATATAATAGGACAACGGATAGAAAAAACAAAATAAACAACAACAAAAAACACCTAGGCTACTTAAAGGTAAAAAATGTTCTATAAAGCCCCTACTCGGGGCAGAGTGCCTAGGAGGCTGGCAGCGTTGCCTCTTTGGATCACTGGGCTGATCGTTTGCGCAAAATAGCTGCCAGCCCTCCTGTCGCCTGTAGCCTCGAATAGCCGCCATGAGAGGCATTTGAGGAACATTTTCCTCTCAGGACCCTAGCAATCAAGGGCCTCCACGGCGAACGGCAGGAAAACGTAGCTGTCACCCAATCCCTGGTAGGTCCTATTTTTCCCGACTCTAACTCTTGATTTTAATTGTTTCAAACACGGTGAATCATTAGTATTCATTACTGTACGCTATCCAGTCATCTAAATTAAAGCCTGTGACTGAAAACAAGGATAATACAGAGTGTTGCTAACATCATTAATTCACGATAGGTACACTGATTTCACAAATAAAGTTTAAGCATTCATCGGAGTGACAGTGTTCGAGATATTATTTGTGAAGTAGAATTGATACCAGGAGTGCGGATTTTGAATCTCATTCGCTGAGTTCAGCAGTTGAAAATGTCAAAATTACTGTGGAGATACGCATTTTTCTACTGCTGATTTGACTTTAAAAAATCGCACTCCTGAAGAATGATTTTTGAAAGATAAATCATCAGTAGAAAGATGCATATCTCCAAAGTAATTTTGACATTTTCAACTGCTGAACTCAGCGAATGAGATTCAAAAATCATCATCCTGCTCTAGAAGCCACCACCGCCTTTTATTTCTTTAGTGATTATAATCGTCGATGACCAGTAATTAAGTGACATAGGATGTAGTGACTAAGGAGACCAGCCGTTTGAACAGAAATGTTAACTTTCGTTCGTCGTACGACTAACTATTGATGGCTTTGCATATAGCGTACGGGGATCAAAAGCGATGCTACGCTACGTGCCTCCACTTGCAATCACGCATGTAGCTTAGGATATGGAGATTTGATGAAAGCCAATTCTATCTTTAGAAGGATAGATTACGTTATTCCAAAGCACCTGGTGGGAAAGTTGTTTTTTGTTGCTTGCCATGATTCATTTTCTTATATTTATGGACATTTCTTTTGGTACGACAAGATAACAACATTCTAAAACCGTTCGAAGATATGAAATGTTGTCGATTATTTGAGAGTACCTACATTTTTGTCAATTTCGATAGCCTATAAAGGTAACTAACCCACAATGACCTGTCTCCCTGCATAATATACAAGCATGTGTAGGCTAAGTATGCAAACATCACCAATTTAACAGGAAACGGATATTCGACTTATGAATTGTAATTCGTTGTAATTTGTTTATCGCGTTAACTCACGTTTCATTTGGCTACGTTAGGAACTAAAATAAATATGTTTTATTTTAACAATTTAATGTACACACTAAAATACAGATGAATTCATACAGCATAGTAGACAAGTACAAAGGGCGGGCTTATCTCTGAAGAGATAAGTAACTTTTAAGGTTAAACGAGATTAGGAAAAATAAACTACAAATATTGTTAAGCCCATAGGTATATCCTTCTAGAGGGTAGGCCTGTCCCTGCAGTGGGACGTAAATTTAGGCTGATGATGATGATATTTTTACGCGCACAAAATAACGGTACGCACGCACACAATTTTTAGAAGATCTAAGAGGGAGGTTACACGTTCAGTATTTCGTCATTCTGGTCCATCAGTCTGGTCATGTTTATTTGATTTGAAGGGAAACTGATATACTGAACCACCATGTTAGTCGGGTCAATCTCGAGTCAGTTTCCCTTCAAATCAAATATACATGACCAGACTGATGGACCAGACTGATGAAATACTGACCGTTTAGCCTCCCTCTAACGCACGTGGCCTTTGGAAAACGATCTTTTATATCATAACGATTTTGTTGACGATTCGCATCGCAGCAGCTAATATAACTTGAAGCCATCCCACCCACGATAAAGATTTGTTTTTTACAGAAGTGTCGGTATCTTCTCAACTTCTCACTACCTGCAAATAAATGTAACTTCACCCGAGGTTCTTTAAGCAGAAAATGCTGGATAATAAAACATTCCATTTTTATTGTGTTTTTCTGAGGATTTTATTATCTCGTACAATGAGCTTTAAAAACATTTCCTTGAACTATGATTGCAGGTACGTTACCTGATCTTGAATAGCAACTAATGGTTATGTCAATAAGAAACTCTACACTAGTTGAATTGAATTACCTACAGGGTTCGACGGCTGCGTTTACACGCTTTAAATATTTATCAAATTGGATACCTTTCAAAAGGGGTTCGTTGGATACGAAATAAGAAATATTTATGTAGTGCAGCCACAGTATGTAAATTAGTTCATAAATTGTCGTAACATGTAAATACGTAATTTAAATATAGTTATGCATATCTGATATAATTTAAATTATTTCATATGCAATTTTATAAATATTCAGACACATTTCAGACAGTTTAATCAAGTATTTGACGTTTAAAACGATGTAATGACCATAATATAATAAATTAATCTTTCAGGTGAATATTTATTTATTAAACAGACTTGACTTTCGTTGTTTTCTGGTACAGTATCTTGTATTTAATTAGTGCTTTCATAATCTAACGACCATAATCCCTTTCGGGGTGATCAGAAATAAATAAATAACGCTCACAGGCACATACATTGTTATGATCCCAAGTAAGCCTCAGGCTTTTTGTTATGGGAATCATACAACAACGGCACAAACATATAACATCCATGACCGAACCGGGATTCGAACCCAGAACCCTGTTTTGGCAGTCCGGCGTGGTAACCATTACACCAACCGTAGAAAGTTTGCTATAAATTCCAACTATACAGGGGGTAAGGAACAGCCTTCCGCAGACTGAAACGGTGAATTCAGACCATCAAACTGAAACTTTCACTATAGACACTGCCTCAGGAAAAAAAAATCTGCTGTTTCATACAAAACTGCTGTTCGTTTCAGTTTGCGGAGGCCATTCCGTCCCTTACACCATGTATTAATAAGAGATCAGTTGCACCAATGCAGCAATGCTTACATTTAGAATAGCTTTTAATATCAAAATAACTTAATACCGACCGACTAATGCTTGTTTCCGGCGAACAGTGTCTTATAATACAGTGAATTTCTCGGACCTTTCATCCGTAGCCGGATAGGCTAAAAGGATAAAACTGGTCCTTCGAGCCGGATCCTATCTCTCGCTAATTACTTAATTACCACTGTTATACATAACCGTGCTTCACAACGTAACGTAGATACAATGCGGTTTATAAATAGGGCAGTAGACGAGAGAACACTTCCGGCCCATCGTCGGGCCCGCAGCTTTGGCGGCCCGTCTCCATTATTATGCTCATACTAACATACATACAAATATGCGTACATACGTGCAAGCAACAATTACGTTTGATGGGAGTTTCACCGCCCTTTTTCTCCGGTCCCGTCTCGCTGACGTTTGATTCCGTTTGATGTTTTCTCTTTAATTATGTTTAGGTACTGCTGCTCAATAGTGGACATTATTTTTATTATTTTTAACTACCTGTGCCCAGCATGATTTGCAATGCTCCTTGTTTTCCGACACACACTTGGCCATTCTTTTCTCTATACACCTTATTCGAAATGTAATGAACATTGAAATAAAAAATTGCCAAATCTGTCCAGCCGTTCTCAAATGCTGTGCTTACCAGCGAACAGCATTTCAATTTTAGATTTTCAGCCTCCCTTTTCTTTGACCCTTTTGGAATAACAAACATAAGAAATAAATATTTTAAGGCCATGTCTGTCGAACGTAGGAGAGGTGGCTAAAATCGTTGAACCCTGGATCCTAAAAAACAGTAATATACAGGCTAACAAAAAATATTAATATAAATTCTTAAAGAAGGGCTTTCACTGATGCCTAAACATTATCTAAAAATAAATCCTTTCTCAGCTACTAATAATTTCATATCCAAAAAGGGAAAGAACGTCCTCAAAATCCATTTACTTATCCACCCCACCGAGAATGGGATGAAAGTGACATCGCTAACATCGTTTTTGTCGCTTCACTTCGCCGTAATGCGACGAGAGATTTATTATTTGCTATAGCTTTATTTTAAGCTATGTTTTGTATTGTGTACGAGCTACGAGCTGTCTGTGGTCAGACTCATTAGCATTAATTAATACAAATGTTTGTGCTTGCTTCGAATGCTAATAAAAAGCTGTACACACACATAGAGTATCTCAAAAATTTTTTGTTCACTTCCCATACGATTATTGTGATCTGGAAATCCGAAAAACTTGGTTTAGATTTAGAAAAATCGTCGTTTCAGAAAGCGTTTGCAATTTTATTTTAAAGGAAAAAAATTAAAAGCAAACATGGTATACATGTGTATTACTAAGAGTCAGAGTGAAACAGGAATACGCCATTGCATACATTTACCGCTACGCTACCAAGCGGGGGTGAGGTTAAAATTGGTGGGAGGCAGGGAGTGTCCATACCGTCTATGTAGTAGATACTAGATACAGTCTTTCTTATACAAATACAAATACAAATACAAATATCTTTATTAACAAAATAGAAATTCAGTACACATGATACAATGGACCCCGCATGCGGCAAGCCAGAATCTCGGGAATCCTCTACGATTTATCAGGAAAAATTACAAATTTTAGGACAGAGTGAGCGAAGTTAATAATTATGAGATTTAACATTTGAAACAATTTTACAAGGAAATTTTACGTATAAACAGAAAATGAAATTAAACTAATATATAGGTAACGAAGACATGCAATGATATTTAAAAACCTACCCATTTAATTAACAGTTTTGAAATAGCAGGCTATAAAATAATATGTGAGTGGGTGTGTGTGTGTGTGGGGGTGTGTGTGTGTGTGTATGTGTATATATATATGTGTGTGTTAGTGAGTTGATGTTTTAATAAGGAACGGCTAAGAGTGATTCAGTGGCAACATAATCGAGGGACTTTAAATACTTGGTTACTTTATGTTTGACCTCTCTGGCACTAAGGTCTTTTAGGTTACATATCCCGGTAACTTTGCTGTATAGAAAGGGGAACAGAAATGATCTGAAACGTTGAGCAAAGGTGGTCTTCACTCTCTGTGTTTTTATTATCATTCGGCGGCTCTGCTCGGACTTCATGAAATCAGATGAGTTCATATAAAATTTATGAAAGGTGTTTATTGCCTTGAGTATGTACAGTTGGCGGACAGTTAGTACCTGCGCTTCCTGATTGAGTAGATCAGTACTGAAGCGATATTTTTTGCCCAGCATTACCTTGAGGACTGATCTTTGGGCTCTTTCAACGACAATGATGTGCGTTTTTGCAGCACTACCCCAAGCAGTCACACAGTAGAGGAGAATAGATTGGCAAATTGCAGAATATACCATTGCAAGAACTTTTTCACTGGCACCGTCTCTCAACAGCTTCATAATATGGATCACTTTTCTCACTCGACCCGAGAGAGCTTTGATGTGAGGCCTAAACGTTAATTTCTCATCCAACACAACACCCAGGTACTTGGTAGATTCCACTCTTCTCAGAGAGTAGCAAAAACACGGCTGATTGCAGCAAAAACACGGCTGATTGCAGCTACTGCAAGAGTGAATGCTGAGAGAGAGTGAAGAAGGAGGAGCGGATGCTTTAGTTTTATGGAAGCACATGTAATTTGTCTTCACTGAGTTGAGCGTGAGTAGGTTGTGTTTCAACCAGTTTGCAACCATTGTCATACCGCTGTCAGCGATGGAGAAGACTTGAGGCCAACTGGGGCCGCAAAAGATCAGGGCCGTGTCATCGGCGTAGCAAACAACATCCACGTCCAAATCAGAAGCAAAGAGATGAGTCAAGTCGTTGATGTATATGATGAATAACAAAGGGCCCAGAATGCTTCCCTGAGGTACTCCAAAAGAGACGTTAGCAGAGCGACTGACATATTCTGCTACCTTGACATGCTGTTTCCTGTTCGCAAGATAGCTAGAGAACCAATTTAGGGCTATGCCCCTAACACCCATGGCCTCCAGTTTTCGCAACAGAATGGGATGGGAAACAGTGTCAAACGCCTTGGAGAGGTCGAGGAATACGCCCAGGCATGCGTGACCGCTATCCAGGGTACCAGAGACTTTATCCAACAGAAGGTTGACAGCTTCTTCAGTGGACCGCCCCCTACGGAAGCCGAATTGATTTGGAGAAATCAGGTTGTGTGAATCCATAAACCCAGTGAGACGCACATTAACAATCCTTTCCAGTAATTTAGAAAAGACGCTAAGTAAGGAGATGGGCCTATAATTGGAAGGATCAATGTTAGAGCCACTCTTATAAATTGGAACAATTGCTGCAGTCTTCCAGCAATCAGGAAACTCTCCCGTGGACAGACTAAGATTAAAAGCATATGCAAGTGGTTCAAGTATCACGGGGCAAATCCTCTTCACCAACCTATTGCCGAAACCGTCCAAACCTGGTGCACTGTTACTCTTGAGCTGTTGGATGATCAACCTCACCTCATCAGGATCAGTGGGGATCATGAAGAAGGAATGGGTAGCGAGAGTATAGCTAGTGCTTGCCAGCTCTTGTTCCGTTTTACCTAAGTCTTTTAGAGTTTCATTAGCAAGGTATACTTTGCCATTGTCCCAAAATCTAACGTCTTGCTACAAAATACCTAAATACTTGGTCTTTTTTTAAGTAGAAGTGAGGTTTTAGGTCTTAAATACGACACTTGACACTGTCAGGCTCGCCGAATACCATCTTGGAACCATTGGCACCAAAAGTAGAAGGGGTACCTATTTATCAAATAAAACAGGTCAGGAAGCATTAATAGTTTAATGTTGAATTGTTACATAACCCAATTAGACTCTGTAGAAAATCTCTACGTTAACTGCACAGTTAGTTAAAATATGAAAACTTTAATTTTGAATAATTATATCTTCAACCGTATTAACGTCGTGTTTTTCAGCAGTCGTGTCTGCCTTTACTGATTTAAGCGAACACTAAATCCTTTTTAACCCAATTTTATCGCGAGCTAGCTGTCTTCTCTTCTATATTACTAGAGTAATTCTTTCTCATATTATTTTCAATCCGCTAAATGGCTTCTGCTTGTTTTTGACTCGACTATTTAAATATTTTTCAGATTGGTTTTTTTCTTTTTTAGGGTTCCGTACCCTAAGGGTTAAAACGGGACCCTATTACTAAGCCTACGTTGTCGGTCCGTCCGTCCGTCCGTCCGTCCGTCCGTCCGTCCGTCCGTCCGTCTGTCCGTCTATCCGTCCGTCCGTCCGTCTGTCCTACCTATTTAGGGCTGTAACTTTTGGACCGTAATAACTAGATAGTTGAAATTTTCTCAGATTATGCGTTATTACGGCGGATTTGTAAACAAATAATAAAAATGTCAAAAAGTTAAAAATTAAAGGGGGTTCTCAACATGAAACTAGTTTTTATCAACGTTTTTTCTTCAAGCTCTATCGTAAAAATGATAATACATACAAGCGTCAAACTTAGTGTGATTATAGAGCAAACTCTACAAAATAACAACAAATACTAAAAACCGGCCAAGTGTGAGTCGGTCTTGCGCTTAAGGTCCCGGACAAAAAAAGTTTTTTTTTCTAAGTTAATAATGTTGTGTTCTGTGGTGGTGTGGTACGAAACCCTCGGTGCGCGAGTAGCCCGACTCGCAGTTGACCGGTTTTATTATTCATATTTCGACTGTATTTCCAACTTCTTTCAATCTTTTATCTTATAATTGAATTTAAATCAAAGCAGCAGTTTCATATTGATTTGTTGCTTCGCATAATTTACCTACTCCGTGTTCATCTCTACAGGGTGAAATTGATATCATTGGCATCCTTTTAAACTAAGAATCTACCCATCAAACTGAACAATTTTTACTATGGGAGCAACCCGATCGGAGCATCTAAAAAATCTGCTGTTCCATACTAAACTGCAATGCGTACTCGACTCAAGTGTATGCAACAGCACATTTTTTTTTTGCTCCGATCGGTTTGCTCCCGTAGTAAAAGTTGTTCAGTTTGCCCAGACTCTTAGTTTAAAAGGATGCCAATGATATCAATTTCATCCTGTATACAACGTGTTAATGAATTTACGCAAAACTAGAAAGTAGTTTTTTTAGAATCGAGAGCAGAATCGAATTATCATGATTTCAACATAGGTAATTTTTTTCAAAATATTAAGTAATTTGTATGCAAAATTTAAAAATTTTTGAACCCGATGTCAACCCACCGCACGGGCACACTCATCCTACTTACTACTAAAACAAAATTTTAGCGCTTTCTTTCAGTGCTGAAATGATAACAAATCATTTTTGCCTCAAAACTTAAAATGCGAATAACTTAAAATTTTAACTATCAAAATAATGAAATTATTGTTTCAATCTAATTATTTTGTTATAAATCAGTTGGGGTGTATGAGGTTTTGCGCTAATTTATTAACACGTTGTATAGTTTCAGACGTCGTTTGACCCTAGTACAATGGCGACTTCCCTTGTAACCCACTGTCATCAATAACAACTAGCTAGACTGTCGTCGGACAGTGGCCGAGCCGATTGATTGGTAAATTGACGCCGTCGCCGCGTTGTCGTCTCCGTCCACGCCTTCCTGTCTCTGTCTCGTGCTCTTTTAGCATTCAATTCATCTGCTAAAGACCATCTTATGTGCTTTTAGTTGTTATTTTCATCAACATTTGATTTGACTAGTTGAGGTAGCTATCCTTTTGCCAGTCAAAACACTGCACAAGAAACCTTATTAATAACGTTCACGGGAGAAAATGGTGTGGCTCATTCTGAGCTGAAACCACACGATAAGTTCTGATAATTCAAATTATTAGTTTTATTTTATGTTAAATCAGCTCGTTAATATTCTGAAAGTCGGTCTCAATGCTTTCAGTTTCACGTAATAAACATTAACCGTCCATAATGTACTCGCTTCACAATGAAATGTTAATCAAAAGTGAAAATTGTGCCGTTTAGTTTACCTAGCGAAGGGAGCCAATGACGGCTTCAGCATGACGGTTTAATTAACATTAAAGCGCGGTGTGTGGGCGAACCGGCTTGGGCCACGCAATAATACTACAATAGCATTATGCTATAGCATGCAATAACACAAAGGAAGCCCGTGATATACCTAATGTCTCCCATAATCTACCTTTTCACAAATTCCTTCTGATGCCACTTCTGAATGTTAAAATATGCAAACATCCATACGTTGCAGACGAAATAGCTAGTAACGCTCTCAATATTCCAAAGAAACGGCATTCTAATCGCTACGGAGGTCCCTCGCCCATAAATATTGCATGGGAGGAGTGCGTTACGAAATATTTAAGGGATATTGAAGACTAGCGTCGAGCGGCGTTTGTAGGTCAGAGAGGCGAGGCGTCGCTCTCCAGTTTAGTGCCGCCTCTCGTCGCGACGCTCCCTCGCTGACTTTGAAATTCAGAGAGATGTCTCGGTGTAAGACGCCGCGGGTGATTTTCCACCCTCTCGAGCCCGTGACTGCGGGCGCGAGCGACTAGCTGCCTACATCAAAGTGCAAGATTTTATTATTGCGTTACAGGTCGAACGGAGGCAGAGAGCACTTCGTTCCGAAGTTAGCGCAGATTTAATCCCAGTCTATTAACGTTGGAGTTGAGTGCTCGATTTCATTAAAGAAATCTTCAATTAAAATTCGTGTCGCTGCACAAAATACTTGGGCGTTGCCTCGTCATCCTCGTCCTAATGAGTTTATTTTTTGCTTCAGACTCCGTGTTCAATGCTTCAAAGTGGAAAACATTGTAATACGGATAATTGCCGGTCTAAAATGTAATTATGTGTCATAAACCGGCGGTCGTTAGCGTTGCACTGCATGCAACTTGCAACACACGGGACCTCTGTTTGTCGAGTTAATTGCCCTGTCGAAAACACTACCAAAACAGCTATTCTGGATATTTTCTGTCAGATACTTTTTGTCCTGACGTACCCGAAGCTATCTCAATAATTACTTAAGTTTTATCCCAATCTTGAAACCGAATGAAACTGAGCTCGATAAAACATGGCGTCGTATGTCAGCTTAGAGGCATCGTCCAAAAGGGCGAAAGGACGGCGCGGACGTCGATCCCTCGGCCGATGCACGATGGATCCACCATGCGATATGATTGTTTTGAGCGATAAGCCTGACTGACGGATAGCGGCTCAGGTGGAAGATTAACATGTCCTCGGAGTCCGATGACGTGGACACTGCTGCGAATAGGTGAGGATAATGATCTGCCGTGTTGACATTTCTGCATTTTAAATTAAAAAGAAAAAAAAAACAGAGTTTCTCCTACTTTTTTTTGGATTAATTCCAAAATATTCTCCAGAAATTACATACTTGTATATTTCGAGGTTAGGTTTTGCATCGACCCGATAAACAACATCCAGGGATGAAAGCAGAATATGGATAATGAAAGAAAAGCTTGTCCCTTTCGAATTCCGAAGTCAAACTACACTTATGAAAATGGGCATCTATGAATGAATGAGACTAACACTGCAAATGGATTGCAGGCGATGCTTACCGCAGACATCGCAAACGAAGTAACACGTGTAAACAAAATAAACAAGCCGCTATCTCAGCGAGCAGACATACATAGAAACGCACTCAGATTCAGCGTCCGAGTATGATAAATGAACTGGCTCCCGAACCCTCCAATTCTTCTCTTTAATACTAACTCCACATATGGGGGGAATGTGGGAGGGAAATGTGACAGTAATGGAAAGATGTGGCGCCGGAGTAACCGCAAGGGAAATACATTAAGCTTATTATTTTACTAGAGATTATTAAATTGGACAATGAAAAATGTTCATAGTATACAGATACACTAGTTGTTAGATATGACTTTACTCAAGCTTGCCGGATTTGCACCGCAAACTGACTTACTGAACATCCAATGAACGGACCAATTCGATAATCCGGGCGACAAATACGATCAATTTATCGTCCACAACGTGCTCGGCAATCTCCTGTGATAAATGAGAGCGACGCTGTGCCCTTCCCGTCATATTTTATTCTAATACGAGGCTTTGTCGATCCTTCCATCGACAGTACGATACAAGTATATATCCCGAATTTCGAATTAAAGGCCTCAGTTTATCGAATTGATTGGCAGGTGCTTAAAGATTTGGCAGATTGCATTGATGGTGAATTAACATTATGCCTTCGTGGACACGTTTGCGGGACACGCTCGGAATACGTGAGTAAATTTTATTTTCAACGAATGGGTACTTTAAGTAATTAATTTATCCTAATGAATCTCATAAAGTAACCGAAAACAAAAATACAAAAAGCGGACAGAAAAACAGGAGGGATGCGACAAAGGTACAGGTACCGGTAACAAAGATAATGATGCGGACGAAGTATTCAAACTGTAATCTCTAAACCAGTTGGATAGGGTCTAAATTCTGTTTTAAAATGAATTTGTAGAACGCAAAATTAGATTGTGTTGTAATCTAAAGGATGCAGAGGAGACAGTGTTGCCACAAAGCGACGCGGCGAGTGTCGAGAATACGCAAACAGGTGTCGACTCCGGGGCTATATTTGCATATAAATAGAGTTCCTGCTTAACTGTAACACTGCCTCGTCCCTTTCTTTCTTGCCCACCGGTCATAGCGATAGAGCAGTACAGAGCGTTACGCCTCCTTGCACGCGCTGTACGCAAGTACTAGTGACTCCAGGAGATTCTATTTATGAACGGTGATGTAACATAGACATCAAAACTCGTCGAATAAGCATCTAGTAAGCCTATTATTATCTGGCCAATGAATTGTACTTGATATCGACATTTCATCAATATTTAGGAGCTGATATCCCATCGTTTCTAATTTTTGTCAAAAAGCAAATACGTTTTAAGGCTTTGGAAAGTTTCCTGTAAGGTTGCTCGCTTTTATTATAGGAACTTAGGAACCTGTTGTTAGGCTTAGGACCTAAACATTACATCGTTGTATGTTCCTTTACTAGGCATGAAAAAGTTCAATGCCTACGCTCTACGAATAGATAAGAAGACATGAATTATTGAGTTTGAGTGCACCTCTGGAATATTAATATCCTACTCATAGTCTCTGACAGTCTTCAACTCCAGCTGCGAATGTATAAACTATAGCACCGGTGCCAGGTGATTAGTGGTCCGTTGTCGGGCGGGCCGGTTCCGCACCTCTTCCGCTGGCATTTTTTTTATCGTTTCTCTATTACATCATAGGAACACGCGCCATCTCAGTGCTTGACCCGTCTGCGTAGGCGCAGGTGACACGCGAACTGAACATTATTTCGACTTCGACGTCCAACAAAATACGTCCTAACTAGTTCTGTTATCCGAGACCCCTGTTATTTGAGTTCTTTTTTTGTGGCGAGCGTTTTCTATTTGTTCCGTCGGGCCCTTTTTTTGCTGGGTTGCACCGCCCGTCTTCGAAGGTTCGGAGCGTTTTTACTCGGGCACCGGGTAGAGGGGACGCGAGGGGCAAGGCGGACCCCCCCTCCGTGCCCGGCCCGTCCTTGGCCCGAGCGTTCACCTTGGCGCGCTGCGCTGCCGCCGTACCACAGGTAACAAAGTTCCGCGAACTACGTGATTTCTATGGCTGTCCGCCGAAAGTGGATCTTGAAGTAGGTATCTCGGGACCCATTCGCCCGACGATAATATTACTGGGAACTCTGTAATGAAACACTGAGACTACCCTCCGGCTGATCAGACCCCCATCGGAGCTATATGCTCTTCATGCACTTTTTACAGTATCTAATGTCTTATCCGTTTACCCAGAACATAATCCTCCTTAGAAACGAACTGGGACGATTGAGAATCGACGTGGTGGTCTCCTGGGTATTATTACGTATTTTGGCTCCGCTCTAATTACGTGACTTTAAATTTACAATCCCCCCGCGTAGATTTTATTACCTTCGTGGTCCTAACAGTAAGCTGTAAAGTTTTCTATTATTGATATTGCAGCTGCTAAAATTTATGATATAGGAGACTGAACGTGCATACTGAATTGGAGATCCAAAGTGTTGCTTTGAAGACTAGAAACTATTTCTCTCTTATTACGAATCTTACAAGACATACTATAATCCCAAGCAAATGCCAGTGCTCTGTGAAGAAGAAACTTGCCTTCTTAATCCAACAGCTTTGATTGATGGCATATTTTGATTTACTGCTCCAAAGGTGTGACCGGTCAGTAATATCCAACGAGTCCGGAGTTAGCACGCATTATGGAGGATTGATGACCATGGAAGAAATATTAAAATAGTGAAATATTCCCAGCTAAACAAAATATGTTCCTTTTATCTGAAGTTCTTGGTGTTTCAAATTAAAGTCTCTATTTAGATTGTTATTCTCTGAGAATTTTTAAATTGTTTTCACGGAAACGAGATAAATGCTACGATAAACTTGGGCTGTGCGAGGGTCAATCGTGAAAGTTTTTATGTGAGTATATGTCGACAGTATCTATGCTGTGCATCAAGCTCGTCCATGTTATATTACATCGTCATGTGTTGTATCAGAGTTGTTACTTGAAAAGAGTTGGCATGTCTTTTTCAATCCTATTTTTACAACATTTTTATGTTCGGCACGTTGATTTACTGCTTCAAGAGTGTATTTGTGGCTTACAACAGAATATTTCGCTGGGTTATAGGCGTTTTAGTGCTTTTAGTGCCTTCGAGTCGACGTCTGCCTTGGGTTCGTTAACCTGCCCTCCTGTCATATCAATCACGCCATTGACTCACTCCTAACGAGGTCCTGATCGTTTCGGCACATGATTTACTCCTTTCAGTAAAGCTGGGTGTAATGGATATTGTTTTCCGACTCGGAGTTTCTGATTATTAAGATGTATTCGGATCAGTGCAGCGGGTCCCAAAGCTCGACGACCGTAATCTTATCGCATTAGAGGCCGGACATAGGAAGGGCATTAAATTTGAACGATCGTCGTGGAGCGGCGGGCAGAACGAACGCGCCTGAAACCGGTCGGCCGTCCGTAAATAATGGATTAGAGGTGGGGTGCGGAGCGAGGAGGGGGGGAGGTGGCGCACGCACCGGCTGCGCGCGCGGGCGCGGCGGGGAGGGGAGGGCGGGGGACTGCGCCTCCCGTCAGCTGTTGCGCGCCCGGGACCGCGCGCACTGCCGCCTGCCGCCAATGCATCGGCGTTGTTGGCGCGCGCCGCCCGTCTCGCGACCCCGTCCCCGTGACAGTGACATAGTGCTGTGTGACAACTCGATCAGTGCCCCGACCGACAGTGTGTGCCCGTGCCTTTGCCTTGTGTTGTGTGTGAGCATGAGGATGTGCAGTGCGCTGACTGCAGCGAGGAGCTGACCGCCACACCGCGGAGCCGCCGGGCGATGAGAAGTTATGTTACGCCACCGACCGAGGTGATTATCCCGACCTCGGGCCTAAACCGTGTATGCATGTGGGAGCGCCCGCCCCGAGCCGCCATGCCATGGAGGATCCGATCCCGTGTCGATGTTGTAGTGTAGACCGTTATTCTGCCATGAGTTCGTAGTATTCTGTAAGCAATACCGAGTTTTTATTTTGGCGCTTTTATGAGGGCTACTAAAAAAAGGTGGATTTTTTGTCGAAATTTTTAACAATGGTGTCGCCCTTATGCTTGGGGGACTAACTGTTCACAGGCGGCTGTATATTTTTTGCATCTCTGACGGTTTTTTTGGGTATTCGTGAGAAAAAATATTTTATACGGAAACCGGTATTTAACTTACCTTTGGGTAGGTATATAAGATCTTTCTACTTTACAGATCTTGTTGCACACTACTCTGATTTTAGTTGTAAATTAGTATTTGTCTATCATTTACTCTGAAATAGATATGAGTGACGCGATTCTTTTAAATCAATTAAATTATGATGGTGACATTTGGATCCATAAATATTTATTATAGTTACTTACACCACCAATCAATGCACTGCATTTCTTATAGTTGGCAATTATTAGCATTGACAAATTATTAATATTTAATTACGTCAAAAGCGTCAACAGTATCTTTAAATTATACCTACCAGTACAGTTAATATTTGTTAAAGAAATAAATCAAAAAGTTTATTAAAAGTAACGATGGGATGCGAAATGTACTGTAATACGTAATAGGTACTCTTTATGTTATAATATTTAGAATTTTGGAATACCCCATCTCAGATTTTACCCCATGTAGGAGTTAGTATACGTAGCGAGCATGGTATAATTAGTTAATTACGTTATTGTTTTAATATTTCCCTATATGAAAATAATATCCTCTGTATTAGGCATTATACCTCTGAAAACGTTTTCTGCTAAAGGAAGTTAATTTATTTAAACAATATATAATTTAGATTTTATACTCATTATCAGTAATTAAATTACCTCATGTGATTATTATTTCATCATTAATTATTCACGAGCACAATATTTTTTTAAAATAATGCTTTATCTTTCATAAAAATAAAATAAGTCACAAGTTTCATTGATGTTTTATTATCTTAAATCGATGTTATATAAGACTAAACTAAGTATAACTGGATGGAATCCGCCTCAGTTCCGCGACATTAGCATGTAATTCCTAGATCGTTAGCACATTGCGTTAAAGAGCAAAAGCCTAATCATAGGCAGGTGTATCTAGCACCTTGTCTTAGCCTTCCCTTCTATCTATTGAATAATTTATCTATTCTTTGTTAGGTATAACTTTATTAAAACTTCGCAATCATAAAAGGTGGTGTAAGCTATATAAGGAAGTCATTGAAATTCTTGATGATTCCGAAGGGAAGTTACAAGGAGTGACTCCTTAAGTATCATGTTTAGAGCTTTAGCATTACTCATGAAATTACGATTATACTACTCTGTATTTCTTAGGGGCAATATAATTAGCTAATCTTCCTCCAGAAGTCCAGAGACTCATATGAAGTCATAGAATGCTCTAAATAAATTATCATATTATTTCATCATGCGGTGCTGACTCGTTTGTAAAACAATGTGCTGTTTGTCGTAGCATTTATTACCGTAATCTGATAAAACATACGTGACGTGTGTGATGTGATGTGAGTCAGTGTGATATTGATAATGTAGATATCACACTTTTTCATTAACACCACGTGTCAATTCATGCGACGAGCAGATGCCGCGTTTTTGTTCTCATTATTTTTACTTTTAGTACACATTTCTTACTAGATCCACATCCCTGTATTTTTTAAGTTGCCGACCGTACACATGCAAAACAAATAAAAGTTTTTTGCTTACATTTTTCTTTATTTATCTTCATTGTATATATTATGTATCGGCATTCTGGAACTATTAAGTTTTATGTAGATCATTGTATCTTGTATCCCTATTTTCTGTCAAGTGCGGAGAATATTTTTTTTTCCAAACAAAAAAACGAAAGTTCTTGTGTCTTTTTTATCGTTTATAAGTTCATAACCATCGTATCTCTTTTTGCACATTCTAAAGCTATTAAACGAAGCTTTACGACCCATCACTTTTGTACCTGCGATTTCATTTTCTGTGAACTATAGATACATGTTTCAGCACTTCGCCTCCATTGTCATTTTAATTTCTGCCGTTATTCATTTGTTTGTTTCAAGGTCTCTTTTTGTCTTTTTTCGCGTGATTTGTTTTTGAATATCCTTTGTGTTAAACCGACATTTATATTTGGATGCAAGTTGTTAAAAAATGAATTTAAATGAGATTTCAAAATTGTTTTCATATTCAGATTCTTTGCTTCATACCTGTTCATGTTGTTGCTTCTTTTAACTGTGTGTTTGTTATTTTCCTTCAGAGTTTAAATGTAAATTATTATGATTTAGTCAATTAAGGAGCTAACCCTGTCTTCGCAGATCGTTGGACGGCTGGCTGCATCGCCGGTGCATCGAGCGCATAATGCGATTTAAAAGCAATCTCGCCGTCGCGTACGCTCAATTTCCGTACCAAATGTCGAATGTTGCTACGATTTTATATCATCTACTTTGGATACGTTTCATTGAAATATTTTATCAGATGTTTTACTCGCAGTTCCGATATTGGGTAAATCTCAACTTAAATAGATAAGCGGATAGGGATTTAAGTACCCAATTTCACTTTAATTAAAATTTATATTCACTATTGCTTTTGCAGTAATAAAACTAACAGGAACTGACGTTGTAACTTAAGATTCATTTCCCATTTAGGTAGAGGTATTGAAATTTAATATCTTAAGGTTTACGGATTATTGCATGTTCCATCAAAACCAGCTCTTTAAAGGACTTCCCACGAACAAGTTGATTAACTGGTTTCTTAGTAGCTGTAATATCTTTTAAACCTTTTCATAATTTTTCATATTCATTATTTGGGTTATTGATAACTTTAGAACAGTTTAATTTCCCAGTATTCCTTTATTATTGCATTGTGGTTCTGTTATTATTTTGTGTTAAATTCAATATAATTATGTTTACCAAGAAGATTTTGCTTACTACAAGTATGACTGTATTTAATTTAAACTACACTATAATTTCTAGCAGCATCACAAGGATAATTGAAGGAAGCACCAGTTTATACTTACTCGTATCAAATCAAATTCGTCAATATTTATGTAACACAAGTTGTCTATTTTTCCTCTAAATGAATGATAAATCGAATTGAGCTAATTATTACGTTTCGTACGACTGAGTTATTGTTTTGGTACATTCTATTATTCTACACGATGATTTTATGCTGTAAAACTCGTATTGTCATTCCGATTTCAATTACTGTTCAAATAAAAACATACTACAAGGATCTTGTGTAACGTAATCAATAATCTGTTGCTAAAAATTCAGGGTTTTACGTCATTATGGAAACATTTCTCGAGTTACGTACGTACACAGGCAGGCTCGAAGATTGTTTACTCTTTATATAATTAGTTTAGCCGTAATCCGACATTCTATTGTTCTTTCCATTCATCCAGGCTTACATCATTCGACACAATTCGTTTTGCTAAGTAGGACAACGGTTCTTGTACTACAATTAATTTGAACTTTACTCTTGTCTGTTACTATGCTACATAATTTTGGTCTATTTCACAAGTCTGGTCAGTGTTATCTCTGCTGGTCAACAATCCTTTGTGTTTTATTTAATCAATCTAACAGTGTTTGTACTAGATAACATTAGTTAGCACTTAGCAATGAGTAGAAAGGTGGCTACTAAATCTCAGGACTTAATGTATAGAGTATTAAATCATCGATTCCCATGTTTACACATATTTTCTATTCAGTTAGGTAATGGTCTTTATATTATAAAGTTATTTCATAATTATATTTGTGTTAATGTAAATGCATAATTAGATATGTTCATCTAAATGTTTTTAATATCATACCGAACATGGCAATAATCGAATTTGGTTAGGAATTCTCACGTTTTATGCCTTTAATACCTACTCTGATTTGCCCCTTTGCTTGTCTCAATACTATAATTATGATACCTTCTAAATTTTTTCGTTGATATCTACCGGAGTTTGTACTCTTGCCTCCAATCCCAGCTATAATATCGGCTGATGTCATGTATGCGGCATTTAGGTTTACAGCCTCGCTTTATAGTCTTGACATGTTGCTGGTACTTCATTGTTATGTTTAGCTGCTATAAGCATTAGGGCTTTCTGCCATGTAGGTATAATACCTGATGTTGTATTTATGTAATCTAAAAATAAAGAAAAAAAAATATTTTTTTCAATTTTATTTTTTTGTTTCAATAGTTAAGAAATCAATAAATTAAATTAAATACTTACGCGTTTTTGAAATATTAAAGTTTCCTTTTTTGTCATAATGTTTTTTTAGAGTAACGGGGTGTAGTGTAGACCTCAGTTTAAGACGTATCCCCCACTGAACAACCCCTTTCAGAACCGCCTGAGGTGACTAAACTACGTCATTTTAGTAGGTAAAGGTATACTTGTTTTTGACTGGCTTGTCCTTCATTATGTCACTGTGGTTGTGGTGCCTTCCAATCCAAATCAAACTCGAAAATCATTAGAATTTGCATCAAATTTTAAAATGATCTAATTAAGTCATTAAATATTGGTCTTGAAAAAACATTACGGCATTTTTAGATCATAATAATATAATGTGTGGTGTGTGACACAAGTAAAAACGTATAATAGGCTTTTCTTTGAACACAGGATTTATAATGTATTTTATAGGAAAATAAGAAATATACTTTATAGCAAAGCCGAAATGTTGAAAATCATTGCTATATTTTTCATTAATTTGTATGTCTTTCAAATAACAAGAACATAGCTTATAATAAAAACCAGCAAAATATGGCCCAGCCCAGCGTTTACATAGTGGGAGCGTCTTAACTTAACTCAATATTATTCTATTCTAATGGTATGTTATCGACTCGAAAGAAGATTATTTTTATCTACGTCCATATTTTAATTCAGATAGCAACAACATGATTTCATGATTTTTGATAAAGGCGGCAGATTTCATCGCGGTCTTATCATCAAAGCAGATTTGCTTCTTGCTGCCTCGTGTTGTTTTATCATGAAACTATGTAATGCTGATGTCACGCTTGTAATACGGTGTGTTGCTATTGTTATGAAATTGTATAGGATGATTTTTATTGAAGAGATTAATTTTCAAAAAATATTTTCTCAAGATGGAATATCCCCATCATACATTTCTATTTTCTGTCTCTCCGTATTAGTTGTGAATATATTGTATTCTAGAGTTTACCCGCGACTTCGTCCGCACAAATTATGGGTATACCAGATTTTAAATTAGATCATAAACTATCAAACAGAAAAAGTTTAATCAAAATCGGTTCAGTAGTTTTTGCGTGATGCTGGTACATGCAAACAAACAAACAAACAGGCAGGCAAAAATTCTGAAAAAGGCTGATTTGGAATCTGGGACACCTAAAAACCATATCGTAATCTTTTTCATGTAAATATCTTCAATGTTCAGACACACTTCTGTAGTAATAGATACTCTTTCTTATACTGTGCTTCTGTTACAGTATTATAGTAGTTATAAGATAAGATTCGTTATTTATTGTGTTGAATTTAATGGTTCTTTTCAAATGTAAATAGATGGCATTCTCAATCGATTCATTTTGTGTTCTTAAGGTGTTTCAATTTCAACCACTCCAATCCTTTTATCATTCACCAGCAGCTCATTATTAAAAACTAACTGAACAAATTTAAATAATGCTGATAAAAAATAACTAAACCTTTATCACGACACTCGGATCCTGCCATAGATAAAGATTTAAGGAAGATACCAGATTTATAACGTCGTTTTTTCAACAAGTCTGTAACCATCAGTATCTTATACACCACTAGTTTTTAATTCCCAACAACATTTTAAGGATGTATTCAGACAATGTAACTAAAAAATAGTTGGGCCTCCCATAGAAAATCATAAGGCTGATCAGTGATCACTTGACCAACATTTTTTCTTTTTTTCAACCCATGTTCCTTAGGGAAAGTTATATGAGTGACCTTTTTTGCACTAGGTCACTCATATAACTGTGTTTGTACACAACGTTGCAAATAAAGCTTCCTGTTTATAAAATAATACATTACATTAATAAAAGATTAATACTATAGTGAACACGTATGTACTTGTTGATATTATTCTCCTTGTAAACAATGTGCAGCGTTAACTGGCGTGTAATAAAACGTTTTGTACAATAATATATAAAATATATTATGATTTCTAGCTGCTGTTTTAGCATATTGAACTGTTTAATTCATATTTTTATTGTTTAATGTTTCATTCATAAAATATGTATGTAATTTGTTTCAATTGTATTATATTATAATAGGAAGCGGTATATTTTTTATTCCGGTGGACTGAGTTGTATTTTTATTATGCGTTTCTTCTCTCTATAGAGTCGATCTCTTCTATCTCCATTTATTTGCACGCCTTAAAAAGGCATCTCTTCTTATAACCATCATAATTTTTTTTTGTCTTCGTGCTTGGATCCGGGAAGGTCTAAATTTCGAGATCAAGATTTTTTAGCCAGTCTTCCGCTGCCGGGGTTAACCTATGGAGTTTTGTCAATTCCACCGGGGTAACGGCACAGATGACACTCATTCATTCGGCACCACAAAAAAAAATTGGTATTTAAAAAAATTCATACGATATGATGATGGCTATCATCATTACAGGCCTTGATAGGTTTAACAGTTTTAAATATGAGAATGTGCCGTGAACTATATAAAATCTTCGCAGTCCTACGTTAGTAAAGTCGTCACCCAAAGACTCGTTCCAAACTCCTTAAAAAGACCGTAAGTGATCATAATTTCCCCACAAGACTCATTATGCGCCGTCTTCATTCTCGTAATGCGATCGTAACAAAATAAAGCGGGCCGTTCACCTCAACTCCACAAGAGTGAAGTGGACTGGAGTTTCGCGCGTTGTGCGTACGCTAAAAATACGTGCGTCGAACGCGCATGGAATTGTAATACGGCAGACTAGACTTTAGAGTTGCTAGGAGGATGTTAGAGTCTAGAATCTAGATGGGCTTTGTGTCTAATTTGATATCCGATGACTAGACTTTAGAGTTGCTAGGAGGATGTTAGAGTCTAGAATCTAGATGGGCTTTGTGTCTAGTTTGATTGATGCCTTTGTTTGAATGATACAGGTTTTCGAGGTTACAAAGAGAAAAAGATATCTAGAAGTAATAACAACTACATATTTATTTTAGCCGACTAATAGAAAATTAATTTGTCGTTATAAATCTAAATGTGGTAGAGTTTACTAAATTCAATTTGTAACAACATTTTTCTAGTAAAGTCTGCTAAAATAAATAATTATGCAGTCACATACAGAGTGTAAGGTACAGCCTAGCAAATACTGAAACTGAATTCAGTCCATCAAACCGAACAACGTTCACTATGGAGCCAACCTCAGGAAACGCGAGAAAACAAAAGCTGTTTAATACATTTGAGTCAGGCAGGTACAGCAGGTTTGTATGGAACAGCAGACTTTTTTTCGCGTTTTCTCTCCACAGTTGAAGTTGTTTAGTTTGATGGTCTGAATTCACCGTTTCAGTATTTGCTAGGCTGTCCCTTACACCCTCCCTGTATACTAGATATTTTTCTCAGTGTAAGCTGAAATAAGATAGCCGTTGCATATCATGAATATCATGTTTCAGTCAATAAAATAATATGTATCAATCTTCTGTGCAACTTTGAATGATTAATCCAAAGGATTTGTGAAAATTGGTTACCCTTTTCGCACCCAAACTTGATAAACTTCGTATGATAACCTCGGTCGGTTTTAATAAGCACAATAATTGTGTTTTTAATATGGTATACCTATATTAGTAGCTGTATATTTTGATCCGTGCCGTAACGGAACGGATGCGGGACAGGTTTGAATGAAATCGACGATCTGTTAACACGTTAAGTGATTTCAACGTCGATGGTGCTAGGCCCGAGACCCAGTCGTTTGCGTGACCCCTCCGCTTTACTATTGATTTTGTTAGTGTCGTATTTTAAAGGGGGATTTATCGCAACATTCTAGGGGTCTGCCATTGACATACAAAATAATGGACGCCGGGTCTAGTACAAAATTCTCGAAAAAAGTGTCCAAGACTAACCTACACAAGCCTAAGTACGTGTATCACTACATAGTATAAAACAAAGTCGCATCCCGCTGTCTGTCCCTATGTATGCTTAGATCGTTAAAACTACGCAACGGATTTTGATGCGTTTTTTTTATAGATAGAGTAATTCAAGAGGAAGGTTTATATGTATGTAATACATGCATAGTATCAGCATTGCACCCGTGCGAAGCCGGGGCGGGTTGCTAGTAGTAATATCAAGTACAAACCAACTAAAAACATTGAAAATGCTGAAATTCTTTTTCATTTTGCTTGCGTAGTTTTTACCCCATCGGAGCAGGAGCGCGCCGCGTGCCCGTGCGTGCGTGTAGTCGGCCGATCAAACGAAGACTGCTGCGTAATTGGTTCTCTTTATACGCTTTGGTGCTCTTTTTGTTCGGATACTTTTGAGCGCGGACCTTACGTCCAGTAGTTTGTAAGTCAATGGGGTCTGCAAGTTTTTTCTAAATTGTTATACTTATGGCTTTTGATTATGTTATGCTGTTTGGTGCTTCGTCTCGTGTGCCTATACTATACGTACCGAGTTATCAAATTATGTACACTTTGATATATCAGAAGGGAGATTGAAGTTATGAGTTTAAGATGCGAATTCGAATCAGATTCTTAACAATCCTCCTTGTCTTGTAGAAATGTTCAAGGCGATGCCCCAAATAGAATTTGAACCCGGGTTCTGTAAGATAGCGGAATAAAATATTACATGTTACACAAGCTTGGCCGAGATTTCAGTTTATTGTTATTGTTGAGGATGGTGGGCTTTAATATTGCCGATAAATTAGAGACAATAATGGTTTTTAGTATTGCCGTAGCGTAGGTGTACCTACAGATTTTTATATTGTTATTTGAATAGTTCTAGGAACTCTTATTGACGCTACTAATTATTAAAATGGCAGAATAATGATTTTTGTTGCGATATAATTGCTTCCAATTTTGCAGTTCTTATGGTTGAATTAATTTCAAAACCACGTTTTAAAAAAAAAAGTTATTTTGCCGTCTTCATTCAGATATATTTATATGCTCACGCCTATGTCTCGCTGGGGTAGCAAAAGACAACCGATCGTAACATGCTACGATTCTGACACACATCTTTCGCCTCCTCAACATCCATAAGTCTCTTCATACAAGCTCGTCGGTTCCGGGTACATTTTATTTGGCCCTTAGTACGCATCCAAGTTGGTCAGCAGCGTACGTGCTTCGTTTTCACAGCAAAAGTCTTCAATTGTCTTCAATTTTGCAGGAGACTTACTAGTTAGTGGTTTATTACTTACGAGCTTTTGCCCACGACTTGAAAACATCACAGAATATTCCCAATTTCATGTTTCTATCTTCAGAGTAGGTTGAGGCTGTGCATTGTCTGAAAGTCAGTCAGTCTCGGAACTCTTTTACATAATTATACCTACGTGTAGATTTGTTGGATTGATGATCAAATCAATTGCTGTTCAATTTCTCAACTAACCCATCTACAAATATTAGAATAGCAAATTGAATAAGCGCCGTAATTAAAAACAGTAACGAAGCCCACACTGCTAGTCATTAGGGCCCTGCGCTCCAGTAGTGTTTTTATAGCGGTCATCGGAAATGTAAATTAATGTTAATGTGTCCCGATAATAAACCTCTATAAAACTTACATTACCCACCGCAAATACTTTAAATTTATACAAATTTGAGTCGTAAAGATAGGGAGTAGAGCTTTTTTGTCGGTCTAGTGACGTTTATTACTGGGTTTAGATTAGCGTCTTTATATGTAGAACTATTGTAGCACTAGTGGGTTTCAACGAGCTTATATCATGGAATGTTTAAGCTTATAAATGTCCTTTGGTTGAATTTCAGGATGTTACTTTATTCCATGTTAATAATTTGCTTTACTTTTTACATGGAAATGAAATAAAAGCTTGTAAAAAAGCTTGTCACTTATAATAATTATATTACTAGGTACAGCTCAGCGGTAAGGGTCAGCTTCAGAGAAGCCCAAAGATGACCGTACTATTTGTATCAATTCCCATGAAAAGGTCGCTTAAGTTATGATATGACCACTATGTTAATCTCATACTACAGAGGAGCTGAGGAAATTGATAAGCGACGATAGCCCATAAGGTATATTTTCATGTGGATGGACACATTTACTACTACTGTACCATTTTCTATTATGAATTAGGAATAGGCCAGAGAGATTTATCATGCATGCTAGCAGAATATACTTTACTTTATCTTAATGGTAAACTGGTGTGAATATAGTTTTTGAAATGTTCTTACTACTCGGTACTCGTTTGTATTTCGCTCAAGTTATGCACGACCTAATTTTATACAATAAAAATGTGACAATGACAAGTGCACAAAGTCTGTGTGAGATACTTAGTAATTATTATCAGCTTATCTAATATTTTGACTTTGTATGCCATCAATAATGATTAGAAATTACTTGTTGTCATGATATTAGCACAGAGTACTATAATATTATATTAGTAACTCTTGCAACCTTGCAAGTCGTGTAAAAATCAATAACATACTCTTTGCATATCTTGGTTAAGTTATTAAGTTAATGGAAGAGATGGTATCGCCGTGCATGGGGGTAATTTGTGGTGGTCCAACGAACCCGAACCTTGGGCCCGCATGCCCATTGTCCGAACTATATTATGTTGCTTGCTGCTTATGACCTGTAGACCACATCGATTTGCTTGGTCCAGTGTTGGTGTAGTGTTGTTTCGCTCGGCCTGTGGGAGTACAATGTAAGGAGTTATTGTGCAAGCTTTCTCGCTGAAATATTTTAAAATAATAATTTAATATCATTGGTTTATGTAAGTATTGAAAGGGTTTTAATACGATTTGATTTAGGTAAGATCGGCTGCTGATTTAAGTATAATAGGCAAGTATGGATATCTCTTTAGCAATGTATTGAATGCTTGTATACTTAAAGCTTAGCTTAGAACTATTTATGTTTATGTTTATTTTTTCGCTAGAATGTGATTTGTTCTACCTTTTTCGTGTTAATTAGCATAGCATATGCTCACGACTATATTCCCCGGGGGGGTTTCCCCCGTCGTGTTAAATAAGTTTTGCAAAATTCAGCAGGTACCTAAACTCTATTAGGTTTTCTGTCCAGTAGGCCTAGCATGCCACCCCCGAGAAAACGACAAAAATCGAGACGTGCCTCCATCTTTATTATTTTACGTATGCCAAAAAGAGCGCGCATGACGGTTTTCTCGTTTAAACGCTTTGTCGTGGGTGGCATGCTAGGCGTGCTGTAAGCCTCGCATGCCACCCTCGAGAAAACGATAATAATAGAGTTGTGCCTCTATCTTTGTTATTTCACGTGTGCCAAAAAGAGCGTGCATGACGTTTTTCTCGTTTTGTCGCTTTGTCGTGGTTGGTATGCTAGCCGTGCAGTAGCGCAAAAAGTTTTCTAGCTAAACATTTTATTCTGGGGCATTTATCTTACAAAAATGTACCGTTGGTTTAATGGTGTTATGCTTGAAGTGAAGGTTCTTTGCTGCACGTGAATGCAATTTGCATCGGGGTTAATAAAACGATATCGTTTTTTCCCACGCTTCCTACAAGTCTAATACCAAACTGCGCAATAGCCTGGAAGCTTGGCTCGATAATGTAACAGAAACAATGCGCGGGCGCATCATTATTGCGCAAGCCATTCCTATCGGCACGTGGAGCGCGACCGAGTTCACTTTCCCTCACTTTGCACTGTTTTATTTGCGATGCACTTATTATTGGTGCTAATAGCATGCTCATTGTTATTAAAATAGTTGTATGCACCTCTTAAATGTCACAAATAATGGACGGTACTGAAACCTTGACCATGGTAACGATTGACCATCGTTGGTTGGTTGGTAGCTTGGTATGATTGAGTCCTAGGCATATTATCAAAAGCGATTTTATCATAAGCCTAAGAAAATCCAGAGTTTTAATCAAAGAGATTAGGTTAGTTTTATTAAAGGTATAACATCAGGCAGGGGCAATTGTCAATACCTGGAGAGCAGACTGCCTTACAAGCGGTGAAACATGAAAATACTCCTTGACTCCTTTCTAATCCAACGACAAAAATTGATAGAAAGGGACAAATGTAAAGTCGGAAATATCGACGACGGACACGTACGAAAGAAGGACGAACATTACCGAAGACCATGGCCAATTTTCGTGTTTCCATGCTTGTAAGGAGGATTGCTATCCATTTGTTTTATATCCATCATCATCTCAGCCGATGGACGTCCACTGCTGGACATAGGCCTCCCCCAAGGATCGACATAACGACCGGTCCTATAAGTTTTATATCAACATCAATCAATTAGATTTGACGTAAGACTTTTTAATTGCTGACGTACGGTACCGGCGGTGTAATGTACTGTACTCTCACCATCATCATCAGCTGCAGCTTTTCTCCAACCACTACAGGGTGTAAGGGTGTACCTCCTCCCCATTATGCCACTTTTTCCTGTCTTGTGCCAGTCGCATCCAAGTCTTTCCAGCTGCCTTAGCAATATCACCAGCCCATCTGGCTGCTGGACGAGCCACTCCTTTCTTGCCTCCACAAGTAAAATTAAACTTTAACAATTCTAACCTCAACGTGTGAAACAAGCGTGTTTGGAACCACGTGGCAGCGACACTAACTATTCGTTAATTAAACACCGGATGTACACTTCCTCCTTATTCCGGAGTTTCGACCCGTTTCCGTGCGGTTCATTACTTTAACAAATATTAATATTCCTTTGGTAGTTTTGGTTTGTAATCGCTCTTTGAAGGGTATGATGACTGGCCTATTTTTGAGTCTTTTCATGGTACCATGGTTTTTTATGCTGACTGTCCTATTTCACCAGTACTGAAAACAGCCCCTGAATCTTAATTCTGTGAACGTTAACTGTTGGACATAGGCCTCCACAAGGATCGCCACAGTCGCCGGTCATTACCGGTCCTGCGCTGCCCTCATCCCCTTTCATGAACCTTATGAGACCAACTTAAATGAACCAAAAAAGAACTCGACCATAATCACTACTAACTATAGTCAACTATAGTATAGTAATTACCTGACTTAATGTAAAAAAATATCTACTTACCTACAACATTTCTAGGTATTATATTTCGTAAGAGAACACTTATCTGTATAATAAATAATCAGCAGAAAATTCACGCACGTGTGAACTCGCGTCTTAATTAAATGAAATTGCCATATTCAGCTTGTGAACCGCTGCGTTAATGAATCATTTAAAATCTATCTGTATGCTAATAAAGAACCTCTCCCGTCTCGTTCAAAGATCTCAGCGTGGGGCTTGTTCCTTATTTAGAACTATCTGCTTATTTAGTTATTTCCTCTTAGCTACGGTAAAGGCTTTAGATAAGCTATGCGCGCAATCTTTTAACTAGTAATGTAAGTTATAATTAGACAATATGTGGGAGCGAAATGCTAGCCACCTATCATCATCATCAGTCTATCATCATAGGACATAGGCAACTCCCAAGGCGCGCCACAGAACTACTCTATCTTCGGCCTTCCTCTCCCAGAGATCTTCAATGTGTTTAGTAAGCCTTGCTATAACTGCAAGCTTATAAATATGTATTTAGTCGATACCTAGTTGTAGGACTTAACTTGAAGCACAGTATAAGACAGTAATCCATCTTCATACAATACGGTAGCAATCGCGGCGTACGCCTCGTAGCACGCTCACACTGACAATATCTCCGCGTAGCCCCGTCCGTCTGGCGCTGCCTTGGCTATCTTTGAAGCCGCGTTTGATACCATTGTATGAAGATTGATTACTGTCTTATACTGTGCTTGAAGTAGGTAACATTTGTTGTATTATTGATATACGAGTTTGCTTATTGAAATATTTGGAACAATAAAACATTATTCGTACTTTCGTACTGTAGTTAATATTATTCTATGTATTTTCCGTGTGGCCGAAAAACACGGTATAAAATCGTAACTAACTCAGCTAAATCGGATTTTTGTCGCGGCCGAAAGATGGCGAGACGAGATTATTGCTTTACGAAGAACTGGCGCTTCAAAGCACATGACAGGGCAAAATGGAAGAGATCAGCAGTTGGGCAGATGTATCGCTCGGAACGAGAATCTAATCACTTACTCGATATCATGCTCTTGTCGGTGTAGTATTCGCCAACTCAGTCTCTTTTCCGCCAGTTCCTTATGTTACTGATATGACACGCACGACATTTCCTAGGTATACGCATAGAATAAATTAATATAACTCTGTCTAGGTCTGCCTATGCCTCTTTGCTATTATTGCAATATTGTTCATTAATTTGTAAAGCTTCTACATATGCTCACGACTATATTCCCCAAGGGGGTAGTCAGAGATATTCTGAAACTTTAGAACATCCACGTTTCACAGTAGTACCGAAACTCTGTCCAGTGTGACGGGGAGTAAGCCCGTCGCCACTTGTAATAGACAGTAGGTACGATACATGCCTCGAAATTACAGCATGCAGGTTTCCTCACGATGTTGAATTAATATAACTCTGTCTAGGTCTGTTATGCCTCTTTTCTATTATTGCAATATTTTTCATTAATTTGTAAAAGAACATAGCTTCCAAAAACCAGCAAAATATGGCCCGGCCCAGCGTTTACCTAGTGGCATGCAGTAGCAATATCTGATTTTTGTCAGGAATTATTATTGTTACAAATAAACATACAGTGCAGTCAACGAACTCTAAATAAACATGAAATGTGTTTGTTCTAATGTTGTTTTGCTTTTGAGTATATTGAATGCATAGTTTTACTATTCCACGTGTGGTCTTGGAGTCACTCAAATATTTTATGATTTTACTACTTCATAACAATCTTACACGATCGTCTTGTTCTATTTCTTACTGCTTTCTATCTTTTATTAATTTTGTTAAAAATACATTCTATCTGGTATGTATCTATACCAGAGAAGTATATTTGCAAAATTGTTGTCAAACATGTACTCATTTTATTCATAATTCAAAGTCAATCGCTCGCGCTTTTAGATTTTTACATGCTTCTATGTATACAATACCTACCTTTCTCAGTCAGATCTATGTAATTATTCTTTAAGAATATTATTCGATATCTCTAACCGACATCAACTCCAAGTGGTATATCTAATAGACTTACAGAAAATCTAATTAACTATCCTCAATAATTTGTCTAGACTTTTTGTTAGCAACCTAATGCCAGACAACGTTGTTAGCCGATGCGATTATCTTTTGTTTTTATGTTCACGACTCGGCGGCGGCGAGGTCGCCAGGCCGTCATCGGTGCAACAAGGTCGCTGCAGGCACAATTACTGTGTGCAACGTTCTTTGTTATGGTTACTATGGATTCTCGATTCTATATTTCACACGTAATCGACTGGCATTCAGTATGATCTACTGCTCCTCATAAATAGATTCTCGCTTCGGATTGAATTATGGATAAATGGTGAAACTCATTCTTATAGTTTCTTTTTGCTAAATGCATTCGAAAATTAAAGGAGAACTAACAATGTTCGTTCAAGCCATATTAAGTTTCATAATTTCAGACTTAATTTTAATGATATCAAATCTAGTCCATTGATGGCTATTCAATTAGGGCCCATACCATTTTCTTTCGTGATATTTAATTTCTACGAAGAAAGACAGCGAAAATTTGCAAGTTAGTATTAAGTTGATGGGTTGTTTTGGACCACCCTGAAAGGGACTATTTACTGTCGTAAGTTTATGTATGATTTGCTAATTTGCAGCAGATTTAAAACGAGTTGAGAATCGATGGTAAAACAAAATGCAGCAACCAACATTGATTCACTATACACGATGCATTAGTATTATGCACTTGACATACATCGGACACAAAGAAAGGAAATGTACTCTACTCCACGCAAATATGGCACACGATTCTATTTATTACATCACTATTGTTAAGGTCATAATACTGCAATGTTTTGTGCATGAATAACTTTAGAGGACTTTATATTTAGGCCCGCCACACACATACGGAATTGCAATCCGGAATCCTGAATCAGGATTGTGATTTTGTATAGTATTTGACAGCTGCGCAATTCCGAACGCAATTGTGGAGAGGAAAATCCATACGAAATCGTAATCCTGATTCAGGATTCCGGATTGCAATTCCGTATGTGTGTGGCGGACCTTATACTCGTTACTGCGAATAATAAGACAAATGGGTAAAAACAAACACGTTTCTTTATAAGATTGTAAAAATGTTATCAATTTGTTAATTTTTGGCGAAATTGTAGGTTTTTTAAATTTATTTAAGATTAAAGGATTAAACCTGCCTAAAATTAAAGGATTTAAGCCTGCATATCCTGTGTTGGCACCCAAACCTGTCTTGTGTGGGGTTTTAGAATTTCCGGGAATTAGAATACCCTAGTCCTATGTTGGCCTGCCCAAACAGTCACACTGGACAGAGTTTGGTATTTTGAGTTTGCATTTGAAACGTGGATGTTCTTAATATTGCATAGGTAGCAAGGAAGGTATTAATTACACTTGTTTACCCCCTCGGGAAATATAGTCGTGAGCAATATTTTTTGTACCTATACTGGAGAGGACTATAATGTGTACGTAACACTTGTGCAGTCCAAATAATGTTGATAGGTATCTGCAATATGCCCCGTAGCTTTTATAAGCATGCAAATAATCTTATCATTACTAAGCAAAGACCAGAAACTATGAACCAGAAAGGAAGAACTCCTGTATTGAAGCATTATCTGACGTTACATGAAACGCTTCGTTTGTTACATATCCAGACTACCTTACATTACTTTCTGACACAAAAACTCACAATACAACCATTCAACAAGTCCTTGACATAAAAAAATCACTATAAAACGTTGCAATAACAACGATAACGCGAAGTGTATTTACGAACCGTTGTTTACATTCGAAGCTCAGTCGGTGATGAAAACGAGAAAGTTATCAGTTGTCCAGTGCAACGGCTCCCCGTTATGCAAACCTGCGATAAACTCGCATGCACGTTATCTATCGTGTATAGTTTCGAAATTATTTATCGCATAGTCGAGTTTAAATAAATACTAATATCAGAATGCAAGGTTTCTTTACGAATGTTTTGTTCAAAATGTTTCCTGTTGTAACTTGATTTTGATGTATTACTATTTGTAACAACTACCTATAAGTATATGTATTTTCTTCTAGATTTTGGTTAGCTGCACTTTTTTAATCTCATCGTACGTTTTTAGATCTCTGATATCTTTCATAATCGATTTCAATTAAGAACTATTGTATCCATTTTTTCCCTCTATGACTAAGAAATTACTGATGCTACTACACTAAAATATTATTATGTTGATTACTTAATTTTAGACTAAGAATTTAGGAGTATAATGTACTTTTCTTTTCCATAGTATTGGGAATTTGGAACCAAATTTAATGCTTAGTCTAAAATTTAGTAATTATGTTTTTGTGTAGTAGCATCTGTAATTTCTTATATGTATTTCATAATTTAGAGATGACGATCTGACTTTATTTCGATACCTATATTTTATCAAATTTATTTTTAAAACGTTGTCGAAATACTACCCCCTTTAAATTAAACGACAACACTTTAAAACATGAAGCAGAAAGCAAACAAAAGCTTAACTTTAGAGTCGGATATTAACTAAAAGTAGCTTAGTGAAGCCGCTCTGAGACAATGCAATGTCTGTAGCATTTCGCTGGTTTCCTGCCTAGACACCACCGGATACAACCTCGTCTCACCACTATCTTTTATTTAAACGATTTTGAATCTTATTGTTAGAATAAAAGTGTATTTGTGTCGGTAGTTCTGTGCTTAAAATGGTAGAGACCTCATGATTTGTTAAAAAAATGCAACGCAAGTTGTATTTACTCGAATAATAATACCAGCCTGATCCCAGAGAGAAGAATCGAATGGCTCGTAATTTATCAATATCCGTCCAAGAACTGTATTCCTAAGACATATCTTTATCTTGAAAGTCATAAAACTTGAGACGTAGTGTTTCTGGCCCCGTCTTCTCTACAAAGGAAAAGCTTCCGACGCAGGCGCAGTAGAAAAATCAAAAAAATAATGCCAGAAAGCTAATAATGTGATATTTGTGGTTTTGACTTTGTCTTTTGGATGCAAACCTAACCTTATAATTTTCCTCTTGCCTATGTCAGAGAGATGTTTTCAAAAATACATTATTCATTCGTTTACCGTTAAAATACGTTGAATCAAAACAAAAGCTTTATTTTCATTCTTTTTGCTGTCCGCTCCATAGAAAATTAAAGATCTCAATCAGTAGCGCGATTGTAGCGTATCGAATGCTTAAAAAAAATTGACAGTTGTAAGTAGGATTTGTTAAAATGGTGCTGCGCTTTTAGATATACATCGATGAAAGCTCTTGCTTCCAGTATTCCCCCGTACAGGTGTTTAGAGGTAGTAAGTACTAAACTATCGTTTTATCGAGCCTCGAAGGCGTAAGTTGAGAAGGAAATTGAGTTTCTGAAAGCTTCTGTGGTAGCTTACGCTTTGCCAACCGGTTGTCGATGTTATCGAGCCTTTTAGAGGCTTGATAGGTTTGGCTGGTTCGTTAGACGGTGCCTAGACTCTTTTGTTTAGTTCGCCAACAATTTCTATACAAATGTTTAGGAATTTTGATGAATATCGGGATAGCAGCTCAGTTCACTGCGGAATGATTAATGTGCAAAGAAAGAACAAAGTATCTTATACAGGGTGTTAGGGTAAACAGTTGTATTACTTTAAAGGATGAGTCTACCCATGATACTGAAGAACTTTCTCTAAGAAACCTACAGGAAATTTGCAATACTTTTTTCGACTGTTCATACAAACGTTCGGTCAGCTGATTGGATTTAGTACGTGAAGTCCAAAAAAAAATTGCCAATTTCCTATAAATATTAGCAAAGATTTGTATTTTTGTTTGTATGTTTGTAATGAATAAACTCAAAAACTACTGTGCCGATTTCCAAAATTCTTTCACCTTTAGAAAGCTACATTCACCCTGAGTAACATAGGCTATATTTATTGCTAGAAAAGATTAGACGTCCACCCGTGCGAAGCCGGGACGGGCCGTTATTTCCTATATGTTTCTTTGGGAAAGTTGTTCAGTATCATAGGTACAATAACCCCTTAAAGTAATGCAACTGTTTACCCTAACACCCTCTAGTTGTTTTTTTTTTCATTTACTTTTTGTTATTTATGTAATGTTACTAGGTATCAGACTATAGTTATTGTATTCCAATTACAGTCATTTTTTGCCAATGTTGTTACCTTTATAATTGGTGTCGATCAATTAATGTGCATTTATTAAATACAAAAAAGGAATTTATTTGCACAAGCCTATGTAAAAAGCACTTTAGCTTCAAAATCAATCGACTAACAATGTTTGGCTTCACGCTTCTTGCTCCTGCTAACCTATTTCTCTTATCTACCGCCTTACTACAACACAATAAGGACTACAACGTACCGAACGACGATAAAACTTTGCAATGTGTAATCAACTGTAAGGTTGTCGCCGCGTCACGGACAATCCCATGAATATAAAGCGCGTAAATAAATAGCAGATGCGCGAAAAACTCCCCCGTGATAACCGACAGACACTTAGCATAATAATCGTGGGGAGGACCCTCCCTAGCGGGGTGGGGGTTTCGAGGGGAGGCAGCCACCCTCCCAGTGACACGATTCTCACGAACAACATCCTTTCAAGGCGTAATGAATGGGTAAGAGTAATACGGTGACATAATGTCGGTGATGTAGTATATAAGTCAATGGAAACCAGTTGTTGTGACAAGATCACGAGAGTACGTACCTTCTCGTTCGTTTTCTAGGTGGATTGACCGCTGAATTGGGCTAAAAATAACTATTTGATGCCGTGGAATTCTGATATTCGGTTGTGACGTGTCTCGTTTCCTAATACATGACGGAATTAGCGGAATTATGAGTTTCGAATCAGGCACCAGTCCTAATTTTTATTGTACAGTCAAGAGCACGTCAAGCTTGAAACTTTGGACTTTGTACCGTTCTTATTTAGTGCGCCATAAGCGTTACAATCGAACTGCAAGTTTCAAGCTTGATGTGCTCTTGACTGTACCTATTTTTGTCACCTGGCGCTAGACGACCAGAATAATTTATTAAGATTAATTTATAGTTTCAATGTTATGTAATCAATCGTGCATTCCTAAAGCTTTCTTCATGGGCCTTGTTTCATCTAAATAGATGTTTCAAACATTTAGTAATTTTTTTATAGTTGACTTTAATTATATGTTAGACACGATATTAAGAGACCACCACCACTTCAGCTTCAGCTTGAGGTGAGTTTCGACCTTTGCTAGAAAATGGCCCGTAAAATTGCGCCGCAATGCCGTCTCGCTCGTAGCATTGCTTGACGCGGACTATTGAAAGATTCGGGTCTTTGTGTCTTTTCGAGTCTTCACTTTGCGCGCACTAGTAACATAATACCTATCTGCGTTTTAGTTATTCTTTGTACCTGCTTTTTTTTTTTTTTTTATTAACTATGGCTTTGCTCTTGACCTCAATCCAGTCCTCAGGACGAAGATGGGGTCGTAGATGTAGCGAGCTTACCCAGAAGATGCCTATTCACTCGTACTTTAAAGGAATTCTGCTTCTTTTTGGTAGGTAGGTATTATATTATTGGTTGACTTGTATTTTGCTGTTTTATAATAAGGGAAAACCATAAAGTTTCCTGTCAACCGTTCCCAAATAAAAATTCGATTACTCTTTAATGCCACATGATAATATAATTTATGACATTTTAATAATATCATGTTCGGAATTCTATAAAATTAAGTAGCGAACGGTCGGCCCAGTGGGGCACATATGCGCGCAGCGGGGCTCCGCAGCACCACAAACTCCCAAGTGAAATTTAACAAGGATTTAAAGTCCCCAGCGAGCGGCTGGTCCCTTGTGATAAACTTGCGTTAATCCGCGGCTCTGCTTGTTATATGAAAGAAATTGTTCTAAAAGAAGATTGACATAGTAGATTTTCACAAGCACTAGGCAGCTATCGACTTGGGAGTTTATTCCCAGAAATAGTGCAACATGGCGATTACTCTTGAAGATCTGGAGCTATAAGAGGGGTGCTACAAGTTTGACGTCTATGTCGGACTGTCTGTCTATGGCAGTGTGGCATCGTACCTCCCAAACGGGTGGACCGATTTCGATGCGTTTTTTTTACATAGAAAGCTATTCTTTTAAAGGCTGCAATGTGCAAACAATTTATTTATTATTATTATTATCAGACACTGAAGTCCCATGCACTGTTAGGCATAGGCCAGTTCTTAAGGAAACCATCAATGTCCTGCCACCTTCATCTAGGTCTGCCTCGACGTTGATTTCGTTCCGTTGGGGAGTAGGAAAAATAACAAGAAGAATAAGAAAAAAAACAGCATTTTTTTTTAGAAAATTGTCAATAACAGTCAGCTCCAAATTATACATTTCGGACAAACATTTAAAGCAAAGCAAAAGCAGGCAGCAGCATTTACATTACAAATCCGTTCCTCTACCAAAAAATAATGACAAACAAATAGGTTTTGCACATTTATTATGTTAGTAGGGATGATGATTTCCAACAGAGAAGTGAATATTTCATTTTGCGACCCCAGAAGAATGCAGTTTGGGTCCGGCATAATTGGGATCGTTTAGATTTTTTTCTCGGTTCACGTTTTAATTTGCTTTATTTGCTGGTTCGAGTTTTATGTTCGCGATCATATACATACCTACAAGATTTAAATTAAGTGGCATTGAACCTTTTGAAATGTAAATTAACCTATCAAGTAACCTACAAAGTTTAGGAAATACTTTGCTTTTGCATTCCAGGTAAGTAGGTTATCTGCTGATACGTCTAAACTATTTGTTCTAAATCTCATCAACATTTATGTCTGCCAATGCAGACAAAAATGTTGATACACAGCCAAGTTGGTTGTTGTTGTTGTTTGTTATATTAAGTAAATATCAGAAAGCGCTTTTTAGCGATAAGACCGCCTTATTTGTACCTACTTGTAATTCTTTATCGTTATTCAAATGTATGTTTTGTTTTGGTGTGCAATAAAGTATAATTGAATTGAATTGAATCCGTTACAGATGTAATACTTTTTGTTGAGAGTTGAGATGAGACATATTTTGTAAAATTACATAATTAACATAAAGACCTCAATCAATTTCATCCTCTAATTAATTAATTATACTGTCAAAGATAAATTGTATAGGTACAAAAAAAAATTTATTTAGCGATCGCTTTGTTTGACGCTAAGAGCAAGGACCTCCTTTATTCGAGCTCTTAGGTTTGACGACAATAATTTTAGAAACTGTGTACTTAGAACTAGTATTTATTCAGTGAACAAAACTATGGATATGTAGATAGATATGTTCCCTTTCTGTAGGTATAGATAGATGCTTCGTAGATGTTGAAATGTTAAACAATTCTGTATCAAAACTTAATTACAAAATGAGTTACCGCTCAAAGTAAGATTCAAACTCAAATTTCTACCCTATAACAAAATTTCGCCTGTTATTACATTAAATCTATACACAGGGTGTAATCAATGCATCCCCTGCAACGTGCAGGGTGCTCTGAAGCGGCGGGCGCGGGGAAGGCGAGGCGACATGTGCGCTCGACGTATCATTTGCGCTTTTGTACGCCCACTCATTATGGGTGCGCAGTCGCACGTGACGTGGGGTGCACTTTGATGCGATTCCTGTCCGTGATGCATCTCACTGATCCCGTTTGTTTATTATAATGCTTTTAGATTTTGTTGCGAAATTATGTGAAACGGCTAGTTTGTATTTATTCGATATAAATATCCAAAAACATGCTAGGTTTTTTTTTCCTCTTATTGTAGCATGCACATTACTATCATACTCACGACTATATCCCCCAGTCAGAGATATTCTGAAATATCAGCACATCAACATCCACATCCATCCATCAAGCATTCAACTTTTTTCTCTTTAAATATAAAATTCTTTGGTCTTGTTTTGATTTATTTATACTGGCTTTGTATTGATTAGGTTCTTATTCTTAGTGATTCTGATTAGTATTACGAATAATTTTTGACACATTTTACTTAAATAAATTGTCATTGTCATTCTCGGTCATTCTCGACCTAAGAGCAAGGATCTCCTTTATTCTAAAGGCAGAATAAAGGAGTATTGCTCTTAGTTCTCCACCATCAATACGTATAGCTTAGATTAAAAACTTTTATGACGTATAGGTTCTTATTCTTAGATCAATATACCTATGCCAGCTTCCTGTTCTCGACCAAGGAATATACTACTCTCTTCTCGCCTAATTTTTGACAGCAATGTGAGTGTAGTCCAAGGAACATATGTACTCTCTACCGAGAAGTCTTTGAGCAAGATTTTCCGAAAGTCGCCTCGATGTTTTTGCTTTTGAATAAATTTTTTAAACCAAAAGTCAAATTTATTGATGTAGTATCTTTGCTTTAGACTTTTTGTGGAGTAAGTAGATTCATATTTTCAATTGGAGCTTCAAAATTTGCTTTGGTGAATAAGCAATCCAAGTCTATGGAGCCTTGGGGTCCTTGGGGAGCGATCGAAGCGAGGTAGAATTTATTTAAGTTGTGCGGGGAATCGAATAGGCACCTCTTTACTCTATGCTGTGGGCTTATTGGTGCCTCCGTGTAATAATGCTCTAAGATTCTGCTAATTTTCTCCCCAGGACAGTTACGTACATACTTACATAAACTTACCAGTGTTAAGGAAAATATACTCTAACGCGAACCAGTGTATTGCCAATCGGGTGGAGTAACCAAAACTGGCAACTGTCTTATAAGGCTTGAGATTATAAAGGTCTACTTTACAAGGAAAAAATGGTAATTTATTACCACTTTATAGGTCAAACCATGAACTGACCAGTCTTTGCCACTAAAATACTGTAAAAACTTTTAATTTTTCTTTCCCCAACTCAGCAAGAAGGCTTCAAATATATTACGGATGTATGCCTCCATACATCCGTAATACATATATTTGAAGCCTTCTTGTTTCTGTACTTGTTTTAGTTAATGAAAGCTCATTAATAAACATAACTAACCTTCCAACTGATTACACTATAATAGCTTACTATCGTAATCGTAGAGTAATTTACTTGAACAATTAGCGTGACGCTCGATATTTCCGAGAATACTCTACGCATTGTGACGCGAACGCAAATCATACTGTTGTAATGCTCGATCCAAATAGAGAAAACCCGCAAACTAAGCCATTTTCGTCTTTGTGTTGTCGGTGTAACGGTTTTGCTAGGTGTCTTCCGATGGCGAGTATACTGTAGATATAGTATAGTGGGTGTGCTTAATGCACCTACGTTATTCTACATGACGTATGTAAACTAGTCTACGGAATGAATATCGTGTAACAATTATAATCACTATTATGTTACATAGTAAATGATGCCATAGGTATTACCAATAATTGTTGATAAAGGAAATGTTGCTAGAAGTAGAGTATTAGTCACAGTTAGTTCGAATAAACCAGGAATTTAATTGAAACTTGAAAACTGGTCATGACCGGACGTGATGCATTTACAGGAAACACCAGTTTTTCCTTTAAATGACGAATGATCGGTTCAGATTCATCATTGCATCCCCGTTAAGGTAAGCTAACAGTGCATATTGCATCTTCTCTAGTTAATATCTCTAAATAGTATAAAACAAAGTCGCTATCAGTGCAGTGTCCTTCTGTCTGTTTCTCCTGCGCTTACTTCTTCTAAACTACGCAACGGATTTTGATACGGTTTTCACTGTCATTTAAATAATTTCTTCCGGAAGGTTTTTGTTCCTTTAAATGACGAATGATCGGTTCAGATTCATCATTGCATCCCCGTTAAGGTAAGCTAACAGTGCATATTGCATCTTCTCTAGTTAATATCTCTAAATAGTGTAAAACAAAGTCGCTATCAGTGTCCTTCTGTCTGTTTCTCCTGCGCTTACTTCTTCTAAACGCAACGGATTTTGATACGGTTTTCACTGTCATTTAAAGAATTTCTTCCGGAAGGTTTTGTGTATAATATATTTATTTACTTAATAGATCCCGACAGAGCGAAGCTGGCGCGCGGGTCGCTAGTTGATTATAAAATAACAGCAGAATATTATCTTTTGTAAATAAGCCATATAATTTGTATCGCAGTGCACTTATAGGTTCGTTTCACACGCACTGCTTAGCCCCTAGCAATCAAGGATGTACACACGCCTCACATCACATGCAATACTTGTTTTTCCTATCGTATTGTTTTTTTTCTAGAAAAGGCTGTTAATTAACCGTTTAGCTTTCTTGTTCGTGTTGAACACCCATAGTCACGAAAGCTCCCAATTGAGGTTCTTTCAGACTAGTAACGTCAAAATAATTAATAGTTTTTTTATGCTCTACCTTAGTCCTGTAAAGTCTATTTTATATTGCCTGATTGCCGATGTTCTTATGTTGTATTGTATAGCTTCATCATCTAACATTTTCGCCGTTCCTTAGTCAAATAGTGCTTAACTCTTTCGCGGACACTGACCGGCTATAGGAGTGATAAAAGTCCTATCGTGTCTCGTTCAGAGTCCGCGAATGTGTTAAAGCGTAGTCCATCTTCACCAATAGGACCCTGTATTTTTCAGATCCGATCAGTTTATTTCGTAAATTCTTTGTGAGTGATGTCTTCGCATCCCTGGACAAGAGCGATGACAAAAGTTCAGTGCAGTCGCAAGGGGCGACACGCTAGGCTAGCGACCCGAACGCTCGCGTTAATTTGACGCCCCGATACGATCGCCAGGCGCACCTCCGTCACGCCCAATTGTTGCAATTTATTAGTTTTATTTTTATTTTATTGTCAACTGTCACAGGAATAGATGGATTATTTTGATTGTTGAATAGTTTCGTTATCCCGCATGCATGTGTGCATGCCGCTTGATTACTCGTGTTAAACTTTCTTCTAATCTTATACATAATTATACGTTTCGATTTATTTCAAATGTTTGAACACAGCATTTTTCAAATCATACTCTTTCAGCAAGTCATTTAGTTTTTAATGTAGGCTTGTGCTTTAATGTCACTTTACTTGATAACTCTACATATTTTAAACATAAATACTAATCTATCCGTTGGTTTTCCAAATCCTCTTCCTGACAAATAAGCTAATTCCAATTTAGGCGTAAAGTTTGCTAACTTTCAATTTAACGTGCCTGTATATGGATTATGCAATCAGATAGCAAATACAAAATGTCAACGACAGATAAATCTAGTTAGCAAATGATTAATGTTTACTTGCGCTGAGTGTAAAATTATGTTAGAATCATCGAACTGTTATTATTATTATTTATTACCTACTTATTAAATGCTGATTCCTTATTTTAGAATATCGATTTCTAGGTAGGTATTAAATTGATGTTTCTTGATTGTGAAATAATGTTTCGTTTTCTGTAGTTAAATTTAGTTTTTCATTTTCAACGCTCATGTTATCATGTTATAACACGGTGTGTTATCAATTTATCATTTGTGTGTTATTTTTGTGTTTGTTCATCATACTTAAGTAAGTAGTAAGTAGTAGTATAAGTTGTTCCCATAGTAAATCAAAGCCTAGAAGTTTTCCAAATGCACTACGACCAACCAATGATCGATTTTTTTTCGGCGGACACAATAAAATTCAAGCAGATAGGTACTACTGTGATAGTTTTATGATACGTTTTTAGTTTTTGTGATAACAAACTTCACTCATCACGCCGAATATTGTCTTTGTTTACCAATCCAGTTTTGAAGCGCTGAGGTGGTACCTTTAGGTATAGTATAAGAGATAAGTGTACTTTTGGCCACCATCAGCAGCAAGGCTGATTCAGTGTTTATGGGGTGTAGAGCATCTCTGTGATGGGGATGGACCAGGTCCGCCGGCATAACTCCAGTCGGTTTAGGAGTTACTGATGATTAAAGGTCTGTAAAAAATTAACGGCTGATCGTATGTTATTGCTGTAGTAGGTATGCACTGTAGCTATGTGAACAGTACAAAAACTGTCAAGTTCTGTCAGTCGGTTTTTGAACGGCTGTATCTCCTAAACCGACTGATGAACCATGTCAGTTTTTGTACTGTTCACATAGCTACAGTGCATACGACAACAATAACATACGTTACGTTAATTTTTTACAGACCTTTTATCATCAGTAACTCCTAAACCGACTGGAGTTATGCAGGCAGACCTGGTCCATCCCCATCACAGAGAAGCTCTACACCCCATAAACACTGAATCAGCCTTGCTGCTGATGGTTGTAAAAAGTACACTTATCTCTCGGAATAGTAGTTGTGTTGTCAGTCAGAGTACATAGTAGTACAGTGTATTTTACATTGGTACGAACAGTAAGGCCAGCCCGCGGGTCGACGACCGGATCCGGCGCGGGCGCGACCTTGCATCGCCTCCGATCTGCCTCACCTACATACGCGCGCCCACTTTTGCTTTCGACAATTCGCAAAAAAACTACTCGATTGTCTTTCTGCTGTAAATATATAACTCGATCGTTCTGAAAATGACAGTAAAGTTTCTCTTTTACAATTGAACTTTTGAAGAAAATAATACATTCATTTTCTTCTGTTGTCTACATAGTACACATTTCTGAACAAAGTTTGCTGTAATAATTCACTTCTCGGAAGTTGTTTGTTGTATGTACGCCTTAACAATTCCTCCTCTAGAGAACGTTTTGTGAACACCTTTATATGTCTAACGTTTTTCTCGAGGAAACCTTATGTTTTCTTTTAATTCCATGTATTTATTCACCTCATTAAGCGAAAAGATAATATTTTTCGCTTCAATAGTCGCTCTTTGATATCAAATTAAGATATTCTTTGTACCTGTGGGGGACGACGTCTTATATTATAATCTTTCGGGCAAAAAATTATTCTTAAAAAATTGGGTCAATTAGCGACCGAGCTCCCTACGAAGTGCTAGGAAGTAGGGGAACGAATCCCTAGCTATGAGTACGTTGTGGCTTCACAAAGGGCGAGGGTGCACTCGAGACACCCCACCCTCCCCCGCTCGCCCCTCGCCGGTCTCTCCCCAAACCACTGGAAAATAACACCCCTCCTCACAACCACAGAGCTCATAATCCCATGTAGGTCTCAGGTTACGTGTCAAAATTGTATTATTCGACGTTTACCTGTGGATCTTGTCCAACAAAAGATTGTAAAACCAGCTACCTACGGAAGAATGCTCCCAGAATAAACATTTCACGTGAGAGCTGCTAGAATATGGATAAACAAGTGTTATTTATGCCTTTAGTACGTCGAATACCTAGACGTGTCAGGTCGAAAGTATGATTGATGTATCTCCAGTGAAATTCGAATACAAGCAACAAACCTTTATTTCAAAGGCATTAACAATGAGCAGTAAATTTATTCGGGCATTCGTCATAGTACCTACAGTCGCGTCAAGTCTTGTACGTGCGGTGAATGTCATGCGGCCAAAAATAATATTCTCTAATGTGTGTGTCGGGCGTTCGGTCGGTCAGTGCAGCGGCGTGTCTCATTGCGTCACTGCACCGGACCGGCAGGGCATTGCACCTTGCGCCGTCACGACCGCTGCCGAGCCACGCGTGCCGTCCCGCTCTCGCAGCCGCTCGCCTATCCTCGCATGCGATCGATCGTAACCATTCAACAGCTGATTGTCATTAAACGTGATCGGTGACACTATTATCGAACTGGAATGCGACTCGCACCAGGACTCGTTCGTATTTGAAAGTAACTTAGATCTCATGCAAGCCGAGAGCCATCTGTCTGACCGTGTAATGTGTATTGTTTCAGTGGCGTTGCTGTGCTGAGTCCGACGGAGAGCAGCGGGTGCAGCGGTAGCGACATAACCGAGCCTAGATCGCCGCAGAGCCCCGAGTCGTCGTGCAGCGCAGGCGAAGATAGTGGTAGCGCGTGCGCGCGTATGCCGCCCTGGGCGAGTGAACCGGCGCCGCCGCCGCCGCGACGCCTCGCGGCCCAGCCCGCGCCCGTGCGTCGCCCCAACCCGCTCGTGCATCGCCGCATTACGGAGTTCTTCAACCACAAGATGAAGCCACAGAACGGCCTCAAGCGCGAATCTAGCACCGCTCTTAGCGATGACACCAAAAGAAAGTGCCTACCAAAAAACGGTGTACCTCATGATTTGGAAAAATACATCTCTTACCTATCTCAGACGCTCAGCCCCAAAGTTTTTCTTGATGTTGGGAAACAAGCTGAAGACGCGTCGAGAAAAATGGGCAACCAGATTGTAAATGGTTCAACAGATAGTATGAAACCTGCCGATCTCAGTAAAAAAATGCCGAACACAAATGTCAATGGCGTGGTCGACTTCAATAGGTCAAAGTGTAGCAAAGAGAAAGTGTATACCACGATGAATGGATTCGTAGATGTAAGAAATGGAACTAATTCATTCATCAAAGAGAAACACTTTAACGGGTCTCTAAATAATGGTACCGTAGGCGGCAAAAAACAACGACTGGAATTGAAAACAACAGACCCATCCATCAACGGAGTCATGAATATGAGTAAATCTTGTACAGACATCTCTAAGCGTAAAGTTCCATTACCAGCGAAGAGTGACTTGACTGCGGTAAGAATCGCCCCTGCTACATCTGCCAGTCAAATGCAGAAGAAAACGACTATTGCGAAACCTGACACAACAAGAATGAATGGCGTGGTGAGCTCGACGACCAAATTAGACAGTCGGATGAACGGCGTCACTTGTGGTTCCAACAATTTAAGTTTAAATTCTATCTCGTGTAAACCAGCAAATAACAACAAAAAAGAACCACAGAAAAAGATTACTGCCCAACAGCCGAAGAGGACGAATCGAAAGTCGTCTGCTTGCATCGCCAACAGTAAGAACCTCACTTGGTCTAAAGCTAATAATCTCAAGCAGGTTCAGCTACAGAAGCAGAATTGTGCTAACGCGGCACAATCTTCACCGGCCAATCAAGCAACTCTTCCTGGAGAAGCAACTGCAGCACCAAAGATGAATATTCCAAATGGTGTCCGACAAGTTCCCATGACGATGAATGGAAATCTCGGTAATATGAATGTACCCGTATCAAGTTTACAAAACTGCCATCAAATAAACATCCCACAGCAATGTAATGGTGCCGTCACCTCCACTAACTTGGCGTCTTTTGTTGCTCTCAACGCTGCTCAAAATGTGATGCTCACTGCTTTGAGGATACCGCAGAATGGAATAGCTGCCCAAACAATAAACCAACAAAATAACATGAACGCATTCAATCGACCAAACGTAAACGTGTCAAGTCCGACCAAGTTGAATGGACAGTTCGTATTCCCACTTGTCCAAAATATCAACGGAGCTGTCGTACAAATACCTAACCTAATGGCTAAAATGCACAATTTTGTGCTTCCGCAAAATACGCAGAGGCAAGATCATTTACAAAATCAACAAGCGGCACAAATCCTCATTAACGGTACGTTACTGAAGTTGGCTAATACAATGACATCCACCTATTCTAATGTGAACAAACCGGCGCCAAGTCAGTCCGTTCCTGTGATGAACAAAAATGTCCCGACCATGTCCACAGTGGGAATGACGGTGCAATCCAAACCGAATTACACCGTCAACTTCAGTCACCCTATGCTTGTGCCTCAACCGGGTTTTATCGTCACCTCTGTGCCAAACATGAACGTTAAAGAAACATGGAGTTACTCTGGTACGAACACTTTATCAACACCGCAAACAAGTTATTCAAATCCCATGGTCCACCATCCCCCATCAATGGTTGCGAGCTACACCACACAATCGCTGCACACGAGTAGTATGCCCATAGCTCCCGTAAAACCACCTGATAATCCTATCCAAGGGACAGACCCGCCAAGTAGCACTGTGAAAGAACCTGAGATAAGGGAGATATCGAGTCCAAAGTGTGATATACCGTGGCTGTCTAAAACTATCAACAACAACATCGTTCCTTTAGATTCTAAAATGCCGTCGAGGCCTTTTGCACAAATAGGTTGTTTATCATCTAAATTCAATGAGCTAACAGAGAAAGTACAAGATAAAATATATGATGATAGAGAAGAAGTGAGGAAAGACAATAAAGATGAAGAATTGAGAAAAGTAGAGGATGTCGCAAGGAGAGAAGAGACAATCTTTACACAAATAACAGTTTTGAAAGACGTATCATCCAACGTACATAGCTCTGTGATGGAAGCAGACTTCTGTAACGCTACTACAGAGTCATCCGAATCCGGCATTGGTACGGACAAATCTATCGACTCACCGAGCGATTCGCAAACTAGTAAAGAGTGTGATGAAGACTCGTCATTATCTTTAAGTGTGAGCATTTGTTCCGCGGATACGCAGAGCTGCCAGAAAAGTCCCATCTTGAAGCAGCCTAAGACCCTCAGGTTTCCGCCCAGGAACCCGGTGAAACCAAATAGTGATAAGAGAAAATCCAGTACGGATACAACGTCAACTGTTACTGTTTGCTTATGGGAGAATTGCAAGATGGAATTGGAGAGTGATAGCGATCTCTTAGAACATTTACAGGTGAGTTAAAAAAATTTTTTCTTTAACGTAAAGCGGGAGCGAGCCAGACTCCGCCACTTGGGCCTGGCGCTAATTGGTGCTAGCTAGCAGTCCTGAGTATTTTCAACAGACCTCTGAATTGTCCTAACGACTACAGCCATTTAATGGCAGAAATAATCTTTTGCGGTACCTAAAATAGCTCAATCGTTACAGGTCTAAATTAGAATCCACTGTTTTTTAATAAAATATTATGTTTGGAACTAATAAATAAATAAATAATAAATAAATAAATATCTTGGACAATGTCACACAAATTATCTAGTCATATTTAAAGTACCAGAATCTAGCCTGGACTTGTATTACGATGACTAGACAACGATATAGAATACATATATAGATACAAACATCCATGACTCGGGTACAAATATTCATATTCATCATACAAATATTTGTCCCTTACGGGATTCGAACCCGCGACCCTCGGCACAGCAGGCAGGTTCACTACCGACTGTGCTACCGGGCTGTCGAAGATATAAAATTATCTTTTTCTTTCGAATCTTTTCTTTAATCTTTCGAAGATATAAAATTATCTTTTTCAAATTCCAGTCGGCCCACGTAGAAACGCAAGCGGGGAAAGAGAACTACGTGTGCCTCTGGCAGCAGTGCAAAGTGCGGGGCAAGCCATCATGCTCGCGACTCTGGTTGGAGCGGCACGCGTTGTCGCACGGCGGCAACAAACCCTTCAAGTGCATCGTCGACGGCTGCGAGCGACGGTTCTCCACTCAGGTACAATTACGTTCCTTGGTTGTTGTAGTTAGGTCCACTTTTGCGAGGCGAGAGAAGCATTGTTGGAACGTTATTTCTGCTGCTATTTTGGCTACGTAGTAGCAGATGAGAACAATTAATTCATGTTTTATTTGAACGCTTTTTTTATCCAGTATTTAAAATTTTTGAATCTTTATACTAAATAGACATTTCTCTCTCGCTTCGCATTCCTGCCAGCCCCTGGATTGGTGACCATTGGTTCGGTTTGGTGGTTGCTTTAAGAAAAAAGCCTCCGGCCTGCGCTTACTCCAAAAGTGTTCTGCGCCACGCCATCAGGAGATACAAAAATACATCGGATTTATTGGGCAAATCCTTGTTATTTTCTACTAACGACATCGCACAGAATTTGAGTAATCACAGGCTAGAATCGACTCTAGGTTGACATTATATTTACAGCCAGAAGATGCATCGTCAAAACGAATCTACCAATAACACCCTCGATCGCTTCAAGGAATTCAGTCCTTGAGTTCAGTTCTTGAGTTATTGAGTCCTAGGGTTATTGTTCACTTCGTTTTGACGGTTTATTGTTGGTTTTTTTTTCTTTTTTGGAAAGTTTTCGGGTCGTATCTACGGATCCGATGTTTTCTATTCATTTTGATGTTGCCTTGAATCGTGACTTTGCTCTTTCTTCTTCTCTAGATAATTCTGTTTCAATATTTGATGAAAAGGTACCTAGTCGAAAATAGTAGTAGTTGAAAGTTTTAAATGATGATTTTGATTTCGGATTTTTGGATACGCTCTTAAAGCTTCCCAAAGTTCGTCTTAAAGCTATCAGTTGGAAGTCTTAGCTGTTATTGTTTTATTGATTATACTTTGACTTCTGTTCTGAAATATCATTATTAATATAGAATATGTTTTTATTTCAATGTTTCCTCGCCATTATTAACTCCATCTAGTTATTATTTCTTCAAAGATTCTTTCCTTACCATCTTGGCATGATGCCAAGTCTTCAAGCTTCTCTGTTTATTAACCCTATCGTTTCTGTAGTTCTGGCACATCACGTTTCATCAAAACTTTGACAAATTTAAACTCCTTTAATATTAGCTTCTCTCGGCTGGGTAAGCCTTTTCAAATGGGGATGTGGGACCCAGGATGGGTCAGAAATAGTTTCATGAGTTTCCTATAAAATTATTCGAAATGTTGTTTTCTTTGTTCTGTGATGTGACCACGACTGGAGTAGTTAGTGTTAAGAGTTCGATTCTCTTCAGCATAACATTTTGGACGATAAATTTAGTGTATTTTCTTTTCTAAGGACATGAAGAGATGGCGTGTCCTCGACTGTAACCCCTGCAACTCCTACGGTGTTATTATTTTTATGTCAGCCAACAAATTTATTCCGATTGTAATATGTTTGTTGAACGAAGTGTTTTCTTTAATTTTTCTACAAGGAGAGGATGAGTCTAGTCGCAAAAGCAAGTACTGGTTGTATGAGTGATACTAAATCGCTTAGTTTAGTTTTGGTTAAGGTTTTCAGCTGTCTTCATGTTGTCTTCAATTATTCGAATGGGTTCGGTCGTCGTCTGATTGTCGCTCCTCAAGGTCATAGTCATTTTCAACATGATAAATGTATCTATGTTATGTAGTGTGACTGTATGTTGTGTAGGAACATCGCATATTAAAGGAACTGAATAGATTTCTAGAGTCAACAACATCAAAATGGAATTAAAACAACGGAAGATGACGCTGTACAGAACGAACTTTTCTGCAAACCAATCCTAACATAATCTTGTACATTCCAGATCCTCGTTGAGCGCCACGTCAACAATCATTTTAATGAGACGTCGTCCAATACCAGCGGAGGAAAGAAGACAACAGATAGTGGTGCTAAACTCATCCGGAGAAATGGCAAGAAGCTCCGGTACAGACGACAGCCTTGGTCTGGTAAGTTTTGAATGGTTTTAGATTATAATTTTTCCAACAAATCAAATTAAAGATTGTTTTTTTTATATCGGATGGTAATCAAACACAACCTGCCTATCCGTAGGTGTTCTTTAAGGTGTTCTTTGCCAAAATAAATCCCTATTTGCTACAACTACATTATTATGACGAATGATCGATCGATCGATTGTTTGTTTGATTTTATTGATTGAGTTTAGATTTTTTTTTATGACTGACTAACCTTGTGCTGACTGCTTGTTTTGTGTAGACATTAACGAATTATTATTATCAATGAATTCTTTTTACTACATTCTTAAACAGAAAGTTGGTAGTGTCTGACCACCCCGAAATGGATTACGGTTGTGAGTAATGTGTAAACACCTATTCGGATTTGACGACAAGTTATAAATCTAACTGTTTTTTCTAGTCTAAGTGGTGCAGATGTGTGTAGTCCGTAGAAGGACTATTTTTGATGTCTTCAATAGAATCTACTGTCTTGCAACATTTCCATTTCTATGGAGATTGATTGTTGTTTTAACATTCGTTATGATGGTCAAATGAATTCATGAGCTGACAGTTTCTTAAATAACTTTAATGTTTCCTATTCAGATACCTCTAGTTACCTCTGCTATAACACCTTATTTTAACATTTCCAGCGCGCATGTTCGACTTCTTCGACTCTGGGATGATGGAGGGGCTCGCGTGGCGTCTCTCGCGCTGCACGCGCTGGCGACTCGGCGGATCGTGTCCTCTCCGCGAGCCTCCCGGCCGGCACTCGCTGACCCTGCACGCAGCTGTCACCGCCACCAGATACAACGCTGCGGCGGCGCGGAGAGAAGCGCTGCTCACTTATTATCCGCCTAATGTGTAAGTTGAGCACAGTTTAAATTTTTTGCCCTTATTTAGAGGGAATATGTTTCCTATTTTAAATAATACGTTCTCTTGTTCTTAGTTACCAAATGTTGTTCGTGGTTTTTCGACGTTGGAAGCAGTCGTCGACGTTTTTAGTAGATAAGAAACCAAATGCTCTATCTCTCATTGATCTATGAGAATCGAAGTGTCTATTTCGCAGGGAAAGAATAGGAAACTACTGAAGTCCGTTGTTATCACAACATGTTAGTGAACCTCGGACATGTAGGTATTTTCCAAAACCATATTCATTATGGAAGCATTTTGCGCTGATAATGGGATCAGGGCTGGTGGATCGCTCCGCTCTATAATATCTCCATCACACTTACCACCTGTGGTAAAAATACCTCCCAAATAAACAAACTCTTCAACTTGTTCTACTTTCTGATCAGTGTTGCCACCTTACCTCTGGAACAAGTAGGTAGCTACCCAAAAAGTGGCTAGATACCTACTGGAAATTTCAATGTCGCTAAAGTCGTTAAAAATGGCTAAACAAAGTAAATTAAAAGATACTTATACAGGGCACAGGGTGTAAAATTAATTTCAATGTTGGTCTCATAGTCAAAGTTGTTCAATTTGATAGTCTGAATTTTTTTTTTTTTTTTTTTTAAATTTTACACCATGTATAACATGAATTTTCAATCATTTATTCCATAAAATTGTGCTCTTTTATAATTTTATAGAATGAATATGGATTTGAGAACGAGTTATTTTAACCCATTATATTTCTAAATTAACGTTTTACAATGCTCATTGTAGAAAATTGCCTCTCTTCTACTGTGTTTGGGTGAGAAAATTCTATAAATTGTCATTTATTATTATATTATATAAATAAACAAAAAAAATTGGCTAAAATAGCCACCGAATTTATTTTATGTAGCTAATGAGTTCGAAAATGTTGCTAGATCTAGCCAAGAAGTTGCTAAAGTGGCAACACTGTTTCTGATCATCGTTCATACTTTAGAAATAGTTCTAAGTATAGGCTAGTTTAAAACCAATCATTTAACATTTATTAACATAACTTTTATGATTTACTCAGCAGCACAAGAGTTTATCGAGATAATATTGTTGTTAAATTATCAGGTAAAGTCAGGTGGGTTGTGTAGATTTTAAATGTCTACATTAATCAAATCTACGTCTAAATTTACGTGATCGCATCAACGTCTAATCCGTCTAATATGTCATTGTACTGAGTAAAGATTTACGTAAATGTTTTTTACGGACTGTTTTCGATAGTTACCAGCTCATATTTTTAAAATTGACAACATTTCATTTTAAGAAAGGTACCAAAATTAGAAAACCATTTGGAGATTATGTGATTCAAAGCTTATATCAAAATTATCAGATTTTTCTATCATTATTTCTCGAGTTATTTTAAAAATACTGAAAAATAAAATAGAGGTTGAATGAGATTTTATTCCTTTGCCTGCTTGCCTTTTCTATTGTATTTGCCAGTTTTTATTTTTAATTTGATTGCGGCCAAGGTTTTATAGCCATAAATCCTACGTTTTTCAGAAAATTCAAAAGTAAATTAATAAAAAAGAGGTCAAAAATTAAATCGGAAAAATAGGTATTTCTTATTTTTTTAACCTATTTTTATATTTTTCATTAAAAACAGGTGGTTAAAAAAATTTTGTTTTCACTTGTATCAGTTTTGCCATGGTCACAATCGCAGAAATCGTTTGCTACATAATCATTTTAATAAGCTGCGCTTAAAAAAGAAAAATAATTTTAACCTACAAAAAAGATTTAGGATTTGTTTAAAGACATCATCATCATCCTGTCCAAACTTATAATTTCAGAAAAATACGGAAAGTTAGAAACATTATTTCTGGTCACGACGACAACTCTATTCAGAAAAACGGATTATCTTGAAAACAGCTGGACAGATTTCGACGAAACATATCTAAGATCTAAAATTACTAATGGGGCTAATTTAAATAATCCGTAAAGACATGTCTGCAATATATTTAGTGCCTTCTTGTACTTAGGATATTATTTCAATTTTACTATTTATTACTCAAGTACAATGACATATTAGAGAGCCTATTATTGAACCTAACTTTTTTATTTTTGAAAAGATATTTCAATGTAACTTCAGTAGTTGTCATCAATTCATCATCATATAGTTTTTAATGAGATGTGCAAAGTGTGTCGATATTTTAAGAGTATTGAACGAAAACAGTTTTTATTTACGTCTTTTAGGAAATATTTTTTTGTAAAGAATCACTTTTCAAATAAGTTTGCAAGCTGTTCTTATTTCCACCATAAGGTGCGAACTAGAACTGTATTTCGCTCAGTGCTTATTCTAAAAAAGCTCATAGAAGTATCGTCACGCTTACTAACAACCTGAGGAGGAATCGTTTCGAGAGTGGACTAAATGACACATTGTGATATTATAGGACATCAACATTATTTTGTTTATCTACGACTATGAATAAATCCGTGGTGCGCAGCTAAAAGGGAACAAGTCTACTTTTTGGTGTAGACTGTGATATGGTTATAATCTATTAACCGTTGGAACACGGCTGGTCCCATCCCAAGGCATTAACCTAACCTGGCGAAAAATCTTTCCTTTTTTTAATAAAGGAACCTTCCACCTCTTACCTTCATAAGCTGACCAAAGACCATAATATACCCAGAATAATAAAACAGTAGTCCTGCAGTTTGCTTACTAATGGCCATGCTTTTCCTATTACTCCCGTTTGCAATAAAGGGAAGCCAAGATATTTGTTTTTCCTACTCCTATCTCGCTCCAAGATTTCATTTATTCCCTGGGCTCACTGGACTTCATTGTCTAGTGTTGTGAGTTGTCGCCGCAGTTGATTCTGTTTTACTGGAGTTACAGTGGCGGGACTTTGTCCTATGACTTTTTCCGGGTCTTAGTACTAACGATATTGTCAATGTCTTATTTACAAAAATAAAATACTTATGCTGGTACAGACGTACAACTTTTTTTTGAATAGTCAGAAACTTTGTGGTGCTCCTATTAAATAAATATTGTATTATTGCTATTTATAGTAGTTCCCTTTAGGTTTCACACTCACTACACATGATATGTTACTGCGACATTGTTTATTATTCATTATTCATATGACCGAGAGGTAACCCTACGTCATCCAAATACCAGCATAAAACTATTCTGTGGTGAACGAGGTCAAAAGTGTACTTCAAGAAGTTAGTGTTCCAGGGTGAACGTTGCCACGTAGTACCCCTACGTGGCAACGTTGGTTGGGTCCCACCCTACCACCAGGTATGGCCGGTATGGTGGGTCCGTCATGAAATTTATCAGGTGGACAACGGGTAAAAATGTCTGCCCATGGTCCACCAGTTGAACTAAATTGGGTGGACCACGGGAAAGCACTGGTTTTGTATAGTCTAGAAAAACTGTTAGACTGTGGACTGGCAGACCAGGTGATTTTTAGTAGGTTATTCAAGGCTAGAATACCACGTTGGTTTTATCCTGATACTCGACGATGCAAAGCTTAATTCAGAATTACGAGGTTGTATTTGGATGGGTATTTTCACCACGCAACTGTTTCGATGGTGGTATTCGATGACGTAGCGCTACTGACATGCACTCTCAGTCTAGTAGTTAAACAGATATTTTTGATTCCTTACATCGCTCTGTAACAATTAGACTATTCGGCGGAATATCCTAATTTAATTTTGTAGTGCATGGATCCGTTCATTTTGTTCAGCCTAAGACGCACGGGATCACATGCATTTTACATAAAAATTTTCATCAAATTGGTACAATTTCAGACCTATTTTTGGAATGATTAGCACAAATTCATTAAATCTTATGCAGTTGATCCTCGCGCATTAATATTTAGCATGTTTCTTGTTGCCAAGACGACGTGCCACACTGTAGTTGCTAGCATTACAACTAAATACATCACAATAGAATTTTCTCTAGCAATTGGAGAAGGTTTAGAAATGCACAAGTTGTTGCTAGCAACTCGATGGGTTGCTAGTCCTGTTAACATCGTACATTCTTCTGATATTATTTAGCTTTGTACTGGTTTAGTTTAATGAAACGTTTAAAGGATATTGTCTAGTAGGCTTCATTACTAACACGGATAAAGGAAGGCCTAGCATTTCATCGCATGAACTCACTCATTCTTTGCAGTTACTTTTTTTTTCAATTCACGTGGGATTGCAACCCAAGAAAGCTGCAAACACCATAAAAACCACAAATGTTTGCTCTCAATTATCAATTTCAGATGGGACTTGCGTCGTCATCTAATTTGAAATTCAGTGTTTGCAGCTGTTGCTGAGTGGCACGTCGCAGTTACGATACTAACGTGTACCCTTGCGTTGCAGGATCGATGACGAATGGGTGCCAGAGAAGGAGGTCAAGCGCATCAAACGCGTGGAGATATCGGAGCTGCCGGCGCACACGAAGGTGACTCTGTACGAGCAGTTCTCCGCCTCCTACCGCAAGACGCCCTCCCCCCCTCCGGAGAAGAAGCCGGCTCCCGCGCCGCCTCCGCCCCCCGCCCGCCTCCTCCCCCCGCGACACTGCACTTCCTCGCGACTCCTCAACAACCTCCTCGCAAAACAGAAGAAGAGCGAAGTCAGGAACGACTGCAGTGCCACCAACGTACCCATGATATACAAGGAAGAAGAGAAACCAGAGAAAGTGGAAGTGAGCGGAGCTAAGAAGCGCAAGATGGGAAGACGACACGGCGGAAACGCGTTCTGGCCGTGCGGACGATAAGTCGATTGTGAGGCTAGCGTTACACTTGTATGCAGTTCAGGTATATAACGTTTAAAATATTTGTTCGTAAGCATAAGTACGATATGAGACGAGGTGTAACGCTGGCCGCGACAGCTGTTGATTCTCCATTAAAGCCGCGCGACGGGCGACCGTATCAGACTTAGGAAATTCTCGCCAAAGACTCGGCGGCCCGCGGCGGCACATAGACTGCTAGCACTCCGTAGCAGGCGTTAACTTTATTCACAAGACTGATGCTTACATTTTATAATGATATTGACGACATGATTTCGAGCTCCGTCGCCGTGACGTCACGCACGCACTCGCGGCGCGCTCGGAAGCGAACAAACTTGTAAATAATTAGAAGCGAAATGTAAAAAGGTTTTGAGTATTCGTGTAAAATAGCAGATTTTAGTTAAGTCTTCGGGTTACCGGAGGAGCGGACGGAGTAGTCTGAATATTGTAAGTAGTTTGTAAGTGTGTCGGGTACCAACACGTACGACCAGCGATACGCATCACTGCCAATGTGTACATAGTTAGTTTAACGAAATGTGATTCGGTTTAGCTTAGATTAATTTGCGTTCGCTTTGATGTGCGTTTTAGTTGTAATTTTACCCCGTGTCTCGATTATGCGTTCGCTTGACGACCGGGTTTTTAGGTGTCATGAATTTTGGAGCTCTAGATGGTCCGAGCGTGTTATGTTCATGCCACCGAGTGCCTCGTATTTTAAAGTCCCTATATGTAACGTCGTGAAACATTTAACGATGTGGTAATTTAGGGATTTACCACTAAAGACGTAGTGTTCAATTTATATCATGTTAATACCCGTGTAGTCATATCAATACGAACTCGCAGTTAGTGTTAGTGTAACTTTTGATATTCAAACATTTTAGAGTCACCGTTTTTGTGTTCCCAACATGAATTAAAGCAATTTATGATGACGCTTTACGGAATCAACAACTGTCTGTGTAGGTGATTAAGATTGTATTTCGAATGTATTGTAAACGTCACTGCCATGTTGTTTCATTTATATCCCGGGAGCCATGATATTGTTTTTTAAAAATGATTGAAATGTATCTGTATCCGAAAGAATGTTTCAAAGCGTTGTAAGAAAATTAAAGTCAAGTTTCTGTGCTAAGGCTCCCGGATACAACCGTTCGTGCATCGACAATGTAATGTTAGCAATAACTTTTGTGATAAGATTATTAACCGATGTACGTTGCTACGCACAAAATGTCCATCATTCGGTGTTATATACAACGGTAGCCATTTTGTATTGTCGTCTTTTATTGTTAGTTTAAAGAAGCTGTTTTAAGTTTATAGTTTAGCTAGAAGGCGATTTACAGTAACATACATTTTTGAAACTTAATGGCACCTTTCTTGAATACAGAACAATAAACATGAAACGCCAATTTCGATGTTTAATGTCAGTTACATTAAGGTTTTGATGTCCCTATACAGAAGTTGTCAGATTATAATGCCTTTTTAGCCTTAAGGGGTGTTAACAAGTGAAATATTAAATTGTGTTCTGTGCTCACAAGATCTCGCTAGTATTTTTAGTTAGTGCCTTTAGTGTTAAGTTAGGATGAATTACGTGTGGTCATGGTGTATCTTAAATTTATAATAAAACACCGTGTATTCTTCTTTCGCTTTTCGACGCTGTAAGTAAATAGGAAAGGAGATTGTATGTATTAGATTCATTTATAGTACCTAATACGACGGCCCCTAGCTATTAATGTGAAAATTGAATTGTAAATTGATACATAGAGGGAGCCTTAGGCGTGAAGTTATAGATTGTTTTCTATCGTCGGCCACTTATACAGATCTATTGAATAAATGATCGCTCGGGTATGCTAACACGATATCGGTAACAACTTCAATTGTAAAGAGTTTACAGCAGGAAAATATCCGAGCGATCAGGGTTTTCTCAAGAACTGTAGTGTCGATTACAGCTCAATGGCATCGAGATGGCAGAGGTTGGTAGCAAAGCGGCGAACAGTTTCAGTTACGAACCGTTTTAAAATCTACATTGCTAAAATACATTGAATCGTTTGAAGGACTCGAGAAAGGAATTCGACTGTTCGAACTGCCGACGCAGGCCGCTGCGATCTAGGTGTGGATTGAGCCTAATGCGAGGGGACAGTCACTATTGTGTCTATGATAGGGAAAGTTACTCGAGTCTGACCACTTTTCACACACGCCCTATCACTCCAACGCACAGGGGAGTCTGATACTGCGTGTGTGATTTGTGCACGATTTTTTGTAGATATGGACCCAAAGAAGTGTAGGAAAATTTCTCTAGTAGTCAAGATGGTGCCTGAATGACGGTATGTCTATGAAATCGTATGCTAATTTACAGTTAGACTTTTGGAGCGTTTCCAATGTACTGATTATTTTTTTAATAAATTAAAGAAATTTAGATTAATTTTTTTCAGCACTGATTGTAGTGCCATATTTTGATTGGCTTACTTTTTTATTTAAATTAATTGGATAGTGAAATTTGACACCAAAATAAGAAAGACAAAATTAGTTTTGTTTTATCCGAGTAACTGAATGGACTTGAATAAAATGATCTCATAAATTCGGCAGTGTAAAAAATAACTGATTCGTGCCTCTAACTCCTAACTGATCAAAGTAATATGTTTGTAATTTGTTTCGCTCAATTTCAATCTTAGATTTACTTAACAACGTTCGGTACATATTTTTTTTAGGTTTTAAAAGGCTGACTAGATATTTCGTGGGTAATAAATATATTGAAATTGTGGATATTTATTTCCCTTAGAAATCTAGCGAAATTTAAGCGCAATTTAATAACTTTTTTGGCCTATAAAGCTTGAGTACAAACTTAATTTTTTTGTATATTTTTAAGGCGCGTTGAAAAGTAAAACGTTTGGAAATGTAATACATTGTCGGAATAAAGTTATAGCTGTCCGTAGATTAGAGTTAGGCGTTCGAAAAGTTAAGAGACATATTTTAAGAGCCTTGTCTTCGTCGAGGTACTAAATTATATCGAAAGTAAAACGTATTCGTAAGCGTGAACAAAGAACAATATATTTTTATCACTGCCACAATAGTCATAGTTGTGTCGAATGATGTCGTTTTATTAAACGTTGTGCATGCAGGTGGGGTGTGCCCGTATTATTATGATCTTGCTCAGCAGAAATACATTTTTAAGTTTATTTTCTATTCAAAACCATGTAAAACCTGTTTTGACGGGGTAATGTACGTTTCCGACGTATACTTTAAAGCACGTGTAAGTACCTATCCGCATTGTTTTGATATTTAGCGGTCTATCCACTGATGTTTGTTAAGGCGTGAAACACATTACAGCTAGCGCAGATACGCTCGCTGCCCTTCGTGTGATAAGCCTCACTGGAAAAACAAAAATCCATTAGCTCTGCGGTCTAACCCAATTTATTCAATGAAACTAGTACAAAATTAGTTCCATTATATATCCGTAATATGGCCGACGTTTTTTGTTTTTCTGGTCAAGCTTTTACTTTCACGGGATGTAAATAGTTAGTATTTGTAGTTAAGTATTATTCTGCATAATTCTGTAATTTGCTTCGCGCCTGGTTGGGAAGTGAGGGCTGGGGTGTCCTCCGGGATCCCGGAGAGATCCCGCGGGACTCGGGTCCCGGGACACAGCCAGGGCCGGGGTTAGGCTAGTGGTAGTGTTCGCGAGTTGTCTTTCAATTTAAACATGTTTCCTATATTATGCGTTTATTATATGAATGTTCTCCTTTATTGTAAATGTTTGACGATTCAATAGTAACTATGTGGAACCTATGTATCCCAAATAGTGTGCACTACTTATATTCAATTTGTAGATATTTAATTATATATAGTATAATGTTTAATGCGTTGTCTTATTTGCTTGATCCCTCGAAGGTGAAATCCGAAAATTAATTATAATTTTGACCCCAGAAAAGGGGTAATCTACCTCAATTAATTTATCACACATTTGGGCATAATAATAGTGATTGTTAATTTAAACCTTGGAATTTGTTCAATGTAGTGATTATTAAGATTTTTAAATACAATGGTTTGTCCACCTGTCACAAGTAATGTATCTTATATTAAATAAATACATATTGTATGATTGATAACTATGTGTTTTATTTACACTCTTTACCGGAAGAATAAGATTAAATTCATTATCAGTCCAGGCTCCTTTTACCGCTCAGTGGCGCCCTCAATATAGCGCGCACGAGCAACTTTTGTCTCAGCAACTAATTTGTCTCACAGGGTTTGTATGAAAAGTCTCCCGTCTGTCGCGTTGTTGCATGCTCGCACTTTCATACAAACCCGTAGACTTGATGTGAGAGACAAAACAAAAGTTGCTCGTGCGCGCTCTTTAAGAGGGCCATCGCAGTCCAGTGGCGCCAAATAAATACACATTAAAAAATATTTCTCTGTAAAGAAAGCCTAAATTAAAAAAGTGCTCAACAGATAAACTACAAAAGCCTTCAAGCTCTTTTCATAGAATACTTTTATAGGTTTTTTAAAGGTCTAAACATACTAGTTTTGAAAAAAGAAAAAAAACGGCCGCATTTGTTTTTATTCGAAATGAGCGTTTTTCTTTTGGTTTCCTAGTGGATCGATAGATGGCGTTACGGTCTGTGCGAATAAAGGTCAAAATATCAAAAAGTTTCTTAAAAATAATAAAGAGGTAGAAGATGATCAAAAAGATGCCAACGCATCTTTTGATTGAATATTTCATTATTTACGAATCATTTTAATCGAAAATATGAAACTGTTTGCGTCTGACATGTTTGTATGGGCTCGATCCCTTGGCCTTAAAAAAGTCAGGCACAGTCTTGACATGGTTTTGACAGGGTCCCGCCTACGCCTCTATCTATATACTATTACCTATTCTGTGCCTCTATGGAGCAATAAGCATGTCATCTGTCGAGTTTTTTAGGAACTAAAATTAAAAATGAAAAGAAAAACGCTCATTGTCTAAAAGTGGAATGTTTAGAACCTATAAAAGTATTGTATAACAATGGCTTGAAGGCTTTTGTAGTTTATCTGTTGAGCACTTTTTTAATTTAGGCTTTCTTTATTGAGAAATCTTTTTTAATGTGATGAGGGCGCCACTAGACTGCGATAGCCCTCTTAATCAAAAATTGCTACTCCAATATTCTACAAATGCCTTTGCTATTTTTGTAGAATACTTTTATAAGTTCTGAACATTCCACTTAGGCTTTATTATTGAGAAATTTTTAATAAAGTGATGAGGGCGCCACTGAACTGTAAAAATAAGGATCAGTGCACATGTGCACATCTAGTGGAGAACTTTTCGAGCAGTATTCATTTATCGAGGAATTCGGGCTACGGGCACCGTTTTGACAAGCGCCGCTTTTATTCGCGCCACGGCTACCGGCGTAGATTTGAAAATATCGTGCAAGAAATAATGCGAAAACATGACAGGGACAGGGATTTCTTGCATGCTATTTTCAACTCCAAACTTCATTATACGCTTTTATAATAAGACGAGCTTTTACCCGCGACTTCGTCCGCATAAATTATATACCAGATTTTAAGTCAGATGATAAGCTATCAAACAAAAAAAGTTTCATCAAAATCGGTTCAGTAGTTTTTGCGTGATACTCGAACAAACAAACACCCAAACAAACAAACAGACAGACAAAAAATCCAAAAATTGGTGATTTGGAATCAGGGACAGGTAAAAACCATGTCGTAATTTTTTTTTGTAAATATTTTAATGTACAGACACACTTCTGTTACAGTTTTATAATAGTTTAGATACCAGAGGATATTCTAAACTTACCAGACAGTTTACAGTACGACCGTAAAGTCTAGAAATTAAATAAATCGGAACTAAACTTTTTCATTATCATGACAACATTATGGAAAACGTCAAACTGTCAATCACCAAAATTTCAAATGCAGTTTTATGCATTTCAAATAAAAATTTACCGTAAAATATTTGAATTTGTCCTAATTATTATTACTAATGGATAAAGTAACAAAAAGTGGTGCAAGTTTAGTAATTTACTACGTTATTTTCTGTTATGTTTGGAGGTATATCAAGCGGGGAAAATTGGAATAGATTGGATGTTGTTTACAAGCGATTTGCTGATATGGTAGGTATTTATTTACTCTCATGTTGCTTTTTAACAATAGTTTTCAGCGTAATTATATCAATTATCGTCAGTTATCATCTGAAAAATAATCATTTAGGGCATTTTCTTTCGAGTTTGGTTCGTTTGGGGTTATGATCGTTTGTTGATAAAACTGACGTTATTGTATGCGTGGACCGCATAATTTTGATCCTTGCATGTCATTCCTACATGTTTAGTTTATCTTCACTGCGACTAGTTAATATTTTATCGATTACATACTTTTTTTTTTGTTTTCAGGAAAACATTTACCTATATCGCAAAATTTTTCTGTCCGGAATCCGGAATGCATCGATAAAAAAACTGCCATGCCTAGAAATAGAAATCTTAAATAGAAGGAATGTAAATATCAGATCTACGAAAATACGAAAATAGTAAACATCGTATTCAAAAACAAATAATTTGAAAGTACAATATAAAGTAATATGCGTTTTCATTATTTTCTTCTAGAACTAGAATACAGGAGGCGTACGAAGCATGTTACACGTGATATGGCTATATCATGCCTTTTATTTCGTTCGTTCGCGCGCAAATAGAAAGAGAGCGAAGGTGTGATAGCGCTATATCACGCTGCCATGCTAGCCATGTAGTTGCCGAAATTTAAAATGTATATTGGGTGTAAAATGTAGCTGCTGTCAGAGCCAAATTTAGCTAAACATAGATAACGTTTTGCATAAACTTTCGGAGTAAATACAGCAAGTATCAAAATAGTTTAGGTCGTAGTGTAGTGTTGCCGTGTAAAGCGACAGTGGCGCCCTCATTTAATTTCTACTCTTTCTGGTCGGGCTTTAAGTCTCATGTTAAACAAGTCCTCTGTAAAAAAGGTTACTATAAACTCGATGATTATTTGAAAGACCAAAATGTCTGGTCTTGACAATTTTACACTATGTAATGCAATATTGTATTTTAATTGTACTTTGTACATTTTTTTTTGTTTAAAAGATGTGTGTTGTAGAGTTTCTGGCCGCATCTTCTCTCAACGGAACACCTTCCGACGCGGTGGTAGAGTCAAAAAATTACGTCAAAAAGCTATCTATATGATATTATTTTGAACGAGCTTTAACCCGCGACTTCGTCCGCATAAATTATATACCAGATTTTAAGTCAGATGATAAGCTATCAAACAAAAAAAGTTTCATCAAAATCGGTTCAGTAGTTTTTGCGTGATACTCGAACAAACAAACACCCAAACAAACAAACAAACAAACAAACAAACGAACAAACAAACAAACAAACAAACAGACAGACAAAAAGTCCAAAAATTCGTGATTTGGAATCAGGGAAGCCTAAAAACCATATCGTAATCTTTTTTTTGTAAATATCTTCAATGTACAGACACACTTCTGTTACAGTTTTATAATAGTTTAGATAATTTTATTTTTTTTTTTTTTTTTTTTATCAATTGAATAATGGAAACTGATCGAATATTTTTCCGCCAGATGTGCGCTGACCCTAAGTTCTCTTAAAAGAATCGAACAGGCTGGTATAAAACCAATTGTAACGAAAACTTAAGCTCAATTAATATTTACGTCAAATTGGAGTTTTAATAAAAAATGTGATAACTTCAAAACAATAACTCTGTAAGAACCTATAGTATCATATTACATTCCGGCTGCAATGCAATGCAACTGCAAGTATGCAACCTTGAATGATATACGATATGTTGGAGCATGTCATGCATGTGTTATGTACTTAGTTGCACCGCTAACAACCATTCTAACGACGAACTAAACTTTGTTAATTTTAAAACTTACCTATGCATACATGCATATTGCTTAAGCATGCATACACAGGTACCTACTTACATAAACTACTAATTTGCGGTGGACAGGAGTGCGATTTTTGAATCTCATTCGCTGAGTTCAGCAGTTGAAAATGTCAAAATGACTATGGAGATACGCATCTTTCTACTGCTGATTTGACTTTCAAAAATCGCACTCCTAGAGTATGATTTTTGAAAGTCAAATCAGCAGTAGAAAGATGCGTATCTCCATAGTAATTTTGACACTTTCAACTGCTGAACTCAGCGAATGAGTTTCAAAAATCGCACTCCTTAACCTTTATAATAGGCCCTACCAAATAGCTTTTAGAGCAGTTCTAACATGGTGCACTTCGTTTTGGAATTAAGATGTTTATAAAACGTCATTGGTCCCGATAGCTCACTCGGTAGTGAATCTGCCTTCTGCGCGGGGTCGCAGGTTCGAATGCCGCAAGTGATATTTGTATGATGAAAAAAATCATCGATGATGTCTAGTTGTCCTAAAGCAACGCGCATTGTTTTACAAGTCCAGCACAGCAAGTCCGGCTAGCATAGCATTCCACCCACAAAAAAGCGACAAAATGAGAAAAACGTCATGCGCGCTGTTGTTTTTTTTAGCATACTTTTAATATCAAACATGCATGCACATCTCGCTTTTTATCGTTTTCTCGGGGGTGGCATGCGAATGCGAGGCCTTCAGGCTAGTAGATGAACATTTGCGTGGCGAAGTCAAAAAGAAACTACAGAGTGAATTTGATATCATTGGCATCCTTTTAAACTAAGAGTCTACCCATCAAACTTTACTATGGGAGCAAACCGATTCAAATGTTGATGGTTTGTTGTGATTCTTAGTTTATAATGATACTTATCACCATGTGAGTCATGGTCAATTTGAAAGTGTGTGACAATGTTTGTGACTCTCACTCATAAACGGCTGAACTGATTTGGATGACATTTTGGTACAAAGATAGAATAGAAGTCGCGAGCAACAGCTTTTTTGTTTATACATGGTATAACAAAACACTTTATAGTAATACATAAGGAGGTGCTTCAGACCATCAAACTGAACAACTTTCACAATGGAGCCAGCATCCAGAAAAAAAAAATCAGCTTTCCAATACATTTGAGTCGAACCGATATTGCAGTTTTGTATGAAAGAGCTGATTTTTATTACGCGATTTCGAAGTTGGCTCTATAGTGAAAGTTGTTCAGTTTGATGGTCTGATTCCGAAGCACCCTCTTAAGTATTACTAGGGTGTTTTATTACACCCTGTATAACTTATAGGTCATCATCATCACCACAGCCTTTATACTTCCCACTGCAGGGCCAACGGTTTTCGCGACTACATGATTCGAACGAACAATGTTTCGAACGTATGAGGCAGTTAAAAAGTTTTTCGCACCAGCGTGTTTCGCTACCTCAGTTTTCGAAACTGCATATGACTCCCGGTGCCCAATGGTAGAGTCGACGCAAGACCTAAATTTTATGTGGGCGAGATGAGTTTCGCGAGGCCCCGTCTTCCATGACCGTTATGCAAAGCCGAGTCCCGCAAGTAGAGAAATAATACTACGGGGCGGGCTGGCAGAATAATAGATTTTGGCTGATCAAATGATTGAAGAAATACCTAGTACCTACATTTACAACTTTTAGTAAGTAGTTAAGTCTTGTCAGGCACTTCCGTCTCATCGGGGTTCCTCGTGTCCCAGCTGCTATTATGGGGAATGAACTTTAGGTACAACAGGTCTGAGAGCGGGTATTCATCATTATCTCAGCCGACGGACTTCCACTGCTGGACATAGGCCTCCCCCAAGGATCGCCATAACGCTATCCTCATCCAACAGGTTCCCGCCGCCTTCACCAGGGTGGACCGACAACCTGCTTGTCTAGTATGATTTCTCTACACGCGCGCGACGCGCCTTCGCTGCATACAAAATAACCTGTTCCCGCGCTTTTCGGAGAGCGAAAGCCGCGCTTGCCGCGACTTGTAGTATGGAAAAAAGCCGAGTCGCGCCCAAGTAGAGAAATCATGCTAGAGGGTCTGGAGTGGGTATTATCTCTATATCTCCTTTAATCTGCAAACCTACTCGATCCGAAGATATGGAACAGATGTTTCTGTTTCGCTTATTGGATGTTGGTCCCATAGAAAAAGTTGTTCAGTTTGATGGTCTGATCATCCCCTTTAAATAGTTTCATCTAAGTTTGTTGGACCTTATACAGGGTGTAACAAAACACCCTAGTAATACTTAAGGGGGTGCTTCAGACCATCAAACTGAACAACTTCCATTATAGAGCAAACAGCGAGAAAAAATAAAATCAATCTGCTGTTTGATACAAAACTGCAGTACCTACCTACTCGACTCAAATATATGGCACAACTGTTTTTATTGTTTTCTTTCGTTGTCTACATAGTGAAAGTTGTTCAGTTTAGTTTGAAACCACCCCAAAAACAATTTCAGTTTACACCCCAAAGTTTTTTCCGATAGCTCCGGAGCGCGTTGCATACAAACGAAGTTCCGTCCTATTTTCTATATTAATTAAAGTCAATGATTTTTTTGACACGATCTAGAAACCAATATCTGTGCTTTACATTTGTCAGATTTCCTTTAAAATATATGGTTTCAATGTAATTTTAAGATTTATTATGTAACTTGTAGGTAAAACTTTCAGCCGGATAACTTTAAAACTACCTTTTATATTTTAACGTAAATCTGACAAATGTAGGTGAAGCAGAGATATTGGTTTCTAAATCGTGTCAAATTTTTTTTTTTACTTTAATTGATTAATATCCAAAATAATATTATCGAACTTCGTTTGTATGGAGCGTGCCAACGGTAACATCCCTGTATGAATGTATGAATGTAAATATTACTCGGTGTTTTGTTACACCTTGTATTCTTAATTATGCCGACGATTTTTTAAGGAGATGATCAGACCATGAAACTGAACAACTTTCTCTTCTCAATGGGACTAACATCGAAATTAGGAAAAAAATCTGCACTAAACTGCAAATACAGCAATGCAAACGGCAAAATACATTTTTTTATTTGGTTGGTGTTGACATGGTGCACCCGTGTGGCATCATGCATCTGTGATGAAATCATTGCGGTGCGGTGCCGAATCGCACCTACACAACTGCCCTATACGTTTCATTCTAAGTGGCCAACTTGAAGTAGGTACCTATGCAGAATTTCAATAGGTAGAATATTTTCTCAATAGGTTACGAGCCTGTATACCTAATGGTAGGTACAGTGGCCCACAGCATTAACCTTTTCAGCGCCAAAGTCTGATATATCAGATGTTTAAGTTTCGTGCCCTCGCCGCCAAAGTCTGATATATCAGACAAAAAAAAATGTCGAAAAATTCTTTAATTTTTATCACAAATAAACTTGTCAACGTATGTAATATGTTTTCCAGATAGTGACAAATTTTGGGTTGTGGCGTGTGATAAGCGTTTTCTAAATAAATCCGTGGCGTGGAATGGGTTATAGTCCGAGATCCGACCGTAAAATTATGCACCTATTCCTTAGGCGAACGAAATGTAATTCTAGTGTATGTTTATACAGGGGTTAATTCAACGCCGCCAAGTTGCCTAAAAAAATCTTGCCGCAAGTGCCTTTTCCATTATAATTTTTGGTATAACTTTTTCCACGTGTTTGTTAGGGAAGTGAATGAGGTGCCATCGGAAGGAGACTGGTCTAAAGTACTTTAAAAACTAGGGTTGCCACCTCTCAATCTGCCGCAACTATAGGGTTGCCAGGTCCAAATATGTTATTTTTGAATCTGGCAACCCTAGTCTTGCGGCAGATTGAGAGGTGGCAACCCTAGTTTTTAAAGTACTTTAGACCAGTCTCCTTCCGATGGCACCTCATTCACTTCCCTAACAAACACGTGGAAAAAGTTATACCAAAAATTATAATGGAAAAGGCACTTGCGGCAAGATTTTTTTAGGCAACTTGGCGGCGTTGAATTAACCCCTGTATAAACATACACTAGAATTACATTTCGTTCGCCTAAGGAATAGGTGCATAATTTTACGGTCGGATCTCCGTCTATTAAGTACCTACTAAGTACATTACCTATATACACAAACACATACAACATTAAACACTCCTTCCACGATTGAGTGACTACAAGAGTGGAATTTGTGTTTGGTGTCAAAAGTAGGTAAAGGGCTATAAAATGTTCGCCATGCCCAGTTAGTCAAATGACGTAGTTAGGTAAAATCGCGAAAATAAGCTAATTAACTACATACATACGTATTATGCTCTCAACTATGTCCCACTCGGGTAGGCAGAGATAACTAAATGCTACGATTCTGACACACATCTCATCATCATCTCATTTGAGTATAATTGAATTGAATCATACTCATCGATCCATAAGTCCCACTGCAGGGCACAGGCCTACCCTCAGGGAGGGTGTATTAGTCCACCACGCGTGCCCAATGCGGATTGGAAGACTTAACATACACATCAGAATTTCTTCTTCAGTGTATGCAGGTTTCCTCACGATGTTTTCCTTCACCGTTTGAGAGCAGTCGGTATTACGTACATAAGTTAGAAAAACTCATTGGTACTGGCATGTTGTCCGTGCGGATTCGAACCCGGACCTCCATAATTGGGTGTCCATATCTCTCCGCAACGCGCCACCGGTGCTCTTATCTTATACAGGGTCCTTCTTAATATGCTGACACTTTTTTAAGGCGATGACCAGACTATGAAACTGAACAACTTTCTCTATGGAATCAACATCGAAATCGCGAAAAAAAAAACAGTTGTCCCATACGTTTGGCTCCAAGTAGGTTTGCAGTTTTGTATGGAAGTGATGATTTTTTTTCGCGATTTGACGGTCTGATCATCCCCTTAAAAAAGTGTCAGCATATTAAGAAGGACCCCATATAGATAATCAATTTATTCCCAGTAGTTAGCACACACATAATATTACAACTACTACTAAACCTGTTCGTCTGATACACCCTGGGCAGTCAGCATTGATACGATCATTGCTTCTCACAGAACTTCGTTTGTATGGAGCGTGCCAACGGTAACATCCCTGTATGAATGTATGAATGTAAATATTACTCGGTGTTTTGTTACACCTTGTATTCTTAATTATGCCGACGATTTTTTAAGGAGATGATCAGACCATGAAACTGAACAACTTTCTCTTCTCAATGGGACTAACATCGAAATTAGGAAAAAAATCTGCACTAAACTGCAAATACAGCAATGCAAACGGCAAAATACATTTTTTTATTTGGTTGGTGTTGACATGGTGCACCCGTGTGGCATCATGCATCTGTGATGAAATCATTGCGGTGCGGTGCCGAATCGCACCTACACAACTGCCCTATACGTTTCATTCTAAGTGGCCAACTTGAAGTAGGTACCTATGCAGAATTTCAATAGGTAGAATATTTTCTCAATAGGTTACGAGCCTGTATACCTAATGGTAGGTACAGTGGCCCACAGCATTAACCTTTTCAGCGCCAAAGTCTGATATATCAGATGTTTAAGTTTCGTGCCCTCGCCGCCAAAGTCTGATATATCAGACAAAAAAAAATGTCGAAAAATTCTTTAATTTTTATCACAAATAAACTTGTCAACGTATGTAATATGTTTTCCAGATAGTGACAAATTTTGGGTTGTGGCGTGTGATAAGCGTTTTCTAAATAAATCCGTGGCGTGGAATGGGTTATAGTCCGAGATCCGACCGTAAAATTATGCACCTATTCCTTAGGCGAACGAAATGTAATTCTAGTGTATGTTTATACAGGGGTTAATTCAACGCCGCCAAGTTGCCTAAAAAAATCTTGCCGCAAGTGCCTTTTCCATTATAATTTTTGGTATAACTTTTTCCACGTGTTTGTTAGGGAAGTGAATGAGGTGCCATCGGAAGGAGACTGGTCTAAAGTACTTTAAAAACTAGGGTTGCCACCTCTCAATCTGCCGCAACTATAGGGTTGCCAGGTCCAAATATGTCATTTTTGAATCTGGCAACCCTAGTCTTGCGGCAGATTGAGAGGTGGCAACCCTAGTTTTTAAAGTACTTTAGACCAGTCTCCTTCCGATGGCACCTCATTCACTTCCCTAACAAACACGTGGAAAAAGTTATACCAAAAATTATAATGGAAAAGGCACTTGCGGCAAGATTTTTTTAGGCAACTTGGCGGCGTTGAATTAACCCCTGTATAAACATACACTAGAATTACATTTCGTTCGCCTAAGGAATAGGTGCATAATTTTACGGTCGGATCTCCGTCTATTAAGTACCTACTAAGTACATTACCTATATACACAAACACATACAACATTAAACACTCCTTCCACGATTGAGTGACTACAAGAGTGGAATTTGTGTTTGGTGTCAAAAGTAGGTAAAGGGCTATAAAATGTTCGCCATGCCCAGTTAGTCAAATGACGTAGTTAGGTAAAATCGCGAAAATAAGCTAATTAACTACATACATACGTATTATGCTCTCAACTATGTCCCACTCGGGTAGGCAGAGATAACTAAATGATACGATTCTGACACACATCTCATCATCATCTCATTTGAGTATAATTGAATTGAATCATACTCATCGATCCATAAGTCTCTTCATACATGCTTGTCGGTTTCGAGTGCATTTTAAGGGTATACTTACCCAAGTTAACTAATTATAATTAGGTATAATTATTAGTTTAGCTAGCCAAAAACACAGGAAATGCGCAATGCTTATGTATGTTTATTCAGTTAGAAATATAACCCAGTACCTAGTTCAAGAAGTTTCCAATTTCTGTATAATAAAAATTTATGGAGAATTTAATAAACTGTACAGGATGAGTTTTAGCATTTATAAATAAATGAATACATTATCGAAACATTATCGGTGGGGCCGAAAATTTCTCGAGTGGCGACCGCGTACCGGAAAGCGCAGCGTGGGTAGGCCCCTCACACGGTGGACCGACGACCTGGTGAAGGCGGCGGGAAAACGTTGGATGAGGGCAGCGCAGGACCGGTCGTTATGGCGATCCTTGGGGGAGGCCTATGTCCAGCAGTGGACGTCCATCGGCTGAGATGATAAATACATTATCGAAACAGGTGAATGGAACAGGGTGAAAGCTTTTGAGATTCGGTGCTGAAAGAGAATATGAGTTGGACGAACTAAATAACAAATAAAGAGGTGTTAAGAATGGTTAAAGAGAAATAATTCTAAAAACTATAGACAACCGAAGAGGAGAAATGATCGGACACTTGAGTCAACACGAAAGTTTTTTTAAAACTACACCCCTGGTTTTAAGTAAGTAAAATATTTTTAAGGGTGTATTCAGACACTGAAACTAAACAACTTTTTCTAAGGAACATTGGTCGAAAAATGGGAATTGTTTGGACCTCCCATCCCCTCCTTTATGTTGACGAAGTATCTTGCAGATTTAGAATGTATAGGATTAAGGTTTTTGACGAAGCATGTTGCAGATATATAATGTACAGGATTAAGTTTTTGACGAAGCGTGTTGCTATTGGGTTGGGTTCCTGTTTATATATTTATTTTTGACGAAGCATGTTGCAGATACAGACTGGTAGTCTAGTATAAATTGTCATCTTCGGCCTAATATACCTATATGGGTCCAGCCAATGACGTTCATCTTAGGGTCCAGCAATGCAATTAGGACAAACATCGTCAAAACCTTAAATTCGTCGATGACGCATCGGCGAGCTGACAATTCGGTATTCGCTATGGTTATATCATGTGTCAAACTCATATAAAAACTTCAACGATCTGTAGGATGCAAGAAGGATGTTACATTAGTGAGCTCGTCGATGTTTTCGATAGCGATGTGACGCTTAGTGAATTGCACTCCAGTACTGCAGAGCACAGGCCTCCCACAGGGAGGGTATATGGGCGATAGTCCACCACGCGTTCCCAGTGTGGATTGGTAGACTTCACATATTACGCACAATTTCTTCTTCAGCGTATGCAAGTTTCCTCAAAATGTCTTCCTTCACCATTTGAGACTAAATACAAATCTTCTTCTTCTTATCGTGTGGGCAGAGCCCTGGTGTCAGAGTTTTTTCAGACCGCCTTACGGCCTCTGACGTGGTTTTTATGTAACGACTACTACCACCAGAGATAGTAGCCGGGACCAACGGCTTAACGTGCCATCCGAAGCACGGAATCATTTTTCTTTTCAGACAATCAGGTGATTCAGCCTGCAATGTCCTAACCAACTGGGGAAAAATGCACAAAGTGACATATCACAAGGTGTCCCCCGTGGGAATCGAACCCACGACCTCCGTGTCGAGAGCCAAAGATCTTAACCATTAGACCACGGGAGGCAGTTTACTAAATACAAATAAGTCTTATTATAACAAACTTATAAATTCATTGAGGGCAATTGAAAATCGATAGTCATATTTCAATATAGGTCTCAAACACAGTGCCAACATTTGGCACTAGTAAGTGCTGCGATTTCTCCGAACTTTATTAGCACCCTGTATAGATGTTATTGTAATGGCATTGGTTACAACTAAGTTGTGAAAGGTTTCAACTTTTGCGACGGGAACTCTAGCGATAAATGTTTCACAAGGCAACTGGACACCAGCCAGGTGTCGCAAACCATGGATTAATTATTATAATTATCTGTTAATTGCGTGGAACCATAATTATAATTATGGGCGCGTGCTTTACATTTCTCGTTGATCGCAGTCTTGGTGTTATACCGCCTTTCGTTAGAAATGTTGTAGGTACCTATTGCGAAAGTGTTTTCTAAGTCCTGCTGTGTAGATAAGTAGATAATTAGGTAGGTAGTAGGTCCAGTGTTGGCCAAATTAGGACGTTATCTAACTTAATTATGGATGTTAAGGCACAGTATAAGAAAGAGTATCTAGTACTACATACTCGTTAGTTAAGGTGTAAAATAAAGGAAAAGTATGAATCACTTTACTCACTGATTAATGATGAATTACGAAAAAAAGAACGTTGTATTTTTATTAATGTGTCGTATTTGAATTGCATTAGAGGTGTAATTAAACATTTTTGTTGGTTTTTGATTGGTTTTTGATTTAATTTCCTTATGAAAACATCTGGTACGTAACTTTACGCTTTTGTTTTGTTTCACTATTACCTACTTATCTAAAAACTTTTATTATAGCATTTGGTGTCGAAACCCTTGGTCCGTGGGGTCCCGGCGTCCAGGCGCTTTTAAAGATCTGGTAAAGCGCCTGGTAGACTCGACTCGACCGGGGATCCAACGGCTGGCGCTTTCCTCGCTCAACGGATCAGTTTAGCTGTTCAGCGAGGAAATGCTGCCAGCATCTGGCTACCCTCCCGCGCGGTCCAAACCTGCACCATATTTTAGGTAAAGTTAGTTTTATGTTCTCAATATTTTTATTTATTTTTAATGCACTTACCCACTTTTATTTCTTTCCTTATTTAATTTATATGCATCGTACATACATAAATTCACGACTATTATCCTATCGGGGGAGACAGAAACTTTGCCTCAACAGGATAGATAGATAACAATTTATTTGCATGTAAGACACACATAATATTACAACTACTACTAAACCTGTTCGTCTGGTACACCCTGGGCAGTCAGCATTGATACGATCATTGCTGACTGGTGACTCATTCCACTACAGCATGAGTGATTGTCATGCTGACACGAAATAAGAAGTCATGTGGAAGTTTAATATACCATCCAAAGACTGATTTCACCTTAGTTTTGTACTCGTATACGACGTGTTAATGAATTAACGCAAAACTAGAAAGTAGTTTGTTTAGAATCGAGAGCAGAATCGAATTATCATGGTTTCAACATAGGTAATTTTTTTCAAAATATTAAATAATTTTTTTACAAAATTTTAAATTTACTGAACCCGATGACAACCCACCGCACGGGCACACTCATCCTACTTACTACCAAAACAAGATTATAAAAATGTATCCATGAGTACGTTAGCGCTTTCTTTAAGTGCTGAAATGATAACAAATCATTTTTGCCTCAAAACTTAAAATGCGATTAACTTTAAATTTTAATTAACAAAATGATGAAATTATTGTTGCAAACTAATTATTTTGTTATAAATCAGTTGGGTTGTATGAGGTTTTGCGCTAATTCATTAACACGTTGTATATTCCGTGCCTTAGCTAAATAGGTACACCATAAAAAAATTGTTATTTAGCTGTACGTTTTCTAAAAAGGAAATAAATAAATCAATAATTTATAACAGCAACTCTACAGCACAAAGTGGCGGGCCCCTGGCTGCATCAAAGCGCGTTGTCAGCAATTCTTCGGAAGCCGAGCGATCCTCGCCCCGACCCACTCCTGCGCAGCCCGCCCACCGATAACCTCCTCGTCATTACGTCCGGTAAGTCTATTGAAATTTTTAGACATTTATGCCTAATATCTTAAATATAATAATCCTTTATAGAAATAATATGAAAAAGTGTAAGATATGATCAGTTAGTTTTTTAATTAGAGTAGTATTGTAACAGATTAACAGTCATGTAACTTTTTTTTACCCCGATAATCTGACTGACTCTTACCTATAGATAAAGTTTAGTTGATTAGGTATCTATGTTAATCTAACCAACAGGGCCGTCAATGGACTAAAACCATGTGTCTGCTACAGAGGTTTTTAACTATGAATAGATTTTAAGAATCTTCTTTTTTCGTGTCAGGACTTCTCTTTTGTGTCAGGAGCTATATCGCATGAGAATCAAATCATGCTCTATAGTGGAAAGATTAGCCAAGTCAGACTACTAAAATTAATACCTCCTTTTCTCTAAACAGTGTTCGAGTAAGCAGCTTGTGCCCTTGATGCAACAATCCTTCAACAGAAATGTGCAATACGCGATCGTCTCCAGCGCAGCCCGCCCAAATCGAGAGATCACGTGAGTTATTTTTAAATTTAGATTTTCGGTATTCTGGTCTTTATTTTCGGTATTGTGACAAAATATTTACTTTCACTATAGCACCAACATCATCAGTCATCACATCAACTATCATCGTTCGATTCGTTCGCTGCTGAAAATATTTTAAAAATCAGTCCTCATTCGAACTTCGCAATTGCGTGAACGTTTTCGTTCCAATGTCAACTCTATTACAATGAAGTGCAGACCGAAACAGTGGCGATATATCGAACATCGAAAGTCGGGGTACAGGGCCAGACGCTAACATCTGTCGTTCGGTTCTTAACGTTCTTAAAACTCAGATGATACTTTTAAATCTTAGTAAATTCTGTTTCATGACGTTGTAATAGCCTCTTCTTCATATTAGGTCAACTATTTTTTTTTATAGTTCATGTTATGAAGGTATCGTAATTGGGTAAAATTGTTCACGCCCTGGATCTCCTGAGGAGAGGTGGCGGGATGATCTGGATGCTTTCGATGACAATGTAGAGCTTGCCCAGGATAGGTATGGTTGTAGAATTTAATAGCCCAATGTAGGCTTTAAAAAGTTGATTCAAATTTTTTTCTCATAGTTTTTAGTTTCGTACGGTAGTTTACCACCCTGGAGTGCGATTTTTGAATCTCATTCGCTGAGTTCAGCAGTTAAAAATATCAAAATTACTGTGGAGATACGCATTTTTCTACTGCTAATTTGACTTTCAGAAATCGCACTCCTGAAGAATGATTTTTGAAAGTTAAATCAGCAGTAGAATGATGCATATATCCACAGTAATTTTGACATTTTCAACTGCCGAACTCAGCAAATGAGATTCAAAAATCGCACTCCTGGCTCTCAATATTTAGTACCGGTAATGTGGGAATTTACTAAATAATGATCGAAAAACGAAAGTATAACCTATCCAAATTGTATTTTTTCCAAAATAGCTCTTTTTAAAAGTAGGTAATCTGTTCTCTATCAACCCTTACGAATTTAAATTCATTGCAATAATTAAAACATTTTTTTTTTTTTTTTTTTTTTTTAATAATCCAATCAAAACGTGTGTTTAATTTAAATCAAACAGTTTTTTTTCGTTGGTAGTACTCACCTACCTGAACAAAAATATCACTTGTTGCATGCTGGAAGATAAGCTTGCCCTTTGTCGTCTCGATTGTTTGTTTAAATATATCTGTGTGAACAACAAAGTGTTTAAAAAAGAAGAAGAAGATATTTCTGAAGATCTGCTCAAAAAGAAGAACAAAAGATTTCCGAAGATCGAAGAATGTAAGAAGAAAGAAGAGGTTCAGTATTGAAATGGCCATTACCTCACAGTCACGTGGTCATAGTGGTACAACGTGTGATGTGACGTAGTGGAAGTATCGAACTGGGCTGTTCCACATATCCCGCCCCGGCACGAAGGTTCAAGATTCAAGATCTAGACAATCATCTCTACTTAACCAAGATTTCAAGTTTTTAGAAGAAATCGGTTTTTAGGTTACTGTTTAACACATTCGTGGACAGTGACCGGTTATAGCAGTTATAACAATAAAAGTTCTATTGTGTCTCGTTCAGTGCCCGCCAATGTGTTAAAATTTACTTTGTTTATTCTCATGCCAATTTGCATTTGGATTTGATCACGAAGGTTCAAGATCTGGACAACATTTCTACTGAACGAAGATTTCAAGTTTTTAGAAGAAATCGGAGTTTATGTTACCGTTTAGAATTTACTTTCTTTATTCCCATACCAATTAGCATTTGGATTTGATCTGACTGTATCGTCAGCTGTTCAATTTCTCGCGTAAATTATTTTGTGTGCCCATGTTAAAGGGGATATAATTCGGAGCGCGCATACAAACGAAGTCTGGTTATGTTTTCAATAATAACCAATTAAAGGCAATGATTTTTTTAGAAATAATCTTGAAACTAATCTCTACTTGTGATGAGTCCGATCTATGTATGTATCTCCTTAAGAGAAATCCAGTATCCTATCGCTAGAGTCTAGCGCGTTCCATACTAACTAAAAACGAAGTGAACATTTTGGAACACGGTCTAACAATCTGTGCTCGGGTTTGTCAGATTTTCGTTATAAAATATCTGTACTAACATTCCACCTTTCAAACTTACAGTGGCTCAAAGATTTCTATACAAATCTTAAATTATTCCCAGAATTTAAATTGTATATTGTAACGGAAATCTAACATAACAGGCACATAGACTAGCTATTAGATCGTGTTAAAAAAATTGATTAACTTTTATTGGCTAGTACTTACTGAAAAATAGGATCATACTTCGACTGTATGACGCGCAAGGATTATCCTCTTAAGGCTGCCTGTCCATTAGCTGGCTGTGCGAGCTGTGTAGCTGTGTAAATATTAACAAATCAGAGATCCGACCGAGATCGGCCGAGCTCCTGATTGGTTAATATTCACACAGCTACACAGCTCGCACAGCCAGCTCGCGTCAATGGACAGGCAGCCTTAAGCTCAAATAACAATAATAACAACTTATTATTACGGCATCTGTTTAATTGTCTATTTACCTAGATTATCTATTCCAATAGGGTAAGAACAGACTAGAGTGCGCCATTTCATATAAACTACAAAACATGACCAAACCAGAACATGACAAGATAAGAACATAACCTCACAATATGCTGACACTTTTTTAAGGTGACCATCAAACTGAATAGTTTTTCTATGGGACCTTAGAGGATATCCTCTAAATAAGGGACCAACATCGAAACCGCGAAAAAAAATCTGCTGTCCGATACATTTGGCTCCAGTAGGTTTGCAGTTTTGTATGGAAGAGCAGATTTTTTTCGCGATTTCGGCGTTGTTGGTGCCGTAGAGAAAGTTGTTCAGTTTGATGGTCTGAAGCACTTCTTTAAGTAAGTGCCCTATTTAATTTTACTAGGTTTCTATGGGAAAGTTGTTCAGTATCGTAGGTACAATCACCCCTTAAAGTAATGCAACTGTTTACCCTAAAACCCTGTATATAAGTAAATACGATCTCTACAACCTTTGCTACATCAGCTTTCAGTGTTTTAATTAAATAAATCCTAATACGACGTTATAATAATGTTATGATATGAAGAGTTTGATATTAAATTACATGTACTTAGGCGTAAGGTATTGAGCTTCCGTACGTGACTAAAGTTTGCGTATTTCGCATAATTCACAACACATCGATTAGTTCTTGGAAATGTAATTAATAACTTAACCAGCAGTTACTTTACTTATCTATTTATTTGTTGTTGATTGTTTTGACCAGCAAATAAAGTACCAGTATTCTTCTTTATATTTTCTTTCTTACTACTGACAACATGTTTAGGTAATATGATATATGGGTCTGGTGTCTGTGGGTATTATTGACACATTGTACAAATTGCTAAATCTTATCGTAAAAATTGTATCGAACTGAGTATTTGTACAAACTGAGAAACTGTACCAACTGCTCGTAATTCCGTCAGAGATGGAGCACGCATTTTTTCAATCCGCCTAAAATAATTTGCTTCGAGAATCGCTCCGGAAAATTATGAAAATTTCAAATCCGTTTAACTGTTCTTAAGATTTGAATAGAATTATATTCGTCGCGTTTCTTTAACTTCTTTTTCATTGTTTTAATTTATTTTAAGAATGTTAAAGTCATAATCATAGCCATATTTCTCTTGGGGGTGTGTAAAAAATCGGGTTTACTTTAGGTTTTTAGGGATTTAGAAGGGACTGCCGTGGGTAGTGATGATATTTGATTCTCTGATTTCCTCGTGAGGTTGTGAGCCCGTCGCTACTTTTAATTGATAGTGGATACAAATACACGCTTCTAAATCGAAGCATGTAGTTTTAGGTGCTATAATTTCTAACTGTGCTATAAGTGAGTACAGTCAGCAGCAGTAAGTTGTATAGTTGTACTTTTGTTCTACGTCGTAGTACTAAAGTGTAAGTATATGTATACAACGTGTTAATGAATTAGCGCAAAACCTCATACACCCCAACTGATTTATAACAAAATAATTATATTGAAACAATAATTTCATTATTTTGATACTTAAAATTTAAAGTTATTCGCATTTTAAGTTTGGAGGCAAAAATTATTTGTTATCATTTCAGCACTGAAAGAAAGCGTTAACGTACTCATGGATACATGTTTATAATCTTGTTTTGGTAGTAAGTAGGGTGAGTGTGCCCGTGGGGTGGGTTGACATCGGGTTCGGAAAATTTTTGCAAATAAATTATTTAATATTTTCTAACTTTTTCTAATAAAAAAATTACCTATGTCAAAACTATGATAATTCGATTCTGCTCTCGATTCTAAACAAACTACTTTCTAGTTTTGCGATAATTCATTAACACGTTGTATAATGAGTCATGATCCTGTCAGGGCACGATTAAAAATTATGATGCAATTTTGATTGTAGGTACACACGGCGACACATTAAGCTATACAAAACCAACATGAGCTGACCGCGCGAGGTTATACGTTACCTACTTGACCTACGCGGCCAGCTTATTTTGGTTTTGTATAGCTTGATGGGTCGCCGTGTGTACTTCGAAACAAATTTAATATGAAGCCAAGCCCGCCAAGGTTTTTCATTTATTTTTAACACGTCATCTCCAATCAGTAAATACCAGATTCCTACTCCCAGTCTATCCACAGACAAATCTGCAAAGCTCCCAAGCTGCTTATCGCATAATATTATATAATGGGGCGTGAAAAATTGAATTGACTACGGCTCGCTGATACCAGTTGTCTTGCCTTCCCTTCGGCTGAGTGGTGCTGCGCTGCGCAGTGCCTGCTGGCGGCGAGGAGGCGCGTGCGCCGGCGCCGGCTATCGTCTTGATTTACAGCCCTTGGAGGTAAGTCCCTTTGGATTTTATTTTGTTATGTATAGTATAGGGTCCTTTTTAAAATGCTGACGGTTTTAAGAGGATGATCAGGTGTGCGATTTTTTAATCTCATTCGCTGAGTTCAGCAGTTTCAAATGTCAAAATTACTGTGGAGATACGCATCTTTCTACTGCTGATTTGACTCTCAAAAATCATACTTCAGGAGTGCGATTTTTGAAAGTCAAATCAGCAGTAGAAAGATGCGTATCTCCATAGTAATTTTGACATTTTCAACTGCTGAACTCAGCGAATGAGATTAAAAATCGCACTCCAGACCGATCAAAAAGTTACTGTATAATAATGGGACTAACATAGAATTCGCAAAAAAAACTCTATACTTTTCACACATTTGGGTTGAATAGGCTTCAAAACTGTCAGCGCCAGGTATTAAGAAAAACCCCATAGAGTCACGACCATTTTCCCTATGGAGTGGCCAGAAGCTGCTACAACTATCGTTTAAACTTGAGACTGTTGCATGGTTCTTATTCAAGCAAGGTTTGAGGATGGAATGATGTATCAAGACAGTGGAGACAGGTGGCTAGCCTTTCGTCTACAAAAACACCTCTTAAAAAACCCTATCCCTTAGTCATCTCATATGACACCCAAGAGAAGAAATGTGGTGGAACTTTTTCAATCTATACCATACGGCCATCAAGCTGCATAACTTAGTATTGCCTACTTACAAAATTATACATTAAACACTAGATCTTTTTATAAAGGGACCAGAAATTTTTTTACGGTGTTTATATTTAGGTACATCTATCTAATTAAATTAAATCATTTATTTCTCAGATAACTCAGATCCATTCTAGTGTTAGTAACAATGATCTTACAAACTATGTTAGTTATAATAATCTATCCGACAAAGATGTGGGCAGCTACAAGATGGCATGCAAGCGTACCCAACGTTGCAGCATTGGGGAGTCCCATCTGTCTCCCAACGCGCGCAGGATGGTGTTAGGGCTGCAGCGCATACGGCCCAGCAGAGACGCACACCGCTTTCGCATTATTGCGTGGAACCCATCAGTGTGCGCCTCCGCAAACATATTAGAAGCACTACAAAACCTTGGCAGCCCCATCAGCACCCTGAACGCGTTGTTATACTGCACGCGCAGAGCGTTGTATGTCCTCCTCCTCCTAATGAAACCTGCGACCAAAAAAACTAAAAAGTTAAAAAATAATATTGCAGCCTATGACTTTTTCGTTCGCATCATAAGAACATTAATTTGTTTTATTGAAGTCGCTGTCAAGCCGGTTCTATTCGCGACATGGCTTGTATTTTTTGGCTTGGCTTGACACCGACTTCTATAAAACAAATTAATGTTCTTATGATGCGAACGAAAAAGTCATAGGCTGCAATATTATTTTTTAACTTTTTAGTTTTTTTGAAGGCGGTTTTAATTTTTTGTTAAAATTTTGTTTATTTCACAATTTTCAGTGGTGAATTCATTAGTTCGATTTAATAGGAGTGCTTTAAATTAAAAAACGCATTAGTCGGCAGTACGATTTTCGAAGGTTCCCCTCGATTTCTCTGGGATGCCATCATCAGATCCTGGTTTCCTTATCATGGTACCACCCTCGGAACATCTCCTTTCCAACAAAAAAAGAATCATCAAAATCGGTTCATAAACGACGAAGTTATCCGCAAACACACATAAAAAAAAAAATATATATATATACGGTCGAACTGAGAAACCTCCTCCTTTTTTGAAGTCGGTTAAAAATGAAACTAAACAATTTTGACTCAAAAAGTTGTCGAAAATTATAATTTTATTGGACCTTCAAAAACCTTGGTTGTCCAAAAAATGCTCTCATTTTTTGACCCTAGTTCCTTAGGGAAAGTTGTTTTTGTTTAGTTTCATTATCTGAATATATCTTTACAAAATTTTCAGGCAAATAAAAGGTAAGGGTGCATAATAAGGCAGCGGTAAGTTTAGAATTTTAGATTGATTTTTCCTCAATTTTTTTCTTATATCTTTTAACACTTTATTATACCTACCAACAAGGAAATAGAGATGGATGTTCTCACAGTATACTCTGTACACAAGAAGGTACTTGCAAAAGGAAAGCTTATCTAAAAGCTATCTTTAAGGCTTTGACTGCCAAATGACCGACAAACAATGGGAAATCTCAAAGATTTTTTTTTTGGGAAAATCTATTGTTATTGTGGGGTGACCGGCGGGTGCCGGCGTTCAACGTGTTAAGCAAAATTTATTACAAACTTTATATTTCACTAAAAGTAATATAAATAAGATGGCTGCAAAATCGTGTACGAAATACCCATACTATAGGTACTTAGATTTATTTTCTCATACATTTTCAATAAAAAGAAATTTTTTTTAGCACTCCTTATCACCCTGTTGCTTACGTCCATAAATCATTCTTTAAACCCCTTTCCTAAGCTATTTTTACCCCATTCTTCGTTATAATAACTAAGCAAAAAGTGAAAGTTACATCGTAGCGTTGAGTGATACCTAAGGAACGAAGTTTGGTCATGAATATCAAGTTAATGAGTTTATTGATTGATGTTCACACCTTGTTGTTTTAGTTAGGTTAGGTTAGGTTAGCCGTTCAATGGCACCCTCATAACAATATTTAAGATTTCTCAATAAAGAAGGCAATTTTTTTTAAACCGACTTCAAAAAAGGAGGAGGTTTTATAGAATACCTTAATTTTATAGGTTCTAAACATTCCTATTTAAGAATATCGAAAAAAAAAACAATAAATTAAATTTCCGTTTTCTTTTTCAGTTTTCTGATTAATAATATGCTGACACTTTTTGAAGGAAATAACCAAACCATCAAACTGGACAACTTTCTCTATGGGAGCAACATCGAAATCGAGAAAAAAAAAATCATACAAAACTGCAAACCTACTCGAGCCAAATCTATGGGAATGCAGATATTTTTTTCGCGATTTCGATGTTGGTCCCATAGAAAAAGTTGTTCATTTTGATAGTCTGATCATCACCTCAAAAAAGTGTCCGCATGTTAAGAAGGACCTCTAACTATATTATATTGCCTATAAAAAACCTATTGAAGTTTTGTATAAAAAATAGCTTTAAAGCTTTTGTAGTACACACGGCGACAAATCAACCTACCCGTAGATGAACTCTATGCTCATGGACATAAATAAGGTCGAACTATGGGCAGGTTGATCTGTCGCCGTGCGTACCTATATTCGAGTGCCACTTTTTTAATTTAAGCTTTCTTTTTTGAGAAATCTTTAATCTTGTGATGAGGGCGCCACTGAACTCTAAAATCACTCTCAATCTACTGTTTGGAAGTTAAAAATGTGCTTTATAAAATATTACAATAGTCTACGGACTCACAAGCTTTTAAAATCCTTAACTGAACAACTAAAATCTAACAGTTAACTGTGCTGTCTTATTACTGCATTCCGCCGTTTTGACAAGTAATTAACTGCAAAATGGCGGACAAGACAACCTGGCCAGCAAGTCGAATGGCCTATAATTAGGGATAGATCGTGGGATTAGCCCACAATAGTTGTTAGTAGATTCCATCCCAATGTGAATGTCTTGGGATGTAAACTTAATATGCAACACCTTACACTTACACCTTAGAAAAGTATATGTCTAGAATGAGCCTCATGCTTCTACCGTATAAAACAAAAGGGGCCATCTTTCTTAGGTTAGTGTGCGTGAGGCGTCATACAAATTATGTCTGTGTGCGTGTATATGGATAGGGTTTAGAGGTCAGTACTGTATGGCTAGTATGATTTCGCTACACGCGCGAGACGCGCCTTCGCTGCATACAAAATAACCTGTTTCCGCGCTTTTCGGAGAGCGAAAGCCACGCTTGGCCCGACTTGTAGTATAGGAAAAAAGTCGAGTCGCGCGCAAGTAGAGAAATCATGCTAGATGGCTAGGTTGCAATTTTTTTCTACGCGTCAGCGCTTTTGTCGAAACTACGAAGCTACGACTGTCTATCTTGACATATAAATATAACTTATCCAAGTCTTATACTTAGAATTCCTTCACAAACTTTGACTCTACCAGAGATTACAAAATACCACTTGAATCATATATCAAATAATGTATCGTGCATTATTTATATTTAACGCGGTGCATTAGGTAAATAACTATCGAAAATATTTTGAAAAATTCAATGATTTCTGATAATATTTTCAGGATTGTTTATTTACGTCTTATGACTTTACTATTGTGATAGAATATAGTTGGAATGCAACTAAATTATCGTCTGGTAGTGGGCTCGTTTGATCTGGGCAGGGCTTTTGTTTTTAACAGTTAACTTGTAATTAAGTAAAGTCGTTGTGTTAATGATAAAATCTTGTCCTAGACTAAAACGTAGGACCTATATTCACAGGTCTAATACAATTAACTGAACCCCGCGAAACGGCGCCCCATGCAACGATGGTTGATTCTATTTTGAACATTAATAAATTAAAGTCAATTGAATTTTTTTAAACACGACCTACAAACTAATATTTGGACCTGTGGTTTATCAGATTTTAAAGTTACAGTGGCTCAAGTTTTATTTTTATTATATTTTTTATCTTATTTATATTTAAAGTTTTTAATTTTTATCTTCTATCAGGAAAATATGAATGGTAGTGCACATACAGGGTGTTAGGGGTAGACAGTTGAATTAATTTAAAAGGGGATTAATAACTCATTCATGATACTTAACAACTTTCCCAAAGGAACAAGGGAAATTCGCAAAAAGAAAAATTTCAGCAATTCGTTCGATCAGCTGATTGCATTTAGTACGAAAAATCCAAAAAAAATTGCCCATTTCCTATGGGTATCTTAGGAAAAGTTTTTCTGGATCCTGGGTACCTGGGTACATTCACCCCTTAAAGTAAAATCAACTGCAACTGCAACAGTTGATTATATATTCATCATCATCATCATGAATGTATACAGGGTGTCAGGTAGAGTTGCCAGGTGTCCAGTTTTGCGCGGGACGTCCCGATTTTCAGGGTCTAGGGACACGTCCCGATTTGGACCTGATCGGGACACTAAATGTCCCGATAAATCAATGAATTTATTAAAAACCATTATTATTAGAAAAATTAATAAATTACGCATCACATCATAAATCGAGTGCGACAATGCGCTCAAAATAGAAGAAGAAACAAAGAAGAATGTGTTCTTTCCTTGATGTTGGATGAAAAGTTACTCGTTCATCAAACCCGCTTAAAATACTAAGTTTAAAGTACTTTGCACACAATGCTGTCTGTCTTTTATTAAGTGTGTAGGAATTAATTCAGATGTAGGCTCTTCGCGAAACGCAGTTAATTTTAAAGTACAATGGCCTCGATTCGGAGTGTACCACGACTTAACTAAACTAAATTTATTCCTGTCACTTTCTAAAATAAGATTAAGAAAAGAGACAGAAAACCAACAGCTGACTTTAGTGCTGTCAAAGTGACGTTAAATGCGCAAAATAAGATGCCATCATAATGTACGCCATCTTATTTAAGTCGTTTTTGGGCGTTTAACGTCACTTTGACAGGACTAAAGTCAGCTGTTGGTTTTCTGTCTCTTTTCTTAATCTTATTTTAGAAAGTGACAGGAATAAATTTAGTTTAGTTAAGTCGTGGTAGACTCCGAATAGAGGCCATTGTTTTTTGTGTGTCCCGATCTACAACCCTAAATCCCGATTTGTTTTACCTTCTGCCGATTTAAAACAAATAGGACCTGGCAACCAGTCAGGGGAAACAGTTGCATTGCTGTATATACATTATGAAGCAATAATTGGTTAGGAAATAGGATCAAACTTCCTTTGTATGCAGCGCGGTTAGCCGTGCGCTACCGGAAAAAAAGATAGGTGACTAAAGTTATTCTTACGTAGTAACTTATCATTAATCTGTGGTTATTCTAATCAAGTAAATCTGTAATCATTCGATTTTAACACTTTCACTGTGGAAAAACCAAGTATAATAATGTCTATGGGAAAAACACGCCGAGCGTTATTTAGATTTTTAATTGATGTTTTTGACAAGGCGGATATAATTATTAATTAATTATCTATAGAGTCCTTCTTAATATGCTGCACAAATTTCTCTACGGCACCAACATCGAAATCTCGAAAAAAAAAAACAGCTCTTCCATACAAAACTGCAAACCTAAGCTCGAGCGAAATAGGACAGCTGATTTTTTTTCGCGATTTCTTTTTTGGTCCCATCGTCCTTTATGTGTTCAGTTCGATAGTCTGATCATCCCCTTAAAAAAAGTGTCAGTATATTAAGAAAGACTGTATAATGTTCACGAAAATACCATATTTATTTATTCTCGAATAATTTTCTAATCGCAAGCTTTTACATACCAATTGCTCATAATCTCCCCAGACGCTATCATAAAGGGTGTAACACACCGTAGCGAAGCCGCCGCGCCGCTCGTGCCGCGTGCCATGCTGATAAGATGCCGATATCGAAAACGGGCAGGACTTTATCCCACCCTAGTCGGTGTTGCATTTATGGCGCTACATTTTTATCGATAAAGGCGAGAGCTTTTGATTGGGGCTTTAGGAAATTTATTTTTTATTAAGATTATAAAGCGTGTGATGAAATAAACAGCGTTTTAGAGCTAGGAGGGACTGAGGGACGGACAACGTGCGTAGTCTTAGTAATTGGTAATAGGGTCCCGTTTTGGCACCATTTGGGTACAGACCCTAAAAAAATTATATTAATACCATAAAATAGTTGGCAGTTGTAGTAATGTGTCTGACGACTCGTAAAAGGAAGATGGTCGCGAGTTTATGAATATTTGTTAGGAAATCACATTATTATGTCAGTTAGTCTTAGTGCTACTAAATTAGCCATGCTACTGACGTAATTGTGATCTTGCCCCAATAAACAGTCAGAATCCGCATTTTATGGCGCTATTTGTCCCAGCAGCCCATACTTGACCCTAGGATAGACCATAACTATTAATTACTCCTCTCCCCAAGTCATCAATAATTAATTGTAATGCTTAGATGAAACCAAAACTACCGTCAACCAGTCGAACTAAAACATAAAATAAATTAATGAATAAAATCATTCTTATTATTTGCTAACAATATATAGGAGACAAAGCTGATTATGGTACAAATAAAGGAATATGGTACAATAAAGCGGTCTTACCGCTAAAAAGCGATTTCTACCAGTTCCTAAAAAAATGTTTTTCTGTAAGTCTTTATTCACATTGGCCCCGATTCGGACTGTGCCACGACTTAACTAAATTTATTCCTGTCACTTTCTAAAATAAGATTAAGAAAAGAGACAGAAAACCAACAGCTGACTTTAGTGCTGTCACTTTGGCGTACATTATGATGGCATCTTATTTTGGGCGTGTAACGTCACTTTGACAGCACTAAAGTCAGCTGTTGGTTTTCTGTCTCTTTTCTTAATCTTATTTTAGAATGTGACAGGAATAAATTTAGTTAAGTTAAGTCGTGGCACAGTCCGAATCGGGGCCATTGCCTACCAAAACTAAACAAAACAAAACACTACACCTATAAAATTTTACATTGAAAACTTTATCCTTTTGCACAAAGTATGAGCGTGCATCATCTTCCTCTTTTTTGTTTTATCTAAGTCTTAACGGTTAATTGTAATATTAAAGTTAGTATGTTTAGGTCCTTGCAGAATAACCCTTCAGTATGGAGCTGCTTTAATCATAATTTTAACTGGGTACCCACATTGCTCATGTGTTTATTGCCCCTACTATGGATTTGGAATTCTACATTATACAGGGTGTAACAAAACACCCTAGTAATACTTAAGGGGGTGCTTCAGACCATCAAAATGAACAACTTTCACTATGGAGCCAACATCGAGAAAAAATAAAAAAAAATTGCCGTCCCATACATTTGAGTCGAGACGGTCGGTACTGCAGTTTTGTATGAAAGAGCGGATTTTTTTTTCACGATTTCGATGTTGGCTCCATAGTGAAAGTTATTCAGTTTGATGGTCTGAAGCACCCCCTTAAGTATTATTAGGGTGTTTTGTTACACCCTTCTTCTTATCGTGTGGGCAGAGCCCTGGTGTCAGAGTTTTTTCAGACCGCCTTTCGGCCTCTGACGTGGTTTTTATGTAACGACTACTACCATCAGAGATAGTAGCCGGGACCAACGGCTTAACGTGCCATCCGAAGCACGGAATCATTTTTCTTTTCAGATAATCAGGTGATTCAGCCTGCAATATCCTAACCAACTGGGGAAAAACGCACAAAGTGATATATCACTAGGTGTCCCCCGTGGGAATCGAACCCACGACCTCCGTATCGAGAGCCAATGCTCTTAACCATTAGACCACGGAGGCAGTTACACCCTGTATGCATACCACACCCTGAATACTTCATACAAACCGCTCGCACTGACAAGAAGAGGTAAGCACGTGCGATACTGAGTGAGTGCGAATGATAGGGGACTACACCATTGCCTACTGTCGTCTTCCTTCATTCTTCGGGTTGGGGCGTTGGGGCGTGGGAGGGCAGGGAGCGTCCGTACTGTTTTTAATATTGTACTCTTTTTTATACCTACTGTGTTCATACATACGTACGTAAACTCACGACCATAATCCCTTTCAGAGTGGTCAGAGACTTTAGTTCAACTTTTTGAGCGTGCAGTTGTAGAACATAATTGAATAATAGGACAAGGACAGGAGAATGAGTTAAAATACAAAAAAAAAATTACCTACCTAGTCTTTGGTAGATACAGTCGGCCAGCCAAATAAGTGATCTATCCCTCTAAAGTTGAAATTCATTTGCAAAGTCTATTTATAATTACTTTATTGTTTTTAATTTGAATCTAGAATAAAAATAAAATCTCAACCTTAACGATATCTTCATTAGCTAGGAATTTTTTGTTAAAATTGATAGACCACTTTCTTGACTGTACCACAGTATAAGAAATAGTATCTTTTACTAGATAACTCCCAGATAACATTTAGCCGTCCTAATGACGTCTTTTTACAGTCTTGCTCGACCTAGGTGACGTACATTTTCGACGTCTGTAGGTCCGATAAAGGACGTACATTTGTCACAACCTAATGACGTCGGATCAAGACGTCCGTAGGCCGTTGTATCAAGACGTACGTAGGCCGTCGTATTAAGACGTCCGTAGGCCGTCGTATTAAGACGTCATTGGGTTGTGACAAATGTACGTCCTTTATCGGTCCTACAGACGTCGAAAATGTACGTCACCGAGGTACGAGACTAGACGTACTTAGGACGTCATATTAAGACCGATCCAGGGACCTTAGGGTGCGTCCACAGCTGACGAACGCTCCGCGAATGTGCAGCTCGCGAGCGGCTCGCGAGTTGCGCATTTGCGGCGCGTTCGCCAGATGTGGACGCACCCTTAGGCTGCCTCTCCATTGACGCGAGCTGGCTGGCGGAGCGGGGAAGCGGAGTTTTATTAACCAATCAGGATTGCATAAAATCTCGGCCGAGATTCGGCCGAGCTCCTGATTGGTTAATATTTTCCTCGCTACACCGCTCCGCCAGCCAGCTCGCGTCAATGGAGAGGCAGCCTTAGACTGAGATTCAGAGACAAGATTTGAGTATAAGATCCAACTTCGATATGTCAAAATTTTATTGATTTTTACATATCAAAATAGAAACTAATACTCAAATTTCGTTTCTGAATGTCAGCCGTAGAATGACGTTCCTAGACTACGGTGGAGTGAACTAGGGTTGTAAATAAATAAATTAATGAACACCGAAATGTAAAATTTTATTTAAAGATTTTACTTTTAGTAAAATATGTTCTAAAAATAGTTTAAATATTTTAAGATCCGAGCATTTTCGTACATTTTTAATTGCAGCTACATAATTATAAAGAAATCAATTTAAATTCGGAGAGGCGATAGTTTGAAGCTGTTGTTTACCGTATGGGAAAACCAAAGCCTCTAATCCTCTAGCCTCTATTTATCCTTTCTGGAGCATGCTGTAGCCAGGTTTTGATGCTAACTTCGACGCCCTCTGCCGTTGCAGTTGCAGTTGTGCTAACAACGCCTTCTATAAAGAAACAAGAAAGATACAATTTATTAATTGTAAAAAAATGGTCGTGGGAGTAGCACCCACGCACACAGGGCTCCGTATCTTTTTATTATTTGCCAAGATACCTAGATGCCACAACAACAAACTGAATATGTTATGAGGCTACCTCAGTAGGCCTTGCATGCCACCTCCGAGAAAACGATAAAAATCGAGATGTGCCACCATCCTTATTAATTTACGTACGCCAGAAAGAGCGTGCATGACGTTTTTCTCGTTTAAACGCTTTGTCGTGGATGGCATGCTAGCCGTGCTGTTGTGGAGTTGTTTACAGTTGTTGAGATTATACCGCTGTGATATACTGAAAAACGGATGGACAGCATAGGCTTAGTAATAGGGTCCCATTGACAACCTATGTGTACGGAACCCTAATAATAATTCATTAAAACTAATTATTTGAATTCCAAATAGTGCAAAGATATTGAATGGGGGATTGACGCAAACAATATTGAGATAGTATTGGAGAATTTTGGTTGGTACTTATGTACTCACCTACAATGCAGTCTCTGGGCGTAGAGTGCAAAAAACTTTTTCGGTTTTGGTTTTCGTTGCAGTTTTCATTCCATAGAAATTGTACTCTGCAGCTACCTTGTCGGAAATGTAGGACTTCATTGTACGTGGCACTTTACTGGAAACATCTCGACCTGACACCTGTAAAAAGAAATAAGTTAGTTAGGTACTTGTAAATCAAACCAAAATTATTTTCTTAGACAATATATAAATAACTAGTGGACCCGTTAGCGGCCCCTTCCCAATCGCCCGCACCCCTCCCCTCCTGCTATACAATTCTAAATCCAACCCTTTAATAATTCTCTGCGTTATTAAATAGAAGCGTTGTCGTAGTTAATTCATACAAGCATCCCGAGAAGCCAGGTTCCCCGAAACTGAAAACTGACTAGCGGGGCTAGTACGCCAACCCACGATAGCGTTATATAGCTCTATCACGCTTCCGCTCTCTTTCTATTGGGGCGCGAACGAAAGAGATAAAAGACTAAATTTGGCAGATGAATGTGTTAAATGTCGCTATCGCCGGTTCGCGTACTAGCCCCAGAAGCCGTAGCATCATAGTGTAAAGAACTAATAGTGGTGAAGCTCAGCGGTCGCGGCAGGCCAATCGTGCGGGGCGTGTGGGGGCCGGGAGGAGTGCCTCCCGACCCACGTTGCCTGCGCGCGTATCTTAACAGCGAATTGAGTTAGGGTACGCCCGTCTCCCGCATGACGCGCGGGCATAGACCCGCCACGACCGCTGAGCTTCATCACTATTATTTTATTTACACTATGGTAGCATGCTACACATGATACGGCTGTATCACATCTTTTATCTCGTTCGTTCGTGCGCAAATAGAAAAAGAGCGAATGTGTGATAGTGCTGTATCACGGTGGCATGCTACCCATGCAGGAAAGGGATAAAATACGTACCTACCAGTTTCGTAAAACACTTGCTGCACACCATAAAGTTTCCAATTTTCGCTGGGGGACGTGTTGAGATTGAGGATCAGCTCAAAAGCTTTGGGCCTTTTTATGACCGGCCAATACACTTCACACCATCGTGGCTTCAGCCACTCTGAATCCACAACAGAAATAGCACCGCCACCGCAAACAATAAACTGGATCACTGCGCACTTGGCTGGGAGGTCCTCGTCCATTACTAATACACTTTAGGTTCAATTTCTTTGAATAACACTAACTCAACAACAAAAACGACTCCGCGACACGTCCGATGCGCATAGAAAAATGGCGCGACTGAGCTGAGAAAAAAGGAGGCAAAATGAATGTCAATGTCATTGTCAAATTGACTGAGAACGTCCGTCAGTATAACGTCCAACTTGCGTCCAACACAGGACGTATACTGGCTGACGGTAAAATGACGTTCCTAGTACCAACTAGTACGTACTTCTACGACCAACATCGGACTATTCGGACTGACTGTATAAGTACCTTAAAATGACGTCATTTTTAAGTCGCCGACCGTAAATGTTATCTGGGCTGTACCTACCAACAATAATAAAAGAAAGCCTTTTTTGCAATTGTTCCTTTTAAACTTAATAATAGCATAGACAGAAGCACACCCATAAGATTTGATTTTTTTTTTTCATTTTATACACGAGTTTGTAACTCTATTTTTCAGAAGTAAAGTGTCGAGAACCTATCGTAACGAAAACAATTTTGGAGGGTACCTACAGGGGCGAGCTCCCCTAAAATGGTCGGGATTTGCTGACGGCGCGGCGCGGCGGCGAGGCGGGAAATGAAGGTAAACACAAATATACAGGTTCATAAATATACAAAATATGCCCTTCTATTTATTTTTCTGTCATTTTAATTTGATTTGACGACAATTTGCGTGAAATTTTGTGAAAATGTTGTTACCTCGTTATAGATATTCTGTTTTATGATTTATGAGGTACCTACTCAAATTACATTTTCTAATGAAGAAGTTTAAAAATACTAAACAAGACAGAAAAATTACCAATAAATAAATAAATAACACTCATAATAAACGCGCATACATTGTAATGATCCCAAAGTAAGCCTTAGGCTTTTTGTTATGGGAATCATACAACAACGGCACAAACATATAACATCCATGACCGAACCGGGATTCGAACCCAGGACACTGGTTTGGCAGTCCGGCGTGGCAACCATTACACCAACCGGGTCGTCAATAGGTAGGTAACTTGCCTCAACCAATCGTATTATTTATTTATTTATTTCAGAATCTTACATCTAAGTTTACAATTTTAGATATCGCCGGTATCGCCGGTATTAGATATCGAATAGTTTACAATTTTAGATACTGCTGAGCAGTTTGTAGGCGTTGCGCTCGTTAATCACATTTTAACTTAAATTCTTACCTATATTAAGAAAGCTAAATGAAATTAAATGTTTATTTGTATCAATTACAAGTTACAGAAAAAACTTAAAACATTATAAGTAGTACATATTTTTGTTTTCATAAATGAAGCCTAAATGAAATGAAATTAGGTTAACCTAGCATCTTTATCATCATCATCTCAGCCGATGGACGTCCACTGCTGGACATAGGCCTCCCCCAAGGATCGATCTTCTCCGTGCCTGCCTCCGTGGTCTAATGGTTAAGAGCATTGGCTTTCGACACGGAGGTCGTGGGTTCGATTCCCACGGGGGACACCTAGTGATGTGTCACTTTGTGCGTTTTTCCCCAGTTGGTTAGGACATTGCAGGCTGAATCACCTGATTGTCCGAAAAGAAAAATGATTCCGTGCTTCGGATGGCACGCTAAGCCGTTGGTCCCGGCTACTATCTCTGGTGGTAGTAGTCGTTACATAAAACCACGTCAGAGGCCGTAAGGCGGTCTGAAAAAACTCTGACACCATGGCTCTGCCCACACGATAAGAAGAAGGATCGATCGCCTTAACGACCGGTCCTATGTGCTGCCCTCATACAACGGTACCTATTAACCTAGCATTATGCCTAGCATACAGCGTTTTAATTTTTTCTTTAAATCACCACTGGGATTGCGTGATGGAGTATGGCCTGCTCCCCCGCCGATTCTGAATGGCTGCTCCCATACTAGAAGTTGTTCTTTGGTTTGTCTGAACTTAAACTCTAAAATCTAAACACACTGCCTACGTCTGATATAATCTTTTTTTTTTTTTTTTTTTTTATGTTCGATAGGTAAACATTTGACCCCAATCTCACCTGATGTTGAGTGATGATGAGGCCGAAGATGTAGCATGCTTACCTAGAAAGATGCCTATTCACTCTTGCCTTGAAGAGGCCCAGGTTGTATTGCTCAGGGAACAGGTCCGCAGGCAGTGCGTTCCACTCCTTAGCCGTGCGCACTATGAAAGAAGAAGCAAACTTCTTCGTGCGAATTGCTGGTAGGTCAACGACATAAGGGTGGAAACCCAGCCTGCGTCTCGTCCCCCGCAGATGAAAGGGTCTTGCTCAGTAACACAAAAATATCTATGTTTGTCTATACAGGGTCCTTCTTAATATTTCTAAGGGACCATCCGTCAGACCATCAAACTGAAGAACTTTCTCTACGGTACCAAAATCTAAATCGCGAAGAAATGAACAGCTGGACTGTATCATACATTTAGGTCGAGTAGGTTTTGTGTGAAATAGCCTTTCTTGTCTCGATTTCTACCTTGGTCCCATAGAGAAAGTTATTCAGTTTGACAGTCGTGTAGAAGAATCCCTGAGTTCCCTGAGAAGCTCCCCAGCAAGTGACGACACAATGCGACACAACCATGGATGCAAATCCTCCTTACAAGCATTGAAACACGAAAATTGACCATGGCGGTCGGTAATGTTCGTTCTTCTGTCGTAGAGTGTTTGTCGTCGATGTTTCCGACTTTACTTTGTCCCTTTCTATCAATTTTTGTCGATGGACTAATCCATCGACAAAAATTGATAGAAAGGGAAAAAAGGGTCCCTTTCTAAAAAGGGACAACGTTGACGTCGGAAACAACGACAGAAAACGAAGAAGAAATTTACGAAAGAAGGACGAATATTATCGACCACCAGGGAGTATTTTCGTGTTTCACCTCATGTAAGGCACTCAGTCCTCCGAGGCGCCCGCGGCAAACGTCTCGATAAACGTTTTATCGCGCCTGCTAACTCGTTCGTTCGCGCGCAAAAAGAAAGAGAGCTAGGGAGCGATAGCGCTTTATCGCGCCGTCATGCCGCGGGCGCAGGTATAGAAAATACCCATGCCAGCTTCCTGGACACAACCAATAAAGTCGAAATAAAGTCATAATTCAAGTACCTACACTCAACTATCCAGTGACCCCAAATGATTGACCCGCTCTATAATGCCAATTTTCAGAATACACATAACCCTTGTACTTAGGTACCTACTTAATATTATGATCTCGGAAAAAGGTGGAATGACCGGAAAAACCGATTATTTGAGTTATTCGTGCGTGTTTATAATAAAATAGGGGTAGAAGCTGCTCGGTACAAAACCATTCGAATTTATAAGTACCTTTGGAACATCAGTATCGTACCTAATGTCAGTTTAGTAACTTTTTGCTAAAACGGGATCCTGAAGGCGAATGGTTTTATCTCCTGGGATAGGAGAAGTCTACGTGATCCAGCGTTTCTGACGCGGGCTAAATATCAAAGATAAAATAATGCGTACTTCTTTTGGGAACCCTTAAACTTACCGACTGTTAAAGTATTATTAGTATTATTATTAGTTATTAGTACATTTTTCCACAGAATCGATAAACCACAATGGAATCGTTTGAAGGTAGTGACCACACAACGCCAAAAAGAAACCCATTTATATAGGACGGGAACGAATCCGTGTTTGATTTCCAAAATCCTCTTTCTGGATGGGACTAAATTCGAAATCGAAAAAAAAGACTGCTGTATCTGTATCTATACGTTTGTGTCAAGTTGGTTTGAATTAAAATGGAAAGTGTTTTATATTGCCAATTACTGAAAGAACATAAAAAATGTTACTTACACACGGCGACAGATCAACCTACCTATAGTTCGACCTTATGTCCATGAACATAGAGGTCAACTATGGGTAGGTTGATCTGTCGCCGTCTGTACAGTCAAGAGCACGTAGAAAAATGTTTGCAGTTTTGTATGAATTCTTTTTTGTTATTTCGATATTTAGTCCAACAGAGAAAGTCATTCAATTTGATGGTGTCTGATCATCTCCTTAAAAACCAGCATGCATATTAAGAAATACCCTATACAGGGTGTAAACTTAAATGCGTAACGCAGTTCCTTAAGTGGGCACCAGACCATCAAACTGAACAAACTTTTCATATGGGACAAACATTGAAATAACAAAAAAAATTGGCTGTTTCATACATTTTGGACGAGTTACAATTGCCATTTTCAAATTTTTTGTCGCCATTTAGATTTTGGCTCCATAGTTAAAGTTGTTCAATTTTAGGAAACAAACCCTTTGATATGTAACGCATTTAATTTTACACCATGTATAGAGTATCCCCCATTAACTAACAGATGAGTTTAACTCACATTAAATGACCTTCATTACAAACGATATAACCGACCATTTAAAGAATAGCATAAGTACTTCATGGCACATTAATACTGGCCGACAATAAATCGTGTTGCGAAGGTACCCCTGTACCTATGTACCTCGGTGCACATTATTGGCCGCTGATTGGGCCATCAATTGCTATGCGTGCCCCCGGGAAGGATATCGAATGCAACTAATCGGTTAGAGGTGGTCCAAGTTTGGAACTGATGGAGGGCATATTCATCCGGAAAAGTATATTAAGCATTATTATCAGTGGTAGGAATAGGTAGTGCTATTCAGGGTAATGTAATTAGTATTACCCTGAATAGCACTACCTATTCCTACCACTGATTATTATGCTTAATATACTTTTCCGGATGAATAAATGGCAACAATGCCAATTAGTGAACAATCACAAATTTTTTAAATGTGGCTTCATTGTAATAATGTCTAGTTAAAAATAGTTCATGGACTTGACGTTCGGTAATTGATAAATAATTGTTCCCCACTGTGACCTCTACTAATCAGAGGGACACTTCTTGGGAAACACCCACCCCCCGTGCCAGGTTAATCGCCGTAAGCTAGTGAGATCCCTCGAAGAGAAGTCACGGACCAACGACCAGGGTGCACCGGCCCATAACCGCTGCTGTTACCTCCGGATTCATCCAAAATTCCAAACGGATCAAAAGCAGGCGGGCACACGTGGCGGCTACGCTTAGATTAAAAACTTTTCGCTTGGCTACCTGACTTAGCACTCCTACCACTCCATAGAAAACGTACATTGGGTTGGGTACGGGTATCAAAGGGATGAAGACCATACCTAGCCTAGTCAGTAAAAGTAATTTTCAATGCAAATGTTTTGTAAATACCTAATCAAATGTTAGGTACCACAATAGAAATATGTATGTTTGCACCTTTTTGATTATCGTCTCCCTATTTTTTAGAGACAATATTTCAAAAGATCGATACTGATAGATTGGCACCATAAAGTTATTATACCTGTCGGAATAGAGTAACTGACATGAGTTGTCAAATGAAACCGTTTTTTATTATGCATTTGTCGGCACTTATCGGCACCCTAAAACTTCGAGTTCTGTGTATAATTGTGAATCTAACGTGAAATCGTAGGTAATTTAATGAAATAGTGTTAGTATATTTCACAAAATAATCTACGACTTCACTTTAGATTCACTAATTATTCTCAGAGCACGAATATTTACCCAGTCGATTGTGCTGACAAGTTCGCAAAAACGGTTCTATTGCCTCGCGTCACGTATCTCGTATATTATACAGTGGCGCCGCTAGGTACACACGGCGACAGATCAACCTACCCATAGTTCGACCTTATGTCCATGAACATAGAGTTCAACTATGGGTAGGTTGATCTGTCGCCGTGTGTACATCTCGCTCTCTCAGCTGTCAATTCCTCTATATGATACCTTTATGATATAACACAGGCACAGCCTTTATGGCACAGCTCTGTGGCGCCATCTAGCGATCCCCAGGAAAAATACTGGATAAACGCTCATTGTTATGGAGGTAGACTCTAGCCAGTTACTTGTACCAAACAAGTAGGAGATCAGCGTTTAGTAGTTTTATTTGAAGCCTACAAAGGGTTTGTAATGGTGATTGGCGCAATATGTCAAATGAGTTTTGATATTTCATCCTGCTACATTGTTGCCGACCCATTTGCTAAGCCGCTTACTCACTTGGCTTTTGCCTGTGGCACTGGCCGCTGTCGCTACATTTTGCTATACTTACAACGTCTTTTGAGCCCGAGCTTAGGTTTAAGTAATACGGGAGTTCGAATCTCGACGAATATTTTTCTCGATATTCATTGTGAAGTAAACTGCAGGACTAATTGTGTTTTCCGATTATATTGATACGAAGTCGATAACGTAGTTTAAACGTAGTTCGTAGTTTCTCATAAATATAATATTATGGGTCAAAAAAATTCAAGTATGGGCTTGAATTTTTTGACCCATCATATTTTTCTGATAAAATTACGTATTTTATTTTATAGGACAAAAGGGGTAACGTCTATTATTGAAGGTTAGAACGAAGTAAGTCGCGTTTTTGCACAAACATTTCGCGTTGTGGTAAAAATAAACACAGATCGTTTTACCGCAAATTATCAAAATTTATGGATCTTAAAGATAAAAGCAGGTACTAAACGACATACAAGCGATAAGCATTTTTATCGCGTTGTAACGCGTTGGATCGCATGCGAAATGTTTATGGACATAATATATTTCTTATACGAGCGAGGAGGGGAGAGACAACTTGTGACGTCATGGCTTTTGTGTTCGAATAGAAAAATGATCGGTACTTTACTACCCCAGACGGTATACCTTGTAAAATGTTAGGGTGTCTTAAGATTTGTTAGGTTTGCGTTGATTTGATTTATGATGAGATGACATATGTCAAACATGCAGTTGCAGTTTGATGTAGAAATAAAGCGCAATGATATTTTTTTGTGTTTATATTACAGTCAGTGTTTTGAAATTTTTAAATGTTTCAAAATAGTTCCCCAGTTCATATTATAAATAAGAAAGTGTCAGTCCATCTTTCTGTTTGACACGGCTTCATGGCTAAACCACTAAACAGATTTTGATGAGATTTGGTATAGAGATAGCTTGAGCCCTGATGAGTAGGTACATAAAAGAATAAAAATTTCACGCCGACACAAATAATAGTACTACCTTTTTAAAACACCATCCGTATTCCCAATCATAATCATCATCATCAGTCCATATGAAATTATTACGCATGTATTGTGTTCGACTTCTTTCATCTTCTCTTGTCGGTGGAGTGCTTGACAATCCTGGAGTGCGATTTTTTAATCTCATTTGCTGAGTTCAGCGGTTTAAAATATCAAAATTACTGTGGAGATACGCATCTTTCTACTGCTGATTTGACTTTCAAAAATCGCACTCCTGAAGTATGATTTTTGAAAGTCAAATCAGCAGTAGAAAGATGCGTATCTCAGCAAAAATCGCACTCCTGTCTCCATTCTACAAGTGCCTTGAAGTTTCTTATACGAAACAATAACTTAGAATCTTTTCACCAATCTTTTTTTTCATCTTGCTTTCATCTGTGCTAAATAACTCTTCCGAAATTTCCCTCGGAAGAAACTAAAACCCTTTATGAAGTAAATTTTAGCATATCCCATGGCATCCCCTGTTCTTCGAAAATCGATATAACTTACAAATGATAGGGTTATATTTATAGCCAAGTAGAGATTAACATAATTTTCTGATCGCACCCACGCTCCATGTCCCTAGGGTTGGTGGCGTCACGACGCCTCACCCCGTCGCTAGGCAACCGGTGCACCCAATCGATAGTCGCCCCTTCATTCATAATCGCCTAATACAAAACCCTGAAGATTAGTAAGCTACGAGGCTTATTAAGACGAAGTACCTACACTAAATAAAAGAAAAACTTGACAGCAGCCTTTTAAGTCATTAAAATCACAGCTGTAAATAAAAAGTACTGCGTAGGTATAATAAAAAACCAGGTGTATGAGAGAGCATAATGAAATGCTAAAGTTATCTAATTTGCAGAAGTTGCATCTTTCCACCTCACTAACTGCCTCGCGAACAGAAAGCTCAACGTTACCTTCTGTGGAGAATCAGTGAAGCATAATTTTACCCCCAAGTACCTAGGAGTAACTCTAGATCGCTCACTGACATACAGACAACACCTCCATAACGTTGCACAAAAGGTGAAGACAAGACTGAACATCATCCGGAACCTGGCCGGAACAAGCTGGGGCGCTACAGCTCCTGTTCTCCGCACCTCTGCCCTGGCGCTGGTGTACTCCGTCGCGGAATACTGCGCTCCGGTATGGTACCGCAGTGCACACAGAGACAAAGTTGACACCCAGCTCAACGAAGCCATGCGCCTAATTACGGGAGTCATTAAATCGACCCCACTGCCTTGGCTTCCTGTTCTCTCGCACATCCCTCCACCGGAGCTCCGCAGGAATAAAGCAGCTGCCAAAGAATGGAAAAAGTGCTTCCAACTAAATCACGCAGCCCCCATGCCTATAAGGAAAACGCTGGAGTCAATTCCTACTTACCGTCTCCCATCCAGATCACCTATCTGGACCGATGACAGAATTCACTCCCAGTACGATATTAATAGTGCATGGCGGTCAGATTGGGGCCTTTTTGACCATCTGCATGCAAACCTCGTGCGAGACCCAACTGCCGAACTGGCTGGGTTTGATAAGGACCGGAAGACCTGGGCTAAGCTAAACCGGTTCAGAACTAACCACGGAAGGACCAACCATCACCTCTACAAGTGGGGTCTGAGGGAGTCACCAATGTGCGACTGCGGGGCACCTGACCAAACCCTCACCCACGTGGTAAATGAGTGTCATCTGCGCCGTTTCCCCGGTGGAATTGAGGAACTCCATAGGCTAACCCCGGCAGCGGAAGACTGGCTGAAGAATCTTGATCTCGAAATTTAGACTTCCCCGGATCCAAGCAGGAAGACAAAAAATGCCATACGACATGATGATGATCTAATTTGCTTTTTCAAGGTAGTCTGGGGAGGTGAAAATTAGAGCGCTTTGTGAGGACTTTATCAGCGGATTTATATTTGTAAAAAAAATAAGGCGCTCTGTAGGTAGGTATGACCACCCTGGCAGACTTTCTAATTTTCATTGCGTAACTTTTTCTTCTTTAGTCAGACTGCCTTCATTTAATTTTGGTCACTACGAGACTTAAGTTATCCCAAATGTGTCGTCGTTTTTGACGCGTTATTCTGAGAAGTTTCCTTAGAGGTAAAGCAAACTTATTTATATGTTGAGTGATCCTATCTCTGCAGGCCTCTTGGTAGAGCAGTTCATTTCGTCTTTCACAGTGGGGATATTTAGATACTCATAAATTTCTTCCATTTTCGTGTACCTTATATTTTATTGATTTCAATCTTGTATTTCGAGATAATGTTCTTGACAACGAACATATTTAACCTCTCAGTTTTTCTGACTTACTCACGTGCTCATTCTTTATCCAGTCCATTTTGGTTAAATATTATTAAATCCTTTATTAACTTATTCTTTACCAAAATAGCAACCGAAACCGAACCGAACCGTCGATTTAAAACTTCTAAAAAACCCTACAGCGGCCAGTGTAGGCGACATGGACATGGGCCTTATAATACAAACCTATAAATACCTAATAGGTATAGGTTTAAACTTTGATAGACCTTGCCCTTTTCCGAGATAAGTTTTGTTTTATTCAAATATGTCTTTGTTTTATCTTTTGGAATTTTATTTAACTTTTGAAGTTTGATTTCATCTCAAGTTGTAGACAGTTGAGTTGTTGATCTTTCTAGTTCCGTTGTTCGAGCTTTTAACTTAAACATTAACTGGAAAGGCGTTAACTAACCTCAAGGACATGTCTGATTAGAATAAATAAGTATTTATTAATTTAATCCTGCGATCATAGTAATAATTATTCAGAAAAAAAATTACTGAACTTTAATTACTATCTAAATATTACGTACGTTTTTATTGTTGGAGCTACCTACGGTGAGATGATCAGACTAACAAACTACTTTCTGTATGGGACCATAATATGGGATTAACATCGAAATCGCGAATAAAAATTTGCTATACATTTGGCTGAGTAGGTTAATTTGCTGTTTTGTATTTGTATAATGATATTATTTCCACGATTTTGATGTTAGTCCCATAGAGAAAGTTGTTCAGTTTGATGGTCTCATGCACCCACTTTCATAAGTAACACATTTAAATTTACACCCTGTGTAGTATAAGCATAATAAATATGCTATTGGATAGTACTTTTAATGAACATTTGGTAGTATTTTTCGTTTTAATTATTCAAAAGGCAATTTTGTAATTGTCTATTTCATTAATTAACAAATTTACAAGCTCGAGGGCAACACATTGTCTTTTGAAGTATGAGAGAGGGATTTTATCGTTATTATGAAAACGTTTTTTTTATCGTTTAGGTAAAAGGTGCTTTGAGTACCCACTAAAAATATTGCTCTTTTGATGGAACTTTGAATTTAATATTTACTCTGTGCGGTAACGAAATGTTAAAGCCTACAATAATATGTTTTTATTTATAAGTCTGTAGTCTTTGGCTTTAGTTTAGAAGTAGGTTTTCAGGGTGGTCCAAATGGAGAAGTCAAAAATTTTTTTTTGGTTTCCTTACACCTAGGTGTATCCGAAAATACCCCATGTATGTTCCGTTAGGGGGGGAGGGGGGGGGGGGGGGGGGGGGGGGTTATTTAGTAGATCTTTTAGTAGGTATTGTGGTCTGATCATCCTTTTCAAAAACTGTCAGCATATTAAGTTGGACCCTGCATTTTATTATACCTAAGATTATTCTACTAGATTCCCGCAGTATGATCTTGTCATGACGTCATTTCGAGTTATCACTTATCTCGTAGCACAAACTTTAAAGCAACATGTGTCGCGACATTTACATTGTGTCGGCGAAAATGTCGCCGTTAGAATATGTTTGATATGTTGGTTTACATGGGATATTAATTTTCGACTATTTTCCTATATTTGTGCCTTGTTGTTTCCTTTCTCCAGCATAATATAAACCATCACTTTTTTTTGTGGGTGTCGTACACATACACACGTGATCTCTAAGGGCTGCATTCGAGAAATCACGGTCTGTTAAGAAATGTAGTGTAGTGTAGTGACAGTTTAATCCAAAACAGAAATACGAGTCATTTTCTCAGCCGATTTAAGTCCTGCGCTGCCCTGAACCGAACGGGTTCTCGACCCAGGTCGTCAGTCTCCTTGTGGGGTGCCTACTCACACTGCGCTTTCCGGTAGGTACGCGGTCGCCACTCGAGAACTAACAGGCCCCATCGGCCATCGGTTCTCTGCGAGCTATGTGCATCGCCCAGCCATAATGCGATTAAGCAAAATTATTTCATCATAATTTCAAAGAAATATACGAGTGTTAGGTTCTACTCCATTTCAAATAGCAACGAAATTTTAAGGATATTTTGAATAAAATTAAAGAAACATGGATTTGAAACACTTCCTCTCACTTATTCTTAGAACAGCTTTAGTAACGTCCAAGATATGTCGGATAGTATATCTTTCTGACCAATAAATTATATTTGCAAATCAGAATTGGCCAGAAAGCCATACCTATTATAACGTATAACGTACGTGACGTATTGGCATACCTATCGGAATCGGAAAATTCTGTCGTCCTTATTTGAAATGAATGAAATGAATATAGTCTTTATCACCGTTATCACCACATTATTTTTATTTTAAAATATTGTCTCAATTTGTACCATTTGTTATAATATATAGGTACTTATAAAAAACAGTTCCATGACTGCTTGACTGACAGACACTGCACAGCCTAAACCGCTGTAGATAGATAGATTCTATGGAAGATGTAGATGTAGGGGTTCACTAAGAAAGGATTTTTGATAGGTAGGTACTTTAATTTACGAGGACAAAGTCGCGGGCAAAAGCTAGTGATATAATAAAAATATAGAGCGTAAAACGAATTGATTCACAACCATGAAACCTAACCGTATCGGAGCAAGTATTGAAGTCAGCTGCCAGGGAAAGTGTAGTCGAGCGTCCATTCAATGCTAATGAACAAATTAGAGAGACAACCTCTCATATTGTGCGACCGAGGGCGGACAGGATAGGACCGGACCCATTGATTTACTGGCTTTGCGGACATCGTTAGACTTTAGCGATTGTTTTATGGGAAAAGTAGTCAGGTGCGTAAGATATTTTTAAGTAGCGGCGTCGGTGACATAGGCAAAAAAAAATACAAGGCAGTAGCATTTATCATGAGTCTTCTGGCAACAATAACAGGTATGAGATTCTTCAGCCAAAGGACTCTTATCCAGGCTAGATACTTATTTAAAAAAATGAGAGTCGTAGAATATTGTAAGCATAAGCATAATTATGCTCACGACTATTTCCCCGAGGGGTAGTCAGAGATATTCTGAAACTCAGAACATCCACGTTTCACTAGTAGTACCGAAAGTCTGTCCGTGTGACGGGGAGTGAGCCCGTCGCTACTTATAAACTAGAAAAAAAGAAGAAGAATAGTAGAATATTGTAAAGAATGAAAATTATAGATTAAATAAAAAAAAAACGAGTATAATTCAATTAAACCCTCTTTGAGGGAAGGCCTGTGCCCGGCTCATGATCATGCGTGCTTCAACAAATAGACGAAGATGGGAATAAATGATCTTAATGCGTAGGTACATTTTATTCACTTAATTTTGTTCCCATCCTTCGATTTATTCTCTACTTAAAAGGTTTTCATGAATATCAAGCACTTTAAAGTGCAATCTTGAGAAAATGGCGCAGTGCATTCACGTTTGGGAGGAAATCCAAGATGGCGGTATCCTCGAAGCGGGATCGGGAGGGCACTATTGGCGTGCCGAGTGGACTTCTTCACTGCCAATTTTGAGTGCAGGGGAAATGTGCTCCCTTCTATAGTGTGTGAATATACCGTACGTGTTTATAGCAGTAGCAGTTTTCAAGCGGATTCGCGTGCCGGTTGCCTGCTCTCCGGCCTACAACGAAGCTTCAATTGTATGATGCATGGTGGCTCAAGACAGTGTTTTTTTGCAAAGATTTATCTATAACCATCCAACGTCAAGCACTTTTTCCATTGGCAAAATCATCAACACTAAATACGCCAAAGAACAGAACCATATGGAGTCAAAAATTTTTTTTGGTCTTCGCTGCGCTATAGTAAAAAAAATCTTTGGTTTTATGGTTTTTTAGGTTTTATATTTTATATTTACTTTTGCATCGGATTTCAGACTTGAAAAAAAAACTTTGATAGTAAATAATAGACTATACTGCCTCCGTGGTCTAATGGTTAAGAGCATTGGCTCTCGACACGGAGGTCGTGGGTTCGATTCCCACGGGGGACACCTAGTGATATGTCACTTTGTGATTCCGTGCTTCGGATGGCACGTTAAGCCGTTGGTCCCGGCTACTATCTCTAGTGGTAGTAGTCGTTACATAAAAACCACGTCAGAGGCCGAAAGGCGGTCTGAAAAAACTCTGACACCAGGGCTCTGCCCACACGATAAGAAGAAGATAGTAAATAATAAGAAGAGACAGTGCACTTAAAATTATCCTATGCACTCAACTGTTTTAGTCCACATCGATTGAGGGTAATGACATTAGATCTAAGATTGAGGGATCATTACTCATTCACTCATATGAAATTGAAAATTGAAATTGAAACAGATTTATTGTCACAGCAAAAAAAATTATTCATCATTTCATCTAAACATATTAAATGGAATATAACATTAACATTACACATTTATAAATACCATGACAAAGGGACTAGGCTTCAGCTATAAAAGGTTTATTTATACTTACACAGAACATTCACACTTCTACATGAATTATTTGTCACTAAACTTAATACCTACCTTCTGTTTTCATTCAAAACATGATAAGTAAGTAAGAGTTTCTTTACTTTGATTTTTGAATCCAAATAATAATAATAATTCCCCGCGGGGGCAGCTTGTGGCGAGCTGACGGTGAGTGGCGACACCGCGTACCCCTATCCAGGGGGACCATACAGACATGCGCTCACACACACACACACCCACACACACACACACCCCCACACCCACACACACAGTAACACACCCCTCTACCTCTGGCTTGCCTTCATTGGCCGTCCAGAGTGGAATCGCAAGAGCAGAACCTATGCTCCAGGTTGGAAGTGTATTGCACGTAATGGCGTAATAACGGGGAAACCCGCTCACGGGGGTAAACCCCGCGATGGTGAAACCGGAGCCGCACCTCTCGACAACCTTCAGCCGCTCAATGAGATGTTGCCCCATTGTCGCACTTTATGCGTGCGGCCGTTTTATGGGGCCCACTCGACGAGTCGGCGAGTCACCGCCTGCCCTATTTACAATTTTGAGACTAGTTGTCATGGCAGGCGTCCGTTAGTCTCCTCCCATAGCCCAGTATCCATCCATCCAACTTTCACCTCCATAGCCCAAGACCTTATTTTTCCATCGCGGCCATAGCGCCGTACTCCAATAGTCTTTACACACATGGCGGGGACCATCCCCGTGTGTATCATGTTGTGCGCTCGGAGATGGTATCCGCCATTTGTGTATCCCTTACATTTAGATTAACTTGTCTTTTGAACGGGCCTCTACATGTTGGCTTCGGCCCCATGCACGCCTTCCAAAGGTCCGGGACTTAATTGCCCGTGATTACGGAATGTAAGACATACAATAATAATAATATCTTTATTTGCTCTGCTTTTAATAAATTTTTATTCGAAATAAACACGAGAGTTCGTAAATGATAATATTATAGTTTTATGATTTCCCCAGACCCTGACCCAGGATAATCTAAAAGTACATTACACCGATTACACGTTCATTTTAGGATTCCGTAGCAAATGGCCCCGATTCGGACTGTGCCACGACTTAACTTAACTAAATTTATTCCTGTCACTTTCTAAAATAAGATTTAAAAAAGAGACAGAAAACCAACAGCTGACTTTAGTGCTGTCAAAGTGACGTTACACGCCCAAAATAAGATGCGATCATAATGTACGCCATCTTATTTAAGGCGTTTTTGGGCGTGTAACGTCACTTTGACAGCACAAAAGTCAGCTGTTGGTTTTCTGTCTCTTTTCTTAATCTTATTTTAGAAAGTGACAGGAATAAATTTAGTTAAGTTAAGTCGTGGCACAGTCCGAATCGGGGCCATTTTGGTCCAAACTAGGTTGCCCAAATAATGTGAACGGTGGTATTGTGTGTCAGTTGCATAATGGCCTTGATCACCTTGATGTTGTCTTCCCCGAGCCTAGCGGAAGATCTTCCCCTTCCTCTTGAAAGAGCACTACAGGGTGATTGTATCGGTGATGTTTAACAAGTTTCCCAAATATAGGAAAGTTGCAAAAGGTTTTTGGACTCTCAAGTCAAAATGTTTGAAATGTTGCGAATTTCTCTTAGTTTCTTTGGGAAAGTTGTTCAGTATCTTGAGAATAACTATCTATTCTAATACCCTGTAGACCTCGATTCACCACTGTAAATAATTAACTAGATAGCTAACTACTAGCTAGTTTGTATTTTTAGGTTTTTTCACTATATCATAACTGCAGAACCCTACTGAAGCGAAGCCAACACTCTCTTAACAGTTTTCATATACTATCTGTCACAATAAAAAGAGGTCCAATTACATCAACGATCCCTCGGGAACTCAGCGAAGCACTGAATCTGGACCGATAATTGGATCCTTTTTTTGATAATCTCTAGGTACCTAGAAGCCATACTCTGCCCACCACATAATCTGCCCAGCGCGAGTTCCCGAATGAATTCGTAACGAATTTAATTTGTAAAAGACTTTATGCTGTTTCTTTTTACCCGACTGCGCCAGAAGGAGGGTTATGTTTTTCGAGCGTATGTATGTATGTAAGTATGTATGTATGTAAGTATGTATGTATGTAAGTATGTATGTATGTAAGTATGTATGTATGTATGTTTGTATGTCTATTTCTTTGGCACGGCCTACAGCCTAAACGGCTTGATGGATTTTGACGTATGAGGTGTCGTTAGATTGGTAAAAATCATGAGAGTGCCATAGGCTATATTATTTTGTTATGGCGTCTGCGAAATAAAAAAAACTTTTTTTGTAAAAAAATACAATATGGGTATCAAATGAAAGCTAATAAACAGACGATTCCAAATATATATATATTATAGTACTTTTATGCTACCATTTCGACACAAGACTAAAAAGTATGAAATAAACTAAATTATTACGAAAAACAAAAACCCGACTGCATAAAAAACTATTAACTGAAAAGAGAAAAACAAGCTCTATAATCACTAATCAGCTATAAGAACACTAAGCAAATATAATTTGTATGTTATAAGGTAGGTATTGATTGAAGGCGGGGACAAACCAAAGGTACGTAGGTACAGTAAACGTTTTATAATTCTTCTTTGTCCCCGTTTGCGATACCTACCTAATAACATTCAAATTATATTTGCTTAGTGTTCTTATAGCTGATTAGTGATTATAGAGCTTGTTTTTCTCTTTTCAGTTAATAGTTTTTTTATGCAGTCGGGTTTTTGTTTTTTTATACGGCATCGTTTGTTTTAAAGACACATTTACAGTTTTAACAAATGTGGATAAATCAGAGGTTCCATACAAAACTGCTGTACTCAAATGTATGGAACAGCTAATGTATTTTTGCGATTTCAAAAATGTTTCTAAAGTGAAAGTAGTTCAGTTTGCCGAGTAGAGTGTATAATTATACAGAGTGAATATCATTAGCATCCTTTTAAACTAAGAGTTTACCCATCAAACTGGACAACTTTTACTATGGAAGCAAAACAATCGGAGAAAAAAAAAAAAATTTGCTGTTACATACATTTGACAACTGATTTTGTTGTTGCTCCGATCGGTTTGCTCCCATAGTGAAAGTTGTTCAGTTTGATGGGTAGACTCTTAGTTTAAAAGGATGCTAATGACATTAATTCACCCTGTAGTTTCCGCTCTGACTAAAAATGTCTATTACCTAGGTCACGACAAAAAGTTTGAATAGCTGAATTTACGCTATGTATTTCAAAGTTCGTCTCGTAGTAAAAGTTGTTCAGTTTGATGGTCTGAAGCATCCTGTTCCGGCTTCAAAAAAACCCCGATTTCACGGTGTATACAGGGTGTCAGGGTAAACAGTTGCATTACTTTAGGGGGTGATTGTTTCGTAAAAAAATTTTGGTCTCTCCGTACTAAATGCAATCAGCTGATCGAACGTTTGTACGAAAAGTCAAAATTTGGTTTTGCGAATTTCCTATAGGTTTCGTTGGGAAAGTTGTTCAGTATCATGGGTTACAATCACCCCTTAAAGTAATGCAACTGTTAACCTAACACCCTGTATACGGTTATGTATACTGTATCTAGTTATTTGACTTATTTGTTAAATTGATTATAATTGATTTATTTAACCGTTTGTCATAACATTATATTGATAAAACGTACCTATAATAATTAGGTTATTGTGTTATCATAATTAGGTTAGAATTTAGATCATAGGTTCATAGGTCTCGTCTATCAACAACTTCATTCAGTACCTAATCAGTAATCATTTAGACCTTTTTTAAGGGATTACGAAATTGCTTTAGTAGGTATAATACAAAACTTTTTTTAATCGTTCAATTGTCTTTAATAATAGTATCTCTCTTTTCCTTCCTCGATAAGTTTTTCTTCTTTAAAATAGTCGGAAAATAACGTACTTATAATGCTTTACATAATATTAATAAGTTTTGTTTGCATGGAAATCTGAGAATAAGAATTAGGTTAGTTTTGAAATTTTGTTATTAGGTACGCGCAGTAACTATAGAGCTCCCGTTAAACTCCCAATGCAATGGAGTTTTGGAGAAAAATTGCATTATTTTTGAAACAAATTTTTTGGAAATTAAAATTAATGAAAAAAAAGTGATATTATGATAACAATATTAGGTTGTGTACATTAAATAAGTAGGTAGGTACGAGGTACGTACCTATTTAACTGTTATCGTACCGTTATAATTTCGGGTTCTGAACTTCTTCGACAACTACAACTATAGCAAAGTTGCTACTGCTGTAGCTGAAGTATGATTTTCGATTTCTTGTATGTTAAATATTTTACGTTCTTTGTTGGCAATAAACCATTTTCACGAACGAGATTATGATCGTGAATTTATGTATGTGTTCTCATCATCATCATCATCTCATCGTTTTCTGAACTTAATTGGTTCTCCCAAGATGTGCCACAAAAGTCTGTGCAACTTAAATGTCTGTTTAGTTAAAGTGCAAGTGTTGCCAGCAGACACGAGCAGTGAGAAAGGAAATGGCAGTAATTTCCCGAATCCCCAGTTTTCCCAGCGAGGGCTTGACGTCAATATACTCCGGAAATTGTAGCGAATGCAGCGGAAGTAAATTGATGGACTAACTGAAATTAAAGTTTTTACGCTAGTTAGAAGCATCAGACAGATTCGACGTAGAAATTAATTTATCTATACGCAGATAATAAAAGATAAGTTATTTTATTATCTCCATATAGCTTTTATTTTCTCAAAATATAAAAACACAGGAGTGCGACAGACCTAAGAGTAACCAGGTAACTAAGCATTAAGGATAGACTAACGTAAAAGGAACTAAATCTTTTTTTTTATAGCAAAAAGTCCCAAGGTTTTTTAATTACTTAATCTTCTATCTATCTATCTAGTTATCAGTTCCGTGACTGACTGACTAACTGACAGACAACCCACAGCCTAAACCGTTTTTTCTTATCGTCGTGGTGTCAGATTTTTCCAAACCGCCTTTGGCATCTGACGTGGTTTTTCATTATAACGACTGCTACCACCATAGAGATAGTAGCCAAGACCAACAGCTTAACGTGCCATCCGAATCAAGGAATAATATTTCTTTTCAGACAACTGGTGATTGAGCCTGCAATGTCCAAACCAACTGGGGAAAAACGCACAAAGTAACATTTCACTAGGTGCCCCCCGTGGCAATCGAACCCACGACCCCCGTGTCGAGAGCCCAATGCTCTTAACCATCGACCGCGAAGGTAGTTAGGCCTTTCTATAAAGGAATACATATTCTACAGTCGATGTAAGGGTGCACGAAGCAAGGATTCTTCATAGGTAGGGGAGTCGCCAATTTTGTTGACAATAATAATCAATCCCGCGGTGATTCCCGCGTGCTTCTTGTTATTCCAGATAAACGCTTTGTTAAAACAAAAATGTTAAATATTATTTCCATATGCATGGATGTTCCTCCTTTTATAAAACAATAATAAATCTTGAAGAGCTATAAAAATCTTGCAAAACATGTCGCTTGTTCAAGAGAAGAGAGCAATAAACAATTTCTCCTCCGAGATGAAGAATTTCCTGTGGATGGAGCAACTGTTAAAGTGCTTGCCATCGCATATTGCAAAATATCAAACAAAATGTTCATAAGAATAAACACAAAAAATTTATGTAGGTATACCACATACCTATTAAACTCACGACCGTTATTCGACCCGGTTGGTGTAATGGTAACCACGCCGCGCCGGACTGCCAAACCAGGGACCTGGGTTCGAATCCCGGTTCGGTCATGGATGTTATATGTTCGTGCCGTTGCCGTTTAATAAAAAGCCTTTAGTGCTTGCTTGGGATCATTACAATGTATGTGCCTGTGGGCATTATTTAGTTTATTTATTTATTATTCCCTTTTGGGGTGGTCAGAAACATTGCTACAACCAGCAACTTTTTGTGAATATAGTTGTAGCAAAGCAACATTTAGCAATTTAAGTTTCAGGAGAAACTGTCATTTTATGAAATGGGCACTTTGGACTTTTCTTTTCCTCTTTTATTACTTTACAATATTTTTTTAATTATTTGTTTTGAAGTTTAGCTTTTCGCACGCATTGTAGGCAAATGTATACATTAACTGGACCGCCGATGGCAAACGTACAAAAACAGCGTTATTGTATGTTTTTAAAGCCCAAATAATGGGGAAAAACTTGCAAAGAAATAAAAAAAAATTGTTTACCTTTCATGCAGTTAACATTGGAACAGGCTTTACCGCCGACAACGCAGTCGTACACTTCCGCGCTCCTAGAAATGTCTCTCACCCTTTTAACTGTAGCTAGACATAGATGTAGAGATACATCACTATGTCGCCCCCTCCACTCTTTGCATCCTATGCATTTGTCAGTTGCATGTGACAAAGTGAGGAGAGGTTTTGGAATAGAAATTGATTCATGTGTCGGAGAGGGACTTCAAGTCATTTCAAGTTTATGATTTTGTTGCTGTTTTAATACTATTGTGTCTCAGTAAAGATTTTACTTACGGTACAATACAAACACATGAATATATTATAATACAGTCGACATCACATGTAGCTTCGCAGTTTATTTATGAGTAGTGATAATTTTCAATAATTTTTTTACAATAAAAGTTGCTGTCTACGAGATCGAATCAGAGCAGAAGAACCAGAACACCCGACATAGCCCAAAGAATTACTAAACTAAAGTGGCAATGGGCGGGTCCAATTGCTCACAGAACCTATTGCCGGATGTAACCGAAGAGTTCTCGAGTGGCGACCGCGTACCGGAAAGCAGCGTGGCCCCCGACAACTTGGACCGACGACCTGGTGAAGGCGGCGGGAACCTGTTGGAATTTAAAACTGCTCAAATCTATTTGAACACCTGTCTGCTACGATACAGGTATCCAATGGCGACTGTAGGACGACCAGAATGGTCTCTCCCAGAATGGTCTCTCCCAGAATGACCAGAATGGTCACCAATTTCACTTGAATATGTATTTTAGTATTGAGATAAGGGGCACACAGACTGTGTATAAAAATCGGAGATCCACCTATGGCGAGCCAGTGTGCTCACGGGCCAAACGATTAGGTTATCTATGCCTTTTGTGAGGTTTGCGTCCGTGCGCAAGAGTGACCTTCCCCTAATCTAAAGACTGGACCCGCGCCAGTCTTCTTCACAATGCGGGTGTCGTAATATTAATTTCCACACTCATAAACAATAGCCACTCACTCAGAAGACTGCAATAAAGAAGAACACCGTTATTCGCAATATTTCCGAACGCAGTCGACGAGGCACGGCGTGTTCGGAAACATAGAGATTTTACAAGTGAACTCTGAACTGCTGACACTGCTGTAATTGAATACAGAGTTTATTGTGGCCACTAACCAGGCGGTTTGATGAGAAATTATAAGTATTTCATCAGCGGAAATGTACGTTGACCAAATAATTGGTCAATATTTGTGCGAGCAATGCTGTGCGAGCTGTGTAGCTGACACAGCTCGCACAGCTAGCTCGCGTCAACGGACAGGCAGCCTTACGGAGCATAGTCGTGCGCGTAAGTCGAACGCCAGTCAGAAGTGCGATTTTTGAACATCATACGAGCGTATCGGCAGTAGAAAGATGCATAATCTCCATAGTAATTTTGACATTTTCTACTGCAGAGTCTCTCGTATGATGTTCAAAAATCGCACTCCATGATTGATTTGCGTCTCTGAAGCATTTGTTACAATCTGTAGACGTAGCGATGGCGGAAATAAGAAATAACGTTATCTCCTTTCATGGCCCCACCATAATTCAACAATGCTTCAGCAAAGCATTCAATTTACTACGTTAACACGCTAACAATAAAGTCTCTTATAATTTCAAAGTTAGTCACAACAGTTTCGAAGAGAGTTCGAATGTTTCCTATCGGTCACGTAGGGAAATAAAAATGAGTTTAGTTTGGTTCGTGATTCTAACGACCATTAGCTTATGAGTTATGGGGTCCCGTTAAAAGTTGTGGTAGTTTACTTACAGGTGAATTATTGATTCTCACTGGTAGAATAGAAAAAAATAGTAGTACTTACCTCATTGATGGAAGATTGGACGTATAAACTCCATCTTCGTGTTCCTCTCCATTATTGAAGATTGGCAGTCAGCTCTGCATATCCCTGTATATCTTTCTCTAAACGAAACAGCTCTCCGAAACGGTGAACTCAGCCCATCAAACTGAACAACTTTCACTATGGAGCCTACCTCAGGAAACGAGAAAAAAAATCTGCTGTCCCATACAAACTGCTATACCTACCCGACTAAAATGTATGGGACAGCAGATTTTTTTTCTCGTTTCCTGAGGTAGGCTCCATAGAGAAAGTTGTTCAGTTTGATTTCCTGATTTCACCGTATCGTATCAGTATTTGCTAGGCTGTTACTTACACCCTGTATACAGGGTGAAATTGATATCATTGGCATCCTTTTAAACTAAGAGTCTACCCATCAAACTGAACAACTTTTACTATGGGAGCAAACCAATTGGAGGAACTAAAAAATCAGCTGTCCCATACTAAACTGCAATGTCTACTCGACTCAAATGTATGCAACAGCTGTATTTTTTTGCTTTGGTTGGTTTGATCCCATAGTAAAAGTTGTTCAGTTTGATGGGTAGACTCTTAGTTTAAAAGGATGCCAATGATATCAATTTCACCCTATAGATAGGTATATTTATTCGAGATCTTCCACAAAGAGCGACAATTTTGAGGTATATCTCGAAGATCACAAATATTAAAGAGCATACCTGAAATAGTTTGTCATGTTTTTATAGCAGCCAGTACATAGCAGGCCCCTCGAGACGGTTCTCATCTCCACCTTCGTTTCCACTCGACTGTGAACCCGGCGGGGGTTGACTGCCAATTACTACACGGTGTATACCCCGTGTACGGTGTACCCCGGGCCCTCGGGCAAATATCAACCCCAATGTACGTTCTACTAATATCAGCAGGTTGATGAGTTTGATTAACTAGTTTAACAACTAACTCAAAACACAAATTAAAATTTTTTTTATTCAAAATATTATCACAATACACACACACACACAACACACAACACAACACACACAACACACACACACACACACACACTACACACACACACTTACACACACACTTATCACACTTTCTACACTTATCACATAACATAAGATTGCTTTCTGACGTCATTTTTTGTCTATACCATCGCGTTGAAAGGTGTTCCGTTGTAGAGAAGATGCGGCCAGCAACTTCTTTCTTCAATGACCACGTACTCGTAGACGTCGTTTGGGACGCTCTGGACCGACGACCTGATAATGGTAGCCAGAGGGGTTAGAATTTTGAAGCGTGTCTTGGGGGAGGCCTATCGTTCAGCAGTTGATGATGATGATCTTTCTTCAGATTTCAATTCCATGTCATCATCAGCATCCGTCGTTCCCCACTGCGATCCCAATCCGGACTCATTTTCATCCGGATTTCATCTTCACCTAAGGTATTTCATGAATTTGGGATAAATATTTAAGGGTACATTTATACGGCGCAATGTAAAACGTTTCTGATCCTAGATTATGTTAAAAATTCATGTTGCAAGCCCAAAAAGAAGCATAAGAGAGCCCAAGTGGTTCCATAATTCATCTTAGAAAAAATGTTGCTGATGATGATGCTACAACAACATGATTTGTAACGTTGTGACGACGCGACGAGGCGTTATAATTAAAATGTTTTTCTCTGGCATTCTATTCAAACCTTGTTTATTTCTTACATTGTGTACTTTATATATCAGCTTCTTGGATTCAATTTATTTTACGTTGGGGCTATTTGTATTTTCCTGGTATACTTACATAATTTATTTCAATACGAATAATTGGGTGTTATTTTCCTCAACTTCAGTTAAGACGCTTGATCTTTCTCTCATCATTTTTGAATTTAATTAAAAGCACAACGTTAACATTTCATGAAACAATTTGCGCCCATTTTCTGTTTTTAATGGAAGAATGTCTTCATAACAAAATTTTCAGAAGTGCGTGGTTCAGTTTGTTGTATGCATGGCAAAATTGTGGCGTCCTGTCATGTCGGTCTGTTAATGTAAAACATTGTTCGGAGTCACGTTGCAGGGATTGACCCGAGCACACGTCTCGCGTGGTTTCGCGCGTCGCGTTTTTGCCTGCCACGAGGCTCCGCAATCCTCAGTCTCTTCTTGTTCTTGTCCAAAAACAATCCCTGAGATTGGGATAGATTCTCCCATAAAATACTTGACACTGGCGGAAATGCAGTGCTAACGCACAAGCAAGAGTCCATTTAATTATAAATAAAAAAATAAAAAAAACATTGTTCAATACAAATATTTAACTAAACCACAGTATAAGAAAGAGTATCTATTACTAGCTTAGTTTCATTACGACTGCATGGCATGAAGATTAACGTTAAACACAGTTGGCAAAGAATGACTAATGTAATGTCTATGGAAATAAAGTTCTCAAGTATTAATCTTTCATTGCCAACCGTACAATATAATCCCTACTATTTATGTTATGTGCCGGCTACACCATCATGATTACCATAATTTAAGTATAAATAAGTTTCGTGTAATGTCCGCAGAACCGCATTGTCAGAAATGCCCGTACTTTATCGACATTGTAACATAAATACTTACGACTATATTCCCCTGACAGGGTAGTCAGAGATATACTGAAAACTCAGAATATAAACATTTCAGTAGCAGTACCGAAACTGTCCAGTGTGACGGGGAGTGAGCCCGGGCATGGGGACTAATGGGCAGTACAGACAATGTATAGCCAGTTTTTGCAATGTCAGCAAAGAGAACATATGGAGGGTACAGTACGAATGTACTCTTCTATATTCCGTGCCTACGACTCGAATTTTGGCTGGAATCGAACCACGTCCTCCAGCACCAAATAGTATAAGAGATAAGTGTACTTTTTGCAACCATCAGCAGCAAGGCTGATTCAGTATTTATGGGGTGCAGAGCATCTCTGTGATGGTTCAGGTCTGCCTGCATAACTCCAGTCGGTTTAGGAGTTACTGATGATTAAAGATCTGTAAAAAATTTACGATCAGCTGCACGACTGATCGTATGATATTGTTGTAGTATGCACTGTAGCTATGTGAACAGTACAAAAACTGTCAGGTTCTGTCAGTCGGTTTAGGAGATACAGCCAGTCAAAGTTCCGACCTTTGAACGGCTGTATCTCCTAAACCGACTGAAGAACCATGTCAGTTTTTGTACTATCCACATAACAGTGCATACTACAACAATAACATACGATCAGCCTTGCAGCTGATCGTTAATTTTTTACAGACCTTTAATCATCAGTAACTCCTAAACCGACTGGAGTTATGCAGGCAGACCTGGTCCATCCCCATCACAGAGATGCTCTACACCCCATAAACACTGAATCAGCCTTGCTGCTAATGGTTGCAAAAAGTACACTTATCTCTCGGAATAAAAGACGAGGGTACTACGTACTAGCCCTGTAATAAATAATAATAAAACAAATATAAAGCCCAGTTGAAACATACACAGAATTCGTAGAATACTTTATAAGGTCGAGAAGCTTATCACAGTCGAGGATCGAAGGCACGCAATGGTTCTGTTCGGTTCATGTGCATTTTATTTGAATAATAACATTGTTGATGTGAAATTGTTTCGTTGTCGATCGTGATGGAACATTATTTTTCTGTAATAAAAAATTAAAACCGCCTTCAAAAAAACTAAAAAGTTAAAAAATAATATTGCAGCCTATGACTTTTTCGTTCGCATCATAAGAACATTAATTTGTTTTATTGAAGTCGCTGAAAAGCCGGTACGATTCGCGACAGGGCTTGCATTTTTTGGCTTGGCTTGACACCGACTTCTATAAAACAAATTAATGTTCTTATGATGCGAACGAAAAAGTCATAGGCTGCAATATTATTTTTTAACTTTTTAGTTTTTTTGAAGGCGGTTTTAATTTTTTGTTAAAATTTTGTTTATTTCACAATTTTCAGTGGTGAATTCATTAGTTCGATTTAATAGAAGTGCTTTAAATTAAAAAACGCACTAGTCGGCAGTACGATTTTCGAAGGTTCCCCTCGATTTCTCTGGGATGCCATCATCAGATCCTGGTTTCCTTATCATGGTACCACCCTCGGGACATCTCCTTTCCAACGAAAAAAGAATCATCAAAATCGGTTCATAAACGACGAAGTTATCCGCGAACACACATAAAAAAAAAAAAAAAAAATATATACGGTCGAACTGAGAAACCTCCTCCTTTTTTGAAGTCGGTTAAAAATAAATCAAGTAACCTGACTAACCGCCGAATGGGAAATTGGTCGTGCTTTTTTGTATTATGTAAAAGCTGTAGTTTAAAATTTCTAAATCTCATCTTGATTTATGGAATAGAACCTATTTTCATCTGAAATATTTTAATGTACCTAGGTACCTTGATTACTATACTATCGATACCTATGCTGGATACAATGATGAATTCATGATTTAGGTACTCGGCTCACAGATAACACTTAGGCGAGTCATCATCATCATCATCAGCCGATGGACGTCCACTGACGGACATAGGCCTCCCCCAATGATCGCCACAACGTCCGGTCCTGCGCTGCCCTCATCCAACGGGTTCCCGACGCCTTTACCAGGTCGTCGGTACACCTTGTGGGGGCCTAATCACACCCTGCGCATTCCGGTACGCGCACGCTTTTACCGACCGTAATCCCTTTCGGGGTGGTCAGAAACATTGCTATAACTACCAACTGTTAGTTTAAGAGTGTAGTTGTAGAAATGCTCACATTTAGCAATTTAAGTTTCAGGATGGAATGACGTGTCAAGTGGTGAGAGGTGGCTAGCCTTTCGACCACAAAAACACTGCATAAGAAACCTTTATGTCCTTAGTCGCCTCGTACGACACCCACGGGAAAAATTTTGGGTGGTCCATCCATTCTAAGACGGTATTGAAATAATTATTCTTTTAATAGGAAGACCGACATATTTTCCTAATAAAAATATATTATAATTGTAAATCTACACCTAAGTTTACAAAGCACGTAGGTGTAGGTACGTATAGCAAGTTCAGTGTAAGAGCTGCGCATGCTCAATTATTCATGTGTTTGCACCTCGCTGCGCCGGCGATGACTGACCTAAGATAACCACACAGATCGTGTCGGAGGCAGAGATGACAGTTCTTTGATTCTTCTATACGTTACAGATTTATGTAACACCTAGCTCAGAAAATTAGCAAGCTGAAGTGGCAATGGGCTGGTAATATCTGGCGAAGAACCGACAACCAATGGGGTGTCAGAGTTCTAGAGTGGAGACCTAAGCACGAACTGGCAGGTTCGGCCTAGTGTGGGACGACCCGCGGCCCGTAAAAAGTCAGCGGGGAGAGACAGGATGACGAAGGCTGAGGATAGAGTTTTGTGGCGCGCCTTGAGAAAGGCCTATGTTCAGCAGTGGACGATGAGAGGGAGTAAAAATTAAATGTGTTACATATTTTGGGGGCTTGTTCAGACCATCAAATTGAATGAATTTCTCTAAAGCCAAGATGGAAAACAAGAAAAAAATGTTGTTACATAAAAAGAGTCTAGTAGCTAAACCTATAGTCATTGATGTTTTCTATTACGACAACAAACAAACACGATTTTTATGCCGTCGATCTCCATAGTAAAAGTATCCGTTTTATGGTCTGAAGCAACCCTCAAAATATGGAGGTACAAATAGGTAACGCATATTAAGTTTACACCCTGTATTATGCCTAATCTCATCCTGACTTGTAGGGTCTGTTATTATAGAATAACATACATAACATGCATAAACTTAAGACCATACCCCTTTCGGGGTGGTCAGAGTCATTGCTACAACATATAACAGTTTTTTTAATTAGTTAGTATAGTGACAAGATTTTATTGTATAGCAGCTAAATGTTTCCTATCCCATCGTCCTTGCATCGAATACGTTTAAAATATTTATAATCAAACAATAAGTTTAAGATTCGATTGAAGTTGAGACCAAACTAATCCATCTTATACATTGAGCCTAGATAGATAATTTAGATTCTTTAGAATGATATAAGCAAGAACCATCACGAGACCATGTAAATTTATAAGAAATGTAAATGAATCTTTCGTAAACCTACAGATAAATAAAAGTTCCATACCCTGAGGGGAATCATTAAACTCATAAGTGGAATCGTCGATTTACAAGGGGCAGTAAAAAACGAGAGGGGAGGTTTTAATGTCCCAAGGTACTGATCTCGACCCCTTACTATAAAAGGTGTATGAACCCACTCGAAACAATTACCTCTTCTGTTTAGTTAATCTTTGAACAAAGCAGAAAAACCCAAGTTGGAGTCGCGTACGTTTTTGTTCAATAAAAGTGGACCGGTGAACAAATCGAATCGTATTTTTAATTAGGCAAAAAGACGACGTCTCGAAGGGATAGCACTCACGTACCTATCTACGAATGAAGTTTATTTTTTATTCTTTGTTGGAGGACAAAGTTACCGCACTTAGTGACGAGATGTTCTGTTTTTTTATTGAAAATGATTGATTTGCTATGAAATAGAAGAGAGAACGATTTTCTAGTGGTTTTCATACATAATTTTAAATAATACGAACTTATAAACTCTCAGGCAGTAAGGTGCTGGAAACATCTGAAAAGGGACCCAGTATCGAGTGTGTATTTTCTAGGGTACTGTTAGGTAATAAATTCCACTAATTCACACAGAGCTCAATCTTCGCCTCTTTCTTTATTATGTAAATCATGAAAACGAGGAAGCCATGCGTATGAAAATGTAGGTGAAGAGTAGGAAAAAAGTCTCATAATTGCATAATACTACCCTACTAATGAATTCGCTATTCCCTTAGCGTCTATTAAAACAAAACATTTCTCACAAACCGTTAAAAGAAAACAAATATTTTTTTACGTCTCTCCAGATAAGCAGATCATAGCGTGTTAGAAAAGGACAAAAACCCGAGCAAGATAGTCTAGTAGCACATTTGTAATCAGATATAGGCCTTTGGAGTCAGATTAAGATCTCAGTAGCCTCCTGGAATCTTTATTATCATGAATCGTGACCAGCGCAAAGAAGGTAGGGGATGTAAAAACTGGAACAATTTTGCTGCTTTTTAAAAAGATTTGTGGTGGGTGATACAGTAAGATCCCTTCCACACTAGCAAATAAAGCACAGCGCTTAGGCAAGTAGTCGCAAATATGTTAAGCTACTTGGAACCGAAAAAAATGCGTGTCTATGTGATACTCTTTCTTATACTGTGTCTATGTCTAACTAAGCAAAGTGAAGGGTTCTGTGGTTAATATTTATTTCGATGCCGCACAGTTTAGCTTGGACAATCGTAGTAGAGTCACGGGTAGAGTTAGATAGATAGATGAACAATTTATTTACATAAGTTAACACACACATAATATTAAAGTTTACATACAAGATCACAAATTAAGAATACAAAGTATCACCAACAGAACAACATTTAATTTATTGTATGCTACAGCAGCAAATAAGTCCCAACCCAAGATTGCCCTAAAGCAAGGTATTTGATTTCCAGATGTTAGTGGTACTCTAGGGCTCTTTGTCGGATTATACGATAAAAATGTTTGTAATGCACGTAAGAACTAATGTAATTTTCTTTATGTTCGATCTCGAGAGACTTCAGAAGAGCTGTACAATTCCTACAAATGTTAGGTACTTGTCAGACCATAAGTATCAACAATACGAAATAAAACCATTTATATCTGGGCCACTGGCAATTTGTAAGCGTTTTTTGTAAGCAAGTGGCAGTCATTACTCATTTCGTACTCCTCGATGGAATTGCGCAAATTGCTTCGGTCACAGTGGGTGGTATTCAGTTTCGATTGTTTTGACAGATCATACATTATAACATTTTTTATGACATAAATAAAATGAACTTATGTTACTTAATTTCTTACAATAGAATAAGAAGATATAAAATCGAGATATTAATTCTTAAAACATAATTACTATACATCATCATCATCATTCTCTTGCCCATTTCCCATTATTTGGGGTCGGCGCAATATGTCATCCTCTTCCATAATTACTATACATGGTTTTTAAAAACACTTTTAACAGTAATGCACCAAAAAGTACAAAATAATTTAGGAGTAATTTTAGTTACAGGAGTGCAATTCACTAAACGTCACATGGCTGTCAAAAACATCGTCGAGCTCGCATCCTTCAGATCGTCGGTCGGAGGTTTTATATGAGTTTTACACATGAAATTGAAAGCTCGCCGTTTTGTTTCAACGACGAATTTAAGGTTGTGACGATGTTTGCTCTGAGTGAATTGCATTGCTGTTTACTTAAAATATTTGTTGCGGTAGTATACAGGGTTCAACTAAGTATGTTCATGGTTTTATAAGGAGACGATCAGATCACCAAACTGATTTACTGTCCCAGACATTAGGTAATTGGATTGAGTAGGATAGCAGTTTTGTTTTGTGGATGTTCTGAGGTTTCAGAATATCTCTGACTACCCCCTCGGGAAATATAGTCGTGAGCATTCATGCATGCAGTTTTGTATGAAATACTTTTCGCGACTTCGTCTTTGGTCCCATAGAGAAAGTTGTTCAATTTGATGGTCTGATCATCCTCTTAAACAAACCGTCAGGATATTAAGAAGGATCCACATTCTACCCTTGAAATATCAAATAGCGTGCAAAATTCGTAGCTACGTAGGTACTTATATGTCATTTCCAATTTTCAATGAAGATAAAGATTGAAAAATGCAGTACCTAACTGACGAATCTTGAACCCGCAACCTGCCAATCCGGAGTTTACCTACCGATACCGCCACTAGAGAGCACTCGATTTTTAAATACTCAACAGGTCAATCTCTTTGCAGGTTTCTAATAATAGCAAAACATCAATTAAAAAAAAACTCTCTTAAAAATGACAATTGAATACCATACAATAATATGTGGCATATTAAAAACGTTTTTCTCTATGTAGACCAGAGATAAGATCTCAGTCATTGTTTGCTAATGTTGGGATGAGAATGGACGTGCTGTACATTCACGTACCAATTAACAAATGTAGGGAGCTGTGAGGCAACAATATAGGCACTCAAGGGCCAGAGTTTTGATGATGACAGCTGATTGATATCTAGATACAGACAGATAAACTTTATATGCAGGCTAGAGGATTGTGAATAACAATCACTCTGTCCAAAAAGCTAAAACGTTTTTACGTCACTAAAACCTTACAGAAATCCATGGTTTTGATTTCATACGATACTATAACAGGTTCAATCCTATCGAGTCAATGGAATGCCATTCAAAATTTTGTCATTTTTTGAAACATTGTGAAAACCGCCACCCTGCGCCGTACTTTTAGATGTAGTGACTACAAATTGCGGATGTCTTGTAGGTTGTCTGGAAGAAATCGCTTTTTAGCGATAAGACCGCCTGTTTTTTGTGCCTTTGTATTTCCTGATTGTTTGCTCTCTGTATACTATGTTTTTTCTTTTTGGTGTGAAATAAAGTATAATTGAATTGAATTGAATTGAATTGTTTCTTTGGGAAAGTTATTCAGTGCCATGGGTACAAATACCAAAGTAATGCAACCGTAAGCAGGATAATCTTTAGAGACGGATTTCTATTACCTAATAGGTACAGTGTTTACGAAACAATCTAGGTGTATAAAGAGAAATAAGATCGCCATTTAAGTCTACTCTGAATACTCTAATATTCCATTGATGTATAACCATTTGCTCACGACTATATTCCCGGAGCCGAGGTCAAAGAATGTTCTGAAAACTCAAAACATCCACGTTTCATTTTACTATCAATGTATCCTTAAAATAAAGATTTTCAATGTATATCATGTTTCGAAGAGTGACAATGGGGTCATAGGTACTGCCGAACAAGTAACAACCTATGGTGGATCAGAGTTCTTGAATAGAGGAATCGAGATCACGAAGGCAGGCGTAGTGTGAGACTCCGGGCCGCTAGACCAACTGCCTGTGAGGTAGCTAGTAGCGACTGGATGAGGAAGGCCGAGGACAGAGTTTTGTGGCGAGCCCTGGGAGAAGCCTACGCTACGTTATGTAGAACTATATACTGTACCTATTCTATGCCTATGTTCTACAGTGGACGGTAATAGGCTGATGTTGACGAGTTGGTATCTTGCACCGCTTAAGATCATAATATTATCGTGTAATGAAGAAGAAGTAGGTAGTGATTGTTTTTGAAATAATCGTAGATATGAATTATTAGCATGACCTGGAGTGCTTTGAATCTCATTCGCTGAGTTCAGCTGTTGAAAATGTCAAAATTACTGTGGAGATATGAATCTTTCTACTGCTGATTTGACTTTCAAAAATCATACTTCAGGAGTGCGATTTTCGAAAGTCAAATCAGTAGTAGAAAGATGCATATCTCCACAGTAATTTTGATATTTTAAACTGCTGAACTCAGCGAATGAGATTCAAAAATCGCACTCTAAGTACCTATTGAAAACAGGAATACAAAGTCGCAGAAAAAAAGTGTAGTAAAAGTGTAATTAATAAAATAAATATTTAGATATTAAAACGTTAAGGTTGTCTGGAAGAAATCGCTTTTTAGCCATAAGACCGCCTTATTTGTACCTAACTGTAATTCTTTAACTTTATTCTAATGTTTTGGTGTGCAATAAAGTATAATTGAATTGAATTGATATTAAAAACGTTTATTATATTTTAAGTACCTAAAACTTTCTAAGCTTAAACCTAATTATGGAGTAAAACGTAGATAGAGTAAAACAGACAAAACGTCGGAAGGAAGATATTTTAGCTCCTCATAATGAGCTTATTAAAAACATGAAAAGAACTGAATTCCTAAAAACTTGGAAGGAGGGTTCTGAATTTCTCTAAGGTAGGAGGTTCAGAAACTTAATTAAAGTATAATTATATTTTAATTAGGTGATTACAGCTTTATTTGAGTTATGACCTTTTTTATCATATGCGTCAAAACAATTATTTATATGAAGTTTCATTTAGGGGCAAACGATGCAATGTTCGAATAATTGTCTATTTTGATAATTTAGAATTTGTAGATAACATTATTAAAATCGAGTTTGAAACTGACATCTTTAATTATTTACTTTCAAAGAATAATATCATTTAAATCGAGCTTAATGTCCAAAATCCAAAAAAAAACATTGTAAAACTCGTAAAACTTGTGAAACCAAAGATCATTCGAAACTTTGGACAGTTTGTTCTCAAACTTATCAATTAATTTTGATAGCGTAAAACATAAATATTCAATCTGAACCGAGCTCCGAACTTTGTGCTTAAAGCTGATTTTCTATCATAAATGACGAAAACCGACGAAAACCAACACAATTCGCACCCTCGCGTTTCTGCAAGAACTAGCGACGTTTTTGCCTCTGCGGCAACGGGCTGGTAACTTAAGAAGGACCTTTTTACGTTGATATAGGGTTGGTTTTCGGTTGGTGTGGACTATAGGGGATGCTGCGTCTCCGTATGTATTATAAATTGGTTTAGAGCGCGGCGCGGGGGAGTCTCTCGCCGGCCGCTCGATACCGGCCAGTCGCGAAACCGACACGCGTGCGATCGCTTCGCCGCATCTCCTCATTTCGAATCGAAAATAAAAAAGCTCCTTCCTGTGCTATTTATTGTTTAGTGAGCTCGTGGTTTGTTTACGCGTGTTGTGTTCCGTACATTTTGTGTGTGTTCTTATATAGGTACTTGATATTGTTGGATTGTTGTGCAGTTTGGGGGTTGCCAGAATTTTTCGTGAATAAGGTAAGTGTCTCGTATTTGTGACAAGTGGTCACCCTTTACAGCTTACGGTCTTCATTCCTATTTTTGACGTGAGTATTTTCAGTAGTGACAATAGTTTAATCGTCGCTCATCGTCAACTTACTCGTAGATTTGTTTACAAATATCTGATGCTGAAGGACCTTCAATTGAAGGCCTACCTAATCAGGTATCTTTGACAAAGGATCAGGTTTTTACAGTTTTCTCCTCGTAATTGTTTTCAAGATCCCTTACGTTGCGTCGTAAAACTTCGTCAAAAGCGTCACATTTTATGTTATGACATTTATGGACTATCTATTGGCGGTAGAGTCAGTAGAGTCGCATGGTATTCAATTGTTTTCTACAAAGAGAGGCAGAAAGGAATGTAATTAATCTGTTATGTAGGTACCTGTAGAACCATGAATCGTTTTCCGCATTGTAGCGAATGAACGGCATCTAAATGGTCTCTTATTTCGGAATACTAGCGATCTCTCCGGAAAATTATAGCTATTAAAGGTATTTATGAAATGGTTATTATTTCTAATAAAAATTAAACTCAAAATATAATTTAAATAGGTAGTCCAATGGATGGTGTGGTGCTGTTATGACTGTACCTAGAGAAGATGGAGTGAAAACTCTACAACAAAAATTTCAATTTTGAAATCTTTAACTATGGTTATTTACACAATACCTATTGCTTCCTATAATATAGGTACCTTAGCACAGCAAGCCTGAACTACATACATAAACTTACGACCATAATCCTTTTCGGGGTAGTGAAAAACTTTGCTGCATTTGCCAAATTAGCAAGGGTCACGTCTTGCAATTAAAGGCCAAATCAAACTATTTCACTCTCAGAATATTATGTACCATAGACCATAGATAGGTTTCGATTTTGAGTGTGAAAATTCAGTATCCAGACCAATTTTTTCAAAATAAGTTTTTTTTCATAAAACGATGGGTTAAGTGTAAAATATAATTCTTCACAAAGGAACCCCTAGATCTTCCCTTATTTACAACATACAAATTTGGACAGTGTTCCATTCCATTTTTCAATTCTGACGTGTACCCAATAAGTGTTTAGCAAATAAAGCGTTGTGTGCTAGTGTTTTTATGCACCTCTCCTTAGTTGTTCTTTCTTGCTTCTATTCTGCATTGAAGAATAGATAGCAACAAACTTAATATATTGGCAATAAGGGAAGATCCTCCGTTATTATGATTAGTCTTTTCAACCTCTTTAGCCTATTCTACCCTACTAGTAGGTATAAAATATAAAAAATGAAAGTAGCAATTTCGGCAACGAGGGAAGATCCTCCCCTCCTAGGTACTTTTGGTCTAGTCTAGTTTGATATTAGATTACTCAATACACAGATGAGCTTGTATGAAGCGACTAATGTATGTTTAAGAGGCAAACCATATTGTCAGGATTAGGTGGCTATAAGAATAGTCTCTGCCTACCCTAGTGACTCAAAAAGAATAGGTATGTATGTATGTCCGTATATACAGTTTGACATTGACCGTTGTATTGAATGAATGAAGATGAGGTTAACGAACTTTAGCAGTATCTATTTGTAATTATGAAGGGCACCTCTTGTGCTTTTGTTTTCAATTTATTTCTATAAAGTTTCAAATTAGTTTTGAGAGTTAAGATGGTTTTAGTTAATATAGCTAGACGGTTTTAAGTACTAACTAATCCTATTGCATATACAATTAGTATACCTACATATGTGGCATATATATTAGTGTACCTACAAGTCCAGGCTAGATTCTGGTACTTACTTTAAATGTGGCTAGATAATTTGTGTGTTTGTTTGTGTTTGTCCAAGATATTTATTTATTTATTTATATGTAGAGTATAAAAATATGTAACTAATTTTATCTGTAAAGATAGCTGTTAAGAAAAACCGTTTGGTTGCGGCTTCGAAAAGACCGAATTCATAAATCTGAATAAACATTTTTTATTCAAAAATTCAAAATAGTCCCTTATTTATTATATCAAGATATTACATAGAAATTGAAATTGAAATTGAAAAAGTTTTATTGTGCAAACAGATTTACAGCAATTGTTATAATAAATAATTACAATAATTATACTTTTAGAGTCTGCTTGCGACAAAAGGGATCAGCTCAGGTTTGTGCCGGCCGAGTGATCTGATCAGAGATCATAGCGAGCGCAGCCCTGATTTTCAGCTGTACCCTGTTCTCACTTGCAATATTTCCATCATTGTTCACTAAGAAAAACACTGCTAGAGCTTCTATGCCAGAATCAATCTCGGTAACAACGTTGAAGTTAGAAGGGCCTAATGAAAATATATAATAAAAAATGAAATAAAAACTTTAAAAATAAAATGCTAAAAAAAAAAAATATAACAACAGTGACAGTAATGACAGAGTCTGACTACTTGTTGAACTGCTCTATACGGTTATTTAGTAGGTACAACATAAAATTTCAGATAGTATTAGATATTTAATTGGGGCTCACGGGTAGAGGTTAGAAGTTTACGAGCTTCTAGTTCTAGTTCTCGGTAGATTTTTGCTATAGATAGCTTTCTGAGGTATTTTTTTTGACTCTACCGCACTGCGTCGGTAGTTATTCCGTTATAGAGAAGACGTGGCCCTCCTAATTCTTCCCGTGTGTGTGAACGAGGTGACTAAGGGATAAGGGTTCCTTATGCAGTATTTTTGTGGTCGAAAGGCTAGCAATAAATAATTTACACGACTGTGGTTTGTATCCTGAAAAGTGAGAAAGGAAGCATGATCGAGTTGCAAACCTAATACACAATTACACAGCAAACTCTAGTTGTACTTGCTGAAGGTAACTGTCGCTCTCGTATCGGGCTAGTCAGTCACGAGCGTAAGAAAGAACCAGCATCTTATTATTGATGAAAAGGCTAATAATGATTAGTGCAATAGCAATGGTAGATTCAGGGCTGCAGTCTCCAGGGTCCGAAAAGCCCAAATGATAGCCAATCTCCGATAGGAGATGACACCAAAAGAAGAAGAACGGTAATTCAAAGTAGCTCGGCGAGCTATGGAGATTGTTCTCTACGAGATCACAACAGGAATGGAGGAAGTCAGAGTTCTAGAATGGAAACCACAAGTAGACGTAGTAAGGGACGCACTGCGGTCCATGGACTAGCTACGTGAAACTGGTGGCGGGGAGCGACTTTATTAGGAAACCTGAGGATAGACTTTTGATGAATGGTAGAGTAAATAGAACTTGGGTGTTAGAGAGACCTAACGGCATATGACTATTTGTCTCATTCGCACCTAATATACAGGGTGTACATCCCACGTGGGGGTCCTCTACTGAAATTTCCATTCATTATTCGCACATTTCTTTTGTACATCTGCAATATGCATCCTCTGCAAATCACCAAACCAACGAAGCATAACTTTCTCCGTTTTTGTGAAAACATCCAACATCCTTGCAAAGCTCCGAACTCCGAAATTCGAATGTTTACTTCGATTAGAACAGTCTTACTACAAAGTTATACAGTTACAGACACTTAATGCTGGTAATTTATTAAAAGCCTATTAATAGGTATTTAAGACAACACGAACCCTAAGGAAAGCTTTTAAGGATTTAAGAGAGAGTAATAAATATTTAAAGGGACTATCTCAAGATTAATCTGAAGCGAAAGAGATGACGTCAGATCGTTCTATTATATCTACCTTATGTAGTAGCTTGCATGTAATAAGAGGTTCTGTGGCGCCAGTCTAATCGATGGCACGTGTTATAGCAGAGATTCTGACCACTCCTAAAGGGAAAATGGTCGTGAGTAAGATAATTAAACATACATATGCTCATGACTGTGTTCCATTGGGGTAGGCAGAGACAAAATTGATCGCGATAGATAAACAAAACCAACATAAGCTGGCCGCGCGACGTTATAACTTATGCGACCTGCGCGCGGCCAGCTTATGTTGGTTTTATGAAGCTTGATGTGTCGCCGTGTGTACAAGGCGTAACAAAATACCATAGTAATTGTAATGCGGTGAATTACACCATCAAACTGAACACTGATTTATTGGAGAAAAAATAGAAATAAAATCCGCTGAAGTTACAAAAGTTTACAAAACCTACCTACTTAAGTACCTACTCCAGTGTGTCAAGTGATGATATAGATGGCTAGATTGCAAAACATAGTTAAAGCAAAAATTAGCTTTCGATTACAAAAAACCGCATCGAAATCGTTCCACCAATTTAGCCGTTGTATATGTGGCCACAGACAGATAGACTGAAACACAGAGACCAGTCAAACTATAACATCCATCTTTGCGCTTCGCAGGTTAGAAAGAAACCATAACCCTTAGTTGCCTCTTAAGACACTTAAGGGAGGAATTTTGGTGACGATTTGTAAGTCAGAACTCAGAGCAAAACGCTAAAATTAAGCTATTGTTGTAAATTCTACATATACTATACTACAGCTACAGTTACTTCTATAAAGGCCTTGTCAGAAGCGACAAATGTTCCTTCCGTCAAGTAAACTGTACATTATACCTATACAATAAGTTGCGGAGGTTAACGAACAGACAGAGTAGGGGTGGCTTGACGCATGCGCCGCTCTTGTTTTGGAGTCCTCTCCTGGAGAGGATTTGGGATTTGCTTGCTTTAGTTGTATTGTTCGTAATTCTGCAGCATCTTTGGTTTAGTTTTAATAAGTTTAGTTTTAAAAGCAAATAGAGTTCGTTTTAGAGTAAATAAATTAGTTATTATAACTTCGTATTAATTGAGAGAAACAAAAAAAATTAGGAAATATTTTTTTAGTCAATGTGTATTAAAAAAAAAAAAGGATTCAACTAGAATAATTCGAATAATTGTATGATCGAATGTATAGATGTTAAGCAAAATGCATATGTGGGAGTCCTAAACGTTAGTTACTCTACCATACTTGATCAGCCGGATAATGAAACTTTGATTGTACTTTATTATTGAACCCAATATGGAACAATATGAAAAGTAAAATTTTTGCGATGACAGTTTTGTTACAATAGTAAAAATTGTTCAGTGTAGAGTCTTTCTTTATAAGGATGCCAATGATTTCAGTGTCACCCTGTATACGACACGGATACAAATGACATGAGATGATGATCGATGACGAAAATATTTGACTCTTATCAGAACCTGCGTTCTTGATAATTGTTTCAAAAATTTTGATAACCCGAATCGCGAGTTTATTTATGTGTAAACGTGTGGGTATATTCATATATTATAAACTTATAACTCGTAGCCGACTTATTGATTAACCAATTCAACCGGACTCTCCCATATAATCATCACCGAATTATTCAAATCAGACAAAAAACCGTAACACATAATTAGTGTAATTATTTCCACATTACACGGGAGTACCTCAGAGTCGTGACTAAAATAAAAAATCTAAGGATCTCTAATCTTCTTACCTTGTGATTTTTGGGGTTCCCGCTTCGGTCCTAATCGGTTCACAGAAGACGAGTGGAAAAAAACATCATTATAGGCAAGTTACCTTTATAAGTTGTTCTTTGATTTGCCGCATAGGATATTTGGGTCCTTTATTTATCTTTAGGGAGAGACACTGTTTATACAACGTGTTAATGAATTAGCGCAAAACCTCATACACCCCAACTGATTTATAACAAAATAATTAGATTGAAACAATAATTTAATTATTTTGATACTTAAAATTTAAAGTTATTCGCATTTTAAGTTTTGAGGCAAAAATGATTTGTTATCATTTCAGCACTGAAAGAAAGCGCTAACGTACTCATGGATACATTTTAATAATCTTGTTTTGGTCGTAAGTAGGGTGAGTATGCCGGTGCGGTGGGTTGACATCCGGTTCAGAAAATTTTAAGTTTTGCAAAAAAATTATTAAATATTTTGAAAAAAATTCCCTATGTTGAAACCATGATAAAATACGACTCTGCTCTCGATTCTAAACAAACTACTTTCTAGTTTTGCGTTAATTCATTAACACGTTGTATACCCTACTTTCTTACCTACCTTGGTAATAATATGTTATGGCTCTTGGTCAATTTTAGTTCTTATTTTTCAATTTTATTTTCTTTCTTATATAATAACTTTAGCTCCTGAAGTAGTTTCCTACACGGAAAGAAATATCCTATTGATTTAACTAAAATTTAGTTTTTAGTTATAGGTATATGTGACAAAATAAACCATACATATAGGTAGTACAAGCATCTAATAACCGACCGGTACATAATCGTGTGTGTGTTTTGTTGGGAAAGTAAATAAAAATATTTTCTTTACTTTTTTTTTTCTTTTTATCGTCCACATTTACACCATACCATAACAATACATTGTGGTAGACCTTGCTAGAAAATTGTCTTCACTAGAACTATAATCTTAAACGATCGTAGAGTCCAAAAACAACAAATCCTAAAGAAATCCGACTAGGATTAGATTTATGATTTTAGTTTCTTTTTCGTAAAACTCTTCTCACATCGTCCATACAAATATTGTCGCATTTAATATGTTAACTACAGGTACGTAGGTAAATATAAAGTTATCTTCGCATATTGACAAGGGTGGTCTGTCTTTTCTCAAAGAATATCGCTATCCAAATAATTTCTCAATAAATCTTAACCCATACTCATATCAAAGTACTTTTATTTTAGAATTATAAAAAGGCTCGGGGCGATCAAAAATGAAAAGGCATCAAGCATTGATTTTTACTTTGGGAAGGGAACGTTCGGGATAAAATTAGCCTCGTGAATTGAAAAAAGGTTTCACTTTCACGTGAATTTAGAAAATAATTCGCGTGGGTTATTGCTTAATTAACCCTTTAAAGGTAATCGATACTTACCGTTTATTTTAATAAAAATTACTTAGTCTTTTCGAAAAATCGCACAGGCTTTTTATACACAATATCTTCTTCTTATAGCCACATTCAATCGCAATAGTGTAGACACACTCTGGACACATCATCAAACGGGTTCGCACTGGCAAGAAGAGGTTTGTGCAAGTTTATTGAGTGAGTGCAAGTGAGAGTACACTACACCGCTGTCCTGTCCACCTCCCGTTCTACTAAGATTGGTGAATTGATGACAAGGAGTGTCCGTAAGATAAGATAAATATTCTTTATTTGCACACCAAAATACACAAAAAATACAATAATAAACATGAAAAAGAAGGGTACAAAAGGCGGCCTTATCCGTACTTTATTTTATGTACCAAATACTGTTTCTTAAACTGTTGTAGTATTTCAGAATGGTTCACTTGATGTATACTTAATAACTTATCAAGTAGTGATGTGTGTCATTTCACCCACATGACGACAGGAAAAGTGACCCAAATATACTCTTATATTATTATATTCCGTGCCAAAATGCTTGTTTGTACTAAACTTAAGCGCATCTTAACCTGAGTAAATGGCGTCAGTTCACCCGGCAGCATACTCAATGCGGATCAGAATTTTTCTTCAGCGTATGCTGGTTTCCGTCACCGTTTGCGAGCAGTCGGTATTACGTACATAAGTTAGGAAAACTCATTGGTACTTAGCATGTCGTCCGTGCGATTCGAACCCAGACAATCATGATGGCGTGTCCATGATTCTTCGCAACGTGCCACCGACTTGACTCTCCAATCTTAAGACACTCCTAAACACGCTTACCTTACCTATGTCTAATGCCTAAGCTAAGTTAGCTTATTAGTGCTAAGTGATAACTGATAACTAAGCTTAGTATAAACTAGGCTTTACAAAGATTCACCTAAGTTCGTTCATCAGCATGTTGCATTGGCATGGCAGCACTTTGTCGTTTTACGCGTGGCACTGGAAAATGTTTTGAGAGGCTTCATAATTTTTGTATGGAACGACAAAGCACCGCGTTGCTAACGCGACGCTGAAAGCGCTGCCGGAAAACCGCTCATAGTTGTCGAGTAGACGACTTCATGTTAAGTAATACTACCCTATTAATTCTTTATAATAATAATAATAATCATTTATTCAAGTGACCAGGACTCGTTTTGTTAGTATACAACTTAACTTAAAGGTTAGTAATCAGAACACATTTTACATTTTACATTTGCCAGTGCCGCGTGACTCATGCAGGACTATGCATCATGCAGCACCGGTTTATGTAAGAGCAGTCGAGCCTTCTCGCGATCATATTCAGGATGCTATTGCCGCTGCCACGCACTCTGCGCACCAGGGACCCGCAGCGTTTGCGCATTGTGGTATAAAAACAGTCAACACGATGCTCTGCGAACATTCCTGATGCACTGCAGAAGCGCGGCAGCCCCAACAGCATCCTGAACGCGTTATTATACTGAACCCGAAGGGCATTGTAAGCTTTTTGAGTATAGTTAGCCCACAGGCTGCACGTATAGAAAGATGTACAATAGGCTCGGAATAATGTGATTTTGACTATCTTCGAGCACCGTGCAAACCTACGAGCCAACATGTTCGCTCTCACTGACAACGCCCTCCGTTCTCGTTCAATATCATCATCATCCCTTAGGCCGTCAGTAAGGAGGTGCCCTAGGTATTTAAATTTGTGTACTCTTCGTAAAGGAACCCCATTCAGAGTAATAGAAGGGACATGCTCCATAGTTGACTTACTGACGGCCCCAAAGACCATGACTTCACTTTTTTTAACATTATATACTAGTCCATGAGAACTCGCATATGTCTCACAAATGTATAACAGTTTTCTAAGACCACAGGGTGATGCACTCAGCAGAACCATGTCGTCCGCGTAGCTAATGTTATTCACACATATACCGTCTATATGACAGCCAACTCTGGATCCGCTGAGTGCCTCAATCAGCCCGTTTACGTACAAATTGAAGAGCGTAGGTGAGGTTAACCCCCCCTGCCTCACCCCGCACTCTAACCCGTATGCATCAGACAGGACCCCTGCCCATTTGATTTGGTTGACCTGGTTTCCGTACCAAAACTTAAAGATGTTTATAAGTTCAGATGGTAATTCTACATCTTCCAGCTTTTTCCACAAGATGTCGTACGAAATCAGGTCAAAAGCTTTTGATAGATCGAGAAAACCAGCGTAGACAGGCGTGCTACGATCCGTATAGTATTTAACTTTAGTGAACCGCCGGGAACGACACAACATGATCGAAAACTATATTTATTATTATTTGCTCGCTAGGGCTTGGTCGCTCACCAAATAGGTACCGCGACCTGGGTAGATCTATTGTACGGTGTCACCGTTGACCTAAAACTCATTTTCTAAGCCCACGGTCATGAACCGTGTCATGCTTTTGGAGCAGAGATCCCTCATGTCAGTAGGTTCTATACTACATATCCACCTAGATGGCGACTCCTGCTGTGAATGAGCACTTCGCCTTCGCAGAGGAGGTGTATGGGCGATTCCTCTGCTTCACAGCAGAATCTGCAAGTGGGTGATCGAATTACTACAAAAAAAAACCTGTAAATTCTTTGCCGCATTAAAAACGACGAGAAACAAACTTATGAAACAGGTCACATGACGGAAAACTAGCTGGGCCTATAGATAAAGTGACATTCTATTGCCGTAGACGCTAGTAGAAATGACAGAATGTATGGATTTGTCATTGGCGATCGAAACATTTTGACGTTTGTTTTCGCCACCATACGTCAAGTTCGTATCTACATTTTTATGTTTTCTACTGTCTTAAACGCTCATGGAAAGATAGGTACTTTATCTAGGGGCCTTGAATATCAGTCAAACGATAATCCCACCTAACCGCTCGTAGCGATACCCGAATTCGAGAACCATTTTAATCCTGAATTATTGCCGAGGATCCCTAAATCTGACGTTATAAATCGACTCTCGGTTCCTTCACATTTTTCTCCTTCAAATCTTTAACTTTTTGCGAGAATACTAAATAAATAATCTTTATAAAAAGTTAATTATAACTTTGAGGGCCTACGGGAGCCATTGTTACGTTTATAAAAGTTTTTGAACTCTTGGTACATACCAAGAGGTATATTTAAATATACATAATAGTCCTTGCTTCAAATGGTGAACGCAATTTTTAGTTGAAATTCACAATAAAAAATAAAAAAAGAAACATGAGGATTTGTTTTATATTTTATAAATTGTAACTTTTAACCCTGAGGCTATGTCAGCCCAAATTGTTAGTTGTAACTTGTAGTTAACAACGCAAACTATTACAGTCAGATTGATTGACTAAAATTAAGTGGTCGGTCACCATAAGCCATACAGTCAATATTGTACCTATTTCACACCCCGTGTAGAATGCTCTCACTATGCTTGTCTGGGGGCACGGCAGTGTTTCCGCCAAGAGGAGCCAAAAAAGAGACGCACTACCGTACCTTTTCTCGAAGAGATCCGGCATATTTTTGAGCGCTCATAACTTTGGTCTGGAAGTACCAGTGAGCTGAAATTTTCAGGACAGCATTTGTGGTCGTCACTCTAATAAAATGTACGTAATTTCATAGTCAATCTTAATGAAAAAATAAAGACGAAGATGTAATAATGACTTAGGCATTAACTATCCATGGGATGAGGATGTCGGCCAAGTCTTCCAACTTTATTAGACCGAGATGCATACTTACTCAAGACTTGCCTTGAAATGAGGTCTCATAACTTTTCAAGTGTTCAAAGGCTTGTGAGTCTTGGCCACTTTTTTACATGAAATTCCTACTACTACAAAAAAACGAAATTCGTTGGCACACGCACCGTCCCGCTTGCACGCGTACCTGTTGTATAATGTGCTTCTTGCTCGGAACCAATGAAGTGCAGATTCTGAAATTAGGGAGATGCAAGGAGTAGCCATTTTGTATGTAGTATTATTATGTATCTATTTAGCTATTCTTATACATGCACGACTTTGACTCAGCAATGTTAAATCTAACACAAAATCCGTGCGATCATAAGGTCTCGTCGTTGTAAAATTTAACACAAAATACGTGCGTGGTCGACTCCACACGAGATAGTCCGTGTAATTCCACACAATTTATCTTCGTGTTATCTCCGTTGAAAGCTATCGTTCCTTGGTATTGTTATAATATAAATTGCGATGTTCTGGGCGTGTCGCAAAATTGCAGGCTTTTGATCGATCGAAGGCGAAAGTATGATGCTTATACGTTTATTTATGATTGTGGCAGTATGATGGGAATTTTTGAAGAATTTTGCGGGGGATTGAGCTTGTGGCGGAATTTTTTCGTATATTAATTATCTCGCGGTTAACAGCGATCATAATTTGTTTATTTCCAAAGAGTAACTGTGTTTTTGTTAAGTCACGTCAGGCCAGCAGTTCAACTTGAGTTCAACACCTAAAAAATAGGCTAGGTAGTCCGTAATAGTCTGTATATTATAAGAAAGATAACCTAAGCTACTTTTGTCCCGAAAACGAAGAAAAAGCTGCGGGGCAAGAGGTAATCAATGCAAATATAATGTTAACGAGCATTCGATATTTATTCATGCGATTATTACATTACCATTTAGTGACTTCATCAGTAATATTAAAGTTTATAATCAAATAACTTCTGTCAGTAAGTATAAAATTTTATCAACCAGCGCATTATACGAACTACATGCACTCGATCGAAGAAGAATCGTTTTACCACACGACACATTTCATCCTATCATTTTACAACGCGTACCTGTCACATACCTCCACATAAAAACAACATAAAACACGAGATAGAATTATGATAAGTACACTGTACAAACGACACAACGATCGGCGTCTTGTAATTAAATGTATTATTTATAAATAAATATGATATTTCTTATAAGACTGGGCCTGACTAGTGGCCTTGCAGAAAAATTACTTTCTTTCAACCAGCTCGGCGGAATACCGCAGATTTTAGGTGTCCCTTGACATTTTAGTCACATTACATTCCAACTGGCAATTTATTTTTTTCGATAAAAATATTTATTAAAACAAAAGTGGACACATTAATGCATTTTTGCAATAAGGATAATAAAGAATATGAATGTCACTGGCTGATGGTAGATTGTGTAGTTCGTTTCGATTGTTTTTTGTTGCGAATTCCATTCCGCCAAAGGTCCATTATCAACCATAGCTGGAGAGGAGAGGAGAGGTAATAGCGAGCGAGTGAGTTAACGAGTAGTGTTTTCTCAATCAAATAGGAGATTTATGCACGGAAAGGCTACCTGACCTTCAGTCCTAATGGTGCTTTGGTCGAGTGGGCCTCCTGTGGCCACGTGTCGACGTATTCGATTTCTTTTGTTATTTTTCTTTGGTTACGCAAATTCCTGTACAGAAGCGCCATCCGACTACCTAACCTAACCATAAGCGAAACGAGAAGAGGTGAGCTTATCCTTTTTGCACTCATTTCCGGGTGGAGACGAGGGGAAGTGGGAATAGAGATGAGGATTATTCGACCGCCACCAGTCGTGCTACGCCTGTCACGAAGATCAAAGCACAACTCATTTCTCCACTATGATTGTACTTACTCGTACACATCTTTACTTATTTACCTTTAAAATGCTAACTTTGCTCTCTTTTATTTCTTCGTTGAAGGTAATCATTTTTAGGGTTCCGTACCCAAAGGGTGAAAACGGGACCCTATTACTAAGCCTACGTTGTCCGTCCGTCCGTCCGTCCGTTTTTGTTATTGTGGATTTGTTAACTAATAATAATAATGTCCAAAAGTTAAAAATTAAGGGGGGTTCTCAACAAGAAACTAGTTTTTATCAACGTTTTTTCTTCACGCTCTATCGTAAAAACGGTAATACATACAAGCGTCAAACTTAGTGTGATTATAGAGCAAACTTTAAAGAATAACAACAAATACTAAAAGAGGGCCAATTGTGAGTCGGTCGGTGAAAAAAAGTTTTTTTTCTTAGTTAATAATGTTGTGTTCTGTGGTGCGCGAGTAGCCCGACTCGCACTTGACCAGTTTTCTTTGTCTATCTACGCTTTAACGTTGGTAAAATGGAAATTAAAATACTGTTTTACATTCTAGAATTTTATTCTACTATATTAAGAATAGTCCGGTAGAGACAAATTTAGTTCCGACGAAGAATATTTTACAAGATTTACAAGGTAAAGTTGAATTGACTAAAATAGCCTTTTTTTACCTTCCCTTATGCTTAGCCATGGTCGATTAACTGTAATATTATAATGGGATATTACGATACCATTTCTTTTGTTGTATGAGGTCGCACACGTTATTTGCCCGGGTCTGATATTAATCCAAGCAAAAACGCCCCCGGTCGAGATCACTTGCAAAAAGGTCCCGGTTGTTACCCGCGAACTTTTTATTTTTTTCTATATGAGTAAGTAGGTAGGTACACCTTTTTTGTGTCGTGAATAAATTATTGTTTGTTATTTTATTCCGACGTTGTAATCCGGGATAAAGGCTGGATAATTGAATTTAATTGACTTTTGCATTCTCTATGATAATACGATGGGAATTGTTTGATATCTGTACATTGAAGATATTATTAATATTATTATTTGTTGTGATAGGTTTTCTACGGGATATTTTGGGAGATCAGGTCAGTTACGTCCTTTTCCCCGAACGTCCACTATGGACCCGAACGTCCAGTTCCCGGTTTCGTCCATTTTCCCGAACGGCCTTTTCCCCGAACGGACATTTACCCGAACGGACACTAGCCCGAAGGTCCCATACAAAATTAGGACTTTTGGGTCCACATTTTTTGTTTAGGTTTGCTTTAAGCTTTTCTAGGACCTACAGTTGCAAAAATTAATGTAATTTTGCTTTTAAATTCAAATTTCACAGAATAAGAATTTCGTGTAAAATCAAAATTAAATCAAAAACGCTTCTTTTTGCGATGTCCGTCTCTAAAAAGCTAAAAACGCCGGCTCGTTCCACTTCCACATCAATCATTCATTGCTGACACGATACGATAGCCGATCCTATCCGATGTGTCGTCGTATCGATGTTTTTTTTTTATCTTTTTCATTGTAAATTGCCGCAATTCATCGGACGACGATGTTTTATGTCTGGGGGCTAAATGGTTATGGCCGATTATATTAGCATTTTAGTGGTCTTGTCTTGTGTAAAAGATTGTGGTGTAAGAAAGAAATATGTCCAGTAATGTTTTAAGTACTTATAAATTCATGAACGTTGGTCGTTGGTCTAGCTAGAGTAGGTACCTAGATAGACAGGGACTTTTAAAACTACAATCAATGACTTTTTATTTAAAAAGTAATTGACTACAAACCATTTGTTCCATGTAGTATATGATAATCTTTTTTTTCGCTATTTTTAGTTTGATTGTCTTTTCATATCATCCCCTAAAAAAACCGCTAGCTTTAAAAAGTCCCTGTAGTTGAGTTTTTAGCAACAGTAGGTAATCGAATGCTTTTGAGTCTTTTATGAAGTTAATAAAAAAAATAGTTCTTGCAAATTAAATGACTGTTGGTGTGAATATTGTTCCATAATTTGTCAAATTTATAAATTCTTCGCCATATAATTCATAGGTGTGTATAGAACATGTCAAAAAACCATTTAGTTATATTATATTATTTAATTATTTATTTTCGTATGAACGCGTGATATTCAAACACTCGAACATGGTGTTTGTCTTTTTCTTTTTAGGTCGTTTTAAGGTCTTCACTTCTAAAATTAAAAATAAATACGTGCGTTTTTATTTTACAAGTGAATAAGCATTATGTACTTATATGTATAAAAAAATTACATATTTATGTGTTACTGCAATGTAGACTTAACGTAGGTACAGTAAAATACATGTCACCTATAAATAAATTTTCAAAACTAAACTATACCTCGTATTCGTATAGGTACTGAAGACATAATATAATTCCACTGTGAATACTTACCGCGCATGCGTAAACAGGAAGCTGCGTTAATAGAAAACAATCGCCACCGGGTTGTAAAGCTAGTTGAAAATGAATGAGATATCAAACACTGTCACGCGAGAAGATAGAATAAGGCTCACAAATATCTCCGACTAGCTGGCCGGATTAAAACGCGACGACTTTCTGAAATCGTTTACCTCTTTATTTCTACCAAAACGGAGTGGAGTTCCAGAGATTTGAATAATGCGAATTTTTCAGTTTATTAGGAATTCCTTTATATCTTTGACGAACAGAAAAAAGTCATAAGTAGAAGAAGTCGCAGTTTATTTGTAAGTACATTGATCAGTCATGCATGACTCATGTTCATGTCATGTCTCTAATCAAATACTTTTAATGAAGATTGATAGGAAATTTCACCACCGACTCTTGTTTTTTTTTTTGGCGACATAATATAAAACACACCACCGGAATCATCCCTTTCGGTGATCAGCGTAGCTTGTAAACTCTTATATATTTCGTGGCGTAGCTAGCACGCCAACCCGCGATAGCGTGATACAGCGCTATCACGCTTCCGCTCTCTTTCTATTTGCGTTCGAGCGAACGAGATAAAAGACTAAATTTCACAGATGGATGTGTTAAATGTCGCTATCGCGGGTTGGCGTACTAGCCCCGCAGAAAGTTTAGTAACAACTCTTAACAAATCTTACCGCCATTATCCCATTGCTTGGGGTCGGCGCAATATATTGTTGTCTTCCTTTAATCATCTCTTTTAGTCGTCAATTCGTCTAGCTAGAGATAGACAAAACATACAAATCTACGGTAAAAATAATATTAATCTGTACTTACAGCAACCTTCGCTTTTAGCATATTTAGACTATAATAGGTATTCATAATTTCAACCTATCATCTTTTATTAAATGCTAGTCATAGTCCCCCATGATGTCTGCAAAAATCTATTATTACCTAACAAAGATAAAGTATATAGGGTAGATAAAGAATATAAAGCAGACATAAAAACGCTACTTAATTGACATCCATTTACACTTATGGCAGTCGTCCGTTAGAATAAGCGAAATGTCAACTTGACCCATTTTTACCAGACCTCCAGCTGGAAGACTCCGCTATTTTCTTACGTTAAGAACTAATTTTGCATGAATTTGCTCGAAAAGTGCTGACATTTGTTTAACAGACGTAACAGGTTTACGTCTAATCTAGCTCTGCCACTCTTATGGCAGTCTGTGTGCGACTGTAAGGAATGACTATACATGTTTTTGTACAGTTTGATATTGGATAGACCTGTTACCTAACTAAAAGTATTATGCAGCAATTGCAGCGAAGCAATTAAAAAAACGCATTCAAACGCAACAAGTCGAGCTACATTCAGAGCCTAAGATAATGCAATGTACAGTCGTGTTGACATGCAGTCCCCGGGGTACAGTCGACGTCGGATGCAAGTTGATTAGTGTGGACGTCTTCACGTGCATATTGATAAGATGCATGTTTGATGTTATGGCGGGAAACCATTTGTAATTCTATGCGAGGCTAACATTGTTCTAACGTAAGCAGTTCAAGAGATTACAGAAATACTTTGATGATGAGTATTTATGCAATCTAAAGTTCTAAACTAATTGCCACGTTCTAAAAGCTTCAAAATGCTAAAGTGTACACTTAAATAGTAGGTTTAGGAGAAAAGTTTCTGTTCTGGTCTCTGGCCACGTAGAAAGGGATCATGGTCGTGAATTTATGTATGTAATCATCTACAGGGTATATTAACGTAAGTAACGTAAGTTTAAATAAAACCATCTAAGATATTATTGAGTTTATTGTATGTACATGTATCTGGTTTACACCGTCAGACTGAACCACTTTCAGTAGGTATAGAGCCAACATCGAAAAAAATATAAAAAATCTGCTGTCCTATATAATTATATTGAAGTCGATTAGGTACTAGGTAGGTACTGCAGTTTTGTATCAAGCAGTTATTTTTTTCGATTTCGTTGAACGTGTTGTCCAGTTTGACGGTCTAAAGTCTAAACCGCCCCTTTAAATACAGGGTGAAATTGATATTATTATAATCCTTTTTAACTAAGAGTCTACCCATCAAACTGAACAACTTTCACTATGGGAGCAAACCGATCGGAGCAAAAAAAAAAATCTGCTGTTCCATAGGTAATAAACTGCAACGCCTACAAGACTCAAATGTGTGCAACAGCTGATTTTTTTGTGCTCTGATTGGTTTGCTCCCATAGTCCATTTTATGATTGACTTTTTATGAGTAATTATTGTATAGATTCATTCATAAATTGGTCGTCGAAATATCAATTTTAGCTTCATCGCTGTACGTTCCAGTGTTTTACAACTTAAGCATAAGCGTATGCTCACGACCATGTTCCCCGAGGGGGTAGTCAGACATATTCTGAGACCTCAAAACATCCACATTACACTAGTAGTACCGAAACTCTGTCTAGTGTGACGGGGAGTGAGCCCGTCGCCACTTATAATGGACAGTGGGTACAATATATGCCTCGAATTGAAGCACGCAGGTTTCCTCACATGTTTTATGTCTGTTACAAAGGCTTAAAAGTTTGTAAGCATGATGCAAATTGATCCCCATTTATACGTTGCCTTGATAATATAGTAACTAGAGACCTGTAGTCATTCCATTCTCTTTGGACACCTATACTACTGATTCGAATAATTCGACACCCTCATTTCATAGTAACAGCCGCACAATGGGTCGGATTTGTTTTGACATCGGACTAAACAATAGTTGTTATTGGAAACTGAAGTGATTCTCAAAATATTGAATGTTTGTTTATCCGACCTGTAAAGTGATGGTTGATCGGAGTTTTGGTGTCTTAAGTAATCGATACAAACAATAAATAAAGGGTCCTTCTTAATATGCTGACACTTTTTTAAGGGGATGATCAGACCATCAAACTGAACAACTTTCTCTATGGGACAAACATCGAAATCGCGAAAAAATATCTGCTGTCCCATTAAATTTGGCTCGAGTAGGTTTGCAGTTATGCATGGAAGAAAGAGCTGATTTTCGCTGATTGGAGAGCTTTAGATTAGAGAAAAGAGCTGATTTGAGCTCACGTGCAGATCGATGAATCGACAGAGGACAACTGTATCCATCAGATAAGCGATCATTTTCAAGATTATGTTGTGCAATACTCACATTTAGCAATTTAAGTTTAAGGATAGAATGACGTGTCAAAGTGGTGTTAGGTACCTTTCGTCCACATAAACACTGCATAAGAAACCTTGAATCCCTTCTTCTTCTAAAAAATACTACAACGACCACTAAAAATTTTCCGTACAAAAACCTAAACAAGGTATAAATGCCTCCCGCGCAATATCTCTCCAGCCCACTGGGTCCGTGTCATGTTGACGGAGACCATTGTTGTGTCATATCACATTTTATGTCGCTATGACGACGCTAAACCCTCTGTGCAGTATCGATCAATTGCAACTTTTTTCGGTTGTAAAAAATGTATGATATGAAAGGTGGTTTCATTGTGAGATTGTAGTCCACAAGAACAGATTATAAATGATATTGTAATTTCTAGTAGTAGTTAGGTATTTTATGATAAGTTTAGTTTTCTGTCACCTGGAAGCCCACATCAATAAAATGTTCGGAATAAAATTAAAGAAAAAATCTTTCACATTATTACATTATCACACTTTCAAGTCCGGAGCAAAGCTAAATTTATTTTTATTTGTAATCAAATTAAAGATTGAAAAATTCAGTCTCGGGCGGGACTTGAACCCGCACCCTTCCAAACCGGGGAAGTGCGTTATCCAATTTCGCTACCGAGCCCACTAGCCAGAGAACGAATTTTTCAATCTGTTGCGTCTTGAGGGGACGTGACGTTTTTTATTTGTAATGTTGAAGTATCACAGAGAAACAAGTAGTGTGGTTATGGTGTTTTAGCAAAAAGAACACTTACGTATTTTTTTCCTTTTTTCAGGTTTTGATAATTATATTACCTATCGAAACCAAAACAGTTTAAGGTCTGCCACATACATACGGAATTCCGAATCAGGAGTTCAGGATTACGATTTTGTATTTGTTTATTGTTATTTGTTTTGTATCGACTTTCCCCCTCCAGAATTTCAAATCTTATACAAAATCATAATCTAATATGGAATTTCGTATGTAGGTATGTGGTGGACCTAACAATATTACAAAACGCCTTAAAAAAAACAAAAAAATTTAAAAATAATATTGCAGCCGATGACTTCTTCGTTCGCATCATAAGAACATTAATTTGTTTTATCGAAGTCGCTGTCAAGCCGATACGATTCGCGACAGGGCTTACATTCGTTATTTGGCTTGGCTTGACACCGACTTCGATAAAACAAATTAACAAAGAAAGTCATCGGCTGCGATATTATTTTTTAATTTTTTAGTTTTTTGCAGGCAGTTTTAATTTTTTGTTAAAATTTTGTTTATTTTACAATTTTCAGTGGTGAATTCATGAATACGACACAGATATCAATTATACACGCAAAGGGAACATCGAGACGAAGCAAATGTTTCAATCGCCGATGATTTACTGTCACCTTTTGAGGAGTTCTAGTATGCAGCTTCATCAGATCTTCAATAAATTAAAATTGGACCACACAAAAAGCTTTCAAATAAAAAAAGAATCATCGCAATCGGTTCACATCACACAGTCGAAAGTTAAAAAAATACAGTCGAATTGAAAACTTCCTCCTTTTTTGAAGGCAGTTAAAAAGAGCACAACGCAACAGATTTATAATATTACGAGATTTTACCCGCGAATTCGTCCGCATAAATTATATACCAGATTTTAAGTCAGATGATAAGCTATCAAACAAAAAAAGTTTCATCAAAATCGGTTCAGTAGTTTTTGCATGATACTCGAACAAACAAACACCCAAACAAACAAACAAATAAACAAATAAACAAACAAACAAACAAACAAACAAACAAACAAACAAACAAACAGACAGACAGACAACTGTCTGTCTGTTTGTTTGTTTGTTTGTTTGTTTGTTTGTTTAGTGTGTCTGTACATTGAAGATATTTACAAAAAAAGATATCGTAATCTTTTTTTGTAAATATCTTCAATGTACAGACACACTTCTGTTACAGTTTTATAATAGTTTAGATTTAAATACTTAGTAATAATGTGCTCTAATATGATCCTTCTCCGTTAGTATGGAGCACACGACCCGTGACATTAAACCTAACTAAAAGAGACCTCTCCAAATGTAACTTAGCAATGCAAACTACGGGACACTACGTGCCTGTGAATACCTTATGAGCGCAAACACGACCAGACCACGGCTGGGCAAAGTTCGTCCACCCTGTAGGACTAGAATACGACCTACGATAAATGGAGACAACTAGAATACTAGAAAGGGATTATACATTCTTAAAATCGTATTTGTTGGGTTTGGCCATGGTTTGGCATAACATTTCTTAAAGTTCACTTCTTCAATGAAATTCACTTGATGTCTAAGTAATGTATGCTGAAACTGTATGACGCTTTCTTAAAATTACATAGATATATTACTTATATCGATCTGGGGGCCTAGCATGCATGCAAGCACAAACGAGAAAGATCGAGATGTGCTTCAGCCTACTTTGAGCATGCCAAAATAGTGCATGACGTCTTTCTCCTTTTGTAGCTCTATCATATTTGGCAAACTACCTTTAACTGTACTTTTCTGTTGTATTTGAGTCGGGTCAAAAAAACGACTTCTAACAAAGTCCCAATCCCAAGGCCCCTCTTTATGATTTCTCGCGTCGCGCTTTCGCAGCGTATGATCAAAATTTTAGATCCTAGCTTTTAGATTCTAAAAGCTCTTTTCGCGCTTTTCAGAGACGAGCGCGAACGTCAAGCTTGCCGCGACAAGTAATATGAAAAAAAGCCGAGGTGCACACAAGTAGAGAAATCATACTAGAGGGGCTGAGGGCAGCTGTGTTGATTTGTCGCATCGCGGGGGCTGTGTACTCAACCCGCCGCGCGCCAGCGGAATGCGCTTATATAATAGTCTAGGAAAAATACGGTTTGAGATTGCATTAAAGAAACTTTACTAAATTGTGTTTGAAAAAATAGAACAAAAGTTTATAACACTGAGAAATACCTTAAAGTACAAAAGGTAAGCTTCTTTCTGAAGACATTCCTTTCAGCATACCTGCAAGAGAGAGAGAGTTAATTATTACAAGGAAAATTTTATGTTACAAACAAACAGTAAATAATTAAGTTGTGAGGTTACAGTTTTTTTATACTTACAAAATATTAAATATCTACTCAAAACGATACTAACCAGGGTCTATTATTGTTATAAGTATTGAAAGTAGCCGTCCTGTACAAAATCACCAGATTACATTTTTTTGTTAATACTTAAATAATTAATGTTTTGTAAATGTCCAAATTATTCAATAATACTTACATAATTAGAAATACAACCTACTCTACAAAAATCCGTAGGTTTCCTAGACTATTAAAACTGTTCAATAGTGTGTTCTTTTCTTCTTTATTTGGACAATTGGTTTATCCTTTTATTGGATTTGTGTTTTGTGGGGAAAACCGTTCGTGTTTTTAATTCTAAAATATGAGCCTTCAAAACGTAATGTTTTCATACCTATTTTCAAAACTGTAGTATTTGTTAAGGCTATTCTACCGTTGGCGTGCTCCATACAAACGTAGTATGGTGATATTTTCAATACTATCTAATTAAAGTCAATGAAATTTTTCAAAAACAATCAAGTAACTAATCTCTATGTCGGTATGAAGTCAGATTTTCGTTAAAATATACAGTTTCAATGCTAGGATTAATTTAAGAGTTGTATGGAAATATTTGTGGCACTGTAACTTTAAAACTATAAATTTTATCGAAAATCTGACTTCATACCGACATAGAAATTAGTTACTAGATTGTTTTGAAAAATTTCATTGACTTTAATTGGATAGTATTGAAAATATCACCATACTACGTTTGTATGGAGCGCGCCAACGGTAGAATAGCCTTAATCAAATAAGTATACAGGGTGTAACAAAACACCCTAGTAATACTTTAGGGGGTGCTTCAGACCATCTAACTGAACAACTTTCACTATGGAGCCAACATCGAAAAAAAATAAAAAAAATCTGCAGTCCCATACATTTGAGTCGAGTCGGTATTGCAGTTTTGTATGAAAGAGCTGATTTTTATTTCGCGATTTCGAATTTGGATTGTTGTTCAGTTTGATGGTCTGAAGCACCCCCTTAAGTATTACTAGGGTGTTTTGTTACACCCTGTAGAAAAGCTTTTATATTTTGAGGATCTTAGACTTTTGTTTTCATCATAAGATATTTCTATTCACTTAATACCTAATTGTGATTACGTAAAAGTATAGTTTTTACATTTTACTAAGTAAGGTAAAAATAATTAATTAATCCAAAGCCGTGGCAGTGGATTTTATTGCTTGCTCCAATATTTATTGAAATGGGAAACAACATCTGGTCTAATAAATCCGATTTTACATAAATGTAGCAATCGTAATGAATGGTTCATTTATCGTTTTCATCGTACATTTCGAACGATTGAATTTTTTGTGCTGTCAATTTGTACCTACAAACTAATGGGCCATTTTAGAATTCAATTTACGAGAGTTAGAGCTGGGGTCTACCCGGAGCCCGGACATTCGAACGTCGCAATTTTTTTTTGCGCGAAAATTTTCGTTCCAATGTCAACTCTATTACAATGAAATTCGAACCGAAACGGTTGGGATATATCGAAAATCGAAAGACCGGGTGCAGGGCCTGGTTGCTTCCATATTCAATTCAATGCGTAATCTAGAATTTTTTTTTTAATTTTTATTTCTCTGAAATTTATTATCACTCTGAATTTTTTTTTTTAACCACAAAATCGATACCTACTAAAACTGCAATCCTACCCAATCCAAATGTATGGGACTATGTTTGTATGATTTTTTTTCTTCGCGATTTAAACTTTTGCCCAAACAAAATTGTTCATTATGATGTTATGATCATCCCCGCAAAACACCGCTGCATCCCTGTAGGTACCTATGTAATTTTCTACAAAATACAGGGTGTAAGGGACAGCCCTCCCCAAACTGAAAAGGTGAACTCAGACAACAGAACATTTAAGTCGAGTAGGTAAGGCAGTTTTGTATGGGACAGCAATTATTTTTTCGCATTTTCTGAGGTAGGCTCCATAGTGAAAGTTGTTCAGTTTGATGGTCTGTGTTCACCGTTTCAGTTTGTGTAAGGCTGTCCCTTAAACCCTGTAAATTATTTAAAAAAAACTCATATCGATGCCAATCACAATCGATGATAGGGAGTGGCCATACTGACACCACAGAATAGATAATCTGATACGTACATTTCTGCACTATGGTATAAGTGTACAACAAGATAATTGCGACATAAATCTATGCTCGCGAAGCTCTAGCACTCCGTAGTTTAGTTTCCCACAGGCGCGGAAGAGCGACGCTTTTGCGGTTGTCGTTTTATACTCGTACTCGTAGTAGAACTTCATTGGGCCGTGACGGGTTATGTAGTGACGTAGTTGGGTTGTACAATGTCACTTTTGAGTAAGGTTTTATGGGGATGTGTGGGTTATAGGAATATGTTAGAGAACATAATTTTATTATTATTAAGAGTTTGCGAATGATCGCCAAACTGAATACATACAAGGTCCTTCTTAATATGCTGACACTTTTATAAGGGGATGATCAGACCGTCAAACTGAACAACTTTCTCTATGGCACCAACATCGAAATCGCGAAAAAAATTCTGTTGTCCCATATATTTGGCTTGAGTAGGTTTGTTTTGTATGGAAGAGCTGAATTTTTCGCGATTTCGATGTTGGTGCCATAGAGAAACGTGTTCAGTTTGACGGTCTGATCATCGCCTTAAAAAACTGTCAGCATATTAAGAAGGACCCTTTATGCCTAGCTATTATAGATAGATACATAAACTAACGATCATATTCCGTTTTGGAGTGGTCAGGGACGTTGGTACATACAACTGTCAATACGTTTTTTACACACCAACCATAAATATAATTAACCACATTAGACATTTTGAACAAAACACCCGACCCTAGTAATATTGAAAGGTGTGGTATTTTTAACTTATTTATAACGAATTTTGACCATCAAACCGAAAAACTTCCACTATGGAGCCGATTTCGAAATCGCAAAAAAATCTGCTGTTTCATGCAAAACTGTAGCTTGCTGACTCTAAACTACCCCTTCAAATATTACATGTGTGTGTTACACCATGTATAGAATAAATAGCCCATACAACCATTTGTTACCAGTTCGGTCGACGTGTAGTAATGTTACTACATTGTGCTATACAACACTACAGTAACATTACTACACGTCGACCGAACTGGTAACAAATGGTTGTATGGGAGGTACCTTACCTACTTAACAAAACCGTACCACCAACTAAAATAGTAAGTACCTACACTAAATTAAATTATTTTTTATTCAAAATAATATCACATATTACAACATCTTCCTGCATATTGCTCGCTTGATTTCTGACGTCATTTTTTTTATCCTACCACACCGCGGGAGATGCGGCCAGAAACTCTACAACACACATCTTTTAAACAAAACAAAATTTATACAGAAGTACAGAGGTACAATTTACAAATACAATAGGTACCTATTGAATGACCCTACTTATTGAACCTATTGAAACCGACTGTCCTATGTGTTCGAATCCCAGTTTAGGGCTCTTACAGACGAGCGACACTTTGCTGTCGCGGTGGGTCGCAGAGCGTCGCGCTCATACATTTTACGGTCGCGCGACCCTCCGCGACACCCGGCGACCGCAGCGACCGCAAAGTGTCGCTTGTCTGTGAGAGCGCTTAGTAGGTCCATCACACCACACACATACGAAATTGCAATCCGAAATCCTGAATCAGGATTACGATTTCTTATGGATTTTCCCCCTCCACAATTGCGTTCGGAATTGCGCAGCTGTCAAATCCTATACAAAAACACAATCCTGATTCGGAATTCCGGATTGCCATTCCGTATGTGTGTGGCGGACCTTATAGCAGTTGTTCTCTGATTGATTGGGGTCAGTAAACTATATGTAGCTATCTTGACCTTACAAGGAGATAAAAAATTTCATATTTTTTAACCGACTTCTTGCATTTGAGTACCTACTTATTTGAGTCTGAGAAAGCTTCAGCAAATTAACTTCGTATTTCAAATACTTACTAAAACAACTTCTTTTTTATTTATAGCATTTTCTATTAAAAAAACGATAGTACAAACGCTAAAGATTTGATGTTTATTGTCTGCAAATTCTCATTTCCCAGTTCCCGGGATCGGATCCCACGGGAACTTCAATCCGACCTATTGTTGCTTTTTCCCTGACACTTGCTTCACTTCCTAGAACCTATTGTTATTATCAGGAGTGTTTATGAGAAAAAGAGAAATAGTTGGATATAAATAAATATTTGTTTAGATACAATACGCTTGTGAGGTTTTTTATACAAGTTGCGAAAGAAAACTGAATAGTGGAGTACCTGATGGTATTTATTTCGGAACCGCTCTGACTTGAATAATTTTTTTTAAATGCAGGTAAGTAATTTAAATACTACAACCTATTTACAGTTAAAACCTTTACAGTTTTTTTTTGCGTTTTTACTTTCAAATTAAGTGTTGCAAGAGTGAACAACGAGACAACAAAGTTTGGGAACCTATAGACCAAAAAAAAATCTTTGCATCCAATCTTCTTGGGTGTCATTACATTACATAAAGTAGAGTAATGTCATTATCATGCATAGTTATCAAGCTGCTATCAAGGAACAGTCAAGGAACATATTTTACGTCAATATTTGATTGTCAGCATCAAAGAGTACTTTTTGTCAGCATCTTAGATTAAAAACTTTGGTCAGCATGCCAAAATTATCTTGTTCAAAGTACATTGTAATAAACCTTTCAAAATTGTAAAGTTATCGGATTATTACATTATATAATATATAAGTTGCTGTTGATTTTCCAATAAAAATATAATAAAAGAAGACTAAAATATGGCACCAAAGCCTACTACACCACAGCAAGCATCGCCGTCACGATTACAACCCGACGACCCTGGAGACGGAGAGGAAACCGAGATAGCAGCTCAGAGATCAATACCTCCCGATTGTGGTTGGGGGTGGGTTGTCCTATTTGGATCATTTACTAGTATCTGCCTATTAGACGGAGAGCTTTTTACCTTTGGAAGTTTTATTACTGATATTCAAAATGACTTCGAAATTTCAGCATCTTTGGTCGCACTATCAAACTCGGTGGCGACCGCAGTATACTTTATAGGAAGCCCCATAGCATCTGCACTAATCAACAGATTTGGTTTTCGACCCACCATAATGACTGGCTCAGTGATTTGCAGTTTATCATTATTTATTACATATTTTGCGATTAGTTTTGCATATTTCTTCGTATTTTATAGTGGATTTCATGGGTTTGGAGCATCACTCATCAATATGTCAGCTTGTGTAATTGTGGGATTCTACTTTGAAAAGTTTCGATCGTTAGCTTTGTCCATATCAACATGCGGGACAAGTTTAGGTATCACGGTATTTTCACCTTTATACTCATACGTGGTTAAAGAAGCTAGTTGGAGAACTGGAATATTATTGCAGTCTGGTCTCATCGGAATAACATTTTTCCTAGGTATGACTTTCAGACCACTGCTTTCTTTAACTGTAACAAAATATGAAGGAGAGAACGAGAACCCTTCTCGCACTGTAACCAAGCTACCAAACTTGGCGGCTACTGGGGGCGATACGTCTAAATCTAGATCAGAAGCACTCGCACCAAAAACCACTGAACGTTTATTGCATGCAGTGTCGAATGCCAATTTTCCAACTGCGGCTGCAGTAATTGATGCAGGTGGATTAGTTACAACCGTTGAAGCTGGTCCATCCACCGGGGCTGTTTCGAAACTAAAATTGACCGCCAACGGCCCCGAAGGTGGTATTAGTCAAAGACAATTGAAACAAGTGCAATCACTTAGGTCTAGACCTAACATTCAGGACAACACGAAAATGAACATTGAGATTGATATTCCAAAAGTAGCGCCTTAGAAACGCGGCTGTTGCGGCCGACTTTGCCATTGGGAGTCCGAGGTACCACAATCGCGTCCTATGTATCAAGATGATGCCTTCTACGATGGAAAACTGGAAGATCTACCAGCCTATCGAAAGAGTGTGATGATTTATACTGTGAAAACGGGAATAGAATATCCGCTAGCCGTATCGCGAGCGGTGACTGTGAATGATATGCAAGAGCGTCACGGAATTTGTACGACGGCAACTAGAAGAGTTCTTGCAACAATGATAGACCCTACGCTTTTGAAACTTTGCTCATTTCGGATGATGTGTTTAAGTGGATTTTTAACTTATTTGGGTGTTTTAGTTCCTTATGTTTATTTGAGGGACCGAAATAAAAAAGCGGGAGTTGACCCTAAGCATTGCAATTACTTTGTAAGTGCAATTGGAGCTTCCAATGCGATTGGAAGATTTTTTTTAGGCTATTTGTCAACCAAAATTAGTCCGTTCATTGTTTATGGAACAGCTAATTTCATAGCGGGACTTACCACTGCTTTATCAGGTCTATCTTATACTATAGCTTTTCAATATAGTTATAGTTTATGTTTTGGGTGTTTTACGTCTACTATAACTTCATTAAGAAGTATTTTGTTAGTACAATTATTTGGTTTGGAGAAATTGACAAATTGCACTGGAATGTTGTGTCTATTTCTAGGCGTCGGAAATATGTTAAGCACTCCCTTAGCCGGCATTGTTAAGGAGAATTTTGGTTATGATACAGCATTTATGGTTTCTGGGACATTTATTGCTCTAAGTGGTATTGTTGTATTACTGATAAAAAGGCAAGCTTCGGTTTAAAGATATTTATTATTTTCTCAAAAGAACAATTACAGTTAACTTAGAGAGAAGATATAGTTAATTAAACAAAGTTTAATTTTAGCTCGAGTTGGCATAAGATAGGAAGGGTAATAATTATTATTTTTATTAAACAAAGTGTTGTAAAACGTCAATAAATAAATAAATATCTTGGACACTTTCACACAGTAGATTATCTAGTCCTATTATTCTATTTTATTTATTTATTGACATGATAATACAATGTTCATTAAATTAGCACATATCGACGCACTACAAGGTGTAAGGAAAAGTATCATTAACCTTTAAACCACACATTCTACCTATCAAACTGAACAACTTTTACTATGGGAGTAAACCTGTCAGCGCAGTTGTTCAGTTTGATGGGTAGAGCACGTGGTATCGTACGCCGGCACCGGTAGGCACTTCTCCTTATCATTTAGTTGTAAAGAATATCATATTGAAAACACCATAATTGAAAGCTCGGTCTTGTATAATGATGACTAGACAGCGATATATAATACCTACATAATATAGTATAAGAGATATGTGTACTTTTTGCAACCATCAGCAGCAAGGCTGATTCAGTGTTTATGGGGTGTAGAGCTTCTCTGTGATGGGGATGGACCAAGTCTACCTGCATAACTTCAGTCGGTTTAGGAGTTACAGACGTTTAAAGGTCAGTAAAAAATTTACGATCAGCTGCAAGGCTGCAACCAGAGATGTGCTATGTAGCTAAGCTAAGCCTAGGGGAAAAAACCGGCCAAGTATGAGTCGGGATTCGGTCGATTAGCGTTCCGTACCTACAACCAGTTATTAAACATAGGTCATTCATGACAACGACTATAAATTGACACGAACTTATTATGTGGTCACCTAGTAACTGAAGATCATTTTACACTGGTGGTAGTTTTTTGGGCATAGAAGAAATATACAGGGTGAAATTGATATTATTAGCATCCTTTTAAACTAAGAGTCTACCCATCGAACTGAACAACTTCTACTATGGGAGCAAACAGACCGGAGAAAAAAAAATCAGCTGTTGCATACATTTGAGTCGAGTAGGCATTGCAGTTTAGTATGGGACGGCAGATTTTTTAGTTGCTCCGATTGGTTTGCTCCCATAGTAAAAGTTATTCAATTTGATGGGTAGACTTTTAGTTTAAAAGGATGCTAATGATATCAATTTCACCCTGTATACATATAACATATTATACAATCCCGAAAGCCGAATATTTTTATGTAACATTGATTACAGACCCGAAACCAAAGTCTGAATACGTGCTTGTAACCGGATACTACTCAATCGAGGATGATTAAGAGGAACTGATAATATTGTACCAGAACACCCTAGCACCGAGGTAATGGCGTGGCGATATAACGGTTCCGCATTACTTGTCACTGTGACTAGCACAGTTAACCTCTTGGCTCACGACGGTGGCATACCACCCTTAATTGCTGGTGTGGACACTTAAACTATAGACTGGAGATAATAATTTAATTAAACGATTAACAACTGTACATAAATGCTTAATCAGTGGATATCAGGCCCTGGTTCATGCAGAAAATTAATGGTTCTGTGTAGTATAAACGAAGTGCATTAAGTTCATAAAACAGATAGGACCTTTTGTATGGAAAATAATGTTGAAAATGTTGAAATAAATCTTTTTATTTTCTATAGATTTTTGGGAAATGAGGATTGCATTGCAGTATAGGTAACTATCATTTTAGTTTGTGCGCAAATTTTTCTTTATTACAACTGATGCTTCATTACCAAAAAGTTATAGTCAAGATACAAAAATATTATCATCATCATCAGCCTATCATCGTCCACTACTGAACATAGGCCTCTCCCAAGGCGAGCAACAAGACTCTGTCCACGGCCTTCCTCATCCAGTCGGCCAGTCGCTCCTCGCAATCTTTTTTAGGTCGTCTGTCCAGCGGGCAGCAGGGCGACCCACACTACGCCCGTCAGTTCGTGGTCTCCACTTTAGAACTCTGACACCCCATCGGTTGTCAGTTCTTCGACAGATATGACCAGCCCATTGCCACTTCAGCTTGCTAATTTTCTGCTAATATTTTGTCAAAAATATATCAAAACAAAATAACAATGGACAAAATTTCATTTTATGAAAGGTAGCTACAAAAATTCGAAATCCATTTCATCATCATCATCAGCCTATATAGTGTATACTTAAATGCGTTACATACTTTATGGGGTACTTCAGACCACGAAACTAAATAGCTTTTCCTATGGAACCAACATTGAACTCGCGAAAAAACAATCAGCTGTCTGAGTAGATTTTCAATGGAACGACAGGTTTTTTTCGCGACTTCAACAGTGGTCCCATAGAGAAAGTTGTTCAATTTGATGGTCTTAACATCCCCTTAAAATTGTTTCAGCTATAATTTTGTTAGTCCTTATGTATCCCATTGCTGGGCACAGGACTACCCTCAGGCCATCTGCAGTCCACCACGCTCAAAACTATTTGGATAATAATAACCAGCAGGAAAACTAAAAAATTGTCTGTGTTTAAAAATGCCTATAATAATCCCAAGAATCTCAAGTCTACATTATAAGTAGTACTAAACAGACTATGGTATAAAATACCTACGTGGCCACATCTAGCATCAAGTAGGTACTAGGTAGGTACTATCCCTCCCTACTAACCGTGTTACGAGAATGACGCATCCGTCATCTCTTCCCCGTAATCCTGTAATTTTCGTAATCGACTTATTACAGCTGTAATATAAGAGTATGAGGTTTACAAGTAATTTTATATCGTGATTAGCTCAATTAGTGGTGTGCATGTAAATAAGTTGTGAGTGGTGTGGTGTGGTGTGTGCTAGCCTTTTACGGGTTAAGTTTGAAGAAATGTTGCAATTTTTTTTTAAATTACGTTTGAGGCTTTACGGAATATACAGGGTGTAAACTTAAATGCGGTCTAAAGTTTAGACCATCAAACTGAACATAATAAAATATCTGTTGTCCCAATTATCCCATACAGTGTTGCCAAGTCCCAGCCAGTCAGAATCGCCAAAAATCTCGGGCCAAGTAGCCTAAAGTCGCCTAATTTTTTCCCCCTGTAATGTAGCCTAAAGTCGCCTAAAAATACAGTAAATTGGCCAAAATAATGGTATATTGGCTGCTCGTGCCGGAAAAATATTTTTTTTACAACTGCAAACTCTCCTCACAATTTAGAAATAGCTGTACCGCATAACATACACGTATGCTATGTGTTACATAGAGTGTTGTAGTGTACAGTTTATGCAGTCTGCGATAAAAAATCACATAATTTTACTTACATTAAGTATAATATTTCAGATTTTTCTTAAAATTGCCTAAAATAACCCGAAAAAGTCAGTTTTTCTTAATATAGCCCAAAATCGCCTATTTTAATTTGGGATATAGCCTAAATGGCGACCGGTCGCCAATCGTATTTTTTGGTTTCCGATAGACCCCTTGATGTAGCCTAAAAGGCGATTAACTTGGCAGCACTGGTCCCATACATTGGGGTCGAGCAGTGATTGACGTTTTCTATGGAACAACCCTAAGGCCTCTGTCCTCTACCCTAAGGTTGTCTGGAAGAAATCGCTTCTTAGCGATAAGACCGCCTTATTTTGTGCCTCTTGTATTTTTTTCTCTGTATTTTACTGTTTATTTTTGGTGTAAAATAAAGTATATTTGATTTGATTTGATTATATTTTTTATATTAAATATTTCTAAGAAAATGCTATTATAATCAAGTACAATTCAAACATGCCATCGCAAAGCTTTACCCATCGCAATTACTTTTTTAAACACGAGCTAAGTAAATGCAAGAAGAAAGAACAAATAAATCCCAAGACTTTAAATACACGAAGAAAAAGAATAACACAGACATTCGAAGAGATATTTTGAGAATGTTTTTTAAACATTGCAAATGTTTTAGTTAAAACTCATTTACTAAGCGCTTTAGAACTTAAATTCACTGGTAATAAAAAATGTTTATCAGTTATTAAAATAGTTATAATTATAAAATAAGATAAATATTCTTTCCTTTTTCTTTTTTCTTCCTTTATTCTTTCTTTCTTTTCTTTCATTTTTTATTCTTTTTCTTTCTTTAACTTTTTTAAATAAGTATAATTTTTTTTTTCTTTTCTTAATATACTTTTTCTTGCGGACTCTTGGTCTAGTCTTAATCATAAAATATGCCTGCTTACTTATTTATTATTATTACCTACTTTATTTGAAATTGTTACTTATTTTGGCTTGTCTCATCTCAATATACCTAAGTGATTTGTAACCGTGGGAAGTTGCGAGTTCCTCCCAATACAAGCATTTATCATGCTCGAAGGGTTGATCTCAATTCAATTTATGTTAAAAATATTGAGAAATAATAAACATTTTTTATTTTTTTATGTTTTATTTTTTTATTTTTTTTTTCTTTCTTTTTTTATCTAGGGGAAACTCATTTTAATAACAGGATGACTCACTTAAAACTGTTTTAAATTTATCCTGTATGAGTGGTATCGGGCATGCGTGTGTGTGCGTATGTGTGTTATAAAATAATAATCTCATAATTTACCTACTTATGTGTCTCGTTTAATGAATCGCGAGTCTGACTCGCGCTTGGCCGATTGTTTTATTGTATTTAATGAGACAGCTTAATCAAGATGTACTGTACGTACTGATCAATCTATTAATGTTTACTATAAATAAAATAAGATCAGCTAAAAACTCGAATGAATTTTTATGAACTTGTTTGTATCGAAGTCAATAATCATTACAAAATTATAAGAACCGATTAGCGGTAAACAGCTATTAAGTGGTTAAGTGTGAGTCATGTTTGCTTATTGAAGGGTTCTGTTGGTACATACCTAATACCTAAAGAGTAGGAGGTTTTTTTGCGATTTCAACTTTGGTTCCATAGGGAGTGTACAAAGCACACTGTAACAGGTCAGCATTTTCATGCATTTACCGCATTGCACTAAAATGCTTACTGCCAACTTACTTTAGTTCACGATCGCCTTCTACTGTGTGCACACATATAATATCATAATTTGGGAAATAAACAACATCAATTATATCAAGACTGCAGTCCCATTAACAACCCAAATACATCATTAGCAAGCTTCATACAGGGAGTTTAATGATCAGATTATTTATCTCTTTATAAAATCGTCAGCATATTAAGAAGGATCCTATAATATGTAAGATAACAATGGTCTCCATCCGTACTCTGTCTCATTTTATTCATGTCACGTGTAAACGAAATGTGGAGACGGGTGACCCTTGATAAACAATCAGGCTACCGATAAACGACCGCAAGAAGGTTCTAGACCCTTTTTTAGGCAACCCTAAAAATTACATTTCATTTTCCAGGGACCTTTTCTTTTTTGTGCTTGAACAAAAATAGGTAACGACCTATACTAGCATATTATCTTAACCTATAAGAGACTATAACGATATTTCTCGATGTAATCGATCTGCTAAGATAATTCTGTCATGGTCTCATAGAGCACAGGACTTGTTCGAAACATTACAGGAGACGAAAAAAAGCAAAATGCAGACAGTGTCTTTACAACCTCAGTGTTGACGCATAATGCTTTCGATGGACATTTTCAATCGATTTTCATCCATCGATCTATAAAGGTAAAGCCTTCATTTGTATGCGGGTATCGAAGATTATTTTGCATAGATGCATTTCGTATAGTAATTTTATTACTATGCACGGTTATTATGGCACGATGAAGCTATTTTAGGATAGGACGGGACCGCAACTTTGAGGCATAATGGTTAGGTTTATGTGCCTACATTTTTCCTGGAATATTTATGCAGGTATTTTATGCATCGATTTATGGAAAGTGTAGGTGGAAGATATTGAGTAAACGGTAATAGCATAAATAAGAAAGAGTACCTTATTTTTATTACCTACGAGCTCTTACCCGCGACTTCGTCCGCATAAATTATAAACCAGGTCTTAAGTCCGATGATAGTATCAAACAAAAAAAGTTTCATCAAAATCGGTTCAGCAGTTTTTGCGTGATACTCGAACAAACAAACAAACAAAGAACCAACCAAACAAACAAACAAACAGACAGACACACAAAAAATCCAAAAATTTGTGATTTGGAATCAGGGACAGGTAAAAACCATGTCGTATTTTTTTTTAATATCTTTTTTTTCCATACACATTTCTGTTACAGTGATATAATTATAATAGTTTAAATTAGATACCTACGTGCATTTCGAATATACTTTTCTTCTTCACACTTTTCTTGTCAGTGCGAGTCTGTTTTTATGAAGTGTCCAGGGTGTGCTACTGCCTATTCACATAGATTTATGCACTACATCTATTCACGAATACATTTCCTTCGGGGTTTTCAGAAACATAACTAAAACCCTACTTCTCAAGGTTTTCGAAAGATTTTCTAAAGAATCCAACAATTGTAAACTTTTAAGTATATCTTAGATTACGATCTTGTATTGTATTTCTGGTGTATTTGTGATGGATGTGTGAGCTAATAATGTGACCTCATGGAAGCCGTATCTACTCCGTAAGCCGAGGTTACGTGTAAATTACTCTTTGTATGGATTCAGAGCGTAGAAAAACTGTGTTTACAGTACGCACAAATCTCTATGGATAGCGGAAGGCTTGAAGATAGTTATTAGCTGAGAATCGTATTCACGCGGGTAAATGTACTTACGTCATGATTTTTTTTTTATACCAAACAGTAGGTACTATAAATTAATAATAGTTCTCAAGAGGCCCCAATCAGGCTATTTGTTTGAAGTTTTTTTTCGTGTCTCTTACGTAATTATGATAAATCAATAATATGAAGAGATAGTAGTTGCAGCAGAGTTTCTGACTATATCGATAAGAATTATAGTCGTGAGTTATTGAAAATAATTGCTGCTCATGTGAGTTTAGCGTTAGTTTTGACGTTTTTAGTGTTCCGTATCAAAATTGGCAAAACACTTATTTTACAAAGAAGATAAAACCGAATGTAAGACTAGCGATGAATTGGTCCTAAGTAGTCCTAACCAACATTCTGCATTGATAGGTCCGCCACATACATTCTGAATCAGAATTGTGATTTTGTATAGGATTTGACTTTTCTCCGTGATTTGATGCCTCCGTAATTCCAAACGGAATTCTGGTGGGGAAAATCCATAAGATATCGTAATTCCGTATGTAGGTATGTTGCATGCAGGTCTAAAGCATTCCTTTTACCACTTAGGTACTTTCGGTACTATTTTCTTTATTACACCTCAACTTTCTTAATCACACACACTCTCACTGTCAGGTCGCAGTCATTTAGCAAACTCTGTCGTTTAACAAAACGACTAGGCATTAAAGTACACGCCTGTAGTTAAACTACAATTTTCCTAATAGACTGTATTATTTACGTCGCCGGAGATAAACATCCCTTATCCGTGAACTTTTACTTTTCCCCGCGGGATCGATGTTATTTATGGGATTCCCGCGTTTCAGTATTACGAAATGAACGGGACCTATTTTATCGTTTGCATAATTGGCGGTTTCCTAATTTTGGTGTTTCATTTGTAAATTTAACACCCAACGTTAAGGCGCTAAATAACGCACTTACCCCCTGTACCTATTCTTCTTCTTCTTATCTTGTTGGCAGAGCCTTGGTGTCCGAGTTTTTTCAGACCGCCTTACGGCCTCTGACGTTGTTTGTATGTAACGACTACTACCACCAGAGATAGTAGCTGATAGTAGTACCTACCTAATCATTGTCTTAATTGTTTGTGTATGATAAAGCCATAATACGGGGATTACGGGGTTAAAATTTAATGTGTTGCAATACTTACTGTAATATTTACACTGTGTATTTACGGTGTAATATTACGGGTACTTTAGAATATCAAATTGAACAACAAATAAATCTGCTGTTCCATACATTTGGATCGAGTAGCCATTGACGTTTTCTTTGGATCAACGTTTTTTTTTCGCGATTTTAATGTTGGTCCCATAAAATAGTGAAAGTCGTTCAGTTTAAAGGTCTGAATAGCACACCCTTAAGTTATGTACGGGTCCGTCTTAATATGCTGACGGTTTTTAAGGGGGTTGATCACCCCCATCTAACCGAACTATTTACTTTATGGGACTATTGTTCAGTTTTATGGTCTGATCATTTCTATAAAAAACCGTTAAGGGCCCTAAATGGTGTTTGGCGAAATGTAATGTAAAAAACCAAATACACGCGGTACAAATACCGTTTGTAATAATTCTGAAAATTAAAAAAAAAAATGGGGTCCTTAATATGCTGACACTTTCTTAAGGCGATGATCAGACCGTCAAACTGAACAACTTTTTCCATGGCACCAACATCGAAATCGCGAAAAAAAAACAGCTGTCCCATACAAAACTGCAAACCTACTCGAGCCAAATGTATGGGACAGCAGATTTATTTTTCGCGATTTCGATGTTGATCCCATAGAGAAAGTTGTTCAGTTTGACGGTCTGATCATCGCCTTAAAATAGTGTCAGCATTTAAGAAGGACCTTGTATATTTCATTTACTTTGATAAGTCCTTTAGAGCCTTTCAAGATCTTGCTAGACTCTGTTCAAAGATTAAGACATAGCTTAGGCAGTGTTAACCTGTCTGAGTCGTCTTATTGTTATTTTCACCTGAAACTGCAGCAGAGAGCCTCTGAGCTATAAGTGGCTTAGCAGGTTTATCCTGGGATTTACGTCACTGAAGCAGTGTTCTTAATACCTTTCTTATTTATAACTATTATCATCGTATTACATTCACGATTACGACCAACCGGATACGTAATTAAGAATAGTATAAAGAAAATGTTAAATGTTAACAGAAAATATTTGTTCCAGAAATAGATCGCAAAATAATTGCAATAATAATTTTTTTTTTTAAATAAATGTCAGTATTTATCAATAAAACACAGAATGTAATATTTAATGCGTTACATATCGATCAAATATACCAAAAAGGTATGTAACGATCAAACTGAACAACTTTCTCTATGGGACCAACATCGAAATCGCGCAAAATAATCAGCTGTCCCATTCATTTGGCTCGAGTACAGAACAGCTGATGTTTTTTTTCGCGATTTCGACGTAAAAGTTGTTTAGTTTGACGGTCTGATCATCCCTTTAAAAAGTATCAGCAAATTGAGAAGGACCCTATATGAGCTGCCGTTGGATGAAGGTCGTTCTACCCAACGGGCACAAAATTGCTGCATAAAGGCTTTAGAGCCAATGCAATTATTCCTTTAAGCTGCTAGGCGTAAGCTATAGAGCGTGCTCAGCAGGCCTTATGCAGCAGCACTATAGCCAAATAGGCACAATTTTATGCGGCCTTAAGCTTCAGAAGAGCTATAATAGTAGCTGCTTAAGAGCGCCATAGTAGCTGCAATGGAAGATTAAGTAATAAGATTCACTCATATAGCACTACATTCGTGAACGAATGACCGATTGAAATGAATGAATCTTGTTTTGACACCACACCGTTCAGTTCAGTTGTTCCTTTATTTGTGTAGGCGAACCATCAAAATATCGAAATCTTTTTATTAAAATGTGAAGTGCGGTGGCGGCCATCATCAAATTAAATAAGTAAGTAATTAATTCTTGGTTTCTTGTTATTCAGTACAGTACATGAAATTAAAAACGCATATTAGTTTACTGATAATGTAAATATCACTTATTGGAGTAATTTTGATGCGCTCTTGATATAATCCAAATAAGCAATTAATTATGTGTATTAGAATACAGTCTTTTCAACTTTTTATGTAATAAAATCATTTGAGGTCGATTTAATGATACACTGGTTTGGAGACAACGTCCCAATCCTTAAAAATTAAGTTCTGTTTACGTTATTTGTTGACAAATATTTGCTTGGATAACCTAAAAAGATCATAAACATGGCGCTTGCTCGTGGGCAGCCTATAGCCGTAGTATCTTCCTCAATGCTTCCCTGAAGCGGCTTTAGGCGCTTATTTTAACTTTTGTAGACCTCAGAGTGATTTTTATTACTGTAATTGCAGTTCATAACTGCTAATAGGCTCCAATTTCATTCTTTATGCAGGCATAAGTTCAAGGTTACAATATGTCGAATTGTTTGGATTTCATAGGGATTTCATAGTGCAGATTAATCTGATCTGATCCCGATCCTCGGGGGATGCCTATGTCCAGCAGTGGACGTCCATCGGCTGAGATGATGATGATGATGATGATGATGATGATGATGATGATGATGATGATGATGATGATGATGATGATGATGATGATGATGATGATGATGATGATGATGATGATGATGATGATGATGATGATGATGATGATGATGATGATGATGATGATGATGATGATGATGATGATGATGATGATGATGATGATGATGATGATGATGATGATGATGATGATGATGATGATGATGATGATGATGATGATGATGATGATGATGATGATGATGATGATGATGATGATGATGATGATGATGATGATGATGATGATGATGATGATGATGATGATGATGATGATGATGATGATGATGATGATGATGATGATGATGATGATGATGATGATGATGATGATGATGATGATGATGATGATGATGATGATGATGATGATGATGATGATGATGATGATGATGATGATGATGTTTTCTCTAGTTAAAATTTTTACTCTTTGAATATATTTTTTTAGATATTCATATGTAACCAGTGATCTGAACGATGGGATTGTTAGAGTTGTTAAAACCACAAAATTTATTGTTTTATTTAATTTGAATCCCGTGATCCCGGGAACTGTCGTATTAGTCAGCAGTACATTGGATCGAATTAGTCATATCAATTTTAATGATCTGAAACAAAATTACAGTAATTTATTTTTTTTCCGAATCCCGGGATTTTTTTTTCATCCCAAATTTTCATAGGTGGTTCAGACCATCAAATTGGACAACTTATGAAAATTTGGCACCGTCCAGTTCAGTTCCCGGGAATCCCGGGATTCGGAAAAAAATTATACTACCGTAATTTTGTTTAAGATCATTTAAATTGATAATAACTACTTCGATCCAATGTACTGCTGACTAATACGACAGTTCCGGGGATCACGGGATTCAAATAAAATAAAACACTAAATTTTGTGGTTTTAACAACCCTAACAATCCCATCGTTCCGATCACTGGTTACATATGAATATCTAAAAAAAATTATTCAAAGAGTAAAATTATAACTAGAGAAAACATCATCATCATCATCATCATCTCAGCCAATGGACGTCCACTGCTGGACATAGGCCTCCCCCGAGGATCGCCATAACGACCGTTCCTGCGCCGCCCTCATCCAACGTTTTTCCGCCGCCTTCACCAGGACATCGGTCCACCGTGTGAGGGGCCTACCCCCAGAGAGAGATCAAATATCGTTTATGTAAAATCAATAACAATGATTTTGACGCACAATAAAATAGAATAGGATAAGATTATGTAGTAACACAATCTTTGTGAATATGAATAATAATTAAATTAAACTTTTATCGATGGATTATCAATGATTCAAGTCTTTGCTGTATTTATAGAAATTCTTTTCCACGCCCTGTCCTATATCTATGACTACCCCCTCGGGACTATAGTCATGAGCATATGCTATGTATTTCCACGCCGTTTATTTTTTTCATGTACTGTCCTGAATAACAAGAAACCATGAATTAATTACTTACTTATTTAATTTGATGATGTCCGCCTGCGCATTTCACATTTTAAAAAGATTTCGATGGTTCGCTTACACAAATATAGTAACAACTGAACTAAACGGTGCCAAATTTTCATAAGTTGTCCAATTTGATGGTCTGAACCACCTATGAAAATTTGGAAAGAAAAAATCCCGGGATTCGAAAAATTATATTACCGTAATTTTGTTTCAGATCATTAAAATTGATATAACTATTTCGATCCAATGTACACACAGCGACACATCAAGCTATACAAAACCAACATAAGCTGGCCTCGCGTAGGTGCGACCAGCAGCGCACCCGCCTCCCGCGACCATCTGTGTCGCGCCCACACACCGCTTCGGAGCCCGCCCACGTCCTCGACTCCTCAGCGAGTCGTCAGGACCGTGGGCCCCTCCTCAAGCACCCCGGATAACCACACTGCCGGCGTGTAGGTCGCTCACCGGGACTCCCCCAACGGGGTCCCACTCGGTGGGCTTGACCTCACCGGCAGCACCTCAAGAAATACCACCGCATTGGAGCCTGCACACACCCTGGCATGCCGCCAGGTTCATGTGCTCTCCGCAGCACCCCCCGGACTGACGTCACTGCCGAACTGACCTCGGCAGCTGCACCCTCGCTATGGAGCTCTCCACAGACGATCCCCTCCCGGAAATTGACCCCCTGATGCCTGAGCCCTTTTAAGGACTCACCCCGCTGCGGAAACTGCTAACGGCCGTAGATCCCCTTGGACCGTGGGGCGGACCGAGGGTGAACCGCCGGACTGTAGGCTATTCCGCAGCACAAAACCCCCCTGATTGGCCACACTGCCGACCGCAGTTCGCTCACCGGGCCTCCCCCAACGGGGTCCCACTCTGTGGGCTAGACCGCGCCGGCAGACACCTGGACAACTACGAGGCACCACCAGGTGCCAACCCCAATGACCCGGCTGCTTCAGCAGCTGGCGCTAGAAACCATAGTAAAGAGGCCGTTGCCGCGAGACTGATTGATTGATTAGGCCGGGACTCGATAGTTGGCGTCCGAGAGTGGAAGCACGGTGGCTTGAGGTATTAGGCGACTGGGCAGAAGCTCAACCACAGAGGTCTACTATCGGGTGTCCCTCCCCTCCTCCTCTCCCCAACCTCCCCTCATTTTTGAACACCTCGACCTGAGGGGTCGTGGACGCAGCTGTGTCCTAGATCAACCAGGACGCAGGTAGCTCCTGAAGATCTGACCAGGCGTGGCTCGAGGTACCTCGGGTAGTGTTGTCAGGTCTTACAGTTTGAGCCCTTCACGATACGTCCCCCCTCGTGCCGGGTCCTTATTCCCTCTTTTCAGTTCGGCTTGGGTTGTAAGTAAAAAGTGGTAGTGAATAGGAATTAAGTTAGCTAGGGAAACAACCTGTAAACGAGATTAGGTTATTCAGTAATAAAACTTGTATGTTTGTTTATAATTCTATCTTTTTATCAGCAACCTCAGAACTACAGACATCCTACCTAAAGATAGGTCAACCCTTCTAAAGGGATTTATATATTTTTACAACGAGGCCCTCTGGCCATCCCGCCACAGGGGCACTTCGTTACACAATACATTTTGTGGTTTTAACAACTCTATGTTATACCCACACGGCAAGTTTAGGTATTTACAATCCCATCGTTCCGATCACTGGTTATGAATATCTAAAAAAATTATTCAAAGAGATAAATTATAACTAGATCAAACATCGTTTATGTAAAATCAATAACAATTGTTTTGACGCACAATAAAATAGAATAGGATAAGATTTTGTAGTAACACAATCATTGAAAATATCAATAATAATTAAATTAAACTTTTATCGACGGATTATCAATGATTCAAGTCTTTGCCGTATTTATAGAAATTCATTTCCACGCCCTGTCCTATACCTCTGACTACCCCCTCGGGGACAATAGTCGTGAGCATATGCTATGTATTTCCACGCCGATTATTTTTTTCAATATTTATATTTATATTGAAATAAATCCAATATAAATATTGAAATAAATCCAATATAAATATTGAAATAAATCCAATATAAATATTGAAATAATCCAATATAAATATTGAAAAAATAATCGGCGTGGAAATACAGTATAGTATATGCATGCTCACAACTATAGTCCCCGAGGTGGTAGTCAGAGATATAGGACAGGGCGAGGAAAAGAATTTCTATAAATACAGCAAAGACTTGAATAATTGATAATCATCGGTTAAAGTTTAATTTAATTATTATTCATATTTTCATAGATTGTGTTACTATACAAGGTGTAACATAAAATGGGACAGTTACTTAAAGGGGTGCTTCAGACCATTAAACTGAACAACTTTCGCTATGGCACCAATATTGAAATCGCGAAAAAAAAATCGGCTATCCCATACAAAACTGCAAACTTAACCCAACTGAAATGTATGTTACAGCCGATTTTTTTTTCGCGATTTCAATATTGGTCCCGTAGAAAAAGTTGTTCAGTTTCATGGTCTGAAGCACCCCTTTAAGTGACTGTCCTATTTTATATTACACCCTGTATAATCTTATCCTATTCTATTTTACTGTGCGTTAAAATCATTGTTATTGATTTAACATAAACGATGTTTGATCTAGTTATAATTTTACTCTTTGAATTATTTTTTTTAGATATTTATATCTTATAACCAGTGATCGGAACAATGGGATTGCAAATACCTAAACTTGCCGTGGGTATAACATAGTTGTTAAAACCACAAAATTTTTTGTTTTATTTAATTTGAATCCCGTGATCCCGGGAACTGTCGTATTAGTCAGCAGTATATTGGATCGAAGAAGCTATTTATATCAATTTTAATGATCTCAAAAAAAATTATGGTAAAATAATTTTTTTCCGAATCCCGGGATTTCTTTATCTTGAACCCTTATAGCGTTGCTATGTAACTTAAAGTTGCAAGACAGGCTGCAATTTTCACTCTGGTGCTCGTTGGGAAATCCATCGATAAAAGTTTAATTTAATTATTATTCATATTACGGTAATATATTTTTTTTCCGAATCCCGGGATTTTTTTTCATTCCAAATTTCCATAGTTGGTTCAGACCATCAAACTGGACAACTTATGAAAATTTGGAAAGAAAAAAAAATCCCGGGATTCGGAAAAAAAATTATATTACCGTAATTTTGATTTAGATCATTAAAATTGATATAACTACTTCGATACAATGTACTGCTGACTAATGCGACAGTTCCCGGTATCACGGGATTCAAATATTGTGGTGTTAACAACTCCATGATAAACCCCCACACGGCAAGTTTAAATCCCATCGTTCCGATCACTCATAAGCAACTAAAGTCTGCACTGATTATTTTATTATCTCTTTAATGCAACTGCTAGTAATAAAGTAGTGCCTATTTGATCTCTTAAGCAACTGCTGTAAATAGTCTAAAAATATTATCCTCTTTACAGGTATAAGGCGCTTTAGAGTTCCAAGTATATACCATACACAGCTATTAGTGTCAAAATGCACTTTCTGGTTCTCACTATAGGCTTAAGTGGTAAATAGGTTCAAGAATGAACTTATATGTAGGCATAAGCTGTATTCTATTTCCTTACTGCAACTATAAGCTCCCCGTGCAGCTATAGGAGTTTGCGGAAGATGTTATAGCTCTTAAAACTTTATCTTGAACCCTTATGGCGTTGCTATGCATCTTGAAGTTGCAATGACAGGCTGCAATTTTCACTCTGGTGCTCGTTGGGTAGTGATCCATGGGGGAGGCCTATGTCCAGCAGTGGACGACTTTCGGCTGAGATGATGACGATGATGATGATAAATAAATAAATCATCCTCATTATTCCATTATTAAAAGTTTTACGGTTATTCTGAAAACAGAATAATTTTCCATTTTGCTAAAAAAAAAAAACAAATTTTGCTTAAAAAATATCTTCTGAAAACTTAGACGATCCATTTTGATCATAATTTGGGCTTAAAATGAGTTTTACGACCGAAAACACATTTGGCTCACTTTATCATACGATGTTATAGCCAGTTACTTAGAATTGAAGACATTTTCAATATTGGCATGTTCGAAGTTCGCGTGAAAGTCTGAAAAGTTTTTGAACTCCAATAAACTTTTTAAATTATTAACGTTTTAAAATATGTATTGATAAAATATAAACGAATAGGATCGAACTCATTTATCGTATATATTCTACTCGATAAATAGGATTTAATTAGAGAAATCCATAGAGAAATCCTATTTTAATCATTTAAAATAGGATTTCTCTATGGGACAAACACCTTTTTTTAACCTGTTGGGGGAGACCTTTGCCCAACAATGGGACTAACACTTAAATGCCAAAAAATCTAAATCTGCTGTTCCATACAAAACTACATACCTATTCGACCCAAATATATGGAACAGTTTTTTTTCGCGATTTAATATTGCCCCATAGAAAAAGTTGTTCGGATAAAATAAAACTAAATGAAAAACAACAGGATGTAGGATATACTACATACGTTCGGTTTGATGGTGTGATCATCCTTTTCAAAAACGGTCTGCATAATTATGTTAGGTTCTGTATATAAATTGGTAAGCTTGTTTATCTCTGAAAAATTCTACCATCCATCGAAAACCCGTATTTGAAATTGAAGCAGACTTTTAATTAAAAAATCAAAATGTTCTGTTTCTAGTGAGTTTTTTTTTTATGAATCTGCTGCTACTGAAGTTTCTGCTTTTGATGTCGTATTTTTGTAATTCCGTATGTTAGGTGTTTTCTATAGTACATTACTGCAGCGGCCAGCAACAGAGGCATTGATGGACGAACGTGTAAATGTGGGCCGAGGCGAAGCCGAGGCACACATACGTAAGTCCATCAATGCCTAGTTGTGGCCAAGGCTTGTATAGTACTTTTCTCAAATAATGCGCGGAAATTAAAACAGTAAATTTTCTCAAATAATTCGCGGAAATTAAAACTCTTTTCAAAATCAATGACGAACAACCTAAGCGAACAACGAACAACAATTTGTTTTTTTTTTTTCAATAAACAGCGTTCTATTTGCAAGCCAGTTCGAAATTTAAATAAAACCTTTGATGAGTTACCTCCTTGGTCGCCATGTTTCGGAGAAAAAGATCATTCCATTTTTAAATTACACGACAGATATGAGTTTAGTATGTAATTTATTTGGTCGCTAAGTGGCTAAACACGACAGATATGGATTTTCATACAACATTGCCGGCCGCTGCGCGCATGTATTTGGCCAGTACAGCAAATTCGATTTATCTCGAAGAAGGTTGTCAAAATAATGCTCACATTTCCAAGCATGTTTGAGAAAATAAATTAAATGGCAAAAATACATGGAAATTTTTTAGCTCACTAGCCAAATCAGGGTTGGCTTAGATTATAAAACTGAAAAACTTTTTACGGAGCAAGATTGAAATCTATGCAAGCCTCGGTCCATCGTTTCGAACATTAGTTTTGCACTCAAAACCACTTTAAAGAAAGCAATACTAGGTTCAATTTCGAAAAAGCAATATCAACCTATCTCCTGAACCAGTTCTGCAATAGTAAGTGCATTTCTCCAGCTTTAATGCATTTTATAGCCTTTGCGCTGCACAGTACTGAAAATGTAATCGTCTTCTGTTGCTCTGTGTACAGTACATATTGTTTCGGGGTCTGTTTGTGATTTTGTGTGTTAGTATAAGAAAGAAATATTTTTATTTTGCTCGATTCAAGTAGACTTACAATAATTGCATTGAATTATATAGGGTGAAATTGATATCATTGGCATCCATTTGAACTACGAGTCTACTAACAAACTGAAGTTTTACCATGAGAGCAAACCGATGCAAAAAAAAACCGCTGTTTCAAACAGTTAAGTCGAGTATACATTGCAGCTTAGTATGGAACAGTAGATTTTTTTTTGCTACGATCTGTTTGCTCCTAAAGTAAAAGTTGTTCAGTTTGATGGGTAGACTTTTAATTTAAAAGGATGCCACAAGTAAAAATTTTGTTCAGTTTGATGGGTATAGACTCTTAATTTATAAAAGGATACCACAATTATTTCAATTTCAGCCTTTACAGGTTGTAAAATGGCATCTCCCGAAAACTGAAAGAATGATGAATAATATGAACAAATTTTACTACGAGACCTATTACGATAACACGAAAAAAAAATCTGCTGTTACATAAATTTTCGCAGCAGATTTCTTTTTTGAGTTCTCGTTGTTGGTCCCATAGTAAAAGTTGTCCACAGTGTAACAACATTTTACCCTTTGGTATGTTAAACGCATAGCAAATTAGGCCACAGGGCCCATATTAGTCGTACGTGAGACGAGATAAGGGATATACATTATAATCATTAAAGAAGCTATTAAAAATACATTAGTCGCAAAACGAAGCGAGATCTGAAACAAAAGTAGCAAAGAGGCTTAAGGAGTTAAGACCCATTTGTTTAGGCTGTATGCTGAGAATGCAATAAAAATGCAGATTGCAGCGCTGCTTTTTGCTTATTCTCTGACTAAAAACTAGGTACTAAAACTATATAGGCAGCCTGATTGTAAAATAATTGATAGTAAATAAAAATATATTGTTTTACCTCCCTAAGAGAGATTGTTGGTTGAAAGATTTTCAATGAAAAGAAAAAAAAAATATTCGACAGATCCATAAAATAGTGGCTTTAAATAAAATGATTTTTATATAAAGTGACTTAAAACTAAACTAACCTAGGGTGTTGGTGCAGGTTCGGTCCTTATAGGAGGGTACCCAGAACGCTGGCCGCATTTCCTCGCTGAATGGCTATGCTGATCCGTTGAGCGAGGAAAGCCAGTTCTTGGGTCGAGTCTATCAGGCGCTTTGATAGGTCTTTAAAAAGGGCCTGCGCATTTTCCTCACGTCCCGAGAGTTTCGACACCAAAACCCATAAAATGGTATTGGGTGCCGATATCCCTGTACCAGGTTGGCCTTTCGCCTTTCTTTTCAATGCAGAGATTGTATTAAAGACTCTCATTTGACCTTTAGATTTTTTCATATTACATCCGTTAATCATGTTACCTATATCTTCGGATCCCGTCATCGTAACGAGATATAATGTATACCTAAAGCTGCTTTTAAACGCAAAAAGTAACTAAAAATAGGTCTATTAGGTACTGCGTGATGCTCGAACAAACAGAAAGACAACAAAAAATTGGTAATTTGGAGTCTGGGACCGGGACATCGTGATTTTTGTACACAGTTTCAAAGTATAGACAAACTTCTGTTTGTTTTATAATAGTGTAGAGTAGAAGATAATCATTGAAGTAGTAAAATGGGACAGCATAATTTCTTTAGTTTCTGCAATGTCGAAGGGTGAGTGTGTGATTAAGGCGAAGCCGGCATTTCTGTTCTGTGGTTGTGATCGTCGTCGTCGATTTTGACGAGTGCTTGATTACAAATAGCAGTAAAGTGCGAAGTGAATGCACAAGGCATTGGAAGGTGCACTCTCTCTTTACCCTTCTGAATGTGATGGAAATGAAAACCGAATAGAAAATGTTGCTCGTAGCGGTTCGAAATGACCAAAGGTCTGGTCATTATGTAATTCAATGTTGTGTATTTTGCTTTATGCTCAGCGTATTTTTTTATACTCTGTTTATTTTGTTTACTACACTCTACAATAACACCTTCAGATGCAATATTAGAAGCATAGAATATGCTTATGACTATATTTGTCGAGGGGGTAGTGAGAGATATTCTGATAACTTAGAACATCCGCGTTTCACTAGTAGTACCGAATTTTTTAATCTATCGTATCGAATCGACGTTTTCAGTATAGGTAGGTACACAAAAAATTACATTTACAAAGTTGTCTATAAGATACTCTCTCATCCTCATCAGTCCAGTGGGACATTTAGTTGTAGGTAGGCCTGTGCCCTGCCGCATTAGTTCACCACGCGTGCCAAATGCGGGTTGGTAGACTTCACATACGCATCAGAATTTCATCTTCAGCGCATGCAGGTTTCCTCACGATGTTTTCCTTCACCGTTTGAGAGCAGTCGGTGTTATGTGCACACATCACTTAGAAAAACTATAGGTATTTTTACGAATTATTTGATTGATTGATTAATTTATTTTTACAGTCACATAGTTACATGATTCAAAACTAGTATAAATAAAATGCAAAATAAAATCTATTTTATCAAATTCCATGAATTTGCTTTTGTCGAGAAGCTGCATTGAAAACGTTTAGTCCAAATGAATATTATGGCTTTAAAAGCGATTGCAGCCCGACATATCCGTCTATTACTGCCATCGCCGTGTTTTATGACATCCTGGCTGTTGCTAAACGAATCAACATTCATTACGTGTGAAATGAAACAATAGTACTTATTTAACTTATGCATGCTGCATAAATACAGGGTCCTTCTTAATATGCTGACACTTTTATAAGGCGATGATCAGACCATCAAACTGAACAACTTTCTCTATGGGACCAGCATCGAAATCGCGAAAAAAATCAGATGTCCCATTCGCCCGAGCACGCATGGCTCGAGTAGGTTTGCAGTTTTGTATGGAAGAGCAGATTATTTTTTCTATAAATCTTTTCGATGTTGGTGCCACAGAGAAAGTTGTTCAGTTTGACAGTCTGATCATCCCCTTAGAAAAGTGTCAGCATATTAAAAAGGACCATTGACCCTATACATATAAGTGCTGGGTATCTTCTGGGTATTAGCTTAGAGAATCCAGGGTATAGGCTATAGGCCCTGTCAGACTTCGAATAGCACCAATACTGGTGTCGTAAGCTTGTCGTAAAGGCGAACTAATTCTTTCAGGCATTACCAAGATCTCTGCTGGCATCACCGTCGCTCACCTCATCTCGCTGTCAAGCACATTATAAGACAGAAACCGGGAAGTGGACGTTCGGGGAAAAGGTCGTAACTGACCTGATCCTAATATATCTTCATACAATGGTGCCAAACGCGGCGTACTCCTCGTAGCGCGCACTCACACTGACAATATCTCCGTCTGGCGCATTCTTATCAGTCTGACATAGTTTCAGTGTATGCGTGCTACGAGGCGTGCATACTGGCGAGCACACATACAAGCCGCGTTTGGTACCATTGTATGAAGATAGATTACTGTCTTATACTGCGGTTAAAGCCACTCCATCCTACTCCACCTGTAATCGTATCGGTCTCTCGTTCCGATTCAGGAGGGTCCCTACTAGGGACTCGTCCCTCTCTAGAGAGTTGCATAATATGTGTTAAGCGCCCTCACTTATGCTTTTGCACTTAAATATATCCTACGTACCTGACTGCGATTCTAACAAAACGGCAGACAAGCCAGCTATGAGAATTCAATTCAATCTTTGATCAAAAAATGTAGCAGGCAATATGATAAACCCGTGTTTCCTCGACTGCAACAGTAAATGAGAACAATTTAAAACTGGAAATCATCACAAAAACAAGATAGTGATCTCCCGATGGAATATATTTGTGCTCGCACGCAGAATCGTTTCAGTGCACTCGTTCGATACGACGTGTGAAATCATTTTCTTGTTGATTTATGTTATGTTATGTGTCATGAATAATTGTGTTGTGTATTTAATTTAAAACTGCTGTTTATCAACGTTATGTTGCAAGAGATTCCATGAATTAATAAAATCGCATACTGTTTTTTTGCTTTCGAATAATTAAAACATACTCTCTTCTCTTCTACGGCCCGATAGCTCAGTCTTTAGTGGACCTGCCTGCTGTTCCGAGGGTCGCGGTTTCGAATTCCGTAAGGTAACAGTTTAAATATTGCCAGATATAGATAATAGGACGTCTGAGGACACAATGGACGATTTCAAAGAGAAATAATTAGGAAAATTTATTTATATCGTAAAATATTTATAGGAAAGTGTAAGAAATTAAAAGGGTTTTTCGACAACATTTCTTATACGTATGTCTTCGTGATATTTGCTGAATACGAAGACTTATTCGTATTCGTTGTATCACTAGCTTCTATTATCATGATCACCGGTTCTATAACGAATAAAAAAAACATACATACAACCTCGACCCAGACCAACGTACAACCTCCTCCTTTTTGGAAGTCGGCGATAAAAAGATAATTCCACGACGATCTGGCCCTGTACCCGGACTTTCGATGTTCGATATATCGCCACTGTTTCGGTCCGCACTTCATTGTAATAGAGTTGACATTGGAACGAAAACGTTCACGAAATTGCGAAGTTCGAATGTGCGGGTAGAGGCTCTGATTAGGAATGATATGCATGGGTTCACAATCTTTTGTGAACCCATGCATATTGCATGCTAGGAGATATTTCTTTATGACGTGATATAACTACTTACTTACTTTCTTCTCTTACTATTTCTTATTATAATTACTGACTGTCATATTTTATTTATCAACAGATTACTGTACGACTGTGTGTGGCGACGCGCGACGGGCTCACTCCCCGGACAGAGTTTTGGTACTACTAGTGAAACGTGGATGTTCTGAAGATTCAGAATATCTCTGACTACCCCCTCGGGGAATATAGTCGTGAGCATATGCTTACAGATTACTGTAACTGTATTCTCGCAAATAAAGACTTGATCGATCCAAATGCGTCAAATGCATCTGGATCTTGTTTGTAACTGTCTATTCACAATTATTACTTTATCGTTTAAAGCATGTATTTGAGAGGTTAAACAATTTAATTATCAAGATTGCAAGTCATTAAAGAAACGTAATAACGTGAATTTGTGTATATAAGACCATGAAATTGGAGACTTCAATACGACAGTTGCCATTAAGTGCGCGATCGTATCGAAGCTGTGGTACAGTCACCAGCAGATATATCGTAGCAAACAAGGTGGTCAAATATTTCTAAGCAGTTCTAATTTTCAATAATTTCTTTACTCATAGTCAATCAAAAATATAGGAACGCCGAGAACATCAAATATATCGACGCAGTCATGGTGGCCATATGATAAACATCTGAACAGTTTCGGATAAAAACCTTACTCCGTTGTTTTACATGTTAATTTAAAATAACATTGTAAAGAAATTATTGAAAATTCGCTGTTCACATATTTATGAAAAAATACACGTTTAGATATAATTGGTAACATTTACTGTAAATAATTTAATGAAAATTAGCACTGCTCAGAAATATTTGGACAACTTGTAGGCTACGATATATCTGATGGCGACTGTACCGCTTTTAATTTTAATGTTTATTAGTAAAAGAATCGTTAAAATAGTTATTTAATTTAATAATAACGGTGATAAGCCATGTTATCTTTAAATATTAGGGATGCAAAGGATGTGAATTTTCGGATAGATTTGCATTTACATCGTCGGATATTTATTTTATACACTTTCCTTATTGACTCTCACTCAACGGTTTGCTGTAAGAAAACTCTTTTAGAGTTAAGCTCGCCTTTGTACATCACGACTTACTGTAATTTTTTCATAATTATGTTTTTGTGTACAATAAAGCATGACTATGACTTTCTTAGTTAAAAAACGTTATCACGAATGTTTCTTTTTGTTGCACAGTTGGTTAGATTTACTGAAACATTTTTGAAAAACTCACATCAAAGTTTTTGTAGATTCTACAGATTATTATTCAAGAAATTGTAGTGACATAAGATAAATGTATAATAACGCGTTAGTTATTATTATGGTAGATAAAATAATGTTGTAGGTGACGATGAATCAATCAAATCAAATACTGGAACTAAAACGTTATTTAAAAAAAATAAAAATAAAATAAATATCTTGGACAATGTCACACAAATTATCTAGTCACATTTAAAGTACCAGAATCTAGCCTGGACTTGTATTATGATGACTAGACAACGATATAGAATACATATATAAATACAAACATCCATGACTCGGGTACAAATATTCATATTCATCATACAAATATTTGTCCCTTACGGGATTCGAACCCGCGACCCTCGGCACAGCAGGCAGGTTCACTACTGACTGTGCTACCGGGCCGTCAAATTTGATGTGTGCATGTGTTTTATTTCGGATATGATTTCAGATACTCTTCTTGCTGTTCCTTAAGTTTTAGTTAAACACGAATGTGGTCGTGTAACGGATATTTTGTCAGCAATAACATCCCTAGTAAATTCGTTTTGGAATCGCATGTCTTCATTTAATCCAGAATTTATAACTGGAACGATAACAGATCTCCTGATAAGTTAGGTTTGGATGTTAAGGAGTGGCTCGAGACTTCCTCATTGGCTATCGTAGATTACTCTGTCAATATGAAATGAGTTAGACGTAATATCCAATAAATTCCAATGCACTAATGAAAGTATTATACGTAATTTAATTACTTAAAGAAAGCCACAACCCTATGACTTGTGATTTCTGGCCTGGAATAAACCAGAAAATTTCTTCTCGTATAAGTATCGCACGATGTGACTTATGAATAAGGTTTCTGTTGCAATGTTTTTGTCGAGGAAAGAGACTAAGCTGCCTATCAGAACTCAGCATGTCATTGCTACCTAAAACCCTTATAACAGCGGGAAATTACTTAATAGTTACTACGCCGAATAATCAAAGGCCGAATCAAAACATTTTGCACATTCGGTATTGCATCGCACCTTTGATTAAATTAAAATAAGAAAAAATAGCAAAAAAAATAGCAAAAGATTAAATTAAAATAGCAAGATAGGTGACTAGCCTATAGCGCATGGACCGCATAATTTGAGCTCCCGTCACCTAATTTACGTAGAGCGGCATTGCGTGATTGAGATACTTTTTTTATTTTATGCGGCATAAAGGTACCACAATGCCTTCGCGTGCTTAAAACTCGTTGTTCAAATCATTCAAAAAGAAAAAAACTAATCACACGGCATTACTTTTTACCCGTAAGTACAATGAAAAGCAGGTTCATTTTTCGAGTGCGTAATGCAGGAACGTCACCTATCTTCCGCTATTTTATTTTAATCAAAGCATCGCGCTATTCATTTGACAGCAATTTGAGTCATAATAACTCTATCACCACTGACTCCTTCCCATATAGTAATTAAGTCAAGTTTAGCGCGATTAATTCCGACCGGCGCTAGCAGCTGAATCAACACTGTATCAACCACAACTGAATCTTAACTGAAACGCCACCGAACTTTAATGATTTAAATTAGGTACCGCAATTGGCCCATGCAGTTTCTGGGTCGTCAAATATATTCTAAAAAAAAATGATATTCAATTCTACGTCTATGTCACAGACAGTACTGTACCGAATAGTTTCCACTCTCCATAATCCTAAGAGATATTAATCAAGAAACGTGTGTTGTGACTGCGATCCTCAGGCCACGTGTGGTTACATCTAATGTCATTGGGTTACATAACCATACGAGATTGACCTTTGACAAGCTCCCATATTTGCGTGCCTTTGTATAGAATGTTCTCATGGGTAGTATAAAAGTTTCTGCTCGCTCCGGAAAAGAGACGGGAGTCGAGTTTACATTTGTATGTTTATTCTCTTAGGAATTTTGGAAAGGTTTACACTGGGTGTAACGTTATATTTGTATCAAGTCGAAAGGGTGTGATCGAAGATTTTATTTAGTCTTCGCTGGGTCTTGCATGTCAAACTGAAAAAGTTTTATCTAAGTATAGTCCGAGATCCGAAAGTAAAATTATGCACCTATTTCATAGGCGAACGAAGTGTGATTCTAGTGTATGTTTACACAGGGGTAAATTTAATGCCACCAAGTTGCCTAGAAAAATCTTGCCTATATAATATGAAATAGGTGCATAATTTTACGGTCGGATCTCGGTCTAGTAGATAACCTACGATCTGATGTCATACCGCGAATATAAACTCTCAAACGGATTCCCAGTATTACTTCAATGCGAGGACCATCAAACTGAACAACTTTCATTATGGGAACAACGCCGATATCGCAAAAAAAAAAATGTTCCACACATTTGGGTCGAGTAGCCGTTGACTTTTTCAATGGAACAGCTGATTTTTCGACGTTAGTCCCGATAGTAAAAAAAAGTTGGTCAGTTTGATGACCTGTAGTACCCTCTTAAGCATGTATCGCATAAAAGGGTCCTTCTTTATAATAATATGCTGACTGTTTTAAATGGTCAGGAGTGCGATTTTTGAAACTCATTCTTTGAACTCAGCAATTGAAAATGTCAATATTACTAGGAGACGAGCATCTTTCTACTGCTGATTTGACATTAAAAAATCATACTCCATGAGAGCGATTTTTTAAAGTCAAATCAGAAGTAGAAAGATGCGTATCTCCATTCATTTTCAACTGCTGATGCTACGTATGAGATTCAAAAATCGTAGTCCAGACCATGAACTTTGCTATGGTATGGCATCGAATTCACGTTTTTAGTTTTGATGTCGGTTTAAATGTTTTGTTATGTTATAATCGATTATTATTTATTATTGATGGTGAATTTCAAATGCCTGTGGCATCTTGTCACACCTTATTACACTGAAACAAGGTTGATAATCGACTGTCTACGGTTAGGATCAAAGGCGATAAGCGCGACAGATTTGTGAAGAAAGTGTGACGAAAGTGTGACAAAACTGTGACGAAAATGAAATGACATAGGTCAGAGATGTTTATTCTATAACTGTGACGTTAGAGGTTCACTTTGATAGTCAAACTCAAATTAAGTGTAATTATAATTTATTCAATATTAGGAACTTGAATTTGAAGCCTCATTTTTGGGATTCCGTAGTCAAACAAGGAATCCTTATACTTTCGTCCATTCTGCCTGTCTGACCGTCTGTCTGTCTGTATGTCCTGGCTCAATAGCTCCCTCATTTTTAAACCTATTGAATCGAATATTGTCAAGAAGACACAATAATAGTTGTGAAATAGATTTTCTTATCGGTAAGATAATCTTTTCCACACCTTTTTTTTATTCTACTTATGCAATGACTACGGAACCCTATCATGGGCGAGTCCGACACGCTCTTGGCCGGTTTTTCTGTAGCATCCACCGCGTCGGAACTGTAGAGATGATGATGATGATGATGATGAAGGCCAGAAAGAAGTCATAGCAAACAACCCACAATATTTGTGCAGTAATCACAAATAAATAGGCCAGTATAAAATCTAGAACCCAGATTATATCGGTCACATGACAAGAAACCTAAAACAAAGTGTAAACCTTACATAATGCAGCCCACGTCAGAAACTGGTGCAGCTTGACATGCAATTTACATTGTAAACATGCGGCCTGCGCGGGCGCAGCGCAGCAGTAATGGGACGGTAGCATGATCTGAGTAGCCTTGCTGCTAAAATATTAGCTTTTCGTAAGCACTAGGTTTTGGAGTGTGGTGTAAAGTGGAAGCTCAAGTATATATATTGAGGTTTTTAATTTGTTAAAATGACCATCTCATACAGGGTGAAATTGATATCATTAGCATCCTTTTAAACTAAGAGTGAAACTGAACAACTTTTACTATTGGAGCAAACCGATCGGAGCAAAAATAAAATCGGCTGTTGCATACATTTGAGTCGAGTAGGCATTGCAGTTTGTTTAGCATGGAACAGCAGATTTTATTTTTACTCTGCTGATTGGTTTGCTCCCATAGTAAAAGTTGTTCAGTTTGATGGGTAGACTCTTAGTTTAAAAGGATGCTTATGATATCAATTTCACCCTGTATAATAAGGTTCAACTAGCTGAAACTATTTTAAGAGGATGATCAGATTATCAAACCAGCAATATCGACCATTGACATTCGATCCGAATGTATGGGGCAACAGATACTTTTTTCGTGAGTTCGGTCCCCTTCTAATCGGTAAATGGTGAAATACCCAAAAAATATAATGTATTTATTGTGTGTGTCACCTTCGAAGTGATTTTTAAACATGCATTGTCGATACTACTTTTCGTCTATTGGATCGCAAATCTGAGGCTCTTCAATTTGATCAGTACCAATTTAAAACCAATATTACTCAATCATTACCATTTAATAACATTCATTACGGTCGTCGAACCGGTCATCAATTCATCATTTAGCAACGATAGCAAATAAAAAAACTGACGTCCAATCAGTAGGTACAATGAAACTTTATGTAAGTAAACCTGATTAAATTTCACGTTCTTCGGTCAGGTTACTATTACCTGTCATCATTGTAATCAGTGGCAATGGGTTGCTCATATCTGCTGAAGAACTGAAAACCGATGAGAGACATGGTTCTAGAGTGGAGATCACGAACTGGCAGTCGTAGTGTAGGACGCCCTGTGGCTCGCTGGACCGACGACCTCAGAAACGTAGCTGGGAGTGAATGTGTTTAAATAGCACCCTAGCATGTCAACCGAGCGGATTCGAACCCGGAGCTTCATGATGCAATGTCCGTAGGTACCTCTCCGTGTAGGTCCACACGCTCTCACCTTACTTCTTAAACAACTCCCAATACAACAATGCTTGTTATAATGCTGCCCGTAAATTTACTAATGACATTAATGATTTCCTAATAATGACTAGAAAGAATGGATATTGTGACATGCCTGTATAAATTATGCTAAACTCTGCAGTGACTTCATACCCTATAATTTTACCTCCTTGATTACAAGCTGAGTTAACAAGATTTGTGATTTAGATATGATTGCGGTTCTCGTTTATGTCAAATTATCTAAGCCGTTCAGTCGTTTACTTATAATATGTGATTTTGGTAATTTATGGGAATAGACTCTATAATAATGAATTTCCATAGGTGACTGGGTTTAATCACAATGAGTAAATATACCACAGACACAAAAGCTTCATCCAATTGCGCTACACTATATGTACACTACAGGGTGAAATTGATATCATTAGCATCCTTTTAAACTAAGAGTCTACCCATCTAACTGAACAACTTTCACTATGGGAGCAAACCGACCGGAGCAAAAAAAAAATCAGCTGTTCCATACTAAACTGCAATGCCTACTCGACAAAAATGTATGCAACAGCTGTTTTTTCATTTACTCCGATTGGTTTGCTCCCATAGTAATAGTTGTGCAGTTTGATGGGTAGACTCTTAGTTTAAAAGATATGATTTCAATTTCATTCTGTATACAAGGTCCGGCGGTGCGTGCATGATTTTTCACCGACGAGTTCACATACACGCCTGTGGAAAAACCGGTTCAGCCAGTGGACAATCTATGAGAGAACACATCACGTGATTATATAAGTTTTTTCTCTGGTTATTTCCTCATGTTGCTCAACAATGGAAGCATTAGTGGGTGTTCTCTCCGGGAGTATAGGTACAACACGAGCACGAGCACGTAATATATATATTTGTAATCGATCATTGCCGAAAGTAAATGAATTTCAAATCATTGTTCGTTTTCAGTTGCTTTAAAACGTAACCTTTTCTTCTTCTTCTCTTTGATTAAATTCTTAAACGGGCTGTCTGGACTTCATTTTATGTAAAAAAACATCACTAGACAAAAATGTGGTGACCGAAATATGTAGGTATAGGACAGTTTATTAATATTTTCGAGATTAAAATGTTGGCTTTATAGTGAAATTTGTTCAGTTTGATGGTCTGAAGCCCGTGCAATATGTAACGCATTTAAGTTTAACTTATAGGTATATGGACTTCCTTGTCTGATGTAAATTAATTATTTGAATTAAATTTAATTAACTGTAGTGGTCGCCCTAGATGTTCCTGGCTTACAGAAATAACAGTCGTGGGAATGAATGAACTTGCAAGGTATATTTTGTTTATGAAACAACTTTTGTCTACTTGGAGAGGATCTAGTAACGTAACAGTAACTGTCATCTAATTTATTATTTGTCCAGTCCGGATCCCTCGGGATCACCAGCCTGACATAGTAGGTCAGGGGTTACGACAGTTACAAATTACATCATTAGGTGATGGCACGGTCAGGGACATCCTGACACTTCGCTTGGAAGGTTTCCCATTTTATTTCGAAGTCTATTAGTATTTAGTACAGAGTCTTTTTGTTTGCAATTTTCTTGGTCATCTGACTCTACATTCAGATTAGTAAGGTATTCGAAAATAAAACCGGTCAAGTGCGAGTCGGGCTACTCGCGCACCGAGGGTTCCGTACCACACCACCACAGAACACAACATTATTAACTTAGAAAAAAAACTTTTTTTGTCCGGTACCTTTAGCGCGAGACCGACTCACACTTGGCCGGTTTTTAGTATTTGTTGTTATTCTGTAGAGTGTGCTCTATAATCACATAAGTTTGACGCTTGTATGTATTACCGTTTTTACTATAGAGCGTGAAGAAAAAACGTTGATAAAAACTAGTTTCTTGTTGAGAACCCCCCTTAATTAGTAACTTTTTGACATTTTTATTATTTTTTAACAAATCCGCCGCAATAACGCATAATCTGAGAAAATTTCAACTATCTAGCTATTACGGTTCAAAAGTTACAGCCCTAAATAGGTAGGACAGACGGACGGACGGACAGACGGACAGACGGACGGACGGACGGACGGACGGACGGACGGACGGACGGACGGACGGATGGACGGACGACGGACGGACGGACAACGTAGGCTTAGTAATAGGGTCCCGTTTTCACCCTTTGGGTACGGAACCCTAAAAAAAAACCACTCAAAAAGACATCATCCGTTTTGGTTTACGTTAGTATATACAACGTGTTAATGAATAAGCGCAAAACCGCATACACCCCAACTGATTTGTATCAAAATAATGAGATTGAAACAATAATTTCATTATTTTCATAGTTAAAATTTAAAGTTATTCGCATTTTAAGTTTAGAGGCAAAAATTATTTGTTATCGTTTCAGCAATGAATGAAAGCGCTAACGTACTCATGGATACATTTTAAGAATCTTGCCCGTGCGGTAGGTTGATATCGGGTTCAGAAATTTTTTAATTTTACGAACAAATTATTCAATATTTTGAAAAAAATTACCTATGTTCAAACCATGATAATTCAATTCTGCTCTCGATTCTAAACAAACTACTTTCTAGTTTTGCGTTAATTCATTAACACGTTTCTTTGGTTTTGGTTCTTTACTTTTCTTGGACTTTCATGCTATAATAATAAATGCTTAGACGAACAAGTTCTAACAGAATATAGCATTAGTTTTTGTTTGCCGGCACATTCACATTTGGACTGAAAATGTATGAAGAAACGCGGAAGACGTTTTTAGCCAAAATATATCTATGTAGCCAAACTTATGGCCACGACGATAATTTATACTAAACTAGCTGTTGCCCGCGACTTCGTCTGCGTGGACATGTGATTTTGACTCATGTCTCGTTTAAGGTCATGAAGGTCATGGTCAGAACCAAGTCTAGTTTATACTAAATATATGGTCCTAAACACTCAAGACTCGAATGCCTGTGTGAACATGATTCCACTTTATGACCCTACATAACGAAGACATTTTCAAATGCCCATAAACGTGACGCTCTACGCCGATAAACTTTCTCAAAAACCTTTCAAAGTCTCAGGAATATTTGTACCTACTTATTGTTTTAATTTATACTTAGAATTTATATAACAAAACACCTACTTTTACCTGCGACATGTCAACTAAATTACACTAATGAAGCTATTTGTCGTATAATTGTCTGTTTCACACGTAATAAAATTATATTTATGACACTTTTCCCACAGTTTATGTACTCATACTCATAATGGTTTTCTATCACGGTAAACTTAATTTATTGTTCAGGTCATGTCTTTAAAAGACTGGGTTAGGTTAGTTAGTTACCTACTTAGTTTTAGTGCGCGTCTTGGGAGAGGCCTGCTATGTTCAGCAGTGGACGATGATAGGCTGATGATGATGATGGATTATTTAGCTCTGCTGACTAATAATGACTGTGTTCTTACTGACTTATCGCACGTTAAAACCAATACTGTCACTAAACGAAAAACCTGCATTTTTAGATTTTCGCACCACGTCTCCCGCCAATCAGAGCTTTGTCCAATGCAAAAACACCTATAACGGAATTCAAAGTAATTCTGCTAGATGTCAGTAGAATCTCGGCGACTTTAAACGAAATTCGCCCGCCGAATAAGGCTTTACCGACACCATTTCGATAGTGTCGTGAACTTCAGACATACCAGTGTAGTTTAAATGTACTAACATTAAAAAAAAAATGGAACATGTAGCCATACGCAAAATGACAAATTTTGAGAAAAAACATTAGTGAATTTACTGATATTATAATAATATTTATGAATTGACGTCGAATTGAATTCCAATTTCCAATAAAATGTATTGATGAAAATTTACTTCTGAAAAATAATTTTTCCTTTTGTTTTCAGAATCCAGTGCAGTAGTTCTGCGCAGACGTTGGAGTGTGTAGTATAAAAGGTATGTTATCTACATTCATACACTAATATTATAAAGAGGTAACATTTCTTTGTATGTATGTATATAATCTCTGAAACTACTGAAAACCTCTTGTAAATACTCTTCTTAACATAGGCTATATTTTATTTTGATACATACAGGGTGATAGGGTAAACAGTTACATTACTATACCTAAGGAGTGATTGTCCGATTGTCCCCATGATACTGAACAACTTTCCTAAAGGAACAAAGAGAAATTCGCAAAAAAATATCAACTTTTCATACTAATGTTCGATCAGCTGATTAAGTAATGCAACTGTTTACCCTAACACTTATATATACCTAACACTAATATATACACTGTATAAGTTTTCAGTTCGATATCTCAATATTTGCAAGTGAAATCATACAAAAAAGTGCCGGTTGGCTGCTTTATTGACGTGCGCTTACCTCATAGTTGGATGTACGAGGTGAAAAAATGTACCTACTAGTCTACTACAAAAATATTTATCACCAATAGATCTAAATAAAAGTCAGTGACACGACGTATCTAGTTTTTCAGTTTTTCAGTGTTCTATGCGAACGAAGTCAGCAGGAAAAAGCTATTGTAGGTAGGTTTATAATTTGCACTTCACCATGCCAAATATTTTTTTTTCATAACTGCAATATGCTGCAATGCAATTCAGGGCAATTAAACATCGTCAAAACCTTAAATTCGTCGTTGACACATCGGCGAGCTAACAATTCGGTATTCACTATGGTTATGTCATGTGTCAAACTCATATAAAAACTCTGACGATCTGAAGGATGCAAAAAGGATGTTACATTTCTGAGCCCGTCGATGTTTTTATGACAGCGATGTGACGCTTAGTGAATTGCACTCCTAACCAAATAATTGGAGTCACGTTGCAGGGACTGACCCGAGCACACGTCTCGCGTGGTTTCGCGCGTCGCGTTTTTGCCTGCCACGAGGTTCCGCAATCCTCAGTCTCTTCTTGTTCTTGTCCAAAAACAATCCCTAAGATTGGGATAGATTCTCCCATAAAATACTTGACACTGGCGGAAATGCAGTGCTAACGCACAAGCAAGAGTCCATTTAATTATAAATAAAAAAAAAACCAAATAATTGACCAAAGAAACCTCTCATATGTATAGTTATGCTGATGTTATCTCAAACAGTGGCCCTTGCGGTCCCTTACAAAGCCTTTACATGTCTTTCTCAATACGAATTAACTATTACGCAAATATGGACGCAGATCGTTAAACTTTAAATATTGTTTTAAGTAATTAAACATGGTTTAATACCGTTTAAGGTATGAATAGTTCGATTGAATAAGTCGATACAAGTTTCTTTGCTAAATAGATTTATTTGATAAGTTATTTTTGCTATTGAAGTAGATGGATTGGTATTTGGTTTAATGTTGTTTTTAGATTGATTTAAGTGTCTAATTATAGTGTATGGTATGGCGTCAGTAGTGGATTTTAAGAGTTAATAAGTTCTTTTTAAGGATGAAATCGTTTCAACAATGTGATAAAATAGGTATTCGTGTTTTTTTATATCTTAAAAGTAGATGCTTTTGTGCTGCAGTTACTGGGTTTGATACTCAAGTTCAACAGACTCAAATGTATGGGAAAGCTGATTTTTTTGCGCGCTTTCGAAGTTGGCTCCATAGTGAAAGTTGTTCAGTTTGATGAGTAGAATACATGCTGAATTTATCCGCAGTGATATAAAAATAACCCTGTATAATCAACATTTATAAATATCAACACTTAGATACAGAAGAAAAATCTGTAGTACCTACTTTACTAGGAAGTAGTAATCTCAAACCGCCGCCACCGTTATACACTATACACGGTGTGGGATTAAAATATTAAATGTGTTACATACTTTAAGTGAATCTTTATCTATGGGACCAATATTGAAATACCGAAAAAAAAAATCTTCAGTTGCATAGAAAATGTCATTAACTACGCGATAAAAATTTATGAAACATCAGATCTTTTTCGTGATTAAAATTTTCCAACATTATGTTGGCCTTGGCCCATAGAAAAGTTGTTCAGTTTTATGGTCTGATCATCCCTTAAAAACTGTCGTCATATAGTTATTAAGAAGGACGAGGACCTATAATAGGTATAGTAATTATAGTACTCTGTGGTATTGGAAACGCATTTGGGCCATTTTGTTACAAAATTTTGTCATCGTTGACGAAAACTTCCCTAGGTTACCACCTACTTAAGACAGGTAATACCACCAACGCAATACGAAATAGCGTGCTAAACTATTTGAAATAAAACATAAAGTGCAATAAAACGAGGCAGATTATTTATGCCCCATCTGCCCCACAGCCTGGGGCAAATGAACGTTAAATCGTAAAATAAACATTAACGCGAGATTAAGATATTGGAGCACGATACACATTACGTGTCACTGCATGACGTCTGAGAGCGCCCTAAGGATACTGGTTCTGTGAACGAGTTATAGTCTTATACTGGACTAGCGGCCCGTCCCGGCTTCGCACGGGTGAACGTCTAATCTTTTCTAGCAATAAATATAGCCTATGTTACTCAGGGTGAATGCAGCTTTCTAATGGTGAAAGAATTTTTTAAATCGGCCCAGTACTTTTTGAGCCTATTCATTACAAACATACAAAAATAGGTACAAATCTTTCCTCTTTATAATATTAGTGTAGATGAGTCAATGTAGAAAAAATCACAGATTACTCATATGTAGCAAGCTACAGATGCGACAGTGAAATTTGCACTTAGTTCCATCATTTCCGTTGTGGCGTTCTGTCGTCAAACTAATGTGTATAGAACTTGTAGTTATAGGTATGTATACACTGATTCCATGATGCAAAAATAGGGATATTTGACCAAGGAACAAACTATTCAACGATATTATTATGTCATACGACGGAGAAGAATTGAGGCTTCTCAAGGATTCTCAACTCAAGCTAAAATACCAGGAAAATCACAAGATTTAAGCTTCTGACGCAACAACACGGCATGTGGCTGCTGTTGTTGTAAGTTCAATATGGCGTTGTATCTCGTCTCGGAAAATGTGACTTCAGCGCCACAACGGCTACACCAGAACTAAAGCTGTCATAGGCCTGGAAAAAATGAGGTAATTAAAAACGTCATCTTATAGGGGTTAGTCCACTCGGATCATGCGCCAAAGGTGCACTTTGATCACGAGATCAGGAAGCCGATTGCGCTAATTTAAAACATCCAAGTTCAGTACTAATCCAATTTCAGTTCTAATCACATTTCAATCCAATTGCTATTCAACTGTGTTTAATTCCGTATCGCGCTAAACTTGACTTATTTACTATGTGACTGACAGCCTTTAACGGCTGTCAAATGAATAGCGCAATACCGAATGTGTTAAAAGTTGTGGTTGTGGTGTGGTCCAAACATGGTTCAGTTGCGACTTATTTAGCACGATTGCTCTACAGTTTTGCCTAAAATAAAGTGGTGGATACGCAGTATGCGGGGATGCCCCGCAGACGGGGTAAACCGACGACCAATGAAGGTTCATCAGGCGGTATAATATTATGTGGGGACTCCCTAAGAGAGGCCTTTGCGCTTTAGAAATCACCTGCCTTCGATCCGAATACGTTCCTTTTCATTTGGTCTTGACATTTGGAATAAAATTCAAAATGACATTATTCCTACTTATTTTTTGCTATAATTTATCACAGATTGAAACCACGCTTAGTTGCCATCTCATAATTCAGATATATCTGGTTTTTTATCTACCTTTGGCTGTAATTTTATGATCTTGTTGATCATTAATTTACGCATGAGGCCATTGGCGCATGCGTCTACTGTATTAAAGGATTTATGATCTAAATTACTTGTGGTCTGTGATTGTGGGTATAAAACAATAATGTTTTGGATATATTTATACAGGGTGTAACTGAACACCCTAGTAATACTTAAGGGGTGCTTCAGACCATCAATCTGAACAACTTTCACTATGGAGACAACGTCGAGAAAAAAATAAAAAAATCTGCTGTCCCATACATTTCGTTTCGAGTCGAAACGGTACTGCAGTTTTGTATGAAAGAGATGATTTTTTTTTCGCGATTTCGATGTTGGCTCTATAGTGAAAGTTGTTCAGTTTGATGGTCTGAAGCACTCCCTTAAGTATTACTAGGGTGTTTTGTTACACTTTGTAGTATAGTTATTTATTCACTGACTAAAATTCTATCACAGAACTCATTTTTATTATACTTACAAATAAAACATCTTTTATTCATTCATATCTCGTAGTAGTATACTTATAATATTGTACTGTATGAAGGACACCTCCAATATTGTCTTTGCATTACCATATTATTGGCATTTTGTATTTCCATTCGAGAAAAGGCGGGGTAGGGTTGCCAAATATACCTATTTTCATTTAAACTCCGTGGCTGTGAAATACAGGATGTAAGGAAAAGTATAATTAACCTGATTTTTTTTTGCTCTGCAGGGTTTGCTCCCATAGTAAAAATGGTTCAGTTTGATGGGTAGAGTATGTGGTTTAAAGGTTAATGATACATTTCCTAACACTCTGTATACAGGATGTAAATATGCGTTACATATTGTAAGGTGGAGATGTTTCAGACAATAAAACTGAACAACTTTCACTATGGAGCCAACATCATACTATTAAACGGGTTCGTATTGACAAGAAGATGTTAGGAGATGTAGGTATTTGGATGTCTTTTTCACAAAAGCATATGACTCAGTTTGGTTTAATATTTAGGTTTATTTCATCGCAATCCGTTCACTCAATCAAATGTTATGAGTATTTTAAGTCAGTGGTCTGCGCGTACAAAGTCGCGGACGCCGCTAGTAACACCTAAGATTACAAAATACAGAGTGAACCCTATAAACTTTTTACTTGATCGCGTTTGAAATGGAAGTGCCATGCCAACTCACAGAGTAAAAGTTTCGTGATGATTTGCATAACATTGCCTCCGAGCACAATGACGATCTGATTACAGACTAAAGTTCAGTTTTAAAGTTTGAAACATTTAAACTTTTCTCATCATTCTACATGCCTTACCTATACCATAGTAAAAATATAAAAAGTAGACCATCTTCGGCCCCGTACGAGAGATAATTAGTTACTCACGCTCGGACACTCAGGGTTGCCTCACTACCATGGGGTTGTACTATATACCTGTACGTGGCGCATACGTGGCAGGCGGAGATATTGTCAGTGTGCTACGAAGCGTTTGGTACCATTGTATGAAGATGTTCTACTGCCTTATACTTTGCCTAGATACCAACATAGACTAGTACTGGATTCTCTGAAAATCCGCTTATCAGATACATATACTAATTTTTGCCTCCATGTTTATATTTTTGTCGCAACGCATGGTTCTGGCCTAGAATATGCCATTCCGTTTCTTCCAGTGGGTATCGAATGAGACGACTAAGGGATGACAGTAACTAGTACTATCACTAGATCACTACATGTCACCTCATTCCAGCTTGAGACTTCATATCACGCTATCGCGGGTTGGCGTACTAGCCTCCTATAGCTCCATAGTGCATGAATGTTGTTCAGTTTGATGGTCTGAACAACATTCCTTGTCCCTTAAGTAGGAATTACTAGGGTGTATTGTTACACCCTGTATAACTCAGTAAAATATGAATTTAGCGAATGTTCATTGACTTAATGGTATAATTTACTCTATTAGTCTATTAGTAGTGTAATGATCCCAAGTAAGCCTCAGGCTTTTTGTTAAGGGAATCATACAACAACCGCACAAACATATAACATCCATGACCGAACCGGGATTCGAACCCAAGGACCCTGGATTGGCAGTCCGGCGTGGTAACCATTACACCAACCGGGTCGTCAAACATTTTGAGGCTAGACGATTTGTGGAATTTGTAATAGGTACTTTAGGTACATTTGACATTTTGGTGCCCTATTCGATGCTGTTCTAAGACTTAGAACAGCACAAATAACGCTTAGAATCGGGGGTACCCACCATCGCCAACCTGTCAGCCTGCCACAAGCCAGTCGTATTACCATCGAATCCTTCCATAAACTGTCAGATTAATCATTCGATTAGTAAGAAATTAGCATGAATCCGTGTCTCTGTCTATATTATAATATCTTACCAGGAAATCAGGAATTCCCCTAGGCGACATACTGCCATCATCTACCTAGTGATGCGACGATTAGATCCATTCCGTATCAAAATTGGCAATACGGAGCACTTATGATTGTAACCACATCAGTGTCTGTCTGTACGTCCGTCCGTCTGACATACTCGTTTTTTTTTAGAGACCGTCAGGATGGACTTAAGAAACTGAAACTTAGGCATCATTATAGTACCTAGATTAAGTAAATTATTTAATTTACCTAAAATTTGTCAGAGTAGCTGACATAGCCCAAAGAATAGCTAAACTAAAGTGGCAGTGCAGGGCACATTGCTCGCAGAGAACCGATGGTCGATGGGGCTGGAAAGTTTTCGAGTGGCGACCGCGTACCGGAAAGCGCAGCGTTTGTAGGCAAGTACAAGGGGGACCGACGACCTTGGTGAAGGCGGTGAGAACCTGTCCGATGATGGCTGCTGGACATAGGCCTCCCCCAAGGCGATCCTTGGGGGAGGCCTATGTCCAGCAGTGGACGTCCAGCGGCAAATTTTCAGGATCAGAAGGAATCTAATCGGACTATGGAAATGTGAATTAACTATACTTAAATGCTTAGAAAATAAACCTCGCTTCCAATTGTTTATTTTAGTGATAGAGTTTACGGACAACTTCAAAAACTGACTAGAATTTAGGGACAATGTAGCCTAGCTGTTTGTTTGTCTCAAATACCTACTTCATTAGTGGAAGGGCTTGTTGTTTAAATAGAATTTCCTTAACGATCTTACAATTTTCCATACAATTTGGGCCGTTGACGTTTTCTATGGAAAAGCCTGTTTTTTTGTCTCTTTCGATGTTGGTCCCATAGTAATTTTTTTTTTTTTTTTTTTTTTATTAACTATGGGTTTGCTCTTGACCTCAATCCAGTCCTCAGGACGAAGATGGGGTTGTAGATGTAGCGAGCTTACCCAGAAGATGCCTATTCACTCGTACTTTAAAGGAATCCGGGTTGTAAGTACTCGGAAATACTGACGCAGGGTACCGTTTTTTCCATACAAACGTATTCCGCTGTTTCCTCCCACATGACAATGAATGACACAAGAGCAAAAATTAATTTTATTTAACTAAAAAAATTATCATGCTATCTATTTTACCTCCGCTATGTCCCTATGTTTTGCTTTTTTGCTTTAATTAATTACGGTAAGAACTATACAGGGTGTTACAAAAATACAAATAAACATTTAAGGGGGTGGTTAAGACCATCAAACTGAACAACTTTCACTATGGGACCAATATCGAAATCGCGAAAAAAAAATCATCATCATCATCATACCAGCCGATAGACGTCCACTGCTGGACATTAGCCTCCCCCAAAATGAGGAGATTTGCCATAATCACCATGATACGATGCATTTGCGATGTTCCATACTAAACTACAGATTTACTCGAGCTAAATGTATGGGAATAGGTCAAAAGATATTTTTTTTTGCGATTTCGATGTAGGTCCCGTAGTGACAGTTGTTCAGTTTGATGGTCTAAACCACCCCTTAAAAGTTTTCAATTTTTATTTTTACTTCTCTGTCCTGTATGACCTTCGAAAATGACCAATTTTACCGCCCGTTTTCAGACATCCAGCAAACAAATTTGACGAATGTAAACAAAAAAAGCAAAGCCTATAGACATAGCCAAAGTCTTTCTGATATTATTTTTGAAAGAATTATTGAAATCGGTTTAGTTTTAGAGGAGGAAACAGGGGAATACAAAATGCTGATTTCGTAGATTTTATGTCTAAAAAATAGGTTCGAGCTAATTTGGAAAATAGATATTCTCCATATTACCATTTCAGCCCGCCTTTCCTCTTAAGTGCAAAAAAAAATCTTTCAAGGCTTCAAGCAGGCACTTTGACCATATCCCATTTCTTAAGATCCACGTGCAGTTTAGGAGCCCATCTCAAACCACAATACGCGGAAGGCGATACAAATTGCAGCCTCAATCTTCGCGAGGAACGTCTTCGCGGTCGCTTCTCATTACTACAGGCATTTGCTATGAAACTGCTTGTAAGCGGTGTTATGTAAGGGACCATAACCTGGTGCGTAATATTGTTAGGTAAATAGTTAGGTTAGTTGTGTGAAGCTATCAAACGCATCTTGCATCAGTGTTGTAAATGCGTTACATATCGAACAGGGTGCTTCAGACCATCAAACTGAACAACTGTTTCTGTAGGACCAACTTTAAAATCGCGAAAAATATCAACTATTTCATACATTTTGGTCAAGTAGCTATTGACATTTTCAATTTGGATATTTTTTTCGCAATATCGAAGTTGGCTCCATTGTAAAAGTTGTTGAGTTTGATGTTCTGAGGCACCCTGCTCGATATGAAACGCATTTAATTTACACCCTGTATACAGGACAGGGGTGATAAAACATTACTAAACCAAATAAGAGTGGACAACTTTTTAGTGCAATATAGAAATCGCAAAATAATATTCAGTTTTTTTGCTGCAGCGATAGGACATGATTTTGATTACCTTATACGTAGCTGATTGTGTTTAGTATGGAAAGAGCAAAAAATTGTTTTCCTTATTTCCCAATGAGTTATTTCCTATAGGTTTCTTACTCGTAGCGTAGGAAACTTGTTCAGTATCATGGTGTACCCACAATATTTTATTGCGATTTCTACAGGGTCCTTCTTAATATGCTGACACTTTTTTAAGGGGATGATAAGACCGTCAAATTGAACAAATTTCTCTATGGGACCAAATCGAAATGGCAAAACAGCTGTCCCATACATTTGGCACGAGTAGGTTTGCAGTTTTGTATGGGACAGCTGATTTTTATTTCGCGATTTCGATGTTGGTCCCATAGAGAAAGTTGTTCAATTTGACGGTCTTATCATTCTCTTATAAAAGTGTCAGCATATTAAATTGGACCCATATTGCACTAACACGTTGTTCAATATAATTTGGTTTAGTAATATTATGATTAATTTGAAAATAATGTTGACTTATGGTTTACTATCGAAATTATGACCTCTCAGGTCTTCTAACGAATATACAAAGGCACAGCTAAAATTATATTGGATCTAGTAATAGACTAATGACTAAATAACACGTTAGCGACTACACTCAACTTGAAGTGGATTTACAACACTGTGCACATTGCGCAAATCGAGTTTAGAAGAAATAATGAAACAGTTACGTGTCGCATTCACACTGGCGCGGATTAACGCACCAACTTTGTTTAGCGATTTAACAACGCTCGGGGATAGGAAGGTATAGCTTCATCGCTCTGACCTTGATTAAATGTTACTTATCTGAATTCTGAACGAATTATAGCATAGTCATAGTCATATAATTTATTGCAACCATGGATTTAAAAGTTGTTACATAATATTGATGCCAGTACACATGGACCCTGCTATTCCACTGCAAAACTTAAATCTAGAATTAGAATTAAAATTGAATTAAAATTATAATTAAATAAATAAATAAATAAATATCTTGGACAATGTCACACAAACATACATTATTCCATACATTATAATTTGTTAATAGCAAATTCCCACATGCGCAATATAAGTATTAATCCTACAGGAGGGTGTAAAATTAAATGTGTTAGGTGGATACGTAGGGACTATAGGGGTGCTTCAGACCATCAAACTAAACAACTTTCACTATGAAGCCAAATTCAACATCGCGAAAAAAATATCTACTGTTCCATTGAAAATGTCAATAGGTTAGGCAGCTTAAAATGTAGATATGAAACATCAGATTTTTTCCGCAATTTCAAAATTGGTCTTAAAAAAAATCTGCAGTTCCGTACATTGGGTTCGAGTCAATTTTGACGGTTTCTATGGAATTACAAATAATGTTTTCGCGATTTGATATTATTTGTCAAAATCTCTTCTGCGGTCCTCCGTCACACAGACAAATACACTTTCGCTAGAATAACATTAACTTTACTGTCGAGTATGAATCATAGATATATTATAAAAGAACAAGATGTCGCGAATCACATCGCGAATCCTAAAATATTAATGCTATAATGTAAACAGGCATAGTGTGGATGTAGCTTAATTCATGTTTGACGCTTATGTTACCATCAAATGAAAAACTAGTTTTTATTCACTTACCTGCAATGAAGCTGTCTTGCGAGTGAGACGACAGAACGAGTAAAAAACGTCGAGCAGTGCGCACGGGTGTTTTACTTGAATCCCTTTTGGTGAGTGTTTTTAGGCAATACGTGCTTTTAACTTACCTGTGTGTTCACCCGTTATTCAATTCATTAGGTGTGGGAACATCCCTGCCATTCAGTGCTTTGTCTGGAGCGCTGGCGGTAAAATCAGTCGTTGGCGGTGGAATCAGATCCACGCAAGTGAATCAGTACCAATCAGCAGTGTGTGTGGTATATCAGAATACCTACACGCAGCGAGGTGAAACAGGCACCTCATCGTCAGGTCAGAACAGCTGGCTTATTGTGTGGTTTGCGACATGGTGGAGATTGCTGGGATATGTAATGGGATTATTGTGTATATGTTTTTTTTATTCAGCCTAGCATAAATAATAATAATAGATGGTGGTCAAATTCTTAACAAAAGAAGAAATCAATCAATCAAGCCATCAATCAAATATTCTTTGTTTTATACCCATTGATTTACCAACTACTGGACGTAGGGTTCGCGCTCAAAAGTGTCCGAACCAAAAGAGCACCAAAACGTAAAATAGAACCAATTAAGCGAAAGTCTTCGTTTTATCGGCTGACTACGCGCACGCGCGCCGTGCCCCGGTGGTGGAGTGGGACGGAAAAGAATTTTAGCATTTTCCATTGTATAATTATGTATGAGTTCTACTAGTGAAACGCGGATGTTCTGAGGTTTCGGAGTGTCTCTGACTGCTCCCTCGGGGAGTGTAGTCGTGAGCATATGCTTACGCTTGAATGCTGTAATTATGTATAGAACAGACAATTCGAACAAAATCTATGCAGCACGATCAGCAGTGCGGGGCGTATGCTGGGGCGTCGCGGTGCTGCACGCGCCCGGCACATGCTGAGTAAGGTTGAGCCAATTAGCTTAAACGAATGTTAAAAAGCATTTTGTCGGGGTGTCGCCTCTAGTAGATACCTCAATGGCATTTTCAATGTTTTTAGTTGGTTTATGTAACTACATGTACTAAGGTTTGTGTGATGGTTTAGTCTTTGACACTTTTTCGAGAATTTTGTACTAAACCCGGCGTCCATATTATTCTTTACGTCAATGTTTATACCAAAAATAAACAGTAAAATACAGATTAAAATACAAGAGGCACAAGGCGAGGCGGTCTTAGTCGTCAGTGGTGTAAAATCAATATGATTCATTTAGTAAAAGTACCTACCAAACTAAAAATAAATTTAACTTTATTTTTCAAACGTAGGGTAATCGCCAAAGTCGATCACCTTTCGCCATCAAATACGATGATGATTGTAATGAAAGTGTTTCTAGGTGTGTTGTTGTGATACTGTGATAGGCAGGCTACGTGCTACTATCGCAATGCGAAGAGTACGCGTCGGCGCCCGCGCCGCCTCCGCCAGCGTGGCGCCATGCGCCAGCACGTGCACCCGGCGAGACGACCGGCTTACTGGACCCGGCTCTGTTAGCAAAATATATCTTATTGACTCCCAACAAAGATTGAAATACTATATGAATCCATTAAGTTGCTTATAACATTTTAACAGTTAATAGAATTCAACTTTATGAAAAATTAAAACAAATCGATAATTACCTAAGAAATTAAATCTATACTAGTATGTACTTATTTATTTACAAAAGTATTACAAAGTACGTAGGTACGTTAAGTAAAAGATAGATAGTATGTTTCGATTTTAGTGGAAATACGATGAGTACGATTTTTATTCGTATGGCTTACGTAATAAGAGTGCATTCTAAAATCAGGAAGATTTTTTTTCTAGTGTGTCTAAGAAATTTGATGCTATTTGCGGATAATTTAACAGAATTTAAGTACCTTATAAAATAATTATTTCTTTGATACATAGGGTGTACCACCAACCCCCTTTACAGAGTATGTACATAATTTTAAAAAGATATTTGTGTTTCGAAAGACAATCTCGTTGTTACAGTTGAAGAAACTTAGGTGTGCGAGTCTCAGGTTGGGCTAGTTTGTAGCCATGTTAGTGCGCCTTGTCGTTCGGTCTGTGAGATTGAGCTGAGTAGAAAGAGATGGAGGAACAAAATTAGAGCACGGTTAAAGTTATACACGAATCAGTTGTTTCATTAGTAAGTTCTGCCTGTGAACCATGACAACGTTTATCAGAAAATAAAATTACCATAGAAAAAAGTGAAGTGGTTTCCGAGATGTATATTATTACAGAATCATACAAAATCCTTGCGCGGATGTACGAGTAGCAACGCGATCAACAATCTCAAATGCTGGCAATCAACATTGGTTATCAGGTCCAGACTTTTGCTTCATAATCCAATTAAATGGCCGGTCACTTCTTTAACTAATGTAGAAGATCTTCAACTACCAATTTCTTTTCCGATTGAGGAGGGTCTGTCGAACTCTGCATCTCCCACTCAAATTAATGATACCCATCTAGAAAAGAATAAGGAACAAATAATCCCTGAAAAGATACATCTAAAAAAAAACTGAAATATTTTACAAAAGAATTAGAAGGAAAGAACACCGATATATTAAGGTTTCAACCGGAAAAACGATGGATTTGCCTGTAGGTACACGTGTCTAGTCACGTGCATACATGGGGAAGTAGTTAAAGACCTAGCGGCAGAAGAATGCCTTCTGGTAGCACGCAGATTTATTGCTGTAAGAGGTCTGCCACACTTTATCAGTATAAGTATCAGTATCAGTATCAGTATCAGTATCAGTATCAGTATCAGTATCAGTATCAGTATCAGTATCAGTATAAGTATAATTATCAGTATCAGTATCAGTATCAGTATAAGTATCAGTATCAGTATAAATATCAGTATCAGTATCAGTATCAGTATAAATATCAGTATCAGTATCAGTATCAGTATCAGTATCAGTAACTAAAAAAAATAACACATTGTTATTTTATCAGATAGCCAGGCTGCTCTGAAGGCGCTAGGATCTGATGAAATAGAGTCGAAACTAACACTAGAATGTGTCCAAGCCCTAAACCAGCTAGGTTCGACAAATTCTGTCACCCTAGGCTGGGTGCCTGGACACTGCGGTATTGATGGAAATGAGGCTGCTGACGAGCTGGCACGAAGAGGGGCAGAAGAGGACGCCATAGGCCCCGAGCCTTACTGCGGAATCTCTCGCAACACCTCTAGACGTGTGCTGAAGGAACGGGCCGTGAACCAAAGCCGTAAGCTCTGGTCGGATACACCAGGACTGAGGCACGCAAAAGAACTCGTGACCGGCTTTTCAAACAGACTTACCTCAGAGGCCATCAATTCAAACCGCAACGACTTAAGGCTCTTAGTGCGAGCCTTAACAGGACACTGCAAGTTAAACAAGCATCTACACAGAATGGGGCTTGTAGATTCACCCACCTGCAGATTCTGCTGTGAAGCAGAGGAAACGCCCATACACCTCCTCTGCGAATGCGAAGTGCTCATTCACAGCAGGAGTCGCCATCTAGGTGGATACGTAATAACACCTAATGACATTAGGGACCTCCCCTCCAAGAGCATAACACGGTTCATGAAGTCCGTGGGCCTAGGAAACGACCTTTAGGTCTAGGGTGACAGCTACAATAGATCTATTCAGGTCGCAGTAGCTATTGGTCATTGACCAAGCCCTTACAACCAAAATAATAATAATAATCAGTATCAGTATCAGTATCAGTATCAGTATCAGTATCAGTATCAGTATCAGTATCAGTATCAGTATCAGTATCAGTATCAGTATCAGTATCAGTATCAGTATCAATATCAGTATCATTATCGGAATCAGCATCGGAATCTGCATCGGCATCGGCATCGGCATCGGCATCGGCATCGGCATCGGCATCCACATCAGCATCAGCATCAGCAATCAGCAATCAGTATCAGCAATCAGTATCAGCAATCAGTATCAGCAATCAGTATCAGCAATCAGTATCAGCAATCAGTATCAGCAATCAGTATCAGCAATCAGTATCAGCAATCAGTATCAGCAATCAGTATCAGCAATCAGTATCAATAATCAGTAATCAGTATCAGTAATCAGTACCAGTAATCAGTGTCAATAATCAGTAGCAGTACTTTATGTCAGGAAATTGTTAATGATTATAAAATAATATCAGCAGAAGAACTCTAACACCAGCACGTCGGTCGCGCTAGTTTTGAACGATGCTGCCAAAGCAGGGCCACGGCCAGAAGCGTTACGTTGTGCACAATTCGTATCGCGCGGGTTATATTAGCGGTGGCGATTTGGCTTTGTTTCGGAGGATGCGTTGGCATAGCGTTTGATATCCGTTCGATCGAATTTTCTGTATATTGTGAGATTCAACCGATTTTATTTCAGCTAAACCAAATCTAAACAAAAACCAAAAACGTTCCGTCCGAACGGTAAAACCGTAAAAAATAGCGCAATTGAGGCCACGGGCTCTGCCCACACGATAAGAAGAAGAAGTAGAAGATTATTGAGTTTTCTTTCTGTGTTGGGGAGTGTCGCAAATCACATCGCGAATCCTAAAATATTAATGCTATAATGTAAACAGGCATAGTGTGGATGTAGCTTAATTCATGTTTGACGCTTATGTTACCATCAAATGAAAAACTAGTTTTTATTCACTTACCTGCAATGAAGCTGTCTTGCGAGTGAGACGACAGAACGAGTAAAAAACGTCGAGCAGTGCGCACGGGTGTTTTACTTGAATCCCTTTTGGTGAGTGTTTTTAGGCAATACGTGCTTTTAACTTACCTGTGTGTTCACCCGTTATTCAATTCATTAGGTGTGGGAACATCCCTGCCATTCAGTGCTTTGTCTGGAGCGCTGGCGGTAAAATCAGTCGTTGGCGGTGGAATCAGATCCACGCAAGTGAATCAGTACCAATCAGCAGTGTGTGTGGTATATCAGAATACCTACACGCAGCGAGGTGAAACAGGCACCTCATCGTCAGGTCAGAACAGCTGGCTTATTGTGTGGTAAGGGGTGGCTATAAGGGGTTGGTTGGAGGCCACTGCCGAGGGAACAACCCTCAACTAAATAATATTCCGAGGGAACAACCCTCAACCCAGAGTTTGGGTCAAACAGATCAGATCAGACAAGAGATGCTTGTGCATGTAGGTACTACGTGCAGCACGTACCTATGTATAAAATAATATTCACATACCAATCAGTTTATTCGCTACCGCAGAAATATTGTGGTTTGCGACACAAGATGCACAATCTCATATAAAATCATACCAAATTTTTGACCAAATTGACACATACTTTTTAAACTTTTGCAAAGAGATTGAAATCACTAGACTTAAAAATTCTTCTTCTATGTATCAATGGAACATATACTTAATTTTCCAGGTATAAAGTTGTAAATGCTTTATGCATGTCTTTAAAAAAATATGTATTTTTAAAACAGCATTTTGAAAAAGGAACAAGATTTCATTTATCAGACGATGACAGGAGAGGTATTTTTGAAAGTCCCACGTTCAAATAAGCAGTAGAAAATGACAAAATTACTATGGAGATCTTTTGATCATCTTTCTTTCTAATGCAGATTTGAACGTCCGACCTTCAAAAATCTCACCCCGGAACAGAGACAAATTATAAGACAGACAAAATAAGTATGAGTGCTGTAGGTTGATACTAGTACGTGATATTTGACTATTAAACTTAGTCGTATTATGTATGTTTACAGTCAGAGAGGTAGCCCGGTACTGAGGCAAGAAGAGGTACTTTTATTCGTAAAGTACCTCATTTGGGTCTGCCATTTTTGGACCGCTGATTGTGTATCTTGTTCTGTAGTATAATATATCTATGGTATGAATGAATGAAAATAAAGGAGGATAGTAAATGTCAATGTTTTAAAGTACTAAACCACAGTTCTGCATTTCAAAAGCTACTTAAAACTTTGATAAGCACATAGCACTTAGGTAATAAATAAATAAGAATTCTTCAGACGTAATAAACCATGGACGCTCGTTTATTTCCGAATAAAGAAAGGAATTCAAAGGAAGTAAGTAAAAGCAATGACTGCAGTAAAAGTGTATTCAATACTCGCAAAAGGACTTTTCCTTTTAGTGTCCCTTAACATTTATGGGCCGTTGGAGAATTTCACTAAAAACATTTTATTGTGAGAGGCTCTGAACGTTTTATTGAATAAACAAGCTGTAAGACCCGTGACGAAGAAAAGGGTGATAGATTATCGATTATCATTCGCGCTTCCTTTCCTGTTTATCCCCTCCACGATACCCATTCTGTCGCAAGGGCTCACGGAGGGCATGACAGTATAGGGAAATGTAGCCATTTTTATGCGACAGTTGAAGGGAAAAGTGGCATTCCCACCATCACACATGTTATTCAGCACATTCAACGTCCATGTCACGCCACGCCACGCAATAAAATCTCTCTTCCTACTCTAGATTAAGTAGGTACGGGGATATTAGAATAATGTTTATTTTCTACAATATTGGTTAACAGTACTATTTGGTGGAGTCAGGGATTATATTTAAATAAATAAATAAAATAAATAAATAACGCTCACGGCACATACATTGTAATGATCCCAAGTTAAGCACTATAGGCTTGTTTAATATGGAAACCATACAACAACGGCACGAACATATAACATCCATGACCGAACCGGGATTCGAACCCAGGACCCTGGTTTGGCAGTCCGGCGTTGTAACCATTACACAAACCGGGTCGTCAAATTTTAAGGCGGTACCCCTTCCACGGCGTTTTTCCTGGTTGAGTTATCTGAATTTTTTCCTTACTTAAATAAGGACAGAGCATAACTCCTAATGGGTTCTATCGAGCTTTGTTGGTACAATATAAGAGGAAAAAGAAATTCTAATGCGTATAATATGTGAAGTGTACCGTACCTAAACGTAGATATATCTGCATTGGGAACGCGTGTTGCTCAAACATCCTTACCAAAAGAGTAGGTGTTTGCCTCAGTGCTGGAGACAGTAAAATTACGGCTCTTAAGAAACATAAATTTCCATTATTTTCTAAATATCATGACACTAAATTTAATAAAAATCTAAAGTATGTTAGTAATGTAAAATGCAATGCCATAGCTTCGGTTAGCTTTAACATTACTTTTAAAAGATATCGAAGAAAGTTCTAAATCGCGCTATCGAAGTTTTCCTATGCTTCCCTATAAATAAAAGTTCTGGGAACTTCCCAAGCACGTCCGCAGCCGGTCTCTAGACATTGCAACTGCTTGCCAAAGATTTTTATTTTTCTTTCGTTCGACTTAGGCAACATATTTTGAATCAATAATAAAGCAAATTCAGTGTGTGTGTGTGTGTTCTGTGTTTGGTGTAAATAAAAGCATATTTCATTCATTCATTACCGCCTACCGTTCTTGATATATTTGTTAAACGAAGAAGAATACCGGTAACGCGTTGCGGAGAGGTATGGACCCTCAATCATGAGGTACGAGTTCAAATCCGTACGGCATGCCATGGACCAATGAGTTTTTCTAACTCATGTACGTAAAATCTACTGATTTCAAACGGTGACGGAAACATCCTGAGGAAACCTTCATAGGTTGTAGAAGAAATTCGAATGCGTATGTAAAGTATACTCGTAACAATCCGCACTGGGCACGCGTTGGTGTACTTACGTCCATCACTCTGAGAGCCTATGCCCTGTAGCTGGCTGGACGGTAGGCTGATGATGATTAAGACGAATGCCTTCTTGGTAGGTTGTAAATAATCTGACAGCAAGTGGACCCTTGCTTTCGCCAAATCTCCGTGTCGTTACGTTCGCAAGACACGTCCTTTTTCCTCCTAAAGAGATCTGGCAGTAAGATCGTATAACCCATTATTTTAGGCTTTAATTTTCCTTTTGTGAAACGCGCATAGAACTTGGGATCAAAGATATGATTGCTACTTATTCAGGGTATAAATGGTTTTAATATTTTAGGAGGTCCTATAGACCAGCAAACAAAACAATATGGAGTTAACATCGAAAACACAAAAAATAATTTTGTTCCATATAAATCGTCAATCTCGAGTCAAATGTATAGAATTGAATTAACAAGTATTAAATAAATAAAAACAGCCACCTTGTCGGCCCACAAGGTGGACCAACGACCTGGTGAAGGCGGCGGGAATCCGTTCGATGTGGGCAGCGCAGGACCGGTTATTGTGGCGATTGGGGGAGGCCTATGTCAAGCACGGATGCCCATCGGCTGAGATGATGATGATTAAAAAACAAACTCCAAGTAGCTCCTCAATTTTCAGTCTGCATCACAGAGGGAACTTGAAAACATATAGGTATCCGCACCAAGCGCCTTTCTGAATCTTTTATAATGCGCACAACCAAGTCAAAGCCATAATGCGAATGCCTTGTCTGCGTCAGTATTTCCGAGCGCTTACAACCCGAATTCCTTTAAAGTACGAGTGAATAGGTACCTTCTGGGTAAGCTCGCTACATCTTCGACCCCATCTTCGTCCTGAGGTCATTGAGGTCAAGAGCAAACCCATCAGTAATAAAAAAAAAAAAAAAGTGTGAGTGCTTGAATTTAGTTTATGAACGTAGGCTAATCATACCTATCGCTGATTCGTCTTACGTTCGTACCAAGAGCGTGAAAAAACGCATGTGTGAAATGCAATAGAACTACAAAGTGCAAATAAATTGGTCCCTACAGCTAATTTATTGTGTGTCCGTCTGTGCGTTCGTAACCATCTATCATTGTTTGTAGGAATTGCATCTGATAATGTATACATAGTTATCATTATCATGATATAACGTTCAAATGTTGCAGAAAGATATTTAATTGTATTTGATTGTTGTAGGCTTGCGTAACGAAATCCTTGGGATTTTAAAGATCTCATGGCTATACGCATATCTTCTTATTGTTCTTTTAATTATAAACTTCGGAAATATAACACTTGATTATTTCTTCATCATCTTTAAAACTAACATAGTGTCTGCGACTTCGTCCGCACCCGCTTCCTTCATCGTAGCGAGATAAAATCAACGTGATATAGCGCTATCGCTAGCGCTAGCGTGATAGAGCATTGGCTCTCGATACGGAGGTCGTGGGTTCGATTCCCACGGGGGACACCTACTGATATGTCACTTTGTGCGGTTTTCCCCAGTTGGTTAGGACATTGCAGGCTGAATCACCTGATTGTCCGAAAAGAAAAATGATTCCGTGCTTCGGATGGCACGATAAGCCGTTGGTCCCGGCTACTATCCGTAGTCGTTACATAAAAACCACGTCAGAGGCCGTAAGGCGGTCTGAAAAAACTCTGACACCAGGGCTCTGCCCACACGATAAGAAGAAGCGCTATCGCGCCTTCACTCTCTTTCTATTTACGCGCGAAAAACGAGATAAAAGGCTTGATAATTATAGTGTTATCACGCGCATCATGCTACGGCCTTTTTAAGTCAAATTAAGCTTTGAAACACAAAATTTTTCATCAAAATCGATCCAGAAGTTTTTGGGTAATCCTCTAACAAACAAACAAACAAACAAACAGGCAAACAACATACCTATTCAAAAATCGGTGATTTGGAGTCGTGGAAACCTAAACTACAAGCCCAAACAATATACTATATTAGGTATCGTAAATTTTTTTGTTATTATCTTTAAGTTTAAGTTTTGTAGAAAAAAAATGTGAAGTAAAAAACAGCTTAAAATGAAGTAATAAACAGTAATAATAATGTTACTATTATAGATGCAATACACACATCCTGTATTAAATAAACCTGTAGATGACAAACCGCTACATTTCCTTCTGTTAAGAGGAGTGGATACCTAACTGCGATGAATAAAAACGATGACTTATTTATTTATCGTTGTGATTTTAACAACATTTGCATTCTTCTAGACATTTCTTTATAAATTTTAGACGCGTTAGTTAATAAAGTTTTACTGTTTCAATTTCATTTCGTTATTCATTATCAATTTTAGTCTTTGTGATACAAGCAATAAATTATAATAATCAGAATAAAATTGTGTGAAATTAATAACTTAGTCCTAAAATTTAAAAAGAAACAACTATGATTTCGTAAACATAACTTTAAAAAAGTTTGATAGGTAATTAAAGCTGTCAATTCATTATAATGCTAAACAAACAGTAATATTTAAAATGTATTTGTACCTAAACTTCGGTGCTATGCTGGAATTACTTAAGTGGAGAGGTATAGTATAGTTATAACCATATCTAAGGGTGGCTTGCACAAAAAAGTTTTCTGGCTTAAACATGTTTTTTGATGCTGAATGTCAATTTGTATGATCAGTGTGAGAGACAGGGCTATCCCTAAATATGTTTAATTTTAAATACTTGTTGATGTAAGCCATGTGGCATAAGGCATGTGCTCTGCAGTGACGTATGCATCATGATGGTAAAGCTAGACATCGCCGCGTCTACTGTATCCTCTTAAACACCCAAGTGCACAAACAGTTATTAAACGTACAAATGTAGGTGTGCACGCATTTTGTTATACAACCGGTTCGAATGCCCCGTTACCGTGACGAAATGCTTGTTAAAATAACGTAATGATAAACATCTGATAACCGGTTTTAACATCGAAACTCGGTTTTAGCTCATTGATTTGTAAGTACTCGTTCTTTTACGTGACGAGGGTGATATAGGAGCGATTTGATATGCAGTTGGGATGCTTTATGGATATGAATGAATAGACGATGGGAGATATGCTGAATCCGTGATGTGACTGCCATTATTTTATTTCAAACATTTGTATCTCAAAGAAAGTGGAATCCACAAAAAAAACGAAGAATTGCCATAGTCGCCATAGCCACCATACGGTATTAATGTGACATTCTGGGAACGTGACTTTATGCGAATGTGACATTGTGCGCCTAATCCAAAATTGTAAACGAGGCGTATCTATTGAAAAAATTTGCAAAAAAATGAATTTAAGGAAATGTAAGATCTAAGATGGAGAAACGAAGTAATGGAGGATGGATGATGTGAGCTTATTTGATTTACTGATTGAAGATAGTTTTTTTCTGATTGTTAGTGCACGCATCTCTTAAAATTAAAAACTACTAAACCTATTGAGATGGGGTTTCGCAAAAGCATAAAGGTTAGTTCGGATTATGGTTAACATCGCAATCGGGGTTCTCAACTACTACTGAATCTATTGAGATGGGATTGTCGCAAAAGCATAAGGGTTAGTTCGGATTATGGTTATCATCACAATCGGCTATCTCAATACAAATTATGGGTATTTAATGTTTTCAAGAAAGTAGATACGTTTCAGTGGCCTATGCGTACGAAGCCGTGCCTCTAGTCAATATGATTTTATCCTCAGAAGTTTTCTCTAAGCTCAGAAGTGATAAATCTTTGACAGACAGCGGCATCCATCAGTGTAAGGCCGGCGGCAGACTGCCGACTGGTTGGACTACCGTCGAGTTTGTTTCTACGATTTGTCTTCAATCACCCGCGGGGTTTAGTCGGACAAGTGGAGCGAGTGGACACGCACACCGGTTGTAATAGGGGTACGATGAGTTTTGGGACCCCCTGTATATTCTCAACAGAGGATGTAATGGGGTGTACACACGGCGACACATCAGGTTACGAACCCTATCCATAACTACACTACGTACAAAACACAAAATAGTGCGGTAGAGAGCCTGCATAGACGCGGCTGCCTGCCGGCGCGGGCGCAGCGTGCTGTGAGACTAAACAACAACAACATACCGCACCCTCTCGCACGATTCGCAGCGTTCAACTTCTAATAGTTCAAAGTCCAAACAGGGTAACCTGAGGGTCTACCCGCACATTCGATTCGAACTTTTGCGTGAATGTTTTCGTTCCAATTTCAACTCTATTACAATGAAGTGCGGACCGAAACAGTGGCGATATAGTGAAGATCGAAAGTGCGGGTAAGGGGGCTGACCTGTCGCCTTGTGTACCTGTACACATTTATAATCCACGCGGACGAAGTCGCTGGCAAAAGCTAGTATAGTTATAATTTACGATAAACAAAACAATATTAACGCACCGTAAACAGCTCATAAACCAAAATATAAACTCAAAACTCTCGCCTATTCCTGACAAGAAAATTACAACTCGCAGAGGATAAATTTATATTTTATTACATTCTTATACGTTACTCTACCGCAATAACTGAAGCTTTGTTCTGAAATTATTGCGCATAACAATAAAGTGTTTCTACTATAGCAAATAAGGCTTGTAAAAATACAAAGATTCAGATACTGAGTGGCGTGTTGTAGAGACAATAAACTTTAATGGCGAGAGAACGTTAAATAAATTACGTTTATTGATTCTTTATACCCACAGAACTTTAAATAGTAGGTAGAAGTTTCATATGAGCGGATAGAACTAAAGGGTACAGGAATAGTCAGAGCGTTTGAACGTCCTAATTCATCTGGCCGAACACATTCATCTTGTATAAAGCAATCTGGACGTTTATAACAGCGCAGCGCTATAAAATTGTATGCCTTTTCTTTCTTATAAAAAAATATGAGAAAGTTCGGCCAGATAAATTGGGCGTTCAAACGCCGTGAATATTCACTATAAAAACCACTATCCAAAACATGCAAAAATGAATCGTGAAAAAGTTAATTTGGTGGTGTTTTTATTAATCATGAAATTATTTGTCAATTCTTGCAACATTATTTGAGAAATCGGCGTCACCTAAGCTGTGCATGAGACCACTTCTAACTACATAATTATTAACTGATCTGATGTGCTCTTACCATTCGTGAGTGGAAGCTTTGTGCTCTATAATTATTGTAGTGCGTATACAGGGTGTAAGGGAATTGCTTCCGAAAAATCAAAGGGGTGAAAATACCCATCAATATGAACAACTTTTACTACGGAGTACGGAACCAACTATGAAATCTCAAAAAAAAAATCAACTGCTCCATTCATTTGGCGCCGTAGGAATTTAATGTTATTATGAGATAGCAGATTTTTTTTCGAGATATCATAGTTGGCTCCGTAGTAAAAGTTGTTTATATTGATGGGTACTTTCACCCCTTTGAGTTTTCGGAAGCCAATTCCCTGACACCCTGCTGACAATGATATATTTCTGATGCTGCAAAGACTCTTTTTTTAGCGTATCGTCATATCATGAACCGTGTGAAAACTATTGTCATGTTCAATTTACGATCATAAGATGCATAAGAGATGTTTCGTTTTTCGAGCAATTTTTTTAGGGAAACATGGCACTCTAGTAAGCAATAATGGCACACAAGTACCAAGCAAAACCTAGTTTGCAACTATGAATAGAAAGGCAATGTCAATGACTTAGCTGCCATACAAATTCAATACCAACTCGAACCAAGCAAACTTTGAGTATACAGTTAAAGTTACCACTAAGCAGCAGTTAATGAACTTGTAGGTACTGGCACAATATGTAGGTACTTCTCATTCAGGGGACCTAGGGCTGTCAGTGTCACTGTGGGAGTCAGCTGAGGTTGCTATTCGACTGATACACAGTAGCGTAGCGAGGGGGGGGCAGGGGGGTCAAATGCCCCGGGGGCGGCACTTTACTTATGGGCGGCAAATTCGGGAAAAATATAGATTGATTGAGCTGTCTATAACTAATTCGTGAATTGGTAGAACAGAGACAAGTTAATTGTGCCCACCTACACATAATCTTAAAGAGGCATTCTGGCTAAGCCCAGGGTGCTCAAAATTTCGAGTTTGCTTCGCTCGATCCATAGCATATACTTAGGTTACTTTGCACATATTGTACGTAAAAAGCTCTGGCTCCAACTGATTCGTATTTATGAGAAAAGTCATGTTTACATTTATTAATCAAAAGATTTCACATACAGAATTCCTTCTTCAGCGTACCTATGCAGGTTTCCTCGCCGATGTTTCCAACACCGTTTGACAGTAGTTGGTATTACGTACATAAGTTATAACTTAGAAAACTTATTGGTACATGGATAGTCGTTCGCGTTAGTTCTGATTCGATCCCGGACCCTTCTGATTGAGTGTCCATACCAACGCAACGCGCCACCGACGCTCTAAAATAATATGGACTTTTGGATTTTAGTGGAACCTTTAAAACATAATTCACATGATTATTTTTGTGAAACTTACATTTTCCTGGTTAAAGTTGGCAACCCTGCGTCGTTACGAGGGGGGCTCGAGTACACGTAGAATGGGGAGGGTGTTGTCCTTTGTCTGTTGCGGTGTCATTACTTTGTCAAAGGTCCTTGTGAGCCTGCATCTCCTCGCGTGTTGTCTTGTTCGGGGGGAATAGGGCGTCACTACTTTACTGTAGGTAACAAGGAAGGTTTTGTGCTATTTCTGGTACAAAATTCACACCTGTGTTTTCGTTACTTTGGCATGACAACCGTCTTACTTTGTATAGCAGCCTTGCTTTTACGAAAAGTTAGTGCTATGAGAATTAGCTTGTGCAGATCCTCGCCTGTTCTGGCGATAAATTATACCTAGTATAGGTATATTGTGTCACTTGCTTACTTAAGATCTTTATGCCTACATAAATTCGTGACTATAATTCCATTCGGGGTCAGAAAGTCTTCTACAACTACCAACTTTCTAGCATATGAGGTTTCAGAACGAAGATACGCCTCAACAGATAGACTTTTGTTGTCACAGATTATTTAACTGTCATTTATTACAACAGATGCACTTCCTAAGAAAATATCAACCGATTTCGCGCGCTGGTATACGACAGCCTAATGATATCAGTTATAGTATCTACGTAGATACAGAGTGACGGAGCACTGCTTTTGTGTTTATCCGTTGATCATAATCTTCACTGTTTTTCTCAAAATTTGTCACGCTTGGCTTCTAGTTTGAACAGTGAACCTGTTATACCAATATAACAGTGCAAAGTCACTAATCGTGGCGACCAGCGGCGAGGCATCAATCAATGAAGTCAGCCATAACTGAATTACCGTAGCGGGCGGCGACAAAAAGTTATGCCGGTGCCGCAATAGACGTGCTCATGGTGTATGCTACAAGATTGAGCGATTTCTAGGTTGTGTCAGTAACGGAAATTCTTTTCAAGCTGATAAACATCCACCCAAGACTTAGGTGCAGTTAGGCCTCCCCCAAGGATCGCCCCAATGATCGGTCCTGCGCTGCCCTCATCCAAAGGAGGCTCGCTACTTTCACCAGGTCGTCGTACCTTGTGGGAGCCTTCCCACGCTGCGTTTTTCTGTACGCGTTTACCAGCGGCACACGTGATCTCTTCGGCCCCATCGGGCCATCGGTTCTGCGAGCAATGCGCCCCCGCCCATGACCACTTTAGTTTAGTCTTCGGGCTATGTCGGCTACTCTGGTTCTCTTGCGGATCTCTTCATTTCTGATTCGATCCCGCACATATCTTTTTAATAATATGTAGAGAGGGAAATGAGTTTTCTAGAGTAGGCAGTGCCTACCCTATAGATACCCTTGTTTTTTAACGTTTAGCAAGGCGTTTCCGCTAAGTAAATATCGCAGTATTACGCTTAAAAATAATGATGATTTCTCCGCAATCCGCTCTCGCTACATCTCTTCCCTAGCACTCAATATCAACCAGCAAACACAAGAAATGCCCATCGTGTGTAAGTACTCGGTCAAGAGGCCGGGTGACAGTTAGTGCGTTCATAACACGAGGCCTGGTTCATCTAACTGAGCTGGACACTAGCCTAGGTAATACCATAGTCTATGTGTCTATACAGTTGTGAAACTCTGCGTTCACGACAGGTTAATGAGGCAGGGCGTGTGGGGCGAGAAGCTACCGGACCATTGTTTAGCAGTCCGGTAAACGTTGGCAACCCATAGATATATCAGCAGGTTCCTACAGTTGAGACTAATTTTACCTCATTGCTAATACTACAATGAAGTAAACCATAGCATCCATACATTATCCCCCGTCATTCCACCTCGTCGGCATTGCGCGTGGTTTCTTAGGATTTTGCTCCCATATATAACGTTCTTTCCTTGGTAGGTAGGTATGCTGGTATTATGTTTGATATAGGTACTGTTAATAAATCTTGTATAGAAAGTTAATTATCATAATCTTATTAAAGAGCTACGCTCGGTGGAGTATGCGCTTGCATTGTTCCTGATACGATACGGCATCAATCTATGCTAGATAGCTCTGTCTCAGTCTTTCTCTGCCTCTCTTCCCCTCTATGTAGGAAGTTACTCGTCTAATATTAGCCTGTGATGGGGTAAGTATTGTGGGGTTGGTACAGTCGTGCATCGTTGCAGTATTATCTAGTGAAGTATGTGTACCTATTTAATTATCCTGCCACCCTAGATTTTAGGAAAAAAACGTGTATGTGCTTATTTTATAGATCATTGCGCACCTGCTTCAAGTGGGAATAAAAAGCACAATTGCCACCATCTCGAGTAGGTATTATTTTTCTAGCGTTCTTAACTTACCTCTATAATTTTCCAAGCACCCTTCTATACCTGGGGCCTGGGCTTTGACTATTGACCCGATCACTTCCTGGGGACTATTTCATAATTATTACCATTGTTATTTACAATGATAATTTAAGATACATTACTAAGAATATTAGGACACAATAACGTTGTGTAATGCCATAAGTAACCAGCAGTGTAGGTACTCTGAATTCTCATTGTAAATTACTATTTTTTATGAAATAGTTTCGCTGCCTGTTTCCATAAATGAAAAGTGGAAGAAAAATGCAGGTACCTAACCTACAGATGTAAGATCTGTTTTAGAAATGTTTACTAAGTGTAGGTGATTTAAAAACGTACCTAGTGCACGCAATAATCCATGCTAATAATTACTGACCTGCTAACGCTGAAAAAGAAATTCTAATGCGTAGGTATGAATGAAATAACAGTCAACTCTTGTCGATCAATTCATCATGTTTTTTTTAAAACCTTATGACTTTTGCTGGCACAAATCTTGGCTACGGGCCGCTGCCGGCAAGCTGCAGTTATAGAGGGATACCAAACATATTTGCACAGGGGCGCAATCTTTGTAAATACATCCCTGAAGACATACCTTAGGCATACAAATTTCACGCTGACAAAGTTGAGTGTAACAGTAATTAATAATATAGTAAATAACAGGAGAGCGGATACATTTCATATTTCATACCAATGAAATTAAATAGTTAACCGTGAAATTAACTTCAAACAAACAGCTTTTAAATTCAACACACTGGCTTTCAATTAACTACAACATAATTCAATTTAATTCCACAAACGTATTTAAACCACGGAAGCGTATTACGACTGACATCCTATGATTAAGTAAACCTGGTACAAATCGAGTTACAGTTAACTTTAACTATCGATTAACTGGTGCTCCATCAGACGCGGCTAAAGGGAGTATCCTTTTCTAAGTCACCGCGTAATTTAATTGTTTATAACATATTTTATTACCTACGTCGTCGTTATTTCACGTTGTCAGACCTGCATTTTAAAAGATTTTAGTTGGCAATGTTGTTTGAAAATATGTTGATATCATGTTGATATTATCTTGCCAAGCTATACACGTATAATGACAGCGGATAACTTTATACGTGCGATCGGACCTTTAAGTCGAAATTTGGGTTCGCTAGTCGCTAGTCACATCCGAGCCCACTCTACTAGGTGAAGCCCAGGGTTGACCCGTTGACGGATACGTAAAGGAGGACATCATCATCATTATTATCTTGTATTCAGTCCGTAAGTTTCCTAATATGAATAAAATAAAATAAAATTTATTTCGTATTTATTTTCCTTTTCTTTCAAATCGCCCCGAAAATCGTTTGTATGGTTTATTATGTGAAACTAAACAATACTCTCACTAATAAAATAAATAATATAATAATGCCCATCTCCATTATTATTTGTGAACACAGTAATTTTCACAAAGAAGTAAGTAGTCTATCAAACCAGTTTCCAACAAAGATATCTTAGAAGTTAACAAATAATTCAAAACCATGTTTGCTTTTTATTGGCAAGTTTGAAAGTAGCAAAAAATATTATGTTCTGTGATCTGTGAGGGATGTCCCAGGAAGAAACTTTTTCGATCAAGCGATGGAAAAAGTTTGTAAAAAGTAAATAAAAGAGAAATGCAAAAGAATGAAGAAACAGAGAGCGCGACTCTTTCAAATATGATTTGCAGTGAAGCGCATTTCACTTTACCAATGCAAATTGAATGTTATCACTACTTTTGTATTAAATGTACTGTTAGACTAGGTACATTAAAAAACCGACTTCTTTCATGACAATAACTTATGCGGCAGTTGAAAGATTAGCTAATTGAGGCTGACTGCCAAGGGAACGAACGAACTCTGGTTTCGTCACTCGGGAAAGCCTGAAAAAACCAACAATATTATGGATTCGTGGTTCAGTCATCGTATTTTTAACTGACTTTAAAAAGGAGGCAATTTATCTGAATTTTATTAATTACGAATCATTTTTTAGTAGGAGTACTAGGAGTTGCCGTTATGTTGGTCCCATTTTCATATGGTGAAAATGCGATTCGGAAATAGACAACAGAACTCTTTAAAAATTGACAGCAAATCATCGGCGATTGAAGCAATTTGATTCGTGACTATAAAAGTAGATTTTTGTCTGTCCTACTCCAGTATCTAATCCGTAAATGCATTATAAAGGTACTTATGTCACGGAACAAAATGATACTACGTCGAATGCACTCAGTCGGGGGAGCCAATTGAGATTTTATTATCGACAATTAACTGGACATTAAGTTCTCGGTAAATGAACTCTAAACCTCGGTTTATGAATTATGTGTCCGTTTGTCTATGGGGAATTAGCGTAACGGGTTATACTAATCGTTTTCCGGTTGTATCTTTTTCATATACAGGGTTCAACTTATTAATGCTAAAGGTTTTTTAAGAGGATGATCAGATCATAAAACTGAACAACTTTCTGCATGGGACCAACATCGATATCGAGAAAAAGAGCTGTCGCATTAATACGCATATATTTCGGGTATAGGATAGCTGATTTTTGTTTCGCGATTTCGACGTTATTGTTCCCACAGAGAAAAGGGCGTAATCCGGCCTTAAAAATCGTTATTGCACACAGGGTGTAACAAAACACAGTAATACTTAAGGGGGTGCTTCAGACCATCAAACTGAATAACTTTCTCTATGGAGCCAACATCCATTATATCCAAATCAGCTGTTTCATACAAAACTGCAGTACCGATTCGACAGCAGATATTTTAAATTTTTTCTCGGTTTTGGCTCCATAGTGTAAGTTGTTCAGTTTGATGGTTTGAAGCGAAGGTATTACAAAGTTGTTTTGTTACACTCTGTATACAGGGTGTTAGGGTAAACAGTTGCATTACTTTAAGGGGTGATTGTACCCATGATGCTGAACAACTTTCCCTAAGAAACCTAGAGGTAGAAAATTTTCAGACTTTTCATACAAACGTTCGATCAGCTGATTGCATTTAGTATGAAATTATGAAAAGTCCACAATTGAATAAGGTTTAAATATCTAAACTATTATAAAACTGTAACAGAAGTGTGTCTGTACATTGAAGATATTTTCAAAAAAAAGATTACGACATGGTTTTTACCTGTCCCTGATTCCAAATCACCAATTTTTGGATTTTTTGTCTGTCTGTTTGTTTGTTTGTTTGGGTGTTTGTTTGTTCGAGTATCACGCAAAAACTACAGAACCGATTTTGATGAAAGTTTTTTGTTTGATAGCTTATGATCTGACTTAAAATCTGGTATATAATTTATGCGGACGAAGTCGCGGGTAAAAGCTCGTTATATATAAATTTAAACCTTATTCAATTGTGATTAATTTCAAAAGTGAAAACGTTTACTTCCATATTCTAATTCTGACGTCACATCGTGTATTACCTGAATAAAAATAAAGTATGATCGTCCGGCATTACTACAGTTAATTTTACATAGGACAACCCTTTACATAACTGTTGTGGCTATGTAATAAGTGTGAAAATGGTTTGAAGTTCTATCATCTAATAAGAACGGATGGTGTCAGCCTGTTTATGTGCAATGGGGTCGAGCTACGGTTGGTTAGTTTTTATTCGTATTAGCGGCAAAATGCCAGAGGACAAGTTTTTGCCGACGATAATTAGGTGTAAACACATTTGTCAAGCATGTTTATTTGTAAGGTTTTCCATTAATCTTCCTTTCTAAAATAATCCGCCTGATCCACTCTAAGGGTCAGCGCACACCCAGCGTAGAACTGCTCGCGCATGCTCGAGCATGTTCTTTGCAGTCGCGCACACCTAGCGGCGAAATCCGCCGGCGGCAGCGGCGGATGCTCGAGCATGCGCGAGCAGCTCGCGCGTGTTCGAACAGTCTCGCGGATGCTCGCGTGTTGCTACAGTTGACAGTGAATTTTGCAGTTGTGTTTACAATATTTTAAAGTAAAGACGTGCGATAAGAGCAATTTTAAAGTATGATGGACTGGGATTTGGTAAATATTGGTTTACTAGCAGAGGAAGAGGAGCAAGAAGAGCACATCAATAAGAATTTGGGTACGGAACCCTAAAAATCAATGTTATTTTAGATTTTCCGTGTATTTTCGATAAGGGCTAGATTATTATTTATTATCTGTAGGTAGGCAACTAGGTACTAAATTTCCCTTTTCGGGCTTAGCTGATAAAAAAGATGTTAGAGCTAGCCCGAAAAATGACGGGGTGGCAACACTGACGACGGATCGCAAGCATCGACACGCGCGTATGCTCGAGCATGCGCGAGCATCCGCGCGCATGCTCGCGACTGCTCCCGTCGCCGCGAGGAGCATACGCGAGCATACTCGAACAGACGCTGATGGGATTTAATCACTTGCAAGCCATTTTCAACTTTATTTCAATGGGAATAGAGTTCATTGGCCTCGATTCGGAGTGTACCACGACTAAACTAAACTAAATGTATTCTTGTCACTTTCTAAAATAAGATTAAGAAAAGAGACAGAAAACCAACAGCTGACTTTAGTGCTGTCAAAGTGACGTTAAACGCCCAAAAACGACTTAAATAAGATGGCGTACATTATGATGGCATCTTATTTTGCGCATTTAACTTCACTTTGACAGCACTAAAGTCAGCTGTTGGTTTTCTGTCTCTTTTCTTAATCTTATTTTAGAAAGTGACAAGAATACATTTAGTTTAGTTTAGTCGTGGTACACTCCGAATCGAGGCCATTATCAATTGAATCAATGAAAACTGCTCGCGCATGCTCGAACAGTTTTACGCTGGGTGTGCGCTGACCCTAAGTCTTTCTTAGAACATATCATTTTTCACACAAGCCATCCATCTTTTCTTCTGTCTTCCTCTCCTACTATCATCATCAGCCCGGTAAACCCCACTGCTGGGTATGGGCCTCTTCATTTCCACTCCAACCAGAATGGTCCCGCGCTAGTCTCATCCACTGTTACTCTATACAGGGTGAAATTGTTATCATTAGCATCCTTTTAAACTGAGAGTCTACCCATCAAACTGAACAACTTTTACCATGGGGAGCAACTAAAAAATCTGCTGTTGCATACATTTGAGACGAGTAGGCATTGCAGTTTAGTATGGAACAGGTGATTTTTAGTTGCTCCGATCGGTTTGCTCCCATAGTAAAAGTTGTTCAGTTTGATGGGTAGACTCTTAGTTTAAAAGGAAGCTAATGATATCAATTTCACCTGTATACATAACATAATGTTATCGGACTGTAATGTCTCCTACTACGCCTGATAGAGCCATTCACATTCAAACAGCCAGCCCGCTAGCTCAGTTGGTAGTGACCCTGCCTACTGATCCGTGAACGCGGGTTCGAATCCCATAAGGGGCCAATGTTTGTATAATTAATATACATGTTATTTGTACCCGAGTAACGTTTGTATCCATAATTATTACCTAATTATGTATTCTACATCATTGTCTAGTAACTTTTATAGGTACAAGTCCGGGTTAGATTCTGGTAATTGAAATAAGACTGGATTAATCTATGTGACAATATTCAAATTATTTATTCATTTACTTATAGAACTTCGCTAATATCCGGTTATAACTGGAGAGTGCAATTTTCTAAGCGCAAACATTGGTTGTAAGCTGTCAATTCAGTACCTTTGAAGGTCAACAAAGAACAAACCATTCAAGGAAGAAAATGTAACTACCTTCAATATTGTAACAACTTTATTGGTAACCCAGCTTAAATGAACGATAAAATATAACGCTCTAAAAAGGCAATAAATTCTCGCAAAAGTGAGATAAAAACCGCCAAGTATATTAATACCTGGAGGATAATTTAAGAGGTAACCTGGATATTTGGGCTAAAAACGTTTGTTTTATTTTATTTCTGATACGTATAACTGCTCATAAATACGGAAATCAGTTTATTTGAAATGTTTTTATTTATAATCTCCATCGACTTCATATTTTAATATTTATTTTTTATTTTATTTACCATCAAAATGAACAACTTTCACCATGGAGCCTACCTCAGGAAACGCGAAAAAAAAACAACTTTCCCATACATATAAGTCGGGTAGGTACAGTAGAACAGTTTTGTATGGGACAGCTGATTTTTTTTCGCGTTTCCTGAGGTAGGCTTCATATTGAAAGTTGTTCAGTTTGGTGGTCTGAGTTCACCGTTTCAGTATTTGCTAGACTGTCAATTACATCCTATATTTTATTATGTATTACAGTATGTACATTTCACATAAGAATAATTATGAAAAAACAAAAACTAACAACAAGGATGGAAACTTGTTGCTTCCTAGAAGCAAAATCTAAGAATGTTAGGTATCTGTGGTTAGGTGCGTATAAACGGGTAAAACAAAACCGCATAATTGATTCCGCAACATCACTCCTTGAATCCGTAACTACATGAGTACATGTGATACAGTACGTATTATTTACGTACGTAATCGTGGAGTTATATTTCCGGTCCCAATGCATTTTTTGCGATTTTGATGTTGGTCCCATAGGCGAACTCCATAGGTTAACTCCGGCTGCGGAAGACCTTGGCGGAAGGCTAAAACACCTTGAGACAAAAATTTAAACGTCCCGGATCCAAGCAAGAAGACAAAAAATGTCATACGATGATGATTTTAAAATTACAATCTTCCACAAAATGTTGAGCATCTGACATTAATTTTAAATTGTTTATTATTAAGTATGTTAGGTTTTTCCCCTACCTGGGCAATGGGCTTAAATGCTAAATGCATTTGCAATTATTGTTACTTCTTTCATAATGTAGGATTATCCCGCACCCTTCTGGGCAAAGGGCTCCTATCTTCTCCAATTGCTACTTAGAATTATGAAAATTATAGCTCACAATAATACATCCTGTATGTTCAGTATAGCGACGTCATAGCTGGCGGGTACATTTACACAGCGGCGTGATGGTACACCCGTCAGGGCTGGCACAAATTACTAATAATTTCACCACTTTAAGGGTTCGCTACACTACACTGATGTTTATGGTCAGAACTGTTCGCCATTTTTGGGAGCATTCGCTTCGGGAATGGGATTAAGTTATTCTTCAAAATGCGCTCTTATTTTATGCTCTTAAAAGGAAGATCTTGACTTTTTAATTCATTCAAAGTAGAAAGTTCCATAGAAAATCGTGGTTGATCCCAGCTTATTAAAGTTTGCGAAACGAATGCTCCGGGTGAAAAAACAAAAAGACCTACCTACCTGAGTACCTTTCCTTGCACAGATAAAGGATTTTTAAGCAATGGTAAATAGTTTTTGCATCAATACGTGTAACAAAAAACTAAAAAGTTAAAATTATATTGCAGCCCATGACTTTTTTGTTCGCATCATAAGAACATTAATTTGTTTCATCGAAGTCGCTGTCAAGCGACAGAGCTTGTATTAGTTTTTTGGCTTGGCTTGACACCAACTTCTATAAAACAAATTAATGTTCTTATGATGCGAACGAAAAAGTCATCGGCTGCAATATTATTTTTTAACTTTTTAGTTTTTGAAGGCGGTTTTAATTTTTTGTTAAAATTTTGTTTATTTCACAATTTTCAGTGGTGAATTCATTTGTTCGATTTAACAGTAGTGCTTCAAATTAACAAACGCACTAGTCGGCACTACGATTTTCGAAGGTTCCCCTCGATTTCTCTGGGATCCATCATCAGATCCTGGTTTCCTTATCATGGGACCACCCTTGGGATATCTCCTTTCCAACAAAAAAAGAATCATCAAAATCGGTTCATAAACGACGAAGTTATCCGCGAACACACATAAAAAAAAATATATATATATACGGTCGAACTGAGAACCTACTCCTTTTTTTGAAGTCGGTTAAAAAATGAAGTCAACGTGATGTTATAACAACGAAAAATTCCATATTAAAAATAGACTGGCTGGATCCATCCATGGATTTAGCCATTGAAACTGGATCTACTTGCCTACTCTCCTAGGAAAAGGTCTTATCCGTTACATAGCATAGTAGTAGAGGCGTTTAGGCACAAGTGAGTAAAATTTTGATAAAAGCAAACCACTTGGCATGGGTGTTCCTTAGGTCAATAGAAGCCGATTAAGATCGGTAGGCCGCGGGAGTCCCCCCTCTGGTCCGGTAGGGGGGGGTTCAAAGATGCGCTCCGACCGGCCACATTCCATTACTAATAACAGAATTAGTTTCGATAGTAGGTCAAGTTTGGTATCGTTTTCAGATAAATTGAGGGTTTACAATTCGTTTCTGATATAAAAAATGGTAGTATGTAGAATGGTTTTTGAGATATTTAAAAAAAAATCGAAATCGCAAGTAAAAATTTATTCTTCAAGTCATCATAACTATTAATGGGGCTTCATTTTCGGAACACAAAAAATACGCCATAATAGCCCGGTTAATACAGATTATGAAAAATATAACTTATGACCTTCATACAATAAATTGTAGAAAAAATTTTTGAATGTCGTGCGCCGTTTAATTTTTTGTCACTCGCTATGTTATGACGAGCACCCGACGTTCCTACTGTGAACGTAAATTAAGCTAAAAATTGGTTAGAATTGTGGGTTTGGATCGGTTGAGCAAAATAAGCCTTGATTTTTACCCCCTAGGGATTCAATTTGGGGAAATACCTTCTCCGTAAGCCTGCAAAATCGTAACATACTCGGTAATTTTACAGCCTGCCAGTTTAGCTAATAGGACAAGTTTGATATCCCTTTTGAGTAATTTTTGGATAAAGAATTCATTTTTTATATCAAAAGTCTTTTATAGAATCTATCTTTTTAGAACCATTGGTGAAGCAGTTTGAGTTATATTTATAATATAAAAATTCTAGATTTTTGTCTTTTGAGTCTTCGTAATTTTTACAAAAGCCGAAATTGTACATAGCTATAAAAAAATTCTTGATGAATGCTTGTTTAACATAGATTTAATAAAAATATAACTTTTTAGAACCATTTCTATCGAGATAAGTATTGCAGAAAAATAAATGTTAACACCGCGCAAGTTAGTATTTTCACCCCTTTCATTTCAACCGACGCCGACGATCCACACGTCAACTGGACATTACATTATGAATTTAAAATCTGTAATAGGAGGAAGCCTTTTCTCTTTATAAACCTAATTTTTGCGCTTTAGTGGTTTATTTTGTAGAAGTAGCCGACGAACTAAGTAATACGACCGAATGTTTTCTTTTTCTTAGTTAAACTTCTTCAAGACATACAAACTTGTGTTAAATAGTTTGTTTTTGTATTTCCGATTTATTCGAGCTAGTTAATAGTATGGTATCTAAGTTTATTACTATGAAATTATGAAAGCTACATACATACATACATAAGCTCACGCCATTCCCAAGGGGGTAGTCAGAGAGCACGGACCGCCACACGCTACGACTCTGACATACTTCTTTACCCTCATTGACATCATACATATTTTCATGCACTTCCGTCGATTGAGGGTGCTACGCACTTGTCCTTTTCGGAAAAGATCATTGATTTGATCGTGGTATGTTTTCCTCGGACGGCCTCTCCCAACACCTCCGCTCACATGTGCTCGATAAATTTCATTCGTAAGCCTTTTTTCATTCATTCTGAATGAATTATGAAAGCTAGTTAGATTAAAATCTGAATTCAGATTGTAAAATAAAAATATTGTAAGCATTTCAAAAAAACACTTACAAACATTCATCATTAACCAAACCTAAACTCGATAAATGGTAACTTCTAATATAAACCCATGCCACACCCCGGACACTGCCTACAAAAAACTGAAGACATCCGAACTGAGAATAGTAAAATATTCGGCCGTAGCGTAGGTACCAATGTACCCCTAACTTAAGAATAAAAACGAGTGTAATAAAGAAAAATAGCTTCATCCGAGTCTACTATTATTATGATTTTAAATAGATTTTACATTCATACAATTATAATCATTCATTACAAGTATGGATGGTGATTAAATGTGGTGAAAAATAATAAATTGCGCGGTGTTAACATAAATTTTATTGCAATTTCTTGATAAAAATAGTTCTAAAAAGTTATATTTTTAATATATCTGTGTACAAGCATTCCTCAAGTATTTTTATAGCTAGATACCTATGTACAATTTCGGCTTCTTTAACAATTACCAAGAAAGGAAAAAACTAGAAATTTATATATTATTTTAAAAATAACTCCAAAACTGCTTCACCGATCACTACTTTTGACATCAAAAATACATTCTTTAGCCTAAAATTACTCAAAAAGGATATCAAACTTGACCTATTACTGGCAGGCTGTAAAATAACCGAGTATGTTACGATTTTGCAGGCTTACGGAGAAGGTATGTCCCGAAATTGAACCCCTAGGGAGTAAAAATCAAGGCTCATTTTGCTTAGCCGATCCTCATCCACTATTCTAAATAATTTTTATCTGAATTCATGTTCTCAGTAGCAACATCGTGTGCTCGTCATAACATAGCGAGTGACTCAAATGCAAGCGGCGCGCGACCTTTAAAAAATTTTTTCTACAATTTATTGTATGAAGAGATGGTCATAAGTTATATTTTTCATAATCTGTATTAACCGGGCTATTATGGCGTATTTTTTGTGTTCCGAAAATGAAGCCCCATTAATAGTTATGATGACTTGAAGAATAAATTTTTACTTGCGATTTCGATTTTTTTTTAAATATCTCAAAAACCATTCTACATACTACCATTTTTTATATCAGAAACGAATTGTACACCCTCAATTTATCTGAAAACGATACCAAACTTGACCTACTATCGAAACTAATTCTGTTATTAGTAGTGGAATGTGGCCGGTCGGAGCGCATCTTTGAACCCCCCCCCTACCGGACCAGAGGGGGGACTCCCGCGGCCTACCGATCTTAATCGGCTTCTATTGACCTAAGGAACACCCATGCCAAGTGGTTTGCTTTTATCAAAAATTGCAAACTTGAGCTGTTTTTCGATCTAAACAACCCAACTATAGCATAGCATAGCATAAGAATAACTAATATGAGTAACTCCAAAGCCATGGCCCGCATGCTCCATGTTCTAGCCATGTCCCGTCCGATACTAAATACATGTTACAAACAATCTGACAAATTATTACAGCTAACCACTTTCCACTTGAATGGGTACCTACCTTCCTTCTACGATACTACGATACGTTGCTTGTGTTATTTTGTCTTCTTTATCGTATTAATATTTCAGCCATGTTTGCCTAGCATCCACATTGCCCATTACAGCTTTCTAAATAATATTGTCTCACTGATCATAAACTATTAAGTTTATTTTTCATTCATTATCTCAACCACAAAGGAATTTCTTACCGCGTTTGTGTGTAACCCCTTAAAGTTCACTGCAACCATAGACATGAGTACTGGTACAGTACATTGATATCGTTGACTGCAACATGTTAAATCACTCCTCTATTAAGGCGCTTGTCCACTAAATCATCGAGGCGGGGTTCACACACGAACATAACTTGCTATCTCATGTGCTAGATTCCAGAGTTATGGAAATCTGCTGGTTTGTATGGAAATTTTTTGAGTTACAGAACATGAAAATAAAATACTTACAAACATAGATCATACTTAGTCAAATGAATGCATAGGTCCATAGCGCATTAAATAGAAGCACTCAATGCAGACATGCCATGTACAAATGAGATTTTCTAACTTATGTACGTAATACCGACTGCTCTAAACAGTGAGGAAACCTGCATACACTGAAGAAGAAATTCCGATGCGTATGTGAAGTCTACCAATCCGCATTGGGCACGCGTGGTGGACTGATGCCCATACACCCTCCCTCAGGGTAGGCCTGTGCCCTGCTGTGGGACATGTATAGGCTGTGGTGATGATGATGATGATTCAAAGTAGGGCACTTGGTCTGTAATAATTATTTTGACGTATAAATATACTGACTTATTTCATAATTTCTTGATAATTTCAGAAAACAAAAAAATTATGGTGCGGCATTTCGAAGTGGTATTCAACAGTATAATATTCTAAAGGTCAACCCACAACCACTGTTACAATCATTTACATCAACCTGACCTCTCATAGATAGCATAGAGCCATACTAGGCTGCCCATTAATATGAGTAAGGGCTGCGCGCGCGCAGTCGTGGCCGTGTTTAATTCATGCAATATTGTTGCAGGTACGGATGGTTCGGCTTCCGGGGTGTGCTGTGAGATGTGGGAATGCTACTGGACAGAGTACGCATCATTGTAATAAGCAGCCTCGGTATCTTCCAGGCAGGTGTGATTATGCATCTTTCAAGGAAGGGTTCAGGTAGGGTTACCAAAAAAAAAAATGCGGAGAAAATTCCGGAGACCTTAAAAAAATTCCGGTCGTGGCCTTTAAGGGCCTATGTCGAAAAATAATTTAAGCGAAACAGGCGTGGCATAGCTTATATTACGGCCTGATGCGAGAGAAAGAGATGGGGCGGCGCGCGCGACTGAAACGAATCGAGCGCCAAATCAAACTTTATTTAATTGTGATTGTACTATTTATGTTAGTTCAATTCTGCTCTAATCAAAATTTAGAAAATATCAATCTCTTTTTTTTAAATCAAGTCTTGTGTTTCTATTATTCACCGCTTAGCAGTTCCAAGCGTTTATAGATAAAAACGGAGGCTACTTTGGCTTGTTTTTCTATCGAGAAAATGTTTCTTAATCGTGTTTTGGCTCTAATCAAAACTTCAATTATATGTTCAATTTATACATATCCGAAAATCATACTCCTACTGTTAGTACTTCATGATATTTCATATATCATGAAGTACTAACAGTAGGAGTATGATGAGCTTTGAAGAATCCTATTTTTTTCACATAGCCCCTTAATGTTTCTAATATCGTGGCAACGTTTTTTTTTTGTGTTGAATAGACAATGTTGAATGATTTAATATAGGGTTGAATTTTATATGAATTATGATTTTTCTTCCTTTCCCTTCAGTTCTTAGGATTCTGCATTCTGGGCAAAGAACCAAAATTTTCCGAAAATTATGACATACCGACGTATGACAACCCTAGGTCCAGGTAGGTAAACATTTTAGGTTTCATTCAGTTCCGACATCCGTCTGATGAAATTGAAAATCTTCATTTATCAACGGACTACAAAATCCATGATAATTTGACATAATATCCAAGCATGAACTCATAGCAACCCTACCTGCTCTTTCTCATTTTCAATAATGTTATCTCCGTAACGAGTCTACGACAGGAGGAAGGACTTAATATTGCTCATCAGTTTTAGTCACAGGTACAGACAGGCCACCACTCGCTGCCGCTAGTTTAATTTCGTATACATAATTATAAGAACTTTATAATGTCGCCCTCAATACAGAAGTTACTCTAACTTTGCCACCTCCAAGTTACAAATAGCAGTTCGTTCAAGTATGCCGCCGCTGTTACGCGGCTGTAGGGTTGCCAAGAACAGATTCTGAATTACTGAGCTGATTGCGAGACCCTAAGATATTAACTACCTACCTAAGAAATAAAAATAGGTCGAGTTTTCTTCGTCTGAAATAGTAGAAAAATCAACATACATTTCGGGCGAATTAACTAGGCACCTGGCTCGCACGTGGCTATGAATTTGACACCCCTCCTGCTACACCCCGCGGGACACCGCCGTCACCATGCGAGGCCGTAGCATAGCATTTCAGTTATCGTTGCACGTGTCTCTGCGCTTTAGCATTTTCGAGATATTTCTTCCGAGTTTTTTTATTCCGAGCCACGTGCGAGCCAGGTGCCAAGTTAATTCGCCCGATTTGTAGACGCCGTCGATTTTTAAAGGATGTCTGACGAGAGACAACAACTGATCTTGTTTTATATTACATACAGTTCAATTATTTAAAACTAAAAAATATATTGGTTTTTTTCTCACTTTCTCCGTAAGTACATACGATTTCTAGGTGCTTGCAAAAGGAATCAGTGCTTTAACTGCATATGCTTACGACTATATTCACCGAGGAAGTCAGAGATATTCTGAAGACTCTGAACATCCACGTTTCACTAATAGTACTGAAACAGCGAAACTGTTTGGTGGAGCTTTGGGATGTATATTATTATGGTTAAGACCACTTAACCCAATTGATTTAACAATTTCTGTTAAATTCGAACTTCAGGATCTATAGATTTCTGAAACACCCTAGAGAATTTCAAACGTCCGGTAATTTCGAAAAGGGCTCAACGTTCCATAATAATCTTGGAGAAGTCCTAACGTGTCCTAACCCTAGGCGATACTGTACTTGCTACTAGATACTACTAGCTAGTACGGTCACGTAGCTGCTACTGCTGCTCCTTAATTCATTCTGCATGTCTTGGTCTTAGCTACTCGTTACTTATGCGCTTAGTGCCGCGGGTTAAAGGTGTTTTAATGTTTTGTTCATTTCATTTTTAAGGGTGGATACATCTTGTGTAAGAAATAAGCGAGCACTGAAATTACAACTTAATAAAGATGCAGGTAAATCACATTTTGCTATAGAGGTGAAATATTGCACTGAATCAAAATAACCATATTCGGGCAGGAGGATGAGGTATTTTATGTATTACTGATTGGTAACTAGAAAGAAGGTATAGGATTGGTAAGTATAAGATCAAATAGATATTTACAAATATTTGCTATTTAGTTGGGGTATCTTATGCAGTAACTATTGTTGGACACACGGTGGACCGACGACCTGGTAAAGGCGGCGGGAAAACGTTGGATGAGGGCAGCGCAGGACCGGTCGTTATGGCGATCCTTGGGGGAGGCCTATGTCCAGCAGTGGACGTCCATCGGCTGAGATGATGATGATGATGATGAACTATTGTTGTTCGCAAAGGGTTACCCACCAATCACCACTTGACACGTCATTCCACCCTGAAAGATATACTCGAATAATGATCTGAAATACCCCTGAAGTATGTAACACATTTAAGTTTACACCCTGTTTTGACGATAGTGCTGCACGCATCGGTTATTATATTACCTTTCGAGTGCATGCATTGACTTAAGAGTAAGATCCGGTTAACATGGGATACATTAGGGGCCTCTATATCCACTCAATCAAGCCTAATAAACGTTTAGACTTCGGCCTGCAAATGTGACAACTAGATGCACATAGTCATGTAAAATCATTGAATGAAGTAGTTAATACTGTTATTCATCACAGTTATCATAATCTCAGACGATAAACTTCCTCTACTGATTCCTACCCCAAAAATCGCCACAACGACCGGTCCTGCGCTGCTCTCATCCAACTGGTGCCCGCTACATTCCCCAGGTCATCGAATTACTACGAAATAATTATATTTAAGTGTTAAAGGTCTCCACTACTTTCCTCTAGATAGGTTTAATTAAACTAAAGGTATATAAAATTACCCTTGAAGCTGTCATAGGTCAAAGCAATGGGACCACGGGTAAATGGTTCATTACAAAGCAAATCCCGAATGTGAATAGAAACATGTAGCATGACATTTCCACATTATTCACAGGGAAGGAAGGTAAGAAATCCGACCCAAGCCTTAAATAAATAAGGCTCTAACACTATAACAGTACAACAATGTGCCAACATTCTAAGACAAATCCGCTAATATCCGGGTCATTACCGCGTCCGCTAAGCTTTATAACAGACCTCCGACTTTGCTTGCATGAAAAGTATAACAATGTACAAATAGGGTGTACATTAAAATGGGACAGCTACTTAAAGGGGTGCTTCAGACCATCAAACTGAACAACTTTCACTAGGGGCTATGGGGCCAACATCGAGAAAAAATAAAAAAAATCTGCTGTCGATGTTGGCCCCATAGTGAAAGTTGTTCAGTTTGATGGTCTGAAGCACCCCCTTAAGTATTACTAGGGTGTTTTGTTACACCCTGTATATACAACGTGTTAATGAATTAACGCAAAACTAGAAAGTAGTTTGTTTAGAATCGAGAGCAAAATCGAATTATCATGGTTTCAACATAGGTAATTTTTTTCAAAATATTAATTTATTTTTTTGCAAAATTTAAAATTTTCTGAACCTGGTGTCAACCCACCGCACGGGCACACTCACCCTATTTACCACCAAAACAAGATTATAAAAATGTATCCGTGAGTACGTTAGCGCTTTCTTTCAGTGCTGAAATGATAACAAATCATTTTTGCCTGCGAATGACTTTAAATTTTAACCATCAAAATAATGAAATTATTGTTTCAATCTAATTATTTTGTTATAAATCAGTTGGGGTGTATGAGGTTTTGCGTTAATTCATTAACACGTTGTATATATATTTTTTTTCCTTTTTTTTTCTCACACTTTGGTTCTACATGATACAAGTTCATCAACATATTAGATTAGGATAGTGTGAGACTGGCTCCTGAATAAAGTCGATCTTGTTATTCTGGATACCAGGCCCCCACCCCTCAGACATTTTAACCTTAGTTGCAATTTGAAGACGTTATGAGAATAATAACAAATTAAGAAAACTTCTTGAGGGTATACAACTAAAGCTTTGCTATTCTATATTATAGGAGCTGAAAATAACAATGAAAAATGTGAGTGTGTGTGATGTGGATGTGTAGTGTTGTAGTTGTGTGAAAGTGTTAGTATGTGCTCCATAGTAAGAATTGTTTCCTTTACTATCCTTTATCAAAATTTTACTATTTCCAACAGTAGCCGCGAAAGTATAAAACGATACGCCAAGTTTATCCAGAGGCCTTTCTTGGGAATTAACCTTCTTGGGAAAGCAATAAAAATAAGCGCGATTTTTATTACCCCTTATATCAATCACACCGTTTCGATAACATTTTAAAATTCACAGAAAAATTCACATTTAATATTTGTCAGGTATTGATTCTACTTCAGCTACATATTCATGTTCTGCGTGAATTTTTGTTAATTCTTCTTGATCTTAATAAAATAAACATTCTATGTGTCACGCTATGTGGACTATCCACGGACTATCAAAATTAGATTCATACACTTCATAATATTTTGTTTTGAAGAATGTGTAGGTATGGGAAGTCTACCAATCCACACTGGGCACGCGTGGTGGACTAACGCCCCTGAGGGTTTCCCTGTGTCTTGCAATGGGACGCATAATTATAATATGTAGGGTCATATATGCAGACTATTTTTTAAGGGGATGATCAAGCCTTCAAACTGAACAACTTTCTCTACGGGACCATGGGGAAGCAGATTTCTTTTTGCAATTTCGATTGTGGTCCCATAGAGAAAGCAATTCAGATTGACAGTCTGATCATCCTCTTAAAATGCCGTCAGCATATTATGTTGAACCCTGTTCGTACAATGATTTTGTTTTCCTCTCTCTTTAACATTCAAAGGTTTTCAAAGTTACACTAATTCAAACAGCCAAACAGACCTTGTCATCGATGTACCTAACCTTACTACCTTTTAAAAGATAATACCTTTTAATCAAGGCTAGTCATTGTGGTCATTATTTATTGTAGATTACTGACACGCGATCGTTACGACGACGTTGAATCACTTCATTCCGTGCCTTATTATAGTTATGTTGAAGATTTTGGGCCCCGAAGAACGAACTTATGTAATGTTTGTAATAGAAGTAATCTGGTTGGCCAGCCATTAAAATGCCGAAGGGAATGATCATTGAGAAAAAAATATATCGCCGTACTACATTAAAAGAATCTAGAAAATTTGGGATCATATTATCATTTATTATCTGTGGTTGGGCTATTGCAAGCAAGGGTCAATATTGTAACACTGAGACCATCGCTGGCCCAAACTCACCCATATTTTACGCATACCGTCGAACTTATGGTATTTTCTTTTCATTCTCGGGAGGTTTCCTCACGATGTTTTCCTTCACCGCCGAGCTATTAAATGATAAATACAACCTTACATAAATTCTGAAGAACTTAGTGGTACAGGTCAGGAATCGAACCGCTGCCTCATGATTGAGGCGCTAGCTCTCTTCCGTATGGGCTATCATCGCTCTCGCTAGCTATCATAACTCTTTTTCAGGTTTTTCAGAGACTTTGTTCTTATCAAAAATAACTATACATGCATACCTTAGTATTAATAGCAGTGTGTAGTCTTAACTATAGCGGTCTTTCGGAGTATATTTTAAATCAACTGTCGTATTGGAATTCATGATCATCATAGTCAGCTCGTATCTATCTACCCACTGCAGGGCTTAAGCCTCCTCCCCATTTTCCCATCCTTCTCGGTCCTGTGAAAGTCACATTCAAGTCTTGCCGATACTTTTCCAGATGTCGTCACGTCAACCCACCTTGCTGTCGGACGATCCACCCCTCTTTTGCCTAATCTGGGCCACTCCATTAAATTCCATCAATTTCGTTTATTATTGATTGAGGATTAAGTCCCTTCCGAGACTTAGACCTTTAATTTGAGTTGAATTCAAGGAATAAAAAAAAAAATGAATCAATCAATGTTTATTTGGCATGCTAAGAGTAACCTACATTATGATCTTAATATATCTTACAATGCACTTACAACATAGCGTAGCCATATTATCGAGTAGGTACCTAGAATACGTAATTTTATGCTCCTCTGCTGAAACGGAAGCTATGCCACAAATTACTAAACAGTTACAAACTTTGCTTACGATTGCTCCCTTTGTTACTGTAGTTGTAAAACCGTGTCTGTCCACCCGAAAGTGAATCCGTACGCGAGTTTATGTATGTACGTAAATTTGTAACATATTGACGCTCAAAGACATAAAATATCTGACTTTATGACCTTCAATTTAGCCCTTGTAAATAGCAGAGATCCCGCCGTTTCTTCCTGAGATAAAATCCGGAATTCTCGGCATGTGGTTACCGGATTCCATTGTCCGGCACACGTCAGGTCGACACCCCGACGAGGTAACGTTCTGCAAGTGAATATTTATTCACTTACAATAAATAGTAAGTAAACTGTTGATAACCGAAACAGATACGGTTGCGTCCGAATGCATGTGGACTTCTTATAAATATTGGGAACGAACGAAATGTACAAGACACGTAAACGTCGTAATTTAAGTGCTGTGTGGTTCCGACTTCAAATAGAGACTATCCCATTTCTTGCCGTGGGTGTCATACGAAGCGACTAAGAGATATAGTATTTCAAATTCAAAATTTACAAATATTGTTATTTAAGGGCCTATGTCGAAAAATAATTAAAGCGAAACAGGCCTGGGATAGCTTATATTACGGCCTGTTGCGAGAGAAAGAGATAGGGCGGCGCGCGCGCCTGAAACGAATCGAGCGTCAAATCAAACTTTATTTAATTGTGATTGTACTATTTATGTAATTTCAATTCTGCTCTAATCAAAATTTATAAAATATCAATCTCTTTTTTTTAAAATCAAGTCTCGTGTTTCTATTATTCACCGTTTAGCAGTTCCAAGCGTTTATAGATAAAAACGGAGGCTACTTTGGCTTTTTTTTCTATCGAGAAAATGTGTCTTAATCGTGTTTCGGCTCTATTCAAAACTTTAATTATATGTTCAATTTACACATATCCGAAAATCATACTCCTACTGTTAGTACTTCATATGAAATACTTCATATGAGTATATGAAGCTTTGAAGAATCCTATTTTTTTTCACATAGCCCCGCAAAATTCATTGGGTTAGTGATTTTTAAACACTCTCCACATTTTCAAGTGTGGTTTAGATTAGACCATCAAACTGAACCTTTACTATGGGAGTAAACCTGAAATCGTAAAATTCTACTGTTTCATACATTGGAGTCTAGACGGCTTGCATTGCAGTTTAGCATAGAACAGCTGAATTTGTCAACAAATAGTCCTTGCCTTCGCTTAAAAACATTGGTTGATAGTTGTAGCAAAGTGTCTGTCCACCCTGAAAGGGATTATGTATTCAAAATGTCTGCCAACTAAAAGGGTCAAGGAAAAACATTTCCTGCATTACAAATATTAGATCCAATCCTAACTCTTCCTTTCGTTGATATATCGACGTTGCCTCACAATAACTTCGGATAAACATCGTTCCTACAAAGTCCCATAAATCAAGCTATTTTCTTTCCTACCGTAAAGACATACGAATTTTCCAGAAGACTCCCTACGCGATATGAACTAAAGAAAATTCTGGAATAGCAACGCAAAGGAATTTATTGGCAATGCAATTTCGTTGGATTACATACGTACTGACACCGAATGGGGTTATTGTGAAATTCAATCAGTAGTAAATTCCCTTTTCGCAAACGTATCGAAGCTGTAAACAAAAGAGAATCAGTAGCTCGAGAGATTATTTGAACCGACTTCAAAAAAAGAGGAAGTTTTCAAATATGTTTAGAGTTTTCAGAATCATGCAAATTATACTTTATACTATCAGTTTAAAATAACAATGTGCATGACCTTGAAGGGCCGTTCGATAACTTCACTCGGTTGTAAAGGAATATAGACTCTATGTAAAGGAAATAATCATTTGAATGACCCGAGTGAAGTTCGTGCGATTGAGTGACGTCACATTTGCAGGCGAGGTCATGCACATTGTTATTTTAAACTGATAGTATAACCATATTTAAACCCATACATTTCAACTTCAATTCGACTCGAAAGATGAGCCAATACTTGTCAAAATTTTTAAACAATAGTGACCTAGCTACTAAATATAAATACGCAATAACTATTTTGTCTATCACGTTATTTATTTGCGTAACATAAAGGTAAAGGTACTAACAATTAATCCTATAGAGTAGTAAAATAACATTAGCTATCAATAAACTAATACCTTCCTGATTACACTATTTTATCACCTTTTATCTAGCAACTATTTTACTATCTGCCAGTAGTTAATACTACTATTACACTACATAGTATTTGATAAAGCCGCTAGGAAGGATAATTCAAGTCTTTGGCCCAATTTTTTTCAAGATGCTGACTACAGATGCAACCAATGCTATTTGATAGACCTTTTTTGGATGCCATAGTAAAAGTTACTAATAGTAATAAGGTCTTTGAATTAGCATCCCTTCAACTTTGGGCAGATTCTTAAAATAATACCGACTTTGCCGGTGCCCTATCATCCGCACACCGCGCGAGCATAGAGCCGTAGCTTTTATTACACTATTAACTTACTTTTTACGAAGATCTGTCCGAGCCTCTCTTCAGAAAATTGTCACCCTAAGCCACACGCTCAGATGCAGAAACGCTGATTAAAGTTAATCCTCCATTAAATCTCTTGCTGTCACTTTTTGTCTTGTTGACGTAGTTAAAAGTTAACAGTAGAAAAATAAGTACGAGATATTGACAACAGATTACGATTTAAGGGCTCAATTAGAATTAAATTTAATCTAGCCTTGGATTAAAAGTTGGTGGATTGGTATTACCCGCGTCGTCATACCACGAGCACGAGTATGAAGTAGTTGAATATTATTTTTATATGTTTTCAGTATTTTAAAATAATAAAGAGGTTTAAGGGAACAGAGCCTGCCCGAGTGGCTATATATACAACGTGTTAATAAATTAGCGCAAAACCTCATACATCTGAATACCCCAACTGATTTATAACAAAATAATTAGATTGAAACAATAATTTCATTATTTTTATTGTTAAAATTTAAAGTTATTCGCATTTTAAGTTTTGAGGCAAAAATGATTTGTTATCATTTCAGCAATGAATGAAAGCCCAATCGTACTCATGGATGCATTTTAATAATCTTGTTTTGGTAGTAAGTAGGGTGAGTGTGCCCTTGCGGTGGGTTGACATTGGGTTCAGAAAATTTTAAATTTTACAAAAAAAAAAAAATAATATTTTGAAAAAAAATTACCTATTTTGAAACCATGATAATCGATTCGCCTCTCGATTCTAAACAAACTTTTTTCTAGTTTTGCGTTAATTCATTAACACGTTGTATAAAATCGGAGTTCGTCTGTCATACCCTGGAGGGCGATTGCGCTAATTTAAAACATCCAAGTGCAATCCTAATCCAATTTCAGTTCTAATCACATTGCAATCCAATTACTATTCAACCGTGACTCTCGTGGCGTGTGTATGAAAGAAGAAGTATTTTAAAAGTTAGAGGCCAGTGCTTGTATGGTAAATAAAAAAGAATTTTGTTCTTATTTGTGTTTTTAGATTATTATTACCGGTCTTCGCGCCAAATTTTGTTCATGCCAGTATAAAGGGTACAATTACCATTTAAAGTAATACAACTGTCTACCCTAACACCCTGTATAAAGGTGCATACTTCCACTTCGTTCCTCCGCTGCTGCCCCTTGAATATACCATACAAACCTGAGTACATACCTGTTAAAATACAAAACATCTTCCTTTACAAAGATAATCATAATACCATGTATCTAAACTATTATAAAACTGTAACAGAAGTGTGTCTGTACATTGAAGATATTTACAAAAAAAGATTACGATATGATTTTTAGATGTCCCTGATTCCAAATTACCAATTTTTGGATTTTTTGTCTGTCTGTTTGTTTGTTTGTTTATTTGTTTGTTCGTTTGTTTGTTTGTTTATTTGTTTGTTTGTTTGGGTGTTTGTTCGTTCGAGTATCACGCAAAAACTACTGAACCGATTTTGATGAAACTTTTATTGTTTGATAGCTTATGATCTGACTTAAAATCTGGTATATAATTTATGCGGACGAAGTCGCGGGTAAAAGCTCGTGTTTAATAAAATTACTTCAAAAGCTTGAGGCGAATAGCAGGCATGTTCTTGAGATTAATTATTACGAAGGAATTTGAGCACAGATGAGTGATTCCATAGCAACCACGTAGGTTAAGTGACATTAAGTACTTTACATAAAATGAGAATTTCACTGCCACTCACTTCAAAGCTGTTTCTTCGTCCTACATTAAATGGACTATTTAATTTTAATTTTTTAATATCTGTTAAATTTTTTTTCTTTAGCGTGTTGAAAATTATAAGCTTGCTCTTTAAAATACATTTAAATACAAAAAAATCCTACATTTTGATTTATTGTATCAGTAGGTATCATCATCAGCCTGTATTATGTTTATGCAGAGCATATACTAAAAACACAAAACATACCTCCGACGAATAGTTCAACAAACAGGTGTTTCAAATTGAGTTATGGTGAAACATAGCAGAAATATAGGTTGTAACAAAACACTATTATTCAGTTATTCAGTTTGATGGTCTATACCACCACTTTAAATATATTAATTTATTTAAAGTGGTGGTATAGACCATCAAACTGAATAACATCGAAAAGTATACTTATAGCCATCCAGAAACAATAAAAAAATCTGCTGTCCCATTACATTTGAGTCGAGGTCTAGGTATGTTTTGTATGAAACAGCGATAGTTTTTCGCGATTTCGAAGTTAATGCACAGTGAAAGTTGTTTAGTTTGATGGCCTAAAGTTCTAAACCACCCCTTTTAAATATTATACCTGATATACACTCAGTTGCAGAAACGCTCATTAAAGTTAATCCTTCATTAAATCTCTTGCTAGCTTTTACCACGTCAACAAGACAAAAAGTGACAGCAAGAGATTTAATGGAGGATTAACTTTAATGAGCGTTTCTGCAACTGACTGATTTTCTGTTATATTACTAGCGTGCCCTTTTGAGCGAAGTACCTAAAATGCACCATGCCTATGAAGCAAAATGCCTAGAGTCAATGTCTAAAACTCAGGAGATGCCTATGAAGTTTGTTTTGTTACATCCGGTATAAACTTTTACCAAACAATTTCTCGTTCAGTATCAAAATTTGAATCAAGGAAACGTTCATCATAAACTAGTGCCCAAACATACAGGCTGATTTAATTCCGGGAGCGAGGCGAGGCGAGGGTGACGAGAAATTGTCAACAAATTGCCGTTTCCTGAACTCTGATTGCCTCGCACCCTGCTTCCGCTCCCGTGTTTGTTTATCGCTGACGTGTAGAAACAAAACGTACCGTTTTGGTGGGCTAGGTGACCGAAATATTGAGGTTTTAAATATTTATGTTTCACGACTTGTACACACGGCAACACATCAAGCTATGTAAAACCAAAATAAGCTGGCCGCGCGTAGGTAGAGTAATGTATAACGTCGCCGTCTCGCGCGGCCAGCTTATGTTTGTTTTGCGTAGCTTGATGAGACGCCGTGTATACATTTACACACGGCGACACATCAGGTTACGCACCCTATATACCCATAACTACACTACGTACAAAACACAAAATAGTGCGGTAGAGAGCCTGCATAGACGCGGCTGCCAGCGCGGGTGCAGCGTGCTGTGAGACGAAACAACAACAACATACCGCACCCTCTCGCACGATTCGCAGCGTTCAACTTCTAATAGTTTATAGTCCAAACAGAGTAACCTGACCTGTCGCCGTGTGTACATAACATAAACTCACGACCATAATCCCTCTTGGGGCGATCAGATCTTTCACTACATCTACGAACAATCTTTTGAAGCATGCAGTTGTAGCAAGGTTTCTAGCAAGGATGATTCACAATGGAATGATGTGTCAATTGGTATCACCTGGCTAGATTTTTGCTCAAAAAGCCGGTACCATACACAGACGAATTGTAACTTCGGCTTATTTACGTACTAGCTGTTGCCCGCGACTTCGTCTGCGTTACCCGGATAAAAAGTACCCTATGTGTTAATCCAGGTCATGGTCTATCTGTATGCCAAATTTCATCAAAATCCGTTGAGCAGTTTTTGCGTGAAAGTGGAACAAACATCCATCCATCCATCCATCCATCCATCCATATTTACAAACTTTCGCGTTTATAATATTAGTAGGAAGTAGGATTAGTAGGATTGTAACGCCGTCTTATTTACGAACTGTAACACCGACTTATTTATGAATTGTAACGACGGCTTATTAACGAATTGTAACACCGGCTTACTTACGAAAAACACTTTCATATTTAAGGATTATAACACCATGTTATTTACAAATTGTAACACCGACTTATTTACGAATTGTACCAATGGCTTATTAACGAATTGTGACATTGACTTATTTACGAATTGTAACTCCGGCTTATTTACGAATTGGAACTTCTGTAACTGTAAGTTATAGGGTAAAAGGGTGCACTCAAGAAACTATCTACACACACCCTGTATTCTATAACGTACCTACAGGAGAAGAATAGCATTATAAATAACACAATAAACAATGACAAAAGGGCGAACAATTTACCATTATTTTATGTGTAAATAATGGCAAATCCATGAAAATAAAAAATAAACACTTCATAAGTACTAACTATTGATAAATTTGGCTTTTAACGTCGAAAATCGAAACTCTGTTTTTGCCAATCTAAGAGGGAGGTTACACGGTCAGTATTTCATCAGTCTGGTCCATCAGTCTGGTCATGTATATTTGAATTGAAGGGAAACTGACTCGAGATTGACCCGACTAACATGGTGCTTCAGTATATCAGTTTCCCTTCAAATCAAATAAACATGACCAGACTGATGGACCAGAATGATGAAATACTGAACATGTAACCTCCCTCTGACGGCGGCGGGAAAACGATGGATGAGGGCAGCGCAGGACCGGTCGTTGTGGCGATCCTTGGGGGAGGCCTATGTCCAGCAGTGGACGTCTGTCGGCTGAGATGATGAACCTCCCTCTAAGAAGCAATCTTCCTCATTATTATTATATTCTCCAATGTCATTCTATATTTACATCTATCGACCGTCCCTTCTATTCAGAGAGCTACAGATACAGCCAGCAAAGAAAGTTGTCGAACATTTGTCACCTTTATTTATATGACAATAAGGTTCAGAAGTGTTCATAGACTTTCGTTGCAGACCGTACTTCTCAAAGTACCTGTAACGCTACTCTCAGCAAGATAAGAGTACTTCAGAGGGCTGAGGAGCTCTCATAATTTGGGATGGTTGTCATCGACTTAACGTTTTGTAGGAGGTATCGGGCTTGAGGACTGTTGGAGGTATTCTTTGGTATTCCAGGAATTTATTGATAACTCTCCTAGTGTATTGAGATTTATTTACTATTGTTTTAACACTGAGGCGCTTATTGGCGTAGTGTAATACTGTCACCAATGTCAGCCCAGGAGCGCGATTTTTGAATCTCATATACGTTGAACTCAGCTGTTGAAAATGTATGGAGATATGCATCTTTCTACTGCTGATTTGACTTTCAAAAATTGTACTCCTGAAGTATGATTTTTGAACATCAAATCAGCAGTAGAAAGATGCATATCTCCATAGTAATTTTGTCATTTTCAACTGAGTTTCAAAAATCGCACTCCAAGATCTACATTTTTAAATAAAAAAGTTTGTGCAGAGTACAACGCCCTCTATAGGCAAAACATTTTAACAAATAAAATACAGACTTTTTTTACTATTTCAAAGTTGTTCCCATGGTAAAAGTTAATTCAGTTTGATGATCTGAAGCACCCCATAAAGTATGTAACAAATTCAGTTTACATCCAGTATAGGTTTAAGTTCCTACCTACCTACGCTAGTAGAATAAATAAATAAGAAAAACCAGTTACTTTACAGGATGTTAGGGTAAACAGTTGAATTACTTTAACAGATGATTGTGCCCATGATACTCAACAACTTTCCCTAAGAAACCTATAGGAAATTCGCAAAAAAAAAATCAGGACTTTCCATACTAAATGCAATCAGTTGACCGAACCTTTGTATGAAAAATCGGAAATTAGTTTTGCGAATTTCCTATAGGTATCTTAGGGAAAGTTGTTCAGTATCATGGGTACAATAATCCCTAAAAGTAATGTAACTGTTTAATGTAACACTCTTTATAGTAATCAGATTTTACACCACAATCTCATCGTACTTATCTGCGACTTACCAATCAAAATGTAGAAAAATCAACGGTACAAAATGGTTCAAAGAAAAACCACAAGAAAGACAGTTCAATTGGTCCAACCCAAAGCATTGTTTTGTAACTATTGCTATTATCACGTAAGTGATGACCTTGTAGGTTTCGATAATCCAATGATCATTGGTTTGCGGTCGGAGACGGAGATCTGATGTAACGGTACACCTGGTGCGGTAGAGAATTATATTTGATCCAGAAAGTGATGTTGGCTGGGATCAGTGCCTATAAGACACTTGTCTCTAAGATGCTTCGGTGAAATATTTTTGAAATTATTGTATATTTTATTATGCATGTCTCATGCTTAAATAGTAGGTTGATATACTTAGTTCTTGAACGAGTGTGGCTACACTCAGCGGGACCCCGTGTCCTAGAACGATGCGAGTATGTCTGGGATTTAGTTCCGAATTTGTTCTATCCAATCCAATTAGAAATAAGTTAGAAATAAAATTTGTTCCGTCAAAATGGAAGAATAGCATAGATTTGAAAAAACCATAGACATTATTACTAATGTCTATGGAAAAAACCTACAGCCAGCGGGACACTTTTTATTTATAGGACGCAGGAACTCCAAATGGGTGTCAAGATTTAGTTCTACTTTCCTTTATTACGTTGTAAGTGAAAACAGTGTCCTAGCGTTTGACTGCGTGAGCTTTCAATGATAAGTCGCGTGTTCATACATCATGTCGCAGGAATTTTGTCAAAGTAGGAAAATTATAATCTTCCTTCTGAGTGTTGAGTGACGACGACACGCGCTTTGATTAGCTGAATCTTTGACGGTCGGTAGTAAGATAGAATGTTTATTGTCTGCGTCAGATATTCAGCCAATCCAGCCAAGCTAGCGCGTACCCCCTCTCCCCTCCCCCCTCCCCCCTTAACACCCTCGTTCAGATATCAGCTAACAGTCTTACTAGAAATATTATGATTTTACTTATTGTGCTTAGTAATATTATAATAATAATTATGTATTTCTGAAACTAGTAACTGTGGCCGAAGCATGGCAGATCAATATAGCCCTATCAGGCCTTAGCTCTCTTTGTATTCGCGTGAACGAACGTGAAAAAAGGTGCGATATAGCCCGCGTATCATGCTTCGGCCGCTGAAGTATTTATTTTATCTTGCCACAATGACGAGAGCCGGTGTGGACAAAGTCACAGGCAAAATCTAGTATTTTAATAAAATTGCAGTCCACATAATAACAATGGCCCCGATTCGGACTGCGCCACGAATTATCTAAATTTATTCCTGTCACTTTCTAAAATAAGATTAAGAAAAGAGACAGAAAACCAACAGCTGACTTTAGTGCTGTCAAAGTGACGTTACACGCCCAAAAACGCCTTAAATAAGATGGCGTACATTATGATGGCATCTTATTTTGGGCGTGTAACGTCACTTTGACAGCACTAAAGTCAGCTGTTGGTTTTCCGTCTCTTTTCTTAATCTTATTTTAGAAAGTGACAGAAATAAATTTAGTTAAGTCCTGGCACAGTCCGAATCGGGGCCATTGTCTCTCATAGGCACAGTTCACAAATTTCTGACTGCACACTTCACAACTTTGACTCATCTGTTTCCAACCAGTTAATCTGTTGCAGTCAAACTATCCGTCGGATGGATAACTGTACCACTTGCACAGTGTCATGTCTGTGCCAGTCCGTGATAAGGCTAAACAGGGCTCACGCTGTAGTTCCTCGCTAAACCAAGATTAACGCGAGCCAACTGATAGGGGCAGAACATGGTTTAACTGTTATGCAACTTGTCCTTTTCACGCTGTATTCTACTTTTAGATAGTGCTGTTGGAGTTGACATTTTATACAGCGTCCTTCTTAATATGCTGACACATTTTTAAAGGGATCAGACCGTCAAACTGAACAACTTTCTCTATGGCAGCAAAATCGAAATCACGGAAAAAAAATCAGCTCTTCCCCATACAAAACTCCAAACCTACTCGAGCCAAATGTATAGGACAGCTGTTTTTTTTTCGCGATTTCGATATTGGTCCCATAGAGAAAGATGCTCAGTTTGATGGTGTGATCATCCCAAGAGTATGCCCTTAAAAAAGTGTCAGCATATTAAGAAGAACCCTGTATATTCAAGGTGTTAGTCGTGATAAGAGGAGTTTAGTGGGGGGAGTTTTTGTATGACAAAACATTTATCTTTTTGGTCCGAAAAATCCACACTAGTTCAAACTAATAATATTATGAGTGTCTGTCTGTCATTGACCTCTTCTTCAGAGGCGCCCACGACGACTTTTTGCAGCGATGCAGTCGTGCGATTCGAATCGCGCTATTGTATCGCGACTGTCTCGCGCTTGACGCAGCAACGCGCGACGGAACCAATACTAGTAGTTATCGGTCTAATAGTATTCGGAATCGGAATCGGAAAGGGAAGAGCGGATGCGGGCTGTAGCGATGCTGCGCGTCGCGTCTGTAGCACGACTGCATTGCGATAGTAGCGATAGAGAATCGTGTCTGCGTAGGCTATGGGTACGCATGCGGGCAGCGACGGCATCTCGACTGTATCGCGACAGTAACGCCGCACCACCGTTGTGAACGATGGCCCTTATTCTTATGTCTGATTATTACGGCATCACGGCCTATTAACTACTGAAACAATTTTGATAAAATTCGACAGAATAAACAATGAATAATTGAACATGTTAGTCATCATCATCAGCTGCCCGTATCTACCCACTGCAGGGCATAGGCTTCCTGTCTGTCTGCCTGTGGCGGTGGGCAGAGCACGTAGCTAGGCGAATTGATGACAGGTGGGTGGCCAAGATCTGAAAATGCGTCCAAACACCTACAGGTGATTGACGCAGGACTAAGCATTCATGCATATAGCTTATACTTTACTATACGCATACTCTGCCCATCAAACTGAACAACTATTATTATGGAAGCAAAAACAAACAGAACAAAAATCTGTTGTCCCATACGTTTGAATCGAATAGGTATTACAGTTTAGTATGGAAGAGCTGATTTGTTTTTGTTCTGACAGGTTTGCTTCCATAGTAAAAGTTGTTCAGTTTGAAGGGTAGAGTATGTGGTTTAAAGGTTAATTACACTTTTCCTTAGCTACACCCTGTATTCCCCGAGGTTACGTCACAGATATTCTGAAAACTCGGAACATCCATGTTTAACTAGTAGTACCGAAACTCGGTCCAGTGTACAAGCAGGACTAAGAAGGATGGCAAAATGGGTATCATCATCATCATATCATCATCATCATCAGCCTATAAACGTCCCACTGCAGGGCACAGGCCTACCTTCAGGGAGGGTGTATGGGCATTAGTCCACCACGCGAGCCCAATGCGGATTGGTAGACTTCACATACACATCAGAATATCTTCTTCAGTGTATGCAGGTTTCCTCACGATGTTTTCCTTCACCGTTTGAGAGCAGTCGGTATTACGTACATAAGTTAGAAAATCTCATTGGTACATGGCATGTTTTCCGTGCGGATTCGAACCCGGACCTCCATAATTGGGTGTCCATATCTCTCCGCAACGTGCCACCGATGCTCTTCATCATCATCATATGCTCACGACTATATTCTCCGAGGAATCAGAAAAGAATAATGGGGAACATGCTATCCTAGCTACCTTTTCGAAACCCATATTTTATCCAAATAAAAGCCCTTAAAAAAGAATTGTATGCTCACCGTTTAACTACTGTTTTCAAATAGCTAGTTCGGTTCCCGTTCAAATATTTGTACGTACTACGTGGGAAAGAATTTTTACTTAGAGTCCCCTTTAAATTACATCAGGTAATTTCTACCTGTATAACTAATGGTCTTTTGAATGCATCAGGAATGCATTTCCGCCAGTGTCAAAGTAGTTTGTGGGAGTGTCTATCCCAATCTCAGGGATTGTTTTCATCAAGAACAGGAAGAGATTGCGGATTGTGGAGCCTCGTGGCAGGCAAAAACGCAAACCACGCGAACACCACGCGAGACTATAGTGCTCGTGTCAGAGCCTGCAATTAGGATCTCTTTTGCTCTTAGCTGCAACGTGACTCCAAAAGTTATACTTACCTATTGCAAAATCAAAAGCACCAGAAGAAAGTAATTAAGCAATTAGTAATTTCGCTGTGAGTTGTGACTAATAGACACTTTACTGCAATGATTATTACAAAACCTAGTTAAGTAATAGGTGATTTATATGGACCTACATTCCCACGATTCCAATGTGACTTGCAATAAATCAGTGGTCGGCAACCTGCGGCTCTTCCGTATTATTAATAGTTATAATTGTTTTACTGATAAGAACTAGCTGGGGTACGTTTGTATGCAAACTAAATAGACTTGCGTGATTATTATTGATTTAAATAAATCTAGATTTAATATGGTGTGTGTATGGGAACTTTCAAAGTCAGTTTTGACGAGGCATGTTGCCAGAAATAATAATTCTCTACGATTCACGCCAAAATCATATCACTTTAATCCGGACCGGGAGTGCGATTTTTGAATCTTATTCGCTGAGTTCAGCAGTTGAAAATGTCAATATTACTGTGGAGATATGCATCTTTCTACTGCTGATTTGAAATTCAAAAATCATACTCCAGGAGTGCTATTTTTGAAAGTCTAATCAGCCGTAGAAAGATGCGTATCTCCATAGTAATTTTGACATTTTCAACTGCTGAACTCACCGAATGTGAATGACGGCCCAGTAGCACAGTCAATAGTGAACCTGCCTGCTGTGCCGAGGGTCGCGGGTTCGAATCCCGTAAGGGACAAATATTTATATGATGAATATGAATATTTGTACCCGAGTCATGGATGTTTGTATTTATATATGTATTCTATATCGTTGTCTAGTCATCATAATACAAGTCCAGGCTAGATTCTGGTACTTTAAATGTGACTAGATAATTTGTGTGACATTGTCCAAGATATTCTTCTTCTTATCGTGTGGGCAGAGCCCTGGTGTCAGAGTTTTTTAATGAGATTCAAAAATCGCACTCCAGAAATGACCGGCAGATTCCGACCTCTGTATCGTGACGCTTATTTTAAACTAAAAATGTTCGCGATGCCTGAAACGAATCGATGGTAATAAGCCGTTCGATTCTCGACTACATTTTTAAGTAGCACACCATTACTTTTTTTAGCGCGTTGCCGCAAAGGGCCACCGCAAGTAAACTCGTGCTTGGCTTGATTATCTTTGCTCCAATTTCAGTTTTACAAACTTTACTTTCTTTTAAGTTTTAAAGAAACTAGCGGGCACATACTTTTTCGAGACCGAAATATATAGATTGTTTAAGTATTTAGGTAAGTATCTAATCTTCACTAAGTCACTGAACACCCCCAAATTGGTAATGGTCGAGAGTTTATGTAGATATAATCTTCACGAAAAAAAACATTGTACCTAATTAGTAATTATTAAATTAATAATACATGAAATATAAAGTTTACTAATATGATTATGTGTGATTACTGATTAGTCTCACATCGAATCCTCACATTATTAAAAAAAAAAAACCGGTCATGTGCGAGTCGGGCTACTCGCGCACCGAGGGTTCCGTACCACACAACCACAGAACACAATATTATTAACTTAGAAAAAAAAAATATTTTGTCCGGGACCTTTAGCGCAAGACCGACTCACACTTAGCCGGTTTTTAGTATTTGTTGTTATTCTGTAGAGTTTGCTCTATAATCACACTAAGTTTGACGCTTTTATGTATTACCGTTTCTACGATAGAGCGTGAAGAAAAAACGTTGATAAAAACTAGTTTCTTGTTGGGAATTAATTTTTAACTTTTTGAAATTTTTATTATTTGTTAACAAATCCGCCGTAATAACGCATAATCTGAGAAAATTTCAACTATCTAGCTATTACGGTTCAAAAGTTACAGCCCTAAATAGGTAGGACAGACGGACGGACGGACAGACGGACAGACGGACAGACGGACAGACGGATGGACGGACGGACAACGTAGGCTTAGTAATAGGGTCCCGTTTTCACCCTTTGGGTACGGAACCCTAAAAATACCTCACATACAAATTGTATTTGTCTCACCGAAAATCATCGACGACTCGTTGATGTCTTTTGTATGAAAATAAAAGATCTAAGTAATTGTAACTACAATTACTGATATTTATTCAAAAAATTTATTTATATAATTCATAATTACCCATTAATTAAGCATACACACTATCTTAAATATACTTCTAAAGTGCAGTAAGTCTAACCTAGTAAATAGCAATTTTACCTAATTATTATTATTCATTCATTCATTCATTCTTTACTTCCCATTCGTATTGGAAGCTTTCTATTTAAAATTTGCATCTACTCACAATGTGCGCACGCCTCATATTCATTTCATGAATTGATGAATGAACCATTGCGCGAAAATAATAAATTATAATTTACTAGGAGACTAAAAAAACGCATGCGTGACTGAATGACTATAGGAAACTAGAAGATAACCGGACACGAAACCGTACAGCAAGCAAACTACTTAACTCAAATCTATCAAGCAATTTTAAGCCTTATTTCCTAAAGTAAAAGAGCAGGCTTATCACACGGCCTTTTTATTACATGTTTACCTTTCTCGTGGAATCGACAATCATTTCTACAAACATCTCCAGTGAACGAAAGTAGGTGACTTGCTTTTGAAACAAAGACTATCTATGAAGCTACATTTTCTACACGATCTCACATGGAACCCGTTGGTAATAATTTTCCATTTTCTTCATTCATATTCATTGAATCATGTTTTAATGGAGACTTGACCAGTTTTGCGGCGAGGCTAGTATTTTCGTTCGATATCATTCAGTCGGCGCGGCGGCATTCCGTTCATTCGTTCCGTTCTCCAGTCGACGGTGATAAGCGCGCCGCGAGGACGTGTAGAGCGTCCTTTATTGAATAATTCCCGCGTAATGATACCGTTTCGAATGCGTTAATTAAATTTTTAGCGTGATTAAAAACCTTATGGGATTGTGATTCTTGTGTTTTAACTGAAGTTTTAGTGTGTGTCAGTAAACTAGATCTGTGTGTGTGTGAAACAAGTTTTATTACTGTGCCCTCAAAAAGTTGGATTTTTTTTTTCTTGCGGACGTTTTGTGGTAAGTTGTAATGGTCAAAGATTATTATAGAAAGGACCTTTAGTGTAGCATGGAACGGTACTAAATTGCAGTCTGCCCACTGCCTTCGCATTCCTAGTAGAATGAAACAGTATTGGCTGGAAAATACAATTTCCTTATCACATGCGTGTCAAACAGGTGATTGTTGTTGCCTATTTTATTGCTTTCCGTGAAACGTTTTTGATTATCAAGGTTATTTTGTATTAAAAAGTTTCGCAATGATTTCCTGTTTTTTTTTCATACGTTATCACGACCGTAACTTGGGTTTCGGAGTTGTCAGATACATTGCTAGGTGTGTGTTTTAAAGGTACGACGGGACTGGCACAACTTTTTGAAAACCCCATTAACACGTTGAACGCCGGCGGGTCACAATAACAATAGATTTTCCATTGTTTGTCGGTCATTTGACAGTCAAGCCTTAAAAAAATGTTCAGTATTGCCAAAAGTTTTAGCAAGGTTCACTTTTAACACTTAATGAATTTAGAATGTAAAAAAATACGATTGAATAATCTTTTATTTTAATCTAAGTAACTTAGACCATACTAAGTACCTAGGTATCTAATCTACCGTATTCTAAACTATTTTCTTATATTTTCGTCTTTATGCATAAATTATTTATTACATCTTATCTATTAAATACAACTATTGATAATCTACATTAAAATTATAAGTAGGTAACAAAAGATATACCAGTAGTTAGCTAATCTTTTTTTGTTCTTTTACTATAAACATTTATTATCTAGGAAATCCAAACAATAATTCACTTAATCTAAGACCGGAAATATTAAGGATTATAAGATTTAATTGTACAAAATTAAACAACGCAGAAGAATTCGGTAATCCATTTTACGTTGTCAATAGTAAGATAATAAATTGTAGTATTACATAATTGTGATAAACTGATAACAACTTTATTATCCATATAGGGAGTAAAATTTAATGTACACACGGCGACAGATCAACCTACCCATAGTTCGACCTTATGTCCATGAACATAGAGTTCAACTATGGGTAGGTTGATCTTCCGCCGTGTGTATATATCAAACAGGATCAGACATTACTCTACTCTTTAGACCAGACCATCAAACTGAACAACTTACACTATTGAGCCATTATCGAAATCGCGAAAAAAACCACCTGGGCCCTATTCAACAAACGTTACAATTGTAATTTACAATGACAATTCAGGGTACATTGCTGGTTAATATTGACGCTAAACATGTAGGTAATGTGTCACTAACATTATCAGCAATGTACCCTGAATTGTCATTGTAAATTACAATTGTAACGTTTGTTGAATAGGGCCCAGGAGTGCGATTTTTGAATCTCATTCGCTGAGTTCAGCAGTTGAAAATGTCAAAATTACTATGGAGATATGCATCTTTCTACTGCTGATTTGACTTTCAAAAATCATACTTCAGGAGTGCGATTTTTGAAAGTCAAATCAGCAGTAAAAATATGCGTACTTATCTCCATAGTAATTTTGACATTTACAATTACAACTGCTGAACTCAGCGAATGAGATTCAAAAATCGCACTCCTGGTCCATATGCGGGCACTAAAACCTCGCGGAGAACAGCCGAGAATCTCTTATCGTGGCGCCGTAAGCCGTAGTAATTTTCCTTGAAAGTTCTCGTGAATTCACGCCGAGTAGTTCTCGCGAGAGTGAGTCGCCTGCTTTAGCATTACCTACTCGATCAAAATGTTTGAAACAGCAGATTTTTCGTCTCGATTTCAATGTTGGTCCCATAGTAAAAGTTGTTCAGTTGGATGGTCTCGAGCACCCCATGAAGTAGGTACCTAGGTACGCATTTTAATTAACCTGTATTAATAATTGTGATAAACCGATAACTTCTTTATTACCTACTCGTATATATGTAAGTAGCATGCAAATTCCGATAGAAAAAAAAACATGTTTAATAGTTCGTTGGATCGGATCGGACGGGCGATCTTGATAAGCAGTACGATTTGCATACTTTACGCTATTAGGTAAGTACTTCAAAATTATGGTCAAGCTAATTTTATGACGTATTTCGTACCCTTGACAACCTAAGGTAAAATTGATCGTAAAAACTTAAATAAACTTCTCATGGATAAAAGCCCAAAAAAAAGGAAAATAATCCGGAATTCCGAATCGGAATTGTTATTTAATGCCTCCGTAGTTCCGAATGGAATTCTGGAGGGAGAAGTCCATACGAAATCGTAATCCTGATTTGGAATTCCGTTGTGTGTGGCAGGCGTAAGAGATGTCTAACCTCCTCTCCAGTAAGAAGCTGTTTTACCCTACTGTGGCAATCTGCAGGGTATATACTTAAATACGTTACAGAACCCAGCGAGCTTCAGACCATCAAACTCAAAATAAAGTATCAAAATAATATATGGAACAGGAGTGCGATTTAACATAACATAACATAAATATTCTTTATTTGCACACCAAAAAAATACAGCACCAAAAACAGAATGAAAAGAACGTAAGGGTACAAATGGCGGTCGTATCACTAAAAGCGATTTTTGAATCTCATTCGCTGAGTTCAGCAGTTGGAAACGTCAAAATTACTGTGGAGATACGCATCTTTCTACTGCTGATTTGACTTTCAAAAATCGCACTCCTGAAGTATGATGTTTGAAAGTCAAATCAGCAGTAGAAAGATGCACGTCTCCAAAGTAATATTGACATTTTCAACTGCTGAACTCAGCGAATGAGATTCAAAAATCGCACTCCTGGCGATATTTTTCGATTTCAATCCTATTTTAGTGAAAATTGTTCAATTTGATAGTCTGAATCAGAAGCACCCCTTTATTATGTAACGCATTAAAGTTTATACTCTGTATATTCTAATTTACCTTTTTATCATGCTGCGAAATATTTCTTAAACGTATATTTTAATCAAATCTAATAAACTTTAAGATAAAACGTGATACCAATTTGCTTGACCGAACTGACAGACATAACTTCTAAGCTGACCAAACCTAATTGCATAGTAAACGACATGCGCATAATAAATTGAGTTTTGAACATTCGTGTCTGTATACCAATAAAACTAGTTAAGTCCCAACCCCAATGGGAAGTTGCAATCGATACTTTGAACGAGCGCGGCTACGGCTGTCTGAATACCTAAAACTATGTTGGACAGTCACGTACATCATACTTAATGACACCGAAAATATACCGAATTTCCGCATGAGAAAATCTGAAGTGGATGGACCCAATCCGCTAGGCAACTTGGGAACCCAATAAATTGAATAACGAAACTGAAGGATCATATAATTTATAAATAAAATAAAATTAATAAATAACGCTCACAGGCACATACATTGTAATGATCCCAAGAAAGCACTATTTATAGGCTGTTTATTATGGAAACCATACAACAACGGCACAAACATATAAACAAAACTAAAATGGATTTATAATTCTAGTTACGTGAAGTTCGGTGGATTTTTAGATCTCCCTAGATTCCCTAATTAAATGGGAACCCAATAAATTAAATCACGAAACCGAAGAATCATACAATTTATGAATGTAAATAAAGCTAAAATGGATTTATAGTTCTAGTTACGTGAAATTCGGTAGATTTTTAGATCTTCCTAGATAGCATAGCATAGCATATGCTCACGACTATATTCCCCGAGGGGGTAGTCAGAGATATTCTGAAACCTCATAATATCCACGTTTCACTAGTAGTACCAGGATACCCAGATCCCCCTAGATTCCCTAATTAAATTACATCTCACATTAATCAATTTATATCAGGAAACAAAGTCCCATACACAAGCATTACAAAGGTATAGCTAATCATAAATAAACATTAAGTATAATTGCTGTTGCAAAGTTGACGAAAAACATTCATACATATAAACTCACGACCGTAATCTCTTTCGGGGTAGTCAGAAACATTGCTGCAACTATCAACATTCTGTTTAAGAATTTAATTGTAATCACAAACATTCATTTAGCAATTTAATTTTCTGGATGGAATGACGATCAAGTAGCGAGAGGTGGCTAGCCTTTCATAAACACTGCATAAGAAACCTTTAAATCCGGTAGTCGCCTCTTAGCCTTATTCTCTAAGCTTCTTAGCACACCCACGGGAAGAATGTGGGTGGTCCCACGCGGGGTCCAGCGGGAATCACACAGCTAAAATGTAACACCATTAATGTCTCGTAACTCGTGATACACTATGAACCACTTTCAATGCTAACAAGCAATTAAATCACACTCTTATTACCACAATTTACTTTCAAGCTACAAATCTCTGTCAATCAATCCGAAAGAAGCCTTTACAAACACTCGCGCTCGAACATTAAAACACCGCAAAAACCACACCGCAAGTGGGTCGTGCCGCGTGCCGTGCACTTCAAATTCCGACAACGCGTGATTAACGTCGAGTTAAGAGGCTTGGACGACTGATCCACTTTTGTGTTGGACTGTCCTCTCACACGAAGCGGACGGACGGACGGACGGACGGTGTGTAACTTGAAACTTGCTTGTTCATTAGCCTCGTATTAGCGACAGATTGGGTTGCAGTCTTGCAGTTCTGTTGCTTTACGTAGAGTTTTTGTTTAGTTAGAAGCTTGAACAGAGAGAAAGTTCCGTTTTGAAAGCTAACGTAAATTGAAACTAACTAAATATGTTTATTCTAACTTCTTATGTATTTACATGACCTGTAAGCTCACATACACAGAGGAAATAACATAGCTGTATTGTTTTTATAATTTAGATTGTAGTTGATTTTTCACACTGTCTAGAAGTTTATGCACGTAAAGTCATCCAGTCCAATCATCATCATTGGTCTACAATACGTCCCACTACAAGACACAGCCCTACCCTAAGGGAGGGTGTATGGGCAATTGGGCATCCAGTCCAGAAATACCTAACAATTTAACTCATATCATTATGAAGAAGCAATCAGAAAAAACGAAGAAGACAGGACTGGACTGGTACTGGAAATAATGTTGAAACTAGGAGCTTTTACCAACATAACAAGTGTCTTTGAGGTTGAATAGCGATAACTGTCGTATCAAGGCCATTTCCATCAAAGCCGCAGACAATGAGAAATTTTATTGGCATCTGAAAGAAAGCATAAAACACGTAGTCTATAGCGCATGCGGTCGCTACTGGACTGAACTTTATTATGTCAGGGTTGCCATTACTCGTCGCGTCGGCCACGGACCCTTCGCTTTATGTATTGTTGATCAGTGAGGACCACTATAAAATCGAACTTGCCGATCAACTATCGATATTGGATGGGATCCAATAAAATAAAATGTTTTGAGAAATGTTTTTTAATTTGTTTGGAATCAAAAATATACAGGGTGAAATTGATATAATTGGCATCCTTTTAAACTAAGAGTCTACCCATCAAACACTTTTACTATGGGAGCAAACCGATCGGAGTAAAAAAAAACAGCATACATTTGAGTCGAGTAGACATTGCAGTTTAGTATGGGACAGCTGATTTTTTAGTTGCTCCGATCGGTTTGCTCCCATAATAAAAGTTGTTCAGTTTGATGGGTAGACTCTTAGTTTATAAAAGGATGCTAATGATATCAATTTCACCCTGTATAATTTAGGGCAGCACTGGAGGCTCGGTACTCGGTACCCCCTTAAAACTACAAGTCAACTATTAATTTTAATACTTGATCCATACTAGTTCAATTGATTATCAAAATGATTATCCATACTATACTAGTTAAATTTATTAGAGGTACTTGCACAAAATACATTACAAATCGTGGTGTCTACCTTGAGGTGTCAATACAGTGCAATGACATCATGGTTGACGTCACTTCAAAGGTTTCTTTTTGTGTCTGGCTTTTTGCCATGTTTCGATGATTTCTTTTTTGCTTTTTCAATTCAATTTCTTTTCTTTTTCAATTTTTTCAACCTTGAACATAAAAATAATTTTGATTAACCATTTGTTACGTATATTCCTCAATCACATTTTCTATAAAAAATTGTCCATGAATGTTCACAAGCACAACTAATTTACCGCATGACCCCGGATTATTGCGATAATGGAGGTACGGACTCTAGCACGGCCTCCTGGCACATGTTTGCATGCTCCCACTTGGGTTTGACAAAATATGTGAATAGGAAAGACGACACTTTTTTAACGGTCACAGTCCCACTATACATTTCTCTCCTATAAACCAGGGTCAACAGCAGCATCCACTCACAATACTAGACAATGAAGTCTAGCGAGTCCGGGGGATGACTATAATCTGCCTTGGAACTCGCAATGACTATAGGAGTTGGGAAAATTAACATCCGAGTCCCCTCTATTGCAAACTGGACACAGCAATAAAAGAAAAGCAACACCAGAATACTTCAAGAAGGAACTGATGAAGGATGACCTTCCACTCTCACTCAAGAGCAAACTCATCGACATGTTGTGTATTCTGCCCATCCTAACTTATGGTGCTCAAACTTGGTCATTAATGAAGGTTCAAAAGTTCAAACTGCAGGTTTGTCAAAGAGCTATGGAGTGCAGTATACTAATAGGTGTAAAACGGACAGACCGTATCCGAAACACAACACTGCGCTCCAAAACTCAAATAACTGACATGACGTAGGGGAAAAGTCAGCAAAACTAAAGTGGAACTGGGCTGGGCATATTTGCAGAATGCACACTGAGCGCCTCTCATCACCTCAAGCATGAGTGGCGGGACGTAACACCGTACAGAGAGACGTGGAATGGTTTGGGAGAGACCTTTGCCCAGCAGTGGGATAAAACAGGTTAAAAAAAATCGTTAAACACAGCAGAACACCAGTGCGTTGTAAAGCATTAAATACAATTACGTGTATTGTTGCTACATTAGCATGTTTCGGATCGTCTAGTACTTGATTACGAAATTTATAAACAACAAATCGGTTTCCAGCAAAACTTTCCGTACGTTCAAAGTGCCCACTTCAAACTTACAAGTTCTCTAAAGAAAAGATACGAATTGATACGATATCAAATAACAACGCCCGTAGAAAGTATAGTGACCTAGAAATGAAGTTGCGAGTTGTTATCGAGTAAGTGTAGATAATACACCTACTTGTAGGTAAGTACTGCTATTGATATAAAGTACTTGTAATAATAGACATAACCCACACGTGAGTGTGAGAATGTGCTCCAGTTATTAATAGAATTAACTGACGCTATGCACATAATAAAATAGGCATACCACAAAGGTATAGCTACCTATATGTATCAACTTGTATTTCAATGAAGTTATATCTTATTTAGAAGTGTTTCCTTGTCGGTGGAGTATTCGCTAGTCCTATCTCTTCTCTGTAAGTGTCTTGATTCTTTAATACAACTCGATAAAAAATATTGTTTTCACTTACTTTATGATATACAGGGTCCTTCTTAAAATGCTGACATTTTTTAAGGGGATGATCAGACCATCAAACTGGACGTTTTTCTCTATGGGAGCAACATCGAAATCGAGAAAAAAAATCAGCTGTCCCATACATTTTGTTCGAGTAGGTCTGCAGTTTTGTATGGGCGAGCCGATTTTTTTTTTCGCGATTTCGATATTGGTCCCATAGAGAAAGTTGTTCAGTTTGATGGTCTGATCATCCCCTTAAAAAAGTGTCAGCATATTAAGAAGGACCCTATATAAAATAACCCTATCTATTTCTATTTGTCTATTTAGGCCTTCCACTGCCTCTTTTATCCTCTATTTTTATTTCTCAAATAGTGCTTAGTCATCAAAGTATTGATTTCATAATATTTTATATACCTACTAGCGGCCCGTCCCGGCTTCGCACGGGTGGACGTCTAATCTTTTCTAGCAATAAATATAGCCTATGTTACTCAGGGAGAATGCAGCTTTCTAATGGTGAAAGAATTTTTTTAAATCGGCCCAGTAATTTTTGAGCCTATTCATTACAAACATACAAACATACAAAAATAGGTACAAATCTTTCCTCTTTATAATATTAGTGTAGATAAAATAACTCTATCGTGGCCTTCCACTGCCTCTTTTCCCCTCTATTTTTATTTCTCAAATAGAGTGCTTGATCATCAAGGTATTGATTTCAGAATATTTTATTTTATACCTTTCTTTAACTATTCCCATAAAACTGTTAAAAGACAGTTTTTCTCCGATTGATGTGAGACCAAACTTGAGTAGATCTATTAGGTAATATCTCGTTATATACCTACAACAAGAAAAAAAAAGACTGACTTTTTATTAAAAACGATTATTATAAGTCAAAGTGTTATACACTTTTTTGTCAAACTAATACGTAGTTTTTTATGTACTAACAAAAACGAACTAGTTTTGACAACCTTGTGGGAACCGGTACTCCATTTGAAGCAATAATAGCGAGAAGAAAAAAGCCATTAAGAAATTGAAGGGCAGACTAGAATAGGGCCATTGTCCATCCCATCGCACGATACGTCGTGATAAAGAAATAATTAGAAGATTTAATCACAGTTGGATTGCAAATAGAAATGTTAGTAACACGAATTCACTCGTAAAGATATTCTATGGTCTTTTAAGAAGATTTAGAAATTAATCTCTGTGTTGGTTTGTCTGTTCGTCAGATGTTCGTTAAAATGTATAGTTTCAATGCTAGCAAAAAACAAATAACAAAATAACGAAATATGACAAACCACAGGTAAAAGCGCACTCGGACGCTCTGCAAGGTCTGTCTTGGAAAAAGCATTAGGTATAACCAATAACCATTTGTATTGCTCCTGAAATACTTCTTTTTCTCAAATAGATCCCAAAAAGCCGCTCTTTTGTGCGAAATCTTGGCACAATAATAATACGGTTCAAAAAGTTACAATTTATTTCACGACGAATACTAGTCGAGTAATTTTTCTTCTTGCTATTAAACATACATATCAAAATAGTTCGACGACTCGTTAGTTCAGTCGCGACACGCGAGTCGGTAGTGAGTGTTTTTTAGGGTTCCGTACCCAAAGGGTGAAAACGGAACCCTATTACTAAGCCTACGTTGTCCGTCCGTCCGTCCGGCCGTCTATCCGTCGTCCGTCCGTCTGTCCGTCCGTCCGTCTGTCCTACCTATTTAGGGTTGTAACTTTTGAACCGTAATAGCTAGATAGTTGAAATTTTCTCAAATGATACTTTATTACGGCGGGTTTGTTAACAAATAATAAAAATTTCAGAAAGTTAATAATTAAGGGGGGTTCTCAACAAGAAACTAGTTTTTATTAACGTTTTTTCTTCACGCTCTATCGTTAAAACGGTAATACATACAAGCGTCAAACTTAGTGTGATTATAGAACAAACTCTACAGAATAACAACAAATACTAAAAACCGGCCAAGTGTGAGTCGGTCTTGCGCTGAAGGTCCCGGACAAAAAAAGTTAATAATGTTGTGTTCTGTGGTTGTGTGGTACGGAACCCTCGGTGCGCGAGTAACCCGCCTCGCACTTGACCACTTTTATTCTGTTCTTGTTCTTGCTGTTTTCTATTGATGCCGAAGACTAGACGCCATTAAGCCTGAATATGAGTCTTGCATTTAAAAAAAACTGCAATTCAAAAAACTAGTTTGAAATTTTACTCAAAACTGTGAATCAGTATTTCAAAGAAAATAATTATCTTACAATTTCGAACCCTGCCAATCGGAAATACATAATCTTCGTGAAAATGCCCAAGATAATATTTATTTAGTCAGTCTTTCTGCAAAACCATTGCTAACTAAATAATTAATGAGTCACATAAACTCAAAATAAATTAGCTTCTATTTTAAACAGCGCGTCTCTCCGCTTCATTACAAAGACTGCTTCATCTTTATCTACAAAGGAATTTGTCTCTAGATAGAGATCGCCAGAAATCGCTCCTTTAATCACCTTTTTGTGCAAACTATTGTTCACAGGAATACAATTGACAGAGATGGAAATTGCTGATTATTTTTACTTCGTTCCGGGTTCTATTTAGCTCAAATATTCATTGCGTCATCTGAGTATTATTATACTATGTTCAGTTGCTGAGACAAATTGATTAGAACTATGCAAATAAACTGCAGACACTACCGATACTGTATACTGACATGCTCTCTGTCGTTGCGCTTCTGCTGGACAGTGAGCTTAAAAGAAAATGAGTTCTTCAATCGATTCCTTTTATTCCCTGCAAAATATCTGTCTTACCAAAAACCCTTCACAAGTGACAATCCAAAACAAAAACGTCAATAAAAACACATCCTTCTAAATATCTAAAAGCTACGGCGGCCAGTGTCGGCGACACTCTCAAACGGGGAAGACAAACATCGTGAGGAAACCTACATACGCTGATGAAGAAATTTCGATTCGTATGTGAAGTCGCGTGGTGGACTAACGCCCACACACCCTCCCTGAGGATTGGCCTGTGCCTGCCTGTTGTCTTTCCAATACTTGACCACATTTATTCTTCGTAGCTTAACTAGTAGGTTTAACAACGACTATACAGAATCCTGGGATACCTTTTTCTATGAGAACAATATCGAATAAAATATCGAAATATAAAATATGTTTGTGTAACTATAATCTTTATGTATTATCACAGAGAACTATAATTATTAAGGCAAATAAAGAATTATTCTTTTTCATTATATTCTTCGTAAATGAGAAAATCGAGACCAAGAAAGGCACTCCTTTCTATAAAATACTAAAACGTAATCTCCAATGGGTTATAGTAAGTAGTGAAACTAGTAATTGCCTATATTTTATTACATCTTGTCGCAAATAATCCATCAATATTAATTTGGATGTAACCTTGGCTCTGGTCCAATTAAATACGAACCAAGCAACTTGTTTTCGTAATTGGATGAAGGATATCAGGATACACAAATAAATATAAACCAATTTTGCGAGCTTCCTAATTTGACCGTCTTTTTTGTTGGCATCTTTCCTGATTTGCCTAATATTACACATAATTAGAATGTCGAATCAATCAGTTTATACGGGCACTGCACACAGTTTCATTTATACTTCAAAGGGGAATTATACTCATGATATTGAACAACTTGCCTCAAGGAATCAAAAGGAAATTAGAAAGAAGAAAATTCTAACTTTATCGATTAGCCGCTATATAGTGTTCGACTTAGTATCATCATCATCATCATCATCTCAGCCGATGGACGTCCACTGCTGGACATAGGCCTCCCCCAAGGATCGTCATAACGACCGGTCCTGCGCTGCCCTCATCCAATGTTTCCCCGCCGCCTTCACCAGGTCATCGGTCCACCGTGTGAGGGGCCTACCCACGCTGCGCTTTCCGGTACGCAGTCGCCACTCGAGAACTTTTCGGCCCCACCGGCCATCGGTTCTGCGAGCAATGTGCCCCGCCCACTGCCACTTACGTTTAGCAATTCTTTGGGCTATGTCAGTTACTCTGGTTCTTCTGCGGATCTCTTCATTTCTGATTCGAGCTCGCAGGGAAACTCCGAGCATAGCCCTCTCCATTGCCCTTTGAGCGACTTAGTTTAGCACCAACCAATCCGAATATACCCAGCGTAAGAGGTGCCTAATCTTTTCATTCATCGTCAACATCTCAGATGCACTTACCGTGTGGATAACTGAAGAGTCACTGTCTCCATCCCCTTCGGACCCTTGATCGAAGAGGTTTCCCGTTCCATCAGGTTCAGGAGAGTATAAGGATTATTATTATTAAGTAGAAGGATTGCATCTGTGCTTAGCACTCTCTTAGACCCGTATTCTATGTAATTGTAAACGTCCTCGACTCGAGGAATTTCCTCCCTCGAGTCGAGTAAGAGTAAAGGAAAGAAACGTCAATCCTAATTCCTTGGAGGAAACTCGAGATTATGACTGAGAATAGAGATTTGGAAGATGAGTCAAGGCGTTTTGAACTGAGTTTGAGTCGAGGAAAAGTTCAAGAAAGCGACTGAGAATGTGCTATACAGGTGCAAATAACTGAAATACAGGGTGTAAATTAAAATAGGACAGCTACTTAAAGAGGTGCTTCAGACCATCAAACTGAACAACTTTTTCTATGGGACCAATATCGAAATCACGAAAAAAAAATCTGCTGTCCCATACATTTCAGTCGAGTTATGTTTGCAGTTTTGTATGGGAGAGCGGATTTTTTTTTTTGCGATTTCGATATTGGTCCCATAGAGAAAGTTGTTCAGTTTGATGGTCTGAAGCACCCCTTTAAGTAGCTGTCCCATTTTATTGTACACCCTGTATAGCCTGCGTGCCTGATTGCTTTTGTAATCAAACAGTCGCTGTAGTAGACATAGAAAAACCAAAGACCAATCGACTACGAGCGTATCACATTGAAGAAATACTCGTACATCCTAAGCATACTCATAAATCGACTGTCTTACTACTAACCTTTCTAAAACAACACAAGAGAAAAGCCTACCACTTAACAACCACAAACAATGAATAATTGAATTAACCACACTTGCTCTACTGCCCACTATATTTACGTATTAATTAAGTCAGAACTTCCTGATTAACGTGTGTGTTAGAATATAAGTGCTAGAGACCAAGTCCACCTACGCGGTCCATTGGAGTCTTGGTTAGTCTTGGACCATTGAGTTAGAAAGTTACGTAAAGTTTATAGATGTTATGAAGTTGTTAATTGATGTTTTGACACTTTTGACTGAATTTCTAGTGGAAGAGTCATGGAATCTTATTGAGATTTCAATTAACTGTATTTAACGAGAACTACATAAAAACCAGCACCTCTACCCGCACATTCGAACTTCGCAATTGCGTGAACGTTTTCGTTCCAATGTCGACTCTATTACAATGAAGTGCAGACCGAAACAGTGGCGATATATCGAACATCGAAAGTCCGGGTACAGGGCCAGTTCCGTGAATGACTGACTGATAAAAACCACTGAAGATAACATGTCATTTGGAACTGTTTGGAATACAGATTCTCTACAAAGATTCTGCATAGGATGAGGAAGTAAAAGCAAGTGTTTTCATAATTAAACAAAAATATCGGGAATAGTACGGGAAGTATGGAAAACATGAATTTTGTATTGTGTCGTCATAAAATCAAATGTGTTTTAGTATGTCGATTCAAGAAAATACTTCTGTCATAAAAGGAAGTACTAATGTTCGTACAATTGATGGCCTTTTAGCTGAGCATACCCTATCTCATATTCCTATAAACCAGGGTTGACAGTGACAACCTCTCACAACAGGCCAAGCTGGCTCGAGGGATGACCAATCTGTCAATGAATTTAATCAGAGAAGATGGGAGGAGTAGGACAATCAATGGGATAGATTGCTGGTACTTAAGCCATTGTCTGGTGCCTTGTCTCAAAATATTTATATTTTCATCAGCTCAGATGGTTAAAATAAGCTCAGAAAATTATTCAGGTGATTAAAGAAATCTATCGCATTAATTTTAGTCTATGTAACCATGATAGTACCTACTGGATCTACTTAAGTACTTAAAGGATCTTAAGAAGCGATCAAGACAGCCACTTAATTACAGAACTATGTATCTTAAGTGTTCCAACATAAGTTCCTATGTCCTTTTAAATTCTTATCCGTGTACATATCTCAAAGCTCAACCTGTTCCAGTTTCCAAATTAGGAAACTTGCTTTTATTTAGCTAAATATAAATTGTTTGTTCAATCTCTATGTAATGCTATGTATTTATTGGGTATGAACATTCTAAGCAGCTAATAGCAATGACACTACCAGCAATATAAATGTTCAAAGATTTATTTAGCTTTTACTATACAACACAAGATGTAACAAAACATATTAGTTATATTTTAAGGAGTGTTTTAGACCATCATCATACTGAACAACTTTCAGTATCGTCGTAAAAAAAATCTGCTGTCCCACACATTTGAGTCTAGTACCTAGGTATACTTTAAATTTAGAAGCGCTAGCATGCTCATGGATACATTTTTAAAGATCTTGCTGTTTTCGTAGTAAGTGAGTTCAGAATATTTTAAATTATGCAAACAAATTAGGTACTTAATATTTTGAAAAAATATTGTATGCTATGTTGAATTGAAACCTTGATAATTTAAATTCGATTCTGCTCTCGATTCTAAACAGTTTTGCGTTTAATCATGAACACGTTGTATAGAGCATGCAGAGACGCACTAAGAAAGGATTTATTGAAAAACAACCCTTCTTCATCAAAGGGACTGTTGCAGTTTTTCGTAAATCCACACGGACAAAGTCGCGGGCTGATTACTATGAGAAATAATGTAACATTTGCGCCATAGTTTTTACAAAGAGGCACTAAGTAGGTACTACATTCGACAGCAAATATTATGTTTTTTCCTCAAATATTAATTAACTGACAAACTTTACAAAAACAAGTTTTCTTAGTATGTAGGTACTTATTTTGAAAGTTCGATGAACCCTGATTCACTTGTCACGATCCGATCTTCGGGTTACGTACGAATTCTTTGGCAGAGTCGCGCCGATAGTTTTTTGTTGCTAACTGTACTTTTAGAGAGATAAGTGTCCGATTTTCTTCGATAAAAAGCTAATCTATAAGTACCTAGCTTAAAAGCTTATATAGGCTGTTGAGAGTCAATATCAACGGTGTTTAACCAGCCCGTGATGATAGCTTAGTAGTAGTGAACCTGGCTGCTAATCCAAGGATTACGGGTTCAAATACGTTGATACGCGTAATATTTGTATGATGAATATTAGTATTAGTATTATTTTGTGGCGCGCCCTGGTCTCTGCCTACCCCACTGGGAAAGAGGCGTGACGTTATAGATAGATAGATAGAATATTAGTAGGTATTTGTGGGTACCCGAGTCATGGATGTTTTGTATCTATTTTAAATGTGTTCTATATGATTGTCTAGTTATAATAGTACAAGCTAGATTCTGGACCTTAAATGGGATTAGAATAATCTGTGTGACTATTTATGGAAAAGATAATAAAAACAATTCTTTACCATTTTGCATTCGACGATATGTCCTTACCTGACAGTTGTTTCAATATTGTAATAAAAGTTTTTAAAAAATAAAAAAGTTTTTTCATCATCTATCTATGTATATCTAATAAAGGAAAATAAAATACAGACTGTATAATTATCACAGTCACATTTCGGAATGCAATCGGCGCGATCTAGCAACTAAATTGGAGCTAGACTGTACTTTCTAGTTTGAATATAGACTAACGAACTAGTAATGTAGGTAATCAATAAATTATCAACTAGGTAGCTTTGTCTTAGCATAATGTCATCATCTAATTAAATTACAAAAAAAAAGAAGCTCGAGACCTTTTTGTTTCTACGAAACAATCAGAAATTACATAAATTAATTACAGAACATAATCAAATTAATAATGTACACAATGTAGTCCAGTTTGTTATAAAACACCTAATTTTGTTGCTTTAAAACACGTAAGTCTTTTTACAATCACGCTCACTTTTTTTTTTCTTAGAATAAATAGTGAGGGAATTTTCCACATGACTGTACGTTTGACGGCCAATAGTCCATGATTGTTGACGTAATAATTATTGCTACGTATTTGAAAAAAAATCGCTAAGTGCGTGACCAGTTCTCGAATGAAGGGTTCTGTCTACATACCTACTCTACTCTCTGTAGGTATTATTAATTTACTATCGAAAAGCATCGAAAACTTTGTACATAGTTCATCATCATCAACTCATCAGATAAACGTCCACTGCTGGACATAGGCCTCCCCCAAGGATCGCCACCACGACTGGTTATGCACTGCCCTTATCCAACGGATGCCCGCTACCTTCACCAGGTTGTCGGTCCACCCAACCCACGCTGTGCTTTCCGGTACGCGGTCGCCCTAGTTATAATACTTCAGTTACTTTACTACAGTGATACTACTAAAAACAAATCAGAAACTAAATCATTAAGAGGGCTATCGGATTCCAGTGGCGCCCTCATCACATTAATAAAGATTTCTCAATAAAGAAAGCCTAAATTAAAAAAGTGCTCAATTGACAAACTACAAAAGCCTTCAAGCTATTTTCATAGAATACTTTTATAGGTTTTTTTTAAAGGTCGAAACATACACATTTTGAAAAAAGAATTCGCTTTTGTTTTTATTCGAAACTGTCTACAAGTGGAATGTTTAGAACCTATAAAAGTATTCTATAACAATGGCTTGAAGGCTTTTGTAGTTTGTCAATTGAGCACTTTTTTAATGTAGGCTTTCTTTATTGAGAAATCTTTATTAATGTGATGAGGGCGGCACCGGACTCCGACAGCCCTCTTAAGCATGCTCGAATTTATTATTATTATTTCTACCAACTATAAACAATTATTTATTAAGTATCACGTCATTTGCTTGGCTTGTTTCTTATCTTTAAAAACTTCTTGAACAGAATTGCAGAACAAGTCTGGATGGGACATCTGGATGTCACATAAAAAAAGTGCTGTGTTTGATGGCTATATCCGTGGAACCCTAGAACAAATACAATTTTCCCGCTTACATTATCACATATTTATTTTTAATGTGAGAATTTCTCAGTTTACCAGTTCCCTGCTGTACTTACTTTTTTTGTTTTACTCACGCAAAAAATCATGACGAATCCGTTTAATTTACCGCTTTTTTACTCAGAAGCTTGTTTATTTCAGTATTACTGCAACTATAGATGGGTGAAGTATAATTCGTTCGAATCGGTCGGTATATCATTAAGCAGATTGTTATAAAAGTGCATTTGAATAATCCAAATAGAGTTTCTATCTCTGACTGTGACTACCCCCTTGGGGAATATAGTCGTGAGCATATGCATGCAAATAGAGTTTCTAGCCAGCTGATTATTTGATTAGGTATTCGGTTGAAGATTTTTCGACATTAATTTGCTCATCACGCTTGGTACTAAATCCGGTTTTTACTCTACAACGTGTTAATGAATTAGCGCAAAACCTCATACACCCCAACTGATTTATAACAAAATAATTAGATTGCAACAATAATTTCATTATTTTGATACTTAAAATTTAAAGTTATTCGCATTTTAAGTTTTGAGGCAAAAATGATTTGTTATCATTTCAGCACTGAAAGAAAGCGCTAACGTACTCATGGATACATTTTTATAGTCTTGTTTTGGTAGTAAGTAGGGTGAGTGTGCCCGTGCGGTGGGTTGTCACCGGGTTTAGTAAATTTTAAATTAAAAAAAAAATATTTAATATTTTGAAAAAAAATTACCTATGTTGAAACCGTGATAATTCGATTCTGCTCTCGATTATAAGCAAACTACTTTCTAGTTTTGCGTTAATTCATTAACACGTTGTATATGTAATTATAGTCTTTTCTTCAAGATTTAGCCTAACCAATTAAAGAAAATAGTCGTGAACTTACATTATAAATATTTAGAATGAGGTGTCACTACTGTTTCATTAGTTTATTCAGCCCTAACTAAAAGCAAAAGCATTTAAAATCAGTTCGCAGTAACCTTTTAAAATGCAACTGTAACAACAAGTGTTAAAATTCCATTCCATTGTAAAAACAAATAACTCGGACAGCAAGGCAAGGTTGAAGATTGTTCTCACAAATACAAAGACCGCCCAGCCAGTGCCGGCCGAGTAATATTGACTTAGTTTATAATAACTGTGGCCGTGATTGTAAGATACTTAGATAAGGAAAAGTGCTTGTAGATGTAGTGTAAAGTTAACAATAGAAAATAATGTTTGCATGTCTGTGAATATGCGGCATGTGTTGATAATACCCACATACTGTTCAATATGAAATAATAGAAACGACACCATTATCTAGATTCTAGATACTCTTTCTTATATCGTGGTCTAGTGTGTCAGTAGTTCGTTCGTTAATGAGACCTTTTCAAGAAAATCTGTAGATGGCAATATTAAAACTATAAAAAACCTGTCACTTTGACGGTAAAAATGTTTCATCCATCATCATCCATTCATCATCATCTTGACAGCAACACAGAGTTGCCAATGGAAAAACTTTTCACTACCAATAAATACGCAATAACCCCTAAAATACTATTTTATTGTACACACGGCGACAGATCAACCTACCCATAGTTCGACCTTATGTCCATGAACATAGAGTTCAAGTTCAAGTTGGGTCGGTTGATCTGTCGCCGTGTGTACATAAACGACACAAAAAGTACGGGCTGCACAAAAAGTAGATCAATTCAAAGTAGCAAAATGTCCTTTAGATTAAAATTATAACCATGAAAAAAAATATTAATTACATAATAAAAAAATTGCTCCCTAAAATTAGGGAACAGAAAAACACGGAACATTTTCGATCTGACATGACAGCTAAGTTTTTTTGTTGATCCAGTGTCTTCGAACATTTTTTTTTTAATTATTACGCCTTATTGACCAAGCTTTGTACTCAACGTTACTCAATAGAGCCAAAGCGTTTTCTTTCGTCTAGTATCTGTAGTTCGATAATTAGTTCGAGCCCGAACTTTTGAGACTTTTTTGCTTCAGTAATTCAGGAGGGAAACGTGTAATTTCTCTGAGTTTAGACCCGAACTGTTACCGAACTATCACATTCTTTTTCTCAGACGGTCAGCCTCAAAAAAATACGCTTTACAACTATATAACAGGACAATTCAATTATTACGGCTTAATTTTTTCGATGCTAATCATTAAACATTACTTGTACCACAGCAATCCTACACTAAGCACACCTAACAAAGCAATGTAAATTAATAAAACCTACACACGAATGTTTTCTCTGAACTCCTTCGTCACTTTTATCTGCGGAAATTGCGTAAATAAACTATTTACAATCCAAATGTTAGCGACATGATGATAATTCGTGATATAATGCCTCCATAAAAAGGCACATGCATTCATTAGGCCGGTTTTTGTGTAAGTTCGTTTTATATCAGAATAGAATAAAATATTCCGGTTCCTGACAGTACATTTTTTTCGATATTGAAATTGATGAATGAATGACTCATAGAGAAAATTAATTGTTCAGTTTGATGGTCTGATCCAAAGAATATATTTAATCCTGACGTCTGATCATCTCCTTAAAACCGTTAACATTAAGAACTCTGTATTATTATACAGAATCAGGTATAGTATCAGAAAGGTGTGACCATAGGCATTTAAAAGAATACCTACTTCAAAATCGTCTTAAAATTCTGTTGGAACATTGTAAAGACATAGTTACGTGAGTGATCTTAAACGCTAGGTTTAATTAACACCTATTGCATATTTACATGCAATTTACACGGTTCAATGACCCATGTATCCATAGCAATTGTGTGGTGAAAGGTGATCCATCATCTACATAGTTGAGGTGACCCGTTAATTTGAGTGAAGGTGATTGTAAGGTTACGTTTAATTTAAAAATTTGATTTAATTTAATTTAGTTTGAAAATTTTAACCATACTTAAAGGAACGTATACCTATACTACGTGACCCATTTTTTTAATCCCCTCGGTGACCACGCGTAGTACATGCCAAGACACTCCCCGCCCTCTCCCTCTTTAGTTTCCACGTAATAATTTATATGGTTTTAAATAATTTTTTGCAAACAGAAAGTTACACAAAAAAATGTTGGCTCATATTTTGTCTTTGATAAAAATAAAAAACAAAGGTCATACGTAGTATAGTTCGTTCAAATGTGCGAAGCCGGGACAATAGATATGAATAACATGAAAAAGCACGAGATTTCCCTAGAGGATATTGACTATTTGACGAAAACCTAAGCTTATAGCCTAAACCTGTCGTGGATAGTGGATACGCAGTACGCACGAATTAAACTATTTGGGAAGTAATTATTTAAGTACCTATACTTATTTATTATTCTTCAATTTGAAGGGTAAACAGTACTCCTAAAAGTTACCTGAATTGAATATAATTTTTTAATAGTTTCTGGTTGTCTATCCCTCAAAAAAGATAAGATTACATCCAAGTAACATATTTCATTCAAGAACCTAAAGCAAGTGCAAACACTGCATTATGCAACCCGACACCACGTGTTATCTAGCCCAAAACAGGTTAATGCACTTACTGGGATGCGTCTTGCAATCTGGTGCATTTGTACAAATATTTACTTGGCGTGAGGTGAGAATGAGATACACCAGTTCGGTTTCTGTTTGGACAGTGAAGAAATATTACAATAACTGATGTTAGTAACCCCTTGCAGTTGGGTAATAGAGTGCTTCCAGCTTTGATGATTAAAATCCGACTTCAAACTCGCCTCTTCGCGTATGTTTCGTAAATTATCTTATAAACTAAATGTCGACCGACGACATACGGTAACCCTATTCTAGACGGTCAAGATCCGACTGATCAACGCAGGATGGAAGTATTATAACGTATAATGGAAGGGAGTGGCTGCAAGAAGTACACATGACCAAGCAAGGGGCGTGTACATTAGGCTAGGAGAAGCTCGCTTCTGCAAGATGGTGCTACAATCTGCGCAAGAGGAAAGGGAGTAGATGCAAGAAGCACATAAGCCCGAGCAAAGGGTAAGTATTAGCTTAAAAAAGGTTTGCCTCTTCCGGATGACGCACGATCTGCGCAAGATGAAAAGGAGTTGATGCAAGAAGCACACATGACCGAGCAAGGGGTATGTATTAGCTAAGGAGAGGATTGCCTCTTCTAGATGGCGCGATGATCTGTGCTAGATGGAAGGGAGTGGATGCAAGAAGCACACATGACTGAGCAAGGGGCGTGTATTAGGTTAAGAGAAGCTTGCCTCAGCTATATGGCGCGATGATATGCGCAAGATGGAAGGGAGTGAATGCAAGAAGAACACAGGACCGAGCAAGGGATATTATATTAGCTTAGGAAAGGTTTCCTCTGCCGGATGACGCAACGATCTGCGCAAGATGAAAAGGAATCGATGAAAGAAGCACACATGACCGAGCAAGGGGTGTGTATTTTTTTAGGAGAGGCTTGCCTCAGCTATATGGCGTGACGATATTCGGAAGATGGAACGGAGTTGATGCAAGAAAGGAGGAAGGAAGGACAGGACGAAGCTAGGGACATTATATTAGCTAAGGAAAGGATTGCCTCTTCTAGATGGCGCGATGATCTGTTCTTGATGGAATGGAGTGAATGCAAGAAGGACACAGGACCGAGCAAGGGGCGTGTATTAATTAGCTTAGGAGAAGCGTGTCAGGAGACAGAAGTCCTGTTTTTTAATTTCACGTGTTTTAATTCGCATTCGAATAATGAATAAACATCCTAGATTTTTGACAATAGTATGTAGAGTGAAATAGACTGAAATTAAAATAAAGTACCTCATTAGTAGCATAAGACAGGAAAGAGCGGCATAATTGGGAGGAGGTTTATACCCTGCAGTGGGTGGACAAAAGCTGATGATGATGGTGATGAGTGGGTTAGAGCTGATGGTGATTGTTTTTTGCACGGATTCGTGATATGAATGGATACGAAAGGGTAACTTTTACATACTTGCTAGGGATAAATACGTTTATCCATACTCGTTCCAAGGCATGGCTTCGCGTGGACCTTTTCGCAAAATTACCGGAAAAGTTCTTATTACACTGGACGGATGCCAAACTTCAAAATTTGGAGTGCACCGTAACTTGGGACATGTCCCTAATTAACATAAAGTAAAGTTTTTTATGTACCTTCTTCTTATTAAAGCTGAGTGCGCTTTTAAAAGTAGCTTCTGTGTATAAGACACGTTACTAAGCAAGCAAAATTATATTTTACTCCAGCTGGATACTAATAAGATATACAGGGTGTAAACTTTACAGTTACAGCGTACATTCTTATGTATGCTTCAGAACATCAAACTGAAACAATTTTCACTATGGATGGACCAACATTAAAATTGCGCAAAAAAATCGGTTGTTCTATACATTTGGATCGAGTCACCATTTAAGTTTTCTATGGAACAGCTCAGTTCTTCCATATATTTGGGGCAAGGGTTGCAGATTTTTTTACGAGATTTCAATGTTGATCCAATTGTGAAAGTGGTTCGCTCTGATGGTGTGAAGCACTCCCATTTAAGTTTACATCCTGTATAGTTTTATAAGTATTAAACAATAAGATCTATCTGATCAATGTATTTTTCCATAACTCTTAATAAAAAACACAGTATCTCAAAGCTATTTATAAATCTATCTAAAACCAATTAGAACGTTTTATCGTAACACAAAGTTTTGGTCACGGACGTCATTGAAACAACATTCAGAACGTATTAACTACCTGGAAACCATTTCAACACCTTAGATAAATAACGTTTACACATATCTAAACGATAATTAACCTGGTTACAGATATCTAGAAAAGTTAATAAACGGTTTACTTCATTAAAAGGTGATCAGTTATGGTTGAACATGGTAAGTTAGTGGGTTAGTTACATTATGTTGTGCAATAGGTTATGTTTATCATCATCAGCGTGTAAGAAAAGATTCACCCCCCCCCCCCCCCCCAATTTCACCCTGTATACAGGGATTACAGGGTATAAGGAAAAGTATAATTTAAACCCCATACTCTACCCATAAAACTGAGCAAGCTTTAAAATGGGAGCAAACCTGTCAGCACAAAACAGAACGCATGGAAGAAAACAGCTGTTCAATACTAAACTGCAGCTAGTTGACTTGAAAAAACTGTATGAACGGGACCAACTTTAAGTACTTCCGAAGTACAGAGACACCCGACACAGAAAGAAGAGGATAATAAGAGGGTTTAGAAGTGCAAAGTAGGCGTGGAACGTGTAGCCACAGGTTATGCAATGATTTGCATAACACCATAAGGCGCGCGGTGTGGTGCGAGCGAAAGGGCATGACGGCATGAGTAATTGTAGCAGCGTGAGCGGGAAGATAAGTGGCGACAGCCGTCTCCGAAGCAAGACACTGCTTTGCATTTCTAACCCCTCTTATAATGTTCTGTGATCCCGAGTTCCCAAGTCCCCCTTCATCATTCTGACCCACTATACCTCGAGCGCCTTATTGAAAAACAAAAGATCCAATCAAATAATGTCTTAACGATATTCTGATGTCGATGTCGACGTATAATGATGGTTTATTAAACGATAAATCCCATATTTTAGTATCTCAGCCTACTTTATAGCTTGTGTGATTACCTGGTCGTTGTGGCCTTAATTGCTTTTTTAATCGATTATTTATAATCTCATTGATGACTAAATTTAGTTGATTACATTATTCTGATTCAAGGCATCACAAGATACTCTATCGATAAGGGTAAGTATCGATATTTCAACAACGCTAGACTAGACCTTTAATGACTCATTGACGACTTCATTCCTCATGATGTAGTTTTCGAGAAAAACATTTTGGAACCAATTATAAAACATTCTTTGTCCTTGATAAACATTTTGATGAAGCCGCTCCACGCTACTCAAAAAACCATAATTTACCGTCAAGTGGCAGAAATTACTTTTTTAAGTATACTCACAATCAACAACATTTCTAGAAAAGGTAGGAAGAAAACAAAATTTGTAAACCATTTGGAGATCATGTCATACAAAGCTTAAATATAAAAAAGCGGTCAAGTGCGAGTCGGGCTACTCGCGCACCGTGGGTTCCGTACCACACCACCACAGAACACAACATTATTAACAAAGAAAAAAAACTTTTTTTGTCCGGCACCTTTAGCGCGAGACCGACTCTCACTTGGCCGGTTTTTAGTATTTGTTGTTATTCTGTAGAGTTTTATCTATAATCACACTAAGTTTGACGCTTGTATGTATTACCGTCTTTACGATAGAGCGCGAAGAAAAAACGTTGATAAAAACTAGTTTGTTGTTGAGAACCCCCCTTAATTTTTAACTTTTTGACATTTTTATAAAACGCCGCCGTAATAACGCATAATCTGAGAAAATTTAACGGTTCAAAAGTTACAGCCCTAAATAGGTAGGACAGACGGAGGGACGGACGGACGGACAGACAGACAGACAGACGTACAGACGGACAGACGGACGGACGGACGGACGGACGGACGGACGGACGGACAACGTAGGCTTAGTAATAGGGTCCCGTTTTCACCCTTTGGGTACGGAACCCTAATAACAGGCATTATTTCTCGAGCTATTTGAAAAATACAGAAAAATTTATTTCACGACGAAATGGGCCGCATTTCCTTTGCCTGAATCTGAATCTAATCATCGTTTGATATTTCTTTACATATCACTGCCATTTTCTTAATCAACTTTCATCATCATCTCCAGACAAGGTATCAATTTGTGGACTTGTTCTGCAATTCGCTAGTAAATTTTCACTACCCATTTTTCTTCAGAAACTCCTTTAGTCAAAGTTTCAAATTCAAATGTTCTAAGAACACTCCGGCGCAGGCGCAGGTGTGAACAATGCGGCGATAACACTATCTTTACGCGGGCGACGTGCTTAGATAATGCATGGCGACACATTCTTGTGACTTAAGTGGGTACTTGATTACGTTCTACGGAACCCTTCGGGTAACTGACATACTTCTGATGGCACCAAATTCTGTGTTTACGAAATTATTTTATTTCGTCTTCTAGTATTAGATAGTAATTATCAAAAGGGACTCCAGGTTGTTAGGGTGGACAGTTGCATTAAGTACTTTATTGTGTTGGTGTGACCAACACCGGAAATCGTTGAAAGTTGTTCAGTTTGCCCCTTTCATTAATTTCATTTTCATGAAACCAGAAGCCCAACACTTTTTTTTTCTAGGGTTTACAACCTATTTATGTAGGTATAGTTACCTACCTACACAGTCTAAGGTTGCCGCACCAGACAACATTTAGTACATTTCACTATCACAATGTTGAATGCTTTACGTGCATAGACCTCTAACGACCACGTTTGAGCCCTAAATAATAGCCATTCGTTTCTCCACGCCTATACAATTTAAATAATCAATTTTAACTTAATATACGAAGTGTCAGATACTTAGTTCTCGACTCGGACGTTTCATGGACTATTAAAGTAAGCTTATTTTATCATTAGAGTCTTTAGACGTCTATACATACACCACTTTGTCTTGGGCTTAGTATGACAATACTGTAAATAAGAGTTATTCATTGCTTTCTCTTTTCTTTTAACTAGAGGATTGTACATCTATGCAAATTAACTTAGATCGCTTTGATAATTGCAATGTTTTGACATTGGAAATGTTTTTTCGTTCGCTTAGGCTCCGTTTTTAGGAGAGCTGTAAGGTGCAAAAAGAATTATTCAAGAAAGTCATAAACGAAAAAAGTTATGGCCGAAATAGTGAACAAAAAAAAAATCATATTTTTTTCGAATTTTTGATTTTGGCGCTCGATATTTTGGAAACGAAAAATGATATCAAACAATTGAGTAAAATTCATCTGGACATTGAGTCAGCTATAATTTGAGCCTAAAACAAAGACGATCGGGTTAAGTGTTTGCCCTGTAGCCTAACCTTTTTGAGACAATATTTTTTCGAATTCCCTAGATTCATTTCCGATGTGCTCGATGGTTGTGTAAGGCACGAAATCTGTGATTTTTTGCTGGGAATAAATTTATCAGTTTTGTGTGCATTCTGCAAGATTGTTTTTCGCAGTATTAATTATTCTAGTTAACAAATTAATTAATTCATAACGCCATATAACGCTCACAGGCCCTTATACAACATAGGGTCCTTCTTAATATCCTGACGGTTTTTTAAAGAGACGGTTAGACCATCAAACTGAACTCGGGAAAATCGCAAAATATAAAAAAAAGGCACCTTGTATACTGAAGTGAGAATTCTCTGTGTCAATGTATGAAGTCGATAAAATAGATCAATTTACGGACAACATAACGATAGTAAACTCTTGCATTGTCTTGTCTATAGGTATACAGCTCTAATTCAGTATTGAAGTTAGTAGTTACTATCGGTGTCACTAAATGTATTTATACATTTAGTAATCCATGACCGAAAGCAATTTGAAGTTTGGACCTTTAGCGTCTTAAACAGCTTGTTGGTTTTATATTTTCATTTTCATCAAAACAGTGACTCAATCGGCCCCAAGTCGACTGCAATGCCAGCAAACTTCTACCTCTAAACGAACTAATTAACAGGAAGTTCTACAAACAAAGTTCTCTGCTTCGTAGAACTTCTAAAGACGCAGTAAAAGGTTTACCTACAAAAGTTGTAGTTCTGTATTCGAGACTGAATAACGACGTAGATCTTGACATCAGATCAAAATACCCAACCTAACGTACCGCAAATTAGTTTAAGAATGTTGGTACTAATCTGAAATTCTTCACATGTTATCTTCCTTTTGCTCGAATTTCCGACAAGTCATTGGATTACCACAATATCTAGATTTGTCTAAAGCCTTTGACCTTGTGTCTTACAATATCTTGTGGCAAAAATTACAAAAAACTGATGTACCACCTGAATTAACATCAATATTTAAGTATTGGTATGATAACCGAATGAACAGTGTGCGTTGGGCGGGCGAACACTCGGACATGTATAGGTTGAGGTGCGGAGTGAGACAGGGAGGGTTGTCGTCTCCCAATCTGTTTAACTTGTATATAAACGAGTTGATCGATGAACTCAGCAGTACTAAAATTGGTTGCCATGTTGATGGAGTAGCCATAAATAATATTAGTTATGCTGATGATATGGTGCTGCTGAGTCCATCGATCAATGCTCTGCGCAGATTGATACATGTTTGTGAATCTTATGCAGTGGCCCACGGTCTCAGATACAACACAAAAAAGAGTGAGATGATGGTTTTCAGGGCTCGCCATAAATACTATTCGAATGTACCTCCTGTCCTCTTATGTGGTACGCCATTGAGCAAGGTCACACAGTTCAAGTATCTGGGACACTGGGTCACTGAGGACCTGGATGACAGCGTAGACATTGAGAGGGAGCGCCGGGCGTTGTCTGTTCGATGCAATATGCTGGCCCGCAGGTTTGCGCGTTGTACAAGGCAAGTAAAAGTTACACTTTTTAAAGCTTACTGCCAGTCATTTTACACGTGCGGTCTGTGGGTTGGCTACACGCGGAGGACATACAACGCTCTGCGCGTGCAGTATAACAACGCGTTCAGGGTGCTGATGGGGCTGCCAAGGTTTTGTAGTGCTTCTAATATGTTTGCGGAGGCGCACACTGATGGGTTCCACGCGATAATGCGAAAGCGGTGTGCGTCTCTGCTGGGCCGTATGCGCTGCAGCCCTAACACCATCCTGCGCGCGTTGGGAGACAGATGGGACTCCCCAATGCTGCAACGTTGGGTAAGCTTGCATGCCATCTTGTAGCTGCCCACATCTTTGTCGGATAGATTTTTATAACTAACATAGTTTGTAAGATCATTGTTACTAACACTAGAATGGATCTGAGTTATCTGAGAAATAAATGATTTAATTTAATTTAATTTAATTGGGAAAATATTTGGAAAAGATATATTATCCGTCTTGTTGCAGTTAAAGACAATTTTTACGGTTGGACCAACTATGAAACCGCATTCCTCAGAAAAATGTTATCGTCTAGCTAGGTAGGTTCATGAAGGGTAAAACATGATTATTTCACGCGTTATGTGTTGGTTCCACGTCGCATCGTTAAAAGTAGTTCAGTTGAATGAAAATTTCAGCCGAATAAATTGCCTGTAGGTACAATAAACAGAGAATCAGTTATACTCAAACCTCAATAAAATTATTAATTAATTTAAATAACTAGGTAATTATTTTAACCAAACACTGTACGACCGATTTAAGAGAATATTACAGTTTTAGCGGGTACTTTTTTTTTGCACTTACGTTTTTTTTGCACTTACTTATAATTATTGTTTTGGATCGAAATACACATAGTATTATCATAATTAAGCCCATTTCTGACCTCAACAGCGATAAATAAACGAGTAAATAAAGTCCCACCGCCATTATCGACAAATCGCCGCCGTTTTCTTCGAAGGTGTGATAATCGGACGGCGCCAACCACCGTCTATGAATTCGTAATACAAACTTCGTGGAACTGCAACCGGACTCCGGACTATTCCGGACGAAGGACTCGTGATGCGCACACGCAATATTAGGAATTTCATGTTATTTTATAGGTTTTTTAGTCAAGTTACTGCCTGGAAGGCTGGAACTAAATTGCTTTTTTTATGTTTTTTATTGCTTTTTAGGGTTCCGTACCCAAAGGGTGAAAACGGGACCCTATTACTAAGCCTACGTTGTCCGTCCGTCCGTCCGTCCGTCTGTCCTACCTATTTAGGGCTGTAACTTTTGAACCGTAATAGCTAGATAGTTGAAATTTTCTCAGATTATGCGTTATTGCGGCGGATTTGTTAACAAATAATTAAAATGGCAGAAAGTTAAAAATTAAGGGGGGTTTTCAACAAGACACTAGTTTTTATCAACGTTTTTTTTTCACGCTCTATACTAAAAACGGTAATACATACAAGCGTCAAACTTAGTGTGATTATAGAGCAAACTCTACAGAATAACAACAAATACTAAAAACCGGCCAAGTGTGAGTCGGTCTCGCGCTAAAGGTCCCGGCCAAAAAAGTTTTTTTTCTAAGTTAATCATGTTGTGTTCTGTGGTGGTGTGGTACGGAATCCTCGGTGCGCAAGTAGCCCGATTCGCACTTGACCGGTTTTTATAAATTGTTTTTCTATCTATAATAGAAATGGGCATTTTATTGTCTTGTGTCTATCTCTTTTTTCGAGTCGGCATCACCTCGCATGACAATCAGTCATGCTGTATTAAGTGAATAGATTAGGTATTTTGTGTCTAATTATATATTATTCGTTGTAAAGATGGTGACAGGATCCAAAGCTTTTCCATGTAGCCCTGTCTTAGCTTAACTTATGTGGGTGGACCGAGTGGATTTCATCCAGTTTACGCTTCCGTGTCTCATATTTCATTTGCCCTTCTTGCACTTTACAAATTTGAAGTCTCACCAACCTTGTTTGTGTTGTCACCAGATGGCGTAGCGTGATGGAGGGAGAGTGCTCAGAGGGCACGGAGGGCTGGCTTCTAGTCCGTGTGCACGTGCCCGAGCTGAACGTGCAGAAGAGCCTGCAGTTCCCAAGGGACCAGCTCGTGTGGGACGTCAAGCAGCAGTGCCTGGCTGCCTTGCCTAAGGTCTGTACTTTCAAAGTCACGTCTTATAAGTTACAAATGTTACAATTACAATAGTAAGTGTGTCGTTTGACAATTATATTGGGTGTCTGTATATGGTATCCTTCTTAATATATTAAGAAGGACCCTGTAGTATGGTAGTAATATGCGTTCGAGGGGATGATAAAACCATCAAAATGAACAACTTTCACTATGGGGCCAAATTGAAAACCACGAATAAAAATTCAACTTTTCCAGAAAACTACAGTAGGTAAATAACTTTATGGTACTACTCCACTCAAATGCAATTACATTTTTATTACTGAATGTTGCTCAAATGTATGAAACTAACCAGATTTTTTTTTGCGACTCCGGTGTTAGTCCCATAGAAAAAGTAGGTAATTAAGTTTGATGGTCTGATGATCACCTTAAAAGGAACACATCTAACTACCTACTATGAGATGGGGTAGAGTGCACTGATTCGCTGAATATATCTTGTCTTTAATTATTTATTAGTCTGAATCTGAACTGGCGCTAGCCGATTTGACATTATATTCCACCCTGAGTAGATACTTATGCGTATACGTATGCGTGTTTCTAGAAAAGTTCGCCTTAAACTAGTCTAGAAACTAGTATTCTATTTTATATTCGTCTATCGTCTTTAAAGTCTTATAGTAAATCGGCCTTATGAACGCTTACCATCAGATGAGACTAAGAAAAAACGAAATTCCATTATTTTAAAGTAAAGTGCTGCATCACACCGAAATTCCGCGGCCGAATTTTAATAGCTAATCTTTTGACTTATCTAAACGGCGAAGTATTTAAAACATTGCAGCTATAATTGCACCGAAATTTCAGTCCCGTATAATATCGGTATGGTATGCTACCTGCGTTACTTAGATACCCTCTCTAGATATCCTCTGGCAATATTACTTAACTTCCTTTAATCAATTCCTCAAAGATATAAACGGAGACGAATCGTTACCCCCTTAAAAATAATTGGTGAACAATATATTGAGCTTTTTTTGTTTTCAATAAATGAAAATCTATTCTGATTGCTTTTAAACCAATTTGAATTTTCAAGATAAGCTTAAATGACGTCAGAAAGTTATCTAAATTAAAATTTTTGAGTTTGAGTTCTCCGGCATTCCGATGATTGAAAATACAGGGTATTCCTAAATATACTGACGGTTTTTTAAAACGTATGATCAGAACATCAAACTGAACTACTTTCTCCATGGGTTCATCGCCGAAATAACTAAAAAATCTCTCCTGTTGCATACAAACGTATGCAATCCTACTCGACCCAAGTGTGTGATATAGGACAGCTGTTTTTTTTCGTGATTTCAATGTTCCCACAAAGAAAGTTGTTCAGTTTGATGGTCTGATCATCAAATCTGAAAAATGGGTGACCCCTTCCAAGGTTCTTTTTGAACGTATAGCGTCTTAATTGTGCCTTAGGTAGGTACTAGTCAGTGCAATAGATATGACTGTGTGAAGAATATTTGCAGATTTGAATATGACAATAGATGACAATAAAAGAAATTCCTTTTCATTACGATAGGTGCCTTTATAGCGGTGGTGAAATACTTTCATAACGTTATGAACTCGTCGAATGGAACAAAAATTACCAAACCATTTGCTTTGACGAGGAAAACTTTCGCTTATTCAAATTATGTTATAAATATTATTACGATCAAGTTACGCTTTTCCAAAGTTCCCTTGATACAGAATTATATCAATAAATAACTTTACATAACACCTATTAGTTGGTGCATAAATCTTGTAATATATGATTAGATGTTCTATTAATTATAACTTAAAAATGTGAAGAATCATTCATGTGATTGATGAAATTATTTGGTTTTGAAACAGCTTTAGCCTTTAGGTTTTATTCTTAAAATTGGCTCCGTTTCGGCATAGATTGCGTCAGGAACACGTGACTAATGATTGAAGAAGTTAACTTAGTGGAACATTGAATGAATGAATGAATGAAATATACTTTTATTTACACCAAACACAGATACAGCATAGGAATAAAAAACAACATTGTATGATGAACTTAATATTATGATATCATACCTTATGGTGGTAATCGCTAGATGATGTCAATTATTATTTTTAACGCTAGTTAACCGACTTTAAAAAAAATTAGGTTATCAATTCGATACGTATGTAGGTATGTAATATTATAGGAATTGCAAAATATTCACATAATTATGATAATCTATTAGGGCTTCCAAACAAATATAAAAATTTTCATAGGTGTATGTATGTTTATCCACACATTTCTCCTATTAATCGGATTGTGACCATTCTTTTTTTATTGGCTTACATTTACTCCAACTTAGGGTACAGTGCAAGTTTCATCAAAATCGGTTCAGTCAAAATTAATGTTCTTATAGATGCGAACGAAAAAGTCATCGGCTGCAATATTATTGTTTACTTTTTTAGTTTTTTTTTTAATTTTGACTTAATTTTTTCTTTAAATTTTTTTTTGCATTAGCCTTTAGTTTGGTGTCACTCAACTGAAGGTAGAACTTATATTTCGCATTTAAATCTGTTGTATTTATAATTCATGTTGTAAAATCTGAACACATTTTGTTACATTAAGTAGGCAGGATAAATAGGTATCTATCTCACAATTTATTTCGAACCAGTGACATTAAATTCTAAAGTGGAGAGAAGTTCATAAATCTGGACAAAAGGTGCCTAAGTGATTAATCACTTAAGTTCAACCTGTACCCAGCTTTTGAAGCTCTTTTACTAACCTAAAGTGGGTCTATTTAGGAACTCACATTCATCAAAACAACCTTTTCGCTACATAAAAGGAAACTTTTAAATGTGGATGAAAATAGTCTTTATTTATCGGTTAATACATTACATGAATTTTAAAAGTAGTAGGTATCTCTTTTATTAACAATGGTAGGTTTAGACGATGACAATTTCGCGGCGCCTATTTTTTAGCACGAAAAAAAAGCACGGCACGCTTTCGTTTACACGCTGCTATTTTCAGCGCCAATTTGTTCGCATGCCAATGGATTTGCTAGAGAAAACCGTGCTAACGATTAGCACGACGCGTTTACACGAGTCTAAAAATTAGCAAGGGGGATGCGAGGGACGCGGGCGGAGGTCACTCGCGACCTTAGACTAATTATATCGGGACGCGTAACCACGTGTCATTCTACTAACAAACTTTCTGCCACTTTTTGCGGGGGGCGAGGTAACATGTTATCCGCAACTTTGGATTTTATTCCCTATGACTTTAGATTCTAATTTTGAATGTTCAAAATCATGAAAAGTAGTCTCGTGTAAACCCCAAACTTTCTAAGTTCAAAATTATTGTTTCGCTATTATAGGCTGTCTCGTTTAGTGATAAGGTATAAAATTGGGTGTAAATGCGCAAGATTAATTGATCTAATACCGTGGCAGAGGGGAAATGCTACCGCAAGGCCGGTCCGGATATAATTAGTCTAAGCTCGCGACGCGTGCTTTTTTCCTTGCTTTTTTCCGTGCCGTAAAATAGTCGTGCCAAAAGTAAAAGAGTCGCGCCACAGAGGCGGCGCCGCGAAATTGTCATCGTCTAAACCTACCATAAAACCAGAAGCGCAGGAAGCGAGCTCGAGATTTTACTACAATATTATTAGGTCTTTGCAAATCTCCAATACAATCTAATTAGTGTCTAATTCCAACATATTAAATCCTTATTACTACAGTATCATAAAGTTGTTGCAAATATGCAACACGATCGAGATTTTTCAGCAATGTACATAACTATAACTAAGTAGGTCATATCATGTAGCATAGATTATTTAATAGTTTAAAAATCAGGAGACATTTGGCGTGGGCCTGGGCCTACCTCCTTGCTAAAAAGGCTCGACTTTAAAATACTAAGGTAAGGTCCGCCACACACATACGGAATTCCGAATCACAATTGTAATTTTGTATAGGATTAGATAGGAATAGTGGAGACAGGAAATCCATACGAAATCGTCATTCTGCGTCAAATAGCGGGCACGTGAGCACGGCACGGCCTCAAGAATAAGGCTACCTGTCCATTGACGCGAGCTGGCTGTGCGAGCTGTGTAGCTGTGTAAATATTAACCAATCAGGAGCTCGGCCTATCTCGGTCGGATCTCTGATTGGTTAATATTTACACAGCTCGCACAGCCAGCTCGCGTCAATAGACAGGTAGCCTTAGGGTACTTTTCCACCAGAGATGTGGCGATGGAAATGTGCCTTGCGAGGTAGTCTAGCAGTGCTGTGAAAATGTGTGGGGGTTTCCACCAAAGCTGTGCGAGGAAAATGTGTCGCGGAGCCGTGCGAGAATGGTTTGCGAAGCTGTGAAATGTGTCGGCGGCGGGGGCGTCTATGGACTGGCTGGTACAGTATGTCGCAAACCTCGCTACACATTCCTCGCACACATCTCTCGCTTGTTTTGTACGTACAAAAACCTCGCTCCGCTAAGCCGTTTCCACCAGAGCTATGCTGAGCGAGGCAAGGTAAATGAAGCGATTCTATTAGTTCTTGAAAAACACATCCCTCGCTACGCATCCTCGCACATCTCTGGTGGAAACGCAGCCTAAGGGAACGGCAAAGAATACAATACCATAACTCTAAAACACCCTTTAGGCAAAACAGATGCCATACAAAAACAAACTTTAAAACAATTCCAATTGTCTACAGTACGCAATAAACAACAATTTCAATAAAACCCCCTCACTGGTCGTTTATAACAGCCTAGCACTTGATCGATCGATACGAATCCAATTCGATTCCAAGCCCCAGTCGATATTGAAATGCAAATACTGAAGTAGATTTGAACGTCCTCAGGATGTTTGCCCAAGTTTGAATTAAACTAGGAGCGATGGAAAACCGTTCATGAAATCTTTAATTAAGAATTTATTGGACTTTTCATTTGGAATTGTTTTTTCGACTTCTTGCTGTATAAGCTTGGCGAATACCTAATGAACTTTGGGATTGTCGGCCGTAAATTGGAATAACAGATAGAGAATAGGACAAACTTCGCGAATGATTTCGAAAGTTGAAGTAAAACTATTATTATACAGAGTGTAACAAAACAAGTGGTTAATGATAATTTTTTCTTACAAAACTTCAGTTCCGACTCGACTCAAATGTATGCACAGTTTTTCTTTGTCAATGTTGGCTCCATAAATAATGTTGTTCAGTTTGATGGTCTAAAGCAACATTTTTAGGGTTCCGTACCCAAAGGGTGAAAACGGGACCCTATTACTAAGCCTACGTTGTCCGTCCGTCCGTCCGTCCGTCCGTCCGTCCGTCCGTCCGTCCGTCCGTCCGTCCGTCCGTCTGTCCGTCTGTACGTCTGTCCGTCTCGCTCGTCTGTCCGTCCGTCCGTCTGTCCTACCTATTTAGGGCTGTAACTTTTGAACCGTAATAGCTAGATAGTTGAAATTTTCTCATATTATGCGTTATTACGGCGGATTTGTTAACAAATAATAAAAATGTCAGAAAGCTAAAAATTAAGGGGGGTTCTCAACAAGAAACTAGTTTTTATTAACGTTTTTTCGTCACGCTCTATCGTAAAAACGGTAATACATACAAGCGTCAAACTTAGGATAATTATAGAACAAACTCTACAGAATAACAACAAATACTAAAAACCGGCCAAGTGGGAATCGGTCTCGCGCTAAAGGTCCCGGACAAAAAAAGTTTTTTTTCTACGTTAATAATGTTGTGTTCTGTGGTGGTGTGGTACGGAACCCTCGGTGCGCGAGTAGCCCGACTCGCACTTGACCGGTTTTATTACGTTTAGACTCTAAACTACCTTATTAGGATTTTTTGTTACACCACACCACCACCCTGTAGTTTTCGTATCGTAATACCTATTTTCATCTGTATTTCCGTGTCGTACAATAAAGTGTCAAAATAAAATAAAAATACCTCGTTTGTTTTATTATTTTATGATGCAAGGTTCAAAATCAACTGACAAAAGCATTCTATTTGTCGCGAGGAATATAAAAGTGCGTACACACGTAGGCAGGAGTGGGCGGGACAAGTCCGAAGACAGCCGTAAATCGCAATAAGCGATGCATTAAAACATCAGCGGTAGGTACGGGTACGTCGTCGTCGGTCGATGTGCAATCAATAAATACGTCGCTTTTGCTATGCTCATGCATAATTATGATTTTCGTTGCACATGTTTTCTTTAAGGCAGATTGGAAAGAAAATCGCGTTTTTCATAAGGTTTGTAGAACAAGCTGAACATGCGACAGAAAATCTGCGAGCGGCTTTTATTTACGTCTAATAGATCGCATAGCTTGAATGTATGAGGTAACTAACATCGATAAATCGTATAAAACTATGATTCGACTGTGAAAATATATTTTCTATAGTATGCTCAAACTTACAGTGGTTTTGGCAATACAAATAAGTCTTTCTTAATATGCCGACGGTTTTTTAAGAAAATGATCAGATAATCAAACTGAACAACTTTCTCTATGGAACCAACATCGATATCGCGAAAAAAAATGTTGTCTCATACATTTCAGTTGAGTAGGCATTGCAGCTTAGTATGGAACAACAACAACAGATTTTTTCGCGATTTTGATTAGGGTCCCATAGAGCAAGTTTGATGGTCTGATCATCCCCTTAAAAAACCATCAACATATTACGAAGGACCCCATATAATTACAGAAGTGACGTCTATACTATCTTACCTACAACATCAATTTACTAAACATTATCATCCATTACCATTAGGTACACTAATAAAGGCTGAAAATTAAATTGATATTCATCTATCCGTTAACTTTGAAACAGTGAACTCAATTAACGTTAGAACTAACCATAACTTCCTGTCATAACTTCATTCAAACCATTTGTAATAATTAAAACGACCACGTAATTATGATCTAATATCCGTTTGTAGGAATTTGTATGTTAATGTACAAACCTACGCTCGAAGTTTGTTAAACTTTCATTCCCTTTTTTAATTCCAAATAACTTTGATGATGGCACTGATTGATCGATATGTCAAAGTATGTGAAAATGTATTGCTCACATCATTGTGTGCTAATATACATATGCTCTTTTTTGAAAATCATACAACTCGATCTTATAGAAAAGAGATCAAAAAGATTGTAAATCGTAAAATATCTGGGCGTAAAACAAATGAACAACAAGAAATAAGTAATCTTAAATTATTAATATACTATAAAATATTATAATAATTATGATCATAATTATTATCGCCACGCCCCAGCCTACACAGAGTGTAGCAAAACACCCTAGTAATATTTAAAGGGGTGGTTTCGATTTCGTTCATCAAACTAAATAATGAAAGTTGTACAGTTTGATGGTCTAAACCAAAACCACTCCTTTAAAATATTACTAGGGTGTTTTGTTATACCTTGTATTTTTTACGTCTCACTGCAAGACCTATAGGCCTCATATCACTAATAAACGTGAGAGATAGCGTAATAATGGATAATAATTATTAGTAGGTATCTATTTAATTATTTTTTTCATATAGCACATACGAGTTGCAAAAAGTACAGTAAGCACATAATTGGCGAGGCCGCGGCCCGCATAACACTAGATCACGGAAAAATCAACGGAGACGGACCCCGGCCAACACTCGACTCGACAATACAAACCAGTTCCCGTACCGTTACGTTACGATACTACCAGTAGTTACGCTGCGGATCGTGTTTATCACTTGAGTCAGTTCTTTTGATTCCAAATCAGTTTTTTTTTATAACTTAATGGACTTTTACTTTTGCGAAATTGGGAGAGTATGGTATTTCGATGCTTCATATCTGCCGGGCTTCCAGCGATGGCCACTTATTAGGTTTCTGTAGTCAAACAGGGAACCCTTATTTTTTTATTCCAAAGGTATACCTAATAGATATTTGTAATGATTTGAACCCTGATTGGTACCTACAGCATTCCATTACTTAACATTATTTTCCCGTTGTTATAATGTTATTTATTTCGAGAAAGATTTAAAAATCAAATAGTCTTTTTTATTTTTTCACTATGCAATGAATCCATCACATCGCAACTTTTATAAACAAAACAGAATCGAGAGAAATAAAACAGACTTTTTTATTTATGTATTAAAAGTAATATTTTTTTAACAGTTGGTATGATAGAAATGCCAACATGATTTATTTAAGATATCAACTCAAGGCTACAACACTCTGGAAACTGATAACCGTCAAATCTTCTGTTCTGAGTTGGGTACTCGAATGAAAAAATGCTCGTCCTATTCAATTCCCATCACTAACGTGGAAGTAATTTCTTAAACGTACAGTCGCCGGTCACGCCAAACGAATCTATCGATACTCACTCGTCGAAACCTATTTACATACTGAATGATTACACGATCGAATTGGCGCGAAATTAATAAACGTTGCGTTGGAATCGACGCGTTCGTTCGGAATTTGAAATATTGGTTTATGAATGTTTACAAGTATTTATAGGTTAGATGTTTCGATTAAACTTTTGATTCATAGTCTTCTAGTCACACACAGAATTGTAGCTCGAGTGCAAGATAACTTGCACACAAGTATCACAGAATAGGTAATACCTAATTACCTAGTATTAAATTCTACATATTAGTAATTAAAAATGGACAACATTTCATTTTTGAAAAGATACCAAAATATATAAAATTTACAGATTTTTCTATACATAATTTTTTGAGTTATTTGAATCCAAAAAAATACAGAAAAATTCAAAGCTACGCTGAATGGAATGTATTTCCTTTGCCTGAATCTGAATCTAATCACCGTTTGACATTTCTTTACATATCACGTGATGCCTTCCTAGGTAGAAAAATGAAAAATAATAATATTAAATAAATATTGAATCGAAAAAATACGTTTCGCTTATTTTTAACCATAATATTTTTAATTTATTCATTCAATGTAGATGATAAAAAAATGAACCGTTTGTCTGAAATCTTTAAGTTCATTTACATACCTGCGACATAAACGATGTTCAAACCGCTGTCATGTAAAAATTGCGGTGGATCGTTATACCTATACCATAGGAATAATAAATTGTACATTTGTTATTCTGTGGTTTTTATACTTTAATGTAGGATTGGTAACATTTGTGCTTCCTCTACGATCTTATTTATACTACTGCGCCACTGCAGTAACGTGACAATCAAAAGTTTAAAAAATTTTTTATTAATGAATCGTCTTTGTGTCTGTTGTATAATTTATAAACTATCTTATCGTCAAATCAATCCTCACCTTGTAATATTTATCCATAACTATCAATACATCTTAACCTATATATTTCTAATCCAATGTTCAATAACAAGTACCTAATGAATACAGTAATCCCTTCAAATCCGTGTACCTAGTTATATTATATTATAACAATTAATTAATATGATATTTATGTATATTGTTTTCGGTGGTGACTACGGCGCTAACCACAGGTGGCCACTTGGTACAGGGTACGTGAAATATTTTACTGCAACCCCCCTATATATGCAACCCCTGTATAATAATATGTATGCATGAATCAGACCTTGATTCAGCTAATATACGTCAAAAATTGCATGACTGACTACCTACTCCGTGGAATCGAAGTCTTTTTGAAGCCGAATCAGGGTGCTTCAGACCATTAAACTGAACATCTTTCGATATCGAAATCGTGAAAAAAAACCTGCTGTTCCATAGCAAATATCAATAGCTTCTCGACAATGTTGTATGTAACAGCAGATTTTTTTTTTCGCGATTTAAATGTTGGTCCCGTAGTAAAAGTAGTTCAGTTTTATGGTCTGTTCTTGCTTCAAAACAACTCCGATTCCAAGGTAAATATTAAACATATCATAGCATGACGAATACCCTTATATAGATATGACAATGTTAAACCAACTTAATGTGACATGTTGGGTGTTATCCTTTTCAATGTTGTAATAATTATACTATAACAATAAAATGACGTCAGATCTCATATCTCAGGATATATGTTACGACTTAACAGCATGTGCATTAAACAAAAGAACAAGAATTCTTTATTTAAATTTCAAAAATGTATCTTTTTATTTTTTCTCATAGAATCTTTTATGAGTGGCCAGTATTCTCGCGTGATTGCTATCTCAGGCCATGCATGTAGTGGCCTACATTCTGATGTCCTAGATTAAGACCAGCCCCCATCTCATACTGGACACTTTCCGCTTTTCCAACGCAACACTTTTCTTTGACTGTTCTTTTTTTTAAAAGAAAAACTACCGTTGTGATTTTCGGGACGCTGTTTTCAGTTTTGTCCCGTTTGTGGGACACTCGGAAAGAATGGAAGAATGCTCGTATTGTGAGGGATAATAAAAGCGGACCTGAAAAATGTTTTCTTTTCTTACTTTGTACAAAGATTCTATATTTGGATCTAAGCTCTACATATTTTTCGCACGAAAATTATTTCAACGGTTTTCTTGATTTATTATTATTGTCGTGCATAAATATTTTATTTTCCCCTTTGATATACATATTTTGAGTGAAAATGGTAAAATGTTGGTGATTACCATATCCGCGGGCGTTACGAAGCTCTCCCCCTCGATCTGCTATTATTATTATTATTCCATTCTGTTTCTAGCAGACTGTTATACGGCCTATTTCAATGTTGTGGTAGGTTTCAAACTATCTACAGGGTGTAACAAAAGACCCTAGTAATACTTAAGGGGGTGCTCCAGACCATCAAACTGAACAACTTTCACTATGGAGCCAACTTCGAAATCGCGAAAAAAAACCGCTCTTTCCCGTACCGTCGTAGTACCGTCTCGACTCAAATGTATGGGACAGCAGATTTTTTTTATTTTTTCTCGACGTTGCCTCCATAATGAAAGTTGTTCAGTTTGATGGCCCGAAGCACTCCCTTAAGTATTACTAGGGTGTTTTGTTACCCCCTGTATAAAAATATTGAATTACATTTTTTCAAATTTTTGATGACTTAACTATAGATAATTTTGTTTCTGTTATTATAAAAAAAAGAGTTGTTATTATTACCTACAAATGAACGCAAGCCTTTTGAATGTAGGTACCATTATAATCGATAAAATAACACTTTTTTGTGTGAAGCATTTAAAAATTGAACATTTCGTTTAAATTGAAACTGAATCGATGAAAACTCGAAAAAAGAACATTAATTTGAATACCTACTATACAACATTTTAATTTTTTATACTCACTGTCTTCCACTTACTAATTCTTGCTTATAATAATTTTTTCACACTTACGTTACATATCGATAAAAAAAACAATTTCTAATATCAAGCTCATTATCAACCCTCTCTTTTATTTATATATTTTATTAAATTTAAGGTCCCTAGTTTTATTTTTCTTTCTTTTTATTACCTATTCGTATTGTATCAATACTTCTGTGTAATAAAATTATCAAACTAACAGACAATAAAATGTGTCAGGGATCTGTTACAAAATTTTCGAATCCACAGCCAATTCTTTGCCACATCGTAATTTAATGTCAACTCTACTGAAGCCCTAAAGTGTCTGGATATATTTATAGACGGAGATCCGACCGTAAAATTATGCACCTATTCCTTAGGCGAACGAAATGTAATTCTAGTGTATGTTTATACAGGGGTTAATTCAACGCCGCCAAGTTTCCTAAAAAAATCTTGCCGCAAGTGCCTTTTCCATTATAATTTTTGGTATAACTTTTTCCACGTCTTTGTTAGGGAAGTGAATGAGGTGCCATCGGAAGGAGACTGGTCTAAAGTACTTTATTAACTAGGGTTGCCACCTCTCAATCTGCCGCAACTATAGGGTTGCCAGGTCCAAATATGTCATTTTTTAATCTGGCAACCCTAGTCTTGCGGCAGATTGAGAGGTGGCAACCCTAGTTTTTAAAGTACTTTAGACCAGTCTCCTTCCAATGGCAACTCATTCACTTCCCTAACAAACACGTGGAAAAAGTTATACCAAAAATTATAATGGAAAAGGCACTTGCGGCAAGATTTTTTTAGGAAACTTGGCGGCGTTGAATTAACCCCTGTATAAACATACACTAGAATTACATTTCGTTCGCCTAAGGAATAGGTGCATAATTTTACGGTCGGATCTCGGACTATTAATTGTACCACTATTCTCGAACGGTAAGGTTGGGTGTAGGCAGGTTGTATATGGTAATGTCACGGTGATGCAACCGCCCGGCGACTTATAAATATTTCACGCTCAGGGTTACTTACTGCCCTACATGTCCAGTGGAATTTTAGCTTGTTTTTCGGACGGAATATTATATACAACGTGTTAATGAATTAACGCAAAACTAGAAAGTAGTTTGTTTAGAATCGAGAGCATAATCGAATTATCATAGTTTCAACATAGGTAATTTTTTTCAAAATATTAAATAATTTTTTTGCAAAATTTAAAAATTTCTGAACCCGATGTCAACCCACCGCTCGGGCACACTCATCCTACTTACTACCAAAACAAGATTATAAAAATGTATCCATGAGCACGTTAGCGCTTTCATTCATTGCTGAAATGATAAGAAATCATTTTTGCCTCAAAACTTAAAATGCGAATAACTTTAAATTTTATCCATCAAAATAATGAAATTATTGTTTCAATCTAATTATTTTGTTATAAATCAGTTGGGGTGTATGAGGTTTTGTGCTAATTTATTAACACGTTGTATAACCGACGAAGGAATGGATTAAATTACGGGGTTTTAGGGTAAACAGTTGCATTACTTTAAGGGGTGATTGTACCCATAATACTGAACAACTTTCCCTAAGAAACCTACAGGAAATTCGCATATTTTTTTCAACTTTTCATACAAATGTTCAGCCAGCTGAATGCATTTAGTATGGATATATAGACTAACATTTTTTTTTGCGAATTTCCTATATAGGGTGTAACAAAACACCCTACTAATACATAAAGGGATACTTCAGACCATCAAACTGAACAACTTTCAATATGGAGCCAACATCGAGAAAAAATAAAAAAATTAACTGTCCCATACATTTTAGTCGAGTCAGTACTGCGGCAGTGCTGCAGCTGTCTTGAGTCCTGATTTATTTTATTTTTTCTCGATGTTGGCTTCATAGTGAAAGTTGTTCAGTTTGATGGTCTGAAGCACCCCCTTAAGTATTACTAGGGTGTTTTGATACACCCTGATACACCCTGACTCACCCTGTATATGTTTCTTTGGGAAAGTTGCTCAGTCATGGGTACAATCACCCGTTAAAGTAATGCAACTGTTTACCCTAACACCCTGTATATCTACTCACACAGTGACAGTTAAGTACCTTACTGTTTATTGTATGTTAAGTTTTAATAACGATATTTCGGTTTGCAATAAAGTACAAGTAATTGATTGAGAAACTTGATATTATAATACTGTATATTCCAACTATGAATTTTAATACGTCGATACGAGCTACCTAGGTTAAAAGGTTTTGTATAAAACATCAGATTTATTCAATTTTATTTCAGCTGGACCGGTCGTTGATGCGATCCTTGGGGAGGCAGATATCCAATGGATATCCATTGGCTGATATGATGATAATTAGGGACTTTTGTTAATGTTTGTTAGTAGAATGACACGCGTAACTAAGTCCCTATATAGGATTAATTGAATCAGGCGTTACTTTGCGGAAATCCATGACTAATAGGTAGATGACACGATTGTATCAAGACCTCCGCCTCTAAATACCTAGTAGACAAAGTTGTATTACGTAATAAAATACAACCTGCTTACCAAATAATTTCTACTCTACACGTGTTTCGGACGCTCGGCGGAGTAACAACTCTGTATCGAACGTTCGTCGGTCTTACTCTTACTCCTGAGGATGCTCCTTGGTGGAGCGAAACACGTGTAGAGTAGAAATTATTTGGTAAGCAGGTTGTATTTTATTACGTAATACAACTTTGTCTACTAGGTATTTAGAGGCGGAGGTCTTGATACAATCGTGTCATCTACCTATTTTTCCCTATATAGGGTTCTTCTTAATATGCTGACACTTTTTTAAGGGGATGATCAGACCGTCAAACTGAACAACTTTCTCTATGGAACAAACAAAGAAATCGCGAAAAAAAAATCTGCTCGTCCTTACAAAACTGCAAACCTACTCGAACCAAAGGTACGGGACAGCGTTTTTTTTTTCGCGAAATCGATGTTGGCTCCATAGAGAAAGTTGTTCAGTTTGATGGTCTGATCATCCCCTTAAAAAAGTGTCAGCATGTTAAGAACGACCCTGTATAAGTAGTCAAAGGTCTACAGGGTGTTAGGGTAAACAGTTGCATTACTAAAGTAAAATCATAGCATATGCTCACGACTATATTCCCCGGGTAGTCAGAGATATTCTGAAACCTCAGAACATCCAAGTTTCACTAGTACCGAAACTCTGTCCAGTGTGACGGGGAGTGAGCCCGTCGCCACCACCTACCGACCTATTATACTGAACAACTTTCCTAAAGAAAGCTATAGGAAATTAGCAAAAAAAAAATCAGCTTTTCATACAAAACTACGATCAGCTAATTGCAATTAGTGTAGGAAGTCCACATTTTTTTTTTCAAACTGCCAACCTGAAACCTATGTTTCATGGGGAAAGTTGTTCAATATCATGGGTATACACTGAGAGAAAAACTTATCCAGAAATTAAAAAACCATTTTGTTACTGGCGTAAAAACTAATTTATAGTTATGAATACTAAAGTTCTGCTGTCATTAGTGGCACAAGCAGTTTTTTACACTAGTTTAGTATTATTAAAATGTAATCCCTACAAACTAGTTTTAGTAACGTAAAATATTACATAATAAAGTAATTCTTGCATAAATAGTGTAAGTTTCACTTTACTTTAGTTAATTCCAAAATCATATTAGCTATGATTAGTAATCACAATTGTAATTTTGAATAGACAGTTTTAATAAAAGTAGAGAAGCAAAAAGCATAGTTAATTCTGCAACTGCTTTGTTTTTGCTATAAATAACGTCGTGTTAATTAAAACACTCGTTTGTAATAACAAGTATTTACCTGTTATTTCGATTAATTTTTTTTTATTAATTTTGACCAAACTCCTTTGTAATTCCTAGTGTTTCCATAGTTCTTTTTACAATACTTGTCTTTTATAATCAGCTTATAATTAGTTATATTTACTAAAACATTTCATCGTAATAACTGCACGGAATTTTGTCATTTCTAGTTTCTCCTTTCTTCTTTCAATAAGCCATTTTTGTGATTTTAAACAAACTAATTTTGAATTTAATACCAGTTTGGTAATATTTAAAACTTTTTGTGATTGCTGACTTTCTGAATTGCCATATTAATTTCATTTCGTTTTCACCTCCCGGCCGGATTAGACTAATCGTTATCATCTCTAAAGTGATCATAACAGTAACAGTGAAGTGAAGTGTTTAATTATATTAAATTAAGTGTCCTAAATTTGGAATCGTTGACTGTCTTGAACTAAATATTAAAAAATTATATAATAAGATGATGGCAACTAAAGTTTCCAGCCAGATGAATCTGGAAACGGACATGGATCAGCTCACTAGCGATTTACTGACAAACTTGGAGCTAAATGTTTATGTCAGAGCTTTTTGTGGTAAGTAAAGTGTGTGTATTTATTCATTTATAGTGTGATAGGTAGCTAATGTTAATGTAATTTTATAGGCAAGATCAAAGAAGGAAAAGATCAATGTTATCTCTTACTAACCATATCATTTCTGCCAAAAGTGCATAAGTAAATATAATTATTTCTATGTCCTTCATGTCATATCTATTTTCTTCTCAACTTGACATGAATGTTTAAAAAATTCACTTGACCGCCCTTTCATATTTATTAATGATTGCAGAAGGCGAGGAAGATGCTGGGATATTAAGGCTTCTATCAGATGATGAGACATCCCAGGTTATACCAGTACCTGGAGACAGGGCTAGATTTAAAGTTAACCTAGCCAATTGGAAGCAACCAATCGAAAATTTAAATAACGTAGACCCCTGGACTCAACACCAAATGTGAGTTCTTTCCCATATATTTCCTAAATAGAATAGATTTTTATGATCAATGTGTTTTTAATTATCTATCTGAGATTACTTGGTAAGTGCGTCCATTTTAGGCGTTACTTTGTTCGTATGATTCTGAATACTTAGTACCTAGCTGTAGGTTGGCATACCTATATTTTTTGGAGTTGGGTGCCATCTTTGGCTATACTGATCTAGTAACTGCCAGACATCCTGATCATTATCAATATCTAGATTAAAATATAATTTATTTATTTAATCGTTATTTTTTCAGAACCCGCGTCACCTGATGCTTTAAATAACGCCAGTCTGCTACAACTACCGTACTGGACTTTCAGCGTGCCGTTTAAGGACAAAAATCGCTGTGGCTTTTAAATTATGTAGGTATTTAGATAGTTGTAAAAACTGAAATGAAAATAAACTACATTAACTATTATCTTAAGTTTTATTTGAACCTATACCCTATAATTTAGTGGAGTTGTTATAACAAATCTTTTTACTAGGTATCACAACTTTCTCCTGTATTCTTTATTCTGTGTTTCTAAAAAATCCTATAAAAATCCTATAAAAACATAATTATTACTGGAGACATAAATATAAATTTAATATATAAGCATGACGAGAAATCACATGAGCGCTCAAATAGACTTAATTACCTTAACATGTTGGCTATGCACGGGCTGCTTCCAGGACACTCACTACCTACGAGAGGTAATAGCTGTCTCGATCACTTTATAGTAAAACTAAAGTCTGAAATTAAAAAAGCTACAATCGCTATTATTAGTACAACTATAACTGACCATTTCACGATTTTCCTGAAAATATCAAATTATTCTAATGTTCATCAAAATTATAAAAGTAAAGTAACTATTGACCACGAGAAAGCAACTGAACACCTGATAAATAGTAGTTTTACGGATTTAATAACAATAAATAATCCAAATATACTTACTGATTGCCTGATAACAAATCTACAACAAAGTTTGAAAGCAAATACTACTACAACTGTTATACCTAATAAAAATAGAATTATCAAACCCTGGATGACCCTAGGTGTTTTGCGATGCATACGCAACCGCAACAACATGCAGAAAAAACTAAAAATAGACCCAAGTAACGAAATACTACAAATAACCTACAGAAGATACCGTAATCACTGCAACGCCCTCATCAAGAAATTAAAACGAAAATATGACCGGGAACAATTGTCTAAGGCTCATAAAAATCCAAAAAAATTATGGAATATAATAAACAACGTTACAAATCGCAAACCAACTAAATCACAGAACATAGAACTACTACAAGCAGAGGCAACACCCAAAGAATCTGTTGATAAAGTGAATGATTACTTTGCGAACGTCGGTAAACTTCTGGCTGATGATATTTTGTCGGGACGCGCGAATCTGCATAATCTTATTCCAGAAGAAGCGACTAATTCAGCAGTCTCGTCTTTCGTCCTCTATGATACCGACCCCGAAGAGGTTCATGCCGTATTAATGAGCCTAAAAACTGACAGCGCTCCTGGCTGGGACAATGTGCCAACTAATTTTCTAAAAACTGCACATAAACTGGTCGTTCCAATCATAACTCATTTGGTAAATCTGTGCTTCAAACATGGTGTATTCCCTGAAAGACTAAAACAGGCTGTTATAACGCCTGTGCATAAGTCTGGGGACAGAACTGATCCTTCGAACTATAGGCCTATATCCGTTCTCCCTGCAATCTCCAAAATCTTGGAAAAAATTATAAATTCTCGACTAATTAAGTACTTAACTAAATTTAATTTTCTTTCATCCTCACAATTTGGATTCCGACAGGGAATGTCGACGGAGGATGCGGTTTTGGCCCTTTCTTCCACTATCATAGATAAAGTAGATAACGGAAACAAATGTCTAGCCGTCTTCCTTGACCTTAAGAAGGCGTTTGACACAGTCTGTGTCCCCATACTTCTGCACAGGCTTGAAGACATTGGTATAAGAGGAGTACCTCTTGAGCTTTTCAGGGACTATCTCCACCAACGAAAACAAATGGTCAAAATAGGGGAAGTGGTTAGTTCGGAAGCTACAATCGCTTACGGTGTCCCTCAAGGGAGTGTCCTCGGCCCGACGCTGTTCCTTGTTTATATTAACACACTTTGCAATATGAAAATTCAAGGGGGACACATTTTCTCATACGCGGACGATACCGCTATTGTTTTCTCGGGTAAAACATGGGACAGCGTTAGGCGCTTAACAGAGAGTGGCTTGATGAATGTGGCTTCCTGGCTAAATACGAATCTGCTAACATTAAATGCGTTAAAAACAAACTATACTTGCTTCACAATTTATGACCGTACTCAACCTTCAGATGACTTCGAAATTAAAATACATCAATGTGACAATCTTCTTAACCCTGGCTGCTCCTGCGTTAAAATAAATAGAGTAAAATACGTCAAGTATCTGGGCATAATGGTAGACCAGCGACTATCCTGGCACATACACACTGAACACACCATGTCTAGAGTTCGTAAACTTATATGGACATTCAAAGCTTTAAGATACATAGCAACCAAAAGTCTCTTACTCCAAATCTATGTCTCACTAACGCAATCAGTGTTATCGTACTGCTTACCAATCTGGGGTGGTGCAACCAAAACGAAATTTCTGGAATTAGAGAGGGCGCAAAGATCGCTCCTGAAAGTGATGCTATTCAAACCATTTAGATTCCCAACGGAGAGTCTCTTCTTAGAATGTGATCTACTTACTGTAAGAAAGCTTTACGTACTACACCTTATTTTAAAAAAACACAAATCTCTCCCCTATAATCAAGAAATACTTAAAAAGAGACGAAAAAATGATGTAGCACCTTCGGTTTCATTTAAAACACACTTTGCCAAAAGACAATATAAAAGACAGTCAGCCCATTTATACAATCATCTAAATAAAGAATTAAGCATTTACTCACAAACATATTTCGACTGCAAAAAGACACTAACTACTTGGCTAAAGACAAAAACTTACCACGAAATTGAATCAATTGTTCAAACGATGCTGTAAAATATAATAAAAATAATAAATAGGTAACTAAATATACATGTAACTAAATAATATAATGCACTATCATAATTATATAAATAAATAAAATCACACTCTCATCCAAAATATATGCACACGTACAACCTCAAATCCCTCCATACCACACACACACACACTCACACACAAATACACACCCACATACTCACTCACTCACACCCATAATACTATGTACACTCACCATTATCTTGCTTGTAGCGCTTTTCAAATTTATTTTCAAATCTATATACATATCTTTTTTTATCCTTTAAATATGTAAACCTAACCATATATTTTTAGGTATTATCATTTCACTTTTTGTTTTGTTCCTTTTTATAATTTGTTAACTTGATCTACCATTTGTAATAGTTATAGAAGAGCGGAATATCCCCACACAAGCAAAATTTTTTGCTAAAAAGGAGATTCCATAACCTGATTTGTATCGTAGATTAAGTTACTGAAATAAACACTTTTTATTTTATTTTTTTATTTTATTTTTATTTTTATTGTTTCTTTACAGCGAATACATAATAATATGTATATACACTTATATACAAGGTGTTTTTCAGTAGCTAGGAAAGAAAGCAAATCCTGAATACTGATACGTTCTTGCTAGCAACTGAAAAAGTACTGTAGAAACATGTACATGTTATGTACAAGGTGTAACAAAACACCCTAGTAATACTTAAGGGTGTGCTTCAGACCATTAAACTGAACAACTTTCACTATGGACCCAACTTTGAAATCGAAAAAAAATTTGGCTCCTTAGTAAAAGTTATTCAGTTTGATGGGCTGAAGCACTCCCTTAAGTATTACTATGGTGTTTTGTTACACCCTGTATAATGTTGTAAAGAATACAGGAGAAAGTTGTGATATCTAGTATAACGATTTGTTATAACAATGCTACAATCTTGTAAAAATTACTCATTGTTTAGTAATATCAAGTAGGAACTCATTATAAATTGTAAAACTACAAGCTAGAAATTAGACTGCATTTTCTAAAAAACACTAAATTGTTTAGTAATAACAAGCACTATGTTTCGAAATTATAAAAGTACAAACTAGTATTTACAAAATATTCAATTGCATTTAAATAATCGTTTAGTAAAATCAAGTAAGACATCGTAGATATCGTAAAGTAGTTTCTAAAATTCAGTTTAAAGACAACTAGTAAGTGCTATCGTTTTATTTGTAGATAATGAACGACTACATGTTTTTACAAAACGGTTTGTATATTTTGTACATCAAAATTTGGAGGATTACTGTTTCATTTTAGAAATTACAAAACCCTTTGTCTTAACTGTGACGTCATCGTTTTGAGAATTAGTATTGCGCGTTAAAAATTACTAAAAGCTCACTACACTAATTACTAAATACAATAACTAAAAACGACTCCTTATTATTACAAAACTTTTGTTGTCGTGGGATCTGCAAATATTTATTTAATAATTAGTGAATTTTTGTAATAACAAATGAAGTTTTCTCTCAGTGTAATCACCCCGTAAAGCAATGCAACTATTCACCCTATCACCCTGTAATATTGTAATTTTTTTTTTTAATGAAAGAAGTATAATCTATCTTTGAACTTTGAAATACATGGAATTAATATGAGCATGTCGTGCCCCGTGGGATAGTGTGTAGAGGCCTTTATAACCGTCCCAGACAGCGCCTCGGGCCTAATGTCGCGACCCTTTATATTTGACTTGATTGACGAGACTCTTTCAACCCGCAACACACCTAGACTTTTGACCTTACGATATGAGATATAGAGTTCAAATTCTATTGACTCTGACTTTAAACCTGCTTTTTGCCTTTAAGCTGCCAAGTATAGAGCTCATAATAATCATACCTTAACTTTCAACTATCAAATAGGTACAATTTAAGTTTCTACAGGGTGTAACAAAACACCCTAGTAATACCTCAGGGGGTGCCTCAGACCATCAATCTGAACATCTTTCACTATGGAGCCAACGTGGAGAAAAAACAAAAAAAATCTGTCGTCCCATACATTAGAGTCGAGACTACTCGAGACGGTAGGTACTGCAGTTTTGATTTCGATGTTGGCTCCATGGAGAAAGTTGTTCAGTTTTATGGTCTGAATCACCCCCTTAAGTATTACTAGGGTGTTTTGTTACACCCTGTATAACATTTAGTCTACCTTCTTTTTGGAAACTTCATAAATACAATGTAAGTACATATATAAACATAAATTACAGGCTTTCAGGGTGGATTGGACAGGAACTTCATTACAACTACCTTGTACAGGATGTAGCAAAAGATGGTAGTAATATTTAAAGTAGAGCTCATCAGACTGAACAACTTTCACAATGGAGCCAACATCGAAATTAAATCAGCTGTTTCATACAAAACTGCAGTACGGGCTGTTAGGGTAAACAGCTGTATTACTTTAAGGAGTGATAATATCAACTTTCCCTAAGAAAGACAGAGGAAATTCTTTATAAAAATTGTGCACTTTCCATACTAAATGCAATCAGCTGATCGAAGGTTTGTATGAAAAGTATTGTTTTTGCGAATTTCTTATCAGTATCATGGGTACAATCACCCCTTAAAGTAATGCAATGGTTTGTTTACCCTTACACCTTGTTTTATGTACTTTTATACCAACCGTAATGTTTTGCTATTTAGGATCGACAGTGACGAGCAATCTCGGTCTCAGCGACGAGATCAGCATTCGCATCGGCAAAGCGGCTACGACGTTTGGGAAGCTAAGTACAAGAGTGTGGGATAACAAATATCTAACAGTCAGGACAAAGATGCTTGTTTACCAAGCGTGCGTCTTGAGTACACTCTTGTACGGTGCTGAAACCTGGACGTCGTATGCAAAGCAAGAACGTCGCCTAAATAATTTCCACATGCGCTGTCTTAGAAGTGTACTAAAAATCACATGGAAGGATAGGGTAACGAACGAGAGAGTTCTTCAGATTGCACAGCTTCCCAGTGTCATTGCCATGCTTAAGCAGAGACGACTGCGGTGGCTAGGGCATGTGCACCGTATGAACACAAATCGTTTGCCCAGGAGAGTCATGCTGAGCCAAGTAGCCTTCGCTAAACGTAATGTCGGAAGACCCATGTTACGTTTTAAGGACTGTGCTAAGCGCGATATGGTGTCTTTTAAAATTGACCACTCGAAGTGGGAATGCCTTGCAAGCGACAGGGACGAGTGGAGGAAGGAAATAGCTGACGGTCGAACAGCCCACGATGAGATCTGGTTCGAATCTCTGGCCGTAAAGCGAGCAAAAAGGCACAGGAATGAACAAGCTCCTGCACCAACCGACTCACAGCACAAATGCCGTAAATGCGGCAGGCTTTGCCGCTCCCGAATCGGCCTATATAGCCACGAACGTCGGTGTCTTAGGCAAACAGACGCTGTTTGAAACATCTATCTAGATGAAACAACGCCCATGATGATGATACCAACCTCACCCGCAACCTGCATGCTTTAATTTCGAGGCATGTATTGTAACTACTGTCCATTACAAGTGGCGACGGGCTCACTCCCTATCACACTGGACAGAGTTCCGTTACTACTAGTGAAACGTGGATGTTCTGAAGTTTCAGAATATCTCTGACTACCCCCTCGGGGAACATATTCGTGAGCATATGCTATGCTTACCTACCTCACTTACTCGACTCAAATGTATAAAACAGCAGATTTCTTTTCACGATTTCGACATTGGCTCTATAATGAAAGTAGTTTTGAACAAGTAACGATCACCTAAAGCTTTATAATACAACTACTTTAAAACACACATAGAAATGTTCAGACTCCCATCTCCCTAATTACACTAAACAAGGTTGAACACACAATTTGTATCACCAAAATTATCTTGTCAAAACCACGACAACTCAAACCTACATTTAACGATATGCCATAAACCTTATGAAGCAGTAAGTACTCAAATCTCACTCAGCTCATTAAAATGACAAACCACGTGGGTTGTAGGAAGTCTGTGATTTAGCAGCACCTCGGCAAAACGTTAATAACATTGTACATTTCTCATTCAGCTAGACACAACTTGCTAATTCATTGAACATAACCGGTAATGTGCTGTGTATAATGTAGGAGTTTCTAGACATTTTGTATTAATTAGCAAACTAACGGGGGCGGAATAGAAATTACAAGATAATCAATATCATGTACCGTATCTGTTTATAAAGAGGTAAGCAGAGTGATTCATATTCATTTATTTTACATTAAAAAAAAACAAAAAAAAAGTTTATTTTAGTCACCACTCTCTTAGCACTATAAGATGTATAGTAGCTATGTAGTAGCTGGTTATACAACCTAACCAGTAAAAACGTGTTGTATAGAAGACCATAGAACCTTTCGCGAAATCTATTCGGTCTATATAGGGACATGTTATGTTAGCTTTACAACAGAAGTTTATTTATGAGAGGTATAGAAGTCATTTCAAAACTACTAAAGTATACTGTTCAACGCCATAAGCGTAAGCTAAATCCGTCTCTATTACGATATCGCTCTATTATTTCTTTATGATCACTAAAGTATCATATAGGTTAGGTACTATAAGCAACGACATGTAAAACCACAATGTCCCACATTGTTAGGTCTTCATCACTATAATAAAGCGAAATAACTATAGCCGTTCGTATATGGAACCTATATTGCGCAAATTAGGTGCACAATGGCAACAGAAAATACTTCTATACAGTGCTATTGCTCTATACTAGTCATATTAGAGCTTGATATTAGTACTAGACTACAACGGTTGTATAAAATCGCGAAGAAAACATTTACATCAAATTGTTAATAGGACATTTTTTGCTGTAAAATCTTTGATGTATTGTCAGACGCTTTTATACAACAAGCTGTCACCGCTAACACTTTAATACAACGTTTAGACAACTTTTTTGGGATAAAAGTTCTTGTTATAGGACAAATTTACTGATTGGGATAATAGCTCAATGTCATCATCAGCCTCTGTCATTGCCACTATTGAGACACAGGTCAAACATCAGTTAATGCAGACAAATGCGTGCCGCTTCATATAATAAATACGATCCTAATTTTATTAAAAGGTAAATCAATAAACATTAATTTGCTTAATGGAAAACATTACTAACATACTATTAAATACCCTAGGCTATTAGATACCATAGTAAACAATGACATTTAGGTTACAAGTTACATACATACAACGCAAATAGCCATTGAACATGCCATAAGAGTAGAGTAGGTTAGGTATACAGGGTGTAAAATCAAAAGCGTTTCATATGAAAAAGAGAGTGCTTTTCACTATGGACATACCGATTACCGACCTATTACGTATAAATCGCGAAAAAATGTGTTTCATAGAAAACGTCAATGTGTACCTACAGGACCCAAATGTATGGAACAGCAGCGATATTAAATTTGGTGAGATTTTTAGTGCAAACTCCTGTATGTCAAAATCCATACGTTTTCAATCATACTGTGATTCAACGCTTGCTCAAAAAAATTATCGGAATGTCGGCCTTGGCCCACAAAAAGACACTGCATAAGAAACCTTATCCATTAGTCCCCTCGTACGACACCCACGGAAAGAAATGGTGTGGTCTATTCAACTGGAACCACACGGCTAATAATGTTATTTATAACGAAACAAATATCAGAATGTCATAATAATAAAAACTAGTCGGTTTGCCTTTTAGTTCGTAATCTTGTATTAAATATGTATACATAAGGTAGATAATTGCAATAAAAACCTGTTCTTAAGGAGTGATCTCATCGGCTGTCCGAGCTATATTATGATGCAATTTGTAAAACATGTTGTGTTGTTTAGTTTTATCGCTTTTTAGGTAATAAATAATATCTTTCTTAGATACTAAAATTTACAATTAATATTGCCAACTTATTAGTAGGTTGACGCATGAAATTTACAAGGCAAGTGGGGTTGCCCTAGGCGCACGTACGCTGACCAAATCGGATGCGTACTGAAGAAAGGCCAAATAAAATGTAGGTAGGTACCCGGAACCGAAGAGCTTGTATGAAGAAGCTTATGGATGTTGAGGAGGTGAAAGATGTGTGTCATGTGTGTCAGAATCGTAGCATGTGGCGATCTGTTGTCTCTGCCTACGCTAGTAGTGGGACATAGGCGTGAGCATATGTATGTATGTATGTATGTAACCTATTATTATTAATTAGATACCTATTATACAATATACAGACTGTAAACTTAAATACTTACGTGAGACCATCAAACTGAACCACTTTCACAATGGAGCCTACAGCGAAATGACGAAAAAAATTTCTGTTCCATACATTTGGGTCGAGTACCTATTGACGTTTTCTATAGAACTAAACTTATACATAGATTATTCTTAATAATGTGCTGACGGTTTTGGTTGATGGAAGATGATCACGATCAGGCCATCAAACTGAACAACTTTCTGTATGGAACCAACATCGAAATCGCAACAACAACAAAAATAGCTGTCCCACTTGGGTCTAGCTAGTAGAATTTAAGTTTTAGTATGGAACAGCTAATTTTTGTTTCGCGATTTCGATATTGGTCCTCTATACAGGGTGTAACAAAACACCCTAGTAATACTTAAGGGGGTGCTTCAGACCAGCAATCTGAACAACTTTCACTATGGAGCCAACGTCGAGAAAAAATAAGAAATATCTGCCGTCCCATACATACGGTACTGCAGTTTTGTATGAAAGAGCTGTTTTTTTTTCGCGATTTCTATGTTGGCTCCGTAGTGAAAGTTGTTCAGATTGATGGTCTGAAGCACCCCCTTAAGTATTATTACTAGGGTGTTTTGTTACACCCTGTAGAAAGTTGTTCAGTTTGATGGTCTGATCATCCCTTTAAAAAAGATACTTTTCGTCTCAGTGGTTAAGCGGAAGAAGCCCTTTCAGGCCGTAGATTCAAATTCAGCTACCCGAACTAATAAATACCTATTATTTGTATTGTTCTTAAGTCTGAATATTTGATTTCCACGTCTTCGCACAAGTTTTCCGTGAAATATGGCATCATCAACGTATAAAACATGATTTAACTTCATAACTTTTAAAGCCTATTATGGAAAACGTACTAAAACGGCTTCTCTTTACAGTATGTTATAAAATGTGTAATATTATCTCGTGTAACATTGTTATCGCTATAAAACAACTACTTTGGGGTATTATTTACAACCGTGATAACGTGTATTGTAACTAAGTAGTCAGAGTGGAAGCTTCGCTGAATCGGCGCGGGCGTCGTTATTCCTTTTGATGTGATGATGATGTAATTACATCGAGTTTGTTCATTTTCTTAGCACTAAAGTGTAAGCGTTCTAGAGAAGTATAGGTCTACATATTTATAGGGATATGATGCAGGTCTCAAATAACGGGTTTCCAATTATATCTCGCGATATTACTATGTTGCTATACATACGAGATTGACCGGGATTCCACTTGCTAAATAAAGAGCATATGGTAGGTACTACATAACGATAGTACGGACTAAGGACACTCCCTGCCCTCCACCAAGTTTTACCTCGACCCCTTGTGGAAGACAGGTTGGAAGACGACAGTTGTGTAGTCCTCTCTTACTTGCTCTCATTCAGTACCGTACGTGCTTACATCTTGTAAGTGCGAGCCCGTTTTTATGAGGTGTCCAGGGTGTGCCTAGTGTTAAAGGTAACTTCTATAGATTATCTGTAGTTGAAGTACGTATACATATGGCTAGGGATGTGCGATTCTCTTATCCCGGGATTCGAATATATCTCGCCATATCTCTATGATGCTTTAAAAAGAAAATAAAAAATAAATAAAAAAAAGAACTTTATTCATCCACACATATTAGTAGCTTACATAATTTAATTATAAATATCTTTTGCATAAAGAGTGTGCAGATGAAAAGGAAAGAACCTCAGCATAGTTGCTGTTAATTATGGTTTTCCCTTTTTTTACAACCGCTGCGCTGGATAACATTTATTATTTTTATCATATAAATTACTAACTAGGGTATTACAGTGTGCGAGCCCAAATTGCTAAATTATAGGTCAGAGTACTAATAAGATAGATAGATAGGTACAGAGGCTTGAAGTTAGGACTACCCAAAGATATAAAATAAAAATTAAAAGTACGTATTATTGAATTAAAAACGTAACTAAACGGGATACCACTTACTAACGTCGATGAAATTCCATACACAAAGTAGAATTGACAGTTCTTGGTCAACAGAGACAAGGGCTTCAATTTTCATGACACCTGTCAAAGAATCATTTCCTATTAATGCAGTATTAATGTCATTTAAAGGTGTCATTTGCTAAAGTAACCATGGCCTCTCAAAGACCTTTTAGATGTCAGTGTAGTAATCGAATTTATAGTTAATATTTACTCCAAAATTTAGTAAAGCTTGTACCTTCAAGTGAATTAACTTTAATTCAGTATCGGATTTCAGCTCGCCCTAAATAATGTATCCTACTTTAAAGTACCTTCTAATAATTCAATAGTAAATACCTTTCAACGGCTAGATTAGATTTAATCGAATTAGTCACTCTGTGTCGGCTTTAAGCCAATAAACTATGTCAATCCGCACTGTTCCGGCAAACTACAAGGTTTCTTATACGTAATTCGAACTACAAAATAAGTTTTATGCTTGTTAAATTAGGCATGCGGGTTTTGGATAATCACCTAAGTTTTGTGTAATAAGAGATCGATGTAAATTGAAAGAAGATGTTGTGACAAGAATAGAGAAAGGTATGCTTCGTTGGTTTGGCCATGTGGAGAGGATGAGTGACAGTAGATGTACGAAAGAGATATTATGTTGCTAATGTGAATGGAAGTGTCGGCAGAGGGCGCCCTCTTAGGACGTATGCTGATCAAATCAGTTGCGTCCTACAAAAAGGGGAAGTGCGGAGTACTCGAAACCGACGGGCATGTATGAAGAGATGTATGGATGTGCTTGTGCATGAGGCAAAAGAGGTATGTAAGGATCGTAGTAAGTGGCGCGCCCTGGTCTCTGCCTACCCCACTGGGAAAGAGGCGTGACGTTATAGATAGATAGATAGATAGACCTAAGTTTTTCCAACGGGACGATAACCAAGATTTATTTTGTCGGCGTAAGGCCACTTATACCACTATTTGACACGTAATTCCATCCTAAAGGTACTTATTCCAAGCCGACTGCCGATGTCGACTGCAACTGCAGGCTGCAAGTGCAGTCGGAAATCGGTTTCGGTACAGTACCTTTATTCTAAAGGAGAACCTATTTAAAGCAACCAATTTGCTGAGAAAGTATATTCAACCTCCTCAAAAGTCCAAAGTTTCGCTCAGGTCTTTCGGTTATTTAGTATTCTTTTTGGTTCTCGCACAGTTGATTACCTAAATTAACTTACTAACTCTTTTAGTAAGTCAGCCATCAGTCTTTTCCGGGCTTCTGTTATACTTACAACGTGTTAATGAATAAGCGCAAAATCTCATAGTACCCCTGATTATACAGGGTGAAATTGATATCATTGGCATCCTTTTAAACTACGAGTCTACCCATCAAACTGAACAACTTTTACTATGGGAGCAAACCGATTGGAGCAACTAAAAAATACTAAACTGCTATGCCTACTCGACTCAAATGTTTGATTTTTTTTTTGCTCCGATCGGTTTGCTCCCATAGTAGAAGTTGTTCAGTTTGATGGGTAGACTCTTAGTTTAAAAGGATGCCAATGATATCAATTTCACCCTGTATATTGTACACAGATTTATAATGAAATTATAAATCAGTGTACAATATACATTTAAACAATAATGTCATTATTTTCATGCAAAAATGATTGTTATTATTTCAGCAATGAATGAAAGCACTTACGTGCTTATGAATACATTTTACGAATCTTATTTTGGTAATAACTAAGTAAGTAAATAAGTGTTGGGTGACAATTTTTAAATAATAAAATCAAATCGTTTGGTTGACCTACATATTAAAAAAACAATTTACTGATGTTGAAACCTTGATAATTCGAGTTGTTACCTTTGCAGTGATTTCGCAGTGAGAAATCACTGCAAAAGTAACAATTAACTCTTCGATTCTGCTCTCGATTCTAAACAAACTATTTTCTAGTTTTGCATTTATTCACACTTTTATAACTACGCCTCAGGATATCCTAAGATAAACGCTTACAGTTACACGTAGACTATCTCACTGACAAGACAATTTGAGCATCTTATTTAGTTAACACAAGATTACCTCGAGCGACGAGATGTCTTCGTACCCACATACCTTACAATGAAAGCCGAGAACTATCATCTTGACATTTCAATTAAGAATCAAAAGATTACGGATAAATGCAAACAAGACTTGAAACCGGCATGACCGGGCAACATTGTAAGTGTTGCCGCAAATATAAATCGCTTGGATATCTTACTGGATATACTTCAAGAAATTATTTCAGTGGCATGCTTAAATGCCCTCACTCTCCGAGTTTTAGATTCCTAAATAAAGTGACGAATTTCATTTTCGTGGTATACATAAAGAAAGTCCCAAGTTTGAGGTTCCTAAAAAATATTACGTATTTCCTAAGTGGTGATAAGCTTCTACCATGAGGTGATTGGTAGACATGAGCTCATTAAAAATATGTTAATACACGCTAATCCCATAGTCACCTTGTTAAACACCCACGAAGAAATCTCACCGATCGATCCCCAGTCCAATCGGCCGCGTAGTTTTGATTTCTCCTGGAGCTAATAGCTCGACACCGACTCACACTTGGCCGGTTTTAATTATTTATTGTTATACTGTAGAGTTTGCTCTATAATCACATCAAGTTTGACGCTTGTATGTATTACCGTTTTTACGATAGAGCGGTAAAAACTAATTTCTTGTATGAGGAGGTTAATTTTTAACTTTTTGAAATTTTTATTATTTGTTAGAAAATCCGCCTTAATAACGCACATACTATTCAAAAGTAAAAAAAACCCTAAATAGGTAGGACAGACGGACGGACGGACGGACAACGTAGGTTTATGAATAGGGTCCCGTTTTCACCCTTTTGGTACGGAACCCTAAAAATAACATGATCTATTCTAGCCGGGAACAATACACTCGAACCAATGTAGGTATCTCTCTAAAACATGAGTGAATCACTTGGATCCTATACTATTACCTAAACATAATTTGTCCTGGGATTATGATTTCACTGTCATGTTGTAGCTATAACCTGTGCAAACAGAATACTGATTCACTGACTCATTTCATGAGCTATCTTTGCGTCATTCAAGACTTTCTGATCGCCGGATTATAGAAGGAAGGAAATGTTGTCTGAATCACTGGATAGTCATTCCGATGCTAATTTCCTTTTAATTCATAAAAACTGTTGGAAAAAAAAACGGCACTGCATAAATAGTGGAGTTCCTGGAGGTTTTTACTTCGGAACCCGTCAAAACTACTCCGATATCAATATATATTTTTTTAAATGAAGGTAATTTAAAATACTTACAACCTTTACAGTTAAAAAATTTACGCTTTTTTTTTCGTATAGAAATCTTTGAGCCAGTGTAACTTTGAAACTATATAACATAACGGAAATCTGATAAGCCACAGACAAGGATATTAGTTTCCGGACCGTGTTATAAAAAAAAAAATTATTTGATTAATATTCAAAATAGAATCAAACTTTGTTTGTATGGAGCGCGCTCGTCAAGGTTTATTCGTCAGCCAATCTCAATTAAAATTGCCTCAATGTAAAGAGAATGTCCTGTTCTTACATGAATTTGCAAATTTTTTCTCAAAATTTGTATTTCCTGACACCTGAGGCCCTCCGATGGCTTCAGACGATGGATGTGGACTTATGAACTTAAGCCTATAAACGAAATTCGCCATACGAATAAATAAATAAACCTGACTGAGAGCGTCAATATTTAAACTAAGTATAAAGGTTGTAGTATTTTACATTACAAAAAAAAAAGGTTTTAGAAAAAAACATGGAAATCGGAGTAGTTTTGATCGGTTCTGATAGAACTTTTTAAAGCTACAGGTAGTAGGTACTCGGTTAAAAGGCAAATGCGTAAATACCCCACAGAGAAAAGCTTCGACACAGTCACGTGGACAATGAAAACGAAAACGAAACAACGTTCGTCAGCGAAAATCAGACTTCATACAAACATAGAGATTAGTTTCTAAAGCTTCTGAAAAATTTCATTGACTTTAATTGGATAGTATTGAAAATATCACCAGACTTCGTTGGTACGCAGCGCGCATTTGCGCTCTCGGAATAAACTTCTCTTAATGTTTTAATTCATTTACCACAATTAGTACACGACCTTAATAAAAATACAAAAGTCGTATAAAACATTAAAAGCTGTAGTAGACAGTTCAGTAGCTGAACATTAGTAACGAGTTCAAAACAAAACGGATTAAAGGCTTCGCTTGTTTTGACAGATTAGTGTCAAGTGTCAACCTTCGGGCTTTTGAAGCCGAGCCATCTACTAATGCGCTTTCATTGTGCTGCTTGTAAATACATAGGTAAATGTGTTACATATAGGGTCCAACTTAAAATGCTGACGGCTTTATAATAGGATGATCAGATCATCGAACTGAACAACTTTCTCTGAAGGAACAACATCGAAAAAAAAACTGCTGTTCCATACAAAAATTTTGTTTTAATTGATTGTGTTTGAAAAGTGTCATGTTAGGAAAATCCAAAATAAATGCAAATGAGAGTCACATTAAAATTATGTTAACCGTCAAAGCAGCGTAATTTTAGTGAATAACTTTACAGAGTCCTTCTTAATATGCTGACACTTTTTAAGGAGATGATCAGACCATCAAATTGGACAACTTTCACTATGGGACAAACATCGAAATCGCGAAAAAAAACTGCTGTCCCATACATTTGGCCGAGTAGTAATTGCAGTTTAGTATGGAAGAGCTGATTTTTTTCGCGATTGCGATGTTGGTTCCATAGAAAAAGTTGTTCAGTTTGACGGTCTGATCATCCTTTTAAAAAAGTGTCAGCATTTTAATAAGGACCCTATAAAGTTTAGAAAATTTTGGCTTAAAACTATCTTTTAGTTAAATTGTTAAACAAAATAGATAAGTCGATCAAAAGAGTATTTTCAACTGGTACTCTATGTATCTATTCTTGTTAACCCCTTTGGAAAGCGAATCAAACAAACTTTTAATCTCAAGACATACACTATTTATAAGTAAAATATTTATTATTCCAACGTATACGCCACAATTCAACGCCCACACTACGGATTTACATTAGATAGTTACTCATTGCATGTTAGCGAGGCGAGGTAGGCAGGACAGGGCTATGAATATACCTTGTACTGATGACATTATAGTAAATGTTGATTAAAGAAAATGTTATTAAAATTAATACCACGGAACACAGAAAGGAGTGGAAGTGCCTATTTGAAGAGCCTCCTGCCTATCATCGATTATGCTGAGGTGTGTTACTTAGATGCCACAGAAGAACTCATTACCTTAGAAAGGCTCAAAAAATGGTGTATTCGGTTCTTTTTAGGTTTGCGCAAATAATGACCATGTATCCGAAATTCCGAATACAGGAAACAGTTAAGATGGCTTCCTATTCGAGATCGCAGGAACTCTCATTTCGTCTCTCTCCTGTACAACACCCTCCACAACCCTTATGTTCCCGTTACCTCCGCGAACGCTTCTGCTTCTCCCGTCCTTCTGACAAACCCTGTAGATCCCATGTCCGTACCCCCGTTAATATCCCATCCACTGTACTGACTTCTATTCCTATTCCTTCACTGTCCATGCAGTCCGGCTGTGGAAATCTTTCCCATTCAATATCAGAGACTGAAAAACAATTGCTTCATTTCAAAAACAAGCCAAAGATCCCAATATCTCTCTTCATTCCATAAACTAGTTTATTTATTTATTTACCATACTTTACATATCTGTATGCATATATGTAAGTATCTTTATCCCTGTATCTCATTTCTTATAATATGTATGTAATTCATCATCATCATCATCATCATCATCATCATCATCATAATCATCATCATCATCATCATCATCATCATCATCTCAGCCGATGGACGTCCACTGCTGGACATAGGCCTCCCCCAAGGATCGCCATAACGACCGGTCCTGCGCTGCCCTCTATTAGTGTTAAATACTCTTTTATTTGTTAAATGTGCACACTATTGCCTGCCTCACTAATCATACTCTCTCTCTCTGTCACGAGTTTGCTGGAAGAAATCTCTTTAGAGATAAGCTCGCTTTTTGTAATTTTCTATTACGGTGTTTTCATTTATATTTCAATGTGTACAATAATGTGTTAAAAAAAAAGTGTCGCCGGGCAATCAGGTCGGTCGCTTATAGATTTATGTCATCCATGGATAATACAGTCTTTGAGGGTACCAATATAATTCAGCGTAGTAACAGTGCCGAAATATGGGTATTATAAAAATTTTGCACACGGCAAAAACCCGTTAAAATGTTTTATAATATATTTTAGTATTCAAAGGAAAACTCAAACTGTAGCTTGTGCCGAATATCAACATGTTAATTGCTTTTTCTTTTTAAAAGAGTTTGCCCTGCACACAAACGTTTTTTTAATACTATTTTTGAGAATAATTTGCGGAGAAAAAGTATTTTGAAATAGCCTGTAGGACAGAGGCGTTCTCTTTCGAATGAGAATGAGATGCGTTAGAGTATTTCTTTTTTGGGTATGGGCTATACCCATCCTCTAACACGCGGGCCCAGTGCGTGTGAAGGCAAATTTGTGGGCAACTTTGTGTAGAACCAGTACCTAAGAATAGAAATGAGGTGCTTCAATCTATTTCTACAATCATAGTAATGTTCAAAACTACCTGACAGACAAGACATCAAAAATATTTAAGTAGCAATATTTAGAACAAGTCATCTAGATTCTCTACAATACAATCTCAAATTTTACACAAATATTATATTATGAAACCGGAATACGTAAATTAGTCTTTTTAAGAATTATCCATTCCCATTCAGGACTTTCAGGAATTCGCCTTGCAAGAAGATTTAAAAAATATAATGTGGTCGAGAAATAAAAAGATTTTACTCTACGCAGATTTTACAATTCTGGCAACTTTAATAGAGAAAAAATTTCATTTTCGCCATTTGCTTCAATTAAAAAGAAAACTAATTTTCTTCTTTTCAGAATTTATGGCAATTGTAAAATTTTTTTTGAACCCTGCAGCCAGTCTAGTATATAAAATGGAGACCAAAGAGTTTCTTATGTAAAAGTTAAATTCAAATTAATATCATTTTGGAAAGCTCCAGATTCAGAAGAAAAAAATCTTTCAGCGTGTTAAATGTTTTCACTGAATTCCGTAGAGCTATTTACCTATATCCAATAATTATATTCGTCTTTATGTAACTCGTCATTTCCGAATTTGTTATATTGAGACCATAATTGTCGTTTGTCGAAGTGATGTAAGCATTCGACGACACATTCTGATTTATAAGTAAGAAAATACTGTATTTAGATGTTGACTTCTGTTGTCACTACTTACTTACTTCTTTAGTACCAACCTGCTATCTCGTGAAAAAACTATTTTAGCACATAAGTATCACTGTTTTAATAGTAACTTCAACTGTTTCAAAACTTTCTTACGACTTAACACCACAAACATAAAGCTCAGATACAAATATCGTACTTAATACCAGAGTAAAAAGGTTCAAAATGAAAGAAACAAAATTCAGAATGTTTGATCATAGCACATTGTGGCGATCCGTTAGTTCAAACATAGCGGAATCCAATGGAATGTATACCTTAGTTGTTTGGTTTAACAATTCTTAAGTAACTGTCAATAAGATATGGCTGGATAAAGACATTAAGGGGTATTATTGCAATGCTATCAAATGCTGTGGCAATTTACATGCAATTAATCGTAATAATAATTAAGATGATGGAAGTTATAGTCCCTAACTTTGATTAAATCAAAATAGCGAAAGATGGGCGACGTTCTTGCATTATGTACTCGAAAAATGGACCTGCTTTACGAGCGAAAAGTAATGTCGTAAGATTTGTTTTTTCTTTTTGAATGATTTATACAACGTGGTACACTGTGGTACCTTTATCCCGCTTAAAATTACAAAAGTATCTCAATCACGCAATGCCGCTACTAAGTAAATTAGGCGACGGGGCTCAATTAATGCGGTCCATGCGCTATAGGCTAGTCACCGATCTTGCTATTTTAATTTAATCAATGGTCCCTAAACAACATTTTCTAGTGTCAGGCCTATTTCTTTATTTTTCGTGGAGAGAATTGGTACTTTACAACTTTCACTGTGGATCCCAAATAGAAAATCACGTAAAAAACAGCTGTATTTTTTTTTCACATTTTGGTCGAGTAGATTTTGCCATATTTTATGGAAAAGCCGATCATTTTTCGCTATTTTAATGTTGTTCGAGATTCTTGATGGTCTGTTCGATATGTAAGGCATTAATTTTACAACCTGTATAATAAAAAACTGCATAATTGCAAACAGTAGAGATATTGTATGAACATGCCAAATTACTTTCAACTAACGATTGTTTAGATTTTGCCGTGAGCTCTCTTGGTAGAGTCTCTTCTACAAAACATTTTGTTTTGCCGCAGAACGGTGCGCCAAAAACACGTACCCTTTGATTAAATTGAGCCCCCGTCGCCTAATTTACTAGAGTGGCATTGCGTGTTTGATTTACTTTTTCGATTTTAGGCGGAATAAAGGTACCTCAATGCCTACGTGTGCTTTTACTTGTTGCACAAATCATTCAAAAAGAAAAATCAATCACAAGGCACTTTTCACGTAAGATACATGAAAAGCAGGTTCATTTTTCGAGTATGTAATGCAAGAACGTCATCTGTCTTCCGCTTTTTATAGTTTAATCAAGGCCCTTTAATTCACTATGGAGCCAACATCCAAATCGCGAAAATAAAATCCGTTCTTTCATACAAAACTGCAGTACCGTCTCGACTCAAATGTATGGGACGGTACTGCAGTTTTGTATGAAAGAACGGATTTTATTTTCGCGATTTGGATGTTGGCTCCATAGTGAAAGTTGTTCAGTTTGATGGTCTGAAGCACCCCCTTAAGTATTACTAGGGTGTTTTGTTACACCCTGTATACATACTTCGAGTATGACCACCTGCATAACGTACTAAAACTTCTTTTAATCCTTTATTTTCGCACTTACATCAATAAACTTCTGAATAAAAAACCATATTCTATTGTCATCGATGCTCGTGAACAGTCTAAATATTCCAATACTGCGCATTATTCTGCGCACAGCGTTCATACGTGATCTCTTTACTAATACACACCTGCCTCGGGATCTCTATCGAACCTCTGATATAAGTTTCTTCACAAAGACTTTCAATTCAGACTAGGATTAGATATCTACTTGGTTTGAGCGAAACGCAAGCCACCTATTTCCTCTTGCAGTTACATTTCTTTCTAAGACATTAAGATAAATGCGATTTTTTTATCTCATACGTTGAACTCAGCAGTTGAAAAAGTATGGAGTTACGCATTTTTCTACTGCTGATTTGACTTTCAAAAATCGCACTTCTGGTGTATGATTTTTTAATGTCAAATCAGCAGTAGAAAGATGCACGTTTCCATAGTAATATTGACATTTTCAACTGCTGAGTTCAAAGAATGAGTTCGAAAAATCGCATTCCAGGATTGTGAAGTTATAAAGAAAATGAAATCACCATACAAGAAACGAAAACGTTTCTGTCAATCGTTATCCACCAAAAAATTAAAAGAAATTAATAATGGAATAAATTCGGTCACTACCAACACTGTTTATCGTATTACGTAGCCACCTTCACCTTGTTTCAATGACCTGAGACATATTAGTGCCACATGTGTTATTGTACCTAGACAAAAAAACATCTTTCCAACTATGGTTTTCACACACATAATAATATTCATTCATTGAAATGTTGGGTACCTATCGTATGTCGATGTTAGTATGATAGTTTGGCGGGGGCGTGCGTGTGGAGAGCTCGCCTCCCGTCCGTTGTCCGATGGGCTGTAGACTCGCTTGTCGGCTAGCTTGGAGGGAGAATGAAATGATACTGCCGGTGCGATCTTGTGTGCTAATTCGTATAATGGAAACTATAGATGTTGACAGTAATTACATTATAAAAGATCTACCGGTACAAAATATAAAGTGGTCGTTCTTGTCACGACAAGTGCCAGAGAGAGAATGAATGAATGAATGTTTACAGTACTCTATGGAATGAATGAATGAACGAGGTACTCGTTCATAGTGTTGCCACAATAGCAAATGGAGTGATTTTCATAAAACTATAACCAAGCACGTATCCAGGGGGATTATAGGTGGGATTTATCAGAAATCCAAACAAGAAATAAGCATAAGAATATCCCGGAGAGAATAAGCCAACTCATGCAAAAATATTTTGAAATAAAAGGAATAGGAAAACTCCCACTTTTCACTAATTAGTAACACCGACCGATTACTACCGATACTCTGTCCAATGCGACGGGGAGTGAGTCTATCGCCACTTCTAGTGGGTAAAATACATACTTCGAAATGCAGGCATATCTGTATTATTTTCATACCTGAAATATTTGTTAATATATGTATACTATTAAATAAGCTCCTAATATAAAATTTTCATCGTATTTTGACCAGCAATAACCTAAAGATGACCTCGCAAAGTTGACTCTTGACTGAGCCAATATTTGCTGCGGATACAAAGCTTAATAGGTTTATTGCTCTAATGATATCACTTTATCACTGGGTGGACATTAGAATAGCCTCCTACGCTCCTCACTTCCTACAAATTAGAGCTATAATGCTATGACTTATAGCTATTAGGTTAAGTTACAGATTTCAATAAATTTAACGCCCTTTTAAAGCTCTTGCTTTCTCGCATTAATCATTTTTAGGTTTCCGAAGTCAAACAAGGAATACTTATTCTTTCCTCCATTCTATCTGTCTTGTCTGTCTGTCTTGTATGCCCCAATACTCGATATTTTATTGCCTTCCATAATTACAGCATTCATTATATGAGATGGTAAACTTAAAAGCTAAGAGATCATTATGGACCCTGTATTGTAGGGAACTGCAAACAAGTAAGTAAGTAAGTAAGAACATAAATCAGCTATTTTTTGGTCCCCATCGAATCAAAATCCATCGAGTGAGGTGTCGTTGGGTAGGTCTTGTAAGATGGATCGATGCTTATGTCTCGAGATATTTCCGCTCAAAGTCAAAAATACCTATATTTTAAAATACTCTAGTATAAATTCTGAAAGTATTGAATAATCGCACTACTTTCAATCTCTACCGGAATCATATCGTTTGCATGTCTCTTGGCCGGCACTTGACACTCTCTTTGTCGGTTTTGCTATATTTACGTTGAAAATTAAGATACAAACTATTTCTTCTCCTACATAAAGTGTTAAAATTCGTACCTTCTTCTTAAATAAAACACTGACGAAATATCATAATTCATCATATACCACTGCCACAATCAGTCATGGTCAAATAGCGAAGATATTTCTCTGGATATAATTCAGGATAACTATAAATCAACGCGGGGAATCCCACTCCCCATTGGTTCCAAAGTGAAGACACTGCGGTATTTGCGTTTTTGCCAGACACAATTCTCACATTTTTCTTTCTATTTGAACTCTGTAGAAATTGGAAAAATTCTTTGTTTTCCTTGTGAGGGTAGTGAAAATTAAATCGTTAATCTTAGTCTTTTGAGACAGGGACCGGGTCGTTAGCGATTTCAAAAAATAAAACTACTTTAGTATTAAGTTTTCTTAATAGAAATCTGGTAGTAGTGCTCGAACGTAACAAACTTATTGAATGCAGTGAAACAATACCAGTTTTGTATAAGACCCATCGATCTAATATAAAACTTATAAATGCTCAGTCTCCTGTAAAATCTTTGTCCCGAATCGACATGTTTACTTTCAATTCAGCGAGACAACGCAAGACGTAAGACTAAAGTGCCCTCAGATATTCTTTAGAAGGCCTTTTGAATCTGCAAGTGCAATTTTTGAGCGTTCATTGTGTATCTTGTAAAAAATTACCTAATTTCTCAAAAAGAAAGTCTTTTTACCAGTGTGCACATCAGTGCACACTTGCGCGTGCGCACTTGGTCGTATCAACGACCAAGTTTAAATTCCGCATGTAGAACTCGCCCACTAAGGGCCTGGTAAAAATGCTGAAAGTCACCCAAAAGGCAATGGAAAGGGATATAGGTACTCGGCATTTCCCAGCTATTCTAAATCAGATATGTAGAGATCCACAGGAGAACCAGGGTAGCTGACATAGCTCAAAGAATTGCTAAACTAAATTGGTAATGGGCTAAGCACATTGCTTGCAGAACAGATAATGGCCAAAGAGTTTTCGATTGGCGCAGAAAGCGCAGCGTGGGTAGGAAGATAGCGGGCACCCGTTGGATGAGGGCAGCGCAGGACCGGTCGTTGTAGCGATCCTTGAGCGAGGCCTATGTCCAACAGTGACGTTGGACGAAGCTGTGGCGTTACTCAAGTTGTAATGTTGCATTCGATAGTATGTTAACGACAATGTTAACATTCTTAGACAATTTTAACACTTTCACCAGAAATTTTTTGCTTATTCTTTGGCGATATAAGCTTTCCTTTGCCAATGAAACACATAAAAAACTAGGTTTATCTGAAGTAAAAATAAGAAACGTCTTGGTATTTCAACCATTCTTGACTTAAGTATCGCGGTAAAGCGTTTCCCAGGAGTAATGGCTTCTCTTAATGGGCATTTTTAAGCTTCGCACTTAAGTATGTTACTTAAAAACTTACAAGAACACTACATTTATGAGTTCTAGTGCTAATGGGACGGCAGTTAATGTTCTCAGTTTGATATCAACCGCATAGGTTGGTTTTTTATGTAAATCTAAAAATGTTTGAGGTAGGAGTTACATTCATACATAATAATCAGGGAGCGGAATCTCATATCAAAACTTTCAAAACAATTGAAATCTCATAGAGATGGGACATTGTTTTTTATTTAGTATTCAGTTTTTAGATAGACTTAACATAGTTTATTTTTCATTGCAATACAGTATGAGTAATCTAAAGAGTAAGAGAGAGAGAGAGAGAGGTGTCAAATATCATAATAGGGATTTTAGGGTAAACTTCCCAAGTCGCGGTAGTTACCATAATTTTATTTATAGATAAGAAAAATAGGTTTGTTTTATTTGTGTGTCATCCCATCATTAATAATTTAAATTAAATGCATGTTTAAGTTGATTAAGCAATGAAGATCAAAACTAAAAAGTATCGACAGCCTGAAAACACGATAAAAAACAATATCCCATCTCTCATCATATCAGCCGATAGACGTCCACTGCTGGACATAGGCCTCCCCTAAAAGGGGGGGATTTGCCATAATCGCCACGCTTGGCAGGCGGGTTGGCGATCGCAGTTAGATTGAATTTGTGTACTCAGAGGATGCTGCTGCCCATCCTCCGGTAGATCCCTTAGTCGCCTTTTACGACACCCACGGGAGGAAATGGGATAGTGCCGTGATTCTTAGCCGACACCACACGGACCCATACACCCAATGTTCCATCTCTATGACATTTCAATTGTTTTGATATGAGATTCCGCTCCCTGTTAATAATAATCACGCTTGTCAAAGCCTTTGTAGTAAGAATAGACAAGTAGACCGCCACCCGATTCTGTCATTCGCAAAAATTAAAATTGAATTTTCATACAAACATTCAATCATCTGATTACATTTAGTAGTAATTGACGGGAAGTCCAAATTTTTTAGTGTTTACAAAAATATTTTACTGCAATCCGAAATGACATCATTTCGGTAGCAGTAAAATAATGTTGCGGCAAATGCTAAGAATTTACATGAGACTGTATCTTTTTCTTTTATTTGATCAATACATTCCAGTAGGTCTAGCTAGCATTCCACGGATGATAAAGTGACGAAAAGAGAAAGCCTGACATGGATGGCATGCTAGCACTGAATAATAAGAGTACAAGTAATAAAAGCCCCCTTGTAGGTAGTTATTAAAATGAATACCGAGTGAAAATATTCGACAAACGTCTATTTACTTCAATTATTACAGTAGGTACCTCATTCGATAATCCATCAATGTCCACACATTATAAATGTATCAACTTTCGTTTGTCATGAAAGTGTCTGCAATTTGAAGGTGAGGTCTAATTATAACTAGCGGACATTTTTAAATCGATTATCATAGCACATTATAGACATTTGAAAGTGGACAAACGAGATAAACTAAATTCTTTTAACTGTCTATTTAATTCGCAATTTCATAAATTATCTATGACCCGTATTTATAAACCGATCGTAAGTTTTCTTAGGCTCTACAAGATCCGTTATTAGTACTATACATATTTTCATAAAACATAGCTAAGTACCTACACTTTCAAACAAATTAGGTTTCGATTACAAGAAACCGCATCGAAATCGGTCCTCCAGTTTGGTAGCTACTAAGCGACAGACTACTAAACACACAGACGTTGGCACAGTATAAGACAGTAATCTATCTTCATACAATGGTGCCAAACGCGGCGTACGCCTCGTAGCACGCACACACTGACAATATCTCGTCTGGCGCATTCTTATCAGTCTGACATATTTTCAGTGTGTGCGTGCTACGAGGCGTACGCACTGGCGAACACACATGTAAGCCTCGTTTGGTACCATTGTATGAAGATAGATTACTGTCTTATACTGTGACGTAGGCGTCCAATCCAACTTATAACGTCATCATCATCCTCCTAGCCGCTGTCCCGCTGGGTAGCGTGTTCTGCTTTACAAGTCTATTTCTTCCACTTCGCTATATCCTGAACATCGTAGATGGAGAGCTCACAGCTGCCCATTTCCTTCTTTACAACATCAGACCAACTTATAACACCCTTCTTTTTGCATCGGGGTTTTATACCTCATACACCACAACTGATTTATAACGAAATAGTTGCATTGAAGCAATAATGTGATTATTTTAATAATTAAAATTTAAAGTTACTGATTTGTTATTATTTCAGGAAGTAGTTCAGGAATGAATGAAAGTGCTAGCGTGCTCATGGATACATTTGCGGAATCTTGTTTTGGTAGTAAGTGTGCTCGCGCGGTGGGTTGACATCTAGTTCAATAAAATTTATATTATACAAAAAATAGAATATTTAGTTTTTTGAAAAAATGTAACCTACGTTGAAACCTTGATAATTCGATTCTGCTCTCGATTCTAAACAAACTATTTTCTAGTTTTGCGTATATTCATTAGAACGTTGTAAATGTATAGTGGTGGCAACGATTCTGACCATAAGTATAAAGTATGTATGTAATACAGGTCTATGGATATACAACGTGTTAATGAATTAACGCAAAACTTACGTTTGAAAAGAGAGAGAGAAAGTAGTTTGTTTAGAATCGAGAGCAGAATTGAATTATCATAGTTTCAACATAGGTAATTTTTTTCAAAATATATATATATTTTTATTTAAATTTTCTGAACCCGATATCAACCCACCCCACGGGCACACCCACCCTACTTACTACTAAAACAAGATTATTAAAATGTATCCATAAGTACGTTAGCGCCTTCATTCATTGCTGAAATGATGACAAATCATTTTTGCCTCAAAACTTAAAATGCTAATATCTTTAAATTTTAAGTATAAAAATAATAAAATTATTGTTTCAATCTAATTATTTTGTTATAAATCAGTTGGGGTGTATGAGGTTTTGCGTTAATTCATTAACACGTTGTATTCAGTGCCGCGCTTGAAACAGAGTGGTTTCAGCGCGATGTTCAAAATGAAATGGGCTAGTAATGAGCGTTTTTCTTTTTTAATTTTAGTTCCTAAAAAACTCGACAGATGACATGCTTATCGCTCCATAGAGACGTAGGCGAGATCCTGTCAAAATCATGTCAAGACTGTCTGCCTTTTTTTTAAAGGCCAAGGGATCGAGCCCATACAATCATGTCAGACGTAAACAGTTTCATATTTTCGATGAAAATGATTCGTAAATAATGAATTATTCAATGAAAAGATGGGTTGGCATCTTTTTGATCATCTTCTCCCTCTTTACTATTTTAAAGAAACACTTTTTGAAATTTTGACCTTTATTCGCACAGACTGTAACGCCATCTATCGATCCACTAGAAAACCAAAAGAAAAACGCTCATTATCAAGCCATAAACGTGACTTTGAAACCAACCTAAGAAAAGAAATAACGCTTATCAAGAAGTTCTTTACTTTATTTATTTTGTTGGGCTTTAAATAACAACATTTTCATAAAACACGTGGACAAAAACCAAAGAAAAATAACAGCCAGGAGCTTCGGAAACAAAAGACGAAATCTCCTCATTTCATTTTGTTTCAAGCAAAAGCTTTAAAAAATAATGCTCAAAGGAACATTGTTGGGCTTCGCCGTGCTTCCAACCGGCAACGGGCAACCAGCAGCATTGTTTCAAAGTTGAAATTGTTCATTTGTTTCACAAACGGACGCTCAAACGACTTGTTGCTTTCCATTTACTATTGGAAAAGTTTACTTATATCGACTGAAATAGACTTGGTGACGTTTTTCCTTTTTCGGTGAATAGAAAAGATGTCTCTTCCCATGGGTGTCGTAAGAGGTGACTAGGAATAAGCTTTGTAGTGTTTTAATGGGCGAGATACTATCATGTCGCTACTAATTGGTGCTTACCCTGAAACCTTATAATGAGCTTAAGGGGGTTCCGAGACGGTCAAGCAGCTTTCATCAAGTAGGTACGTCGATTTTTACTTGAGTCAAGCAAAAATCGACGTGCTTGATTCAAGCTGCTTGTCCGTCTGCCTGCTGTGCTGGCAGGTTGATCTTTTACATTATTTGCTTGATGCCGCTAGTGTCATCACGATTTGCTTGAAAGCAAATTTAAGAGGGCTATCGGAGTCCAGTGGCGCCCTCTTCGCATTAATAAAGAGTTCTCAATAAAGAAAGCCTAAATTAAAAAAGTGCTCAATTGCCAAACTACAAAAGCCTTCAAGCCATTGTTATAGAATACTTTTATAGGTTCTAAACATTCCACTTTTAGACAGCTTCGAATAAAAAACAAAGCGGCCGTTTTTTTTTTCTTTTTTCATAATGTGTATGTTTTGACTGGACTCCGATAGCCCTCTTAAGTAATATTTTGATCTATAATTATCATATCCATTGCATGAAATTAATTATCTAAATATTAAGAAGCACGATAGCTAAGAACTGCAAAAAACACAACAGTCGATTTGGTACCGATTGAATCGGGTGGTTATACACTACACCCCAGTCGAGACGTGCCTCCATCCTTATTATTTTACTTATGAGAGAGAAGTATCGTATATTACGAAAGAGCGCGCATGACGTTTTTCTCGTTTAAACTCTTTGTCGTGGGTGGTATGCTAGCAGTCCAGGTCATTATACGAAGCAAAAGATACTCTAGAATAGACATTTATCTCAATGAGAATAGTGTGAATCAATACACCAGACTGGTGTCAAGATTTTGTAGACTATCTATCTATCCATGAATATGTATTATTTTTCGCTACCTGTTCATATTTAGTAAGAATAATAGACGTAATAATAATCCCACGGTCTCTTACGTAAACAATTTCGAGAAGAAATCCGAAAGAGGTGACATTGGCATCACCTTTTTCAATCCAGGCGCTATTAATGTACCCGATGACCCCTCGACGCCCGCAGTGACTTTGTTCGGAGTTTCGGACGTAGAAAACATTAATAAACTTTTGGTGAACCAGACATAATGCTTTTATTGAATGGACCATACAGCCAAGCTATGCAGTTTCATGTAAGTACTTTGTAAAATAAAAATATTCCTATACTTCATTCCAAATAAGTACGAAAAGATTTTTCTGGCTTATTCTAATTAGCAAATATGATTTATTTTAAATTAAAAAATTACACTGGCAAAAATTTGATTTTTTTTTCTTTTGCTCAGTTAAGCATAAGCATAAGCATATGCTCACGACTATATTCCCCGAGGGGGTAGTCAGAGATATTCTGAAACCTCAGAACATCCACGTTTCACTAGTAGTACCGAAACTCTGTCCAGTGTGACGGGGAGTGAGCCCGTCGCCACTTGTAATGGACAGTAGGTACAATACATGCCTCCAAATAGAAGCATGCAGGTTTCCTCACGATGTTTTCCTTCACCGAAAAGCCAGTGGTGTTACAAATCGTACATAAATTCCGAAAAACTTATTGGTACGAGTCGGCCTGGACGGGGATCGAACCATCGCCTCCTGCACGGCAGGCAAGGTTACTCGCCACTGGACCACCACGGCTGGCTCAGTTAAGGTCCTGCTCAAGATGTTTGTCAGCCATTATACCTACCTACATGATATGTACGGTATATTATACCCTCCACTACATCTACAGGCACTTCCATTGCTTCCATATTGCCTTTGACTGTGCCTATTTAAATGATAAATCTGTTTATTCGTCAATAAACTAGAAAAAAACAATATTTACCGACTTTCGTGACTTTATTGGGGACTCTTCCGTTCCGTAGCCAATCAAATATGTATGACCTAAGATGAAAGGTAGGACATTGGTAAATAAACGATTGCTTTCGCCCTTTTCTCGGATGAAATGCTTCCTCGGATATATTTCGACCCAAAAGAACGATGAGGACGAACGTGCCAAAAAGTATATGACGTAGATAGGTAGGTATACACGGTATACACAAGGTATACTGTTGGAAGAATGTAGACATGATCGATCGATTTAATTTAAGGTTAGTTCTAAGGTTTAGGCACCGTTGTGGCGCTACTTGTCACTTCCTCTCTGTCAAATGTCGAGTCCGGTGTATTTTATCTTTTATGAATAAATACGTGTTAAATACATACCAAAGTCTATTTTCTACAGGTTATGGGCCGTCCCTAATACCTTTGTGTATAAATATATAGTATTTATTACCGAAAAGCGAAAAATACGGAACTGAAAAACCCGCGTGCACAATGGCTACACATAACCTCCAAATTGAAAAATTGATCGGCAGAGAAAATTTCAATACATGGAAGTTCGCCGTAAGATCGTATTTGGAGCACGAAGATTTGTGGAAGTGCGTCGAGCCGGGCAAAGATGAGGAAGTCGATGCTAAGAGTGACATAAAAGCTAAGTCAAAAATAATTTTGTTGGTGGAACCAATAAACTACATTCACTTAGAAAGCGCTAAAACAGCTCGTGAAGTGTGGATAAATCTTCAAAATGTTTTCGAGGACTCCGGGCTGTCAAGGAAAGTTGGTTTACTAAAAGATCTCATAAACACATCTTTGGATAGTTGTGCTAGCATCGAGGAATATGTCAATAAAATTATGTGTACGGCTCACAAATTGAGAAACATAAATTTTAAAGTTGATGATGAGTGGCTGGGAACTCTCATGCTGGCAGGTTTACCGGACGATTATAAACCAATGATAATGGGAATCGAGAGTTCTGGCCTCAAAATTACCTCAGATTTTATAAAGACAAAACTTTTACAGGAAGTCAAAGTTTCCGAGTCTTCCGTTTATTTCACAAAGCACAGAAATAACCAAAATGCGAATAGTTATCAGTCAAAGCAGAAGCCAAGAGGGCCACGATGCTATAATTGCAATCAATATGGACATTTCAAAAACCAGTGTACTCAAAATAATCCCAACAGTAACAACACTAACAACAATGTTTTTTCAGCCATTTTTTCAGCTTACAGCACCGTCAATCAGGATGAGTGGTATATAGACTCAGGCGCAACAATGCACATGTCAAGGCGTTCAGACTGGATGTATGATTTACAAACACCTCCGATCCAGAAGATAATGGTGGCAAACAATGATTCCGTCTCCGTGCAGAAGATGGGTAATGTAAACATTCAGACCAACGTAATGAATACTGAACATATGATTCAGGTAAGGAATGTTCTTTTTATTCCGGAGCTCAGTGCAAACTTGTTGTCTGTAAGCCAGTTAACCAAAAATGGTTGTAAGGTTGAGTTCACTGATGTTGGCTGCAACATATACAGTTCAAAAGGGAACCTTACTGCAACAGCTAGACTAAGCAATAACATGTATAAACTAGAAACTGTTGCTGGAAAGGTTTATGCTGCCACTTTAAATGAAAATAAAGCTGATATTGATACCTGGCATAGACGCTTGGGGCATTTAAATATGATAGATGTGAAGAGGTTAGAATCTTGTGCTGAAGGTATGAAATTAACAAACAAGAAAGAAGATTTAGTATGCATACCTTGTTGTGAAGGAAAACAAAACAGATTATCGTTCTCGCATTCTGGTTCAAGAGCAGATACATTACTGGAAATAATTCACTCCGATCTATGTGGTCCAATGGAGACACCGTCAGCTGGTGGTGCAAAATACTTCATAACTTTCATAGATGACTACTCGCGTACAGTATATGTATATTTTTTAAAGAACAAAATGGATATGAAGTCAGTGTTTGAGAGATTTAAGAATGAAGTAGAAAATGAATTGGAAAAAAGAATAAAAATACTAAGAACAGACAACGGGAAAGAATACTGTAACAAGGATTTTCTGAAGTTTCTGGCAGATTCCGGCATCAAGCACCAGACAAGCACTCCTTACACACCGGAGCAGAATGGGCTGGCGGAGCGCATGAATCGAACGTTGGTGGAGCGTGCCCGATGTATGCTGTTTGATGCAAAGCTGCCAAAAACATATTGGGCGGAAGCAGTGGCTACTGCTGCTCACGTTGTGAACCGATCACCATCACGAGTTCTGGCCGATGTAACACCATTCGAAAAGTGGACAGGTAAGAAACCAAATATCTCACATTTAAAGATTTTTGGATCAAAGGCAATGGTACATGTACCGAAGCAAAAACGTTTGAAATGGGATCGTAAGTCACATGAGTTAATATTCACTGGCTACTGTGACAATACTAAAGGATACAGGCTGTATGATCCAAATACTAAAAAAACTCTAATAAGTAGAGATGTAATATTCATTGAAAATCTAAAGAATACAAATAACGAAGAAGAGGAATCTGTACCATTGCCTAATCACGTTGAGATCCCTATAAATGGTAACAATGATAGTTTAGGGTCCAACAGTAGTTCCCAGGAGAGGGAAGATATTTTGATTGTGGGTGACGGTTCACAGGGTGAGTCACGAAATGACACCCTATCGCCTCGCAGTGATACAGATAATTCATTTGACAGCTGTGTAATGAATAGAGATGACCATGAGGAAACATACCACCCGAATACTAGTGATGACTATGATAGTGGAGATGTTCATGACAGCTATGTCACATTGAGATCACACCAGCGACGCCTACGAGAAAATAATTTCATGTGTGTTACACCGATTTCAGATCCACAAACGGTTAAAGAAGCTCTGACTGGCCCTGATGCTCAGCATTGGAGAGAGGCAATGGATGAAGAGTATAAATCTTTGAAAGACAACAACACATGGAATCTTACCACTCTACCGTCTAACAAACGTGCTATACCATGTAAGTGGGTTTTTAAGACTAAAACAAATGAGAATGGAGTAATCATAAAATATAAAGCACGACTTGTGATAAATGGATGTTTTCAGAAAAAGGGGATCGACTACAATGAAGTTTTTTCACCGGTAGTTAGACTTTCATCACTGAGATACTTGTTTGCAACGGCTGCTAAGTATGACCTAGACATAATCCAAATGGATGCCGTATCAGCTTTCCTTCAAGGTGACATTGAAGAGGAAATATACATGACTCAACCACCTATGTATAAAGAAGGAGAGCAAGTATGTTTATTACGAAAATCATTGTATGGTCTAAAACAAGCCAGTCGGCAATGGAACAAAAAATTAGACTCAGCATTGAAAGAAATGGGTCTTCTACAGTCTAAACTAGATCCGTGCATTTACCACAAAATTGTAGGTGAAAATAATATGCTATTTGTAGCGATTTATGTGGACGATTTGTTGATATTTACCAATAATCAAGAATCCAAGAATAATACCAAGGAGGAACTAAATAAAAGGTTCAGAATGAAAGATCTCGGAGACCTATGTTACTGTATTGGAATTCATGTAGAGAGGGACAGGGAGAAAGGTATAATTTATTTAGACCAAAAAAAAGTACATACAAGAAGTGTTAAATAAGTTTGGGATGAATGATTGTAAGTCTGTAAGAACTCCCATGGATATGAATGCAAACATTCATAAGAATTCAGAAGAGAATAAAATTTTACATGATATTCCATATCAAGAAATAATTGGCTGCCTATTGTACATCTCTCAAGTTACACGACCGGATATAAGTTTTGTCATTAACATGTTGAGTAAATATAACAACAAGCCAGAAATAGAGCACTGGATTGCACTTAAACGTGTAATGCGATATTTAAAAGGCACTGTAAATTATAGACTCCGCTATAAAAAACAGCCTAATGAGTCAATGACGCATGGCTATTGTGATGCTGATTGGGCGAGCTCTGAAGACGATAGACGATCCTGTACAGGGTACACATTCCAGTTCCAGGGAGGATCGATTAGCTGGAACTCGAGACGTCAACCTACTATCGCTCTGTCCACAACGGAGGCTGAATATATGTCTTTATCGTCATGTGTACAAGAGGCCTTATGGCTGAAACAATTTCAAGAAGAATTGTGGCCACAATTGAAAAATGAAGCTATGGTAATTTACTGTGATAATCAAAGTTGCTTGAAACTTGCAGGTACTGATGGTTATCATTCCAGAACAAAGCATATTGACGTGCGGCATCATTTCATTCGTGAAAAAGTACTTGGTGGCTGTATTCAAGTACGCTACATACAAACGGACCAAATGGTAGCGGATGCTCTCACCAAGGGGACGTCACACTCAAAGCTGGATTTCTGTTCGTCCAATATGGGATTATGTCTAAGGGAGGATGTTGGAAGAATGTAGACATGATCGATCGATTTAATTTAAGGTTAGTTCTAAGGTTTAGGCACCGTTGTGGCGCTACTTGTCACTTCCTCTCTGTCAAATGTCGAGTCCGGTGTATTTTATCTTTTATGAATAAATACGTGTTAAATACATACCAAAGTCTATTTTCTACATATACATATACAAAAATAATAAAGGTAAAATTTTGACAATTTTAAATCACCGTGGTGAAGATATTTAGCACTTATTTTCAGATTCAGATTCATTTATTGGTCAAAATGTAGTGCAAAATGTAGTTCTTAATAATAGTTCGGGATTGTTTTAAAATATCCTTAGATTAATCTAAGGATTTATTAACTATTATTACCTAACGTGTTTTAAAACACGTTGTGATATCAGATAAATATACATATTAAAATATAATTACTATCGTAACTTTAAGTAGGTTAGTGTTCTAAAAAGTTTCCATTTAAAAATTAAATTATTTCGTATATAAACTTCTTGAAACGTCTTGTATTATGGCTGAATGACCTCGAAAAAATATGAAAAACGCCATTAAAATCAGAAAAAAATACAACACTTTTATTCTTAAATTTGACTAAAGGGCTTTAGCCATTATTTTTGACAGATAGTGTCCAGTGCTAAAAATTTCATACAAAGCAATAAGTAATACAAAGAGTTTTTAATCTTTAACGTTTTTAAGAGAGGTCACCAAAGAGATCAATCAGTTCTTTAATCATTATGGTTTTAAAGCTTAAATAGTTTTTTCGCTGCGCGCTTCATACAAACGAAGTTTGGTTATATTTTCAATACTAACCAATTAAAGTCAATCACATTTGTCAGAAATAATCTAGAAACTAATCTCTATACTTGTATGTTATCAGATTTTTGTTAAAATATCATTAAAATAGTTTCAATGCCAGGATTAATTTAAGATTTGTATGGAAATGTTTGAGGCACTGTAACTTTAAAACTATACATTTTAACGACAATCTGACAAAATACAAGCATAGAGAATAGGTTCTAGATAGTTTCTGAAAAATTTAATTGACTTTAATTGGTTAGAAAATATAACCAAACTTCGTTTGTATGGAGCGCGCAGCAAAAGCTATCCTCGTAAGCTTTTTTGCGGTCAAAGGTGAGCAGGTACCTAATAGGTGCAATTATTTCTTTGATTTGAATTCAAAACATAGGTAGCTACTAAAATGGGTAACCTTCATACAACAAAACACGAACTAGTCTTGTATCAGATATAGATTGTTTCGATAACGTCAAATTGTGAGTCGCACGCGCATTTGCGACATCAGTCTTTTGTTGTTCGACGAACAACAATTGTTGGAAATTACAACAATAGTTGTTAGCTGGGTGTCGATTTGTGACTTCCGCCTATTATAACCGTCAATAATTCTTTAAAGTAGGGAGCTAAATAATGTCGTTTTTGTTCCTAAGTTGGTAGGTAGGTACGTGGGAATTTGATACGCCTCGATTGAATTTTGAGACACAATGGTGACAAATTGTGTTAGAGAACAGCTAAAGTTTGATGACCTCGGGATGGAAAAGGAAATCCAAAAAAGGACAAATTATTAAATAAAACCGGTCAAGTGCGAGTCGGGCTACTAGCGCACCTAGGGTTCCGTACCACACCACCACAGAACACAACATTAACTTAGAAAAAAAACTTTCTTTGTCCGGGACCTTTAGCGCGAGACCGACTCACACTTGGCCAGTTTTTAGTATTTGTTGTTATTCTGTAGAGCTTGCTCTATAATCACACTAAGTTTGACGCTTGTATGTATTACCGTTTTTACTATAGAGCGTGAAGAAAAAACGTTGACAAAAACTAGTTTCTTGTTGAAAACCCCCCTTAATTTTTAACTTTCTGCCATTTTTATTATTTGTGAATAAATCCGTCGCAATAACGCATAATCTGAGAAAATTTCAACTATCTAGCTATTACGGTTCAAAAGTTGCAGCCCTAAATAGGTAGGACAGACGGACGGACGGACGGACAGACGGACGTCAAGTTCTGTCAGTCGGCTTAGGAGATACAGCCAGTCAAAGTTCTGACCTTTGAACGGCTGTATCTCCTAAACCGACTGATGAACCATGTCAGTTTTTGTACTGTTCACATAGCTACAGTGCATACTACACCAATATCATACGATCAGCCGTGCAGCTGATCGTTAATTTTTTACAGACCTTTAATCATCAGTAACTCCTAAACCGACTGGAGTTATGCAGGCAGACCTGGTCCATCCCCATCACAGAGATGCTCTACACCCCATAAACACTGAATCAGCCTTGCTGCTGATGGTTGCAAAAAGTACACTTATCTCTCGGAATATTAAAGTAATGCAACTGTTTACCCTAACATCCTGTAGATACCTAAATACCGTTATTCGTCCGTGTGAACGTGAACCTTGAACTAGTGATCCTAAATCTGAATACCCATATAAATGAAAAAATCTGTTAGGTCGCGGCCACACTCGCCACGAGTTTATTTTTAACCAGTGCCGTTTTAAAGCCAGTCTGTTTCAAAATAAATATGTCTAAAAGGCTAAAAGGCAGCGGTTAAATATTACAACAATCTAAATGGGTGAGACAATAGCTCTGACCCTCATCATCCTGTTGGGGCCTATAATGTCATCGGCATTTTAAGCTTATTTTGACCCCGTTTGCGGACAAACGGCTTCATTATTAAAAACGAAAAAAAAATAGGTGTTCCGAAAATTTTCATAAATCATTATCACAGAATAGATCATTATATCCCAGAAAAACACACACAAAACACAACATCAACCGCTTCATACAAGCACGCGAAAAAATCTGAGGTCCATAGTTAATAGCTTTTCGCGATTTCAAAAATGGTTTCGAAATTGGTCCCTTTGTAAAATTTGTTCAGTTTTATGGTCTGAAGCACTCCTTAAAGTATGTATGTAATGTACCGCATTTAAGTTTACACCCCCTGTATTTTTTATCACCCTCCCCCTGTATTTACATAAATTATGTGATACAAAAATACAGGGTGACAGGATCTATTGACCTAAATAGGTTTCTGACTGCGACACCACTTTAGTAACGATGCGACATGACTTGAAGGACCACAGATAGGCGGCTGGTATCTTCACTTTTTGGTAAGAATTTTACTATTTTGCCATCTCTGTATACATAAAAGAACGGAGTTTTGAGAAGGTAAATAAAATCTAAAAAGGGCAATTCTACGAACGTGCGATTTTTTTGTTCGCACGAAGTAACTCCAGAAATATGAGTCTTACACCAGCTGTGTGTTGTTACATGCAATTAGATATCTTGTTCTACAGGTGTCTTTAAAAATGTCACGCATAAATACATAATTTATTCGAATTTCTTAGCCGACAGTACGTGATCAGTCACGCTCTGTCGACTGTTCGCAAACGCCTTCCGATGTTTAGTGAAGGACAAAAAATGCTTGTTCAATAAACAGATGAACATTCCCAGATTGCATATGTCATGCACATTCTCAACTCCTTATTTACGAAGTTTTAAAATTTTAACCACCAAAAATAGAAAATTACAGATGATTCTACAATGTTACAAAATTTTCCATCACATCTGTCGACGTGTAAGGTTTGGAGTGAAATATATTTAAAAAATTATGGTGACTATATTTTTTTTCTTTATTTGGCAACACTCAGGTATACCTGTCATCACCCAAAGACAATACTTTTCATAACATGAACGATGCGCTCGTTATTCTGAATTACAAAGTGGTTCTACAGCGTGTAAAAGTTGCCGCGTCACTTCTTTAAGAAATAAAAAAAAGTTTTGTAACATATTTTTAACCATTTTAATCACGTGGCCTTGTCTAGAAGAGGGATCTCATCACTCTGACTAAATTTGCTTAAACATAGCCTCAAAAACATAATTGCTAAGCCAACTTTTTAAAATTTTGCCACTTCTGTCGACTTCACTCCTGTCGATGGTTTGTCGACAGAAATGATGATTTTGTCTAGAAAAGGCGATTTTGCCGCGAATTTCAACGCGTTCTGAAGTTACATTGCTGCAAGTATTGTGCGCGGTCACAATGCGGTGTGTTGGGACCAAGAAATTATCTTCGAAATGCGAGTAATATGCGCTATGTCTGTACATGGTTTTATTTAATAAAATAATACTTAACGTGGTTTGTTTTAATAAAGCCTTACGTTTACTTAGATGCCATTAAAGAAATTAATATACAGAGAAAAAAATTGAACGGTATAAGCAGCAGCAGGAGGAAATAGAAGGCGAATGGCGGCGGAGTGGATTAGAAAAAGAGATCCTAATTAGCTCAAGCTAAATTAGAAGAAAGAAGGAAGAAAGATAAAAAAGAAAATTATAGGAAGACAAAGTTAGGATTAGTAAAGGGATAACGTAAACAGTGGTACCTCACCACCTAATGATTCAAGAAGCTCACATGACAATGGAAATGAAGATGAAGGTGTAGAAAATAATTCCGATATGAAGTATACTCTACAGATCAAGACATTCAAGACTCTGGTGATATTTTTCCCACACGTGCGTGCCCAAAACGTATCCGTTTACAGCCATATTCAAGTGACGACACATTTTTTTAATCAATCGACAGAAGTGATGTCACTTCTGTTGACACTTTTATTTTATTTTTTTAGTGCTATTTTTAAAAATTTAGCAGACCGTAAAATATGATTATGGGACTCATAACTTTGTGTTTTTATTGTTAAGTGTTAATTTATTTCGAATTTTCGAATACATTTAGATTTATAACTAAAAGTGTCATTCCTGTTGACTTTATGGTCACATCTGTCTAGTGACGAAAATTGAAAAACTGATTTTTTTGATTAAATTATTAATATTGATCTCTGTTGCTATTTTTAGAATGTTCCTGTATATCTTATTAAAACTTTAACACAGAATAATAAAAGAAAAGTTGATATTTACTTTTATTTTCCTAAATCGGCTCCTTCATAGAATTACCCAAAACTAAACGAATAACGACGACGGTCAAGTTACGCGTATAATTCTAACAAATCTGTAACTTTTTGGGTAGAATAAAATTTTGGATTTTATTCCATTATTTCTTGAAGTTTTTATTTTTAAAAATAAAGAAGAGTAGTCTCGTGTGAGAGACTAGTTTGGAGCTATTGTTCCGCAATAATATTTTGATAAGGAATAAAATTGTTTATGTAAATGCACTTGATCAGTTGATCTTGTATCTAGTATACAAGCTGCTAACACGAGGCTGGTCCTTAATTAAATATTCTATGGTTAAAATATGTAGATCAATCTTATCTAAGAAACCACTCTGCAATTATTACAATTAAATAATTATTCGCCTACAAGTGTTTGCTCTTTACCTTTATTTAGACGTCAAACCTAACCTCGGTTTAGAACAGTCGTTGATAAATTTCAGTCAATTAACTTTAATTGTACGTAGTTAAATTAATTGAAGTGAAATAACGGATTTTATTAATGAAGTGGTAATAAATTGATATCAGTGATCAGGAACTGAGATATTTAAATTAAGATAAAACTAAAACTATGATTATATTTATCGATACCTTATCCTAATATAGGTATTACATCATTAATTTCTTTAAGTTTTACTTTTACTTGGGCTATACTAGTTGATTTTGTTAACACTTTCCAAAATTCTGGAGTGGTTCAGAACATCAAACTGATGAACAAACTTACGATGGGAGCAAATCTGAAATCGACAATAAATTCTTATGTGTTACTAAACTTCAATGCCTACTCAAATCAAAAATATATGAAACAACGAACCACCCCTGAAAATATTCAGTGTTTATAAAATTACCCTGTATAGACCGGTCTAGACCTTTTTTCAATATTATCTCGCCTTATTTTTCCTCTTAATACGTATAGTTTATTGTGGACATAAATGTTTACCTAGTATTCAAAAGCTCTTTTTACTTATTAAGGTACCTACCTATACTATAAAGAAATATTACTAAAATGTGTGGTCTGACAGAGAAAACTACTCTTTTTTCAATTCAACCAAGTAGCAATTAAATACCGTCCAATTAAGTAACACATTACACTAGCACTTTATTTCTAGCTAAATTGCCCCCCACTAATGTATCCAGCTCATGTTAAAATTAAAACTGTGAGATTTAACTACAGTTTAACAACTTTACTGAACTTTAGTACATTGCAGTTAAAATGAAGTTTTAAAAGTTCTTGGAACGGGTAACTATTAGCCGTAGTAATTGGAAATGTATCGTGTTACAAATTGAATGGAATAATGGATGTTCGAACAAAGATGGACAAACTTGTACTTGGTCATCATCATCCACAGCCCAAATCCACCCACTGCTGGGTATAGGCCTCCGATTTTTTTGGTGCCTCCCTCGATCCTGAGCATCTCGCATCTACTTACCAGGTTGTTTCGATTGTAATAAATGTCAAAAATTTTCAAAAAAATTATCAAAGAATTGGTGATCGCTCCACTAGAGCGTGGCCTTGAAATAGCATAGCATATCGAATGCTCACGACTATATTCCCCGAGGGGGTAGTCTGAGATATTCTGAAACTTCAGAACATCCACGTTTCACTAGTAGTACCGAAACTCTGTCCAGTGTGACAGGCATTAAAATAAAAAATAAAACAACTATTTGGGCGTATCCAGATTTCATTCGTCATTATCACAGCCTTTTTACGTCCCACTGCAGGGCACAGGCCTACCCTCAAGAAGGGTGTCTGAGCGTTAGTCCACTGCGCGTGCCCAATGCGAATTGATAGACTTCACATACGCCTCGGAAGTTCTTCTCCAGCGTATGCAGGTTTCCTCACGTTGTTTTCCTTGACCGTTATATCAGCTCAAATTCAGAATAATTTACGTTGAAGCGACCGATATATGAAAAAATGTTGCATGTGCACCTTGGAGGTGGTAAGCCTGTAGGTGCCCTAGCATAGCAGGTTGTGATAAAGGCTGATTAATGAACGACCTGGGCATTTTATCCAAGCACACAGACCATAGTCGTATACAAATATTGGTTCCTTTCCAAGTTTAAAACATTTTCGACTCAAATCTTTCACTTTAACCTACATCTTAAAACTTAAGGAATTCTTTGATATCTCTAAAAATTATTTGCGCGCACGAGAAACTTTTATCTTCAGCAACTAATTTCTTCTATAGTTATTCTTATTCGTAGTCTGTCACATCAAGTCTACGGGTTTGTATAAAAGTGCGCGCATGTAACGACGGACGCGACAGACGGGAGACTCTTCATACAAACCCGAAGACTTGATGTGAGAGACAAATTAGTTGCGGAGACCAAAGTTGTTCGTGCGACAATAAACTTAATATCGAACTGTTATATTATATCGTGTTACTTTTTCTACAGACACGTTTAAAGACAACTATAATAATAGTAAAACAAACGGAAACATGGCACAAATGAGCCATTGTGCTCGTTTTTGCCCAATTAAAGCAAATAACGCTAATTTTAAACGTTTGATACGCACTTTGTTTGGACACGCTTAATGAAAAACTCTTTTTTTTAACAGTATCAGTTCCATTGATTAAGTTTATTGTCTTTGTAGGAAATAGGGTCATTAATTTTACACGGGTGTTTACCGAGATAATTGATGTTTGTACTTTGACTTACATTGTCGTCATAAAGTTCGAAGTAAGCCATCCAGAGAACAGCTGCCTTAAATGTCAAAGCGTCAAAAGCAAACCTCATCATCATCATCATCTCATCTCTCATTCTATTCTAATAAAGACACCTTACATTATTATGATCCTAAATGTAAGCTACCTACTTATTACGGGAACCATACAACAACGACACAAACCTAACATATCCATGACTGAACCGGGATTCGATCCCAGGACCTCAGGTTTGGCAGTCCGGCGCGTGGTAACTCAATCGAGTCGTCAATTCTAGTTAAATTATTCGGTGTAAACTGGTTGCCAGGAATCATAACCGCTAGTATGATTTCTCTACTTGCGCGCGACTCTACATTTTGCCATACTACTTTGGCGCGGCAAGCTCGATGCTCGCTCTTTAAAAACGCGGGAGGGGTCATGTATGTATGTATGTAGAAGTAGATAACTGATACTAGAGGGGCAGGCCTAGCATGCCACACACGCGAAAACAACAAAAATCGAGACTTGCCTGTCTTTGTTACTTTGCGCGTGCAAAAGTAAGCGCGCATCGGTTTTCTCGCTGTCTAAGTCTTCCAAAGTCAATAACATTCAATAAAAACCGGTCAAGTGCGAGTCGGGCTACTCGCGCACCGAGGGTTTCGTACCACACCACCACAGAACACAACATTATTAACTTAGAAAAATAAAACTTTTTTGTCCGGGACCTTTAGCGCAAGACCGACTCACACTTGGCCGGTTTTTAGTATTTGTTGTTATTCTGTAGACTTTGCTCTATAATTACACTAAGTTTGACGCTTGTACGTATTACCGTTTTTACGATAGAGCGTGAAGAAAAAACGTTGATAAAAACTAGTTTCTTGTTGAGAACCCCCCTTAATTTTAAACTTTTTGACATTTTTATATTGACATAATAACGCATAATCTGAGTAAATTTCAACTATCTAGCTGTTACGGTTCAAAAGTTACAGCCCTAAATAAGTAGGACAGACGGACGGACGGACAGACGGACAGACGGACGGACGGACAACGTAGGCTTAGTAATAGGGTCCCGTTTTCACCCTTTGGGTACGGAACTCTAAAAACCTTTTAAAAGAAACAAAATTAAATCACTGTATATACAGATATACAGGAAGAGATGGTCGTGGCCGTCGTCGTGATGGTACGAAGTCTTGAGGCTAAGTCGTGTCTAACCTGGGAATCAATCTAGAACTTAGATCCAGTCTCAAAGATAAGCTAACAAAAAATATCTTTCTGTTTAGTTTTTCTGGGAAGTTTTTATGAGAGTGGGTAGATTAACTTCTACCTATTTCAACAAGTAATTTCCAAAAATATCAGTTCAAAGAAACCCTTTGCTGTTGGAAAATGCTTTCTGGAAAAGGTCATTGGGCGAAATCTGACCCAGCTAACTAAATTTTTCCTACAGAAACCAAATTTTGGTTTTAAAATGTTTAGTATTAACCCACATTAAATTTTATGTAGTTATTTATTTTTTAAACCATGGGAAAATGTGCTAAATGTACTATAATTATGTACGTTTAATGTACGTTTAATGTACGTATAATGTACGTTAATAATGTTGTGTTCTGTGGTGGTGTGGTACGGAACCCTCGGTGCGCGAGTAGCCCGACTCGCACTTGACCGGTTTTATTTATATTTCAAGCAACCAGGGTAACATGGAGGTTGAGATAGAAGAATTGAGATTAAGATTGAACCAGGATGAGAGAAAAGGGCGTCGCCAAGGGGGAGCGGGGAGGGGCAGGTGCATAGAGATACAATTTTCCATAATTATACTATTGACCCTTGATGAGTTGTGTATCTTACCAATCCTACATCTATCATCACATCATGCCTCAGACCGCGGTCCTTCTGTTCTTAGCTTATTCGGATGTTGTATTTATGCAAAGTCTCTTGATAACTTTGATAGTGCGATTCAGGACTTGTCGTATGATTGGTTAGTATGTTAATATTCGTAACTTGTTGTGTCGTGTTCGCCACCTTATTTGCTTATTACTTGAAAGTCTTGAAACCGCTATGACGCGTTAGACAGATTTATCCTCTGATAAGTTGTCATATATGTACTTATACCGTGCTGTGAGAGACGTAACTACCTATACAATGGAAACTGCAGAGCTAGTGTATGTGTACGCAGGAGAACCAGAGTAACCGAAGGCCGAGAGCCTTTTGGGCTAGCCCAAAGAATTGCTAAACTAAGTGGCAATGGGCGAGGCACATGCTCGCAAAACCTATGGCTGATGTTGCCGAAGAGTTCTCGAGTGGCGATGACGTACCGGAAATTGCAGCGTGGGTTGGCCCCTTACAAGGTAGACCTACGACCTGGTGAAGGCGGCGGAAGCCGTTGGATGAGGGCAGCGCAGGACCGGTCGTTGTGGCGATCCTTCGTGGAGGCCATGTCACGCAGCGGACGTCTATCGTCTATTTCTCGATAATGATGTAGATATGTAAATTATATCAAAACACATTATTAAAGTATTTTAGTAAACCAGCGTTTGCTGGTTCGCTTTCAACATGAAAATCCTCAACAAACAAAATAACCCCAAACTGATTACCAATGTAAAACATAATACGCTTCATATGTAAAACACACCGACTTCTCTTCGAACTTATCTCCCTTGTAATAGAGTTCACATTGTTCTCTGTACAAGGTCAGAGTTGTCAACTGTACAAGGTACGGGTGAAATTCAATTTACATTCTATGCATGCTAAGCGGATCATAGCAATACTATGTTCAATATTGTTCCCTCGTACCTTATAGGTACAAACAAGTATTTTCAGGAGATAGAAGCCAAATACATTATTGCTTTCGACTATCTTCGAGCAATATTCAGGTTTATGTTTTTCTTCGAAAACCCCATCTTCATAATAATTTTTCGATTACGATTTTTATTAACGTTTAATTTACTCGTACCTGTATGAGGTTTCCTCACGATGTTTTCCTTCACCGGTATTACGTAGGTACATAAGTATACTCTATAAAAACTCGTTGGTGTACCTGCCTACATCACGACATGGCATGTCGTCTGTGCGGATTTGAACTCGAAACCTATTATTATCTATTCACTAGCTGTTGCCTGCGACTTCGTCTGCGTTACCCGGATAAAAAGTAACCTATATTTTAATCCATCCATGGTCTATCTGTATGCCAAATTTCATCAAAATCCGTTCAGCAGTTTTTACGTGAAAGCGGAACAAACATCCATCCATACTTACAAACTTTCGCGTTTATAATATTAGTAGGATATGCCCGAAACCTCCTAACTCTCGGCAACGCGCCACAACGACGCTCTCGCTCTCTATAGCTATGAAATATACCGTCTAAAATCAGTTTAACCCAGTGACTTCAAGCTACTGATAAATTTAAATAAATTCTGGGTAAACTGCATAATATAACCCAGTAGCCAATAATCATAAAACATTGTATTACAGATTGTTGATAGCTAAAATTGTGTCACAGTTAATTTTATCTATTTTATTGCAACTAAATAATTTGTGTGACATTATTGATAAATTATTTTAGATATCAATTGGTTAACTTAGTTCAATATACATTAAAATTATGACGCTGTGATAATAAGGTCCAACAACATTAGCTGAAACTATTTTAAGGGGAAGGTCAGACCATCAAACTGAATTACTTTTCCTATGGTACCAACATCGAAATCACAAAAAAAATGCTATCTCTTACATTCAGGACGAGTAAGTTTGCAGATTACGGAACAGTCGATTTCGATAATAGTCCCAAAGATAAAGTTGTCCAGTCTTATGTTCTGATCAATTTAATGACCGTCAGCATATTAAGAGCGCTCATAGTGGCCCATAACTCTTGCATCTCGATGTATAAAAGCCAGTCTTTCAATCTGATTCTGATGAGATGATGCATCGTGGCGCGAAATACATGGAGAGACTGTTGCTGGAATAGATACAAATCTATGGAATCTAATGCTGATTGGCAAATCTCTTCACCGTCTCATGGTAAGTCGAACTCAATGATATAACATCGACTCTTCAACAGAAGAAGATGTGAATTGGTCAGCAATGTGCAGACGACACTGAGATCTGTGAGTGTTCCAAAAAAAATCTTACGGAATCTTCGCTTGACTTCTTCGTTTCCGGAGATTGCCCACAATTGAGGAGAGGCCTGGTGACCAGTACAACAGGGTGTCACTACGACGCCCATTACAGGCACCAGTCTCCCACAAACATACCTGACTGTAACATTTAGTCTCTAAGAAATATGTACTCGTTTGTGGTAGAAAATAAACATTTTATTATTATATTATTATTTATTAATTACATATCATCCTCAGCCTCAAGAAGTCCACTGCTGGGCATGTCTTTCATGGCCACGCTTGGCAAGAAGTATGACGAGCGTATATTTGGTAGTAGGTAGGTACTCTGTGGTATAACCGACCGAATAAAATGTATTTATTTATTTTGGAAGAAATAACAGCACATAAGATATTCACACGAGTAAAACAATAGACACTTATTCAGATTGCAGAAAATAGTAAAAGTTTTACTACGACATAAAACATAAAACCCGTATGACACACTATAGTAAACATTGTGAATGAAATACCGCAAACCAACAACACAAACATAATCTAAAACATACTCAACACCTCAAAACATAAAGTTTAGAATCAATTAAACTGTCTTAAAGCAAAATTTATTCAAGAAACTCACTTACATACAAACGGAAACACACTTAAAAGACGAAAGAATAAAGTTTAAAATTAATACAAGACTATAAGCATACTACGTTGAAGCAACAAAATCACGTCAATCAAAAATGCGCACAACGGACTTGGCATAAAGTTTATAATCAATTAAAGTAACGTATGGCATACTAAGTTGGGCACAATGGTAAGTTGAAGTAGCACGTGCGATCGTCGGCGTTGCACAAGCTGCGCCCGCGCCGGCCCACTGGCATGATTCAGATCACCACCTGGCTTGAGGCGAGCTTGGGTAAGGTTGACGACTGTCTGCGCGTGAGGCGAAGGCAGAGGTCTCCGCACCTTATCATCTCAAAGTCGAAATAATTTATTCAATAAGGAACTTGAAGCCCAACTTATTAAAAGTATAATTTTTTTTTGAAGCTACCACCGCGGTGTCGGTTCGTGTTGTCGCTGTATTAGAGAAGATGCGAAGAAACTTTACAACATAACCTTCTTAATAACTATTTATTACCACATACATTCTTAAGCTATGGTTACGTATGCAGTATATTTAATTAAATAATTAATACTATAGATACAGTATTGAAGCTCAGAATCTTATGCATTATTCCTATATTTGGTCGCAGCATTATTGTTATCCAACAAATTTTACTGCGAAAGAGCTCAGATATTTCAGTAGAATATTGGTTCGAGCATCACACCAAAACTACTGGATCGATTTTAATGCAGTTTTCCCTGTTCGAAAACCCACTGTTATACCGTAAGGCGGTGTCCTATTGCCATCGCACGCGCGATGGTGCGATGCGATGTGATCGTACTGATGGGTAATTCTCCGAAATTTTGCAAATCGTTGAAATTTTTCCATAGAAAAATTTGAAAATTTGAAAAATTTCTGAGAATTACCAATCAGTACGATCACATCCCATCGCACCATCGCGCGTGCGATGGCAATAGGACACCGCCTAACACTTGCAAGGCATCGAAAAAGTTGTTATAAGTGTCAATCAAAGCCGCAGTAGTTGTTACATTCGAAGGGTGTTACCATAATTTCCATTTCTAGGTCGTGTTCTCCATTCAAGGATCTAAGGGTTATCGCCAAACCCCAGTCCGTTAAAACGATAGCTTGATAAATTTTAAAGCTATACCAATCCAACTTATATTTAACTTTAGTATCTTTGATACCTGATTGGTTCCTCAAGAATCAACCCAATTTCAATACGTTTCAAAGGGACTAAAAATTTTACAATGTTCACAAACATATTTCCGTGGGCGGTTCATATCCCATTGCTTTGAATTTCTTCCTGCACAAAGGACATGCTTTACTCCCACGATTCTCTAAACGAGCTCAATATACTACGCAAACAGTAGCGACAATATGCTGCTATACAATGGTGACATGGTGAATGGTATACATGGTACAAGAGACAGAAAACCAACAGCTGGCTTTAGTGCTGTCAAAGTGACGTTACACGCCCAAAATAAGATGCCATCATAATGTACGCCATCTTATTTAAAGCGTTTTTGGGCGTGTAACGTCACTTTGACAGCACTAAAGTCAGCTGTTGGTTTTCTGTCTCTTTTCTTATTCTTATTTTAGAGTGACAGGAATAAATTTAGTTAAGTTAAGTCGTGGCACAGTCCGAATCGAGGCCAATATCTCACTTTACTAAGCGTCATTTGACGTTCCATTTTCCTTTTAAAAGCCATTATTGAAAGTTCACAAGACAAATTGTTTATGTTCACTTTTAAGTTAGATGAAATTATTGGACATCATAATAAAATATAACAATCTGTGAAATGACTCGTAACAAAGCCCGCTTTGGCTTAGCTTGGCGTTTATCCTTTATCAACCCAAAGCACGACATTGCAATCAAACATAGGTTGTAATCATAATCATATGGACTTAGTATTGGTACTGATTGAAAAGTGTAGCAAAAAGAGCTCTATGATCGTCCTTCGATGAAAGAAAATATGCTTCACAAAGAAAATACAAAGTAGTCGATAAGTTATATTTTTAGATTCATTATTTTACTCATTTCATACTAAACTAGCGAACCGCCTCGGCTTTGATACACAAACCTCATGAGTCTATCTATTAGTGAAAACCGTATAAAAATCCCTAAAGTATGGTATCCAGACAGACAGGACGACAGACAAACGCGGTGTAGACCTTTTATTCCAAAGAAGAAAATATGATGCTACCGCTACTATGATATACAGGGTACAAAAGACCCTAGTAATACTTAAGGGGGTGCGTCAGACCATCAAACTGAACAACTTTCACTATGGAGCCAACATCGAAATCGCGAAAAAAAACGCTCTTTCATACAAAACTGCAGTACCGTCTCGACTCAAATGTATGGGACGGCAGATTCTTTTTATTTTTTCTCGACGTTGGCTCCATAGTAAAAGTTGTTCAGATTGATGGTCTGAAGCACCCCCTTAAGTATTACTAGGGTGTTTTGTTACACCCTGTCATAGATAAATTAAAGTAGGCAAGATTGCTCACGTCAAACAAAGAACAAAGCTCTCGTAAAACTTATTATTGTCGCCGGTACCTCGTAGTTCGACTTATTATATTAGATGGCGTTACTATACTAGCTGAAGTCGCGCCTATAAGTGGAATACCTAGTACCATCTATCGAAAAATTTGATGAAACTCAACTTCGATGCAGGTGTGCGTAGACCTAAGATAACATAGGAGTGTGTGTGTCTTTTAGCTTCTCGAGTTGAAAGAAAGATTACATTCGCAATTTTATAAAGTTGGTAGGTAAAAGGTACCTTATGAGTACACCTTGGCTTAGTGGTTAAAGTGTCTGCTTGATAATTCTTAATACAGCAGGGGTTTGTTTTTATGAATCACCACGACTTACCATGTTTTATCTACATACAAAAATTTACTCTGCTGCTGTTTACCGTTGAGGGTACTCCTCAACGGTAAACAGCATTGGCTTGATATTTTTCTGTTCACGTTCAGTTTTGATAGCAAAACAAATATTTAATCAGGATCTGGTGCAGAAGCAAGGAATGACTCCGTACGAGGGTACTCCTCAACGGTAAACAGCATTGACTCGCAATTTTCTTGTACACGTTCAATTTTGATAGCAAAACACATATTGAACCAGGATCTGATGCTGAAGCCAGTAATGTCTCCGTACGAGGGTACTCCTCAACGGTAAACAGCATTGGCTTGCACTTTTTTTTTCACGTTCAGTTTTGATAGCAAAACACATATTGAACCAGGATCTGGTGCTGAAGCCAGTAATGTCTCCGTACGAGGGTACTCCTCAACGGTAAACAGCATTGGCTTGCACTTTTTTTGTTCACGTTCAGTTTTGATAGCAAAACACATATTGAACCAGGATCTGGTGCTGAAGCCAGGGATGTCTCCGTACGAGGGTACTCCTCAACGGTAAACAGCATTGGCTTGATTTTTATCTCTTTCTGTTTAGTTTTGAAAGCAAAACACATATTTAACCAGGATCTGGTACTGAAGCCAGGAATGTCTCCGTACGAGGGCACTCCACAACGGTAAACAGCATTGGCTTGATTTTTTTTTGTTCGCGTTCAGTTTTGATAGCAAAACACATATACAACCAGGATCTGGTACTGAAGCCAGGGATGTCTTCGTACGAGGGTACTCCTCAACGGTAAACAGCATTGGCTTGATTTTTATCTCTTCCTGTTTAGTTTTGAAAGCAAAACACATATTTAACCAGGATCTGGTGCTGAAGCCAGGAATGTCTCCGTACGAGGGTACTCCTCAACGGTGAACAGGATTGTCTTGAAATTTTTTTGTTCACGCTCAGTTTTGATAACAAAACACATATTGAACCAGGATCTGGTGCTGAAGCCAGTAATGTCTCCGTACGAGGGTACTCCTCAACGGTAAACAGCATTGGCTTGCACTTTTTTTGTTAACGTTCAGTTTTGATAGCAAAACACATATTGAACCAGGATCTGGTGCTGAAGCCAGGGATGTCTTCGTACGAGGGTACTCCTCAACGGTAAACAGCATTGGCTTGATTTTTTTTTGTTCGCGTTCAGTTTTGATAGCAAAACACATATTCAACCAGGATCTGGTACTGAAGCCAGGGATGTCTTCGTACGAGGGTACTCCTCAACGGTAAACAGCATTGGCTTGATTTTTATCTCTTCCTGTTTAGTTTTGAAAGCAAAACACATATTTAACCAGGATCTGGTGCTGAAGCCAGGAATGTCTCCGTACGAGGGTACTCCTCAACGGTGAACAGGATTATCTTGAAATTTTTTTGTTCACGTTCAGTTTTGATAACAAAACACATATTGAACCAGGATCTGATGCTGAAGCCAGTAATGTCTCCGTACGAGGGCACTCCTCAACGGTAAACAGCATTGGCTTGATTTTTTTTTTTGTTCGCATTCAGTTTTGATAGCAAAACACATATTCAACCAGGATCTGGTACTGAAGCCAGGGATGTCTTCGTACGAGGGTACTCCTCAACGGTAAACAGCATTGGCTTGATTTTTTTTTGTTCGCGTTCAGTTTTGATAGCAAAACACATATTCAACCAGGATCTGGTACTGAAGCCAGGGATGTCTTCGTACGAGGGTACTCCTCAACGGTAAACAGCATTGGCTTGATTTTTATCTCTTCCTGTTTAGTTTTGAAAGCAAAACACATATTTTACCAGGATCTGGTACTGAAGCCAGGAATGTTTCCGTACGAGGGCACTCCTCAACGGTAAACAGCATTGGCTTGATTTTTTTTTTTGTTCGCTTTCAGTTTTGATAGCAAAACACATATTCAACCAGGATCTTGTGCTGAAGCCAGGGATGTTTTCGTACGAGGGTACTCCTCAACGGTAAACAGCATTGGCTTGATTTTTATCTCTTCCTGTTTAGTTTTGAAAGCAAAACACGTAAATTTAACCAGGATCTGGTACTGAAGCCAGGAATGTCTCCGTACGAGGGCACTCCTCAACGGTAAACAGCATTGGCTTGATTTTTTTTTTTTCGCTTTCAGTTTTGATAGCAAAACACATATTCAACCAGGATCTGGTACTGAAGCCAGGGATGTCTTCGTACGAGGGTACTCCTCAACGGTAAACAGCATTGGCTTGATTTTTATCTCTTCCTGTTTAGTTTTGAAAGCAAAACAGATATTTAACCAGGATCTGATGCGGAAGCCAGAGATGTCTCCGTACGAGGGTACTCCTCAACGGTAAACAGCGTTGGCTTGATTTGTACTTATCTTCTTCCTGTTTAGTTTTGAAAGCAAAACATATATTTAACCAGGATCTGATACTAAAGCCAGGTATGTCTCCGTACGAGGGTACTCCTCAACGGTAAACAGCATTGGCTTGAAATGTTTTTGTTCACGTTCAGTTTTGATAGCAAAACACATATTGAGCCAGGATCTGGTGCTAAAGCCAGGGATGTCTTCGTACGGGGGTACTCCTTAGTACGAGGGTAAACAGCATTGGCTTGATTTTTATCTCTTCCTGTTTAGTTTTGAAAGCAAAACACACATTTAACCAGGATCTGGTGCTGAAACCAGGAATGGTCCGTACGGAGGCACTCCTCAACTGTAAACGGTATATGCAAGTCAATGCTGTTAACCGTTGAGGAGTGCCCTTGTACGAAGACATTCCTGGCTTCGGCATCAGATCCTGGTTAAATTTGTATTTTGCTATCAAAACTGAACGCGAATAAACAAAATTCAAGCCAACGCTGTTTACCGTTGAGGAGTACCCTCGTACGAAGACATCTCTGGCTTCGGCATCAGATCCTGGTTAAATATGTGTTTTGCTATCAAAACTGAACGCGAACAAACAAAATTCAAGCCAACGCTGTTTACCGTTGAGGAGTACCCTCGTACGAAGACATCTCTGGCTTCGGCATCAGATCCTGGTTAAATATGTGTTTTGCTATCAAAACTGAACGCGAACAAACAAAATTCAAGCCAACGCTGTTTACCGTTGAGGAGTACCCTCGTACGGAGACATCTCTGGCTTCAGCATCAGATCCTGGTTAAATATGTGCTTTGCTATCAAAACTGAACGCGAACAAACAAAATTCAAGCCAACGCTGCTTACCGTTGAGGAGTACCCTCGTACGAAGACATCTGTGGCTTCAGCATCAGATCCTGGTTATATATGTGTTTTGCTATCGAAACTGAACGCGAACAAACAAAATTCAAGCCAACGCTGTTTACCGTTGAGGAGTACCCTCGTACGAAGACATCTGTGGCTTCGGCATCAGATCCTGGTTAAATATGTGTTTTTCTATCAAAACTGAACGCGAACAAACAAAATTCAAGCCAACGCTGTTTACCGTTGAGGAGTACCCTCGTACGAAGACATCTCTGGCTTCGGCATCAGATCCTGGTTAAATATGTGTTTTGCTATCAAAACTGAACGCGAACAAACAAAATTCAAGCCAACGCTGTTTACCGTTGAGGAGTACCCTCGTACGAAGACATCTGTGGCTTCAGCATCAGATCCTGGTTAAATATGTGTTTTGCTATTAAAACTGAACGCGAACAAACAAAATTCAAGCCAATGCTATTTACCGTTGAGGAGTACCCTCGTACGAAGACATCTCTGGCTTCGGCATCAGATCCTGGTTCAATATGTGTTTTGCTATCAAAACTGAACGCGAACAAACAAAATTCAAGCCAATGCTATTTACCGTTGAGGAGTACCCTCGTACGAAGACATCTCTGGCTTCGGCATCAGATCCTGGTTCAATATGTGTTTTGCTATCAAAACTGAACGCGAACAAACAAAATTCAAGCCAATGCTATTTACCGTTGAGGAGTACCCTCGTACGAAGACATCTCTGGCTTCGGCATCAGATCCTGGTTAAATATGTGTTTTGCTATTAAAACTGAACGCGAACAAACAAAATTCAAGCCAATGCTATTTACCGTTGAGGAGTACCCTCGTACGAAGACATCTCTGGCTTCGGCAACAGATCCTGGTTAAATATGTGTTTTGCTATTAAAACTGAACGCGAACAAACAAAATTCAAGCCAATGCTATTTACCGTTGAGGAGTGCCCTCGTACGAAGACATTTCTGGCTTCGGCATCAGATCCTGGTTAAATATGTGTTTAGCTATTAAAACTGAACGCGAACAAACAAAATTCAAGCCAATGCTATTTACCGTTGAGGAGTACCCTCGTACGGAGACATTCTTGGCTTCAGCACCAGTTCCCGATTAAATAATGTATTTTTCAACAAGAATTTACAAGAATAAAAAAAAATCAAGCCCACGCTCTTTACCGTTGAGGAGTACCATCGTACGGAGACATTCCTGTCTACAGCACCAGATCCTGGTTAAATATGTTTTGCTATCAAAACTGAACGTGTAGGGAACAGGGCGGGTGGGGCATTAGTCCACCACGCGTTAAAATATTTTATTCATTGATATTTTCTTTTTTAAATGTGTGAGTATATACGCAAGCTTAACAATTTCAAATTTAGTTTTTTTTTCAATAGCCTGGAGTATGATTTTTGAATCTCATTCGGTGAGTTTAGCAGTTGAAAATGTCAAAATTACTATGGAGATAAGTATCTTTCTACTGCTGATTTGACTTTCAAAAATCGCACTCCTGGAGTATGATTTTTTAATGTCAAATCAGCAGTAGAAAGATGCACGTCTCCATAGTAATTTTGACATTTTCAACTGCTGAACTCAGCAAATGAGATTCAAAAATCGCACTCCTAGCAATCTTGTTTAGTATGAATTTTGAAATGTGCGCCATCTACCGGAATTCTCTATAACTGCATGCTACTCCCGCTTAGTATTATACCGTATTGTAGATCAATGAAAAAAATGTAAAAAAACCTGCTTATGAAATTGCTATTTTCAATGTGATGTTATGAAAATAATATATTATGTTGCTCAAAATAAATAAATTTGATGAACCAGAACAGTAAAATGCGATATTTCGTCGATTTCAGACAAATTTTACTTCTAGCGGACCAAGTAATGCCATCTAGTGACATTTTAAAAATTATTGTGAGTTATACAAGGAAATAGCATTCTATGCTTTTCCATCTTCTTTGACCCTGTATACTTTATTCTCAGGTGTTTCAAAAAACCATTTCGAACTTAATAACAAAGAAAATCCACGTTTCAAATAATATTTTCATTGAGTATGAGTACATTATTATATTACACACACACACACTCAGAAAAATCAATAGTTCTTTCGACGAAGCGTTAAACGATCTATGATTATTTCGATTGACATTAAAGAAGACAGTAGTTCTTTCGACCAAGCGTTAAGCGATCAATGGTTCTTTCGATCGGCGTTAATAAACTCAGTTCAGTACCTCTTTCGACCAAGCGTTAATCGACCAGCGGAAGTTCGATGTCCCGTACGGCAATCCATTTACGATTATACACATGTACATGTACATTTATTTATTTATTTATTATTAAAAAAGTTTAATATTAGATCTTCTTTCATATCAACCCATAACAGAGGTTCTATAATAATCAGGGCTTGTTAACCACTTCAATCGCTTACCACATCAACATTACGACAATAATACCTCCATATTCATTATCATATATCAGTAATTGCTACAGTTTTCTGAAGGTCCCACGATATGTCTTCATACGTTCCATACTACTCGTAGGTTTATGTAACTGTCCCACACGTTACTGTCACAATATACAAAGAAAACAGAATGTGAACTCCCTATTAACGCCCGATTAGGCGCACGCACATAATAATAGACGCAAGATCTGATAGTGCAGGTAGGGTCCTCAACGCGCATTGAGATTGATTTAAATACTCGTCGGACGAGACTTCTTTGAAGTTATCATAAGTTCGTTGCTGGGCAGTAGTGACTACAATCATTGTTGCCAAAAAATGTGTTTGCAACTTGGTCGAAGGTTTGCAAGTGCACAAGTGGTGTTAAAAAAAAATTGAGCGCGCTAAATTACTCCGCCTCTTTGAACTGAATGACACAATCAATCACTCCTCTCAACACACGCTTATGGCTTGCGCTACTGCTCATTATTGACCCATCCTATAATTATTATTACAGCTTAATTATAGTCAAAGATTTAACTTTTCAAGGCTATATTATACTTTAAACTCTACGTGAATCTATCTCATGATTTTGGATAGGAAGATACACCTAGTGGTGTCCTTGCTAGAGGGGAGGGACCAGAGAGAAAGAACAAGAAAGAGGAAGAACGAGAAGAAGTTTGGAGAGTAAAGACAGATACAAATATGAGAAACAAGTCTGTGTTTTAGCTCTATCATTCTTTTGTTAGAAGACCTTTCGTTGTCTTTGGATTTTTTAACTTAACTATAACGTTATGTAACTTATAGTTCTATTAAGCTATTTGTTTAAGCCATTGCATATTGTATCGGTTATGTTGTGTTTGAAAGCAATAGACTTATTGTGTGAGAGTTATTGTAATTTGAACTGTAATTAGTTAAGTTGGTGCTAGATAAAATCTGCATACCAAGAACTTTTTTGAAATAAGAAATGTTGATTTGTAATCTTAGGCTTGTGTAGCAACTCTTGCGATTCATTCACGTCTGTGACTGCAGCTATATGCAATACATTTATTTGAAAAATAATTTAATAGGATAGAGATTGCCTCTTGCGAGAGTACATGAAGAGATGTATGAAAGTGGATGATGTGTGGCGAGCCGTAGTCTCTGCCTACCCCTGTAGGAAATGTATGAATCATCCGATTTTTATTTTGCGATTTCAGATTTGCTCCCGTAGTAAAAGTTGTTCAGTTTGATGGGTAGAGTCTTAGTTTAAATAAATATACTAATGAATTCAAATTTACCCTGTATAATCTACATTGTCCGTGTGGTGTCGGCTAAGAATAGCACCACCCCATTTCCTTCCGTGGATGTCGTAAAAGGCGACTAAGGGATCTACCAGAGGATGGGCAGCAGCATCCTCTGAGTACACACATTCAATCAAACTGTGATCGCCAACCCGCCCGCCAAGCGTGGCGATTATGGCAAATTCCCCAATTTTTTGGAGGTCTTTGTCCAGCAGTGGACCCCATGGCCCATGGCCCGTGGCCGGTGGCCCCGTGGCGTCTATCGGCTGATATGATGATGATGAATCTACATTGACGCCTTCCGAAACAAGGAGGGGTTCGATGTTAAGCGGTCACCCATCGAGCAAAGGTATCTCGCTCGACGTTGTTTAAAACAGATTAACTTTACAAACACGTGAGAAAAGTCTATCAAAAGTAATTTATTTAAATAGATGTCATAAAATCCCACGGTTCAGCGTTTTCCCCACATCTGCCCAAATCGAAACAGTTTATTCAGCTATTAAACATGATTAATTAAATTGATATTTAAAATATTAATTATTGCATTCATATGCTGCCGACCGGTTTAAATATTTAAACAGGGCCGCTAGTCTGCGACCTAATTTTGAGTTATTTAATTAGAAAGCTTTGTTGTTAATCAAATATTCAAATAAACTTGCAATTTAGTTTGGATGCTGGTTAACTTGGCTCTGATAACGGCTGATTGGGTTTCCATAATTTTCTATAGGTTAACTTAAACTAGAATAATTTTGAACGCATTTACAACAGGGTTCGAAATTATCAAGTTAATCATTTTCTTTGATAATTATCATGATAAATCTCGGATAATTATCAGATAATTATCCAAGCTAATTCTTAGTTTTCAGTAAAATTTCTAACAAAGTAATAAAATTACTTTTTTGCTTTAATGCACTTGTATTCAGACCAACCAGCACCTGGTCTTTGGCATTTTCGTTTCGTATCACAATGAATAACAAATTATTGAGAAATAAAACCGCTCAAAAGTGCGAGTTGGGCTACTCGCGCACCGAGGGTTCCGTGCCACAACACCACAGAACACAACATGTTTAAGTTAAAAAAAAAAACTTTCTTTGTCCGGGACCTTTAGCGCAAAACCGACTCACACTTGGCCGGTTTTTAGTATTTGTTGTTATTCTGTAAAGTTTGCTCTATAATCACACTAAGTTTGACGCTTGTATGTATTACCGTTTTTACGATAGAGCGTGAAGAAAAAACGTTTATAAAAACTAGTTTCTTGTTTAGAACCCCCCTTAATTTTTAACTTTTTGTAATTTTTATTATTTGTTACCAAATCCGCCGTTATAACGCAAATTCTTTGAAAAATTCAATTATCTAGCTCTTACATTTCAAAAGTTACAGCCCTAAATATGTCGGACAGACGGACGGACGGACAGACGGACAGACGGACAGACGGACAGACGGACAGACAGACAGACGGACAGACGGACGGACGGACGGACGGACGGACAACGTAGGCTTAGTAATAGGGTCCCGTTTTCACCCTTTGGGTACGGAACCCTAAAAACATCAGAAAACAGTGAGAAAAACTATTTCGTGTTTGTAAGCTTCTTTTTTCGCAAATCGTGATCGGATACTCATGTCATGGCGTGACATTGTAGTAGTCAGCTTTTTCTTTTTCAATGATAATTATCACTTCGTACCCTGATTTACAAAGTGAATAAGTTATTACGTTACGATATCCATTATAAGTGATTGACAAAGAAAGTTGATTAACAATTTTGTCACCTTCTAATGTTGTAATTCTACTTTCATTGCCAACCGGCATAGTAGGTATAATCAATAGAGAATAACATACTTAGTACTTACCGTACCGTACCTATTAAATGAAATTTATTCCGAAAGCTCCCGAGCCTGCTGCATAAACGAGTTCCGTCCTATTTTCTGTGAAAATGCTCTTCTTTTTCGCTTTTTCAATATGGATTCCATAGTGAAAGTTGCTCAGTTTGATGGTCTGATCAGAGATCATCCTCTTAAAACACCGTCAGCATATTAAAAAGGACCCGTATATGTATACACAAATCTCGCTAAGTAACAAAGGTCTAATAAACGTTGCTCGTTACAAGTGACTATCTTCAACAAATTACTTCGTCCCTCGTCGTGTCAGCTTGAAGAAATACTTTCACGGCACAGCCTATTATCTGTTCTCGACCTTGTCCCTGTTATAATGAGTGACAATTTACTTTAACACTATTGTTGCTTATAAATCGTTGTGACCTTGTCAAAAGTCAGGAGTTAATTGTGTCTTTTTATTTGCATACAGTACCTACCGCTCAAGTACTAAAGAATCCCGCTGGAGGTAGGGAATAGTATCATTAATGAAAAGTATCATTAACCTTTAAACCACATACTCTACCCAATGAAACTGAACAACTTTTACTACGGGAGTAAACCGATAGAAGCAAAAAAAAAATCTGTTGTCCCATACTAAACTCCAATACCTAATCGACTCAAATGTATGCAACAACTCTCGATCTCTTTTTTTGCTCCGATCGGTTTGCTCCCAATCCATAGTAAAAGTTGTTCAGTTTGATGGGTAGAGTATGCGGTTTAAAGGTTAATGATACTTTTCCTTACACCTGTATATTAAACCCTCTTTACATAATGAAACCGAAAACTTCAAGTGTGGGCGTGTTACACTTCTTGCGTCATATTATTCATCGAATGCATGGTGGCTGTGATCCATAATTTTGTCAAAATATTAATCCAAAAGTAGTAATATTTTGTGCTATAGGACTAACTATAATCGGGTACATTATGCACGTAAACAGCATCAGTAATGTTGTGAAACACTGCCAAACATACATGTATGCGGATGATACGTGTATAATGTGCTCGGGGTCCGATACGGAACTGGTAGAAAAATGTGTGCAGGAGGATTTTGATAACCTGACAAAATGGTCACATGATAATGGGATAATATTAAATACAAATAAAACCAAATGTATACATATAAGGTCACAAAGAAGCCGGAATAAGGAAATTAATTTTAAAATTGTTGGTCATACTTATGAATGCCTACATAATAACGGTATCGACTGTGATTGTAAACAAATAGAACAAGTTAAAAAAATTATATACTTAGGTCTCACAGTCGACACCGATATGAACTGGAAAACTCATGTTTTGGATGTATGTGGAAAACTACGAGTGTTACTGGCAAAGTTTAGTAACTTAAAATATTTCGTCAAAAGATCATTGTTGTTTACTATATATCACGCCCTCGTTGATCCTATAATAAGTTATGGCTTGAGTAGCTATGGACGAACCTTCAGTACCTACATCAGTAAAATAAAAAACCTACAAACAAGATTCCTTAAATGTTTAGTAAGTAAAAAAGTCAAAGATAGTTGTAATAGAGAATATGAAAAGTTATTTAAAATATGCAAAGTAATACCTGTTAATGAAAAAGTGCACTTTTTAGTTGCAACTCAGCAATATCTTCAAAAGGAATGTATAGTTAGGAGAAAACATAGCTATGCAACTAGACCAAAGCAGGTTCCTAGGTATATAGTACCAAGACATACGAATTACTATGGTGCCCGAACCTCAATGTATCTGATACCAAAAATATTTAATTCCCTTCCACAAGATTTAGATTTAGATATAAATAAAAGTAGTCTTAAATCGTTTAAAAGAGCCCTAAAAAGGCACATTCTGAAAGGTCTGTGAGTAAATTATGTTGTTATTTTATCTGTTTAAAGTATTTATGTTAACTTGAGGTCATTGTACCGTCGCGGAACCTAACTACACTAGTGGTTAAGTTTTAGGTAACGATAACTAAATCCTTTACGCATTTACGAATAAAACCGCTGTACGGTTGGGTTCCGCGAATGTACCTACCTACCTTACTTGTTTGTACCATTAATTTTATTAGCGTTTAGTGTTATGATTGTTAATTGTTTGTAAATGTTATCAAGAGCTCATTGTATGCCGACAAACTGTTATGCAGTTTGGCATAAAATGTATCTGTGTAATGTACTGTGTTTTGTGAGAAAATAAATAAATAAAAAAATAACATGTCTTTTTTTTTTTGTTACAGGTACGTAAAATCTTATCTAATGCTGTTTTCCTTCTAAGTAGTAAGTGGTAATAATAGTGCGTGCGAAAATCTTGGAGGGACTGTAACCACAACTTCATCAAAAAAGGTCAAGTAGTTCTCAGGATAAATGATGTAATGATACATGCTTCAAGACTTATTTTGATGTTCCCTGTTCCTACATACATACAATACAAGTACCACAGATTAAATAAAAGTACTTGCAGTAAGTTGTTTTGTGTTTTTTGACTTTGTATCAAGTCGTTTTTTGACTTTGTAAAAAAAGTGTGCTACTTTAATTGATATATTATACGACGACCCGGTTGGTGTAATGGTTACCACACCGGACTGCCAAACCAGGGTCCTGGGTTCGAATCCCGGTTCGGTAATGGATGTTATAATGTTTGTGCCGTTGTTGTTTTATTCCCGTAACAAAAAGCCTAAAGGCTTACTTGGGATCATTACAATGTATGTGCCTGTGAGCGTTATTTATTTATTTATTTATTATGTACTACTTATAGAACTAACACGACAAACAAACGCCATGCGCCTAGGCGAGATAGCGATTTACTTACTATGTAAGTGTGGCGACATCGCCACAATTAAGCGTAATGAAGAGCCAGTGTGCGCAATAGTGTTTTCGCCTACAAATGTTGTTCCAGTCAAGGTTCTTGCCAAGTTGTTTGCCGGCTATTATAGATATCCTGTGCCCTAGATTACATCTATTTACGACAAAAACCACCAGTAATATCGACACCTAAGACTTTACCGAACATTTCAACATTGACAACTCACATCTCTACTACACTGATGTAACATATCGGACCACATTACCTTTGTTTTAGAACTTGACTGGTACAAAACAAGTTGAAACTAAGTTGGCAAGTGTTTAACTAGAATCTTGCGCAACCAGTGATTAGATTGCGAGATCATGAGGAGTCAGGGGTGACACCGCATGGCTACACAATTATTATCCTGCGCTCCATCATGAGATGTACCCTGAATCATGCCATTATAGTTGTTATAGCATTGGATTTTGAGTTTAACAGGGGCTTTACTTACGTGAAGCCAGGCATTCAATGATTGCCCGTGGCTAGTTCCTTCAGTGTTCTTTGAGAATTATTAACCTAATTTGTTTTCTTTCAAAATAATCTATTTGATTTAATCTTCACACTAGTTCTGGTATCGTAGAATTCATTCAATTTGTAAAGGTAGGTACAAACTAAAACGCGGTTTTAGTCGCAGCGTGTATTTTCTAGAAATACCTAAACGAAAATTGAAAGAAATAAATTTTATTTTATTTTTATATAAAAAAAAGAAATATAGAAATAGCGTTTTAGCGATAAGACCGCCTTATTTTATACTTTATGTACTTCTTCTCTGTATAATATGTTTAGGTGTACAGTTTTTCATACACATAATCATAGATCAGTTGATTATTCCGTATGAAGCGCTAAATAATGTGATTTCAGTGTAATGTCTGTCCAAAATAGGATGTGATTTTGACAGATCGTTTCAGAGCGATCATTTTAGTTTCTGAAAATTTTGAGCCGTAAACCCTTTAATTTTATGTTAGGTGGTAATTAATCTTGTATATTTTTAGTGTATTATAAAGCTTTGACGGCTGAAACAGCTTTAAAAGTAAAATGAAATCTCGAAAACCGCCTGTCAAAATCACCAAGCTATCTTGGACGCACTATATTGTTTACTTCGATATTACCGTTTGTCTTCTTAGATGAAATAATTAAAAATTAATTAATTAAAAAGTTTGTTATTAGTATTACACTCGCACACTTTTAATCAATCGTCATTGTCAGAGTTTCAAAAGAGAAACTGCGTATTCTCGACGAATTGGGTCGTAGGTAATATCGAGCGAATTAAATGTCAAAACATGTATAACTAGTTTACTTATCAACTACTGCAACTCTGATTCGTTTCTCTCGAACTTTTGCATTATTCCGTCTCTTACCGAACCAGTATTTATGAGCTAGATAGTTATACGGATTAATTCGTAATACAGGAATTATTTCCCAATTTCCAATGTTCAATTTTGGAACGTTCGGTCTGACCTTGGCACCTGGCAATCGCCGTATTGGATTTGTTGTCGAAATGAGTTGCTTTACAGTGAAATAAAGCTTTGGTCAAACCTGCGCGATAGCAAAGCGGGCGCGGGACGCGAAGCGGGAGCGTCCACAACCCGAAACTAGACGTCCAATCCAAACCTGCGCGACTGTGCGCAAACCGCGATCTTCATTTTGTTAGTGAATAATCTTTAAAGCTGCACTTCTTTAATTTGTTTACAACTAAATAGTTGTGGTTTTTTCCCTTCGAAAATTCCGCTAGATAAAAGTGGTTAGAATGAATTTTCATTTGCTTGAAGTCGTTGAAAATCCGCTAGCCACAAAGTTTCATTGGGCGGCGTCCACCGCGCGGCTTCTGTCTGACCTGCTGCTCCGCTGCGCTGTTTTGCAGTCGGTTTGGTCGCGTAGGTTTGGCCGATGCTTAAGAAGTTAATAGGCCCATGTTTCCTTAAACGGTTTCAGATTCCGAGAAGAGTACAGTCACCTATGATTTGTCGTAAATGGCAATCGTTGTGTGACACGTTTAGGCTCAGATGTTGTTTTGATTTGTATCCAGTTTTTTCTCTTGATTCGGACTAAAGGTAGTCCGGTTCTAGTTGGTACCTGTCTAAGTAGATATAACAAATTTCTATAACGTGTTTTCTATAGTTAGATAATTGATTAATTGTTGGTTGGGCTGTTGCAAGCAAGGGTCGTTATGTTACACTGCTATCATCACTGGTCTATTGTGTTCGCCCTATGCTTATGGTATTTTCTTTTCATTCTCGGGAATGCAGGTTTCCTCACATGTTTTCCTTCACTGCCGAGCGATTATGATAAATAAAACCGTACATAAAGTCTGTAGAACTTTGTGGTACAGGCCAGGAATCGAACCGCCACCTCATGATTGAGTCGCTAGCTCTCTTCCGTATAGACTATTATCGCTCTTTTAGATATTAAGTAACAATATTTATTACGAGCTTTTACCCGCGACTTCGTCCGCATAAATTATATACCAGATTTTAAGTCAGATGATAAGCTATCAATCAAAAAAGTTTCATCAAAATCGGTTCAGTAGTTTTTGCGTGATACTCGAACAAACAAACACCCAAACAAACAAACAAACAAACAGACATACAAACAAACAAACAAACAAACAGACAGACAAAAAGTCAAAAAATTGGTGATTTGGAATCAGGGACAGCTAAAAACCATGTTTTTTTTTTTTTGTAAATATCTTCAATGTACAGACACATTTCTGTTACAGTTTTATAATAGTTTAGATGCCTCCGTGGTCTAGTGGTTAAGAGCATTGGCTCTCGATACGGAGGTCGTGGGTTCGATTCCCACGGGGGACACCTAGTGATATGTCACTTTGTGCGTTTTTCCCCAGTTGGTTAGGACATTGCAGGCAGAATCACCTGATTGTCCGAAAAGAAAAATGATTCCGTGCTTCGGATGGCACGTTAAGACGTTGGTCCCGGCTACTATCTCTGGTGGTAGTAGTCGTTACATAAAAACCACGTCAGAGGCCGTAAGGCGGTCTGAAAAAACTCTGACACCAGGGCTCTGCCCACACGATAAGAAGAAGAATATTTATTATGTGATAGAGTCATCATCATCATCATTCATTTGCCATTTCCCATTATTTGGGGTCGGCGCAATACGTCATCCTCTTCCATTCATCTCTCTTAGCCATCATTTCAGCACTCAATCCTATATTATGTGATAGAGTATTACCAGAAATAAAATATCGCGTAAGGTATGGGTAAACCTTTTTTTATCTCGTTCTTTACAAAGGTTGCTGATTTCTTGTTCGGCAAACCACGTTTCCCGCTGCCCTGAGTTTTTATAGCCGTCTCGTAATATTTTATGAACCTTTGATAGGTTTCAATATTGTTGATTAACTTTTTTGAAAGTGACTTGCAAAACTTCATTGGTTAAAGCTTAGCATCAAGGTAATTTATTTATTTAAAAATGCCTCTATATTATACAGTCCCTCATTTAACAACCTGCAATTTACTCCTTTATATTAAAGTTTAAATTGGAACGAAAATTTTGTTATTAATTTAAAGTCACGCACGCGTAGGTACCGTACCTGCATGCATAAAATTTACACAGTAAAGCTAGCAGTCTTTAATGTGGACAAACAACTTGAAAAGAAGGAAACTAAATGTTCGACAAATGTTATAAAAGTACTAATTAGTTCTGCAAAAGAAAACACTATACAGGGTGTAACAAAACACCCTAGTAATACTTATGGGGGTGCTGCAGACCATCAAACTGAACAACTTTCACAATGGAGCCAACATCGAAATCGAGAAAAAAAAAACCGCTCTTTCATACAAAACTGCAGTACCGTCTGGACTCAAATGTATGGGAAGGTAGATTTTTTTTTTCTCGACCTTGGCTCCATAGTGAAAGTTGTTCAGATTGATGGTCTGAAGCACCCCCTTAAGTATTACTAGGGTGTTTTGTTACACCCTGTAAACATGATATTCACATTATGGGTGTTAAAGTATAAATGTATTTGAGCTTCTGTCATACTGTCATCAAGTCATTCAGTTGCCCATAAGAGAGAAAATGCCAGAATCTTAGCAAATCCAGCTCTCTCACATTATAATCTGTCATCCACAAGTTCCCCAAATGCCTGCTAATGGAAGCATGGCGTCAACTGCACCTGAGGAACTCCCCTGCCCTCCCGACGGAACCCTAAAATCATACATTAAGGAAGTCATTTGTTTTTCGCCTTTAACATAATTTCAGAAAACTAGGTCAGCTTTTCTTTTCACTGGTTGCAGATCCGACAACAATTTTGAAAGTTTTTCCATGGGTTTTTAATTTGTATCGCAATACAGCCTCGTACAGTTCTTACTCTTGCAGTTTACAGTTTGTCATACACATTTTCATGCATAGCCTCACGACCGTTATCCCGTTTGAAGTGGCCAGAATCTTTGCTCATTTTTAACTCAGCAGTTAAAGTAAGGTTCACTTTAACCATGTTTTAGGTTCCTGGATGAAATTACGTGCCGAGCCCGCCTATCTTTCTATCCGTATATATAAAACTGCTCCGTGACTGACTGACAATGACAATGTACAAAAAGCCCTCACGAGGCCTTGATTTTCAAAAAAATCTTATCTTACTGCACCACTGTGCTGTGCACTAATGGGATGGGATGATCAGACCATCAAACTGAACAACTTTTTCTATGGGAACAACATCGAAATCGAGAAAAAAAGCTTTCCTATACATTCGATTCGGGTGGAGTAGGTTAGCAGTTTTGCATTTAAGGCTATTCTACCGTTGGCGCGCTCCATACAAACGTAGTATGGTGATATTTTTAATACTATCCAATTAAAGTCAATGAAATTTTTCAAAAACAATCTAGTAACTAATTTCTATGTCGGTATCAAGTCAGATTTTCGATAAAATTTATAGTTTTAAAGTTACAGTGCCACAAATATTTCCATACAAATCTTAAATTAATTCTAGCATTGAAACTGTATATTTTAATGAAAATCTGACTTCATACCGACATAGAGATTAGTTACGTGATTGTTTTTGAAAAATTTCATTGACTTTAATTAGATAGTATTGAAAATATCACCATACTACGTTTGTATGGAGCGCGCTCCGAGTAGAATTCTCTTAACAGCAGAATTTTTTTCGATAGTCGCAATCGAGAAGAAAAATATATTCGATTGATTGCTCTGCCGTATGCAATACCGTATTCACAGCAGTTCCTATATCAGCTTTTATAATTGTGTTTATAAAATAAACTTCATTCATTCATTCAATCAAAGGTAATCGCATTTGTTCTAAACCCGTGAAAACGAAATAAGAATTTCAATTTCAGCAACGCTTGTAAGTTTTAATGAGTTTTTGTCTACTTATTTTGGTTGAGATATTACATTTTTTATGGCTAATAAACACTTACTTTGAGTATGGTACGAGTATAGTATAAGCACTAACAAAATTAGCTGAAACCATTTTAAGGGGACAAATCTGCTGTCTCCTTAGACAATTTATATAGGGACGAGTTACGCGTGTCATTTTACTAAGAAACATTTCTGCCCCTTTTTGCGGGTGGCGAGGTAACATGAAATTCGCAACTTTGGATTTTATTCCCAATAACTTTAGATTCTAATTGGGTATTTGACTACATTCAATATATTTTATTTTTATCTACTCAATAAAAAAAGGTTTAGAAAATAACGCTAAACTCCCATTTTCATGGAGTTTTTAGCTTGAATACTATTTTTAATAACAAGATAAACTATAAAAAGTAATGAAAATGTTGATGACGTCACAACTCAATATTTAGTACAAATCTTCATACAAAGCGCATGTTTTGACGTCCGCTAAAGAGTAGCTGATTTGACTAGTTGTCAAGTAGCCAATTTTGAATGTTAAAAATCATGAAAAGTAGTCTCGTGTGAAACCCCAAACCAAACGTTCTAAGTTCAAAATCATTGTTTCGCTATTATAGGATATCTTTTAGTGATAAGGTATAAAATTGGGTGTAAATGCACAAGATCTTGTTCTTATACCGTGGCAGAGGGGAAATGCTACCGCAAGGCGAGTCCCTATATAAATTGTCTAAGGCTGTCTCATACATTCGGGTCGAGTAGGTTTGCAGTTTTGTATGGAACAGCAGATTTTTTGGCTGTTTCCTTACTTACTGCCCCGACTTGGAATGTTATGATTTCCTTTTTTTTATCGTTCATTTTTCACAAACACACACTCAAACATTTTACACGTGCGGCACGTTGATTTGATAATCAACATTATTTTACATTTCCTGCGTACACATGCATGATTAAGTTTTAATACGTTTTCCTCTTCTGTAGGTATTCTGTGAGTTCACCAGAGTAACCTATTCAAGCATCAAAATGAGTTTCGCGTTCTTGCTTTCTGGGAGAGAAAATTTTAATAAATAATTTCTACTTATGTAGAATTTTCGAATTGTTTGTCGTTTTGAAAATGTTTTCTTACATTACAGAGGGTCTACCCGCACATTCGATTCGAACTTTTGCGTGAATGTTTTCGTTCCAATTTCAACTCTATTACAATGAAGTGCGGACCGAAACAGTGGCGATATAGTGAAGATCGAAAGTGCGGGTAAGGGGGCAGTATTGCTCATAAATAATCCTTTTAAAAAATTGAACGTTTAGTTCGTTGACAAGAATCAGCGCGTAATAAATATTATGTCGCAGGATTATTGTCAAACCCGTAAAATTATAATCTTCCCAGTAACATTATAATATAATCTACCGGATTACTAGGCAAAAAAATTATATCTTTTACTAAGAGTGTTAGAGATTCAGCCAATCAAAGCACGCGTGTCGCTCCCTTCAATATCCTCGCTAGGTAACATTCGATAATCTTAGTAAGGTTGTTATGATTTTGCCTAGTAAAATTATTATATAACTAAAACTGGTCCGTAATACCACAGAATGAATACTAAGTAATACTGTAGGAACTGAATTCGATTGACAATAACATATAGATAATATTATAGGTACCACTGGATCCAGACGTTTTTCTAGTCGTTTTACAATCAATTTATTGGATATAATGTTGTATAATACAACATGCTTTGTCAATACATTAAATCCGCAACGTGCTCAAATATAATGTAACATTCTTACATGATTTACGAGCAGTTTTCCCGAAAAAGATATATTGTAACTTTCAGTGCACGAAACATACACCTACGTAAAACAGTTAAAATATTGGTCGGTTAGGTATGTAGAGAGTAGAGACGACGCCAAAATACGGCCCCGTATAGATCGTTGATGTTCGCTCTAGTGGAAAATAGCACGATAGTTTGACTGAAATATTACTTTAGGAAATGCAGAAAATTTTCCAAGATATTTTAAGACATCTTAGTATGGGCATAGTATAAGAAATGGTGTAGTAGAGCTACGACATAGTATGGGGCTGCGTCACAAGTTGGCGCCAATGAATTGTGAGGTAGCTGTTTCCGACTTTAGGGTGCGTTACCACTGAAGCGGAGCGGAACGAAGCGGAGCGAAGATGTGTAAAATCAACCAATACAAGAGCTTGATTCCGTCAAGCCATTTGGAGTCAAGAGGAAAATTGATCAATTTGATTATTTGATTTACACATCTCCACTCCGCTCTGCTTCAATGGAAACACATCCTTACTCAATAACAGTTTTGAGATAATAAAGATTTTTTCTTCCCATTTAAAAAGATGAAGACCTTAATTGAAAATGCATTGGGTACTCTAAATTCTAGAGTTACACAGTTCTAGTGTTCTAGTTTTACAGTCTAAAAACAACGGACTGAAGAAGTTTTCGTCCTGTTCATAATTGGCAGCTAGCCTCCCTTTAATTAAATAATAAAGGATAAGGGACCTTCAACTGTCCCTAACTAATCTACAATATTACCCTTGCCCATATTCTTTGTAGTCGGTGCCATATTTACCTCTCTTAGCCGTCATTTCAGCACTCGCTCCTTTCCTACATACCTCAAACAATCCATACATCTTTTCTTCTGCCTTTCTCTCCTACCACAACCATCCAAAGTCATCCTTATTACTGAACACTTGTCTCCTAATCTTCAAATTGAAATTACTAAATGGGTTCTTACAGCATTTGTAATTATTTCATTTCCGTATATTTTGTAAGTCATAAACTGAAAGGATAGCTGGTAAAAATCCAGAACAAAAAGTGGAGTCGTAAAATCGTCTTTGAACCCGACTGCGCCAGAAGGAGGGTAATGTTTTCGACAGTTGTTCAGTTGTCCATCTCACTTCCTTGTGGGCGGACTAGATTCAGATTCCCGGTTCTCGGTCACCACTCAGTAGTGAACTCACATATCCAGTTGCTGGATCAAATGCGGGCATCAATAGGCTGGCATCTCATTAAATGAACTGTCAATTGCCAAGGGAGTAATGAAAAGGTGCAAACGTTTCATATTAGCAATTAATTCATAAAAGCTCAATCGCTTTGTAAATTATCAGTGTAAAACTCGAAATTAGTCCTCATAATCTCCAGGAAAGGGGCCATAAGACCCAATCATGTCATCTACATAACATAACAACACTTCCAGCTTGTAATACTTTACAACAGCAATTCAATTAGCAAGCCAATACAATCTGGCCAATTACTAGACGCATAATAGTTTATTGTTATTATCCTATTATTGCCCAATCATTTAGCCTAGGGCATTACTTGTTCTATTACCTAGATTTTAGGTCTAATAATTTACTTGATATTGTTGTAATATTGTGCAAATATTTTAGGTTGAAATTCTTGAGCTGGAGTTTATCGTCTGTGAAATTAATATTTTAGTGTTACCTAGTAGCAAACAAAAATAAATTAAGTCAAAAAACGGTGCTATTAAATATCACATAAGAAAATAAATTGGTACTCCATTGAAAAATGTGTGTACAACAATTTTGTGAATGGCTGACTGACTGTCTCAAAGACAACGCACAGAGTACAACACATAATAGACCGCTAAAGATTGGAATCATGTTTAACTTAATCATTGATCAAACCTAACAACTTTCCAAACAACGGAAAGGTGAAAAAAAATTGTTGTTTCATTCAAAACTGCAATCCTACTCGACCAAAATGTATGGAGGACTATTTTTTTTTTTCGCGATGTCGATGTTGATCTCATAAAATCCCATAGAGAAAGTTTTTCAGTTTGATGGTCTCATCGACCCCCGATATGGGGTATAAACGTTTGTATATGGTAAATCGAAATCCACGCGTACGAAGTCGCGGGTAAAACTTAGTTAATATAAATTTTTTCGAAAGTGCAATCACCTTTGAAGAGATCTGCTTCTTTTTAATGCCATGTATAGACATCAGTTCGAAGTATTGAAGTGTTAGAGTCTACGGATAATAAATCACATCGTAAATGGCCTGACATTAAATTAGTGGCACTCTTTAAGGTATAAACAGCAAGTGATGTTCATTTTATCCATGGACTGGCATAGAGGTACTCGTATAATAGTCCTGAAGACATTTTTTGTGATCATAAAGACAACTTTGGTATCTTATAGCCTTTAAAACGTGTTAGTTTAAATATTTTTAAGAAAACAGATTAGGACATTATTAATATTAACGTTAGCTACGTGTACTCAGTACGAAATTAGTTAATGAATTAAATATGAAAAAAAAATATTTCTCCTATAAACAAATGTTACAGTGTCATGTTATGTTATAGCTATTTGTGACATAGGTTTTGATTTCCGAACCTTATGTTACCGTAGTAGGAAGATATGAGAACCTTATGAGAACAGTGTTACGATATTACTTTACGTTACGATAAATTATTTTGTTACTTTTCTGCTTGCATCAAATTTTCTATTTGGTTTTGTATAACTGGCTAGAATTTCGCTTTACCTTATCAGCAATTTCCTTAAATATGAGCAAGCTTAGGTATATAACAGACGGCGGAGGAGATCTTACACTATAGAGGGTGGTCTCCCGAGACCAGGCACAAATAAAGACCTGTTTATAAAGCAGATTACGTCGCACGTTCAGGGAACTTTCACAAAAGATTTCCGTCCTAAATAAATATTATATTGTAAGCCAGAAATGAGCCAAGATTTTATTTGTACCTAAAGAAAAGCTAACGTAACCTAATCCGAGCGCCTCGGGGTACTAGACTGTTGTAATAATAATATATTACACCTTTTCTGATAAGTGGCGGTCTCGTTTCAGAGGCAGAGACCCATTTTGGGTGGCTGAGCCAGCGAAATCTATTAGTTTCTACAAATTCTAGGCAGACTCATGCAAGCTAGCCGCAAAGCACAAACGGTTACGTTTATTGATAGTAATTACACTCCAAAAACACAAACATTATACCAAGACAAGATGTGCGCCAACTGCGATTACGCGATACTCCGTTTAGATGAGGTATAGCTAATATTACCACTATAATCTTTAGATTATGAGAAACAAATAAACATGAGTTCCAGAACTATACGCTAACATTTTTATGTTAGCCTATTTCCCATACTAAGATTGAGGATCTTCTTTACATAAAAGACGCTTATGTTTAAGTTTCAACTAAATCATTACCATTCTAAAATTTCTCTCACTCAAAAACAATATCTAACCAAATAAATGATCACATAGTAGTTGAATCCTGCACGTAATATTATGCTTGTAGATCCGAAGTAACACTAAAACCTACTTTGCAAGGAAGGTGAAAGTTGTTACTGATGATACAACAAGCGTAATAGGTCACCGAGATAGGCACTAAGACCTAGGGCATGCAAGATGTAGGCATTGCTTATCTTACGGCACTAAGCTTGCCTCGTTTATTTAGCTTGAGCGAATTACGGCGGCGGCGTACCTAAGGTGTAAATGAGGTTTAGCATTTTATTGTTCCTTTGGGAGGTTGCAGATTATACCTATACGAGCATTTACCCGCGACTTCGTCCGCATAAATTATATAGTAGATTTTAAGTCAGATCATAAGTTATCAAACAAAAAAGTTTCATCAAAATCGGTTCAGTAGTTTTTGCGTGAGATGCTCGAACAAACAACCAAACAAACAGACGGACAAAAAATCCAAAAATTGATAATTTGGAATCAGGGACATCTAAAAACCATATCGTAATCTTTTTTTGTAAATATCCTCAATGTACAGACACAAGGGTATACGTATAGTAACAGTTTTATAATAGTTTAGATTTAGCTTTACTAATGGAGGATATTATATGAACCACAGAACATTATAAGAGGGGTTAGAAGTGCAAAGTAGGCGTGGAACGCATGCCACACGGCCCACACGGTTATGCAATGATTTGCATAACAACGTAAGGCGCGCGGCATGGTGCGAGCAGCAGTAGCAGCATAATTATGCTCACGACTATATTCCTCGAGGTAGTCAGAGATATTCTGAAACCCCAGAACATCCACTTGGTGCGAGCGAAAGGGCATAAGTTTGTAGCAGCGTGAGCGGGAAGACAAGTGGCGACAGCCGTCTCCGAAGCAAAAGTGCTTCTTCGCGTTTCTATCCCCTCTTATAATGTTCTGTGATATGAACATACAAATCTTTGGAACATACCTTCTATGTGTATCTACAAAGTTTGTTCGTACACAGTTTCTAAAAACTAGCATTTTCTTTTACTACGAGTAATTTTTTTACTTATAATGTGTCTATGATAGATTTATTCTATCTAATCTAAACTATTACAGATAACTGTAACAGAAGTGTGTCTATAGATTGAAGATATTTACAAAAAAAAGATAATGATATGGTTTTTAGATGTCCTTGATTCCAAATCACAAATTTTTGGATTTTTTGTCTGTCTGTTTGTTTGTTTTTGTGGTTGTTTGTTCGAGCATCACGCAAAAACTACTGAACCGATTTTGATGAATTTTTTGTGTTTGATAGCTTATGATCTGACTTAAAATCAGGTATTATAATTTATGCGAACAAAATCGCGGGTAAATTGTATATTCATTATCCACAAATAAGTACCTATATGGACCTATAACGGAGAAAAAAATAGGTAACAATATCAACATGGTTTTGTATTTAATTCTAAATAATAAAGAAAAACTGATTTTCTAGCAAGGTCTGCCAAAATACCTAGTTGTTACAGTAAATTATTTTCGTAAAAGGAACGATATGTGTTCTCTCCGAGTATAGCGTTGTAGAGGTCTACAATTTCAATCACTACCCAAAATCCATACTATTCCATACCACACATAAGATGCCATATTTTATGCCAATAACTTTTTTCTAATTTATCTGCGTAAACCGACTGCTCTTAAAGATATCGTAAGCAAACCTCCACATCTAAGATAACCAGATGTGTAAAATGGCAAAGTCTCCACATAAATTTTATTTCGATGGGCCTTTTCCCACGCAATGCTTTAAGAATCACATTGAAAACATGGCACTTTGTCTTTCTAAACTAGGTACGAGTAAATGAATAAAAAGACAAATCGCAGTTAGCCTTTCTTGTAAAGTTATTAATGCATTATTATACGTTCATGATTTTACATCACTTACATGTCCACAAGAAAAAAATTCACAGATTTCGTGCCTTACACGACTATCGAGCACATTGGAAATTAATCTACGGAATTCGAAAAAATATTGTCTCTAAAAGGTTAGGCTAAAAGGGAAAACCCTTAACCTGATCGTCTTTGTTTTAGGATCAAATTGTAGCTGACTAAATTGTCCAGAGGAATATTTCTCAAATTTTTGATGTCATTCTTCGTTTCCAAAATATCGAGCGCCAAAATCATAAAATTCGGAAAAAAGAATGTCACTATTTCGGCCATAACTTTTTTCATTTTTGACTTTCCCGGATAATTCTTTTTGCACCTTACAGCTCTCGTATATACGCGTCTTTTGAGCTTTTTTTGAATATCATATCTTCACAACTCTCCGAGATATAAGGGGATCGCACTTTTTCGTGAAAGCGGAGCCTATACTGGAGCAAACGAAAAGTCATTTCCAATGTCAAAAAACCTACTAGTCTACTACACAATAACTTGAAACAGTTTTGTTTGCTTGCTTTGCTCCATTTAGATTCAGTAACAAAAGATAGTGATATTTATTGTACTGTTACATGCTATAAGATTTCATCTACACCGATAACCGTATGCTAATAGTATTTTAACATAATCCATTGTGTTAAGAGGGAAAGGGGAGTGAAAGCAAAAGGGCCTATTGTAGGTACTATCTATCAATAATACAGCTATACGAGTATGTATGTCGAATCATAGAACCAGCTTTCTTCTTGACAAAGTAGGTTTACAGACTTTTAAGATATACAAGCTGTTACAAAAATACAAATAAGTAAACATTTAAGGGGGTGGTGCCATCAAACTGAAAATCTTTCACTATTGGGACCAACGCCGAAATCGCGAAAAAAAAAGTCCATACTACTAAACTACAAATCGAATCGAGCTAAATATCCCTAAAAATTTTTAATATTTTTTTTACTTATTAATCTTATTATGTAACACCCTGTATAACCATTCTTTGCAAACCGCCTCCGCTAGCTTGTCCACATTATGACTTATATTTTTATAGATTGCGACCCCTTGGAATTGATGTTTTATAGTATGGGTTTTTCACAAAGCGAAGATTAATTTTTAAATAAAAATACAGATATACCCACATGTGATAATAAATACTAAGATATGTAAATACAGATAGATAAAATACACGGATACCATATAGGTATTATTAGATTTTTATACCTGCAATAATTTATCAGCCATAAATTAAACAATTATCGGAACTATAATCATAAAGTAACCGGAATTACTGCTATTATTACCTTACAGTTAATATTAATTTGAGGTTACTCAAAGATAAACAATATGATATTAAAATATGGTTTCAACATTTCAACCAAAATGTATTTAGTGAAATACCTAATTCATGAATTTGAATTTTGAATACGACATACATGGCATAAATTGTTGAATGGAAAAACATGATGAATGTTACCAAGTCATAGAAGGTTGTCTTATAAATATTGTAGTTAAAAATTATAGTACTCTGTGGTATTACCGTAACATAATACACGTCTAAACTACATTCTGGTATTTCGATCGGGCTTACATTATCCGTGGGATGATATCCAAGATCTTTCAAATAATAATGGAAGTATTTTACATAATCTAGCATAATTTTGTATGTTAGGGCTTTAAACTTACTGCTATATCGCAGATTTTTCATACAAACAAAATCACTTGAGCAGCGCTTGAAAATCGCTATGTGATAGGAAACTTATAACTGCTACGCAATAATAAATTTCGAAGTGTATCGAACTAATCAATTACGCACTTGTACAGATAACTGGCGCCAAATGCAAATATTGTAGTAGCCTAATTACGAAACAATGTAACAGACAATGATACTAAACTTTATATTACACTGTTTCTAGACTCAATTTAGTATAACGATCGCTATCGTGAACCATTTCTTATTGGTAATACACCTAAGGACAATCTGGACGCAAATCGGTGTTATTGATTGCTTGGACTTAAGAAAGTTGTTTATATTGTTGTTCTGTCTAACTAACAATACTTGTAATGATTATTTTGTACTAGCTTTTGCCAGCGACTTCGTCTGAAAGTATCGTAGGTGTTAATCTAGGACAAACTCTATCTATGTGCTAATTTTTATCCTAAATCCGTTTATGCGTGATTGAGTAACAAACATCCAAACATTTCATATCTTTAATATAAAGGCTGACGGCTATGAAGGCTCTTTTAGGCTGACTGGCAGTTTTATGGGCATAATTCTCAGAATCGCTTTTCATTTACTAATCAAACTGAACTTTTTGTATGGGACCTCCAAAATTATTGTTTTCCTTCAATAAAAGCAAAAAAACGTTACCCAAGTATCGTGTCTGGTACTATTCAGTTATTTTTCCTTTTCGGTTATAAATCTCGTTCGTCATTCTAAATATATCATCAGTCTGTTGCCTATTATTACTATCTTTTCTTATCCAATTTAATAGGTAAACGATTTCATTATTTTATTACGTTACATTTATTTATTCCGCAAAAACTTTTTCTATCGTTGTATACATTATAAAAATATTATATAATTTTACTTGTGACTTCTTTCAATGTGTATGTTCATACATAATTTTTTTTCCCATTTCTATTTTGGTCCAGTATTAAAATTAGTTCAACTATAGTTATAGTGATTTCCTTGCAACATAGACACCTTGTAGGGGAATTATTTAAGTTACAATATAATTTTGTATTTAATTTATCAAACATCGACTGTCTTATCATTATCTTTTGTCATTAATTTGTCAGTCTGTTTGCTATTATCTATATTAACGTTCTGTAGATACAGCTTTAGTATCTGAATCTATAACAGTAAACAAGTGTTTCAATTTATAATTATTGAAAATCTAAGCACTTAAATAAATCCGCATAAATGTGTAGTTCCTAGTTTTAAGTTGGTTCCAATCATTATAAATATACTTCACCCTAATTTTTCATCTTTAAAGCTTACATCATTTAACTTTAACACGTTTGACGGTAAGATAATGAGCGTTTACTATTACGACTGAAGAATGGACCTCGGGTACCTAGTGTCCAACCAAAGCTTCAGCTTCGGCCACCTTTGGCCAAAAAAAGCTCTTTCGGCACACATTCGGCTTTGGCCAAAATTGGCCGAAGTTTTGGCTGAAGCCGAAGCTTTGTATCCAGATTCCAGTTACCTGGTTTGTGTCTTAATTCATTTCTATTAATAAATAAAATATGGCCAAAATGTAGATAAATTTTGTGGATAAATTAATATAATTTTATTGAGAATTGAATATAATTATTAGTAATCTAGACTTCTTATACACGTTCGCGACAAAATAAAAGTAATTTTGCGTTTTGTTGGGATTTCATTATTTTTACTTCCACTTCTAGCCGAAGGTTATGGCAACAGCCGTAGCCTTTCAATCGGTGTCGCGGCCAAAAACTGACCGTCGGTCAAACACTACCTGGGTTTGTTACACTACGTTTTTCACCAGAATCTGTAGATACCTTACCATCTACACATAGCCCATCAAATTTAACCCTATCTTTACTTCTATAAGTTAAATTGTTGTGTATATCTTATGATACAGATCTTCAGAATCATCCAAAGAACTCAGCAGACCTTGAACCTGACTTATCAAAGCTATTGATCGTTTCCCCATCATTACATGGGACTAAAGCATTATTAGAGATAATATAGGAAGGTCATGCTGAGATGGGTTTTATAACCTTTCCTGTTTTATAGGGTTTAAGGATTTATCTAAAACATCTAGCTCGGTTTAAATTGTATAGTTCGAGTTATAGTTTTGCTATAAGTATTGGTTTTATAGACTCATCTACAGCCTGCTATTATAATTGAACCAAGCCTGTGGACGGCATTGACTATTACAGGGCATCAAAATATCAAATGTTCCAATCGCAAACGGACTATAATAGTTCCCCAAATCGTTTAGTGTCATAATGTATAGAGCCCTAAAATGAAAGGTTTTATAAAAGTCCATAAATGTCAAATGGACTAGTTTCCGAAAATACCTATTCCACCTTCCTGTTTCCGATATTCCGATATTAAGAGACATAAATGAAATCTGGATATAAGTAGCTTCATTTTATGATGATTGAAAACTTAGAACAGATTTCCCAAAGTTCAACTCTTAAGGGATAAAAATCGAGAGGAACTTGATACTATGTATAATGATTTTTTCCACCATAAAATCAGCACAAGATCACAGCAGGAAAAGCAATGCAAATATAGTGACAATAACTAGTTCCAAGAAGGTACCAAGCTTATGATTAAAACGAGTTACTCAAGACTTTGTAGGTAGTACTATAACGAGAAGCCATTTACGATATTATGCAACGAAGAACTTATTATGTGGATATTTGCAGCATCGCCATTGTGACTGTGTTGCCAACGCTTGACCGGTGACGATCGTTAGCCAATGTTTGCTGTCACATTTGTGTATACTGAAATGATGAGGGCTTCCATTCTTAATATCCAATATTAGTCAATGTAGATAATACAGTCGGACAGCCTACTCGTTAGAGAAGAAGGTTGTTAGGTTAGGGACAAATATTCGTGTGATGAACGATATAATTGATACCCAAATCAAGGGTTCATTTATGTTATGTATATTCTAAATAGACACTAGATACAAATTTCCTGGAATATAGAACTTCAATACTCGATAACAAACAAAAACACAACAAAAAATCATGAAGAAATTTACTGTCCATAACAAGTGGCTACGGGTTCACTCCCTGGACAGAGTTTCGGTACGACTAATGAAACGCGGATGTTCTAAGGTATATAGGTATCTGACTACCCCCTCGGGGTATATAGCCGTGGGCATTATGCTATGATAATACTAGAATGTCTGTGTGCTGTGACTGTACTAAAGAAAACACGAATGAAATGAAATTGCTGTAGTTGTTTTTCTTTACTCTTCTCTTTGTATAAGTGAATGCCTGCAATGGACTTTCTGGTTCATAGTCATTCATCTTCCTACCCTTATCCCATTAGGTACTTGGGGTCGGCGCAATATGTTGTCTTCCTCGATTCATCTGTCGTCATTTCAGCGCTCACTCCTTTTGTACACATATCATCTTTCACAAGCGTTTTTCACACAATCCATATGCATCCTCTCTTTGGTTATCCTCTCTTCATGCTGGTCAAAGCACTATACTGTTGCTGTTATCACTACATAGTATAAAACAAAGTCGCTTCCCGCTGTCTGTCTGTCCCTATGTATGCTTAGATCTTTAAGGGGCGTCCGCCCGGTTTTGAGTAACTTTGTAACCATTTTATACATTAACTATGGCACTTTTTAAGCAGAAAACAAAACTGAACAATCTACAGGATATGAGAAGTGATGTGGTTTTTCTCGAAATCTATTTTAATTAATAAAACTGAAGAAAACCGACTCCAAAGTCACCTCTTTTTTTCTAGTTGTAACCGTTTTACTCTTACATTGTTGATCAGAAGAATATGAAAATGTACAATATTCTTCACAATACAATATAAAATGATGTGGTTTTCTTATTTTTTGAAAATTCATATAAAATCATTTAGGTTTTCAAAGAAAACGGAAAATTCTGACCGGAGCCGCGCAATTGAAGCGGGATGGCTAATTGCAAAAGTTTGCTTGTAAGAAAGAGAGCCTTGCAGATGGGAGGAGTAGCCTTAAATAATTTTGATGCAGTTTTTTTTATAGATATAGTGATTCAAGAGGAAGGTTTGTATGTATATAATACATCAGCATTGCACCCGTGCGAAGCCGGGGCGGGTCGCTAGTAACAAATAAAATCTACTGCAGCATAGATAGACCCTCAGTTTAGTATGCAAGTTGCTTAGTTCAACTAAAAGAGATCACAACCAGTAAATGCAGTTTATTTCCATAGCTTCTTCGATACACGACTACGTAAGCCTCAAAAAGAATGGGCTGTTTTAAACCTGTTACTTCTTTTCTACTTCTATGATAGATAATACATCTTATTCGTACTCCGATAGAGTTCACAACGCTGCAGCAGAGACGGCTATTTCCTCTTCGTCTGCAGCCAAGACAGTATGATTATCGACTACGCAACGTATCATTGGTCAGTACTTATGAGTACGAGTGAAGTAATAAGACGGTGTCCATTGATCAAACATACGTTGATGCATTGCAAATTAAGTGGTCCGTTGCATTACGCAAACTGGTCAACCTCTGCATTTTAATTTGATCATTCAACCGTCAGACAAGTTTTTAAACTTTTTCTGGATACTCGCTTGCGATGATTTTGTAATTCTGTTTACTAATTTAGTTTTTATCCGTAGTGTCCACATCTTGCATGGTAGAGCCGCTCATAGCTGGGTCATTATAGGACAACACCCATATTTTTCGGATAGAAGGATGAGCCTCGGCACAATTGTTCCTTAGGTGGTCTAGTATGAAAAACGCCCGGAGGACTCCCTCTATCACCCCGCCATGGGGGTGGAGGGGGGGTTGAACTTTTCAGATACCGCACTCACTGTGATTCGTCATAACTGCCAATTTATAGCTACTAGGGCATGTTTGGTATCGTTTTTGACTAAATCAAAGTAGCTTAGTTGATTTCTGAAACAAAAAAAATGTATACCCATACAAAAAAATTGAAAAACAGTGAAAAATAAAAAATAACTAAAAATATTTTTTGTTGTTAATTACCATAAACTTAAAACCGGTAGCAATATCGGACTTTAAAAAATATATTTGGAAAGCTGCTTTTATACAGATTCCAAAAATATAAGGTTCGTTGAGAAAAAAGCAAAAAAAAAATGAACAAAAAAAAAATTAAAGCAACTAGGCAGGAACAAAAAAAATTTAATGAAATGCAGGAGTGGACGTAGAAGTGTCCAATTTTGTATACAATTAGTAGTTACTATAAGCATTAAGGGAAAACTAAAATATTTTACAATATTATACCAGTTTTCTTGATACATAAACTGCACAAATAACTTGGTAATCCTGTGTATTTATACAGGATTACAAAGTTACACTTGCAGTGTACCTGTATATTGTCATGTCTTGTTGACTGACATATCAACGCACAGCCCAAACCACTGGTTCTAGAGATTTGGAACTTAGGTTCTTTATATAGGACGGTTTACAAAATGAAAGGAAACATCAGATGACATCATCAACATCATAATATATATTTACAATAAAACTGATTAAAATATTATTTTTCTTCCTGTATACATTTGCCTTCGCAATGACACAACTCTGTGCACTTTAGTTGCCGTTGCAAACACCGGCACCTGTTGGTGCCGCACCCCTTTTTGCATCTACACCTAATCATTTCGATGCAGGCTTCAGCAGCAACAGGCAAGTCTGTCCATGTAGGTTGCCAACTATCGCCGACTTTTGTCCATCCCCAGTTAGATGGATCAGGAAGATCTTGAATCGGCGACATTTGACCCCATACATGGACAGCTTGAAAAACTGCCCTCAAGAAATGTTGATATAGAGCCGCTTTTGTGGGTGGTATATGCTCTAGTTGGCGGTCTTTTTTGGTAAATAAATGTTTTCTCGCTTCGTTTACTGTAGTACAGGAACTGGATCTAATAAGGAAAAAATATGTAGGTACCGTTAAAATGTTGCTTTGTTACTTATTAGGTACCTAGTTTTATGAAGTTACCTACCTGTCATATAAAATTATAACAAACTTTTCAAGGATGGCAAATGAGTCCACCAAAATACCGAAAGGTTGGGCGAACTTCCTGAGAGACACAAAAACAAGTAGGAATTATTTCAATTGCTGTCTTCTTTTTGCTATTCTTACGATTTTGATGAAAGTAAAGACGTTATTATTACAAACGGATCCAATGTGCTGTCAAAACGCTCTCGCAATATTGAAAGATTAGCTCCATGCAACCATGAAGAGGCGGACTCAAGAATGATGATTCATATGGCTGATGCAGTACACCAGGGTTGCTCGCGTGTGATGATTCGTACTGTTGACACTGACGTCATGGTGCTTGCAGTCGCAAGTGTACCACAAGTGTCTGGGCTAGAGGAGCTATGGGTGCATGTAGGCACTGGAAAGCACCACCAGTATCTACCTTGTCATGAGATAGCGAACGCTCTTGGTAAATTCTTGTTATAATAATACCACCTTTACTTCTAAACACGTCATCTTGATTTAGCAATTAAAAAACTTTCTTCTTACAGGACCACAAAAAACAAAGGTCCTTCCTTTATTCCACGCATTCACGGGGTGTGACACAGTTTCTAGTTTTAATGGGAAAGGGAAAAAAAGTGCAATGGAGACATGGAACGTTTTCCCTACTACCACAGATGGTTTTTTGGCAGCCTATGAAGGCAGGAACAACGACTCATTTGCCATCCTTGAAAAGTTTGTTATAATTTTATATGACAGGTAGGTAACTTCATAAAACTAGGTACCTTATAAGTAACAAAGCAACATTTTAACGGTACATGTTTTTTCCTTATTAGATCCAGTTCCTGTACTACAGTAAACGAAGCGAGAAAACATTTATTTACCAAAAAAGACCGCCAACTAGAGCATATACCACCCACAAAAGCGGCTCTATATCAACATTTCTTGAGGGCAGTTTTTCAAGCTGTCCATGTATGGGGTCAAAATGTCGCCGATTCAAGATCTTCCTGATCCATCTAACTGGGGATGGACAAAAGTCGGCGATAGTTGGCAACCTACATGGACAGACTTGCCTGTTGCTGCTGAAGCCTGCCTCGCAATGATTAGGTGTAGATGCAAAAAGGGGTGCGGCACCAACAGGTGCCGGTGTTTGCAACGGCAACTAAAGTGCACAGAGTTGTGTCATTGCGAAGGCAAATGTATACAGGAAGAAAATTAATATTTTAATCAGTTTTATTGTAAATATATATTATGATGTTGATGATGTCATCTGATGTTTCCTTTCATTTTGTAAACCGTCCTATATAAAGAACCTAAGTTTCAAATCTCTAGAACCAGTGGTTTGGGCTGTGCGTTGATATGTCAGTCAACAAGACATGACAATATACAGGTAGGTACACTGCAAGTGTAACTTATAATCCTGTATAAATACACAGGATTACCAAGTTATTTGTGCAGTTTATGTATCAAGAAGACTGGTATAATATTGTAAAATATTTTAGTTTTCCCTTAATGCTTATAGTAACTACTAATTGTATACAAAATTGGACACTTCTACGTCCACTCCTGCATTTCATTTAATTTTTTTTGTTCCTGCCTAGTTGCGTTAATTTTTTTTTGTTCATTTTTTTTTGCTTTTTTCTCAACAAACCTTATATTTTTGGAATCTGTATAAAAGCAGCTTTCCAAATATATTTTTTAAAGTCCTAAATTGCTACCGGTTTTAAGTTTATGGTAATTAACAACAAAAAATATTTTTAGTAATTTTTTTATTTTTCACTGTTTTTCAATTTTTTTGTATGGGAATACATTTTTTTTGTTTCAGAAATCAACTAAGCAACTTTGATTTAGTCAAAAACGATACCAAACATGCCCTAGTAGCTAGAAATTGGCAGTTATGACGAATCACAGTGAGTGCGGTATCTGAAAAGTTCAACCCCCCCTCCACCCCCATGGCGGGGTGATAGAGGGAGTCCTCCGGGCGTTTTCCACACTAGACCACCTAAGGAACAAGTGTGCCCAGGCTCATCCTTCTATCCGAAAAATATACCCTCCCCATACAAAAATGGATATAAAGTCTAAGCTATCATTATCATTACTTATACAGGGTATATAAAACTCGCAAATCTACTCGGCTCAAATATAGGGTCCTTTTTTATATGCTGATCGAAATCGCGTAAAAAAAATCTGCTCTTCTAAAATTGCAAAACCTACTCGAGCCAATAAGTGTTTAGGATAGCCTAGGGAGTGTAGGGACAGATGATTTTTTATTGCGATTTCGATGTTGAAAGACAGCAGATTTTTTGACGTGAAACTTCTTTCATTTCGGTCAGTAGGGTAACTTGCAAAAACAATATGTAAAGAAATATGTCATGAGAAGATCGCTTATTAGCTTATTACTATGGAAGTTTAGCACCTACCGGCATTATTTATTACCATTATTTAGAGGATAGAAGCCATTACTCGATAGGTACAAGACGTTTCACATACTCCACTGCGGCTACTTCCCTGATACCGCCTACCAATTTTTTTTGGCAATTTCGTTGTTGGTCCCGTAGAGATTGGTCAGTTTAATAGGTCAGAAATTGTTTAGTTTAATGGTCTGATCATCTCAGTAAGGACACCATTGGTCGTAGTGATCTGTACTGTATCATACAGCGTATTTATCTTCAAAAATATACCTTTCTCACAATATTTTCACTCAGTAGATTGTAAATAGTAAACACTAGCATTTCCCCGCGGCTCTTCACGATATCTATTGTTACCTGATAATGGAAAGACGCCCCATCTGATTGACGCCTTATCTCGATCCTTCCCAGTCTCCGATACTATCGTTTCAACAAGAAGTCTCCTAAATCAAGCCATTTTCATCTCTATCTGAAGTACATAAGTTTTGTCTTGGTTTTTTTACGTGAAACGGACATTACTCTGATAGTCCTTAATCACACTATGGACTAGTTTTTCCTCGATTTTAAGCTGTATTGTAAGGGCAATAAGGTAGTAAAAGACAAGGACATTCGAAGGAATGCACTTCGATATGCTGGACCGATACGATGTAATGGCGCCAAATACATTGTGTTCGGAATTAGAATTGATTTTGTACAATGTACTCTTGGCAAGTTGAAACAGTTTGGTCGCAGCGCTTGTGGGTTTCTATTGCTGTAGTTGGAAACCTGAATGTCGTTTAGCTAATCATAAATTGACGGCGGTAGGCAACTGGCGGACCGTGGTCCACATCCGGATTGTGGTCTACTTCCGGACCGCGGATGGTCGATGGGTACCTGCACCGCCGAAAATTTTAAAATATTTTTATACAGAGTGTACAATTAAATACGTTACATTATATCTTAACGGGTGCTTCAGACCATCAAACTGCTCAACTTTTGCTGAAGGCCAAAATATGAAATCGCAAAAAAAAAATGCTATAAGTATCCAGTGCAAAGTTTCAGCTTTCTCTCCTTCCTTCCTTTCCTTCCCTTTCTTGTACCGTAAGAACTACCTCTGAGAAAAATGCCTGTGACAGTGACAGACGGACGGATGGACAGAAACCCAGCTGATTCCATAACTATTCTATTTTGCTAATTTTGGTATGCAACCATTGACTGTTGGTAAGTCAATTTACGGATCACTAAAAAGTCATTTGCATACATTTTGGTCGAGTAGCTATGTTGACATTTTCTATTAAACAACAGATTTTTTTCGCGATTTTATAGTTGGTCCTACAGTAAAAGTTGTTCACTTTGATGGTCTGAAGCACCCGCCGGCTATGTAATATATTGTTATTCAATATCTTCATAATTACGAAGTTAACAGAACTTTACTAGAACTTAGAGTACTAATGAAACCTAACGATTGAGGGGTAGGGAACCCTTTTCCACTTTCAAAACGGCCAACACAGAGAGAGGTCAATTAGTAAGTAACCTACAGACTGGCAGAATTAGCATGATTTACAGCGTGATTAGAAGATAGGACTCTGGGTAATTGTTATGGGTGCGTAATTGAGTTTAGAGTTCAAATGCCAAGTTGGTGTAAGGATTATACAAACGTTAGATCAGTTGATTGTTTTTAGTATGAAAAGTCCAATTTTTTTTTTGCTAATTTAGTATAGGTTTCTTAGGAATAGTCGGTCAGTATCACGGGTACAATCACCCCTTAAAGTAATGCAACTGTTTACCCTAACATCCTGTATAGTGTGGGCAAGTGTGAGGTCGAGATTCAGAGACGTTTTCAGGGTTCCGTACTTCAAAAGAAAAAATAGGGTTCCCTTATCACTAAGAGAAATGTCATTTTGGATATCCTGACGTTGACCGGAAATAATGTGCGTTGTTGTGGGGTGGTGCTATTCTTAGCTGACACCACACGGACACTACACACACCACACGGCAGCTTCATTCACAAAAAGGTATTTAACTTACACTGAATTCCAATTCCAGGCTATAACTCGTTTATTTTTATCACCAATTCAAAACCCCTAAAACCTCAAAACAACCCAGCGATTATAATCAAGAACTTTTAACTCCCGTCGACAGTCAACGAACCCCCAGGGGTCTGTCACAAATAGGGGGACTACATTACTTCCTTCCGCAGGGGGCGCCACTGTCCCACGTTCCCTATCTCACAAATTACGACTGAATTAAATGCGGATGCTCAGGGGAAGTACGTGAACCTCGTAATTGATTCGTTTTTTTAAACGCAATAAATTTTTCGGCGTATCTCATTTACTACCGTACCGTACCGTATACAGCTGTATACATACACATTCACACAAAGATTAATTGAAATAATACAGGGTGTAAATTTAAATGCGTTAAGTACATATTAAAAGGAGTGCTTCACACCATAAAACTGAACAACTACCAAACACAACATCGAAATCGCGAAAAAAAATCTGCTGTTCCATACATTTGGGTCGTGTAGCCATCAACGTTTTTTATGAAAGTCCGTTTTTTATATTTGGCTCCGTGGTGAAAATTGTTCACTTTGATCGTCTGATACATCCTCTTTGATATATGTACGCATCTAGTAGCAAATACTACATAATATTTGAGAAAGAGTCGTGTTGCAAGTCTGTTATTAGCAGTCGCATATAGGGTGCTTCCCGGTTTGCACATGACTGGACCATTTTGTATTGGCTCAAATGTGTTTTTATACAAAAAAAACAATCTTTATGATTGCAATACTTCCTAAACTCACTCAACATTGGCAGAAATGCAGTGCTAGACACAAGCAAAACTACATTTATTTAAGAGTAACAACAAAATTTACAACTCACAAAGTAACAAATTCATAGTAAAACTGTAATCATAATATAAAAGTTTGAGACGCGTATGCAGTAGCAAAAAATCACATTCAACTTTTCATACAATCACCATATTAAAAATCATGGCAATTTCTCATAAATAACGTTGATTTGTTGATGTATATTGCAACGCAAATAAAACTGATTTTAAATTCGCCGAGTCGCAACAAAAGTATGACCACGATCTCATTCGGTATCCCGTAGTTTATGAACACTGCATATGAAAATGAAACTTTTTCCGAGGCCATAAGGTCAGTTGTCCAACTGGAAGTAGAATACAGAGGATTTAATATTTCACGAGAGCACCCCGTGTGCTTGACTTCAAAGAGTTCATTTTATACAGAGAGAAATGAGAAGCTTTTGTTGAACAACGGACTGGAGTGATATAAGTACTTAATTGTTATTTTGTCACTCGACATTGTTCCATTATTATGCTTGTCCTAAATCTTCAAAAGCGTCGGTGGTGCGATGCTGAGAGGTTAGGACCCAATCTTGAGTCTCTACCAATGAGTTTTTCTAAGTTATGTACGGAATACCGACTGCTCTCTAACGGTAAAGGAAGACGCTGAAGAAGAAATTCGGATGCTTATTGAAGTCTACCAATCCGTGCATTGTTCACACATGGTAGACTAACGCCCTCATTGAGGGTAGACCTTTGCCCTGCAGTGGGTTGTATACAGGTTGAAGATGATTAAGAAACCTCCGATGCGTCTGGCGCAACTTGACAATCAGCAGGCCCGTGATGCTGATTAGCAAATCTCTTTATCAAGATGACTACCGCAATATAATTTGCTAGACATTATCATATGAGTAAATATCCCTATACAGAACAAGCTTCATACAAGCGTAAGGTGGCCACCGCTGATTGAACTCACACATAACACGCGTTGGAGGACATACGGGAAGGTGCACATACTCAGAGTTATTTGCCGTCTGTTCGACTACGACCGCTTAACGCTTGTATGAAGCTTGTTCTCTGTAGGGATATTTACTCATGTGACATAATAAGTATCGCCACACTTAGGCAATTTTATTTTAAAACAAGAAATACGTGTCAATAAAGCAATTCTTGTGTAATAAATGTATTATATACAAACAGTAAAGTGAAGGTTAATCAGTTTCCAAAATAGGTTTAATATATTAATTTGACTGACATTTTAATTACCTACTCCTTTTCAAAGTCTCTTTTTGCTGGAAATTCGACATTGGCTCACAAACTTTGATTAGGTAAAGTAAATGTTGAGTTAGTAAATCGAACTACATTCGGGCATGATCCATTAATTAAATAAATTCAGGGACCCATCTGTTTAGGCTTGGTGGTTCCCAACTATAGGCAACCTTTTTCAGCACATATTCATTAGCTAAGTTTCGTTGGTTGATAAAAGAACTTAGTTTTCTTATTGGAACGAAAATAAATGTAGGAGTATTTATTTTCTACATTTACTACTTTAAGGGCCTGTTTCACCACTTCTGGATAAGTTCTTCGTTTGACAAATTTCGTATAAAAGATATTATGTTAAACGATCAGCCATTTGAGTCTTTTTATTCAGAAGTGGTAAAACGAAAACGAGACCTATAAAAATAGGAGTAAGTACGTTCTAAAAACAATATGTAGCGATATTATACAAAAACAGTTCTTGAATTTTTCAATCTGTAAGTAAATAAAATATGGAATGGTAGGCTGGCAATTAGTGAGTAGTAAGAAGGTAGAAGCTGGTAGTTATTGGCTAGTTTACAAATAGTTTGGCACAGAGCAATTGAAAATTGTTTAGATAATTATAATAATTTCACACATTCCACTCTGAGAACAGTTGCAATCTCTACAAGTGCCAAATAGAAGAAAACCAATTAGATGTTGATTTACAGCGTGTTTTTAATAAAGATATACCGCGTTGTTATTTATTGCTCGTGTACAATAAACACATAAATCTGTGCACTGACAGGACCATTAGCGTAACCGCTGTTTGTGTGCATGGCCCTAACACCCTGCCTACGAAACTATGTTACCTCTACGATATTATTCTTTCTTCTTTTCTATGGTAATTATACGTTTAGGAATTTATGCAAATATAGTTTGCGAGAGTTCAAAAACATAAAGTATTGAGTATATAATATTATTTACGTATTTATACTTAACTCACGACCGTAATCCCTTTCGTGGTGGCCAGAAACATAGCTACAACTACAAACTTTTTGTTTAAGAATGTACCTAGTTGTAGTTGTGGTTCATTTTGGTAGTAGGTATATGTCTTCATTTTGGTAGTACGTCTGAGATTTTGTGTGTTTAAAAATGTTCTGTGAAAGACAGATACCTACTTGTACCTGTGAATAAACATCGGAGCAATTCCATAAAAGAGTTCCTGCTAAATATTGATTTTACAAAAGAAAATTTTTAAACGCAACCACGGAATATACAGGTGGAATTTTTTGGTGCCATTAAAATACAGTATTTTTTTTTTTCAGATTTTGATCGGTTCGATTTCCGGGTGTGGCAAGCGATTTTTCGCAAATCTTTGAATGCAGTTATGTTACTTTTTAAAAGATAAAGGAAAGTTTCCTTTGAGTGTAAAATTTTCTATCTCCATTTAGTTTAGAGTACTTTCCCTCCAGGTGGCGTTAAAAATTCCACCCTATATAAAATGATGCAACGCTTACGTTTGATGTTTTGAACCTATCGACGAAATCGTTGGCAATTGCACAGTATAAGACAGTAATCTATCTTCATACAATATGGTACCAAACGCGGCTTGTATGTGTGCTCGCCAGTACGTACGCCTCGTAGCACGCACACACTGAAAATATGTCAGACTGATAAGAATGCGCCAGACAGCTACGCGGAGATATTGTCAGTGTGTGCGTGCTACGAGGGAGGCGTACGCCGCGTTTGGCACCATTGTATAAAGATAGATTACTGTCTTACACTGTTGCAATGGGTACCCAAGAATCGCTGTCCCTAATTATGTAAGGCACTATTTGTTGACAGTAAATATTGTGATATATTTCCATTTTGCTCTCATATCGGGTACCCATCTACGGACGTTTCATTTGGACTCCATCCAACTTGTCCTGAGCAATGGCCTCTCTGCTTATTTTCTTTATATACCACTTTCATTTCGTTCGGCAGTTTTTCTTTTAGGGCTGACAAAATTAAATACGATATAACTGTGTTGTGAAACTGTTTTTGTTTCACGTCATCGTCTACATACTTAATCATTAATATGAGTTTAGTACATAGATATATATTATAAAAGAACTAGTAGGATGAAATGTTATCGACGATTGAAAATAAAATACTGTCTTGCTAAAATTTTTAAAGTTCTTGACTTTCATACTGCACTTTCTTTGGTACCTTTGGTCTCTCTTGACTGAAACTCCAACTATCAGTTTGAAGAATTTTGGTATTATATTTTTTGTATAAATACTTTCCTTCCAATCAGTTATAGTCCGAGATCCGACCGTAAAATTATGCACCTATTCCTTAGGCGAACGAAATGTAATTCTAGTGTATGTTTATACAGGGGTTAATTCAACGCCGCCAAGTTGCCTAAAAAAATCTTGCCGCAAGTGCCTTTTCCATTATAATTTTTGGTATAACTTTTTCCACGTGTTTGTTAGGGAAGTGAATGAGGTTTCATCGAAAGAAGACTGGTCTAAAGTACTTTAAAAACTAGGGTTGCCACCTCTCAATCTGCCGCAAGACTAGGGTTGCCAGGTCCAAATATGTCATTTTTGAATCTGGCAACCCTAGTCTTGCAGCAGATTGAGAGGTGGCAACCTTAGTTTTTAAAGTACTTTAGACCAGTCTCCTTTCGATGAAACCTCATTCACTTCCCTAACAAACACGTGGAAAAAGTTATACCAAAAATTATAATGGAAAAGGCACTTGCGGCAAGATTTTTTTAGGCAACTTGGCGGCGTTGAATTAACCCCTGTATAAACATACACTAGAATTACATTTCGTTCGCCTAAGGAATAGGTGCATAATTTTACGGTCGGATCTCCGTCTATTAATATCTCAAATTATGAAACGATTTGTCACTTCCTGTAAAATTTTATTTTTGTTTGTTTCTTTTATTTTCTGATGACTGATCCTTTTCATCATTTTTCTGGAAACACTGTGTATCTTTTTTGTTTCACTGTTGCCTTAAGAAATAACTTCTTAGCGATAAGACCGACTTATTTTGTGTCTCTTGTATCTTTTCTCTGTATTTTACTGCTTATGTTTTGGTGTAAAATAAAGTATATTTGATTATTTGTAGTTCCACTAACACCCCTGAAATAAGAAAAAGCTGGTGAATTGCGAAGGTGTTTTATTAGTTTAGGAAACAATAAGTGAAGGAGCGTTCCAAACTTGCCGAGTTGTTAGACTCGGCGCCGTTGGTTATTGATTTAACGTGATTATTGCTTCGATAAACTTCTTCTGTGAAACTTATATCCGAAGCTTTTTCCAGTTATTAAATTAATAAGTCACGTTGGTCACGTCTTGCTAGCTCATGTGCTGAAAATCTGAGAAAAATAAAAATACTCTTGCAACATCAGATCAAATATTATTTTTTTATACTTGATCTGACTTACGAATATACACTGAAAAAATGTTTTGTTAAATACTTTCAAGGAAGGACCCTCTGGGGGTTCTTTTTTGACCCCTGAAGGGTTCTTTTTAATATGCTGACACTTTTTAAAGAGGATGATCAAACCGTCAAAACTTTCTCTATGGCACCAACATCGAAATCGCGAAAAAAAAATATCAGCTGTCCCATACATTTGGCTCGAGTAGGTTTGCAGTTTTGTATAGAACACCAGATTTTTAATTCGTGACTTCGATGTTGGTGCCATAGAGAAAGTTGTTCAGTTTGACGGTCTGATCATTCCCTTAAAAAGGTGTCAGCATATTAAGAAGGACCCTAAATAAGTACCAAATAATGACGATTAAAGCGTGAAAATGGAACAAACTAATTTTCACATTTATGCCTATTTAATTACTTAATTGTTTAGTTCAAACAACAAAATATCCCTTACCTTATAACTTGTTACGAACCAATCCCTAATATTTAGTACCTATAACTAAAAGTAACAAACAGTTTAGTTAAACTCTTTCGTCGAGTAGTTAATTTTAATTGCCTCTAATGAAATAATTGTCAGTATCCGTGGATCATTGCACCGGCGGACAAACTGTTACGTTACTGTAGGTTTTTTGTGTGTTTATTTGTAATTGTGTTCTTTCGAGGGAGTCGGAAAGACTGCAACTCCGACACCCGCTTTCTGATCTTTTTATTAACCTTTTGAGCGCCAAAGTCATCTAGTCATCGTGACAGCAAACGAAATAGCTACCGTCATCAATACATGTATGCTGCTATGCATGCCTGCTTCTTCTGCCTCTCCTTGCCCCGTTACACGGGGTTGGCTTTCCCAATGATGCGACGAAATGGCTACCGATTCGTGAAAGGCCCAATTCGTGAAATGCCTAAATTGGTTCAGGCCTTTGGTAGACATCTTGTTCGCAGTCCTAATGCTTTCATGTCTCTCTGGACATTCGTCAACCAGGTGGTTTGAGGTCTCTTTCACCTGGAGGTGGCTAACCTTTCTCTCACAAAAACACTGCATAAGAAACTTTAATACACAATACCCACAAAAAGAAATATACTTTATGGAAAATACTGTTTCTATAAAATCTCATCGATAAGTCGATGAGATTTTATAGAAACAGTCGGTCGGGACTTAAGAGTCCCGACCGACTGTACAACACGACCGCTAAAGTGGTATCTTCTAAGAACAATTCCACTACTTTAAACAGTGCAATAAAACGAGATAGTTGGAGTACCTACTCCAGCAACTTTTACATAACAGACCTGGGTCATCCAGAACTGGGAGCAGGCCTCACAAATCACGGCTAATCTCTGGACACATCACGATCCTCGTGTGGTACCTTTTGTTACTCATACTCACTTAATTCTCATACTAAAACTTGTGAGGATCTCTCTAAACTTTGAATTCTATTTCGATAGGAATGTGTAGCTTTTGCCAAATGCATAACTATGCAGAAATTTAAATTTCTTCTGAATCATACAGAATTTGAAACAGTCATGATTTTAAATTCTCTTAGGTAAGAAGATAATTTGGCAATAATAAAATTATCAGTGTTTTTCAATAATATTTGGCTTGTATTTGTTGTTAATAGATTTAACGGGAGATTCATTAATTAAAAAATATCATGTTTGTATCAAATAGGTCGTAAGGTCGTAGGTCGCTCTTGTTCTCTTTTTTCCCTTTGCATTTCTTTTTTAGACGACCCGGTTGGTGTAATGGTTACCACGCGGTCTACCAAATCAGGATCAAGGGTTTGAATCTCGGTTCGGACAAGGTTCGGTATATTATATTCGTGCCATTATTGTATAGTTTCCACAATAAAAAACCTAGTAGCTTACGTTTGGAACCATTGCAATGCACGTCCCTGTGAAAGTTACTTATTTATTATTTTGTTAATTTTCATTTCTTTGATTTTGACAAGTCAAGCAACAAAGATCAAACTCACACTGAAAAAAAAATTGTTTACTTCAACCAAGATCTTGTTTATGATTATCATACATCATGAATCCATATGAGCCTGTCAACATCATGACTTCTCTGACTAAGAGAACTTTGTTAAACGAATTCGGCTTGCTGTTACAATTACCATCTTTTGTTTTTAGTAAACAATAATAACGTCATTTCAATTATTTTGGTGCTAATTAAGAGAAAATAATACTTCTTAGTTGGCTCCCATTTTTTTCAGTGCAGCGACATGCTATATTACAGAAAAAGATGAATCTTTGTTACTATTTAGCTAGAAATCTATCTAGCTTCCAATAGTAACACATCAGAAAATCCTAGCATTGTCTGCGCCGGCGGCGGCGAGCGAGATCTCGTTTGTTTTGCGCTCGCTGTGCGCCCGCGCAGCGCAGCGGCTCGGCTTTTAACGAAATTGTCCTCTTGTCACGCTGCTATTTCCTGGTGAGGATTTTGTTCTTTTGTTTTATTTGAAATTCTGACAAGAGACAAGACTTATAGATATCTTTGTAAGATACCTCGTATACCTACGTACCGTTTGACACGTCATTCCATCCAAAAACTTAAATTGCAGGGTTTGTAACTATAACTGGGTAAGGTCATCGCAAAATGGAGAAAAAACAAAAACTAATGGAGTAATCTCTACATTCGTTTTTGTATTTTCTATTTTTAACACAGAGTTTGTTGTCAGCAGTGTTACATTATTTATTTTTCTCTACTATTTTTCTTCGATAATATATTGATAGGTAGTGTATAAAATTATAAGAAAATATAGACTTAAGTCCAAATTTTCTTATAATTTTATACAATTAAAAAAAAACACACATAAGTATAAAAAACATACGTACGCACATACGTTTATTTTATAAATAAACACTAAAATATTGCTTGTTTTATTTTCGTTTCGCAATTATTTTCGGGTGACCTTTTCCGGGCTGTGGTAATCTTTATTTATTCCGATATAAGTATAATATGATATGATCCATAAAGAGTTAGTACAAACAAATCAAGATAAAACCTTTCATTACTTAATCACTAATTGAGATTTGGTCATCTCAACGAAGTGCCTCATTATGGGGCAATCAAACTTTTTTGCAATGTCCTTCAGGATGCCGTTGTTAATAAAAACGGAAACGGTTAAAAAGTTTATAAATTAAGTCCTGTATCTCATTAACAAAATGAGGTACAAATCATAAAGTCACCAGAGTCAAGACGGAACTTCTTGAAAAACTCTTAAGAGGATAGTAGGCGGGCTGAAATGCTAATTTGGAGAATCGGTCTCTTTTCCGACTGAATACGTATTCGTCCGATCCGCCCCACCCATCCACCCTGCCGACTAGAGCGCGAAAGGGACAACTGCAGCTCGGACCGCTTTTATATACAAAAAATCGACGAAATCTGCATTTCGTATTCCCCTGTTTCCGCCTCCAAAACTAAACTGATTTTAATAACTCTTTCAAAAATAATATGAGAAAGACTTTGGCTTTGTCTGTATGTTTTTTTTTTGTTGTTTATATTCGTCAAAATTTACTGGGTGTCTGAAAACGGGCGATAAAATTGGTCGTTTTCGAAGGTCCCTGGTTCTTACAGTAATTAATTAATGCAAAAAAGCAAAACATAGGGACATGGCAGAGGTGACAGATTGCATGGTAAAAAAATATTTGCTCTACTGTCCAGGGAGAAAACAGGGGAATACGTTTGCATGGACTAAACCGTACTGGTCTATCCTCTTAAGATTCTAAAAGATATAACTTAGTAAGTAATTCCCGCCAGATAATATAAATCTCGCATAATTTCTGCCACAAGAATAACAAATTAGAAAAGTTTAGCCTAAGCTTAATTTCAAGATGGCGGAGTTTTGTTTATTAATTTCACAGAACATGAGGGCCGATACGCAACTCATTTGTTTTGATTTCAAAGGTTTACTAGCTTTTGCACGCGACTTTGTCCGCGTGAATTACAAACGTTTACATCCCATTTTACGCCCTTGGTGGTTGAATATTCTTAGTGTAGTGTTCTAAGTCCCTTATTCTTTGGAATATTCTGGGTGTAAAATTAAATGCGTATAAATAGTCTGAAAAACCCCCTAAAATATGTAATATTTTAGGGGGTTTTCAGACAATCAAACTAAACAACTTTCACTGAACAACTTTCAGACGATCAAACTGCACCAACATCGAAATCGCTACAAAAGAATCGGTATTTTTTTAAGAATTTTGAATTCTGAAGTTGATTGCTGGCCATTGTTACCTGTGCTAGACAAATGATTAAGTCAAAGAAGTGTAAAGAAATGTCAAATTATGATTAGATTCAGATTCAGATTTAGGCAAAGGAAATGCGTCTCATTCAGCCATAAATATAATTTTTCAATTAACTCAAGAAATCATGGATAGAAAAATATGTCAATTTTGATATAATCATTTTAAGGTTCCGTACCCAAAAGGTGAAAACGGGACCCTATTACTAAGCCTACGTTGTCCGTCCGTCCGTCCGTCTGTCTGTCCTACCTATTTAGAGCTGTAACTTTTGAACCGTAAGAGGCTTAGAGCTAGATAGTTGAAATTTTAGATAGACCTAGATAATTATTACGGCGGATTTGCTAACAAATAATAAAAATGTCAAAAAGTTAAAAATTTAGGGGGGTACTCATACAAGAAACTAGTTTTTATCAACGTTTTTTTCTTCACGCTCTATGGTAAAAACGGTATTACATACAAAACTTGGTGTGATTATAGAGCAAACTCTATAGTATAACAACAAATAATAAAAACCGGCCAAGTATGAGTCGGTCTCGTGCTAAAGGTCCTGGAACAAAAAAAAAATTTTTTTTACCTCAATATGTTGTGGTGGTATGGTACGGAACCCTCGGCCTCGGTGCGCGAGTAGCCCGACTCACACTTGACCGATTTTATTTTGACATAATCTTCATAATCTTGGTACCTTTCCTAAATCGAAAATAAAATAAATAACTTTAACAAACACTTAATCAAAGGTTAACGTCTTGTAAACGTTTAGTCGGTGTATCTCAAACCCCTACATGGCAGTTAGAAGATAATGTTCGACCGGTCGTTGCGTCGCCCCAAGTTGGTCGTGGCCATTAGCTCATGCAAATAGTGTTAGACCTGACCTGATTGTAGGTCTCTCTACTTAATTAATTAAACAACGGCATCTGTTATGTAATTAATATTGCCTTTTCATTAGAAATTGCAACTTTTCGCAAGGAACACGTTGATCGTGGATAATGTACGGTACAGATACGGTACGAACTACCTCCGTGGTCTAATGGTTAAGAGCTTTGGCTCTCGACACGGAGGTCGTGGATTCGATTCCCACGGGGGACACCTAGTGATATGTCACTTTGTGCGTTTTTCCCCAGTTGGTTAGGCCATTGCAGGCTGAATCACCTGATTGTCTGAAAAGAAAAATGATTCCGTGCTTCGGATGGCACGTTAAGCCGTTGGTCCTGGCTACTATCTCTGGTGGTAGGTAATCGTTACATAAAAACCACGTCAGAGGCCGTAAGGCGGTCTGAAAAAACTCTGACACCAGGGCTCTGCCCACACGATAAGAAGAAGAAGAATGTACGGATCCCTTTCCCGTTCTAGTACTTAATATTATTATAATTCACGCAATTATGTTAGGCGTAACATAATTGCCTTGCACATCTTTAAGGGGTGCTTTAGACCAACAAACTGAACAACTTTTTCACTATTTAGCCGCCAGTATCGAAATCGCGAATGTATGGAAGAGCGAATATTTTTTTCGCAGTTTCTATGTTGGTTTGTTGGTCCCATAGTAAAATTTGTTCAGTTTGATAGTCTGAAGTAGGTAGGACTTAAGTAGGTAAGACATTTAAATTCACACCATGTATATTAGTAGACGATATTAGTGATAAAAAAAACGCAATTTTGTATCTTTTTTGAGTTGATTTTAATTATTTTTTACCTATTTACAAGTATCAGGAAACAGACCTTGCGAATCTGACTTATCTTGAAAAAGCTTTAAGTACATCTTGTTGGATTAATAACTGTTTCGTTAACAACTAGCTACTATTACAAACCAAATTTCTCACTTTCAAGTTTAATTTAAACTCAAACCCCGCAGGAACCTTCAAATAGCGTTTAGAGATACGTATCTACAGAATTCCTGTCCACCCACAAATCCATAATATCATTGTTTAGTCTAATTATATGCACTTAAATTAACATTCCAAGTCTGAGTCAATTTTATAATAGCACAGCTAAGTAAGGACTAAAGATATATATGAGGTGAAACGGTTTGGTACAAGTCAGAGAAGCACGCGACATACTGTTGAGAAAGAAAATGTCATACACAGTAGCATACACATCTTTACTTCTCCAGTATTCCGATATTAATATTTTCACGTTGATAAGGTACCATCAATCAAAGGGGAATAATGAAATATATAAAAAAATATATCAATTAAAATGTCATGATTATAATAAATAACATACTATTTGGTAGTATTGGTATTGCAGTAGTACAAACAACAAAAAGTTTATATTTTCTTTATTTTGATATCCGCTCTACGATCTAATCGATTTACGATTAGATTCGGCTTTAAGAAATTAGTTCAGCGGCATGACGAAAACATCATTGCGTGTACGCATCGGTGTCTTAAGCGTAGCTCTGAAAGAGTGCTCTGGCGAAAATACTAACTACATTACATATTTTAACCGTATTTTTGACGTATGAAACCTGGTTAGGTTGATGCTCAAAACACGCATAAATGACGGTAGGTATATACAAATTGGCCCACTGCTGTTTGGACTTACAGTACCTAGTGACCGGACACCAACCGAACCTGATCCAGATCTGTAGTGCGATTTTTGAAAATCATACGAGCGACTTGGCAGTAGAAAGATGCATAATCTCCATAGTAATTTTGATATTTTCTACTGCCAAGTCGCTCGTATGATTTTCAAAAATCGCACTTATGATAAAACCAAAATCCCTAGGCTGTTTTTCCATTGAATTAACGAGGTGAGGTGAGGTTTTTGACAGTAACTTATCACTTGCACCAACTACCAAGAATGCACACCGCTACATTAGTCCGGGCCGCGCAATTTATTATTAACAACATTCGTATTCTTCACCGCTACGTCCGCATAATAAGCGTTCATTTGTCAAATGTATCACGAGAGCGCATGCGCGACGCTATTCTAATCGGAAACATTGTTACGCTGTCTCTAATCCTGATTAACGATCGGATATTTCTCTTGCAACGGTAGGAGATCAGCAGTGACGAATCTTTTTAACCGTCTTTAAAAAGGAGGATGTTCTTTATGAATGCTTTCTGAGTATTGAATGATTTCGCCGCTGAGGACAAATTACGCATTATCTAGAAGCATTGTGCAATGTGCATTTTCAGGGGGTTTCGGAGTGCACCATTTTCGGTCATGTGAGTGCGTGTGATTCTTGGTAGGTAACTAACTAATGTTAATTACCTACGTCGTGCTAATTTTGAGTTTAAGAAAACACAATGTTCATTTGGAGCCACATGCAAGAACTTCTAGGGTGGCTTGCACCAAAATGTTGGTATTTTGGGTCTAACCAATGATTTGACTTATTATTTTCAATATGATGATATCATTATTATTGGTACAACCAGAGTAAGGGACAGTGCGCTCATTAAATACGTTTAGGTCTAAATAGTTTTAGGTGCAAGCCTACGTGCAAGCCCTTGCTGTTGAATGTTGGATATCCATATACGATCAAAACCAAAATATACGCAAAGGCTAGATATAAAACCTCACATTACCCAAGCCCTGAAGATTATAAAGTACCCAACGATTGTTTACCGCAGTCCACTATTTCCAGCAAACCAGAAAACCTGTGTGGTCATTGTTCCTTAGCGAATTCAAAATGGCATGTTACCCTAAGGGCCAGAGGTTGAAGTGATGGGCAAAATGTCCGGGCTAGGCTCGATCATTCCCGTGGTCGGCCGCTTAAAGACCCCGGGCTACTATTATTGGTCATTACCGTGTATTCCCGCAGTTAAGGTACATTTTTACGCGATCCATTTGTATGCAAGTGAAGTTAAAGTTGACTAAAATGTTTTATTTTTTAATTCGACACAATTTTGGTAGGTTAAAGGAATAATGTACAAACACTAAGATTATTTGTGTTTAAAAGAAATTAAACTAAACTACGGATTATTATGGTAGTGATAGAAGATAGAAGTTAGATCTCAATAACAAAACAAAAAACAAACTTTTGTTTTCAAAAATAACGCTCACAGGTAGGGTTGCCAACTTTTTTTAGACCAAATATAGTATTTCGAGCTTTAGTGCCCAAAAAAATATATAGTAGATCGGGGAAAAATAAGAAAAAATATAGTATTTATCGAATTTGTTAATTTAAATTTTTTCAAAAAGATATTTTTTTGCTACTTTTTGGTTTGAATACCAAGTTCTTATTTTTAAGGAACAATCATTTATTTATTTCGTATTCGTTTAGAGCATAATGCATCCTTTAAACGTAGAAGTCGCTGGATTCGATACAGAAATAACATAATTTCTAAAAAAATAGATAAATCTGACTTTAGGAAAATTTGTTGTCACTTTTCAGTAATATATTTAGTTGAAAATTGTTTATGGAACAAATGTGATGAATAGAAATAATTTTTTTAAAATAATGTTAAGTCTTTTTTATTGGACCTAAGTACCCACTATATTTAAATTCTCTATTTGCTCATCAAAATATAGTAGTTATGCCTACTATATATTTTTCTCAGAATTATAGTAGAAGGGCCCCTAATATAGTAGGATACTATATTATATAGTAGGGTTGGCAACCCTATTCACAGGCACATACATTGTAATGATCCCAAGCAAGCACCTATAGGCTTTTTATTATGGAAACCATACAACAAAGGCAGATACAAACATCCATGACTGAACCGAGATTCGAACCCAGGACCCTGGTTATTGGCAGTCCGGTGTGGTAACCATTACATCAACCGGGTCGTCATCGAATAAAGGTGGTGTGATCAAAAACTCTTGAGTTTTCGTTTCAAAATCAATGAATAGAGAATGAAAATATGTTCAGTAGTTTGTAGGTTTCAATTCCTCCGCTAACATAAACAGAAGAATTAATGAAGTTGATAAAAGTGTAGGTTGGAAGAAGAAAAATATATTAAGAAACTAAAGACCGAGATCCGACCGTAAAATTATGCACCTATTTCTTAGGCGAACGAAATGTAAGTAATTCTAGTGTATGTTTACACAAGGGTTAATTCAACGCCCCCAAATTGCCTAGAAAAATCTTGCCCCAAGTACCTTTTCCATTATGATTTTTGGTATAACTTCTTCCTCCTATCTGTTTGAGAAGTAAACGGGGTGCCATCGGAAGGAGACTGATCTAAAGTCTGCCGCAATTCTAGGGTTGCCGGTTGCGGCAGATTGCGAGGTGGCAACCCTAGTTTTTCCTGGACCTTAGATCAGTCTCCTTCTGATGGCACCTCATTTACACCCCAAACAGATAGGTGGAAAAAGTTATACCAAAAATCATAATGGAAAAGGTACTTGCGGCAAGATTTTTCTAGGCATCTTGGCGGGGTTGAATTAACCCCTGTATCACATACACCAGAATCACATTTTGTTCGCCTAAGAAATAGGTGCATAATACGGTCGGACGGTACCCTTTTACGGTCGGATCTCGGACTACTAGAGGTAACGTGACACCGCGCTTTCAAAATCGAGGTCAAGTATCAAGTTATCAAAAAAGTCTATTAAACTTTCCAACAATTACGAACATTATTCTTGCTTTCGTTTTTTTACCGTTTAAGCAATAATAAAACGCTTTTTATGGTATTTTATGTTTAATGTCAGCTTAGCTAAAACCTCTTAGGATTAAGTACTTATTAAAGCCAGAAGAAAATTCTTTATTACAAGATAGTAGCTCAGATAGCGAAAAATAACGTTCAGAATCTTTCTCTATCCCTTTTACGACTCCTTGGTAAATATTTGGAGATATATCGAGGTTATTCATGTCGATAAATGGCTTTCATGAAACATTAATTTGTCCAGCTCGTGTAAACTGGCATCTCTATTTATTTTCTCCTACTCACATTAAAATGTTACTTCTTTCTTTATACACTTACAGAACATACTCGCATGACGACGATATTCTAGTAGGTATCTTCAAAAGCATTGGTTTAAAGTGGTATTTTTATTTAACTTTACAGACTTAGTAAGAAATTTAATTGATTTAAGTTTTGCTCTCATATAAACTATAGGTACAAATTTTGATTTGATATATACCATGTATCAAAACTTGTATTATTTATCTATTTGAAATTCGCAAAAAGAAATTTGATTTTTCACACAACCGCTGATTGCATTCAGTATGGAAAGTTTTTTTTTGCTAATTTCCTTTGTTTCTCAGGGAAAGTTGTTCAGTATCATGGGTGTACCCATGTCCCCCCTTCACTTCACCCCTTAAAGTAATGACAACTTTTACCCTAACAACCTGAATGTTTTTTTTCTTTCAATACGTACTATGCCAGTTCCTAGCTCTGTGTAGACCGTAATTTACTATACCATACAAAAATATACGAGAAACTCTAGTACAATTAAAATTAAGTAACAGCCAGCAGCTATTTCTCAATGGTCAAATTGAGCGCGTGTAACAAGGCTCATTTTTATATGGCGTCAGATCGTTTGCTGATACATCAATCATTCGGGGAATTTGCTAAGAATGCTATTATGTAAGCTTATCTTAGACACACACGATTTAGTACAAAGAATTGAGTCGGCCAGACGAAAGACGTGCCGAAATGTATGAAGTAACTGTTTAAATGCTTGTTGTTAATAGGTACCTATATTATTTGTTAGGCTGACCTGTGACACTAGTGCTCATAGAGAAAATAACGCGCTCCCCTGGGGTAGAGATGTTGTATCGAACTGTGCACAGATACTCAACTGGGCCTGACGTCATATCATACACATCTAGCGGGAAGTAGCGTATAACCCTCCCCTCACCCGTTTTTCACCCCCTTTGTTGGCGACAACATTTTCTATAGAAACAAGCCGATATGCCATCTCTTTTTACTCTATGCTAGTGCTATTTCTATTTTGAAGTGTTTTGTTTCTATTTATTTTATGCAAGCACATTGCAAAAATACATATTCATCGCCAACTCCACTGCAATTCTGAGAGTGAATTGGATTTAGGAGCTTAGGTTATCAATCTTGCTTAGAAAGATGTCAGTCTTTTACTCGCGGCGTACAAGGGAAATTCAAGAGTACGATGATGGTCCAAAGTCCAAACCGTAAGACTTTAAACTGAAACGTTTAAACTATTTTCGCCCTTATTACAAAGTCTGTAAAGTTAACGTAAACTTCTGCGATAAAATTCTGTCCCCATTCAGAAACACACTGTCATAATCACTAAAAAATTCTAGGCAGTGTAAGTTATTTTTATTTCCTGCCTGTACCTGCGAGCTGTCTTTCACACAGGAAATAAGATACCAAAGTACTTACAAAGATTGCTTGAAAGTATCCTGTCCTCTCACGTGGGACATCACTAATTAAAGCTCGCCGGGATCCCGAGGGATGACCGGGAAGCGATTTGCTAGTCCATCCCGGGCATTAATGTACACCTACCTTGGGACTGCGTTCATTAAGAATGTAATAAAAATGTTTATGCACCTATTTAATAAAGAATAATGTATACAAATAATAAAAATTTGGCGTAGATTTTGGTGGACATTGGCAACATTTGCAAAAAAATCAATAGGGGGTTTCGAATACGTAAAGGAATGAATTAGGGCTAATTTTTGTCTGTTCGTGCACGCGCACGCATCACTTAAAAACTACCGAACCTATTTAGATGGGGCTATAGAATCATAGTGCTTAGTTTAGATTAACATTTAAGCTTAGTTTTATCGCAATAACGCTCACAGGCACATACATTGTAATGATCAAGTAAGCCTCAGGCGTTTTATTATGGGAATCATACAACAACGGCACAAACATCCATGACCGAACCGGGATTCGAACCCAGGACCCTGGTTTGGCAGTCCGGCATGGTAACCATTACCCAACCGGGTCGTCAATCGGTTTATTTAAGTAATCAAGAGTCGTAAAGTCAATGGTCTGCGGCACGTACACAGTTGCGGGCGCCACTTGTAAATCGGTAATAACAGTAGCAAAGTTAATATTTTTCAGGTTTCAGGATGGAATGTCTCAACTGCCTCCGTGGTCTAATGGTTAAGAGCATTGAGCTCTTGACACGGAGGTCGTGGGTTCGATTCCCACGGGGGACACCTAGTTATATGTCACTTTGTGGGTTTTTCCCCAGTTGGGTAGGACATTGCAGGCTGAATCACCTGATTGTCTGAAAAGAAAGATGATTCCGTGCTTCGGATGGCACGTTAAGCCGTTGGTACCGGCTACTATCACTGGTGGTAGTAGTCGTTAGAAAAAAACCACGTCAGAGGCCGTCAGGCGGTCTGAAAAAACTCTGACACCAGGACTCTGCCCACACGATAAGAAGAAGAATGACTACACAGCTGTACAGTCGTTGGAATGTCTCATGGTTAGTGGTGATCGTCAAAAACTTTAGACAAAATATTATCACCATCACAGGCTTTCCTTTCTCATCGAATCATTTATCCTTCGCAGTCCTATTGAGGTCTTTCCAGCTTAAAATAGGTATGTATATTAACACAAACTGGAGACAAAGTAAACACCCAAGCATTACCAACTATGTACCTATACAACGTGTTAATGAATTAGCGCAAAACCTCATACACCCCAGGAGCATTCCATGGAAATCGGTAACTTTTTATTTAAAAAAAAATTACACTTTTAATAATTTTGCAAGTATGTATTAACAAGGCATTTAATTAGTTATTGTGTATACATCAGTAGTTTTTCTTTTACTTTTAAACTTCTCATAAAATCCGGACCAATACACACTACTCTCTTAGTCTAATGTTCAGTATGAAAACTTGACCATATTCGAAGATTGATATTTCCTTTTTTGTAGAAATTCTATTGTTATTTCCTGTTTGACAATAAAGCTGACACTCTTATTTACAATATAAAAAGTGAATTTTGTTTTTGGGACGAAAATCTGTAAAAATGTTTTCAAAAATTACATCGCATCTGGATCGCGTCGCTTACGTTACAAATAAACTCATTAAGTCTCGTAAAAACTAAACTTACGGGTAGGTGTGATTTTAATTTTATTTATAAACATAACCCACTAGAAGTATCAGTTTGCGGTGGATTATCAAGACATTGTGCTTGTCTGAATAAATTTATTGGGCTTTACATGTGTTGTCGCCTACGTGACGAATTTATTGAAAATCGTAGATACCTAACGAAACACTAGAATTATGATGGATCCACCACAGCCTAGTGCGAGTGCTTTACGGATGCGAAAATTTGGCAATAAAAGAAGGATGATCCGGAGTACAAAAAGAAGGAAATTGAGAGGATTAAAAGGCTTCAAAAAGAAAAAAAGGAAAAAATTACTAAAAAACAACTTGAAGAATTACGAATAAAGAAACAGAATGATAAGAGGCAAGAAAGGGAAAGAAAACGACAGCAACACCTAGATTTGAACAGATCAGATAATTCGGAAGCATCAACTGCAGGTGATTCTTCAATTAGCCCTTATAAATGTAAGCAGACTTATAAGTCTTATAACACCGCTTTGCTATAGCAAAGCAGTGTTAAAATGCATACGAAGCCTACCATCCTGCCCAATTAAACAAAAAGTTGTTGTTCACGGTGTATACAATCGATTGAGAATAAAACTTGCACAAGAGATGGAGAGGGATCTGAATCTGATCGATAATCAAGAACGCGAAAATGAACAGACAGTGAGAGATTTCTTCTTCAGATCCGATATTCAGGGTGAAATTGATATCATTATCATTCTTTTAAACTAAGAGTCTACCCATCAAACTGGACAACTTTAACTATGGGAGCAAACCGATCGGAGCAACTAAAAAATCAGCTGTTGCATACATTTGAGTAGAATAAGCACTGCAGCTTAGTATGGAACAAATGACTTTTTTTTGCTCTGCGATCGGTTTGCTCCCATAGTGAATGTTGTTCAGTTTGATGGGTAGACTCTTAGTTTAAAAGGATGCTAATGATATCAATTTCACCCTGTAGTGTACACTTGTCCAGGCATGAATGTTAGCATGGCGTCGAAAACGTTCATGGGAAAAGGTGGATGCTTGCGCTGGGATATCAAAATTACATGTTTTGAAATGAAACGACCTGGGCCCTGTTTAATAAACGTTACAATTGTAATTTACAATTACAATTCAGGGTACATTGCTGGTTAATATTGACGCTAAACATGTAGTAGGTAATGTATCACTAACATTATCAGCAATGTACCCTGAATTGTAATTGTAAATTACAATTGTAACGTTTATTAAATAAGGCCCTGGTGAAGGCGGCGGGAAAACGTTGGATGAGGGCAGCGCAGGACCGGTCGTTATTGCGATCCTTGGGGGAGGCCTATGTCCAGCAGTGGACTTCCATGGCCTGAGATGATGATGATGATGTTTTGAAATCGTCGCATTTCGAAGAGAGAAGTCGTACGAAGGCAAAAAAACGCCCTGTGTACAGAAGAAACAGTATTCCGGCCAAAAACGACTAACTTTATATTTTAAAATCGTACGTGTCGCCTTACGTGACAAGCCTGTCGCCTACGTGACACAACGTTTTTGTTTTGATTTTCTAAACTTGTAATTGTAATATTCATAAAAAGCGTGTTCAATAAAAATTTATTCTTTATTTTAGTGTTTACATATAAAAATATGTCCCTTGTTTTAATAGGTTCGCAAAAAATTACAAGATTATCACATAGCTTACGACTGCGGTTGACTGAGTGTCGCTTACGTGACGCTTTTTATTTGAATTATAAGTCTGATAATTTCAAAATTTATTAAATATAAATTACATGTATTTGTTAAGCTTTACCTAAACTATATGTAGGTACCATTGATTATTTTCTGCAAGGTTCAGTTAAAGTGTTAAAAAGGAGTAAACTTCAAAAAACGCGTACGTTTGTCGCTTACGTGACCATGGAATGCTCCCCCAACTGATTTATATCAAAATAATTAAATAGAAACAATAATTTCATTATTTTGATGGGTAAAATTTAAAGTTATTCGCATTTTAAGTTTTGAGGCAAAAATGATTTGTTATCATTTCAGCACTGAAAGAAAGCGCTAACGTACTCATGGATACTTTTTTATAATCTTGTCTTGGTAGTAAGAAGTGTGAGTGTGCCCGTGCGGTGGGTTGACATCGGGTTCAGAAAATTTAAAATTTTGCAAAAAAAATATTTTATATTTTGAAAAAAATTACCTATGTTGAAACCATGATAATTCGATTCTGCTCTCGATTCTAAACAAACTGCTTTCGAGTTTTGCGTTAATTCATTAACACGTTGTATAAATTACCTACCTACGTGGAATCTAGTGAATGTTTAATAACGTAAGTGCTCACTGAAATAAATAAGCATTTATGTATTAGGTAGGTACCCATTAAAGATCAAAGACTACAAAGGCACCTTAACTTTACACACATTACTTAGACCATCTAGGGTACCTAGACCTGTCTAGGCTTTACAATATTTAGGTCGATCCTAAAACCGCAGTAGACCGTTACTATTATTATTTGCTGACCCACAGGCAAGCTATTTACGCACAACAAGCCAGAAATGGCAACCATTATTGCTCTAATGTTATTCCCGTTTCCCCATTATTCTTGTTTATCTCAGTTATATTGAATTCTACATTTCACAGCGATATAATATTTTTTATTTTGAATAAGATTTGTAGAAAACTCTGATAGGTATTGATAAGTCTTCAGGAATCTTTTGGATAGCACAAAAAAAGTCATCCGTCTCGTATTTCGTAAATAAACAAGAGAGATCTACTCAAAAAATTATGATTACATGCTGATCTTGTTTCGTATTTAGGAATTTTTTTTATTCGAAATAATATCACATAGATAGCTTTTTGACGTCATTTTTTGACTCTACCACCGCGTCGGAAGGTGTTCCGTTGAGAGAAGATGCGGCCAGATGGTATGCACTAAACTGGTGAAAAGGCTGTGGAAGTCTGTGATAGACGCTAGGATAAGAGAGAATCGGCATGAAAGTGGCGAAATGAAACCTCACATCCTGGAGCACTAGCACTTAGTGCGGGCCACGGCTATCATGGTCTGACAAGCGAGTCGATAACATGCAATTATACAGGGTCCTCCTTAATATGCTGACACTTTTTTAAGAGGATGATCAGACCATCAATCTGAACAACTTTCTCTATGGGACCAATATCGATATCGCGAAAAAAAAATCTGGTGTCCCATACATTTGGTTGCAGTTTTGTATGGACGAGCAGATTTTTTTTTCACGATTTCGATGTTGGTGCCATAGATAATCTGATCACCCCCTTAAAAAAGTGTCAGCATATTAAGAAGAACCCTACATGTATATTTTTCCAGCCCAGTATTTTGTCACACGGATTTCAGATATCTCCATAAGTTTCATTCGCGTACAAATGTCCGGGCAGGATATGAGATTGGCCATAGTCTGAGAAGCAACACCACATCCTCACCAGTCTGATCCGTAGATGAAACACCATTTGGACAGGATTTCTTTACTCCGGCCTTCGGTTCGAAGTCTATTTAAAGACATCCAAATCGGCGCACCTACTATCCCAGACAGAGACGATCTTAATTAAGTAAAGAAAGTCATACGTATAGTCATTGCTTGATTCATCGAAGTACAACTTTCTCTATCAATACGGATGTAGTATGTTTAGTATTCCATTCACTTGTTATTTTGATGATTCATCCACGTGTTTGGTCCTATTGTAGATGGTTGAGATACATCGGACGGAATTTGTTATCTAAACACGTGTGCAAATAGTAATCATTATTTCATTGGTACGCAATGTTTTTGATAATAGTTTCGCTATCTTATGATTCAGTTTCAAAGTGCAACGTGAAAATGCTGACACTATACATACAACATACACTATCTACAGGGTCCTTCTTAATATGCTGACACTTTTTTAAGGGGATGATCAGACCGTCAAACTGAATAACTTTTTCTATGGCACCAACATCGAAATCGCGAAAAAAAAATCAGCTCGTCCATACAAAACTGCAAACCTACTCGATCGAAATGTATGGGACAGCAGATTTTTTTTTTCGATTTCGATGTCGGTCCCATAGAGAACGTTGTTCAGTTTGATGGTCTGATCATCCCCTTAAAAAAGTGTCAGCATATTAAGAAGGACCCTGTATACACAGAAAGGTGTAGTCAAATTTAAAGGGGTTTTTCACACCATCAAACTGAACAAACACAATGCCGTGGAGCCAACATCAGAATCGTGCGCCCTTTTATTAAATGTCTTAAGTAGATCTAAACCAAGCTACAATAACACAATTTAAAGCCTGATTCTGGATCTTCTATTTGAACTATCTGTTTTCTAAGTATGACAATTCAGTTCAATGTCCATCAACAAGAAAGAATTTAAAGTACCTATGTCAGATTTTTACCACAAATATCACATTAAACCTAATACTTATAACAGGGACAAATACTGGAGCGGCCAAAATAAATCATAACAATATTCCCAAACGATACCGAAAAGCCAAAACAAACTAATAAAAACTTCCCCATAAACATTTAGCAAATCAAAATAGGCACAGACTTACAAATCTCGATAAATGCAGCAATACAGCTTTATTAGAATGGCCGTATGGCCCGCAGTAATGAGCTTAGGCAATCTGCGAGGAGACGGGACGCGAGACGTCCATGTGACAAAACACATCTATCAGCTGACCACTGATCCACTTACCGGTTATGCCTCGTTTGGTTTGCGCGACAAAGCTAAGTTGACAGTAAGTTGTTCCGAGCTGTTTGATACGATTTAATAGTTATACTTACTTATAGCTTGCAACAAAATGATTTCCTTAGGTACTTGTGGTTTAAGTGTGCAAGTTGCTTTTAATGACATTTGATAAAGAGTGCTGCGGTGTGCGGTGTGCTTTCATCATCACCACATTTAATTAACTGCTGGACATACGTTACAAAAGTGCAACATTGATCACCAGTTTCAGCTTGGTACAAGCTATCTTTCGCAGAAAAAACACAGCAAACAGTGTTCGATTCACTTTTAGCATTAGGTATTATTACTATTTCTGGGTGGAATTACGCATGGAGGCCCCACGCTAGCTAGTCTCATCCAATGTTTTCCGGCCACTCGGCATTCTTGTCTTAAATCTTGCTAAAAATTCTAAATAAACGAGTTTGCTACATTCATTTTCACTCCCCCATCAACAAGAGGAGTCACCAATAAAGACGTCGATGTAGATTATCTGATCTGTCAAGTGTAGCTACTAGCTAGTATACCTATTAAAGCAAGTCGGTACAAACGCAGCACCAACAGGTCAGCGGTCCGTCAACTCGATTCCTGCCGCACATTTATTACGGAGCCAAAGGCCGCGCGCGCGCACCGCGGACCGCGGACTGCGGACCGCTATAAATTGATCGCTTCTCCTCTCGGTTTCAAACGGTTCATTTGCCTGCCACAACACTTCGTCGTAATCCTATTATTGCGTGTATATTCTAGACCAATTGGACTTCGTGAAAACCAATGTGGTGGTCTAGTCGCTTACAGCGTCCGTCGTCGTCTTTCGAACAGGGTTGGTGATTCAATCCCAGCGTAGATCAGACTCGAACAAATTAGTTTTTAGAATTTACACCCTGTACAGATAACAGTTTAATGTATACAGGGTCCTTCTGACGGTTTTGTAAAGGGATGAACAGACCACATCAAACTGAATAACTTCCTCTATGGGACCAACGTTTAAAACAAATCTGCTCTATACAAAACTGTGAATCTTTACGCCTCAAAAGTATGGGACAGATGAATATTTTTTCGCGATTTTGGAGTTGGTCTCATAGAGAAAGATGTTTTCATAGTCTGATAATGATGATAATGTAATGAATGACACATTGTATGTTCTACAACATTTTTCTTTTACTACGTGCTCAATATCTACTAACCAACTCATCAGAGAATCAATTAAAGACTTATAAAAACTAAGTAGTTCTCAAGTACCTAGAGAGCTGAGACGCAATCAATCTGCTGGCCCACTAACCAAGTGGCATCAGCCATCGACAATATGTCGACAGCCATTGTATGCAAACTTGAATGCAACGTACCACTATATCTGGTTTAATTGTAGGTTCTAACAGGGACACCTACGCTGTTAGCCTGTTACAGTTTACTAGGCACTTGTAGGGTTGGTACCGCTGTACTGTACATTAGAACGAGTGCCAAAGAAAGGCACTCCATTCCAAATAGCAACGAAATGTTAAGGCTATTTCGACAGAAACACTAGCTCTCACTAATTTTTAGAATAGCTTTAGTAACGTCCAAGACATGTTGCTTATTGAATTGTCGTCACGTCAGAGAACTAAAGTGGTTGACATAGCTCAGAAAATCAGCAAGCTGAAGTAGCAATGGGCTGGTCATATCTGCCGAAGAACTGACAACTGCTGGGGTGTCAGAGTTCTAGAGTGGAGACCGCGTACTGGTAGGCGTAGTGTGGAAAGCCCTGCTATCCGCTGGACAGACGACCTAAAAAAATTAGCGGGGAGTGACTGGATGAGGAAGGCCGAGGACAGAGTTTTGTAGCGCGCCTTGGGAGAGACCTATGTTCAGCAGTGGACGATGGTAGGCTGATGAAGATGATGAATCAGAATTAGCCAGAAAGCTAAATAGGAATTGGAAAATCTTATCGTCCTTACATGGAATGAAGTATAGTTAATATGCTAAGCAATCTGCGTCCACCAGATTGAAATTTGTAGCGAGCGACGTTGGACATAGATTTGTAAAAATTCAGTTCCATATCTTTTGAGTTAGTATTACGTTTGCAATCAAATAAAATCTAAATTTTACGATAAGTTATGCTCTATGTTGTAGAGCGATGATAGCCCATACGGAAGAGAGCTAGCGCCTCAATCACGAGGACGCGGTTCGATTCCAGGCCCGTACCACTAAGTTCTTCGGAAATTATGTACGGTTGTATTTATCATTTACTAGCTCGGCGGTGAAGGAAAACATCGTGAGGAAACCTGCATTCCCGAGAATGAAAAGAAAATACCGTAAGTTCGGAGGTATGCGTAAAATATGGGTGAGCTTGGGGCGAACACAAAAGATCAGCGATGGTCGCAGTGTTACACAACGACCCTTGCTTGCAATAGCCCAGCCACCAATAATAATAATATGCTCGATGTTTATCTTAAAATGCATCGAAATTGAATCAATTACAAAAAAAAAAAAAAAACAAAGATGGATGGTTGTTTTGGATTAATTCAAAATTCTCCCACAAAAATATCTAATAATTTAAGCGAAAACAATTATTTGTTACAACCCTAGCAACTACAGTTCTGTTGTTCCAGTATCGCAAATTAAGCCATTTTCACACATGTTACGTAGAAATAAAGAGTTATAAGAGGGACATCGAAACTCGGACGAGCACTAACCTACAGTTTATGTAGAGTCGTAGGCGATGATGTCCCAATACACTAATCAAAGTCGGCAGCCCGAGATAATTATAATCAACTGTTTGTAACCGGTGTGAAGTAAGCAGCCCATATTGAATTTAAAAGTATCATCGTTTTGAAACGTCTCTTCTGAGGGGCTGAATATAAGGGCCATGAGCGATGCCCTCGAAACAGAATCCAGTAAAAAAATTACAATCCCACGAACAACTTGGTAGCATGGTAAGCAGGCTTTGGCAATAGGTTTTTATTCTCCTTAGATAACCTTATTGAAACAATGTAAAAAAAAGTTTGTTTCTGTGAAAATTAAGTTTTATCATTTCACGTCCGCGGCTTCGCCCGCGTGGAATTCTTAACATGATATGTCCACCCTGAATAATGGCGTTTTTTTTTTAAATCGACTGAATAGTTTCTCAGATTAACTCCTACATCCAACCTTTACCACTTCTCTGTATAATATAAGTGTAGATGTAGATTTGGCTGTGCTCTTATTTAAATTCGACAGGAATTTAGTTAGTTTCATCATTAAGATCCCATTTACCATTTAAAATTTGTCTTACGAAATATTTTATTTTGTATCAAAATTGAGTCTTTAAACTAAATTGCTCCAGACATTAGGACGTGACTAGAAACATAATAATATAGAAGGTTTTCTTTTTAAAGAAATGAGAGTAACTTTATAAAACACGAAGTATAAAATATCGCAATATCGCGTCTCCGGCGTTGTAATCTGAATAATCCGGGATCGTGGAATATCCCGGTATATTCCCACGTTTCGGGATGTTAATATCACGCCCCTGATTTCCCGGGATGTCGCCAATATCGTGAACGTTACGCTTCAGCATTTTCTTGAATAAGTTCAAAGATGAATTGAAAGGCAAATTAAAGTTTTAGTAGGGTCCGTCAGACTCGGTGCTTGCTTACTTTTCAAGTGTTATTATTGGTGTAATACCTACAGTTTTGTTCAAAATCATGAATTTCTTCTCAAAATCTCTTATTAACTGCGACTTTTTCTTACTTAGTACATACTAGACTGTTGCATTTCTTGGATAAATGAGTATAGTATTGATTACGAGGCTTTAGGTTTCATCCCAATGTTTTTGGACCACACTTCCAGCTTCTGTGATAGATACGAAAACACATAACAAGGCAAAACTAACCTTCTGAAAATTACACAACTATTATTGAAAAGGTAGATGAAGAAAAGTTTCGTAACACCAAGATATATCTTGGAGTTTATGTAATGTAAGTATCAGGCAAACACACAATCAGAATGTCACATGAATATTATGAACTGATGCTAATAATGACAACTAAACTGCACTAATATGGTACCCAGTACATAATATATTGTTCCCTTCACGGCACATTTCAACATGTTAAGGCGCCACACTTCTACAACTAGGGTTGCCAAAATGGTCGCAATATTTCATACAACGCCTTGGGCCCTGCGTCCTGACCCGACCCAGGACGTTGTAGCTCAATTTGCTTGCAAACAGGGTTGTATATTAGTTGTTAGGTAGGAAAAGGTAATCAACCTTTTGCTAAATATACTACAGGAGTCCGATTTTTGAAACTCATACTTTGAACTCGGCAGTTAAAAATGACAATATTACCTACTATGGAGATATGCATCTTTCTACTGCTGATTTGACTTTCAAAAATCATACCTACTTCAGGAGTTCGATTTTTAAAAGTTAAATCAGCAGTAGAAAGATGCATATCTCCATAGCAATTTTGACATTTTCAACTGCTGAGCTCAGCAAATGAGTTTCAAAAATCTCTACTGCTGATTTGACTTTCAAAAATCATACTTCAGGAGTGCGATTTTTAAAAGTCAAATCAGCTGTAGAAAGATGCGTATCTCCATAGTAATTTTGTCATTTTCAACTGCTGAGCTCAGTAAATCAGTTTCAAAAATCGCACTCCTGGGTTTAGTGTTTTTTTCTAATTTTTAACTGACTTCAAAAAATGAGGAGGTTATCATACAAAACGTTCGATCAACTGATGGCTCTTAGTGTAAGTCCAAAAATGTTATTGCACATTTTTATGTTTCTTAGGGAAGTTGTTCAGTAGATAGACCTACCTATCATGTGTAAAATCACCCCTTAAAGTATTGCAACTGTTTACCCTAATACTTAGATCCACCACTGCAACTCCTGAAAACCAGGATAATCAGTGACAACATTAGACATTGAAGTCTGGGCATAGCATAGGTAATATGCGATCTATCTAAAATTGTGTAAGTTGTTCTAAATAAATGCATTGAATTGAAAATTCTCCACATCTCATTTGCAGACGACTAAAGAATTTTGGCGGCCGGCCCTGTAATTTGAGACCCAGACTTAGAGGTCCCGTACATGAATGAAACTTTGTAATATGTGTAGAGTGAAACAAAACTAACAAAAAAGTAAACTGGTTGTAACCTGTAAAAGTTGGGGGAAAGGATATTCTTCTTATGACACCTTTTGTAGCAAGTGTGTGAAAGTCATAATCTTTCTTATTAGATAGTTCATTCAATCTTCTACGGATTCATTATGTTTATTTTAATGAAAATTCACGAAAATATTATGAAAATGGAAGAAAACGAAATCACGAACTATCAGTTCAACCAAGCCAAATACGTTCCGTAACGACCAAAAAATACCTCACTGATAACATTCGATAAAATAGCTGTCGTGGTTGCGTTTTGCTACTGCTTTTTGGATGATTTGTCTATTTTACTAGTAAATTCTACTTTTGAATCCGGACTTCTGGAGATGTGGAAGTTTTTCAAAAAATGCCTTAATTTTTTCTATTTATAATAATTATGACCGCCGTCCTGAAGAGCTTTTTGTTTTCGTCAAAAATGGCTGGGTCCAAATCTGCCTATCTTCTATTCAGGTTTATCTCTACACCAACACTAATAAAATACAGCTCCACTTGTTGGTTGTCCAAAGGGATTGCTGTTGCTAGTTTATGTACCTATGTAGCAACCCTGGGCAACTAAGAGGTACCTACAACTTCTAAACAACTATGTTGCCGGCTCCCAATATATCATCGCGGCTGATCTACGAGCATTCCTTAAAGGAAACAGTGGCTGGACTCGTTATAAATTGTTCTAACGCGTAATGTGCTTTTGTACTGTTCTGCATATTACTGTTTTGCATATAAACTGGGATTAATGAATCCTATACAACAACCAAATGAAACAAAATCTGTATCGATAGATTGATCGATTGATTTATATATTTTTTATAAATAGAGTTAAATTTTTTCCTACTTTTCATCCCAAATCAACCAAACTTGTAAAAAAACATTATAATCATATTTTAATACAAAAGTACTGAAAACTGGGTCCAGGGTCCCTGGGTTCGAATTCGGTCATGGATGTTATATGTTTGTGCCGTTGTTGTATATGGTTCCCATAACAAAAAGCCTAGTACTTACTTGGGATCATTACAAAGTATGTGCCTGTGAGCGTTTTTATTAAAAAAAACTCTTCGTATATCTAAAATTGTTTTAATCATTAGGTACTTTATCTTTACCTATTACAAATCAGGCATTTATTTATTTATTTTATTACAAATTATTATAAAATTAAAGGCAAATAATTTTTTCTTTTCCTTCCAGATCAGCGTGGAAGAAATGTTATTACGATTTTCTCCGGCATTTCCTTTTCTGAAAATAGCATTGATAAATTTTTCTCTGTAACATCAGGAAATGAAGCAGGCATTTGCATTCAAAATTAAACATTCAAATATCATTAGGGAAGGAAAAATACAAAATATTATCACGTTTTCGCACAAATTAAAAAATATGCGTTAAGGATTAGAAATATCGGCTCGCAAAACGCTACGATTTTCTCGCACTTATCTTTAACCTCATACACATTTATACATCTTTTCGTGCACTTCTGCCGTTTGAGAATACGCACTTATCCCTTTCAACATTGTGTTTTTTCATCAAGTCTTTAATCAAAAAGCATTCCATGAAAAGCGCGGTGGTTCAATACTTTTGTGACAATTTTGTAACACACTATTGGCTTTTCTGTGAAGTTATAATATCGTCAGGCCTTAATTTCCGGTGGTGTTGTGTATGGTAGTCCAAATGGGTTTATAAACAATCCATCACATTATGCCGCACTGGACAGATTTTGAGCTTTTCTAGTGAAATGTAGATATTCTGAATTAGTATGATATACAGGGACCTTCTTAATATGTTTACGGTTTATTAAGGGGACGATATAAGACCATAAAATCAAAGATAAGGATCATACTAACAACATTCTCTTTGAGAACATCGTCGAAATCAGATCAAAAATAAAACCGGTCAAGTGCGAGTTGGGCTACTCGCGCACCGAGGGTTCCGTGCCACACCACCACAGAACACAACATTATTAAATTAAAAAAAAACTTTTTTTGTCCGAGACCTTTAGCGCAAGACCGACTCACACTTGGCCAGTTTTTAGTATTTGTTGTTATTCTGTAGAGTTTGCTCTATAATTACACTAAGTTTGACGCTTGTATGTATTACCGTTTTTACGATAGAGCGTGAAGAAAACACGTTGATAAAAACTAGTTTCTTGTTGAGTCTTCTTGTTGTTGTCTTAATTTTTAACTTTTTGTCATTTTTATTATTTGTTAACAAATCCGCCGTAATGACGCACATAAAAAAGAAAAAGTCTGTGAAAAATTTAATTAGGTATCTAGCTCTTACAGTTCAAAAGTTACAGCCCTAAATAGGTCGGACAGACGGACGGACGGACAGACCGGACAGACGGACAGACGGACGGACGGACGGACGGACGGACGGACAACGTAGGCTTAGTAATAGGGTCCCGTTTTCACGGGACTTTCCGTTATGGGATTGATGTTTTTATTTCGCGATTTCGATGTTGGTTTGTGGTTTAATCCTCCCTTAAAAACTCGTCGGCATAATTATTATGAAGTAGGACCCGATGTAGGTATAGTCATGAATCTATAGATACTATGCTAATCAATAATTTAATATCTAAACCGCTATCTCCTTTTACCACGCACCATTACGATATCAATACAAGTCAAGTCAGCCTTAATTATTCCCGGCATTCCTTCAGAACTTCTCTATGGGATCATAAATAACCTGGACCGCGGTCATTTATAAGGCTTTCATTTCTAACCTGACCTGTCCAGAGTCCAGCCGCAATGTGCAATCACTTGTGAAGAGCATCTAGACTAGAGGTAGTGCCATCAATCGATGCATCGCTGTAAATCTATCTTGCTTCGTTAGCTTTGCTTTGGCGTTTTGCCGACACGTTTTGGTTTTTGACGACGGGTTATGCTGAAAAAAATTAATTTTATCGACGTGTTAGATGGCGTTATAAGGGCGTTGAATTCGAATGGCATTTCATTAATAAGATTTATCCAAACTTGTAAAAAAAAAGCATTAAATTAATGCCATTATTCTTTACGGCTTTCGGCTTTTAGGTGAACGAAAACATCGTGAGGAAACCTGCATGCTTCAATTTCGAAGGCATGTATTGTGCCCACTGTCCATTACAAGTGGCGACGGGCTCACTCCCCGTCACACCGGATAGAGTTTCGGGACTACGAGTGAAACGTGGATGTTCTGAGGTTTTAGAATATCTCTGACTTCCTTGGGGAATACAGTCGTGTGCATATGCTTATGCTATTATTCTTTACTCGAATATGCCCGTGACTTCGTCCACACTGGTTCTATTCATCGTATAAGCGAGATATATTCCAGTTTAGGCTAATCAGAAGCTTTCAAACAAAAAAATTCAGCAAAATGAGTAAAAGTTCTGTAGTTTTTGCGTGCAATGCTTGATCAAACAAACAAACAGACACAGGCAGATAATAAAAAATATATATACATATTTGTAGTCAGGGACACCTAGCATCATATTATCGTTATGGTTTTTTTGTCATATCAATGTACTACACACACACATACCTACACACTTCTGTTAGAGTTTTATTGTACACCATTGCTTGTTTTCTAAGGAAGAAATGTTCAATTGGAGATTGATTAAAAATTCAAACGATAGACATTAGTCAAACGCCTTAAGTCCTAGAATAACTCCATAAATCAGACTCATTTATTTCTTTAACAAAAACGAATAAACTGCCAACGATCTCGCTAACATAGTTCAAAACCCATTATTTTCCTTTACTAGCAAAATAAAACGCCCAGTAAATATCCGTCGGCGGATAGTTAAAATTGCATCAAGACATTAGCACTGTAATTAAGCTGCAGACATTGATTAAGTATAGTGCACCTTAGATTTAATTTTAAAAAGGAAGATCCGACTCATGATCACCGCGCGTAAGCCTTCTAAACAATTTTTTGTGTCGATATTCTAAGGTCGATATGAATGTCCTAAGTATTTTTTCTGCCGAGAAAACGGCTAACAGCGTTGACTGACTGGCTCCTTTGGCTCTAACTTCTAACTAAACTGTCAGTTAAGCTGAGACAAGTGTGCTTACCTTATTGAATAGTAGGTATCACAGTAGGTAAAGTTGTGAATGGAATAGTGGCTCCCCAACCACTTCTTAGCCAATAATCCATACAAACTATCTTTGTCTTGAAATAATTTAAATAACACAAGTATGCGTTCAATTCGTCACTATCTATGTTCTATGTTAATCTTATTTATTTACTCGTAACAGACCACAATTATAGCGTCTTCCCCTTTCTGGTTTGGTCTTAGTAACGCACAAAATTATTCTTTAAATGTAGGTCTTTTATATTTACTTTTGTACGCGACTGGACTCTTAATTGATTATCGATTACTCCCAAAGATTTATGGCTTAGGTTGTTAACATCGTAATTGTGTTATAGACCTTGAACTAACTTAGGTACATAATGAACTGTGGACCTTATTCCCTTTAGGGGTTGTCAGACAGTATAGTAGCTATCCCTTGACGCATAATGCGCGTTTTGCGTGCTTTATAGCTGTGCCCAGACTGCATTATGGGTAAATACGTCCATCCATGCTTGGACGCATTGACTACAAATTGAGAGTGGCGCTGAGTGAACATCTGAAATGGGAGAGCGAAGAGTAGGTTCACAAATGTGTTAAAATTGTGTGATTGCTTATAGTTATCACTAAGATTCTGTGAACCTTACTACAGGAAGCATCTCTTTTCGCATTTCTAATCTTAACATTGTGGCTCTATCTTGGTGTTGATGATTTAGCCAATAAGATAAGATAAGGTAAATATTCTTAATTTGCATACCAACAAAATTGACAAAAAACATCAACTAATATTTAGTTTAAATAGCAAAAGTACTTGAAGTTGTACGGTGGTAAATATGTATTTGGTGATGGATACATGGATTTTTTATGCACAAAGCAGACACTTAAGCGACTATAAAAATTGAGATTCGTTGCAACCCGGAGAGCAGGCCACCACCACGCGTTTACCTATTACCAGACTTGCACTGCGTCTTCTCTTTTCCCATTTACGCAGATTGATTCATGACAGCAAGTTAGCTGTCTATTTGCTACAGAAGTATTTTCGAACCGTCTTCAGATACATGTAGTCTGTCACAATCTAGTTTACACAGATCCCAGACCACCATACCACATGAATAATGTTTACCTTTCCGTTTGTTGCAGGAGTTGAAAGAAAGCTTCAACTATGGACTTTTCTGTCCTCCAGTCAACGGCAAAGCCGGCAAGTTCCTGGATGAAGAACGTCGACTTGGAGACTACCCCTTCAATGGACCCGTTGGACATCTTGAGGTAAAGCACACTGATCTTCAGGTAGCCTTGTGGAGCTACTCTAAATCTCGTAATGTAGATAATTGCGGAACATGCTGTTTTCCTTTAGGGTGCCTGTCATGTGCATGAAATCTTGAAATCTTATTGGTTGATAAAACTCAGTTTCTCCGCTCCGCCAGCTAGCTCCGCGTCAATGGACAGGCACCCTAAGGCTAACAATAATAATCTAACCCATTATAAATAAACCCTTATCAACCAGAGAGTCTTCCAGTGTAACTTCCTATCAAACAATTAGATATCGGTTTGGTTAATAACATTTTTACAAGAGGGATTTTTGTAACGCGAACAGCCCCGAAGAGCCTTTGAAATCTCCCTTAAATTGTTCTTGAAGAGAAACTTTGACTGATTTCTGAAATTTTGAGTTCTAATATACAGGACATCTCCGTTTGGACCACCCTGTATATAGGAACTAAACTAAGTAAACTATGGTTGTATGGTGATACTAACTACGACTACTTATGCAAAAAACCAGTCAGGTACACAGGATATGCTTAGGTGCATCCTCACATCCTTAAGTACCTTCCTGAATCTGGTGGAAAGTTTCTTTGGCACCAGAGATGTTGCCAGATGAGATTAGTGACCTCTGACGACACCCTTTTGTGCAAACTATTATTCGGTGTTCTGTTAGTGACAGATATTCACAATATTCAATCCAGTCGTTCAACCATTCCAGCTAAAATACAAGCGGCGTGTCTACAAGATGCTGAAGCTGGACGAGAAGACGCTCAAGTCGCTGCACTCGCGCGCCAACCTGCGCCGCTTCCTCGAGCACGTGACGCACGCGCAGGTCGACAAGATCACCAAGGCGTGCGCTAAGGGTCTGGACCCGAACTTCCATTGTCAGGAGACTGGTGGTATGTAGCTCTTACTTTTGTCGAATATCATAGAAGACGCTCAAGTCGCTGCACTCGCGCGCAAACCTGCACCGCTTCCTCGAGCACGTGACGCACGCGCAGGTCGACAAGATCACCAAGGCGTGCGCTAAGGGTCTGGACCCGAACTTCCATTGTCAGGAGACTGGAGGTATGTAGCTCTTACTCTTGTCAAATATCATAGAAGACGCTCAAGTCGCTGCACTGGCGCGCATACCTGCGTCGCTTCCTCGAGCACGTGACGCACGCGCAGGTCGACAAGATCACCAAGGCGTGCGCTAAGGGTCTGGACCCGAACTTCCATTGTCAGGAGACTATGGTGGTACTATGTAGGTACCTCCAAGGTACCTCTTACTTTTGTCAAATATCATAAAACAGTTTCATGACAGTTTCATGATAATTCTGCATAATCAAAAGTTAATTAAATATGTTTGTTCTTTTTGTTTTGGTAAAAAAAAAATATTATTTTAATTATAGCTATTCCAAAGTAGCCAGTAGCAAAGAATTGATTGATTGATTTTATGAGTTAATGATCATTATGTTTAAGCTCCCGGTATAGTTCTACCTACCTCAATCTCAAAGAACATGACGTAATCACAACCTGGTCGGTCGGTCGGTCGGTCTGTAACTTTCCTCCATTGAGGTGTACTTACAATAAAATTTACATAGGTACCTTATCATCGATTGTTATTTGTATGCCAACGTCCATTGTAAGGCGTATCGAGACAGCCGTGGATAATTCACGATAAATATCACTACCTTGAATTGAAACATACTACGTATAATTAACTAGGTACCTATCTGTAAATTATTCATTTTGTTTATTTGTCGAGTTAGAAAAAGGTTCCTATTTTTCTTCAGTCGACAGTCTTCTGCTTTGTATAGGTAAAGTGTATAAAGATGCAGTGCTGAGACTTCGAGGTTTCATTCAAATTCAATTCAAATGCAGACTCTGAAATTCCATTTGACGGTGGAGAGCGAACAGTCTCCGAAGAGGTCACGAGTTCTAAATGAATTCAATTCCTCTTGGAACAAGAATAACAATATTACAAGCAAAGTACTACAATTTTTAATATTACCTTTGGCTTGACTCGCATCGATTTCGTTCTTTTAGTACTTATACCTAAGTAGTCTACGTACCTAGTTAAAACAAAGTATCAAACACATACATATATGTATTATATAGAACAGAACAAACATTAATTAAAATCAATTTGAGAGTTGACAGTCCATCAAGACAGGAATAACAGAGATATACCTACAATAAACCTAAAAATAATATGAACTCCAAAGTCTGTTACCAATACAGCAATGATGTATTTTTCATTTTTATAATCGTTATGTTAAAAATATTTGAATTATAATAGTACCTTGGCACAACAACGCTTAAAAAAAATCCATAATTATAATATCGCACGCTTAATAATAAAGAGAAATAACTTGAAAATTGGGAAATTCTATATTTTGTAATAAAACGCAACAACAAAGCGAAAAGAATAGGAAGAGTTCGACAGCCGTTCAATTTGGACGAATATGAGCGAGATAAAACATTGGTCGCCTCTTTCATTCCAAACGGACCGGCCATGTTGTCTGTCAAAAAGCGATGCACTTAGTGATGCTCCATCTTAATAAAAAGTAGACGTGCGTTATAGCGGCGTGAAGTCAAATATTTCTGTTTACAATTAAAACGTAAGTATTTTATTTATATTTTTTTAATCATTAAGTGCAATTTTTCGATTTCATTCTATTTAATATATAAAATGTGGCATTGTCAAACGCATTATTTGTACTTATTTCAGTTTAGTTTTGAATTGTTTTGGTGGTTTTAAGAAGTAAATTGAGTTATTTCAGTTTATTTTTAAAATGCTATTACTTTTCTTGTAACAATAAAACCTATTTCAGTTTTTTATCAAAATGTGATAAGAGTTGGGTAAAACTTTTGTTTTTATCTCAGTTTATTATTAATAGCAAAGTAAATTTAATTGATGTTATTGTGAGTTATTACTTTTTCTGATTATCTAGGCGCTGCGACTATGGTGAAAAGGTTTTCAAGAGACTGAAAGGTTTTAGGTCTTCTAAATATCCCAACAGTCAAAAATGATGAAGAATTCGTGTCAGAAGTGACGGACATTGATTCAGCTCTATTGGTAAGGCAGTTTTTTTTTTAAATCTTTATTGAAAAGAGCTTTGTCGCAAAGCGACGATGCCGCTCCAGGTAAGGCAGTTATTATGTACCTACTTCCTTACAACCAAGTTACCATTTCCAAACATAAGTAAGCACAAATCTAATCAAAGGCTTTGTTTCAGGATTCACAAGATCAAGATAAATATTATAAACAACATGGAAAATATTGATCCCTTAAACGAAAACTTTGAGTTGATATTAAGTTATAGAAGTGAGCTGAGTACCTATAGGTACTCTGTTTTCACCGTCCATTTGAAATAATTATTTTAATTAGTTTAACAAGTTGTCTGAAAACAAAAGAGATCAATTTTTATTATTACTTACCTTTTACAGAAACCTCAGACGCCAATTCCGGTGAAATGAACAACAACATTACAACCAAACAGGACCAGACTGTTCCTGTAAAAGAAAGTCAAAAAGTTCTCCTTTGAGCCTTGTACGTGACTATGATAGAGAATCTTCCATAGAAGATGACAAGACAGTGGCAATTGCTGCGCATCGTTCATTACCAGTTCGAGCTCCTCTTCAAGTTCGTCTGGATCCTCCTTAGATTCGGACAGTTCAACGTCTTCTGATAAACTTGTGCAAACAAAAGATAGTCCTGTTCATTTTCGAGAACTGCGACCTGGCCAGATTGCGGAAGATTCTTCTGCAGAATCGAGCCAAAATGACATAATTGAGAATACACCGGAGAAAGATCAGTCGAGATACAGCAGAGACGAAGTAATTTTCAGTTTGGTTTCTGTTTTCAGATTTGTTATTTATTTTGTTCTTTTAATTTAATTGCAGCTACAACCTGCTATCAATTCTGCCTCACGTAAGCGTAGATACTGCTTTAATAGCAATTTTAGGACAATATCTCCAATATACACCGATGAGATTGATGTGGTTGACGATGTCGCAGATCCAACGTTTGTTTCCGAAGATGCACTTGCTAAAAGCCGTAGGATGTTTAATATAGTCCCGGAAATCTCAAGTTCTTCGGATTCCAAGTCTGTGATATTGAGCAAAAAGGTCGTAAACGAACCCGGTATCCACAGAAATGTATTTGTATTGTATTTTGTACTATGTGGAGAGAAATGCCGCTTAAAATGTTCTCAAAACATTAACACTGAGGAAAGGTATGAGATATTTCGTAATTTCTGGAAATTAGGTGATTTAAGAGCGAGATCCTGCGAGATCGAATCTAATATGAAGTGATCCGCAGAAGAACCAGAGTAGCTGACGTAGCCCTAAGAAGTGCTAAACTAAAGTGGTAGTGGGCATGGCACATTGCTCGCAGAACCGATGGCCGATGGGGTCGAAAAGTTCTTGAGTGGCGACCGCGTACCGGAAAGCGCAGCTTGGGTAGGCCACACGATGGACCGACGACCTGGTGAAGGCGGCGGGAACCCGTTGGATGAGGGCAGCAGGACCGGTCGTTATGGCGATCCTTGCCTATGTCCAGCAGTAGACGTCCATCGGCTGAGATGATGATGAGGTGATTTAAGTGCCCAAAGAGCCTTTATTAATTCGTCTATGGTTGATCTGATACCCAAGTATAAATACACAAACGTAGATAAGCCAAGAGCTCCAAACAAGACCTACTACCTTACCTCAAATAATGTCAGGATTAGAGTCTGCAAATTATTTTTCAAAAGCACTCTAGATGTGACTGACCGCATGATACATAGGTATAATAAAGGAGAGGGAGGGAGGGTAATTCAAGGAGACCTTCGAGAACAGCATGGGAATCACAGGCAATTGAGTAAGGAGTTAGTTGAGGATATTAGAAAGGATATCGTTTCGCATTATGTGAGAGCCACTGGTGTACTGCAATGTCCTAGAGGTACGACATCGGCTTTTTACTAAAAATCAAAGCTCAACAGCTACAATTTGACATTAACAGAACTAGAGAACAACACTGAGAAAAGAAGCATACAAAAATGTGAACAGTTATTTTTGGTCGGAATTAGATGCAAAGAGGGGCGCAATTGAGATTGAATCTTGTGTTTGGCATTATTTAAAGTTCAAGTCTTTAGGTGAAAATTTTTAAGACTTAAAGTTTATGTTGATTAAAACTGTATTAAAGCCAAGTCACTGTTTTGATTTTCACTGTTTTTATGAAAATTGTATCAAATAATTCTTTGAATATAGAACTGATTTCAGTTTCAAATTATGTTTTTTTTAAATAGTATTAATAAAAAAGGGCAATGTTTAGATATACATTTCAGTAGTCGTATACTTACAGCTCAAAAGTGAAACAAGTCTCATTTCTACCTTAGTTTTAAATTTTATTTTAAAATAAAAGAGAACTATTCAGTTTTGTGCCATAGCTGATGTGGGTTTGAATAATTTGGTTTTGTAATAAACTGAAATAAGTCACAGGTTTTTTTTTCTTTTAAGTTTTTTTCGGGGTTCCCAATATTGTAGAATGGTAAGTGCTATACCAAATTAAAAGTCGATATCTCTACTTTTTAATTCCTTTCTTTTATTTTGAGAAATAAGACTATTTTTACCTTTTTTTCATTATTTAGTGCAACAAGTCAAAATGCAAAACTTATAACGTGATTTCCCAAAATTTTGTATTTTTGTGTTATTTCTCTTTATTATTAAGCGTGCGATATGTAGTTGAGCGAAAAAGAAAAAAGTAGGGCTGGGAAACCGAGATTCAACTTATAAGATCAGAAGTAAGTAATTAAAATGAATTCATCATGATGATTCATTCTAATATCTAGCCTTTTTTTTCTTTCCTCGTATCACGATGAAAAACAGAGTGTTTAACTCGGGTGAAATCCGCCAATTTAATTAAGACATCTCGTGTGAAATGGGTACCTTTTACTTACCACAACCTTACTTCCAGAAACGCCGCTGACAATAGCAGCCGGCCTAAAAACCCCAGCAAAGGTCCTAATAGCCCTCGTGAATGGCGGAGCTCTCCTCGACTACCGAACCAAAGATGGCAGCACTGCGATGCACAGATCCGTCGAGAAGAACTCCTTGGAAGCTGTCAAGACTCTCCTGGAGCTGGGGGCGTCGCCGAACTATAAGGACGGGAAGGGACTCACGCCACTATACTTGTCTGTGACTAACAAAACGGATCCACTGCTGTGTGAGACGCTGCTGCATGATCATGCTACTATTGGGGCTACTGATTTGCAAGGGTGGCAGGAAGTTCATCAGGTTAGTATGCCGGCTTGGAAATACTTTATTTTTTAAATGAAATCTTAAATCCACGCGACGCTGGGCAGGTAGTTGATATTTGCAGCAAAAGAGAAATTTAGAATTAGTAGGTATTAAATATTTGTGAAGATTACAAAACTCCATGCTTCTCAAGAGAAGTATTTGTGAAGTTTTGTTCTTTAAACAGCCTTTTCTTTAAAAAATTAGTTATTGATTTGCACTCGCTCAGTGTCGAGATTTTATGCTTTATCAAATGAGCAAGAGTACTAAGATTCAAGTCTGAAAATAATTATAGCCCCAACCGTTAATTCATCATTATCATCATCAACCAATTATAAGTCACAAAGGGCACAGGCCTATCTTCAGGAAGGGTGTCCACCACGCGTGCCCAATGTGATTTCTCAGCGTATGAAGGTTTCCTCGCGATGTTTTCCTCCAACGTATGAGAGCATAACCGTTCATAAAGAAACTTCAAAACGACCACTATTAAATGCCGAAGCAAACAAGACAATAATATGATTACCCCAGATTGTTAACGAATCGTCATCCCACATTGCAGGCGTGCCGCAACGGTCTAGTGCAGCACCTGGACCACCTGCTGTTCTACGGCGCGGACATGAACAGCAGGAACGCGTCCGGCAACACGCCCCTCCACGTGTGCGCCGTCAACGCGCAAGACTCCTGCGCACGACAGCTGCTCTTCAGGGGCTGCGATAAGGAAGCTCTCAATTTTGCTAATCAGACACCGTACCAGGTATTTTCCTACTTATGTCATAGCACAGTATAACAAAGATTACCTATCAGGCACAGGCCTACAATCAGAGTAATGGGCGTTAGTCCACCACGCGTGCCCAATGCGGATTGGTAGAATTCACATACGCATAGGAATTTCTTCTTCAGCGTATGCAGGTTTCCTCACGATGTTTTCCTTCCTTCCTTCCTTTGAAAGAATATCTAGTACTACATACAGTACGGACACTCCCTGCACCCCACCTATATTTAACCTCACCCCCTCTGGCATGCGCGTGCAGTGCATATAGGCAATTAGGCAGTGCCTACCTGTCTCTTCATTAATTATTAATCAACTAACAATTTACACTCATACTCTATAAACACAAACAAATAAAGCATCCAAAAGCTTAATTCCACATTCAAATATGGCGCGCAAGAACTGTCCGAAGTTCGGGTGGGCCCCAAACGCACGCACGCAGCGCGCAATAGGCAGTTTTCAAACGGCACAAGCTCACGCAATACAAACGATCTATGGCTACCTATGCATTTACACTTGTTAAAAACTATACGACAAAAATGCAAAGTACGAATTAACCACGCGATAATACGTGACGTTTGACCTTCGCAATTTACTGTCACAAAATAAGCATGCGTAATGTATTAACCAACCTCGTGTGAAAACAACGAAGCGCTTGGCATCTCATTGATAGATTGCATCTTCGCTATTTGGTTGCATGCGCGCTCTTGACGTTGTTCATTTGGCTGCGTTCAGGACCTTTGGGTGCGGTTGTTTTTTCAACTCGCTGGTAAGAACGTTTTCACCGAGGCTCTGGTTTTGTAAGTCACACATCCTAATTCGTATACGAAAGTGATACCAAACTCTATGGAATTTATGCATTATTCGTATACGAATCAAGATGTGTGAATTTCAACTCTTGAACGGCGTTTAGTGCGAAAAATTGCACTCGGGGTGCACCTGGGGCGTAGGTTCGGAACGCAGCCCTTGGCCGATTTTGTTTTGTTTGACTTTGACAGTTTGTTGAATTCCGAGCGTGTTCAATTGTTTCAATTGTTTTTTATGTGTTTTGGTAGAAATTAGCTGAATATTTTGTTTCTAGCAGTGTATTTTGTTAATATTAACAAATTATAAATAAAGTAAGGTTTGTAGTGAAATGTGTTTCGATAAATTACGTGCAGTTCAAATATTTTCGCACAGTTTTCATTTGATTTGTCGTGGTTAATAATATTCATCAACTAGCGAAGATTGATCGTCAATAAAGAGAGCAGTGTTATGAAGAAATAGCTTAGAGAAATAGGTAAGAAGTTAAACGTGAAACAGTATACAAACCAGTGGCAAGTTGGTGACCAACATGCTCACTATCTACCTACTTGCCACTCTGGTGCTGGTGCTGGACAGAATTCAGGCACTCTCAGCGAAATGGGGATTGTAAATATGGTAGGTATAGTACTAAAAATATCTTTGATAGCAGTCGGGGTACAGTCGTGGGCACAATTATGCTGAAAACACCGTATAGGTTTTTTTTCAGTTCTGTTTGCCTACTTGTGCCTTCTGGTAATGCACGCCTGTGCCCTCTGGCAGGATCGTGGCGTAAAATGTAAGCAAATGCGTATTCCTGTCTCGCTCTCCCTCACTCAGTATCGCACATGCTTACCTCTTCTTTTCAATTTTAACCATTTGTATAAAATCACAGCTAAGTGTCCAAGGTGTGGTCATAGTTACGGCAGTAATTATAGTACTCTGTGGTCATAGTAACTAATTTGCATGATTAATAATTATAATGCTAATAAATAGTAGATTTATAGAGAACTAGCATTAACCCGCGACTTCATCCGCATAAATTATATACCAGATTTTAAGTCAGATCATAAGCTATCAAACAAAAAAAGTTTCATCAAAATCGGTCCAGTAGTTTTTGCGTGATGGATGCTCGAACAAACACACAAAGCACAAAAATTCTTTTTTTAAATTAATAGTTTTATAATAGTGTAGAATGTAGATAGATCAGAGATAGATAAATAGTTTATCAGATATGTTTTATGAATGAAGGTCGGCAGGATCTTCCGCATTTCAAATAAATGCGTAAATGCCTTTTATTAATGATAATGACCAATTGCAATGCGTAGTTCCAAATAATTTCACATACCAACAAGGTGTTAACTTAAATGCGTTACATACTTTAGGTTTGGGGAGTGCTTCAGTTCAGACCATCAAACTGAACAACGTTCTCTGAGGAACCAACAACGAAATCGTGGAAAAAATTATCTGTTCCATACATTTGGAATGAGTAGCCATTGCCATTAACTATGGAACAACCAATTTTTTTTCCCGATTTCAATATTGGTTCCATAGTAAAAGCTGTTCAGTTTAATGGTCTGAAGTAGCTAAATACCTATACAGGGTGAAATTGATATCATTGGCATCCTTTTAAACTAAGAGTCTACCCATCAAACGGAACAACTTTTACATGGGAGCAAACCGATCGGAGCAACTAAAAAATCAGCTGTCCCATACTACACTGCAATGCCTACTCGACTCAAATGTATGCAACAGCTGATTTATTTTTTGCTCCGATCGGTTTGCTCCCATAGTAAAAGTTGTTCAGTTTGATGGGTAGACTCTTAGTTTAAAAGGATGCCAATGATATCAATTTCACCCTGTATAAGTGTGACTGTCCTTTAAGTATCAGACAAATAGACAATCTGTCATGTATCAGACAAATAGAGAATTAACTAATTTTGGCGACATTCTCTGTTAAGTTGTCAAGATTAAAATAGCTAGTATGTGAAATAAATTTATTTGCTTCAGATTTTACTACAGCTTTAACAGAAAAACTATTTGTATCAAATGTCAGCTTTCCGAAAAAAAATACTCAAATAAAAATAAAATAATTCATATTACTTTCTTTTGTCTAATTTCAGGTAGCAGTTATAGCGGGAAACTTAGAGCTCGCTGAAGTCATAAAGAACTATAAATCAGAAGAAATTGGTAAGTCTAATTCTATTGCATGGCTTTCGCGAACGCTTTATTACTAACTGTTAACATAAACATTTATGTATTTATACGCTAAATAAAATTAAGATTCTTAAATTTGTATTTGCCAGGTTAGTTCGAAATTAAAAATAAAAATTATTCGAAGGTCTATTTACTATAGTCTGATCACAAGGGTTGTATTGTATTGCTCCGTAGGTAACAGATTAGGGGTAGAGAAACCAAATTATTTGTGTACTCTATGTTATACAAAGTGTTAATGAATTAACGCAAAACGTCATACACCCCAACTGATTTATAACAAAATAATTAGATTGAAACAATAATTTGTTTATTTTGATAGTTAAAATTAAAAGATATTCGCATTTTAAGTTTTGAGGCAAAAATGACTTGTTATCATTTCAGCAATGAATGAAAGAGCTAAAGTTCTCATGGATACATTTTAAGAAACTTGTTTTGGTAGTAAGTCGGGTGAGTGTGCCTGTGCGGTGGGTTGACATCGGGTTCAGTAAATTTAAAATTTTAGAAACAAATTAATTATTATTAAAAAAAAAAACCAATGTTGAAACCATGATAATTCAATTCTGCTCTCGATTCTAAACAAACTACTTTCTAGTTTTGCGTTAATTCATTAACACGTTGTATATGTACAATCAAACAATTTTAATCCTGCCATGTCATGAGTAGTCATGACCTATCGTAGGACCTTGTCACGATCACGTGTATTAACGTCATTAAGCTTCTCTCAAACTTGACAGCAAATAGTTTGCTGTGAAAAGGTTCTACGGTGGTTAATGACTCAAATTGTTCGATGATACATGAGATATATATAAAAATATCTAGAGCTCGACAGCCCTTGTGATTAAACTATACTATAGGGACCTCAATGACTAGACTATCACCAATACAATTTTAAGAATCTTAATTTACGTTGTGTGCTTATTACAAAAATTTCTTACGCTTTGGCAAACGCTTTCTTACTACGAGTACCTAACTAACTTTTTAAACGACTAGTTTTTACATGTTGTTAAATATTTTGATTAATATCTCTATTGCATGTTTATCATCCACTATTTATCTAAGTATTAATGTTTATATTCCATTGCTTATCATAATGGTGATGGTTGTAGTACAGCTAAATAGGTAATAACATAAATATTTTTAAATTATTACTAAATCTTTACTTACTCAATCAGAAACACTTTGTAACAAAATTAGGGAGTATAAGTAACTAAGTATTATTAACATAATTATTTTATGGTATTTATAATATTAGTTTTGTAGTTATAATTTTCACAAAATAAGTTTCTTAAAAGCACGAATTTTAGTTTGAATTCTTTTCGTAACTTTGTGTTCGTCCGTTTTGTTTCGAAAATGTCTGATATAATTTGTAGCACGTTCACTTTATTTTCTTCGGTTGGTAACGGAACTATTTCAGTGCCGTTCCGAGGTCCTCCGCGTTACAACCCGAAGCGTCGGTCGGCAGCTTGGGGCGGATGGTGGACGGCCGGGGACAGGTCCTCCCTGGCCTCCTCCACCAGGATCCCAGCCGAGCTTGACGCGTTACTTCGTCGCCAAGGCCCCACTGCGTCTCCATGCAGTCTTGAAAGGCCGTTCTCCTCGGCCTCGTCCAGTATAAGTGACGCGAGCCACCCGAGTCATGAGGATGACGCCAGTATTCTGACAGGTAAACAGTTATGTTACGGGTTTGGGTTCAAGTTTATGATGATGGTAAAATATGGAGAGAAAAATGTCACGCAAATGAGTTGTGAACAATTTGAGCGAGAGGCTGTCGCTGTCGTGCAGAAATTAAATAGATGATGACCAATTTTTATCATATATAAAATTGTGACATGTACGAGTATTCCAGCGCAACGTCAGCTAATACTGTTTACAATGAAAAGTGTAAGTAACAGAATTAAGAAACAATTTAAAAAAAAATCCCATTCGACAATTTGACATTACGATGGAAAACTCGTGTTTGCACGATATTTTTCTCTACATAATAAAACACAAATCAAACTATAAGATAATTTGATAAAAAAATCCCAAAAACCAATAGTGTCCACTTGCCCCAAAGAAAATTGTCTTCCACACATCCACAGTCCATTAAAGCCCATTTTCTTGGCGCAAGTGTATTTAGGACAGTCGTACATCGAGCACTAACCAAACACGAGTCCAGTGACAACCATCACCATGCACTGATCACAGTCACGAACCATTTCAATGCATGTTATATGTGCCTTATTGTTAAGTAGATGTTTTCACATCCGCTTCTTTCGCTTCGTTCTTATTTTTCAAAATTATTTTTAATGGAGTATACCCTCTCCTTTCTTAGAAATTAGAATTTAGGTTTTAAGTGTTTTAAACGCCCGTTACAATCAACTAAGTACCCTTACAACAATTTGATACCGAATACTCTTGTCCATTTAATCGCGTATCAGGCGAAAATTGATCGTGCAGGGCCGATGTTAACAGATAAAAGCGCGGGCGACACTAGCGACATCATATCGGACTCGAGCGGAGTCGGGACGAGCAACTCTGACACGACCACGTGCTCGCTGCAGAACTCCGCAGCGACCGTGGTGTGTCTACAACCTTACGAGCCCACCGCGCCGAAGCATGTGCGCCTGAACCAGGGAGATATTATTGAAGGTGATTAGAGCTCTAAAACTGAGTAACTTACAGCTCAAAACTGACTGCACTAAGTGACTATGATAATCACAGATAGGTTGCACTGCGAGGGCCATTAAGTCAAGATTATCCGGTTGCTCTTAGGGTAGGTTAACTCGGAAATAACTAGTATGTCTGGTAAGTAGTCAACTACTTGGTGGAATAACCTCTGACGTCCCATGCATAGCTTTACAATATAAAGAACTTTATATCACCATTTTGTCACATAAGTTCTTCTTAATACGGCTTGATGCTCTGACGATTCATCATCCCCTTAAAGAATCGTCAGCATATTAAGAAGGACCCTTTTGTTCAGTTTGATGGTCAAAAGTTTAGATCATTTTAGACTCTAAACCACCGGCGACCCCTTTAAATATTACTAGGGTGTTTGTTACATGAATAATGACAATGTCACAAAGAATAATAATTGTCAAAGTGTAATTACGAAAGTGCCTAAGTGCTTAATAGATTATATTGTGAATCGTCTGCTAACTAATTAAACGTCAAATGGGAACTAACAAAAAGTTAACATTACGGAAGGTAAACATCAACGTCCACAGAAACATGATTCATTCACCACATATTGACTAAAGTCTGTAACAGGTGTTTCCATTATTAACAAAACTAATAGTACATACAAATTTCAAGACCAATATCGCAGTTTTGACAACATGAGTACATTGAAAAGGTCTCCGAATATAGCTGAATCGATAATGATGTGGTTTACAGTAACCGGTGCGACGGATGATGGATTTTTGGAAGGGACAGTGCGGGGATCAGGTGCGACGGGGCTATTCCCGGCGCATTGCGTCCAGGAAGTGAGACTGAGACAGAACACGCAACATATGCATCAGGTAAGAGGAACTGCGAGGATAATATTTTGTTGTAGAATCATTAATTCTGGATTAGTTTAGAATTACGGGTCAAGTGCACTTGGATCGAAAGAAGTCGAACTTCAGAGTTCTACTTCTGCACTCCACGTTCCACGTGGTAAACCACTAATTCCCGTTGTGAACTTTGAGTGCAGGAGTGCTCTGATGTTTTAGCTTTTTGAGTCGAACCCGCGACTAATACTCGATTAAGGTCATTCATAGCGGACTAGGAAGAATGTCCAGTTACATTGATGTACCGTGGTGGTGATTCCGTAACAACCAGATAAAAATTAAACAATTCACTTGAGCACTTCTGAACCTTTTCGCCATAGAAATAAAGGTGACAAATGTTCCATTGCCGACTGTATACAGAAACAACATATAAACCCACTTAATTCATCTTATAAAATACTAACGATGGGGACCCGAGCTAATAATAGCAATAAAATTGTTAACATGATCGATTCGAAATATTCCAGGTGCTAGGATCGGGTCCCATCCACCACTCGAGAGTTACAGGGAGAAGAGAGATGGCACTTAGTAAAACATACAGCGCTACTGCTCCGAGGATAAAGAAATCGTAAGTACCTATCTTCAATCTTCTTCAACCAATGACAATAAATCTTTTAGTAACCCAACTGCGCTGAATTTTACCATTCAACATTATTTATTGCTCACGCTCATTACCCTCCAAGAAATTGAATTGAATATTTCAAGACCAGTTTAATTAAGTATATATATTTTGATATTTTGTTTACAATTTTGAGCAGGTAAATGTGAGCTTTTAAAGTAACTGCACTGCACCTAAGTATCGCAAAAATCTGGTGGAGACCAGATTCTGGTCTCCGCCTGTCCGGCACATGCTTAAAACTAATTTGGAAAGCAAGCAATTCTTCAAAAAGCCAAAACATGCAAGAACTTAATGCCACAAAAAGATCATTTCGACGAATCTTTAATCGTTTTGGATCTCCTTGTCTAAAAAGATGTTACAATAGTTGGCCATTTCTCACAGCTGACCTTTGATACCTAATTCTTTCCAGCTACGGCAACATGGAAACCCGAACGGTAGTGCTGCACCGAGCGCGCCGGGGCTTCGGCTTCGTGCTCCGAGGGGCGAAGGCCTCGTCACCTCTCATGGAGCTCAGGCCCTCGGAGCGGTGTCCGGGGCTACAGTACCTGGACGACGTGGACGCTGGCGGCGTGGCTGATCGAGCTGGACTCAGGAAGGGCGACTTTCTTATAGCGGTGAGTTGAGATTTCCGGTTTGATTCGGGGCCTGAACTAGCTACCTCTAGACTTAGTATTAGCGTTATTTGATTGTTGCGGAGTATAACTGTAGTATCTTTTTATTATACTTACTTACAGAACTGCCTCCGTGGTCTAATGGTTAAGAGCATTGGGCTCTCGACACGGAGGTCGTGGGTTCGATTCCCACGGGGGGCATCTAGTGATATGTCACTTTGTGCGTTTTTCCCCAGTTGGTTAGGACATTGCAGGCTGAATCACCTGATTGTCTGAAAAGAAAAATGATTCCGTGCTTCGGATGGCACGTTAAGCCGTTGGTCCCGGAGGGGGAGCGTGTGAATTCTCTATGGTCCCGGTTACTATCTCTGGTGGTAGTAGTCGTCACATAAAAACCACATCAGAGGCCGCGTAAGGCGATCTGAAAAAACTCTGACACCAGGGCTCTGCCCACACGATAAGAAGAAGATTATACTTAGACCTACTTGTTGATTTTTTTACCGTTTCGAAGTTTTTAGGTGTGGTTCTGACCATCAAACTGAACAACTTTTACTATTGGAAATCTGGAATCGCAAAAAAAGACAGCTACTGCTATGCCTACTCGACTCAAATGAATGACAACTGATTTTTTAAATTATGATTCCATGTTTGCTTCTCTAGTAAAGTGGCTGCCTATCGATTGACGCGGAGATAGGCAGCGGAGCGGAGAAACGAGGTAAAATTAACCAATCAAAATCTCGACAGAGATTTTATATAATATTTCCTCGTTTCTCCGCTCCGCCGCCTATCTCCGCGTCAATGGACAGACACACTTATGGTCTGCCGCCCCTAAAAATTTCAAAACGGGAAAAAAAATCACATAGTACCTTTTTTTCAAAAAAATTGTGTCAGATTCGACTTACTTTCCAATGCATTTTTTTCGATAGGTAGAATCAGCCTAGTAATGCACCATAACGAAAAATAGAGGGCACCTCAGCCTTTATTACACAAGGTTCACTGAAATTGTTTCCGACACGACTCACAGACACGAATGACTTCTATGTTAGGTACTTTTATCAAACATAAAACAAATTGTTCTTTGCCTTAGTGGTCAATCTCCATTCCTGCAAATATTATCGACCTTTTTGTATTAGTCAGCACATTCAATAATCATTAAGTCATCATCACAACACAAAACATTCACTGAAAAGAAATAAACAACCATAACTTCCGCTGGGTTAAGTGTTATTTGTAAACAACATTATTCCATAATGTGAGAGGCTTGCGAGCCTGATGGGTGTATCGACGAGTTTATAAAATGGCTGTGCTTATTAAATTCAGAAGAGCTTTGCGAGAATTTGTAAGCATATCTTTATAAGTATCTCTTTTAAACTTCTCTTAGAACTTTGTCGTCCCAAAAGGTTTTGAGTCAAGAGCCGAACTTTTTTATCTTCTTGACACGTCATGACGTGGTAGCGTAGCTACGTAACAGCGTATGTAGTTGGTATGGAGGCGACGCGTCACCTACATACGCTCTTGGCTCATTCATAGCAGATCCTTTTCTCGACCAACGTTTCCCACCATTGCACACAATGCAGAAGTCTGTTCGTCGTACCTCTGCTTACTATAGTCACAACTATAGTAAGCAGAGGTACGACGAACAGACTTCTGCACCAACACACAAGTGTGGCAGGCTTTGTCACTCCCGAATTGGCTAATACAGTCACGAACGTACCGATTGTTGATGTCTTATCCAAACTGACGCTATATGAAATTTCTATTGAGATTAAATAAGACTGACTACCCTGCTGGTTACCGGCTCTCCCGGCTGTCACGGTTTTCTCCACAATCCAAGCAGATTCCCAACAATTTACCTACCGCAGTAGCAAACTATTGAATAATCATTGGCAGTAGCAAGTACTTCATGCACCTTGACCAAACATTGTACAAGTGAATTAAAACCACTGTCTAATTGTTTGTTCAGATAAACGGGGAGGACGTGTCGGCGGCGTCCCACGAGCGCGTGGTGGAGCTGATCCGGAGCTCCGGCGCCCTCGTCTCCATGACTGTTGTCTCGTTGAACAGTACCAATGGTAAGCAAAGCACATTGTTTATATTTATGTTTATCTTCACTGTCGAAATATCGAGATGCAAAGATCAATGACTTTGACAAATATTGGTACAAGTCTTACCATTGAGGAGGAGGTAGAGTTCATTGCTGAAAAATTAAAGGTCGCTTCGCTCGCTCCAGGTTTCTAATTTTGTGATTGTACAATAGTACGTAGTACTACGTAATAACTGCATAGTAATTATCTGCACAATTCTGGTCAAAACTGAGAGGCAATACTGTGAAATTTCGAGCTCGCTTCACTCGCTCCAGAACCATTCTTATTTATAAAATAATCGTGTTCTTCTAGCTTGAAAATATGTTCATTTAATTTATTTATAAGGCTCTCCAAAACGGGATACAATGTATCCTAAAATAGATGTTTTCCTTTGTAATATGTCATATTACGTGTTGTAAAACTCCCTTAAAAAGCCTAATCCAAAAATAAACTTCTGGATCAGACTTTGCCCCTGGCAAACCCTCGTGAAACTGATGTTGCCCACTTCCAAGGGACCTTTAGTGACAACTGCTAATATTGCAGGTATCAACGAGAACAACATGTGTACGGTGCCTACAAGCAAGTCGCAGAACCAGCTCTCCAGTTCGGGGCGGCCTTACGCTGCCACTTTACCTAGAAAAGGGGCTGGCGGTCAGTATTCACAATAATAATTTTGTTGAAGCGAGCTGACCCTTAAAAACTATACATTAAAACCGACTATCCATGGTAAACTTAAAGCTGGCACCCTGGAAATTGATATCTAGAAAAATCACAGTATAAGAAAGATTAGTAGGTACTCTACATACAGTACGGACACTCCCTGCCTCCCACCGACGTTTTACTTTTTCGTTTCTTCGTGGTTACCTCAAGCAAATGCGTATTCCTATCTCGCTCGCACGCAACAGTATCGCACATGCTTAACTCTTCTTTTAAATTTTTACCATTTGTGTCCAAGGTGTGGCGTCACTAAGTAAGAGATCCACACCACCAGATCGAGACGTAGCTATTATTATTGGTCCCTCTTGTATTAGTGGCGCCATAGAGAGGCATGAAAACATTGTAAGGCGCAGGTCCAAGATAAGTTAGCACTCATCAGCAATGTAACCTGTGAATAATAAAGAAAACGTTTTAATGTTTCAGGCCGAAGCCCCGCACCAGCGCCCCCACGAAGAGATCCAAGAACTACTCTCAGCGTGGGCCGAGCGCGAGCAAAGTCTATGGTCGCCGGATTAGGTGAGTTTCCACATTACCGTTTCTCATCCATAAGTTTAAGGTTCAGCCCCCGTAACATGTTGCGCGTGATACGGCTTTATCACGCCTTTTATCTCGTTCGTTCGCGCGCAAATAGAACAAGAGCGATGATAGCGCAGTATCACGCTGCCAGGCGATAAGTTTAGTTGTCAAAATTAATATCCTTTAGGTATCCGTATCACGAAGATCAATTTATAACAGAATATCACTTAAATTTTCAGAAAATGGCGGTGAGAAAGAAGAAAGTTGTGAGCCTCTGAGCGTTGCCGGCAAGTCGTCATCCGCAGAATCTGTACAGCTACATGGGGGCAGCAATAGTTAGTATTTACAGAACCTATGAAAATGAAAAAAAATTAAAATAATTTATTTAAATAAAGGTATAAAAAAATGGTTACATAAAAATCTTAAAGTAATATTAACTAAAGTACACTTGGGGTGAATGCAGAAAATTTTTTTATGTATACCGAATTCATTTACCAGGGGTTCCCATACCAGTAAATTTCTATTACAGCAACAACGAAAGAGTCTTTTGTAAGAGGAGACAGCTCATTTAACTTGCCGTTACATCTTTCCAGAAAATTGTAGTAACTTTTTTAAGTGTTCAACAAGTTCAGGTAGGTACTAATTGCAACTTGTTCACACTTCACACCCACCATGCCATACCAACCAATCAACCATACCTTACCTTAATCTACCATATTATTAGGAGAGTAACATCCACCGTACTAAATATCAATAAACGGATTATGATTTTGAGGTTCTGACGCAGTATGTCCGATTCTCAATAGGATCTTTTGAGAATCTACTTTCTGAGAATAGGACCATTTGAGAATCAGAATATAGGTACTTAATTTTGACATTTTGTGAATCAGTCCGTCAGTAGTTCAGATTCGCAGATGGGCCGATTCTCAAAAGGTTCTAATCGTAAAAAGTCCTGGGCCTCAATTGCGCAATTTTATACGGTTTTGGTTTGGTTTTGGTTTTGGTTTAGTTTTGGTTTAGATTTGGTTTAGCTGAAGTAAAAAAGCTATTGCGATATGTTTTTCTGAACAGTTAAATCGCACAATACAGAAAATTCGATCGAACGGACATCAAACGTTACGCCAACGTATCTTCCGAAATAAAGCTAAATCGTAACCGTTAATATAATTTGCGCGATACGAATTGTGCATAACGTAACGTTTTTGGTTGTGGTTTTGTTTTGGTAGTATCGTTCAAACTTAGGGCGATTGAGGCTCTGTTCTCAATTGGTCCTCTTCTCAGAAAGTTCGAATCTCAAAAGATCCTTTATGAATGTGTAATCAATGCTAACGTGTGACAATAACTTGCCAGGCGGGACTCCATCGTCAGGCACGCCGGTAGCTCCGAGAACGGCGTCGATACGACAGCGGCCGGCGTCGGGACGCATCACCGCCGCAGAGCTCGAGGAGCTGTTCCAGCGGCAGGCTGATGCAGACACCTCGTATGTGTACACACATTTATTACTTTTAATAGCATAAAATTGCGAATTATTGTTCAAATTATCTTTGCTCGATCTGAGAAAGTCCACAAAACATCCAGAAACCGTTCCTGAAACTTAAAGATTATCATTATCAGCCAGCCATAACATCTATAACTCTAAATCTCCCACATCACATCATCAATTCAGATCACGGTAAGAACGAGAGAATTCGAATGTTTAGCCCACGCACTTTTAATTATAGGTCTCTTTACTAGATTACTAATAAGTTTGTGTGAAGTACATAGATATGCCGTAGTTCATATAATGATCTCTAGAAATTGTTTCGAAATTGAATTAGGTACACGGGTAGTTATAAAGGCGAATCACGACTGGGGGCCGCGCCGTGAAGGGCTTAGGAGTCTTTTCAGCACACTGCTTTTTATATTTATATGTATGTACCTAAGCATTGTTGTGGGCAGCCACACACCTAAAAAATATCCTGCGTACTTGTCTGCTTTCTCATAAAGTAGCCGCTGTAATCCAAATCGGCAACGAGAATTCATTCAAGTATGTGTTAATATTTTCAGGGGCGGTAACAATGCGATGATGATAAGGTCAACGTTCCAAGGAGAATCAAATTCGCCCCCCTACTCGCCCGCGAGGACTCCGGGCCGAGTGTACGCTTCCGTCGCTGAAATGAAGAGGTCCAAGGGCAAAGTTAGTATTGTTTTCTTTCTCTTTCGTATGCTCCTTCTATTTGTTAGAACGGTCTGGCAATACCGACTCTAAGCTCACTAGATCAAGATAATTATACAAAGGTGCCTGCCAGCGATTAATTAAGCATGCAGTAAAGCATATTGAAGGCAATGCACTCTGAAACACGCATCGTAATTGCATCACGGCTGAAGAAGCATTTTCAGTGCAATATTCGGCTGACAGACAGACAGACAGTGAAAGTAAGTGGTGTAAGGGGAACCCATGCGAAGAGAACCCTGTGAAATGAACCGTGTAAGGGGAACCCCTGTGAGGCGGGCCGTGTGTAAGTGTTACGCGTTAAACTCCGTAAAATTGGACTAAGCTTTTCACTCCAATCCCGAAACCCGTCGCTCGTAACAATAACATAGAAATACACTAAAATAATTAAAACAAAAAATAAGAAAACCATTTCATATTCGGGGTACATTGTTAATTAATTGTTTTGTTATTTGGAGTTACAATAGAACAATTACAGTAATGCGCCTACTTCAAAAGTAATAGCGAAACGTTTGTCGCGAACACTTTGCTATTAACTTAGTAATAGGCGCTTGTCTAACATTCAGGAAAATTTTAAGTTTATAATTAAATGAATGAATAATGTTTTTCAGGAATTCTTGACATTTTCTTAGGGTACAATATTTGCACAATTTTTTCATATACCTACCGATCAGCTGTGCTTGCAAAATCTCGAGAAACTGAGGTGGCCCGGCTGGGACGAATACCGCGCAGCCGGGCCACTAAGAAAGTGGTATACACCCCAACCTATTGAGGTACATTTAATTTTAATGAATGCACTAAATAGCACATTTCTTGCACAATTGTTTCATTATCATTACACGCATATTTAAGACAGTGGCCCGGCCAGGACGGAACACACTCTATTCTAGACCTCTGATCTGACTCACCATCGGTTATCAACTCTTTGGTACATTCTACATGGACTCACCACGCCATACAATAACAAAACCCAAAAATGGCACGTCTTTAATGTCACCTTAGTATGCTTCCAGGAAGCTGGCATAGGTATTGATGGTTCTAAAATCCTTGTATATGCTTCAGTGCTCGGCTGTCATACATTGGCGCTGACATTCAAGTCCTTTCAAATGTCGTCAGTAACTAAGCAGTACTGTAAAACAATCAGGCACACTTTTGCCGATGCGAAGTCCATGTGTATGTAGAATGTCATTGGGTATTTATGAAGGGAGGAATATTCTGTTAGCTTCAAAACTGATTCATTGTGTACCGCTGAGAACTGTGTTGTATAACAATGAATAGACATAGCTCAACCCATAGAGTAAGAGAGATGGCATATCGGCTTGTTTCTATAGAAAATGTTGTCGCCAACAAAGGGGGTGAAAAACGGGTGAGGGGAAGGGTTAACATTTAAATACGCTACTTCCCGCTATTATGACGTCAGGCCCAGTTGAGTATCTGTGCACAGTTCGATACAACATCTCTTCCCCAGGGGAGCGCGTTATTTTCTCTATGGCTCAACCTCTATGCCACGCTTGTCACAGGTATGGAGCAAGACTCAGACCACGTTGCGGCGCGATTTCCACTCGACGCCGGACCTCGCGGCGAAACACGCTGCCCACCCCCCGCGCACACGCTCCAGCGAAGATGTACACGGTACGAAAACATTGTACCTACATACCTACACCAACAAAATGAATGCTGCTATTATTCGGGTCTTGGTCGCATTTATTTATGGTTGTCAAACATACTACAAAGCTGTGACAAAAGCGACTAGTTATATTTTTCTCTCCGTTTAGTGTAGTAATAGTAAGGTACAAAAAACATAAGTTGTTAAGAGTGCTTCGCCGACAAACTGCTGTACAGTTTGGCGTGGTAATTTTTAAGACACACATGTACCCTTTAAAGAGAATAAATAAAAAATTAAAAAATTAAAAAAAAATTACATTCCAATAATATCGATATCGCGAAAATAAAATCTGCTGTTCCATACAAACCTGCTAACCTACTGCAATCCAAATGTATGGGACAGCTGATTTATTTTTCACAATTTGTATGTTGGTCCCATACAGAGAGTTATTCTGTTTCTGTTATTCGGTCTGATCATCCTCTTATAAAACTGTCAGCATATTAAGTTGGGTCCAGTAGCTATAAATTTACAGTAGGACTCTTCTTGTAGCTATCATTATGGTTATTGTAGACTTCCAGGGTCCACACCCTCCACCGGGTGCGGGTGGGGGACAGCCACATTAAACACTAAGATTTGAACTTCATCTGGCAGCACCGCATCGCCTTTTCTGTCACTCAGGAACGTCATTTGCTAGAGCAAATAAGATAGACGGAACGCGATCGCGCGCGGCGGTGCTGCGGCGTGCTGACGCGTTCCGTCTACCTTATTTGCTCTAGCAAATGACGTTCATGAGTGACAGAAAAGGATGGAGCGAAAGTAAAAGGCGATGCGGTGCTGCCAGATGAGATTCAACCCTAAAGATATCCGTACTGCGACTGCAGAGATACAGTACGGATACTCCCTGCATCCCACCAATTTGCATCATTCCCTTCTATATCGCACCGTAAGCAAAGTCACGCCCGCAGACATTGACATAATCTGATAAATGGTGCGCCAACAGGACCAGGCCGCGTGCCGCCCCCTGCGCACCCGCCGCCGCCTCCCCCCGCGGCGCCCGCGTCTACTTTCCGGCCCGCCGACCAGGCCAAGCTGTACGCCTCGCCGAGGGACCTGGGCCCCGTCGCGTACAGGCCCTCGCGCGCCGAGCCCAGCCACACCGTTAGTATTACTTGTATTTATATGCATCTACACTTTGGCGCATCGTTAATTTCTGCCACCCGCGCCATTAACATAAACTATAGCCTACAGACATTGACACAAAGCTATCCACACTACAGGTTCGCAAGTCAGCATCGCTACGGTCGTGGGCGGGGCCTGCGCGCACGCAGTCGGCGGACGAGGCGGCCAATCAGTACGCACAGCCTTTCAACACACATAAGGGCTTTGTGAGACAGGTAATACTACAATTTATCAGGAATTGAATATTATCAAGATAAGCTGAATGCGTATACTGGAAAGGGATGGAGGTACGACAAAAATGTATAAAAAATCGTGCCTTTGTCTGACTAAGTTGCAAGATTTGTAAGCAACTTAGTCAATCAAAAATAACGCATACGCAGAAAGGGACAAACAACATAGATTTAATCTCGCTCACTCTATGCAATTAACCTGTCTCGTATCCACGTCCGTTTCAGTATTTTTTTTCTACGTCAGGAATAAACAATAATTTAAAACACTAAGGGTCAATTCACACGTACCACAACCACACCACGTCGCAGCGACAAAATGTGGTCAAGCTGTGGTTACGTGTGAATAGTGTCGCAGCGGCTTTTTGCAGTTGCGTTGTGGAACCGACAAAATGTCGATGTGGTTGCGTTGTCGCTGTCGTTGCGATGTGGTAACCACGTGGTCATGTACTCCGGCTTTCGTAGAGGAAACACGGCTTGACGGCATGTCGTGGCGATGTGGCCGCGGTGCCGCCGCCGGTGGTGGCGTTGCCGCCGTCGATGTGGTTGCGATGTGGTCGTATTACACAGGTGGTTGATAACAACGGCACAATGTGGTACGTGTAAATTGTAATATTCATTTTCAATACAAAATATACGCCCGACCACATGGCGTCGTTGTGGTTTGGTTGTGGCTGTGGTGTGGTTGTGGTACTTGTGAATTGACACTAAAAAAGAAATTTTTCTCACAGAACTCGACGCCAGCGCCACCTATCCCGGAACCAGACTACAGCATGTCGGAATCAGACGACGACACGTCCGTCAAGCCCAAGGCCGAGCCAGCGGCGGTGGCTGAAACCAGTGCCAATAGCAACGCTAGGTGAGACCGTAACCCTTCGAGTTACAGTTGTTTATTGAATGACAAGTTAACACAGAATATTACAAAATTTATGTTGGTAGTCTTAGCAGTTGAAGCTATTATTGGATGATTCAGAGGATCGAGCGTGGTTTGATCATAAAAATAACTACAATACACTATAGAAGTGAAACTTCGCGTGCCACTGATTATACCAACAGCACGGCTAGCATGCCACCCACGACAAAGCGTTTAAACGAGAAAAACGTCATGCGCGCTCTTTCTGGCATACTTAAAATAGTAAGGATGAAGGCACATCACGATTTTTGTCGTTTTCTCGGGGGTGGCATGCAAGGCCTACAGGAGACGCTAAGCTTACGAGTATTTGTTTATATACGTATTGAGTTTCAGTTCATGTACAGTCGGCCGCAATAAGTTACATACACTTTAGTACTACGACGTAGAACCAAAGTGTATACAACTTATTGCGGTCGACTGTACTTAGTTATTCTTATGGCGTAAGGACGCTAAGCAATATAAAATATGTTCCAGATAGACCTTTCGCGGGTCGAAATTCCCCTCACAACCAGAATTTAAAAAATCTGCTCTTTTACGTAAAATTTATACACAATTGATTTCTGTATAATTAAACTTTTCAGGACACCAATTTACGCAACAATCTATGAATACGAGGGGATATAAATTAGTAGTTTGTTTACAAATGTTTATACTTAAAGGTACAGTTTGAAAATAAATTATTTAGCTGGGGGTAACTGCTTTGTGTAATGTGTTTTTTGTTTTGTCAAATCTCTCTACATCACTGATCTTTGTCTTCATTATTAAATACTGATTAAATACAACAGATTTTAGAATAATTGATAAAACATCATACGATACAGCACTCAACTAAAGTTCATTCATTTTCAACACACAGATTCTTCTTCCATCATTTGTAATTGTGAAGATAGCATTCCGAGATCTTGCTAATCCGCTCATACTCCAAAAAAGGTTCTCATGATCTCAAATGTTACCTTAAATGTGGTCATACTATTTTATGTGAGCTCACAGCTTATGTGATTACGTGACAAAATAACACCACTTGCGTTCTCATTGATAACGATTTAATACAAAATTTCAGCGGCAGCAGTTCAGGCTCAAGCTCGATGCAGCACTCATTCTCCGTAGACGAAATCCAGAAGATCCGAACTCGGCTCAAATCCTCAAAGTCATGTGGGGACGAGCTCGGGACTGTGGAACGGGACGACGGGGACAACTCCTCTTCAGGCGTCTCCTCGGACCAGGAAGCGCAGGCCAAGCCGCCGCCGCGACGCGACAAAGTCTCCTTCTGCAGCTCCGTCACAGTCAAGTCATCGAATGACGTCATTAGCACCGAGCCGGTTCACAGTTCTTCAGAGAGCTTAGCCACGCCCCCGCCGCCGATGCAACGACACAACTCGCTGACTAGGAAGAGAGCTACGGCGGCGTTACTGAGAGGTACGGTGGGGTCGGCGAGGGGTAAGTCGGCGGCGGAACGATTGGGGGTCGATATCGATAAGGCTCCGGGGCGGAGGGCCAGGGCGGCGGTGCTGCTGGCCGAGCTGCCCCCGCCCCCCGAGGAGCCCGCCGGCCCCGCGGACCCCAGCGCGCCCGTCATCGCCCCACCGCCGCAGTTCAGCGATCGAGTCCGCGTAGTCGCCGCTCTTCCCAAACAAATTGCACATCTACAATAGTTTAATACTTTTGAACAGGGCTGTCGAGCAATAATAGGGTTACTATTAGCTCTCGAGCGGATCTTACAGGTATTCTAGGGCGGTCGTAGAACTGATAGGTAGTACTTACCACTCGATAGGTGAAATAGGTACCTTCAAATAGAGCTCACATCGAGTCTTAGCTCTGTCGCACACTCTCTATTGTGTTGCTGATATTATACTTTACAAAAATCTACATTTAGATGACGTGCGACAGGCCTTCTAGTGCCAAATGAAATAAAACTTTAAGGTATCTTCTCTTCACCTCAATTTACTGTGTACTTGAAATTTTTCACGACTTTCCTTACGTCTAAAGCACTGAAACTATTTGTGAGCTACATTTGATCGGTGTCACTCTTATGAACGATAGATTTATAAATATCTTCACATTTTTGAACACTCGTCGTAGGCATAACCACATTGTAATTAAAACACGCGTTCTTTTGCAAAAGGAATAATAAACTAAGCGAAAACATTTTGTAATCAAACGACTAAATGAAACCAAAGATTTATAGTATTTATTGTTGAGGGGTTAACATTGATATAGTTGAAACTAATTTTTATACATTCCCTTATTAACTAGTATTAATTAATATGCGTTCTCTGAATCGATTTAAATATAATTGGATTTGTTTATTGTTATTATATTCATGTAAATGTAGTCTCCGAAGTGTCAAAAATGTATTGTTTTTCTCTAATAATGAAATACTTATTTATACCTGAATAAAATTATATTATGTGTAAATCCTACCCTTTCACAACGCAACCAAGTGCCATCACGTCTATGATTTTAAAATATTTTTATATGTATCTGTAAATACTTGACGGGAACTTTTACGGTTGAAAGAGTGGACTAAAGCGTGTGTATACAAACATATATCCGGCCAACATATTTATATTTAAAAGACAAATAAATTATATATTTAAAAGACAACAATATAATTGAGAATATTTTATAATTGTGCTAAGTTCGATAAATCGAAATTATAATTTATTCGATTTGTTTCATTCGTCCAATAATATATCGTGCAAAGTCCACTCTTTTGACAAGTCGTCCTAATATTATTTACTGGGCAATAAAGCCGTTTTGATGTGTTCTCATACAAAACTAGAGCTAAATATTCACGCATTGTATTTCATCCGTTCCATTGAAATGTACATTTTTATACAAGTCTGGGTCGTGTAATTATGAACCTTATGGCTTCTGTGAAACTATTAAAACACGTGCAGAAAAACATACTATTTATCAAATGGCATAAGGATCATTTTACTTTGACTGGACTATAATCGAAAGCATCCGTGCATCTTATAGATATAGAATACAATGCAAAGAGATAATGTAACACCAATATTAACGTTTTTATACTTCATTCATTTTGTATCTTGTTGTAATTAATTTAGAGATCATTTTGCTGCGTAATCTTTATCCTATGAAATAAAGTATGGTTGAAACTATTAGGTACGATGCAAAATCGTTTCTGATTTATCGCGGTTTTCCTTTAGAAATTAACAACATACTTAGATGTATTTTTTTACGTCTTCTATCTATTCAATGTGCTATAAGTAAGCTACCATTACTATATTTTACCATATTCGTTAGGGCTCTTACAGACGAGCGACACAGAGAGAGAGCGCCGCGCTCATACATTTTACGGTCGCGCGACCCTCCGCGACACCCGGCGACCGCAAAGTGTCGCTCGTCTGTGAGAGCGCTTACTGGATCGTGAAATAGGCGATACTAGCAAAATAAGTACCTCTTCAGGACTAGATAAATCTAGATCATGATCTCTACTATACCACACTTATTAGTAGCGACTATTATGATCAGTAGCCTATTAATGTTTATCTTTCAATTCGACAGTTATTTAACAGATTTTCAATTAAAAACCGTTGTAATCTTGTCTTATTTTCAACTTTTCTTACTTAACAATTTGGAATGTTTCTTTCTTTTCGGAAAACCGTTAAATTGTTATTCAATAACAAATGTATTAGGTTAGATCGAACACTGCCGAACAGCCAATTCGAAGAGCTTAATTACCTGCGCAGCTATTATGTATCTTATTTCAAAGACGTTAAGTTTTAAAATTGAATTAGTTTGTTGTTTGTCACTATAGCTAGATTTGACCGACTTTAGACAGGGGATATTATAGTTGTCACATCAACTTTAAAGTAAAACCTGTTATAATGTTAGATAAGGATTGACAAATTAACACAGACTTTCCGGTTAAGTCCATGAATCCAGTCAGGTTAAGACTGCCAATCAAATTCACTGCAAAGCAGATGCCTCTCATGATTAAGTATAAGAGAGGATTGGGCCCAAGTTACAGTCCCATAGTCCGCTATGTAACTTTAGTGTAGTTAATCGATCGATCAGACTATTCGGTAGTAGTTTAATATTTGTGCTCTAAAAACCTTAGACAATTTAATAGTAAGGACTGGCCTTGCGGTAGCATTTCCCCTCTGCCACGGTATGAGACTAATTGATCCTGTGCATTTACACTCAATTTTATACCTTATCACTAGATAGCCTATAATTGCGAAACAATAATTTTGAACTTAGAACGATTGGGGTTCACACGAGACTACTTTTCATGATTTTTAACATTCAAAATTAGAATCTAAAGTTATAGGGAATAAAATCCAAAGTTGCGAATTTCATGTTACCTCGCCCCCCGCAAAAAGTGGCAGAAAATTTAGATAGGAGAATGACACGCGTTATGCGTCCATACTATACTATTAAATTGTCTAAGCTAAAAACTCGTTTGCATTGATAATTCCTCGGGGTATTCAAAACTGCTGAAAGAACTACCCCAAAGGGATCATCAATAGACAGAAATAATGTAATTAAATAGTTAATACATTTGTAATTTAATTCAAAAGTGAATTATATATAAATCATCTGACTTTCAATCTGTTCAAAAAAATATATGAACCCAAATAATCAAAAACTGAATCGGAAAATCTCTGTTAATTTGTGAGTCAAAAATTATAGTAAATATAAAAACTAGAAAGAGTCGAGTCAACATAGCGGGTTGACATAGATAGGCATGTAACTGATGAGTTTGAGGGGGGTCTATAACCCCCATTTCAAGGTTCTGAGACCCCCCTCACTCCTCTTTTATGTTCCTGTACATAGCAATCACTGTATTATTAGCACAATTAATTTTTATTATTGTATTATTTCGTTATAATCGTCTTGTCATTATTTTAAGTTGTATAAATGTATTGTCTACTTAAGGCATAGCTAGGTAGTGGTAATTATATTAGGGCAATATTTGATCGATAGATTAAAGTAACAGGAACATGCGTCGGTCTGTTTTGATAAAAAGGCAACAGCTATGATTGGTCGATAGGAAAAAAAATCTATCAATCATAGCGCGTGTTACAAATTCGGTAGTTTTCTGAAATGGGTTTCTAATTTTTCGTGGCTCACTTCATTGTCGATTTAGATTTGAACATGGATGTCAAACGAATTCGTGGTGAGAATGAAGTGAGAAATGCACCCGTGGTACCCATTGTAATTTTGTATAATACCAACAATTGTGTTTTGCGTTTCATTTGAATCTCATTATCGGACGTGTAACTACAACTTGGTATACTTTCAAATGAAAAATTAAATGTTTCATCACTATTTAATGTCTTTTTATTTTTGTTGGACGGAATATTACATACATTCACAAAAGTATTATCTCACAATACACATGCAATTGCAACAAGTTTCGCTTTTAGTAATACGGACGGAATGTTTAAATCACATAATTTGAACATTGATAAGTACAGTTGGCCAAAAAAGTAGTCTACCACCTTAAGGTTGCAATTCGTTTGCATATCATATCATAGAGGAAATTGTATTTTTCGTTTTTTTTTTTAAATTAGAACTAGAAATAGAATTTCAATTGCAAACACAATAGAGATATTAGCAAATTAAAAAAATACATAGACCATTTTTTTAGCCGACCGTACACAAGTTACATCTCTACAGGGTGTTAGGGTAAACAGTTACATTTCTTTAAGGGATGATTGTGCACATGATACATGAACAACTCTCCCTAAGAAACCTACAGGGTGAAACAAAACACCCTAGTAATACTTAAGGGGGTGCTTCAGACCAACAAACTGAACAACTTTCACTATGGAGCCAACGTCGAGAAAAAATAAAAAAAATCTGCTGTCCCATACATTTTAGTCGAGTCGGTACTGCAGTTTTGTATGGGACAGCAGATTTTTTTTATTTTTTCTCGATGTTGGCTCCATAGTAAAAGTTGTTCAGTTTGATGGTCTGAAGCACCCCCTTAAGTATTACTAGGGTGTTTTGTTACACCCTGTATAGGAAATTCGCAATTCTTTTTTTCGACTTTTCATACAAAAGCTGGATCAGCTGATTGCATTTAGTATGGGAAGTCCAAAATTTCCGCACTAGGTTGGGCCTCACACATACAATAAGTAAGGGTCAATTCACACCAGAAGACCTGCCGCGCGCTACCCTTCTATCGCTTCAAATCAATTTGAACTTCATTCACTAGTAGTAAGATTCAAAATGCTAAGTTAAATATTGCACCGAAAATGCTCTTCCGGCCGCTGCGCACCGCTGCTCTTTCAGTGTGAATTGACCTTAGGGTCAATACAGACGACGGACGTTCGCCCGCAAATAAATATATTTTAACCTTGAGTCTACGTTAAGCCTAGAGATTAAATTATCAGAAACTGACCACAGATTAAAAAAATAAGTGACACAAATTATCCTCTTATCAAATGCACATCGCAATACCAATAAACTAATCAAGCAGTATTCACAATAAACATACCTTCCCGAAGGGTTGGCTCTAGTTTGCCTTGCATAGGGAGGATTGGAGGATAATAAGGGAAGCGTTTACCCAACAGTGGGACACGAAACAAAATAATAATAAAAAACGTATTATTTCTAGACAAGGCAGAATAAAAACAATCTTTTAACTTGATCTCAAATACTAGTTTTAAAACTGCTGACGACCGGCGTCGTAATGGGCCGCAGTCCGCACGACTCACCCGGTGAGTCAGAATTGTATTGCATTCCACAGTGTTAGCACTGCGCGACTCGCGAGTATCATTGTTTTGAGCTTAGCAGCGAATGTGTTAAAAATTCAGTCTGCTCATTTGAGTGTAGTGGAATTCAGCTGTAAATATCAGCAATTCATCGAAGTAATTTGGTGGTCAACTTGCTGTTACAGAATTTTCAATTAGCCGTATATGCCTCTGACCATAGGCGTAGCTAAGGGGGGTCCAAGGGGGTCACTACCACCCCTAGAAATACGGAGATCAAGCGACATTCAGTATCTAATATCATCATCAGATGATATCTGGAGTGCGATTTTTGAATCTCATAAGTTCAACTCAGCAGTTGAAAATGTATGGAGATACGCATCTTTCTACTGCTGATTTGACTTTCTGGGGTATGATTTTTTTATGTCAAATCAGCAGTAGAAAGATGCACGTCTCCATAGTAATATTGACATTTTCAACTGCTAAGTTCAAAGAATGAGTTTCAAAAATCGCAATCCTGGGGATAATTTGAGTTTAGCAGATTTTCGTTTTTGATTATAGGTTGAACCGACATAATATTGTAAAATTTCGAGCCTCTAATTATCTAGTTCAATCAGTGTAAATTGTATTCCGTGCAAAGATCTAATAGAGATCAGGGTAAATTTAAGCTATGCTGCTTCACGTGCCTTCCGAAGCACGTACGAGTTGTTACACTGCTTGATTAGTGTACGGGCTCTCACCTTGAAGATAACACTAAAACTAGGATTTAAGTAATAAGCTTAATCTAATCTAATGGACGGACACTAATCACAGTAAGATAGCAGTAACTTGACAAACCAATGTGGACCTTACTCCGACGCGTTAAAGTCCAAGTACAAGGATACGTCGTCGATCTTGACGAGTCTCCTGTAATCCACGTTTTCGCCGCACATCGGGCACTTGCCTTCTTCTCGAAGAATTCTGTAAAAAAATAATAAGTATTACTTTATTACATTTTCGTAGAAATCTCATTAAAGTGCCCTTAAGGCTGCCTGTCCATTGAAGCTGTGCGAGCTCGGGCGCTCGAGAGCTCGGGCGAGGCGCGGCCGATCTCGCCCGAGCTCCTGATTGGTTAGAAAAACACAGCTACACAGCTCGCACAGCTTCAATGGACAGGCACCCTTAGACCTGCAATAGATCGCAGGCTTACGATTAAGGCCAAATCGCAAAGGCAGGTAGAGGGAAGGAGTACGCGCTCCTTATTGGCTGAGACCGGGTTTGCGATCGTGCGATGCGATCCGCCTTGGGAATTGGCTAACGGGCGGCTTGGCCTTGGGAAATAATCAGCGATTAATGTCGTGTCTAAAAAGCACTTAAGGCTATCAAAGTATGCGAAAGCTATAGTAAAAGTCAAAATATAAAAGGTATAAAATCAAATTATTTATCACATATTAGTCCAATACAATCCATCGTGAGGAAACCTGCATGCTTCAATTTCGAGGCATGTATCGTACCTACTGTCCATTACAAGTGGCGACGGGCTCACTCCCCGTCACACTGGACAGAGTTTCGGTACTACTAGTGAAACGTGGATGTTCTGAAGTTTCAGAATATCTCTGACTACCCCCTCGGGGAATATAATCGTGAGCATATGCTAATGCTATGCTGTAGTCCAATAAAGCGCCACCTATTACCATGGCGAGGCTAAAAAATTAACCTTAGATCGCCTATGATTTCAGTAGTAGCTGCTAAGCTCGTCATCAGATTTTCATCAAACTCGGGTGTATATTCTTCAGAACAACAAAATAATCTTTCAAATATGTCGAGAAATTAACATAAATACCGCGACAGTTATCGCGTAAGATACATAAATTGATTGACAACCTGCTCCTTTTTATGAAGACGGTTACTATCGGTTTAAAATAACAATGTGCATGACCTCGCCTGCAAATGTGACGTCACTCAATCACACGAACTTCACTCGAGTCATTCAAATGATTATTTCCTTTACATAGAGTCTATATTCCTTTACAACCGAGTGAAGTTATCGAACGGCCCTTCAAGGTCATGCACATTGTTATTTTAAACTGATAGTACAAAATTTTGCTACCAAAATTCTCGTCTGTAAATAATTATTTATTAAGAAAATACAAAATTTTGCTGTCAGGTTGACGCCACAGGAATGTTTGCCTTTCTTTCGAACCCTATTCAGTCAACTACAGTATAGGGTAAACCATCCTTTCATTGGCACCCCTCCAATTATTGGCTCTTTAGAGTTTATGACGAAAAAACTTAGACTACTTATTATAAGGACCGGCCTTGCGGTAGCATTTCCCCTCTGCCACGGTATTAGATCAATTAATCTTGCGCATTTACATTCAATTTTATAACTTATCACTAAACTAGACAGCCTATTATTGCAAAACAATAATTTCGAACTTAGAACGTTTGGGGTTTACACGAGACTACTTTTCATGATTTTGAACATTCAAAATTAGAATCTAAAGTCATAGGGAATAAAATCCAAAGTTGCGGATAACATGTTACCTTGCCCCCCGCAAAAAGTGGCAGAAAGTTTGTTAGTAGAATGACACGTGGTTATGCGTCCCTATATAAATAGTCTAAGCGAAAAAACAAGGAAAATATAGACTACGAGCTTTTACCCGCGACTTCGTCCGCATAAATTATATACCAGATTTTAAGTCAGATGATAAGCTATCAAACAAAAAAAGTTTCATCAAAATCGGTTCAGTAGTTTTTGCGTGATACTCGAACAAACAAACACCCAAACAAACAAACAAACAAACAAACAAACAGACAGAAAAAAAATCCAAAAATTGGTGATTTGGTATCAGGGACATCTAAAAACCATATCGTAATCTTTTTTTTGTAAATATCTTCAATGTACAGACACACTTCTGTTACAGTTTTATAATAATTTAGATTCAAGTTCAGTATTGCACAAAAAATATGTATTATATTTTTTGTGCAATACTGAACTTGAATCTACACTAATATTATAAAGAGGAAAGATTTGTACCTATTTTTGTATGTTTGTATGTTTGTAATGAATAGGCTCAAAAAGTACTGGGCCGATTTAAAAAATTCTTTCACCATTAGAAAGCTGCATTCACCCTGAGTAACATAGGCTATATTTATTGCTAGAAAAGATTAGACGTCCACCCGTGCGAAGCCGGGACGGGCCGCTAGTAGTCTATATTTTCCTTGTTTTTTGCGAAATAAACTCTAAAGTGCCAATAATTGGAGGGGTGCCAATGAAAGGATGGTTTACCCTATAACCCTGAACGTTACTCACTCAATAAACTCTGTCATGATAGCAGGAAAATCGCATTCCGGGCACGCTGTTAAATCATCTTTGACAATGTGAAGACCCTGAAATAAAGCATTCTATCAGAAAGGCTAAGTAGGCACTACAGAAACAAGACGGCGTAGGAACAAGCGCTGTCCCGCTCACACCGCTTTGCTCGGGTTCTCAAAAATCTCCACAAAAGTGCGAGTGTGGTGCGGTATTTGAAGTTGGTGAGAGGCAGGGAGTGGCCTTTCTGTATGTGGTACTACTATGTGTTGTCGAGCCTTGGTAGTGTGTTGCGGAGAGATATGGATACTCATGAGTAGTCGGGTTCGAGTTCGAACCCGCATGGACGTTCTAGGTAGGCCGGTGCCCTGGAGTGGGAAGTATGTACAGGTTGATATGTATTGTGTGGTCTATGTAATTGTCAGTACAGACCGTGCCGATACAGAAGGGCACGTCGGCCTCGCAGTGCGTGCAGTGCAGTTCTGCGGCGGGCAGCGCGGCGCCGCACTGGGGGCAGTGAGTGTGTGTGTATGTGAGTACAGATACAGGTACAGACCGTGCCGATACAGAAGGGCACGTCGGCCTCGCAGTGCGTGCAGTGCAGTTCTGCTGCGGGCAGCGCGGCGCCGCACTGGGGGCAGTGAGTGTGTGTGTATGTGAGTACAGATACAGGTACAGACCGTGCCGATACAGAAGGGCACGTCGGCCTCGCAGTGCGTGCAGTGCAGTTCTGCGGCGGGCAACGCGGAGCCGCACTGGGGGCAGTGAGTGTGTGTGTATGTGAGTACAGATACAGATACAGACCGTGCCGATACAGAAGGGCACGTCGGCCTCGCAGTGCGTGCAGTGCAGTTCTGCGGCGGGCAACGCGGAGCCGCACTGGGGGCAGTGAGTGTGTGTGTATGTGAGTACAGATACAGATACAGACCGTGCCGATACAGAAGGGCACGTCGGCCTCGCAGTGCGTGCAGTGCAGTTCTGCGGCGGGCAACGCGGAGCCGCACTGGGGGCAGTGAGTGTGTGTGTATGTGAGTACAGATACAGATACAGACCGTGCCGATACAGAAGGGCACGTCGGCCTCGCAGTGCGTGCAGTGCAGTTCTGCGGCGGGCAGCGCGGCGCCGCACTGGGGGCAGTGAGTGTGTGTGTATGTGAGTACAGATACAGATACAGACCGTGCCGATACAGAAGGGCACGTCGGCCTCGCAGTGCGTGCAGTGCAGTTCTGCGGCGGGCAGCGCGGCGCCGCACTGGGGGCAGTGAGTGTGTGTGTATGTGAGTACAGATACAGATACAGACCGTGCCGATACAGAAGGGCACGTCGGCCTCGCAGTGCGTGCAGTGCAGTTCTGCGGCGGGCAACGCGGCGCCGCACTGGGGGCAGTGAGTGTGTGTGTATGTGAGTACAGATACAGATACAGACCGTGCCGATACAGAAGGGCACGTCGGCCTCGCAGTGCGTGCAGTGCAGTTCTGCGGCGGGCAACGCGGCGCCGCACTGGGGGCAGTGAGTGTGTGTGTATGTGAGTACAGATACAGATACAGACCGTGCCGATACAGAAGGGCACGTCGGCCTCGCAGTGCGTGCAGTGCAGTTCTGCGGCGGGCAGCGCGGCGCCGCACTGGGGGCAGTGAGTGTGTGTGTATGTGAGTACAGATACAGATACAGACCGTGCCGATACAGAAGGGCACGTCGGCCTCGCAGTGCGTGCAGTGCAGTTCTGCGGCGGGCAGCGCGGCGCCGCACTGGGGGCAGTGAGTGTGTGTGTATGTGAGTACAGATACAGATACAGACCGTGCCGATACAGAAGGGCACGTCGGCCTCGCAGTGCGTGCAGTGCAGTTCTGCGGCGGGCAGCGCGGCGCCGCACTGGGGGCAGTGAGTGTGTGTGTATGTGAGTACAGATACAGATACAGACCGTGCCGATACAGAAGGGCACGTCGGCCTCGCAGTGCGTGCAGTGCAGTTCTGCGGCGGGCAGCGCGGCGCCGCACTGGGGGCAGTGAGTGTGTGTGTATGTGAGTACAGATACAGATACAGACCGTGCCGATACAGAAGGGCACGTCGGCCTCGCAGTGCGTGCAGTGCAGTTCTGCGGCGGGCAGCGCGGCGCCGCACTGGGGGCAGTGAGTGTGTGTGTATGTGAGTACAGATACAGATACAGACCGTGCCGATACAGAAGGGCACGTCGGCCTCGCAGTGCGTGCAGTGCAGTTCTGCGGCGGGCAGCGCGGCGCCGCACTGGGGGCAGTGAGTGTGTGTGTATGTGAGTACAGATACAGATACAGACCGTGCCGATACAGAAGGGCACGTCGGCCTCGCAGTGCGTGCAGTGCAGTTCTGCGGCGGGCAGCGCGGCGCCGCACTGGGGGCAGTGAGTGTGTGTGTATGTGAGTACAGATACAGATACAGACCGTGCCGATACAGAAGGGCACGTCGGCCTCGCAGTGCGTGCAGTGCAGTTCTGCGGCGGGCAGCGCGGCGCCGCACTGGGGGCAGTGAGTGTGTGTGTATGTGAGTACAGATACAGATACAGACCGTGCCGATACAGAAGGGCACGTCGGCCTCGCAGTGCGTGCAGTGCAGTTCTGCGGCGGGCAACGCGGAGCCGCACTGGGGGCAGGGGCTGCTCGGCTCCGGCGGCTGCGCGCTGCGCGGCGCGTGCCGAACTACCGACTCTATCTTCTTTACGTACTTCGGATCGATCTAGAAGAGGGATACATAAAAAAACAAAAGTATATACGGGTTGAAATAGATATCATTAGCATCCTTTTAAACTAAGAGTCTAACCATCAAACTGAATAACTTTTACTATGGGAGCAAAACAATCGGAGCAAAAAAAAATCTGCTCTTCTATACATTTGAGTCGAGTAGGCATTGCAGTTTAGTATGGGACAGCTGATTTTTTTCTTGCTCCGATCTGTTTGCTGCCATAGTAAAAGTTGTTCAGTTTGATTGGAATACTCTTAGTTTAAAAGGATGCTAATGATATCAATTTCACCCTGTATATACCTCTATCTATCTCTATCGCGTAAACACCTCTTCAAACCTTTAATTTTAAGGGTCGTCCGCCCGATTTTGAGTAACTTTGTAACCATTTTATATACATTAACTACGGCACTTTTTAAGCAGAAACAAAACTGAACAATCTACAGGATATGAGAAGTGATGTGGTTTTTCTCGAAATCTATTTTAATTAATAAAACTGAAGAAAAACGACTCCAAAGTCACCTCTTTTTTTCCAGTTGTAACCGTTTTACTCTTACATTGTTGATCAGAAGAATATGAAAATTTACAATATTCTTCACAACACAATATAAAATGATGTGGTTTTCTTATTTTTTGAAAATTCATAAAAAATCATACAGGTTTTCAAAGAAAACGAAAAATTCTGACCGGAGCCCCGCAATTGGAGCGTGATGGCTAATTGCAAAAGTTTGCTTGTAAGAAAGAGAGCCTTGCAGATGGGAGGAGTAGCCTTAACATAAGCCTTAATGCTCAGTAATAACGTCGTAAGCCATTTGTTTCAGTTATTACTTATAAAAAAATATTCATTTTAAATGATCTTTACTACCATAGCAATAAATTAAAAAATCGTCACAAATGGTATGCGTGTAACATCATTTTAGAACTGGAGTGCGATTTTTGAATCTCATTCGCTGAGTTCAGCATTTGAAAATGTCAAAATTACTATGGAGATAAGCATCTTTCTACTGCTGATTTGACTTTCAAAAATCGCACTCCTGAAGTATGATTATTGAAAGTCAAATCAGCAGTAGAAAGATGCGTATCTCCATAGTAATTTTGACATTTTCAACTGCTGAACATAGCGAATGAGATTCAAAAATCGCACTCCTGCTCTTACCAAGGTTATCACCGACAACCGCTATCGATGTATACACACGCAGGAACGAGATGTGCTCATGTAGTTTTGCGTGCGTTAGAATAGTACGACTATACACAGCCGCCGTTTCGCTTATAAACGGCGTATGCGAGAGTGAAAGGGATAGTTGCGTGCTTGCCGCAAGATTGTAAAATGAACGAAAATATTTAAAAAATGCTATTAAATGCCATGATATATGAATAATATTAAAGATAATGCTATTACAATGCGATACTTACTTTTTTGCACTTTTAGAGTAGGTATAGTTTTTGCAGTTTTTAACCGCACATTTCGGCATCGTTGAGCGTCACACGGTTAGCGCGGTCATTTAGCAACTGAGAGCGAAACAAGGCATACATACTGTTGGATTATGCCTTGTTTTGATGGCGCCGTTTTTCGAGCGGCGTTTTTATCTCCCTATGGTAGATCGCAGCACCTCGCATATAATTCCATAGTTTACAACTACTGCCGGCCCGCAGCTGTCCTGTAACCACACTCTGTGTGGCCCAGCCTTAAATACCTGGGCTACCTAGTGACGAGTGACCTCAGAGACGACGTAGATATAGAGCGGGAGCGAACGGCATCGGCGGTAAGAAGCAATATGCTTATACGAGGGGCGTTCAATGTATTCTCGGTATCGGGGTGATTTAATAATAATAAAGGTAATTTAATTATTTAATTAGCTAATGGCACTATCTGAGGGTATCAATAAAAAATTGTGTTTAATTCTCATCATTAGTTCTACAGTAATCCTTATTGAAAGGCGATCGGAAAGACTGACGCGATAAAGTTGACGAAAATCGAGCACCGCGCTGTGATAAAGTACCTTACAAAACAAGGAAACGCTCAAGTAACATTAATCAAGAGATGGTGGCCGTTTACCATGACTCTGCCTCATCATTTTCTATCGTTCAAAAAGGGTAAAGTGAATTTAAAAGCAGTAGAGAAAGTATTGAAGCCAACTCTCGGTCGGGGGTTCGGTTAGTGCCACTACTGAAGAAAACATCGAAAAGTTGAAAAACTTGTACTCAAAAATGGCCGATTAAAAATTTTACCAATAGCAGAGATAACTAACCTATCCATAGGTATCATTCACACTATCTTTTACAAGCATCTCAACCTCTACAAAATTTGTGCAAGATGGGTGCCGCGAATGCTCACCGCACCTCAGAAACAAGTGCGAGTCGAGTGCTGTAAGGAGTTTTTAGAGCTCTGTAGTGAAAATTCATTGAGTCTTTTCAACCGGATTCTTAACTAAGATGAAGCGTGGGTTCATCACTATGATCTATAAAATTAGCAGGAGTTCATACAGTGGCAAAAAAAGGATGCAGAACCCCCAAAGATATTCGAAGTCATTCCATCGGCCGGAAAACTCATGGCCACAGTGTTTTAGGGCTCTAAGGGAATTTTACTGATTGATTATACAAAATAAGGTCAGAATGTAATTGCTGCATCTAACGTAACCACTCAGTATAATTTAAAGAAGTTAATAGAAGATAAGAGAAGAGCAAAATTGACCGCGAGTGTGTTGCTTCTCTACGATTAAGCGCCGGCTCGTACGGCACGTGTTGCCAAGGCTGCTGTGTGAGACTGTGGTTTTGAAAAAATAAATCATCTACTCTGTACCCTAGACGTGACCCTCAGCTACTATTATCAGTTTTGAAACTTGAAAAAAGATCTTCTTGGAAAACTATTTTCCTCGATGAAGAGCTCAAGGGTACACATTTTGCAGAGCCAGAGGGATCGAATTTTTTAGAGAGTTTTGAAAAGTTAGTATACAGATGTATTAAGCGTATTGAGGTTTTAAAGGACTATTTTACAAATCATAATTATTTCAGATTTTTCAGCAGTTTCCTTCATACCTATACCCAAAGAGAATGGAATCACTACGTTTTACCTATACCGAGAATACATTGAACACCCCTCGTATGCTCGCCCGCAGATTTATTCTATGTACAATACGATAAGTAAAGGTGACACTTTTTAGGGCATTTTTTCAATCCCTTTACTCGAATGGTCTGTGGTCGTCATATACGCGACGAGCCTGCAATGTGCTGCGCGTCCAGTATAACAATGCATTCAAGAGGCTGCTGGGACTGTCGCGGTGCTGCAGTGCGTCCGGCATGTTTGTGGAGGCGCGAACGGACGGCTTCCACGCAATCATTCGCAAGAAAGTAGCCTCGCTACTGCAGCGCCTGCGTGCGAATTTATTTATAAGCAAAAATAACTGCCATGACCGTGTCATTTTTTTTCCATGCTATTCGTTAGGCATTACTTTTCACATAAAAGACTTTAGTGAGATTTTCATAAAAGTAGTCGGTGTAAATATTCCGAAATGGAAACAACGAGTTTTACCAACCTTTTGATTTATTTAAGTTCGCGATATTTCGGCAGTGTTACCATGTTACGACTGCCATGTTATGCAAATATTAAATTTTAGTTTATATAATAACCGCGTAACTCTCTAAAACTGTAATACTATTCTCATATTACCTGAGAGCGATATTCTGGCTGCATGAGGATCCTGGCCCAGTGATGCGCCTGGTGCTTCAGCCCGGCGCGGCTGCACTCTATTACTGTCGACGTCAGGATCGACACTTGATCTGAAACGACATTTTGAATGCATGTAAATAATGTTTAATTTCCCGACAAGTATTCATTTTATTAGTCTTACTAATAGATGATTTCTTTGTTCAAGACTCAGAGCGAGATGTGGCAACGGCAACCAATACATTAAAAAAAAGAATAACAAGGGGGGGAGGGGGGTTTGAACTTAATTTTGTGAGTAATTTAATTTTGATTTCAATAACTATAATTAAAAAAAATAGGAATATATTTTTGAACTTGAAACAAGTCACATTACAGGCTATAGTCGATTGCAGCGCTCCCAAAGCAGGTTTTTTATTTTTCTGTTAGGATTTTAGCAATTTCAACACAGTTTGTATTGATGATGTAAGATGTGTGGATGTTGCGTTTGTGTGTGGGTGTGTGTGTGAAAAGAATCCTCACGCTGTTGTGTGGGAAAGAAGGAGACGTCTTGCGCAGTACGCAGCAGGAGCCGCGCCGCCAGATCATGCCTGCCGCGCTTCACGTGTGTCCGCACCTGTATGGTGATACAACAATCTTAACACAGAGCGGTTACTGTCATATATTACGTCATTAATTTAGTTGCATTGACGACCTTGTGAAGGTCGCAGGATCCCTTCGTTGAGTTCTGTCTGATGCAGGGCAAACTGCATTACCACCGTCTAGATATTAGACAATTTTTGATACATACATACATACATACATATTCTCACGCCTGTCTCCCACTGGGGTAGGCAGAGACAACGGAACGCCACCTGCTACGATCCTGACATACCTCTCTAGCTTCCTCCACATTCATAAGACCTTTCATGCATGCTCGTCGGTTTCGGGTAGATCTGACCTGGCCCTTCTTAAGCACGTCGCCAATTTGGTCCGTATATGTACGTCTAGGCCGTCCCCTTCCAACATTTCCACTTACGCTTGCCTTATAAATTGCTCTCGTCAATCTGCTCTCACCCATTCTTTCCACATGACCAAACCATCGCAACATACCTTTCTCTATTTTTGTCACTACATCCTCTTTCAGACCACAGCGTTCTCTAATAAAACTATTTTTCAATTTATCCATCACATTTTTTTTACGGAATTTTGATACGGAATTATGATGAATACGGATTTTTGATACGGAATTAATAATTCACATAATCACATTGACAGCTTTGGAGGAAGAGAGAAGATCTTCTACGGGAATGGTCGACCCGCGGTCCTGTTTCTAGTAGGTACCTATATTTATTTTCATTTTTATTTTATTCGAAAAACTTACAGCTTACAATTACATAGTCAAGATTATAGTACAATCTGAGCCAATTGAACAGCACAGGTACAATCATACAAGATGTAGTCATAGTCGCCACGTATCTTGCTTCACATTGTGATTTAGTCTTCAATTTCTGGTTAGCTGTCTCGTATGTGCTGACCTAGATCTGCAGGCGTAGTATGATTTCTCTACTCACGCGCGACGCGCCTTCGATGCATATAAAATTACCCCTTTCCCGCGCCTTTTGCAATATGGAAAAACGTCGAGAATTCATGCTAGAGGATCTGGTCTTCGCCTGATCATCTCACTCACCAGTATGTAGGAGTGGAGCGTGGCGGCGGCGCGGCGCATGTCGCGCGGCACGGGCATGCCGCGGCCGCGCAGCGACACGCACATAGACCGCACCACGTCCCGCGCCTCGCGGTACTTGCCCAGTCGACACTCCGCCCCAGCTATTATCACCTACGGAACATAAAACTACTCAAAAAAAACCTGTCCAGATATACGCACGTTCTTTCTTTCTTATCGTGTGGGCAGAGCCCTGGTGTCAAAGTTTTTTCAGAACGTCTTACGGCCTCTGACGTGGTTTTTATGTAACGACTACTACCACCAGAGATAGTAGCCGGGACCAACGGCTTAACGTGCCATCCGAAGCACGGAATCATTCATTCATTTTCTTTTCAGACAAATCAGGTGATTCAGCCTGCAATGTCCTAACCAACTGGGGAAAAACGCACAAAGTGACATATCACTAAGTGTCCCCCGTGGGAATCGAACCCACGACCTCCGTGTCGAGACACGCACGTATTACCCATGTTTCGAAAACGATTACTTGTTCCCAGTACAGTCAAGAGTACATCAAGCTTTACACTTGCAATTCGATTGTAACGCTTATGGCGCACTAAATAAGAACGGTACAAAGTCCAAAGTGTCAAGCTTGACGTGCTCTTGACTGTACATTGCTTTGTGACTGCGCACGATAAGTGCAGCAATATACTTCAAAACACGTTTATATTCGCGCCTAAAGCACCGCAATTGGACAAGCTCTTACATTTGAGATCCCCGACCGACTGCGTGCGTGCGAAGTGCATTAAAGCGTAACCTCCCCAGAAGCTTGTTGAACCTACTGGGATTAACTATAACCCGCATCGATAGGTGTTGGCATACGAACAGCAGTATCGCGGGGAATCGACAGGCAATCAGCTAGCTAGAAAACCCCAAGAAAGTTCAAAAATATTACACAGGAAATACTCTTATGGAGGCACCTAGATCTACTTAATATTTCGGCGTCCCCTCTGAAATTGTAAAGCGGAGAAACAAAAACAGAAAAAGAAAAAGCTTACCGCAGTTTTGGCCGCTTCAGCAAACTGTCTCTTCGCCATGTAAAGCCTGAACAAATGGCGGGGCTCGCGCGGCGTCCCGTCAGTGTCTCCTAGTAGAAACTCTATCAACCTAAAACACAAGAAGGATTTCACAGGTTTCTATACAACGTGTTAATGAATTAACGCAAAACTAGAAAGTAGTTTGTTTAGAATTGAGAGCAGAATCAAATTATCATGGTTTCAACATAGGTAATTTTTTTCAAAATATTAAATAATTTGTTTGCAAAATTTAAAATTTTCCGACCCCGATGTCAATCCACCGCACGGGCACACTCATACCCCACTTACTACCAAAACAAGATTACAAAAATTTATCCATGAGTACGTTAGCGCTTTCTTTTAGTGCTGAAATGATAAATCATTTTTGCCTTAAAACTTAAAATGCGAATAATTTTAAATTTTAACTATAAAAATAGTGAAATTATTGTTTCAATGTAATTATTTTGTTATAAATCAGTTGGGGTGTACGAGGTTTTGCGCTAATTCATTAACACGTTGTATAGAACGCAAGCCTGTAGTGAACTAGTTCACCTCTACAAGTTAATACCCACCTCCTAGTCAATCTCTCATCGTCGCTAGCGGCTGCAGCATCTATAGCGATACTGATCCCTTCGTTCTCCTCCTCCTCAGACCCTCCAGTCTTCAACAAGTGCGACATCGCCTTACTATACTCCCCCGCGTGGAAATAAAACTTCCCCGCTAACAAATGATTCTTCTCCCCTTCGAAATGCAACGCAAGACTTTTGAAATCCTCAGATCTGGCTTGGGACGTCTGTATCAAAATTTCACCATATAATTGTAGTTTTCCATTCTTTCTGGCTAAGTGAAAAGCTTCATCGTAACATAGGGACATGACTAAGAATTTTATTGCAGATGTCGGATCGTCGCTGTTTTGGAAATAATTGGCTACCATTTTGGCGCCTTGTACCGATTTGGTTTCTTGAACCAAGTTGACTGCTTCGTCAATATCGTCTAGTTTGTCCAAGTTTAATCTTATAGCTGATTCGTAATCTTGAGCTTTTAGATAAGATTTTAGAGCATCGGTATATCTACCTTCTGCTTCTTTCGCTTTAGCGTATTGTAAGTGAATACTGGGTGAGTTTATTTTCGGTAGTAACGCTTCGACTTTCAGCCAGGATTTTAGTTTTATGTACAAAGATGCGGCCCGTTCGGTGTTGCCAGCGTGATCGTACAAAGCCGCCGCGTGGCTGTATTGTTTTTCTTCCTCTAGGAGTTGTGCGCAATCTTTTAGTAGCATGATGTCGTAGGCGTGTTTCATCGCCATGGTAACGCCTCTCATGACGTCACCGCACCGGACGGACATGCGAGCGATACCTGCCTCGCATTTGTTGTTATGTTCTTTTGTTTTTGGATCGTCTGTTATGTCAGTTATTAGACTCTTTTCGTAGTTGGCGAGAGCTTCGTGGTAGTCAGCACTGTGGGGATAGTAAAGGCTATTTTATATCTTGTTAAATTGGCAGCCATTTTGTGAGAGCTATCAGGCATTTCGTATTCAGCCTAGCTAGCACGCCAACCCGCGATAGCGTGATACAGCGCTATCACGCTTCCGCTTTCTTTCTATTTGCGCGCGAGCGAACGAGATAAAAGACAAAATTTGACAGATGGATTAAATGTCGCTATCGCGGGTTGGCGTACTAGCCCCGCAGTTATCGATAAGATTATAGTGTTGTAGAAATTTTAATAGCTATTTAGTATTTCTAATGCCCTTCAAAATTACTTACCAATCTAATTAGATTAACCTCAATTGATGTCTAAGATTAAAAATTATAAGGATTATCTGTTACAAAGTATGGCTGCGGCGCCGGCAATTCTATAACGTAGTTTTAATGCCTATAGAGGTCTACTTACATATCGATTCGCAAGCAACGTAATGCGATATTACAATTGCCAGTTGATTTAGGCCAGAAGCGTGCCTATGGCTTTTGTAGTTAGCACAATACACTTTAGGGCACGCCGCAGCACCGCCGCGTGCGGTCGTGTTCCCTCTATCTTATTTGCTGTAGCAAATGACGTTGCTGAGTGACAGAAAAGGATGGAGCGACGGAAAAATGCGGTGCGGTGCTGCCAGATGAGTTTCAACCCTTAAGGGGCCATAGGTTCCGATGAATATTTTCTATGAGAAACGCGATTGCCCAGCCCTCCAAAAAGTGCGTGCGCGTGCCGTATTTTCGATTAAAAAGAGTTAACAAAAGTACTTTTTATAGATTTTTTTTATGATTTCACTAGATAAACTAATGGTGGATATGTGAGTATAAATACCAAAAATCTGAAACAATTTTAAGTTCTTCTAACACGAAAAAATGTTTAAAAATACAAGAAAATACCTCATCTTTGTGACGATTTTCTATCGAGTGAAGTAATTCCAATCGTGTATTCAATTGATGATTTCACTAGATAAACTATCCGAGAATACTGAGGTATGACGTTGGTTTCGGTAAATTGTATAAATCAAGTCGAAACATGAAAAATAAAAGATGCCTCCAAGGAGTTTTGTCCTAATGTTCAAAGCGTTTCAGTTAAGCCGTACATACGTGAGTTCAAGGTGCTGAGCGCGGTGTAGCGTGATGGCGGGCGCCCTGCTGGGGCACGACACTGCGGCGATGTCGGCGGCGCGTGCCCAGTCTCCTCGAGCCGCGTGTAGTTCTAACGCGTACAGGGCACCGTTGGGCGCACTCTCGAGCCAGCGGGCCGCCGCGTCGCCCTTACCCAGGCAAGCACACAGCATGCCGCTAGAAAATGGTAAATGTGGTACATATTGGTTAAGTATACAGGGTGAAATTGATATCATTAACATCCTTTTGAACTAAGAGTCTACCCATCAAACTGAACAACTTTTACTATGGGAGCAAATCGATCAAAAAATAAATAAGCTGTTGCATACATTTAACCTTTCGTCCGTGGGGGCGCTGCGCAAAAGATATACCGTCGTCTGTGTGACGTTTTAGGAGTTTCGCGCGAGATCCGCAAGCTTCAGTTTCATGGACGATTTAGCCGTGAAATCTTGGCGTAAGATGATATTTATTGATTATTTACCCAGAAAATATAAGTATTCAGTTTTGCATATACACGAATAAAACCATCCTCATAAGAAAGAAAACTTAATTTTTCAGCGATAAACTGGATGAAACTGTATAAAAGTAAGGTTGGTTTCAAAACAATTTTGTGCTGTCAATAATTGACAATTCCCAAATGTGAAAATGTGACCACAAACTAGAAAAATAGAGCTTTCCATCGATGTATCACACTATGCACCTTATTTTATTATTTTCCGAGTTATTTTCATCGATTTAGCACTCGTGACACGAACGAACGAAAGAGTGAATTTGAATTCCACTTATAGCCGATATTATTTGACATTTTCTCTAATTTATGGTTGTCTATGGTAGATCATTCATTCAAGTTTATTATAATGGGATTTTAGACCTTCTACGTTATATAATACAGCGTAGAATTGCGTAAAAGTAGAGAAGAGTAGTAATGATATGGATCCTTATCATACACAGACGACGGGGGTAGTAAGGATCCTAAACAAACACAGACGAAAGGTTAAGTCGAGTAGGCATTTCAGTTTAGTATGGAACAGCTGATTTTTTTTTTTGCTGCGATCGGTTTGCTTCCATAGTAAAAGTTTTTCAGTTTGATGGGTAGACTCTTAGTTTAAAAGGATGCTAATGATATCAATTTCACCCTGTATGTATGTGGTAATTTACATTACAACTAGATCAGTTCATTTAGTCAGATGTTTGTCATGCAATCTTATAGGTTTATAAATTACTAGCGTTAGCCCCGCGACTTCGTCATTTTAAGTCAGATCATAATCATAAAAAAAAAAAAAAAAAAAAAAAAAAAAAAAAAAAAAAAAAAAGGTTCATCAAAATCGGTTCAGTAGTTTTTGCGTGATGCTCGTTCAAACAAACAAACACACAAACAAACAGACGGACAAAAAGTCCAAAAATTTGTTATTTGGGTTTTGTAGTTAGTGTTTATAGTTAATCTGTAAATTGTACTAAAATGAATCAAATGAAAACCAAAATAAAAAATTTACAGAAAAATCCTCCTTTCTCCCTTTGTCACATCTTCATCGGGTTCCTCTCCATTAACGGCGGCAGGCACTAGCAGTCAGCTCTGTATATCCCTTCCTATCTCTCACCAAACGAAACAGCCCTTCTACACGGGCGATGTCTTTCCACTCCATGAAGTTTGCGAGCCACGACATTCTGGGCCTATCGCACACTTTGTCACAAAATATTATGATTTCTTTTTATCGGAATGTCATATTAAAAGATACTTACCACAAGATAGAAAGATCTTCAATATGGGACGCGTCCTCCAAAGCCCAGACCATAGCCACGTCACTAAGACGAGTATAAACACGAATCGCTGAAATTATACAGAAAATTAGGCCATTAATTGCTATAACAAAGTAGAGTTTCAGCCATAGGTTTCAGCCTCCTGTGTCTTACGATCTCTAAGAAAGAAGGATGTGACAGACGGACAGACGAACGGACAGACACCGAGGTGATTACATAAATGTTCCGTTTTGGCACAGAATAAGTAGAACATCTTCATACAATCTGCTCGCCAGTCCGTACGCCTCGTAGCACGCACACACTGACAATATCTCCGTGTGCCACGTATGCGCCACGTACACGTATGCGGTATTGAGGCAACCCTGAGTATCCGAGCGTGAGTAGCTAATTATCTCTCGTATGGGGACGAAGATGGTCTACTTCTTATAGTTTTACTATGGTTTTGGTACGGAACCACAGACATCAGTACAAGAAAGAGTATGGGACTACATACAGTACTGACACTCCCTGCCCCCTCCAATTTTCACCTCATCCTCTCGTGAGAAATGGAAGGAAGGCGATAGTAGGAAATGGTGTAAACCTCTCTCATTGAGTTGAATTCGGACGTTGAAGTAAGCGGACGTGCACTTTTTAATAAAAACAATCATTATTAATTATTCAATTAGTGTGACCTACTTTTGTGATGTGCTTGTGCGGTGTTTGTACTTGAAATAGACAGATATGTTTTGACTGATACAAGTGCATAATTATTAAAACTATATTATGGAAGATAGTCCTTTTAATCGAAGTGGCAGGACACGCCGCTCCCCCCCGCCCTCTCCTGCTCCAAGAATCACTCATGAGAATGTAGGACCTATGGAAATTGTGACGACTCAGGAAATACAAAGCTGGATGACCTCTATCGAACAGTGTCTAAGTGATATTTGTACTATAGCTAGTGAGGGAAAGCTTAACTCGGAACATAAGTTAAGAATTCATAATTTGTGCCGTAAAGTAGGTCATGGAACATCGCAAATGGCTGTGCAGTACCAATCCCTAAAGCATAAAGCCCTGCAAGCTCAGCTATCCATACAGACCTTCAAAGAAAATGATGAGCTAGCTGAACGACTCACTGAATTTAAGCAGACTATTCAGGAGACATATAACAAGTCCAAGGAAACCACGTCTTTTGCGGATATGGTAAAGAAAGGAACTAACAATTTTCTTCGCCCTAACGCTCTCTCCTCTGTAGCTGTATATCCCAGTGACAAGCAACAATCAAGCGATGACACGAAAACTTTAGTCCAAAAAATTATCTGTCCTGAGGAGATGAAACTTCATGTACGAGGGTTGCGTAAAACCAAAAATGGAGGAGTAATTATTAGTACGGACAAGAAAGGGGACATTGAAAAACTTAAGAACACACTTAATCAATCTACATGTGGACTAACAGTAGATGAGCACTCTAAGCGAAGACCAAGGATCACAGTTATGGGAGTTCCCACATCCTTATCAGAAATCGAGGTATTCAAATGCATATACGAGCAAAATCTAGCCGAAAAAATGCCCTCCCTACTACGGGAATCCTTTTTGACCTCAATTAAGCTAAGCCACAAATCTGGCAAAAAGAATATTGACTCCTGCAATTACATCATAGAGGTTCCTGCCGATATCCGCAAAGCCCTTATCACGGAAGACAGAATATTCATCAACTGGTCGTCATGCCCTGTGAGAGACTTTACTCTAGTAACAAGATGTTACAGTTGTCAGCAATACGGTCACGCTGCCAAGACCTGCAAAGAACAGAAACCAACGTGCGGCCACTGTGGCGAACTAGGTCATCAGATCGCCGACTGCGCTAAAAGATCGGAGTCGCCAAAATGTGCAACATGCCTGAGATATAAAAAACCTAGTAACCACAAAACAGGTGACATAGATTGTCCGGCCAAAAAAATTGCTGAGTTCAGATACATTAACTCTATCGATTATGAAGGCGCCTAAGACTTTCTTTTTTACATTAATTTTTATTTTATTTTTAGTTTAATTTACTTTTGTTATTATGATTATGTATGACATTATGAAAATTTATTTTTGATATTAAAATAAAATACAACACGCACAACATACTGTTACGGCCGCTGTCAAACGTCAAACGTAAAGAAGGCATTCGAAAATTCGGCCGGCTCATTAACAATCGCCGTGGCCCTACGGTCTAAGGTTCCGCCTCCCATGCTGGGGGGTGACGGTTCGAATCCGATCCGCGCCAAAAATATTTCTAGATTTTTGTGTTTTTAGAAATGTTCTAGAAGGAAGAGAGAGAAGGAATATTTAAAAAGGGACAAAAGGTGAACGTGTCTAGGAACTTCGAGAAAGGAGGCGAAATTACGAATATTTGAAAAGAACCAGAAAAGTGGGCGTGTCTTCGATCGGTTTCGAAAAAGGAACGCGGGGTTAGAACTATCTGGAGGGAAACAATCGAGTAAAGAAAAGAAGATCGAAAAAGGGTATTCCGGAATGTTCTGCGGGATATAAAAAGGCGGCGAATTTCGACTGGCGGCAGTATTTGATTTAACAGTGAACAGTGCGAAACAAAAGGAAGAAAAGTAAAAGTGGAAAAGTACTAGTGGAGAGAAAAGTGCTAAGAGTGGAACAGTGAGTAGACTAGTGTCAGTGCAGTGCGTGACGTCATAGTGTCGGTGTAGTACGTGACGTCATAGTGTCAGTGTAGTGCGTGACGTCATAGTGTTGTACGTCGTGACGTCATAGCCGTGACGCGTGTCGTGTCGTCACATTGGTGACGTAGTGGACTGTGAACAGTGACAGTAAGTGGTGCACGGGGAATCCCTGCGAGGAGGACCCGGTGAAGTGAACCGTGTAGGGGAACCCCCACGAGGTGGACCGTTTGTAAGTGTATCCCAAATAAACTCTGTAAAGTTGGACTTAGCGTTTCACTCCAATCCCGGAACCCGTAGCTCGTAACATTTGGTGTCAGAAGTGGGATTGGAGTAAGATGCCGCTGGTGCCAAAAGAGTTAAAGGGTGTCACCACCCGGGCCATGTCGGAAGCACGGCAAGAAGGTGCAGCCCCTGTAACTGAGGTGCAGCGAACCCCAGAGAGAAGACCTGAGGAAGGTGAAGTACAGCGCACTCCGGAGCAGAACCCAGGAAACTTCCTCTATCAAATCCAGCGCATGATGGAGGACCAGGCTCGCCGGCAGGAGGAACAAATGCGCACGATGCAGGAGGCGCAGGCTCGCCGGCAGGAGGAACAGGTTCACGAACTGCGCGCACTGAAAGAAGATCAAGCTCGCCGCCAGGAGGAACAGGCTCGCCGGCAGGAGGAACAGGCGCGCCGGCAGGAAGACCAAATGCGCACAATGCAGGAGGCGCTTCATAAAGATATCACGAAAGGCTTGCAACAGGCGGTAGAGAGAGTCGAAGCCGTAGAAGGGAGGTTGGATCGTGTGAAGGGAGAGCTCGAAGGGAGGTTAGATCATGTAAAGGGTGAGTTCGGAGGGAGGCTGGATCGTGTAGAGGGTGAGTTCGCCAAGATCCGGCGAGAGGTTGAGCAGAGCAGATCTCATAGTCGTGTCGCTGCTGTTTTTGACTCACCCATTCAACCGAAAGGTGTCAAGACTCCGGTTTACGATGGACTGACGTCATGGCCCGCCTTCAAGCTACAATTTGAGACGGCGATGAAAGTTAATGGCTGGGGCAAGGAGGAGGCGGAGCCTGCGTTGATATTAGCACTCCAGGGACAGGCTCTCACAGTACTAGAAGCCGTGGGTGCTGGAGGAAACCTGTCGTTCGACAATCTTTTTGGAGCTCTGGAGGCTAGATTCGGCGATGGACATATGGAACACGTGTATCGGGCGCGGTTGAAGGAACGTAACCAACATGCTAACGAGAGTCTGCAACAGTGGTCCGTGGAAGTGGAGAAGCTCGTACGGAGGGCTTTTCAGTCGTCACCGGCAGTCATCGATAACATGCTCCTGCAGACCTTTACGGATGGGATACGGGACCCGGAGGTGCGAGCTGCAGTGCGACTTGGGCACCATGTTACACTCAGGGACGCTGTTGCTCATGCATTGGAAGTGGAAGCTGTACGTCAGGATCCTCGTTCCGGTCGACGCAGGGAGATTGTGGTGACTGGAGCGTCAGCGCCGAGAAATCGGAGTGACAATTATTTATGCTACAAGTGTGGTGAACAAGGGCATATTCGTAGCTCCTGTCCGAACCGATCAGGCCGCCGTTATGTGTGCTACAAGTGTGGTGAACGATGGCATATTCGCAGCTCCTGCCCGGGGCGCACAGGCCGTCGTTATGTGTGCTACGAGTGTGGTGAACGGGGGCATATTCGCAGTTCCTGCCCGAAGCGTACAGGTCGTCGGGACATAGGGGTCTCGACTAATGAGCAGCAGGAGAACTGGAGGACGTTGGCCGGCTATGTTGCAAACCCAATCATTAGAGTCAGGCAAATATCGGACGGAGATAGTCTGCTAGTTGAAGGAGAGGTCAATGGTAGAATCTGTCAACTAGCTGTGGATACCGGAGCTTCGAGGACGGTGGTCAATGCTCGATTGATAAGCGAAATGGAAAGTTATCAGGAGAAACGACTTCTGCAGCGAACCAAACTACAGTTAACGACTGCGACCGGCCAGCGCATACCAGTTAAGGGGGAGTTGGGAGTTTCAATTACGATCGGTGGGACTCTTTTCAAACATGAGGTGATCGTAGCTGAGATAGTGGACGATTGCATCATTGGTTTGGATTTCTTACAAAATCACCAGTGCAACATAGACATGAAGAATGGAGTGCTACGATGTAATACAGAGGAGGTTCCGTTGAAAGGTGGATCATCGGAAAAGGTCTACCATGTGAGAAGAATGGTTCTCGAGCCTGGATCACAGAACTTGGTACCTGTTGTTTTGCCCAAGAGTAAAGATGGGAGCTGTGCTGTGATGGAAAAGGTTGAAGCTGGTACTTGTTGGATTCCGGTGAGAAAAGTTGTTGGACCAGTTTCTTCTGCTCCGATCCTGATACCTAACGTTGGAGATATGGACCTGACGATTGGGAAGGGGGAGGTTGTTGATCACTGTGGAGATAATCCTCCTAGGAAGCAGAAGACTGAGGGGGATGTCGTATCGAAAGTTGTAGAATACTCCAGCAAGGACCTGGCAAAGCCACAGGCTGTGATAGCGAAGAACTCGCTCTCTAAGAACGGCGCACATATTGGTAAGATAGACCTGGTGAAGCATGCGAACAATACAGGAGACGTGGCGCCAGTCAATCAGCAGCTTAGGCGCATTCCGTTTGCTCGTAAGAAGGAGAAGCGTCCGAAGTTACAATCAAGTTGGAAAAGGCCATATGAGGTAGTGACCAGGATGAACGTCGGCCAACACCGATTCCGGCGTCCGCCAGGGAGCCCGTTGAAGTTAGTGCACGTTGACCGGTTGGCTCGATACTTCAGCAGTAATGATGCTCGGGACGAGCAGGACTAAGGGAGGGGCAGTGTTACGGCCGCTGTCAAACGTCAAACGTAAAGAAGGCATTCGAAAATTCGGCCGGCTCATTAACAATCGCCGTGGCCCTACGGTCTAAGGTTCCGCCTCCCATGCTGGGGGGTGACGGTTCGAATCCGATCCGCGCCAAAAATATTTCTAGATTTTTGTGTTTTTAGAAATGTTCTAGAAGGAAGAGAGAGAAGGAATATTTAAAAAGGGACAAAAGGTGAACGTGTCTAGGAACTTCGAGAAAGGAGGCGAAATTACGAATATTTGAAAAGAACCAGAAAAGTGGGCGTGTCTTCGATCGGTTTCGAAAAAGGAACGCGGGGTTAGAACTATCTGGAGGGAAACAATCGAGTAAAGAAAAGAAGATCGAAAAAGGGTATTCCGGAATGTTCTGCGGGATATAAAAAGGCGGCGAATTTCGACTGGCGGCAGTATTTGATTTAACAGTGAACAGTGCGAAACAAAAGGAAGAAAAGTAAAAGTGGAAAAGTACTAGTGGAGAGAAAAGTGCTAAGAGTGGAACAGTGAGTAGACTAGTGTCAGTGCAGTGCGTGACGTCATAGTGTCGGTGTAGTACGTGACGTCATAGTGTCAGTGTAGTGCGTGACGTCATAGTGTTGTACGTCGTGACGTCATAGCCGTGACGCGTGTCGTGTCGTCACAGTGGTGACGTAGTGGACTGTGAACAGTGACAGTAAGTGGTGCACGGGGAATCCCTGCGAGGAGGACCCGGTGAAGTGAACCGTGTAGGGGAACCCCCACGAGGTGGACCGTTTGTAAGTGTATCCCAAATAAACTCTGTAAAGTTGGACTTAGCGTTTCACTCCAATCCCGGAACCCGTAGCTCGTAACAATACCTAATATCTATGGAAATGTACACTTACTCCATGAATAAATTGTAATATAATTAAGTATGAATAAATTAGCACTTTTAGTATGTAAACATTGTAAACGACCGATGGCCACTTACACAAGCGTCTTTGTATTTGTATACTTAGATAGCTTAGCTTGGTCACCGGTACGCTTAGCCTTAGGATAGATTACACCTAAGTAGCATAAATCTATAAATAATAAGTTCACAAACTGTATTTTATTGTGTTTTAAGTTTTTAATATGAATAAAAGATTTTATTATTATTATATGTCTTACGTTCCGTAATCACGGGCAATTAAGTCCCGGACCTTTGGAAGGCGTGCATGGGGCCGAAGCCAACATGTAGAGGCCCGTTCAAAAGACAAGTTAATCTAAATGTAAGGGATACACAAATGGCGGATACCATCTCCGAGCGTACAACATGATACCCACGGGGATGGTCCCCGCCATTTGTGTAAAGACTATTGGAGTACGGCGCTATGGCCGCGATGGAAAAATAAGGTCTTGGGCTATGGAGGTGAAAGTTGGATGGATGGATACTGGGCTATGGGAGGAGACTAACGGACGCCTGCCATGACAACTAGTCTCAAAATTGTAAATAAGGCAGGCGGTGACTCGCCGACTCGTCGAGTGGGCCCCATAAAACGGCCGCACGCACAAAGTGCGACAATGGGGCAACATCTCATTGAGGCGGCTGAAGGTTGTCGAGAGGTGCGGCTCCGGTTTCACCATCGCGGGGTTTACCCCCGTGAGCGGGTTTCCCCGTTATTACGCCATTACGTGCAATACACTTCCAACCTGGAGCATAGGTTCTGCTCTTGCGATTCCACTCTGGGCGGCCAATTAAGGCAAGCCAGAGGTAGGGGGGTGTGTTACTGTGTGTGTGGGTGTGGGGGTGTGTGTGTGGATGTGTGTGTGTGTGAGCGCATGTCTGTATGGTCCCCCTGGATAGGGGTCCGCGGTGTCGCCACTCACCGTCAGCTCGCCACAAGCTGCCCCCGCGGGGTATTATTATTATTATTATTCGCACTCACTCAGCATCGCACTTGCTTACCTGTACCCGTTTGCTTGAAGTGTCCAGGGTGTGACGGAACACTAAAAATACGATAGTAGCTGTAGGAAGTAATTATTTGTTTGAATAAGGTATAATTTCGCTTACCAAATTCAACGTTCAACTCCGCGACAGCAGCCTCCCCCATCTTCCTCCACATTTCAGGTTCATCGACGGCGTCACAAAACAGCCACGCCTCGCTGAATCGTCTCAATAGTAGTAATTTTTCAATATGGCGTCGTTGGTTCACTAATCGCTTCTCCGTATCGGCGTCGGCTAGGCCACTTGTGTTGTGCGATTCTAAGGATATTTTTATTACCCTGTAAAGATGCAAATAATTGGATAAGTAGGTATGTTGTTTGATTTTGATATTAATATGTTTATAACATAATTTATCAAATATGCATAGCATAGCACACGACCATAGAGGAAAGAAGTATAGAGTGAACATCGCGCTTCATGACGTTGTCCCATTCAACTGCGGCGATATAGTACTCTGGCATTTAGTCGCTCTCTCACTGCGGTCACGTGTAGCAGTTACGTTGAAAAAAATTTAATCTGCATAAAAAATGCCGTGGTGTGTACTGAGATACAGCACAAACAATTCAAGAAACGTAAGCAAATGTAAAGGAAAAACTTTTCGGTAAGCAAGATGAATAAATAATTTTTAATAATATTTAAAACAATATTATTTTCCCGCCTTCGAAAACATATTAAGCAAATGCAAATAAGGACAAACCTATACGCGAAAAAGAGAAGACAATAGATATTGCCAGTCATGTAAATGATAGTGAAGGACAAACCTATAGGCGAAAAAGAGAAGACAAAAGTATTCACGAAGCTATGTATATTAGTGTATTTCTTCGTGCACACGCCCCCCCCCCCCCCCCCCATAGCGAATTGCGCATGAATTTTGTTTGTCGCACTATCTCTATACTTCCTTCCTCTATGCGCACGACTATATTCTCCGAGGGAGTAGTCAGAGATATTCTGAAAACTCTGAAAATCCACGTTCACTTGTAGTACCAAATCTCAGATCAGAAGCTACATGTTGCGCGTGATCACGCCTTTTATCTCGTTCGTTCGCGTGCAAATAGAAAAAGCCGTGGCGCGATAGCGCTTTATCACGATGCCATACTACGGCTGTAGTAGTGCTATTTTTTTGAATCGTAAGATTCAAATCGTGTTTGAATGATAATCTCCATAACAATGTTGACATATTCTATTGCTGATTTCAACATCTGACTTTCAAAAATCGCACTCCAGTGTGACGGCACACCTTGGACACTTAGCTGTCATTTCATACAAATGGGAAAAATAATCATGTGCGATCCTGAGTGAGAGCTTGCGAGACCAATACGCCATTGCCTACATTTTATGCCAAGCGTCCTACCAAGCGAGGGTGAGATTAAAGTTTGGTGAGGGGCAGGAAGTGTCCGTACTGTATTTAGTACTAGATACTCTTTCTTATGCTGTGGTGACGGGGAATGAGCCCGCCGCCACTTATAATGGACAATGGGTACGAAACATATACTTATACAGGGTGAAATTGATATCATTAGCATCCTTTTAAACTAAGAGTCTACCCATCAAACTGAACAACTTTTACTATGGCAGCAAACCGATCGGAGCAAAACAAAAATCAGCTGTTGCATACATTTGAGTCGCGAACTCGCGTGTCGACATTGCAGTTTAGTATGGAACGGCTGATTTTTTTATTTGCTCCGATCGGTTTGCTCCCATAGTAAAAGTTGTTCAGTTTGATGGGTAGACTCTTCGTTTAAAAGGATGCTAATGATATCAATTTCACCCTGTATACTTTATTCTCTCCACAAGTAGTTTTAACAAATCTTAACAATAAATTATACATAAGACATATTAGTTCAACGTATGTGGAGACTGGTGCTCACACTACGGTACAGGGATGGGTATCTCTGCACCTACATGCCTCGAAACTGAAGCATGCAGGTTTCCTCACGATGTTTTCCATATAACAAACGTATTCAACAACATCCTTGAAATACTCACGTGCCACCACTAGCGTAGCAATAAACGTCGCCGGAGAACAGAATCAGCGGTATCTGAGTGGACATTATACTGGTGCTGGCCACGAAGTCCACGTGCGACCCGTTGATCGAGTTGGCCGCGTAGTAGTACGTCTCTATGGACTCGTCCGTGTACATTATGAACACGTTGCGGTCTGACAGGCATATGTCCCAGATTACACCCCTGCAACGAAAATAGGTTTTTTATTTTTTATTTTATTGAATAAAGAAATTTACATAACACAACAAGGACAAAAACCCGTCCCACGAAAACCTGTATGGGTTTATCTGGAGAAGGGGCGTTCACATTCGCGGACCAAATAGGTATTTATAAAGGTACCAAACAGGTAGCAACTGTATTCAGCACAATATTCACTCAGGATGATTCAAGTAATAAAAACAAATTGAGGTTGGGTTTAGTATGCTGCGGGACGAATTCAGAGGGTTGGAGGTTCCAATTGGGGAGGTAAAGAAAAAACAACATTTAAAATGATTGCGGTTATAAGTGGTATTTAGTATCCTACGACTCAAGGGCGAGAGGGGAAAGGGCACATCCCCCGCCTCCACCTTAGACCTCTGTATAAAATATGACTGCATCTTTGTCAGCCGTATGCGTTACCTTCTACACCTACATTAACATCCTTACTGTATACTAGCTGTTGCCCGCGACTTCGTCTGCGTTACCCGGATAAAAATTACCCTATGTGTTAATCCAGGCCATGGTCTACCTGTATGCCAAAAGACAACGCGGGATTTTGTATGGATGGTGGTGCCTTATTTTTCGCCAAGTTTTTTGGCGCGGCCAGCAACCAAACTTAAATATTATAGTAGAATAAAGTAACAAACAATACTGGTTATGACAAGTATATCACTAAACTCAGTCCGAATAGAGATATAAAAGCTTGAAGTTGAACATTTCTACATTAAGTTTACTTCAAGCCTTTATATCTCCGTTCGGACTGAGTTTCAAGATATACTTGTCGCAACAAGACTTTTTGATACTTTATTCTGAACTAAAATATTTAAGTTTCGTTGATGGCTGCGCCAAAAAAAGGGGCGAAAAAACAAAAGGCGCCATTTTTAGGCATTAGCTTTTCATCAAAATCCGTTCAGCAGTTTTTGTGTGAAAGCGGAACAAACATCCATCAATACTTACAAACTTTCGCATTTATAATATTAGTAGGAAGTAGGAAGGATTTTCATGAGCGATGTATCCGGTGGACAACAATATGTCCGCATTTACCCCATGGTGTTCAATTTCATGGTCTGATCGTCCTCTTAAAAAGCCGTTGGCATATTAAGTCGGACCCTGTATGGTGGTGTGTGGCGCAGTAGCAGTACCTGACGGGGGCGGGCGAGGCCCTCGGCACGGCGCACAGCTCGTCGGCGGCGGGCGCGTAGACGTGCGCGCGCAGGCGCGAGTCCAGCACGCACGCGCGCGCGCCGCCGATGTCGCAGTACACGCCCGTCACCGCGCACGCGTGCTTGTACCGCGCCGCCGTGCGCCACTCCGACACACCGAAGTATTCTATGTGACCTTGCTGCGAGAGATATCCATCAATCTAATCAACGTTTTTTTAATCAAAATAATATCACATAGATAGCTTTTTGACGTCATTTTTTGACTCTACCACCGCGTCGGAAGGTGTTCCGTTGAGAGAAGATTTTATTTTATGTTATTGTATTCATTTTAGGAAAACTTACGGACTAATTACAGGATAGAAGGGTATCAAAATTTTTATAAAACAACATTGCCAACTAAAAGTTTAAGATGCGGCCAGAAAAACAAGATGTACAAATATACAGGGTGAAATTGATATCATTGGCATCCTTTTAAACTAAGAGTGTACCCGTCAAACTGAACAACTTTTACCATGGGAGCAAACCGATCGGAACATCAAAAAAATCAGCTGTTGCATACATTTGAGTCGAGTAGGCATTGCAGTTTAGTATGGGACAGCTGATTTTTTAGTTGCTCCGATCGGTTTGCTCCCATTGTAAAAGTTGTTCAGTTTGATGGGTAGACTCTTAGTTTAAAAGAATGCTAATGATATCAATTTCACCCTGTATATTGTATAGATACATAGAATACACGGAGAATTCACGAAGCATATGACGAAAAAGGAAGGAAATGTGAACATTGGTGGGAAGAAGGGAGTGCCGTTCTCCAACATTTTAGGGTTCCGTACCTCAAAAGTTAAAAACGGAGCCCTATATTATCCGTCTGTGAAGACACTTTTTCTTATAGGAACACGAAGTTGAAATTAATATCAAATACTAAGTTTACAGATCCTTGCTTCTAAGTCAAGGTCTCACAGCAAATTACACAAAAAATTCTCTCTACACAAAAGATTTTACGCAAACTAGTCTAATATCCCGGTTCGGTCATGGATGTTACATATTTGTGCTGTTTTTGTATGGTTCCCATAACAAAAAGCCTATGGCTTACATGGGATCATTACAATGTATGTGCCTGTGAGCGTTATTTATTTATTTATTTAATATTTAATAAAAAAATATGAAATCAAAATAGTACGAAAATATTTTATGCTACTTGCAATAGGCATGATTAGATTTTCACATTAATATGATATGAACTTGAAGGCCTTTCAAGTACCTACACAGGGTCCTTCTTAATATGCTGACACTTTTTTAAGGGGATCAGCTGTCACATTTGGCTCAAGTAGGTTTGCAGTATTGTATGGACGAGCAGATTTTTTTTTCGCGATTTTGATTTTGGTCTCATGGAGAAAGTTGTTTAATTTAATGGTCTGATCATCCCCTTAAAAAAGTATCAGCATATTAAAAAGGACCCTGTATATTGTACTTACGTCAGTAACAAATATGAAGAAGTCGCTTGTAAGGTAGATGTCCAATATCTTGGCGCCTTGCATGTGTGGCTCCGGGAAATACATGGCGTCCTTCTCGGGAGACGAGGGGTCGGGCTCGTCGATCTGAAAGGTTATCATCATCATCATGGACTGGTCATAGACCTCCCAAGGATCGCCACAAGGTCCGGTCCTGCGCTACCCTCATCTAACGGGTTCCAGACGGCTTCAATACGCCTACCCACGCTGTGCTTCGGTACGCGGACGCCACTTGAGAATTTTTCAGCCCCATCGGGCATCGGTTTGTTCGTTTTTGCCGGCCCATTGCCACTTCAGTTTAGCAATTCTTTGGGCTACGTCAGCTACTCTAGTTCTTCAGCGGACTTCTTCATTTCTGATTAGATCTCGCAGGGAAACTCCGAGCATAGCCCTCTCCATTGCCCTTTGGGTGACTTTCAGCCTTTGGTGGATGATGGTCTGAACCACTCCCTGTTATAGTAGGCATGTTTATGATACGCATTTAGGGCGCCGCCACGCGGGTGTTACCAGCTCGCGCGCCGCTAGACACTAGATACTAGACAGTATAGTATAGTATAGTGTAGTGTAGACACGCACTGCACGGGCGCGGCGTACTGGCGCCGGCGGGCCGCGCCGCCGCCGCACGGGTAGAACCAGCCCGCGCGCCGCTAGACACTAGACACTAGACAGTATAGTATAGTGTAGTATAGTATAGACACGCACGCAGTGCAGCGCGGCGCGGCCCTGGAACAGCGCGGCGGCGAGGCGGTGCGCGACGCGCAGGCGCTGCACGGGCGCGGCGTACTGGCGCCGGCGGGCCGCGCCGCCGCCGCACGGGTAGAACCAGCCCGCGCGCCGCTAGACACTAGACACTAGACAGTATAGTATAGTGTAGTATAGTATAGACACGCACGCAGTGCAGCGCGGCGCGGCCCTGGAACAGCGCGGCGGCGAGGCGGTGCGCGACGCGCAGGCGCTGCACGGGCGCGGCGTACTGGCGCCGGCGGGCCGCGCCGCCGCCGCACGGGTAGAACCAGCCCGCGCGCCGCTAGACACTAGACACTAGACAGTATAGTATAGTGTAGTATAGTATAGACACGCACGCAGTGCAGCGCGGCGCGGCCCTGGAACAGCGCGGCGGCGAGGCGGTGCGCGACGCGCAGGCGCTGCACGGGCGCGGCGTACTGGCGCCGGCGGGCCGCGCCGCCGCCGCACGGGTAGAACCAGCCCGCGCGCCGCTAGACACTAGACACTAGACAGTATAGTATAGTGTAGTATAGTATAGACACGCACGCAGTGCAGCGCGGCGCGGCCCTGGAACAGCGCGGCGGCGAGGCGGTGCGCGACGCGCAGGCGCTGCACGGGCGCGGCGTACTGGCGCCGGCGGGCCGCGCCGCCGCCGCACGGGTAGAACCAGCCCGCGCGCCGCTAGACACTAGACACTAGACAGTATAGTATAGTGTAGTATAGTATAGACACGCACGCAGTGCAGCGCGGCGCGGCCCTGGAACAGCGCGGCGGCGAGGCGGTGCGCGACGCGCAGGCGCTGCACGGGCGCGGCGTACTGGCGCCGGCGGGCCGCGCCGCCGCCGCACGGGTAGAACCAGCCCGCGCGCCGCTAGACACTAGACACTAGACAGTATAGTATAGTGTAGTATAGTATAGACACGCACGCAGTGCAGCGCGGCGCGGCCCTGGAACAGCGCGGCGGCGAGGCGGTGCGCGACGCGCAGGCGCTGCACGGGCGCGGCGTACTGGCGCCGGCGGGCCGCGCCGCCGCCGCACGGGTAGAACCAGCCCGCGCGCCGCTAGACACTAGACACTAGACAGTATAGTATAGTGTAGTATAGTATAGACACGCACGCAGTGCAGCGCGGCGCGGCCCTGGAACAGCGCGGCGGCGAGGCGGTGCGCGACGCGCAGGCGCTGCACGGGCGCGGCGTACTGGCGCCGGCGGGCCGCGCCGCCGCCGCACGGGTAGAACCAGCCCGCGCGCCGCTAGACACTAGACACTAGACAGTATAGTATAGTGTAGTATAGTATAGACACGCACGCAGTGCAGCGCGGCGCGGCCCTGGAACAGCGCGGCGGCGAGGCGGTGCGCGACGCGCAGGCGCTGCACGGGCGCGGCGTACTGGCGCCGGCGGGCCGCGCCGCCGCCGCACGGGTAGAACCAGCCCGCGCGCCGCTAGACACTAGACACTAGACAGTATAGTATAGTGTAGTATAGTATAGACACGCACGCAGTGCAGCGCGGCGCGGCCCTGGAACAGCGCGGCGGCGAGGCGGTGCGCGACGCGCAGGCGCTGCACGGGCGCGGCGTACTGGCGCCGGCGGGCCGCGCCGCCGCCGCACGGGTAGAACCAGCCCGCGCGCCGCTAGACACTAGACACTAGACAGTATAGTATAGTGTAGTATAGTATAGACACGCACGCAGTGCAGCGCGGCGCGGCCCTGGAACAGCGCGGCGGCGAGGCGGTGCGCGACGCGCAGGCGCTGCACGGGCGCGGCGTACTGGCGCCGGCGGGCCGCGCCGCCGCCGCACGGGTAGAACCAGCCCGCGCGCCGCTAGACACTAGACACTAGACAGTATAGTATAGTGTAGTATAGTATAGACACGCACGCAGTGCAGCGCGGCGCGGCCCTGGAACAGCGCGGCGGCGAGGCGGTGCGCGACGCGCAGGCGCTGCACGGGCGCGGCGTACTGGCGCCGGCGGGCCGCGCCGCCGCCGCACGGGTAGAACCAGCCCGCGCGCCGCTAGACACTAGACACTAGACAGTATAGTATAGTGTAGTATAGTATAGACACGCACGCAGTGCAGCGCGGCGCGGCCCTGGAACAGCGCGGCGGCGAGGCGGTGCGCGACGCGCAGGCGCTGCACGGGCGCGGCGTACTGGCGCCGGCGGGCCGCGCCGCCGCCGCACGGGTAGAACCAGCCCGCGCGCCGCTAGACACTAGACACTAGACAGTATAGTATAGTGTAGTATAGTATAGACACGCACGCAGTGCAGCGCGGCGCGGCCCTGGAACAGCGCGGCGGCGAGGCGGTGCGCGACGCGCAGGCGCTGCACGGGCGCGGCGTACTGGCGCCGGCGGGCCGCGCCGCCGCCGCACGGGTAGAACCAGCCCGCGCGCCGCTAGACACTAGACACTAGACAGTATAGTATAGTGTAGTATAGTATAGACACGCACGCAGTGCAGCGCGGCGCGGCCCTGGAACAGCGCGGCGGCGAGGCGGTGCGCGACGCGCAGGCGCTGCACGGGCGCGGCGTACTGGCGCCGGCGGGCCGCGCCGCCGCCGCACGGGTAGAACCAGGCCTGCGCGCCGCTCGCGCAGCACACGTGCGTGCCGCCGAGCGCCACGTGCGCCGGCTCCAGCGGCAGCGCGTACGAAGCCAGCACCACCGGCTCCGCTGCAATACAATACGATCATCGTCTCATCGTCTATAGGCTATCAAGTTCGTGCGCGGCACTCCCATGGTCTGCGGGACGCGGGGGAGGGGTGTGTACAAGGTGACAGAGGGGAGCGGGCGGCCAGGCGGGGAGGGGACTTGCACGCGTTGCGTACTGCGCTGCCACCAAGCGCAGCGCGCGCAGCGCGCGTGCTGTGCTATAAGCGCTAGATTTAGCGCTTTTTTGTTATGCTTAGCGCCGTCTCTGAGAATTTAGTGCCTAGTGGAAAATGTTGCGCTTTCTTAACTTTTAATGTGGCAGCAGTATTTGTGTTTCAATATCCTGTTATTTGTATTTTTTTAATTACTATATTTTTTAACACGCTTTGCTGCGCAAACACTGCTTAAACCATCTGCAACAGATGTAAAGGCCCATGATGATGATGATGATGATGATGATGATGATGATATTTTTTAATATATAGTATCTCTGTATAATGAAGTGTTCACACACGATAATACACCACATCCATTTTTTTCTTCTGAGTCGTCATTTGCACAGAATACCTAATCCACACGGAAGTACCTAATTAAAATATTAATCTTATCCAAAAGCCTTTCCTACTCCTACCACTTTATGAAAACTTACGAAATTGGTTGTATAAAAAAAGTTTTTATGTACTTTGTTCGGAAGTCGGCTGGATAAAATCGGAAGGGTATCGAGTGTGAAGGTACCATAACGCGCATGCGCGGCACTAACGCGCGTCGCGTGCTACCCCTCCCCCACCTACGTCTGTACCCCTAGGGCGCGCCGCGCACAAAGTTGACGGCCTATAGTAGTGCTCGCAAGTGTTACCAAATCCTCCGGGAACCGTATCATCATCATCACCACATATTAGCCACCGAAAGCTGATACCATATTTTAATTTTTTTATAACTTTACGCCTCTTCCCCTGTAAAATAGGCAAAGAATGATCTCAGATTCATAATTTAGTGACCAATTTTGACGTTAGTATCTTATGACTGAGTGTCGTAATTATGAATGGATTCATTTAAAATGTTACGTCAAAATTGATAGCCGTATGGAGGACTACTTGGGAATGTTCCTCCATTGAAAAGGGAAGTACTTTTTTTTTTTTTTTTTTTTTATGTGTGATAGGTAAGCATTTGACCCCAATCTCACCTGATGTTGAGTGATGATGAGGCCGAAGATGTAGCATGCTTACCTAGAAAGATGCCTATTCACTCTCGCCTTGAAGAGGCCCAGGTTGTATTGCTCAGGGAACAGGTCCGCAGGCAGGGTATTCCACTCCTTAGCCGTGCGCATTATAAAAGAAGAAGCAAACTTCTTCGTGCGAATTGCTGGTAGGTCAACGACATAGGGGTGGAAACCCAGTCTGCGTCTCGTCCCCCGCAGATGAAAGGGAGACGGTGGTATCAGATCGTGTACTTCCGCCAGACTAGGTGTGATGCCTGGGGACCGGCCGTGGTCAAAAAGTTCTTGGTTGGACCTTCTTTATATATCGAATCTCTGTGATTATTTCTCTTGCGCGATTTATGTCTCGCATTCGATTATGAACCTTATGTCACAGGTCCGGCACTTCAAACAACGTTTTAGATTTGACATGATGACGTTCGCACATGCGCGCTTTGCAAAAATTGTGCATGACATATGTGTAGGGTTGACTTAACACGCATCTTATGAACTACATTATACATTTCGTTACTTTTATAGTTCATTCTGTTATTAAAATAGTTTTTAAGCTAAGGAATCGCAGAAAATGTGAATTTAGCGTTATTTTCCAACGTTTATTTTTACTGTGAGGAGAAAAATAAAATATATTTTATGTAGTCAAATCCAACGGGTGCGCGGCTGCGCGCGCCTGACTGCCTTCCTTTGCTCGGCTTCCCTCAAGTTACCACAGATAGTGTGAGGGGAGGTGAGGTATCTGAAGTCAGAGGGGGGCGGGGAGTGGCCGTTCTGTATGTAGAACTATATACTATTACCTATTATGTGCTTATGTGTAGTAGGTTACGAGTTACGTATTTATAGTATGAGAGATAAGTGTACTTTTTTCAACCATCGGCAGCAAAGCTGATTCAATGTTTATGGGGCGTTGAGCTTCTCTGTGATGGGGATGGACCAGGTCTGCCTGCATAACTCCAGTCTGTTTAGGAGTTACTGATGATTAAAGGTCTGTAAAAAATTAACGATCAGCTTCAAAACTGATCGTATGTTATTGTTGTAGTATGCACTGTAGCTATGTGAATCGTACAAAAACTGACATGGTTCATCAGCCAGTTTAGGAGATTCAGCCGTTCAAAGGTCGGAACTTTGACTGGCTGTATCTCCTAAATCGACTGACAGAACTTGACAGTTTTTGTACTGTTCACATAGCTACAGTGCATACTACAACTATAACATACGATCAGTCTTGCAGCTGATCGTTAATTTTTTACAGACCTTTAATCATCAGTAACTCCTAAACCGACTGGAGTTATGCAGGCAGACCTGGTCCATCCCCATCACAGAGAAGCTCAACGCCCCATAAACACTGAATCAGCCTTGAATGAATGAATGAATGAATGAAATATACTTGCCTTGCTGCTGATGGTTGCAAAAAGTACACTTATCTCTCGGAATATTACGATGAACGTTGTCTTTTGTATGGAGCATATTTCCGAGAGCGACGGTATCGCCATCTGTTGGCATCTTTGCTATAACTTGTGGGTGTTGACATCTGTGACAAGTCCCCACAGGACTCCCCCCTCAGAATGGAGGTCGTTGAGTTGTTCGAAGTGTGCAGTCTGTATCCATGTAGGTGCAGGGCTCCAGTCAAGTGAGACTGACGAGCGATGTGCTGCGGTATGTGCATCTGTCAGGGAGACCAGTCCTGATGTGATGCGGGCGAGTGACAGGCGTGGAGAAGGCGAGCAGAACTGCCACGTGGAGGTGACCTCAGACACGTGGGCTGCGGGAGATCCTTTTATGCAGACGCTGACTGTCGTTGAGGAAGCTGCAGGCCCAGGAAGCGGTGTGAAGACAGCTGCGATGGACCTGGTGCGGCTTCGGGTTGATGGCGTGACTGCTGCTTGTTTGACCTGTTCGAGGGGGTGACGGGTTGGTTGAAGCTGGTTGCTGCTCTGTGTTGGTGCTGCTCTGCGGTGTTCAGGTTGCGATGTTCTTTGTCGAGGGTCACCAATATGGAGGTGCTACTTGGGAATGTTCCTCCATTGAAAAGGGAAGTACTTCCGCCAGGCTAGGTGTGATGCCTGGGGACCGGCCGTGGTCCAACAGTTCTTGGTTGGACCTTCTATATATATCGAATCTCTGTGATTATTTCTCTTGCGCGATTTATGTCTCGCATTCGATTGTGAACCTTATGTGTAGTAGGTTATGAGTTACGTATTTACGATTAACGTTGTCTTTTGTATGGAGCATATTTCCGAGAGCGACGGTATCGCCATCTGTTGGCATCTTTGCTATAACTTGTGGGTGTTAACATCTGTGACAAGTCCCCACAGCCGTATTATGAATCAGAATTAAGGTTATATTTTTATTTAATCAAACAAAAATCCTCATCCTATCTATAGCTGGTTTCCTTACTCTCATAAGTCTCCAAGGTAAAAAAAAATACTAAAACGTCTGGTATCACTTTCTTTCTTTCTGTATACTCACATTTATTGACGGGCTCCGGCTCGTCGCCGACAGCGATGCACTGGTAGACAGTAGCCTCAGTCAGACTGGTCAGGGTTATCACCCGTGTGCCGTACGCGGCGTACAGCACGGGCAGGGTTGTCACGTACACGTTCAGGTAGGCCCGGCCCGCGGTCGCGAGGAGCCGACCGTCTGAGCTCCACGCACAACGTTCCGCACCGCCAGAGGGCGTCGCTGAGCCAGCTACTTCCCCATTGTTCCATAGCGATATTAGCTTCAGTCTGAAAAGGCGAAAAATTATGTTTAAAAACATTGCTAAGTACTTATACAAACTACGCCCCACCGAAAACACATAATACGGTCGCCCAAAAACTCAAATTATTAAAGATCTCAAATTAATAAAGAGATAAAATGCTTTTCAAACCCTGCAAAATCATAATTTAGTTATTGTTTGCTACATTCAACCTCACGATCATGTCAAATTGATTAAATAACTAGATTATTAAACTCATTGTTGAAGCAATCTTAATTGCCGTAACGGTTATATTACAATTATTATCATTTATAACACAAGCTCCTTCATTCTCTAGACTTGTCTTCCGACATAGGGTTCTTCCAGAGACTTCTTACCTGTCAGTCCCTCGCATCCACGCTCCTCCTGCTATCCCCCTTAATATCATCATCCTACCTGCAACATGTTCTCCCTTTCTTTGCATTTTATTACAACCTAATCTAATACAAAACTCAAAACACGCAAAAACGCAAATTGCTTTCTAATATCACGGTCTAATATAGTTTTTGACATAAAAATAGTATAGTTTAAATACCTACTTTAGTTTGGGTTTCTGTTCATTTTTACTTGTAGAAACATTGATGGTCCATTTAACATCTTTAGCATCTAGTCTATAAGCAATATCTAGAGCAACATGCATTATCTGTTTACCGAACAAACTCTCTTAAATAATTTACTAGATAGAATATTAACTAATACAATGCTTAAAAGGGCTGCTATTTATGTATCCGGCTCTTAATTTCAAATACTTACAGCCCATCCCCGCAAGAAGCCGCCTGCCCGTTACAAACGGCCACATCAGTCAGATTCTCCTTGTGATTCTTAACTTGGAACAGTTCCTCCCCAACCTCCTTGATATGCGTAGATATAGCTATAACAAAACCGGCGCTGAAGCCTATCAAGATGTATCCATCTCCGTACCATTTGTATGAGGTTATGGAACCATAGCGCTGTTGAAACGCGAGTTCTATCGGATTGTCTGGGTTGAGGAGGTTGTAGAGATATAATGTTCGTTTGCCAACCACTAGGCTTATCTGAAAGAGTTAAAAAATAAAAGTAAACATAATTTCTTTTTCATTTAGCCTGTTCTGTGTCCTTCTGGGCTGCCTTTCCTCTAAGCTATGAAATCTCTGGCCAACCCTCAGGAATATATTCATGTCATCGTTCCATCTTCTCCTGGATCTTTCACGACGTCGCCAACGATCATGTGGGACTCATTCTATAGCCATTTTGGTCCACCTCTCCAGATGCATATGACATACATACATAGTGGTAAAATATAGAATAGATCACCAGATGATTGGACACATGGATGCTACCTGCCCGGACTGCTAAACCAAAAGCCCTTGATTCGGTCCCCAGATTTGATTTCGGATGTTATTTGTCCAGTAATCATTATATAAGTCCGAACTAGGTTCTGGTACTTCAATTAGGACTAGATAATCTGTTTTAATACATCTGAGATATTTAAACATTTTAAAGTGTTAGTCTTACAGTATTTTCACCAGCTGCTCTCTCATCGGTTTTCATTTCAGAGAACTGCAGATCATTTGGTATATCTCTCAGAGATATGATCCTTAAGGTATCGCCGTCAGAGTTGTTAATTGAGAGGCTCTTGTCTTCGGAGGCCAACACCAGAATACTGTCCTTATTCCAGGCTGCGCAAGAGATCTTCTTCGTGTGTTTACCTATTATTGGTATTCTCCTGGAAATTTTATAATACGCTTATAGCGACGGGCTCACTACCTGTCACACTGGACAGCATATGAATATACATACGCAGAGTACTATAAATACATATATCAACTAGAAGGCATCTTAAAGCGCGGCGCGGAACGTCGCTAGACTTGCGTAAAAATCGTAATCCATTGCTATAAGGATCAAAATAGCGAATATACGGGTCTAGCGGCGTGCGGCGGAGCGAGATTTACTCGCCAAGATATCTATTCATGTGCTGGATAGTATGGGCATTGGTGCCATAGAGGAAGTTTTTCAGTTTGATGGTCTAATCATCCCCATAAAATAGTTTTAACCAATTTTGTTAGACCTTATATTCTGTGCTAACAGTCAAGATTCCTAAAAATAAAGTACTTACTTAGAAGTATGATGATTGTACAAAGCAAGATTTCCTTTCTGAGTGCCAATGGCAAGTAGGGGCTCTCCGTAAGCCCAGGCCAGACACGACGGTGGTTCCCTAAGCCCCGTCTCTATGTTCAGCCGTTTGTTAGCGTGGCACTCCCATAATAACACTGTGTTACTGTTTGGACTTATAACTGCTAGGTAGTCACCGTCATTGTCCCATTCCATTCCCGCGCATAAACTGCAAAAGATCAAAAAGTAAGAACCCTTTCGAGGTGGTAAGAATCATAAAAGAATATTCTTTTAGAATATAACGAGCATTTACCCGCGATTTTGTCCGCATAAATTATATGCCAGATTTTAAGTCAGATCATAAGCTATCAAACAAAAAAGTTTCATCAAAATCGGTTCAGTAGTTTTTGCGTGATGCTCGATCAAACAAACAAACACAAAAACAAACAAACAAACAGACAGACAAAAAATCCAAAAATTGGTGATTTGGAATCAGGGACACCTAAAAACCATATCGTAATCTTTTTTTGTAAATATCTTCAATGTACAGACACACTTCTGTTACAGTTTTATAATAGTGTGGGAATGGAACGTAGGGAAGTCTGAGTGTAACGGAATGCAGATAATGTGAGTGAGGGATGACAAATAGGATGCAGTGTTGTGTGATAGGGATACAAGATGTAGGACGAATGCCAGGCCAGGTAAGAGAGATGGGAGACAAGGTGCATATGTGCGAGAGAAATAAAAGAGAGTGTGACGTAGAAGGAAGCTGGGAGGAGGGATGTCTCTTTGGATTGCAAGATGGACGGACGAGGGTCGTTTTTTTGGAAAAGCCTATGTAAAGTTATAATATAAAACGCTGTACTCTTGAAAGATTACTACGTAGTTTATCGAGCCATTCAGTTTGTTTTGCTTGCTTCAATCCCACAATAGTTTAGATATCGAGAGCACAAGCCGCCGACACAGCCGCATGATATAAATTATATACATGGTATAACAAAACATGCTAGTAATATTTAGATTTAGTTTAGATCATCAAATTGAACTGAAAAAAAAATTCTGCTATTTAATACAAAACTGCAGTAAAGGTACTTATTGTGTAACTACCCAATTCAATCAGTATCAAATCAACATGGTGTTTTTTGGCCATTCATAGTGATTCTTCTCCTTAATATTTAGTTAATTAATTTCAGACACTGGAGTCCGATTTTTGAATTTCATTCGGTGAGTTCAGCAGTTGAAAATGTCAAAATTACTGTGGGGATACGCATCTTTCTACTGCTGATTTGACTTTCAAAAATCGCACTCCTGAAGTATGATTTTGAAATCAGCAGTACAAAGATGCATACTCCACAGTAATTTTGACATTTTGAACAGCTGAACTACCGAATGAGATTCAAAAATCGCATTCCTGATAAGATTATTACAGAATAAAATATTACTTCAAAATTGCCTAGTACAGTCATAATATGTTAGACTGATCTTGTGAAAGATATGATCGGAAACTTACACAATAAAATGCTAAAACTTATAACTTAGCAAAGTTTTTAGCCTTTTTGTAACACCTAGATTGTAGATACGGCAATTTCGGCTGGTTCGGTGTGTAGACAGTATTAAGCTCACCCCTGCAATTTCATGCGTTCCATCAACTGTCCGTTACGGTCATGTATAGCCACCGTTGCGTCTGTGCCCGTCGTGGCAAGCAGTGAATGGGATTCCCCTTTCTGCCACACGAAGTACAGCTCGCCCAGGCCATGGGGCTGCTCTATGGTGTACAGTAACTAGAAAGAGGACCAGGATTGTTATTTAATATTGTACGATATTAGCCTGTTGGCAAACCTAGTAAATAAATAAAATAAAGAGAGAAAAGATTTATCAGCTTAAGGGTGCCTGTCCATTGAAGCTGTGCGAGCTGTGTAGCTGTGTTTTTTTAACCAATCAGGAGCTCGGGCGAGATCGGCCGCGCCTCGCCTGAGCTCCTGATTGGTTAAAAAAACACAGCTACACAGCTCGCACAGCTTCAATGAACAGGCAGCCTTAGACAGGTAGAGAAACCTGGAAAGAGAGACAAAAGAATTATAATCCAGGTGTAGAGAAACCTGCCTGCATAACATAACACAGGTGAGAGCGACACAGATCACTTCTAAGCGTCAAATTGGTGGTTATCTCCATAGTATCTCACTCAAATTTGACGTTTAGAAGTGACCTGTGTCGCTCTCACCTCTGTCATGTTATGCAGGCTGGATATCAAGCAAGATATCCAGACCTTTGGTTCATTATCATCATCAGCCTATCATCGTCCACTGCTGAACATAGATGGGCCTCTCCCAAGGCGTGCCAACAAACTCTATCCTCGGCCCTCCATATCCAGTCGCTCCCCGCTGCCCTTTTTAGGTTGTCTGTTCAGCGGGCCACACTGTGCCTGCCAGTTTCTGGTCTCTAGTCTAACTCTAACACTCCATCGGTTGTCAGTTCTTTGGCAGATATGACCAGCCCATTGCCAAGCCCAAGACTTCAGGTTGTTAATTTTCTTAGCTATGTCAACCAGTTTAGTTCTCTGACATATAGCTTCATTTCTGATGTGATCTCTCAGAGAAAAACCGAGCATACGATCAGCTTTTTTACCTTCAATCATCAGTAACTCCTAAACCGACTGGAGTTATGCAGGCAGACCTGATCCATCCCCATCACAGAGAAGCTCTACACCCCATAAACACTGAATCAGCCTTGCTGCTGAAGGTTGCAAAAAGTACACTTATCTCTCGGAATATATGTGCTTGCTAGACATACCTATTAATTAGACAATTTCTTGACAATTTTACACTATGTAATGCAATATTGTAACTATTTTAATTGTACTTTGTACATTTTGTTTTGTTTAAAAGATGTGTGTTGTAGAGTTTCTGGCCGCATCTTCTCTCAACGGAACACCTTCCGACGCGGTGGTAGAGTCAAAAAATGATGTCAAAAAGCTATCTAAATGATATTATTTTGAATAAAAAATTTTGAATTGAATTTGAATTGAATTGAATTAGTTAGCCAATCTGAGGGGAAGAATCTATGTCATACCAGTATTTCTCTTGTGGTGACGAGACTGGAATCAGACAGTTTCAGGAACATGGCTAATAAGATGAAGGATAGATGGAAGGATCTTCTCCATTTCCCTTGGTGGAGGGTGCTACGCACTTGTACAATTGTTTGTCATGGGTGAACGCAAACTATTAGAGGAATGGTTGTATCTTGTGAAGGATAAAAAGATTGTAAACTTACTTTTGGAGAAGTCATTTTCACGAATTTGTATCGTCTCACTATGAATGAGAGCAGGGATTTGTACAATTGTTTGTCATGGGTAAACGCAAACTATTAGAAGAATGGTTGTATCTTGTGACGGATAAAAAGATTGTAAACTTACTTTTGGAGAAGTCATTTTCACGAATTTGTATCGTCTCACTATGAATGAGAGCAGGGATTTGTACAATTGTTTATCATGGGTAAACGCAAACTATTAGAAGAATGGTTGTATCTTGTGACGGATAAAAAGATTGTAAACTTACTTTTGGAGAAGTCATTTTTCACGAATTTGTATCGTCTCACTTTGATTGAGAGCAGGGATTTGTCAACTTTCACTCAATAAAACAGACACAGATCACATTCTTGGGTCACATTGTAAGCAAAGTATATGTTCAGGAACAAAAATCACCAGTCAAAAAAGCACAAAGTGAAGAATCGAAAAAACACGAAAAGTTATGCAAAAGTTATGTTTTTTTTGTGATTTGATTATTCGTTGGCTTGGTTGCCAAGCAACGAAATAGAGCTTTCAATGGGAATGGGATTTGGAATAAGTTTAGAGGTGAGGTTTATCGATGAAATGAAGTAAAATAGAGAAAAAAATAAGGAAGTGAGGAAAATTTTGGATAAAATTAAAACATGAAATAATGAACACAAAAGATCCTAAAATGCATAAAATGTGACTTTTAATTTTGAAGATTTTCAAAATTTTACCTTTTGTACAAAATGTGAAACGAATTCTGCATGTATTGGAACGATAGCTGAAAATGTCATATTTGAGGGAGTTTTTGGCGGGAACTTGTCAGGTATGTTGGGTATGTTTTTTGGAGTTTGGTCCACAGTAAAGCCTGACCAGCACTGGTAGCATGCACACCCGCGATAGCCGTGATACAGCTTTATCACGTCTTTTATCTCGTTCTTTTGCGCGCGAACGAACGAGATAAAAGACGTGATAAAGCCGTATCACGGCTATCGCGGGTGTGCATGCTACCAGTGCAGAGCGTCTAGCATGATTTCTCTACACGCGCGCGACTCTGCTTTTTTCTATACTACAGGGTGTACAATAAAATGGGACAGCTACTCAAAGGGGTGCTTCAGACCATCAAACTGAACAACTTTCTCTATGGGACCAATATCGAAATCGCGAAAAAAAAATCCGCTCTCCTATACAAAACTGCAAACATAACTCGACTGAAATGTATGGGACAGCAGAGTTTTTTTTTCGCGATTTCGATATTGGTCCCATAGAGAAAGTTGTTCAGTTTGATGGTCTGAAGCACCCCTTTAAGTAGCTGTCCCATTTTATTGTACACCCTGTATAAGTCACGGCAAGCGCGGCTTGCGCTCTCCGAAAAGCGCGGGAACAGGTTATTTTGTATGCAGCGAAGGCGAGTCGCGCGCGTGTAGAGAAATCATACTAGACATGCAGCGAGCTAGCACGCGAACCCGCGATATCTTCCGATATGGGTCGTAAGCAGGAAACGTTTTCAGTCATTTGTAACGCGGCAAAGCCGTCAGTAAGGTCGGTTCACCTCTTTCCTGTGAACTGAGCGTTTTTCTTTTCTATTTGCGAGCGAACGAACGAGATAAAATACTTAATTTGACAGATAGATGTGTTAAATGTCGCAATTGCGGATTGGCGTACTTGCCCTGCAGCAGCCCTGCAGAAATATAAATAATCTGGATTGGGGGCGCTACAATCGATTTTGACTTTTAATGTCCGTATTCCAAGTTAGCTGGGTCATTATAGGACAACACCCATATTTTTCGGATAGAAGGATGAGCCTCGGCATAATTGTTCCTTAGGTGGTCTAGTGTGAAAAACGCCCGGAGGACTCCCTCTATCACCCCGCCATGGGGGTGGAGGGGGGGTTGAACTTTTCAGATACCGCACTCACTGTGATTCGTCATAACTGCCAATTTCTAGCTGTATCGGGCATGTTTGGTATCGTTTTTGACTAAATCAAAGTAGCTTAGTTGATTTCTGAAACAAAAAAAATGTATTCCCATACAAAAAAATTGAAAAACTGTAAAAAATAAAAAATAAGTAAAAATATTTTTTTTTGTTAATTACCATAAACTTAAAACCGGTAGCAATATCGGACTTTAAAAAATATATTTGAAAAGCTGCTTTTATACAAATTCCAAAAATATAAGGTTTGTTGAGAAAAAAGCAAAAAAAAATTCAGAAAAAAAAATTAACGCAACTAGGCAGGAACAAAAAAAATTCAATGAAATGCAGGAGTGGACGTAGAAGTGTCCAATTTTGTATACAATTAGTAGTTACTATAAGCATTAAGGGAAAACTAAAATATTTTACAATATTATACCAGTTTTCTTGATACATAAACTGCACAAATAACTTGGTAATCCTGTGTATTTATACAGGATTACAAAGTTACACTTGCAGTGTACCTGTATATTGTCATGTCTTGTTGACTGACATATCAACGCACAGCCCAAACCACTGGTTCTAGAGATTTGGAACTTAGGTTCTTTATATAGGACGGTTTACAAAATGAAACGAAACATCAGATGACATCATCAACATCATATATTTACAATAAAACAGATAAAAATATTATTTTACTTCCTGTATACATTTGCCTTCGCAATGACACAACTCTGTGCACTTTAGTTGCCGTTGCAAACACCGGCACCTGTTGGTGCCGCACCCCTTTTTGCATTTACACCTAATCATTTCGATGCAGGCTTCAGCAGCAACAGGCAAGTCTGTCCATGTAGGTTGCCAACTATCGCCGACTTTTGTCCATCCCCAGTTAGATGGATCAGGAAGATCTTGAATCGGCGACATTTGACCCCATACATGGACAGCTTGAAAAACTGCCCTCAAGAAATGTTGATATAGAGCCGCTTTTGTGGGTGGTATATGCTCTAGTTGGCGGTCTTTTTTGGTAAATAAATGTTTTCTCGCTTCGCTTACTGTAGTACAGGAACTGGATCTAATAAGGAAAAAGTATGTACCGTTAAAATGTTGCTTTGTTACTTATTAGGTACCTAGTTTTATGAAGTTACCTACCTGTCATATAAAATTATAACAAACTTTTCAAGGATGGCAAATGAGTCGTTGCTCCTGCCTTCACATAGGCTGCCAAAAAACCATCTGTGGCAGTAGGGAAAACGTTCCATGTCTCCATTGCACTTTTTTTCCCTTTCCCATTAAAACTAGAAACTGTGTCACACCCCGTGAATGCGTGGAATAAATGAAGGACCTTTGTTTTTTGATTAACTTTTTTGATTGACTAAGCTCCTTTGATTTAGTCAAAAACGATACCAAACATGCCCGATACAGCTAGAAATTGGCAGTTATGACGAATCACAGTGAGTGCGGTATCTGAAAAGTTCAACCCCCCCTCCTCCCCCATGGCGGGGTGATAGAGGGAGTACCCCGGGCGTTTTTCATACTAGACCACCTAAGGAACAAGTGTGCCCAGTCTCATCCTTCTATCCGAAAAATATACCCTCTCCATACAAAAATGGATATAAAGTCTAAGCTAAGTACAAAAATTCGTTCCATGGATTTTCGGCAACATGAACATGGCGAGGTTTTTTATTTTTAGCACTGGTAGCATGCCAACCCGCGATAGCCGTGATACGGCTTTATCACGTCTTTTATCTCGTTCGTTCGCTCGCAAAAGAACGAGATAAAAGACGTGATAAAGCCGTATCACGGCTATCGCGGGTGTGCATGCAACCAGCACTGGTCGGGCCATACCTACAGCCTTGCTAGCATGTTACACGTGATACGGCTATATCACGCCTTTTATCTCGTTCAAGTAGAAATGGAGTGACGCGAGACGGTGCGATAGCGCTGTATCACGGTATTCACGGTGGCATACTACGGCGGCAGTTCAGTGAAATATCATGGTATTGATGGTGTATCGGTGTATGGGTCGTAAGCAGGAAACGTTTTCAGTCATTTGTAACGCGGCAAAGCCGTCAGTAAGGTCGGTTAACCTCTTTCCTGTGAACTGAGCGTTTTTCTTTTCTTTTTAAATTTAGTTCCTAAAAAACTCGGCAGATAGCATGATTATCGCTCCATAGAGACGTTCGCGAGATACTGTCAAAATCATGTCAAGATTGTGCCTGCCTTTATTTTAAAGGTCAAGGGATCAAACCCATACAACCATGTCAGACGTAAACAGTTTCATATTTTCGGTTAAAATTATTCGTAAATAATGAATTATTGAATCAAAAGATGAGTTGGCATTTTTTTTATCATCTTTTCCCTCTTTATTATTTTAAAGAAACACTTTTTGAAATTTTGACCTTTATTCGCACAGACTGTAGCGCCATCTATCGACCCCCTAAAAAACCAAAAGAAAAACGCTCCGTCTCAAAGAAGCGTCAAACTATATTTTATCTTTGCGTCAAACAAAACAAAACAAAACGGTAGCTTTACTAAAAACATCGGCTGTATGGGCTATAGAGATCCCTTTGCCTAGAATTGAACAAAAAAAAAAGACAGTTTTGACGTTTGATGTGTTTTATTTTCGTTAAAAAGTGCCAAGGGACAAAATTAAATGTGATAGAGCTATAACTTCCCCCATTAGACTTCCCCCATACTACCTTTATATTCTATCTCACTTCAACATATAATCGAAATTTATTTCCACAGAATTAAATTGTATTTGTGCGATTTTGAGCATTAATACAAATAGAATAGTTTCTAATTTTTAAAATAAATAAAATAAACAATGGCAAATAAACTTAAAACAATGTTACTGGATAAGGTATGTTAACCACTTTTCTTATTTATGCGGCAAATGTATTTTATAATCAATTTTACATGGGTTTTTACAGGTTGCACCTGGTACCTTTGCTAAAGAATCAATGCTTCGAAATCTCAAGAATATCCACATTTCATATAAACATAATGACAAAAATTTCATTATCAACTTATCAAACAGCAGCCTTCATAACTCTGAAGACGCAGGGCAAGAACCTCAAGTGAAGATAAACAACTCTGAACACCTACAGTTCAATATAGATCGTGAAACATTCATACAAAATGTATTAAAGAACTATATTTCAAACGAACAACAAATACAAACGAATCCAAAGAAAATTGTAATAGATTTCAGCTCTCCAAATATAGCAAAACCGTTTCATGCTGGACATTTACGATCCACTATAATCGGCAACTTCATTGGAAACGTAAACAAACATTTCAACAATAAAGTTACTAAAATCAACTATTTAGGTGACTGGGGAACACAGTTTGGTCTTCTACAATACGGTTTGAAAGCAAGAAATATAGATACCGAACAACTGAAAACAAATCCTATAAAAACATTGTATGAAGCATATGTATTCGCAAATAAATTATCAACGACAGATGAAAATATTCAAGTAGAAGCTAGAAAATATTTTGCTGACATAGAACAAGGCAAAACAGACCTTCAGAGTTGGAAACGAATTAGAACAGTCACAATACAAGAATTAGAAAAAGTATACCAAAGATTAGGAATCCAATTTGATGCGTACCACTGGGAATCCGATTACAATGGTGGAGCTATTATGAACCTAATGGATTCATTAGAAAAAAACAACATAATTACAAATGATGGCTCTGGAAAAAAAATTGCTAAAGTTAATAATAGAGACGTAACAGTATTGAAAAGTGATAACTCTACTTTATACCTCTCAAGAGACATTGCTGCCTTATTAGACAGATACGAGAAATACACATTTGACAAAATGTTGTACGTCGTAGACAACTCACAGACGGATCATTTTGCAGCACTATTTGAGATTGTGAAGCAACTAAATAGAGATTGTACTAATGGATGTGAACACATTAAGTTTGGACGGATCAAAGGAATGAGTACGAGAGCAGGGAATGTCGTCTTCTTAAATGATATTTTAGATGAAGCGAAAAGGAAAATGCATGAAAAGCAACTACAGTCAAGAAGTAATAAGTTTTAGTATTGTAATGCCCAATGTATCTTGAAATTATTAGAATGAACTATTTTATAATATCGTACAATTTTACAAATAGCATACCTAGTATCATTTCGTAGATCCGGTGGCATTTGTTAAAAATCGGCTTTCAGTAATGTAACTTCTTGATACAGACTGCTTTAGCCACAACCGAGATCTAATTATATTAAAATCATGTTTAAAATCTATAAATCCAAATGCAGTTATACTTACTTTACCCTTTGGAAATAATAATTGTATTCTATCGAGTCGATGAAAAGTCATTCAAAATTTTTCCAGCCCATGTTAATTAATAATTAGCATATTCTCTAACACAAAATATTAATATATTTTCCAGATACCAGAGCAGCAGCAATGAACGAAGAGACTTGTGACATACTCGGCACCACTGCTGTCATCGTTAACGATTTAAAACAACGTAGGCAAAAAGACTATACATTTTCCTGGGACAGAGCGTTACAAAGTGAAGGAGACACCGGCATAAAACTACAATACCTCCATTGTAGATTATGGAGCTTGGAAAAGAATTGTGGAGTGTCTCTACCAGAAATATGTGACCCTAATTATGTTCCGGAAGAAATTGTTGGAGTCGTAGTGGCCGAACTGGCAAGATTTGAAGACGTTCTACAAAGATCTCTGAATGAGTACGAAGCCTGTATTATAGTTAACTATTTGTTTCGTCTAGCTCGACATGTAAACAGAATGTTCAAGGAGTTGAAAGTGAAGGACGTAAGTCAAGATACGGCAGCGCAGAGGCTTCTTGTATTTCATTCAGCTCGTACTGTTGTTAAAACTGGTTTAGAAATATTAGGAGTGAAGCCTTTGTATGAAATGTAAATATAAGTGGTTTATTAATAAATATTTGTTATATTTTACAGAATTTATTCCCTAGATGGCGTTTCAAGGAGGGGGTTTGGGCATAGAAGAACAATAGAAATAAGCAGCGATTACATTACCCATAGATATAGTGAAAGTTTTTAATCTAAAGGGGCCCATTCACAGTAGTCCTACATGCAGGACTACGAGGCCACACACTATCCTGCAAGTAGGACTACTCATACATTTTGCCCAAGGTCATCGGACGCTTTGTAGGACTGCAACACCATTCACGATCCGATATTGGTGTAGGACTGCAAGACGGACTACTGTGAATGGGCCCCTTACGACATTACTCTACATTTAGGGCCAGTCTTGTAACAGTACTCTATGGGCTATGGGGCCAATTTCGGAATTTTTTTCTTTGTTTTAAGTGCTTGGTCAATGACCAATAGCTAGTGCGACCTGAATAGATCTACATTGCCTGATTTGTTCTCTCTATTTTAAAGTGTAGCGATCAAAGCAAGCAATGTATGCAGAAATCGACCCCTTATCGTGTGGGCAGAACCATAGTTAACTATTTTAATAGTGGTAAAGCTCAGCGGTCGCGGCAGGCCCATCGTGCGGGGGCCGGGAGGAGTGCGTCCCGACCCGCGCTGTCTACACGCGTACCCTAACAGCGAATTGAGTTATGGTACGCCCGTCCCCCGACGTACCCCGCACGCCGCGCGGGTATAGACCCGCCGCGACCACTGAGCTTCATCACTTATTTTATTTACACTATGGCAGAACCCTGCATGGGTAGCATGACAACCCGCGATAGCCGTGATACGGCTTTATCACGTCTTTTATGTCTCTTTCGTTTGCGCGCGAACGAACGAGATAAAAGACGTGCGTGATAAAGCCTTGTCATACTACCCAGTGTCAGACAGGTCAGAGTTTTTTCAGACCGCCTTACGGCCTCGTGGTCGACCCGATCGACCGTAGACTGTCTACGCGATCGACCCATCAACCCTAAATGTAGGTACTATCGGTTTAAAATAACAATGTGCATGACCTCGCTCACAAATGTGACGTCACTCAATCACACGAACTTCACTCGAGTCATTCAAATGATTGCTGCCTTTGCATAGAGTCTATATTCCTTTACAATCGGGTGAAGTTATCCAACGGCCCTTCAAGGTCATGCACATTGTTATTTTAAACTGATAGTAGTAATTATGCCATGTACCAATGAGTTTTTCTAACTTATGTACGTAAAACCGACTGCTCTCAAACGGTGAAGGAAAACATCGTGAGGAAACCTGCATACACTGAAGAAGAAATTCTGATGTGTATGTGAAGTCTACCAACCCGCATTGGGCACGCGTGGTGGACTAATGCCCATACACCCTCCTTGAGGGTAGGCCTGTGCCCTGCAGTGGGACGTTTATAGGCTGATGATGATGATGAGTAGTAATTATGGTACCCGTACCAACTATATAGGTACTATTACCTATTCTGTGCCCGTACTCCGTGTGTAGAGTAATGTAATCGCTGCTATACCTAGAGTGCGATTTTTGAATCTCATTCGCTGAGTTCAGCAGTTGAAAATGTCAAAATTACTATGGAGATACGCATCTTTCTACTGCTAATTTGACTTTTACACCGGCTCTTCATTCTCGCCGAGAACGGGCGAGACAGGCCGAGAACGAGAGTGTGGATGCCCTTCATTGTTCTCGTGGCGTCGTAAGCCATATAATAATTTTCCTTGAAAGTTCTCGCCGACAGTGAAGTGCGGGCTTTAAAAATCATACTTCAGGAGTACGATTTTTGCAAGAAGCTTCAAATTTGCAAAATTCCACCATCCCCGCAAGTTGATATTGCGATGGAACCTTGTCACAATAACCGCTGCGTGACGTCATCAAGCACAGGCTGACCTTGCGAACGGTACTGATGGTGCACAGTCGACTACGTCAAAATTACGTCACCAAGATGGCCGCCAATCGCAATATCAACTTGCGAGGATTGTAGTAGTCGGGCTGGGACCTACGGCTTAATGTGCCATCCGATGTACGGACTCGTTTTTTCTTTTTATTAGACAATCAGGTGATTCATTCAGCCTGCAATGTCCTAACCAACTGAGGAAAAACGCACAAAATAGGTACTACCCGTTCACGACCAGTTGGCCGTCGATGACCGTTACAAAATTTTCTCACAGGCACATTAATTGGTCCCATCGACAAAAAATAATATAAAAGGCAAATAAAAATTTAAAATTAAAAGCGATATTAGTGACCGGGACGGATGTGCCGTACGTGGTTGCGTTGCTAAAGGTTATAAAATTGCGTTTATTAGGGTCTCTTAGGGGTGCGGTTCGGGGAAGCGGGAAGGGAGGTAGCGGCCAACTCGAAGTGAATGACTAGTACGTACCATTTCACTAGGTGCCCCCCGTAGTGGGATTCGAACCCACGACCTCCGTGTCAAGAGCTCGATACTCTTAACCAAAAGTGTGATTTTTGAAAATCATACGAGCGGCTTGGCAGTAGAAAGATGCATAATCTCCATAGTAATTTTGACATTTTCTACTGCCAAATCGCTCGTATGATTTTCAAAAATCGCACTTCAGACGACGATGGATCCACTTACCGACTTACCATAGGTATCATCCAACCAACTGATTACAACAACATTTAACATATGAGTTATTCTTAAAATAAAATAAAACTAGCGTAATAAAATATTTACAATAATATTTACACTCAGTCGAAGAGCCCTCCCCGGGTCATACCCACGTCATACTTACCCGGTGCAAAGGAGCCCATAAGTGCGATTTTTGAAAATCATACGAGTGACTTGGCAGTAGAAAGATGCATATCTTCATAGTAATTTTGACATTTTCTACTGCCAAGTCGCTCGTATGATTTTCAAAAATCGCACTTCTGGACACTTGTCGCGTTTCCGCGTTGGATGGCAATGGATAGTAATTATCTAAGTCTAGTATTGTAATTATTAGCTTAGCTACTTATCTAAAATATATTATGGAGTCATTTAATCTTTCCTTAGAATCTTTCATTGTAATTTTTTAAGTTATTTTTTGGAAATAAAATCCAAGATAACCCAAATCATCATACCACATGCCATAAAATAATTTAAAAGGAAGGAAGTTTGTCTCTGGCAATCTAAAGACACGTCGTATTGATGATGACGGCCGCTCCCGATTCAGCGGGAAAGTTTAATTTCAATTTTATTTTGTACCTTTTATACTCTTTGAGCCCCTAAAAATGGGTTTTATGTATAAAAGAAAATTTCTAGAATTTTTTTTAGCACTTTTCAATTCAAATTTTTATTGAATTTACTAAAGAATTAGTAAAAATCAGCATTACATGAAGCAAAAATCTTCGGAGTTCTTCGGATATCATCGGCTTCGAACGCTTTGACGTCAGAAAAATCGGACCGATCCTGCGTCAAATCGCTACTTCCGGCAGTCACGTGGTGTGCGCGGACCAATCAGGGCACGTCTCTCTTTATAGGCCGACATTTTCTGACAAGCGTAGAAAAAGTTTTCATCAACAGCCGCCATTTTGCGCTGGAGAGACTGAGAAGAATTTCGGAATTTGTCGTGTAAATTTTCTGTTTTTTCTTACATCATTTTATCATAAACTGTACCATTCCGTGTATTTTAAAGTGTTAAGTGAAATCGTATTGTTCGATCGGTAAAATAAGTTCCATAAAGTAGCGAAAATCTGGTGATATTGTTTTCATTTATTGTGCTAGTTCCGTCGGAAGATGGTGAGAGGGTCTGTGTAGCTCTTCGTTCGATTCCGAGCTTTGTAATGGCGAATACTTGAGTGAGAATTTCTAATATGTGCCTTCAGCGGTGCGGAGGACATCGAACGATCGGGATGTGGGTGAATTTCGTTATGATGGATGACAAATCGCTATAAAATGTTATTTCTTGAAGATATAAGACATAAAAGTGCTATTTGAATCGGCGGGCCGAAAAATTCACGACGGCTTACGTTTAGTAAACAGAGCCATGGCCGATCATCATGTGGATGAGCCGCCCAACAAGCGGCCTAAAATGATCCGGGACCCTTTCCAGGGTCCCTCGGACTCCGCGGGTGAGTACTGCATTGTTTTACACAAGTTTAGCAAGTGTTAGCCCAGTGTTCTGTCAGTACGGTCGGGCTGCGTTTTGACATTTTGTATTCGCTCTTGTTAGCGCCTCGCAAGATTTGCGTCGTATTTATTGGTTCTGAGCCCGTGAAATAATGGGAATAAACGTGCCGATATGATAGCTGCAATATATATTTACAAACTCCGAGGTTTTCTGTTAGAACACTTTGCTATATAAGTTGCAAAATCTACTTTGGTTCAGGGGTTTTTATTGGAGGGAATAAAAATGTTTTGTAGGATTCCTCTTTCACACATAATCAAAAGTACATGGAACAAGTAAAAAAATATAAGAAAAACCATGTTTACCAACAATCAGTCAGCATTTTTTATTTATGGGTCAACCTCGAAAAAAAGTCATGTTTTTCTCAATTTCAATGTAATACAGCTAAATTAGATCAATTTATTCAGTAAATATGTCTAGATAATGACTATAAGAAAGTACAGAATACCAAAGATGAAGTAAATTGATTCAAGATTTGCAACTACAGTTGCTAAAATTAATGACCTACATAAGTGTAAAAACCATCCACAAACTGACATATCCCTTATAAACATTTACTATTATAATTAATTAGTTCTTTGAGACTTTATCATTATAGTGTATTATTATAACCTCTCAGTGCATGCTTGGAACTTAAACAAATTCAATGTCAAATCTTTCTGATATCATAAAAGACACTTTCTCTTTCAAACATTTAAAAAATACATACAAATATCAACTAAAAATATTTCATGCCTTAAATTGATTACAAAGTAATATAATTACTGGGTATTTAGGATTCTTAGAAAAGTATTGTTTATACAGGGTAAAATTGATATCATGAGCATCCTTTTAAACTAAGAGTCTACCCATCAAACTGAACAACTTTTACTATGAGAGCAAACCAATCGGAGTAAAAAAAAATCAGCTGTTGCATACATTTGTGTAGCTTGGGCATTGCAGTTTAGTATGGAACAGCTGATATTTTTCTTGCTCCGATTGGTTTGCTCCCATACTGAAAGTTGTTCAGTTTGATGGTTAGACTCTTAGTTTAAAAGGATGCTAATGATATCAATTTCACCCTGTATGTATATCTTGAAACATATTCAATTTTCCTGATATTAGTGGATATTTATTATTTACTCTTATTGATTTACAATTATGTATTTTCCTTTCTTTATTCTAATAATGGTTAAAGTTAAACTTCTAAGTGCTTTTACTAATGCCATTGACAAACTTTAGATACCTTATGGGATTAGGCTTATGTTCTGATCAAAATCTCTGCACATATTTCGCAATAAGGTATAATTATTAACAAACCAAAATTGGATACATTGCCTAGTAAACAACTTGATCAATTTGGTGGGGGTGAGGGGTGTGTCCAGTAGTGCTATCACCTACAAAGGACAACCGCCGCACTCCCTTGAAAAAATACCTTAAAATGTATATAGAAGTTTTGACTGAAGTCAAATGTGTAATAAATTATGAGGTTTTATAAAAACGACTCAGATAGTATCATTTATTTTTATTTAACAAGTTATTAAATCATTCATTATTAATAAATTATAAAAAAGCAGCAACCCCAACATGGCTGTCAATGTTGTTTAGTAGGAGGTGTTGCAAGCACAATGTTTTTTTTATTTAAAAATGATAAAAACGAATAAATCATTATAAAATAAACTAATGCCTGCAGTTAGTTTCTAGTGTTCAATAGTCCATAATAAAAATAGAAGGACGGTTATACATTTTTGGGTATTATGTGCCAGATGTCCTTTGTTTTCAGTCAAGCTTTTTGTCAAGTTGTTTGCCGGCTATTATAACTCAGCAGTAGATCCCAGTTAGTATGGTCAGGGCCTCAGTGGCTTGAAAAGTCTTGCTGTAAGAAGTTAACTATTAAATTACCGTCACTGACTCATACTGGGCAAGAGTGGAATCAGGACCCCCACATTTAGTGAAAGGAGGCCTTTGCCCTGTACGACAGGGCAGGTTTTAAATGATTCACTGGTATTATACATATATGCTATTTAATTATTTATCCTTGGTGTATCCTCCTCCTATGATATAAATAATAATTTATTTTACAAATGCTTTTTATGAAAAACTTAATAAGTATTTTTTATTTATTTAAATTAAGATCGCCCCACAAACATCAGAGCTTCTGACCTACCCGAAAGATATTATTGTCGCGAGTTTATGTATGTATGGGTGTAAATTAAGATTACCTTGCAAAATGCTGACGCTAGTTGAATTTGAAAATGTGCTATCATTGTGTTTCCACCAAAACCTTATTTTGTTTCAATACATCACCCCAAGACCAAAAATCAAACTGAACATCTCTGCATGGTTCAACATTGAAACCTCAAAGAAAAACTGTCTCATATCTAAACTATTATAAAACTGTAACAGAAATGTGTCTGTACATTGAAGATATTTACAAAAAAAAAATTACGACATGGTTTTTAACTGTCCCTGATTCCAAATCAACAATTTTTGGATTTTTTGTCTGTCTGTTTGATTGTTTGTATGTTTGTTTGTTTGTTTGTTTGTTTGTTTGTTTTTTTAGGTGTTTGTTTGTTAGAGTATCACGCAAAAACTACTGAACCGATTTTGATGAAACTTTTTTTTTTTATAGCTTATCATCTGACTTAAAATCTGGTATATAATTTATGCGGACTAAGTCGCGAGTAAAAGCTCGTATTAAATATTATACAACATGTTAATTATGTTTTTGTGTATAATAAAGAATCTATATATCTATCTATGTTAATGAATAAACGCAAGACTAGAAAATTATTTGTTTAGAATCGAAGGCAGAATCAAATTATGAAGGTTTCAACATGGGTTACATTTTTTCAAAATCTTATCAATTGTAAAACTATAATTAAAGTGTGTCTTTACATTGAAGATATTTACATGAAAAAGATTTATGATATGTTTTTTAGGTATCCCGGACTCCAAATCAACCTTTTTTTGTATTTTTGTCTGTGTGCTTGTTTTTGTTTTTGGTATGTTTGTAACAGCATCACACAAAAACTACTGAACCGATTTTGATGAAACTTTTTTTGTTTGAGCTTATGATATGACTTAAAATCTGGTATATCATTTGTGCGGAGGAAGTCGCGGGCACACTCACCCGACAAACTACCAAAAAAAGATGCTTAAAATGTATCTGTGAGCTCACTACTATTATTGCTTTCATTCATTGCTGAATTAAGTACTTTAAATTTTAATTGCTAAAATAATGAAATTATTGTTTCAATGCAATTATTTTGTTATAAATCAGTTGGGGTGTATGAGGTTTTGCGCTTATTTATTTAACATGTTTATAATTGGGTCGAGTAGGGGTTAGCACATACCTGGAACTGCTCGAGCATTTTTCATTTCATTCATCAATTGATAATGAACTCAATGACTATTGAAATAGATTTGAAAATAGAGTGCAAGAAATAATGTGAACACGTCGCAGGGACAGGGATCTCTTGCACACTTTTTTCAACCTTATCAATCAATCAACCAATTAATTATTCTTTATTTTACACCAAAAAAATAAACAGTAAAATTACGAAAAAAAAATACAAGAGATACAAAATAAGGTGGTCTTGTCGCTGAGAAGCGATTTCTTCCATTCAACCTAAGGGTAGAGGAAACAGTAAACAAAGAAAGGTAAGGCGGTGTTTCCAGAAAAACGATCAAAAAGGTGCAGTTATCAGTAAAAAAAAAAACAAGATGCAAGTATACAAAATAAACCAATATTATTTCAATGACTATTGAGTTCATTATCAATTTATTATTAAAAACTGCTCGAACAGTTTTCCGCTAGGTGTCGCTAAGATTGCAGTTTTGTATGGAACAGCTGATTTTATTTTCGCGATTTAAATGTTGGTCCTATAGATAACATTGTTCTGTTTGAAAGTCGGATCATCCTCTTAAAAACCGGCACCAGCATATTAAGGAGCCTGAATTGTATGTACTACTCTGTCAAGAAAGTACCGGGAAAAGATCAATAATACACAAAATGTTAATTATTCATCCAAATTTATTTTATCACCTTCAAAGTATGCTCTTTATGACTTCTACCGAATGAAAACGGGCGCCACGAAGTGGTAATTTGAGATTAGGAAAAAGAAAGAAGTCGGCTGGAGCCATATCTGGTGAATAAGATGCTTGCTCGATGGTATTTGTTTCGTTTTTGGTCAAAAATATACAATTGAGTTTTTGGACAAAATAAGGTCTTATGAGACTAGCCGAGTAGCAAAATGTTTCACATCCAATAGATTATTTAAAATGATACGGATAGACTCATAAGACACAGAAAGTTCGGCGGCTATATCTCTCAAACTTGAATGAGGATTTTCAGTCACTATTTCCTTCACTTTTGCGATGTTAACTTCAGTTGCAGACGTTGATGGCCTACCAGAGCGAGGCAAATCTTCCATCACATCTCTACCACTTTCTACACTCATAAGTACACATTTTTGATAAAGTCAATTCATCGTAAGCCTTCTGTAACATTTTCAGTGACGAAATTCCATTGGCGATGCAAAATTTAAGACAAACTCTTTGTTCGATGTTTTTGTCCATTATGAAATTCGCGATACACACTAGACATGATATAACTAAAAACAGCACTGTATTAAATCTAAATAGATTTTTATATTAAATCTGCATCTAGATTTAACTCAAACTCCGCGCCAAAATGGAACACAGTTGTGCCAATCTAACAACTACAACAACAACAAAAAATTCAATTTGGAACCATAGACAAATCATCCAATTCCCGATACTTTCTTGACAGAATGTATATTGGTTAAATCTATCTACCCAACGACGGACGTAGGGTCCGCGCTCAAAAGTGTCCGAACCAAAAGAGCACCAAAACGTAAAAAGAGGGCCAATTACGCGAGTCTTTGTTTGATCGGTCGACTGCGCGCACGAGCGGGCGCGCGCGGTGCCCCGATGGGTGGGATGTAAAAGAATTTCAGCATTTTCAATGATTTTTGTTGGTTTATATTAATTACTACATGTTGTTAGGTTTGTGTTGTTTGGTTTGTTTAGTCTGGGACATAAAGTTATTATACCTGTCGGAATCGAGTAACTGACATGAGTTGTCAAATGAAACCGTTTTTTGTGAATTTGTCTGCACTTATCGGCACCCTAAAACTTCGAGTTCTGTGTATAATTGTGAATCTAACGTGAAATCGTAGGCAATTTAATGAAATAGTGTTAGTATATTTCACAAAATAATCTACGATTCACTTTAGATTCACTAATTATTCACAGAGCACGAATATTTACCCTGTCGATTGTGCCGACAAGTTCCCAAAAACGGTTCTATTGCCTCGCGTCACGTATCTGTTTCTATTATACAGTAGCGCCGCTAGGTACATCTCGCTCTCTCAGCTGTCAGTTCCTCTATATAATACCTTTATGGTCTGGGACACTTTTTTCGTGAATTTTGTACTAGACCAGGCGTCCATAGTATTCTAGTAAGAAACGAAAAAAAAATCTTTCTTTTATTTTAAACGAGCTTTTACCCGCGACTTCGTCCGCATAAATTATATACCAGCATGTCTAGTATGATTTCTCTACACGCGCGCGACTCGCCTTCGCTGCATACAAAATAACCTGTTCCCGCGCTTTTCGGAGAGCGCAAGCCGCGCTTGCCGCGACTTGTAGTATGGAAAAAAGCAGAGTCGCGCGCGTGTAGAGAAATCATGCTAGACGCTCAGATTTTAAGTCAGATGATAAGCTATCAAACAAAAAAAGTTTCATCAAAATCGGTTCAGTAGTTTTTGCGTGATACTCGAACAAACAAACACCCAAACAAACAAACAAACAAACATACAAACATACAAACAAACAAACAAACAGACAGACAAAAAATCCAAAAATTGGTGATTTGGAATCAGGGACAGGTAAAAACCATGTCGTAAATTTTTTTTGTAAATATCTTCAATGTACAGACAAATTTCTGTTACAGTTTTATAATAGTTTACATAAAATTATTTTAGTTTTTAACAATATTTTTATTGGGTTGATGGTAGAATTGGTAGATAGATATTTGATAGATATAACAAACAATAAAATTCAGTGTCCTTCTTAATAAAATCGCTTGTTCTAAATAAATAAAAATTGTCATAAATTAAATACAGGGTGTAAGGAAAAGTATCATTACTCAATCAAACCGAACAGCAAAAAATCTGCTTTTCCATTCTAAACTGCAATACCTACTCGCAAACGAATGAAACAGAAGATTTTTTTTTCGCCGACAGGTTTGCTCCCATAGCAAAAGTTGTTCAGTTTGATGGGTAGAGTATGTGGTTTAAAGGTTACTGATTCTTTTCCTTACACCCAGTATACTATGTAGGTATTATGTACACACGCTGACAAAACCAAAATAAGCTGGCCGAGCGTCGGCATAGTAATGTATAACGTCGCGCGGCCAGCTTATTTTGGTTTTGGATAACTTGATGTGTCGCCGTGCGTACATAATTTCAGAAAATTATTTTTCAGTAAATGTAGTTGACAATAAATAACAAGTAATAAATCTAAAGTACTCATATCAAACAAATGATCTCCAAAGTCAGAGACAGATTTAATTATTTTGTCTTATGGTGTTGTGGGGTCAAATAGATTAATTTTCTGATCTCACTCATTTTTTTACCAAACACTGCAGAATCTACCTAGTAGTCAATAAAAATTAGGTTTATGATGCCTGAGTATGATTAATTTTTTTGCAATTTTTTTTATATTAAACAACTAGCGGCCCGTCCCGGCTTCGCACGGGTGGACGTCTAATCTTTTCTAGCAATAAATATAGCCTATGTTACTCAGGGTGAATGCAGCTTTCTAATGGTGAAAGAATTTTTTAAATCGGCTCAGTACTTTTTGAGCCTATTCATTACAAACATACAAACATACAAAAATAGGTACAAATCTTTCCTCTTTATAATATTAGTGTAGATAAAATACATGTGCATAACTGATACAATTTTTTAATTATCTGGCTTGATTTAAGAGTAAATAGAGATGATTTTGAGGATTTTAATTTTACCAACTTCCCTGAAATTACGTTGAAGTTTGAACTTTTGAAGCCCATATTGAAAAAGTCATTTGTGAACTAAATAGATTTGTGTATGTTCTTAGAAGATTAAAATAGCATCCCAAAAAATTATGTCTACATAAAATCAATACTCAGGTACAGTACAGTATCATTGTCTGGGGTAATATGTTTTTGTTTATAGCACAAAAGAGATGTTGAGGGGTATAGGTCCTTATAAAAGTGTTCTGAATGTAATGGGCATGTTCATTTTCGAAGCATTTAAATTCGTGAAACAGCACCTTTGCGGTAGCATTTCCCCTCTGCTACGGTATAAGAACAATTGATCATGTGCATTTACATTCAATTTTATACCTTATCACTAAACGAGACTGCCTATTATTGCGAAACAATAATTTCGAAGTTGGAGACTACTTTTCATGATTTTTAAACGATTTTATTTAACTTCGAAGCTGTCTAACTATCTAACTAACTAACAATGGATTCTTGTAATCGAATTCTGACCCATTTCCTATCAACCTATTAAGTTGAAACTTTACACACACGTATAGTTCTGATGACAATACAATATTATGGTAACATGGAGTTGATCTGATGATGGAGACGGAAGGTGGTCAAGGGATCTCCTCGATGAATTATAGCAGAGGACTCGTATTTGGTATCATTTAAATTGTTTCAAAGAGTACTTTATGGTACCGGTAAGATTGAGGATCTGATGATGGAGACGAAAGGTGGTCAAGGGATCTCCTCGATAACTTATAGCAAAACACTCGTGTTTGGGCTCATTTCAATTGTTGCGATGAGACCTTTGAGGTACAAGTAATAGTGAGGGTCTGATGATGGAGAAGGAAGGTGGTCAAGGGATCTTCTCAATGAATTATAGCAGAGCATTCGTGTTTGGTATCATTTAAATTGTTTCGATGAGAACTTTGTGGTGCCGTTAACATTGGGGATCTGATGATGGAGACGGAAGGTGGTCAAGGGATCTCCAAGATGAATGAAAGCAAAACACTCGTGTTTGGGCTCATTTCAATTGTTGCAATGAGAATTTTGTGGTACCAGTAACATTGAGGATCTGATGATGGAGACGGAAGGTGGTCAAGGGATCTCCAAGATGAACGAAAGCAAAACAGTCGTATTTGGTCTTATTTGAATTGTAGAGATGAGAACTTTATGGTACCGGTAACATTGAGGATCTGATGATGGAGACGGAAGGTGGTCAAGGGATCTCATCGATGAATTGCAGCACAGCACTCGTGTTTGGGCTCATTTCAATTGTTACGATGAGAACTTTGGTACCAGTAAGATTGAGGATCTGATGATGGAGACGGAAGGTGGTCAAGGGATCTCCAAGATGAATGAAAGCAAAACAGTCGTGTTTGGTCTTACTTCAATTGTAGAGATGAGAACTTTGTGGTATCAGTAAAATTGAGGATTTGATGATGGAGACGGAAGGTGGTCAAGGGATCTCCAAGATCAATGAAAGCAAAACAGCCGTGTTTGGTCTTACTTCAATTGTAGAGATGAGAACTTTGTGGTATCAGTAAAATTGAGGATTTGATGATGGAGACGGAAGGTGGTCAAGGGATCTCCAAGATCAATGAAAGCAAAACAGCCGTGTTTGGTCTTACTTCAATTGTAGAGATGAGAACTTTGTGGTATCAGTAAAATTGAGGATTTGATGATGGAGACGGAAGGTGGTCAAGGGATCTCCAAGATCAATGAAAGCAAAACAGCCGTGTTTGGTCTTACTTCAATTGTAGAGATGAGAACTTTGTGGTACCGATAACATTGAGGATCTGATGATGGAGACGGAAGGTGGTCAAGGGATCTCTTCGATGAATTGTAGCAAAACACTCGTGTTTGCGCTCATTTCAATTGTTGCTATGAGAACTTTGTTTTACCAGTAAGATTGAGGATCTGATGATGGAGACGGAAGGTGGTCAAGGGATCTCCAAGATGAATGAAAGCAAAACAGTCGTGTTTGGTCTTACTTCAATTGTAGAGATGAGAACTTTGTGGTACCAGACCAGTAACATTGAGGATCTGATGATGGAGACGGAAGGTGGTCAAGGGATCTCCAAGATAAATGATAGCAAAACAGTCGTGTTTGTCTTACTTCAATTGTAGAGATGAGATCTTTGTGGTACCAGTAAGATTGAGGATCTGATGATGGAGACGAAAGGTGGTCAAATGATCTCCTCAATGAATTATAGAAAAAGAGTCGTGTTTGGTCTCACTTCAATTGTTGCGAATGTTGCGATGAGAACTTTGTGGTATCAGTAAGATGGAGGATATGATGATGGAGACGAAGGTGGTCAAGGGATCTCCTCAGTTAATTGAAGTAGAACACTCGTGTTTGGACACAATCATTTAATTGGTGTTGGTGAGGATAGGATAGGAGGTAGTCTCGGTAAGATTGAGGGTGTTCTAATAGAGACGAAAGGTGTTCAAGGGATCTCCTCAGTAAATTGTAGCAGTACATCCGTGTTTGATATCATTCCATTTGTTTTGATAAGGACTTTTTAGTCCGGGTAATACTGAGGTTCTGATGTTGGATATGGAAGATGGTAAAGGGATCTCCACGATGAATTATAGAAGAAAACTTGTGTTTTGTCTCATTTCAAATGTTGCGATGAGAACTTTGTGGTACTTACCAGTAAGATTGAGGGAGTGATGATGGATATGGAAGACGGTCAATGGACCTTCGCGATGAATTATAGAAGAACATTCGTGTTTGATGTAATTTAATTGTTGCGATGAGAACTTTGTGGTACTTACCAGTAAGATTGAGGGTCAGATGATGAAGAAGGAGGGTGGTCAAGGGATCTCCTCCGTGAATTATAGCAGAAAACTCTGTTTGTTGTAATTTCAATTGTTTCGATGAGAACTTTATGGTACCAGTAAGATTGAGGGTCTGATAATGGAGATGGATGGTGGACGAGCGATCTCCTCTACAAGTGTAGCAAATCATTTGGGTTTGATCTCGTTTCAATTGTTTCGATAATAACTTTGTAGTGTCAGTAAGATTGAGGATCTGATGATGGAGACGGAAGGTGGTTTAGGGATTTCCTCAGTTAATTGAAGTAGAACACTCGTGTTTGGAGACATTTAATAGATTTTGATGAGGATTCTATAGTCTCCGTTAGATTGAGGGACAGATAATGGAGCACAGTCGTAGGTATTTGATAATATTTAATTCTTTTTGATAACGACCTTATAGTTCCGGTATGATTGAGGGTCTGAAGGAAGGTGACTAAGGGATCTTCTCAGTAAACTGTTGCACAATATTCGTCATTGGTATCATATAACTTTTGGCGATGAGAACTTAATGATAGGTACTGGTAAGATTGAGTGTCTGATAATGGAGATGGAAGGTTTTCAAAGGATCTATACACGTACAACTAATTGTAGCAGAACACTCATGTTTGGTATCATTTAATTTGTTTCGATGAATACTTTTTTAGTCTCGGTAAGATTGAGCATCTGATGATGGAGACAGGTGGACAAGGGATCTCAACTAATTGTAGCAGATCATGACTCAGAAACTAAAAAGTAAAAAATAAAATAAGTAAAAAAAATTTTTTAAGTAAAACGATTTTAATAAAACTGCACTAAACGGTAAAAAATAATTTTGTAAAATTTTCGTACTATGTTGCACCATACTGTTGTTAGCTGGAAATTTGTGAGTATAACCTATGTTACCCTATCTTCAAAATAATTATGACGAAAAAAGGTATTACAATAGGGATTCATATTTTAGATTAATACTTTGTTCATTAATTTTGATTATAAAATCGTGGGCGCAGATAGCGCATATTTGCGCATTTTGGACCGTAGCACAGTAGTGTCGTCGAGTGCTGCCAGACATGCGATAATTATCCTAGATTCACGATATTTTGGAGTGGCATGCGATAGAAAAGCGCGTATAACACGATTATTCTTACAAATTCCACGATATTTCTTTAATTTCATGAAATCACTATTTTCAACCACATTTTCCGTTTAATTCCAACAATACATCATACTGGCGTTTGGTATATTTGGTAAAACAGTGTTCAAATATTACTAGATATACATATAAATACGAGTATGATAATTTTGGGAAACAAATAAAGAAAACATGTTTTTACAAAAATCTTTTCTATTCGTTTTTACGAAAATATATTCTATTCACCCTTCATTAACTATAACCCTGAGCGCCAGTTAATTTGAGACTGGTGGGATGCCTCTAACGTGATTAAATCCTTACTTACTCGAATGTGCTCGGCCTTTATGTCGCTTCATTCCGTTGAAGAGGTTGAATAAAGAACTTTAAAATAAACGGAAATAAATAAATAAACACGGGAGCACCCTACGTAAAATTGTTACCCCAAAAAATACCCAAAGTTAGCAACACTGTGTGTAGCTGCGACGTGCAGCTGCTGCGTGCGGTCGGGTTCGAATTCATAACCGCAGCGACGTGTCGAGGCGACACGACGCCGCGACGTGTCGTCGTGACACGCCGCAACCGCACGGTTCATGTGGTCGGCTACCAATTTGCACCTTAATCCTTAAATAAGTAGTCTAAAGAACAGCACCCATATATGTATAAAATAAATCCTAGAAATACCAGATACCAGATTAAGACCACAGGCTTGCACATCAAGCCTGGTACTTTTGAGAACCACTCTTTATCAATGAAACTGTTTTTAACATGAGCTTAAAATTTTTTAAAAAAATATCCGATTATTTTATGGTTTTTGCCAGCAACATTAATTTTAATTAACTTAGAAAAGGCCATAGAACAGAAGTGGTATAGTAAAATTAATATTTTTGTCATCTATAAAAAATAACCATCTAGGTGGCTGAAAAAAATCAAGAAATGTCACTCATCAGAAAATTTACTATGCCATACAAAAATGCTGGATGGCCTTTATACATGGCTCTCAAATTGTAATTTTTTGCTCATCTGCTCACAGGTTTTCATAGATAAACTCTAGCATTATTGTCTTTTGTGAATGGTCAGAGGCTTTGCCAAAACTACCTTGTTAATATTATATGTACAGCAATAATGCGGATCTTATACCATCTTCAGCTATTTTATCAAAATTTTCTTTCCTCCAGATGGGTTCTCAAACCTTGACATGTTCGACCTTGAAAAGGATCTCCCAGATGAGCTCATGGGGGGTTCTTGGGGCGAACAGCCGGGAGTCACGGGTCCCAAGCCTCCAGCCCAAGGTCCGGGGCCCGGGGGACAAATGCAGCAGCAGCTGAACGGAGATGATCCTACGGCTGCCATGCAGAGACAGATCAACAATCACCTTATACAACAAGTGAGTATATGGATATTATGGTTTTGTTTCACTAAATGCTACTCAACTCTGAACAAAATAAAATTCTTCGCTGAACTGAATGACTGATATTTATTCATTTGTCCATATAGTAGTAACAAATAGGAAAATATTGTCCCATGTCACCACCGGCGACATTTGGGAAATGTGTTAAGGAATTCTTTGTAGTCACTATTAGATTTTGTTATAGAATACCTAATTGGTTGCATTAATTTGTTTAGCTTATATTCTGATCATCATAATCTTTAACTTTCTGTAAACTAAGTTGAGTGTGCATTAACAATGTGTTTATTTTACCAGATATCTGCTTAACAGCATACTAATTGATTTTTTCGTGTGCTGGTCTTTTCACAGGGCAACAAAGGCTTAGTGAGCCACAACAATCCATTAGGATTGGGTAGTTTAGGAAGTAAGAGTCCATTGCAGTCACCTCCTAACGTGTCTGTGTCAAAGGACCTGATGGGTGGCATACACCCACAACTTATGCCAAATACAAGTCATCCAAATCAACTGCATTCTAACATGCCAATGAGTTCCATTCAAGGTTTGTAATATTTTTTGTTTTATTAGTTGCAATGTGTTAGCTTCTCAAGTTACCTTGCTGAGCCAATAAGGCTTGAGTAAGGTCAGAAATAGATAAAATTGTGTACACACGGGAGTACTTCTCCTTGCGCGTTAATCCAATCCAACTTTGGCAAAAGCTTATGCTAATTTTACTAGCTGTTTTTGTGTCCGGCTTGTTCTAAATCAGGCTGTTGCACTCTTGGACTTGGACCCATAATCTTGGTCGTTTCGTAATAAGTAACATGATTTTTTCCATTTCCCACCTGTTTTGGCCCTATATTTAACAATCGAACCATTCTGCAGGGGGAATGAATGTGGGAAACGTTGGGGGCAATATGATCGTGACGAATAGCAACATGGCCGGCGCGAGCATGCTCGGCGGCGGGATCATCAACAACGTTAACAAGCAACTGCCAACGCTCATGGGGAATAACCATCACGGGACGCCTCTACATCATCCTCACGGGCAGGTAAGGTTCAACTGATACGAAAATCTGCATAATAAAGAAATTCATTAGATTTCATTGATGGAAATCCTTTGATTTGATTCAATAGCCTGAAAAAAAAAGACTTCTCTATAGGCTACTGAATCTAATTTAATCAGAATCGAACTTTGTAGTTACATAGACATTTTTTCAGCCTATGCAAAATGGACCACTGGGCGGAAGAGTAGGTGTGGGCATGCAAGCGCCCGTCATGAGAACCACGTTACAGCACCACCCTCGCATGCAGACGCCCGGCGGGGGCGGGCATCCGCTAGCGCCTTACCATCCGGCGTACGGACAGTCGCCCCAGGGCCCGGCCGTGCCGCCGGCGCAGCGGCCGCCGGGGGTGCGGTTCGGGCCGCCGGGCGACGCGAGCGGCGGCGGCGCGGCGCAGGCCGTGCCCCCCGCGCCCTCACCGCAGACCCCCGGCGCGCCGGCCGGCGGACAGTCGCAGCCGCAGGCCGCCACGCAGGGCGCCAGCGGCGGCCAGCCCGGCCAGCCCCCCACCTCCGGCTCCCTCGCCGACCCCGAGAAGCGCAAGCTGATCCAGCAGCAGCTAGTGCTGCTGTTACACGCGCACAAGTGCCAGCGCAGAGAGTCACAGTCCAACGGCGAGGCGTGGCAGTGCCTGCTGCCTCACTGCAAAACTATGAAAGGGGTCCTAAATCACATGATGTCCTGTCAAGTAAGTTTTACTTCCGCTTGTTTTTCTCATGCTCAGATCGGTGAAACTGGGTAGTTTTATATTTATTGATATTTGTATCTTTTGTTTTTAGGCTGGTAAAAATTGTGGGGTGCCTCATTGTTCGTCATCGAGACAAATTATTAATCACTGGAAACATTGTAATAAAAATGACTGTCCTGTTTGCTTACCTCTCAAACAAGCAGACAAGACTAGAACCAATAGCATGAACGGTGAGTACTTAATTTCCTTGTTGCTTTTTTACATTACATTAAATGCGGTGCTGGGCCATTTTGCTCTTTTTGCGAGGTTCTACTGTTTTCGATGTCGACAGCTCTTATCTCGTTAGTGCCCTCGAGTTTCCACTGTCAGGCATTGTAACAGAATGTATGTTGTAGCGGCGGCGGTGACGCACGCGCCGCAGTCGGCGGGAGGGGTACAGGGCGGGGGCGGTGGCGGGGGCGGGGGCGCGCCGGCGGGGGGGATGGGCGTGAACCCGCTCGCCTCGGCCGCGCCCGCGCCCACCGTCAGCGCGCCCGTCGTCAACACGCAGGGGGCTGACATGAAGGTAAGAACTTTTTGTTTATATCCATCTTTTGTGTCTCTAAAGTAGTTTACTTGTTGGATAATTAACTGTGCCATTCATTTGTTTTTCTGTGTTTTGAACCAATTTGGAGTCGTTTGAACAGCTTCAATGCCTTTCTGCGAGGATAACTTATGTATCCATTCACAAGTCTGGCACAAAGAAAATACTCAGCTGGCCATCATGTCAACATCAAACCTGATGAAATATTTTCTTAATCATGTGTTTACCATGTTTGAACCTGACCGAACGCACCTGATTAAATATTCCTAGTGATCCGAAGCTTCAAACTAGTGGCGGCTGTCGGTGCACTCACACAGAGCGCGCGTCGCTGGACGTACGACTAGATGCACATGCTCAGCCGGGGTATTTCTGCTTTCGCGCGCGCTTGTGTGAGTGCACCGACAGTGGCCGCTTCTGTAAAGCTTCCGATCTGCAGGGATATTTAATCATGTGCTGAAAGTACGTCCTAATCAAAGCATCGGTAACCCCTCAGCGCGCGTACGAAGCGCTGGGCATAACGTGCCCCACGTCGGTGTCGTCGCTGGGCGCGGCGGGGTTCGGGCGCACGCCGCTACGAGCCGGCGCGCGCCCGCCCGGCCTCAGCGACGTGCTGCCCCAGGGCGCGCCCAACATGCAGCAGGGCATGTTCTCACAGGGACAACCCGACCTGCAGCCCCAGCAGCTTGTGAGTACACATACTTTACATTGTATTAACCAATAGTGAGGCCTCAGCGACGTGCTGCCCCAGGGCGCGCCCAACATGCAGCAGGGCATGTTCTCACAGGGACAACCCGACCTGCAGCCCCAGCAGCTTGTGAGTACACATACTTTACATTGTATTAACCAATAGTGAGGCCTCAGCGACGTGCTGCCCCAGGGCGCGCCCAACATGCAGCAGGGCATGTTCTCACAGGGACAACCCGACCTGCAGCCCCAGCAGCTTGTGAGTACACATACTTTACATTGTATTAACCAATAGTGAGGCCTCAGCGACGTGCTGCCCCAGGGCGCGCCCAACATGCAGCAGGGCATGTTCTCACAGGGACAACCCGACCTGCAGCCCCAGCAGCTTGTGAGTACACATACTTTACATTGTATTAACCAATAGTGAGGCCTCAGCGACGTGCTGCCCCAGGGCGCGCCCAACATGCAGCAGGGCATGTTCTCACAGGGACAACCCGACCTGCAGCCCCAGCAGCTTGTGAGTACACATACTTTACATTGTATTAACCAATAGTGAGGCCTCAGCGACGTGCTGCCCCAGGGCGCGCCCAACATGCAGCAGGGCATGTTCTCACAGGGACAACCCGACCTGCAGCCCCAGCAGCTTGTGAGTACACATACTTTACATTGTATTAACCAATAGTGAGGCCTCAGCGACGTGCTGCCCCAGGGCGCGCCCAACATGCAGCAGGGCATGTTCTCACAGGGACAACCCGACCTGCAGCCCCAGCAGCTTGTGAGTACACATACTTTACATTGTATTAACCAATAGTGAGGCCTCAGCGACGTGCTGCCCCAGGGCGCGCCCAACATGCAGCAGGGCATGTTCTCACAGGGACAACCCGACCTGCAGCCCCAGCAGCTTGTGAGTACACATACTTTACATTGTATTAACCAATAGTGAGGCCTCAGCGACGTGCTGCCCCAGGGCGCGCCCAACATGCAGCAGGGCATGTTCTCACAGGGACAACCCGACCTGCAGCCCCAGCAGCTTGTGAGTACACATACTTTACATTGTATTAACCAATAGTGAGGCCTCAGCGACGTGCTGCCCCAGGGCGCGCCCAACATGCAGCAGGGCATGTTCTCACAGGGACAACCCGACCTGCAGCCCCAGCAGCTTGTGAGTACACATACTTTACATTGTATTAACCAATAGTGAGGCCTCAGCGACGTGCTGCCCCAGGGCGCGCCCAACATGCAGCAGGGCATGTTCTCACAGGGACAACCCGACCTGCAGCCCCAGCAGCTTGTGAGTACACATACTTTACATTGTATTAACCAATAGTGAGGCCTCAGCGACGTGCTGCCCCAGCCCCAGACCCAACCCCAGCCCCAGGGTGCGCCCAAAATTATTTTAAATAAAATGTATAGTAGGTATTGTATGTTACGTTGTGTTATTGCATTGTGTGCAAAGTTTCATGTAAGTGCATTCGACCGTTTATGCGTAATTGAGCCACAGACACATAACAAACATTACATAATTTTAAATATTAGTAGGATTAAAAATTATCATAAAGGAGTATTTGATACAACTTAACACCTTTCTGGAAATAAATAATTGTTGAATTTGAATTTATCCGATTTTTTATCAAATCGACTAAAACTTGCATCAAAAACTTGCTTCATTTTAGTCAAAGACCCTCGGGGTTTTTTTCAGATTGGTTAACCCAGTTAACCTACTGGGTTTTTTGGGGTCGGGGAAAATCATGCCACGTTTGGTATAAACAGTAAACTATCTTTCTTATAAGTTATCGTTGCGTTTTGTAATGGCGCGTTCATTTGACACACATTTTTTGTGGGCGGCGGACGCAAGAAAATTTTCGCGCTGTGTTGCAGCCTATGTGTGCGTCCCTGTGTACGAATGCACACACAACACAACGGTAAACAGGACTGCGTTGGGTAGTCGCAGGTAGTCTCGAAGTGCGGGGTGAGGAGGGTATCTGAAGTTAGTGAAGAGCAGGAAGTGGCCGTTCTGTATGTAGTACCGACTACATACTAATTGCCGTGATTGTTGCCGCCCCTTTTCGCTGCTATCTGGCTTTTCACCCTTTGATTACTGAATGACTTCGGGTTTTGTCGGGGACTCTGGTCTGCTCTGCGCAAACGAAGATTGACGAGCAGAATTATTTAGCTGGTCGTACTGTACAACTGTATCTATTGTGAGCGTAAATGTAAAGCGTGTGCCTGTGCTTGTGGTGACAGATGGGCGCGGGCACGCTGCAGCTGCCCGGCGGACCGGTCACCGCCAACCCTGTGTCCGGCACGAAGGAGTGGCACCAGTCTATAACAGCCGATCTCAGAAACCACCTTGTTCATAAACTGTAAGTACTATTTCTATATCAATCTCAACCGTAGCTCGCGTGCTTTCTATGTTTGGAGAACATTTTATGTGACATGTCGTTTTTTCTCGATAAAAATCCATTCGCGCAGATTTCTAGAAAACGGCGTATAACTACGAATAAGAATGCGTACCAGTACAACAAACGGAATTCTATATTTTAGTCTTCGGTTTTAGTTCGTTAGAAATATAGTACTTTTGGATTGGAGGCACTGTATAAAAATATCATTGTGCTCAATGTCATCATAATACTCTTTGTTGTTTTTATAGTTTACAATTTAACTGTGAGTGTTAGAAATTTTAATTTTCCTTTCCTGTATTGACTCGTAACTCTACCCTTAGGGTGCAAGCTATCTTCCCGACGCCCGACCCGACAGCGATGCTAGACAAAAGAATGCATAACTTAGTAGCCTACGCGAGAAAGGTAGAAGGAGACATGTACGAAATGGCGAGCACGCGTTCCGAATACTACCACCTACTAGCGGAGAAAATATACAAGATACAGAAAGAATTAGAAGAAAAACGGCAGAAGAGAAAGGAGCAGCAACTACAGCAGCAGCAGCAGCAGCAGAATCTACAGCAACCTGTGAACGTGATGTCGGGGGGAGTGATGACGGGGGTGCGGCCCCCGCCGCCCAACACGGTGGCGGGGCTCTCGCGGCCCGCCATGCCGCCCCAGCCCCTGCCCGGCATGCGGATACCCTCGCCCGGCATGTCGCTCGGCATGCCCTCCAACAGGATGGCCTTCCAGGGCAACCTGGTCGGCCCGCCCGGCCCTAGTCCCAACCAGGTCTGTAACTATGTATGTATTCCTTCTTTTTATTATTTTTTTATTTGGAATTACGTCGGTCGTCGGGGTGCTCAAATTTGTATAATTACTTTTGTAACCTCTTTCGTTTCTCCGTAGAATATTTCCGAGCGACCCCGACGTAGAACGATGAATTTGGCTTCGACTCGAAACATTTGCCGTATAATTAATGCCACTCTCATCGGCAGATGCCGCACACGCCGAACGGGGGCAGCGTCAGCGGCGTGGGCAGCGTCGGCAACCCGGGCATGTCGCCGTTCGGCCAGCCGATGATGTCGCCGGCGCCGCAGTACCCGCAGATGCAGAGCAACGGGCCGGCGCCGCTCGCCTCGCCGAGCCACCAGCCCGACGTGAAGGCGCGCCTGTCCGGCGGGCCCGTCGCCAGCCCCTTCATGAACCACTCGGGGTTCGGGCGCGGCGGCGGCGGCGGCGAGCCGGCGCCCTCCCCCTCGCCCTCGCAGGCGGCCTCGCAGGGCCCGCTCAGCGGCGCCGGCGCCATGCCGGGCACGCCCGCCACGCCCGGCGCGCTCGCGCACGCGCACGCGAGCCCCGCGCCCGACGCGCGCCCCGCCTCGCGCCCCGCCAGCGTGTCCGCGCAGATGGCCGCCCTCAACGCGGCCGCCTCCGCCGACGACAGCCCGCCCGACGCCGACGTGCGCATCAAGCGCGAGCCCGACGAGCCGCGCGTCAAGGAGGAGCCCGACGACGCGGACTGCGGCGGCAAGGGCATGCGCGACGAAACACCCGACGACAAGGACCTCGAACGCACCAACTTCACCGACTACAAGCCGGAGATCAAGCGCGAGGTGAAGGACGAGCCGCCGGAGCCCGGCGCCGGCGAGGGCGGCTCCGGCGCCGGCCCCAAGCGCAACTTCGCCTTCAAGCCGGAGGAGCTCCGACAGGCTCTGATGCCCACGCTGGAGAAGCTGTTCCGGCAGGACCCCGAGTCGCTGCCGTTCCGGCAGCCGGTCGACGCGCAGGCGCTCGGCATTCCGGACTACTTCGATATCGTGACGAAGCCGATAGACTTGTCGACGATAAAGATGAAGCTGGACCGAGGCGAGTTCAAAGACCCCTGGGAGTACGTCGACGACGTCTGGCTCATGTTCGAAAACGCGTGGCTCTACAACCGCAAGAACTCTAGGGTCTACAGATACTGTACCAAGGTGAGCTAAACTTGTTGCTAAGAATTGCCCTTTCTCCAAAAAAATGTTGAACTGCTATCGTTTGGCGATTTCACTATTGGTTCCGTAGTAATTTAGTTTCATGAGTTCAATTCAGGTTCAATCGGTTTTGGTTCGTTTAAAGTAACAATTTTGAATGCTTGTCTACTTTTAAAATTATCTCTCTTCCAACAAGACTAGAATGGTGGCAATTATTTCAGTTATCGGAAGTATTTGAGCAAGAAATAGACCCGGTAATGCAAAGCCTCGGGTACTGCTGTGGTCGCAAGTACACGTTCAACCCTCAAGTGTTGTGCTGCTACGGCAAGCAGCTCTGCACCATCCCTCGAGACGCCAAGTACTTCAGCTACCAGAACAGGTGAGTTTCATTTATAAGAGAATAGAGTTTTTAAGAAAAGGAAAAATGTGGCGCTGTCTGTCGAAATGCTGATTATAGCGATTTATGCAAGGTTTCCCCAAGATATCTTTTAGGTAAATTGAATAACTACCTCAACATATTTTTTAAGTTTTCGAGTAGTATATTGAACAAATATTTCTTTTGATGGCGCAATTTCGTCGCCTATATGTAGATGATGTCATATTTTTCTGAAGATATAAACTGAATAAGATTTTAATGTATCTGTAAATTGGGCATCATTTCGATTAGTCATTGATTTCTACGAACGTGAACGTGGTGAATAATCCGCGTGTTTTCTGACCGACATTTTGTTAACTGGTATCCGGCATTTTATATTCCGATATTCGCCATTTTGAGATTTTTTTGTGATCTTTCAGATGTCATACACAAGTACTTACCTTTTTCTTAAATGTTACTAAATTGATCAAGTGGAACTCATGTTTCACGTATCTTTGGAAATAATGACGAATCGATAAATAACATAAAATGTCATAATGTTTTTGTAATAAAAGTATTCTAAAAGTTAGTCTGTTTTCCCGAATTTATGCTATCCTTTAATAAAAAGTTTTATAAAAAAATGATTACAGAATACAAAGTATTTCCAATATGTATCTTTTGACTTACCATTAATCATTATGAATCTTTGATGTAGGTTTTAAAAAAACTTGGATTATACTAGCAAATCTAATAAGAACTATACAACGTGTTAATGAATTAACGCAAAACTAGAAAGTAGTTTGTTTAGAATCGAGAGCAGAATCGAATTATCATGGTTTCAACATAGGTAATTTTTTTCAAAATTAATTTTTTTTTTTTTGCAATATTTAAAATTTTCTGAACCCGATGTCAACCCACCGCACGGGCACACTCACCCTACTTACCATCAAAACAAGATTATAAAAATGTATCCATGAGTACGTTAGCGCTTTCTTTCAGTGCTGAAATGATAACAAATCATTTTTGCCTCAAAACTTAAAATGCGAATAACTTTAAATTTTAACTATCAAAAAAATTAAATTATGGTTTCAATCTAATTATTTTGTTATAAATCAGTTAGGGTGTATGAGGTTTTGCGCTAATTCATTAACACGTTGTATAAGGTCTATATAGGTAGGAAACGATTTTAAGGGGATGATCAGACCATCAAACTGAACAACTTTCTCACTTTTCTTTGGTCCCATATGGTCCCATAGGACCAATATCGAAATCGCGAAAAAATAAAACAGCTGTCCCATACAATAATGCAAACAACTCGACTGATATGTATGGCACAGTACAGCAGATTTTTTTTTCGCGATTTCGATATTGGTCCCTCAGAGAAAGTTGTTCAGTTTGATGGTCTGACCATCTCTTTAAAATAGTTTCAGCTGATTTTGTTAGACCTTGTATAATGTACATTTATACAAGTTACACTGACGTTATCAACAAAATGTTAAGAGGCTTCTGTTTTAATAAATAATAAATTTTTACTGTAAAAAACATCCCGAAAGAAAAAAAATAATATCACGCGAAGAAGTACGAAACGGACGGACGGTACAGAATTCGACTCTATTACATTAAATAGTTGCTAAATGACTTCTGTGCTCTCTGATGAACGCGTCAGTAACGCCCTAAAGACTTAAAAAACCTGTTCACACTTTACCAACGATATTATGTACAATACAATACTTTTCTGCAAACCGAAAACATGATTCCAAATTTCTTTCCTCCTTTTCTTGGGGAATAATTGAAAACATTTAATTTTAAGAAAGGTACCAAATTAGAAAACCATTTGGAGATTATGTGATTCAAATCTTATATCAAAATTATCCGATTTTTCTATCCATTTTTTCTCGAGTTATTTGAAAAATACTGAAAAATAAAATAGAGGCTGAATGAGATTTTATTCCTTTGCCTGCTTGGCTTTTCTATTGTATTTGACAGTTTTTATCTTTAATTTTATTGCGGCCAAGGTATTCAAATCAAATCAAATCAAATAATTTATTTCAGACAAGATGTCCATATAGTGTTAGTATACAAGTATCTTACAGCTAGTGTTAGTAACAAAACATTTTATTATAGCCATAAATCCTACGTTTTTCAGAAAATTCAAGAGTAAATTAAAAATAGAAATATCGGTAAAAAATTAAATCGGAAAAATACATATCTCTTATTTTTAAACGTATATTAAAAACAGGTGGTTAAAAAAATGAAATGTTGTCAATTGGAATATGCCATAACCTGCCCATAACTATTTTCTGAAATAGCAAACTGAACTCTGTTCTCATTTTGCACTTACAATGCGCGTAATTCGAGTGTTGCTCTCCATTCATATCGAGTTAACTGCAATACATACGTGACACTTTCTTGGCGCCTTCTATAATTACTCGCCACAAACCGTGCAGACTTATTGATTAAACAATGCCTTCCAGGTTTTTAAATTAAAATAATGCTTTTGTTGGGGTCTCCTTAATTATAGAGACAGCCCCATTAATTAGTAAACAAGTGTTTTATCCTGTTTTCGACGAATTAGTTATTTTTGGAAATACTTGCTTTGTATTTTGTTTATTTAGTGTCCTAATGTTTTGTTGTTTTAATTATGTGTTTTTGACTAAATGTATGAAATTGTTAAATGCCAGTATGATTTTACAAGTAATGAAATAAACAAATAATATTATCTGGTACACAATAATGGTTAGTCTTTGGTACCTTTTAAGCGAAATATACTTCTTGATTAAGTCAACCTACGCGAAGGGTGTAGTGTCCAAATAACAACAGCTAAGGTTGTTTTTATTTAGCGCATTCCTTATGATTGATTGTTTGTTTTCGACCAGAAAAATAAAAAATATCGTGAATAGAAACCAAGAGTGAGAAAAATTGCAGTAACTAAAATTAACAAGTGTTGTAATCTTTCGCGTCGCTTAGTTTCTGTGGATTTGAAATTTTTAATGTTTCTGGTCGAAATTGATTGTAATTAGACCCATAACACATCGACATAGCCTTTGTCCCGTCTACAAGCTTTTGTAATCGGAGTCTATCGCTTCACAAACTCGCTACATAGCGTTATATGACACGTTTCAGTTATCTATGCTATGCTTCCATAGTATGAATATGTCGAGTCAACAAAGGAAGTTAGTAAAAAAATAATATTATTAACAGAGTTTCAGTATAGTTGATGTAAAAATTTTTATGTTTTAAAGTTTTAAAGAAAATTAAAAAAGCATTTGCGCCCTGTGATAGCATGACTGTTCAGTCTTGGTGCATTCAACCTGTGAACGAAGACAGCATAATCAAAATCAATTGGAAACATTGAGACGACTTCCTACATTGATTGTACCCTTACACTCAAATTAAAAATCGTGTAATGTCATTGTGTTCTGGCTCTAAATCTAAACCATAACATGTATGTACTTGACTAACTAACACATTTATGTTCTCATTGCTTACTAATGTATTTTTCGCCCCCACGCACGTCCTTGCACTCGATCCTGCTCGCTTCACCTTCGCATCGATACCTGGACTTGACGAATAAAGTCTAAAAGCGTATGGGGTTGTCTCCGATAGATACACCTTCTGCCAGAAATGCTTCAACGACATCCAGGGCGACACTGTTACGCTCGGCGACGATCCGCTCCAACCTCAGACGTGAGTACCATTTTATATACTTACTTAGCACTAGGAGCATTGTGTTGTAGTCATTTGTATGATCAGGGTTACTATACTATGCACATTTCAATATTGCATATCCGAACCCTTTATTCGTAACATTTTGACGATAGAATCGGGGATCGGACAGTCCGGGACAATTAGTCAAATTAGCAACTTTTAATCGAACGTCAAAACGCGCGCGATGTATGAAAAATTGTACTAAATACCCACAAGTGACGTCATCAACATTTCAGTACTTTTTATACTTTTTATAGTTCATCATGTTGTTAAAAATAGTATTCTAGCTTAAAAAAGCTAAAAATGTGAATATAGCGTTATTTTCAAATGTTTTTTTTTACTAAGAAGATAAAACGAATATATATTTTATGCAGTCCGCTCCCCTATTAAAACTACAAACTTGATTGATCAGTTTTGTTTTCTAGTCAGCATACTTCTGACCTAATCAGTAATTGAAAGCAGTTAATTTTCATGACGCTTTGAAAATAAAACTATAGAATCGTGCAAGTATAATCTTGACGTCACAAATAATACGTGCCCGTAAACCCGACGTCACGCTATCCTCATACGTTGTTCATTGCTCTATTAAATTATACTTAACATACACACCCATCTGTAGATATACATCCTAACATTATTTAAATATTTCAGCGCAATAAAAAAGGATCAATTCAAGGAGATGAAGAACGATCACCTGGAACAAGAGCCGTTTGTGATATGTATGGACTGCGGCAGAAAGCAACATCAGATATGCGTGTTACACCATGACTCTATATGGCCGCAAGGCTTCTGCTGTGATAATTGTTTGAAGAAGAAAGCGGCCAAGCGAAAAGATAACAAGTTTTGCGCTAAGAAACTGCCCACCTCGAAACTTGGCATTTATATTGAGACGAGAGTCAATAACTTCCTCAAGAAGAAAGAGGCGGGCGCGGGCGAGGTGCATATCAGGGTGGTCGCGTCCTCGGATAAGGTAATTCACATTTACGTTTTTTTTTATTAAAACATAAAAAAATAATCTGTGGTCTCCAATTAGTACAGTTTTTCTTACAATCTAAAGATAAAGTGAGACAGGTCGAGGTTCAGTTGTGCTGGCACGGGGGTGAACCCGCGCAGCGCTGATTATCATGCCACTCCGCCCTTGAGAGGTCTTGAGTGGGAGATGAGGATATGAGGGCAGGCAAAAACTACTGAACCGATTTAGATGAAACTTTTTTGTTTGTTCAGTTGAGCCCCACACTTGTATTAGTTGTTTATAATTGTAGTTAAGTGGTAGAGTTGTTGTTGAGCACACAGAGAAAGATGTTGGAATGTTAAGAAGTTTATTACGTAGTTACAGTATTGGCGCTTCTTTCTCTTAGATGTCGACCGTTGCATGGTTCGATGCGAACTCGCTAATTATAGTGTAAAATATTATAACTAAAGTAAAGGCGCACGCGGCGGAAAGTAAGTTGCCGCGTGAGCAGAAACTGCACGGTGTCAGTAGTGAGACCGTACAGTTTGATAGCTTATGATTAGACTTGAAAGCTGGTATGTAATATGTGCGGACGAAGTCGCGGGTGAACTCTCATCATATCAGCCGATAGACGTCCACTGCCTGACATAAAAAAATGGGGGGATTTGCCATAATCGCCACGCTTGGCGGGCGGGTTGGCGATCGCAGTTGGATTGAATGTGTGTAATCAGAGGATGCTGCTGCCCGTCCACCGGTAGATCCCATAGTCGCCTTTTAAGACACCCACGGGAGGATATGGGGTGGTGCTATACTTAACGGACACCACACGAACTAGTGAACTCTAGCAGTATCTAAACCCTTAATAAACTTGCAGATGGTGGAAGTGAAGCCGGGAATGAGAGGGCGGTTCGTGGAGTCGAACGAGCTTTGCGGGGAGTTCCCCTACCGCGCCAAAGCGCTGTTCGCCTTCGAGGAGGTCGACGGCGCCGATATATGTTTCTTCGGCATGCACGTACAGGTGAGAACATGCTGTATTATATTATACAGGATACAACTTAATAATGTTGAAGGTTTTTTATAGGGGGTTTTTATATCAGACATAGATATATTATAAAAGAACAAGATGCACAATCTCATATAAAATCATAGCAAATTTTTGTCCGAATTGACACATACTTTTTAAACTTTTGCAAAGAGATTGAAATCACTAGACTTAAAAATTCTTCGTATATGGAACATATACCTTATTTTCCAGGTATAAAGTTGTAAATACGTCTTACATGTCTTTAAAAAATATATATATTTTTAAAACAGCATTTTGAAAAAGGAACAAGATGTCATCTATCAGACGATGACGGGAGTGGTATTTTTGAAAGTCACACCAAGTAACTATTATAAATAATCTGTGGTCACTTACGTACTTACTTTAACTTTTTACGTACTTTAAGTACTTTTATTCGAAAAGTACCTCATTTGAGTCTGCCATTTTTGGACCACTGATTGTGTATCTTGTTCTGTAGGTATAATATATCTATGATCAGACCATCGTTCTAAACCACTTTCATATAGAAAGTTTCATGTAGGAGCCAACAGCCCAACATTGAAATCACGAAAAAAAATCAGCTGTCTCATACATTTGTGTCTAGTAGAATTGCAGTTTTGTATTGAACAGCAGATGTTTTTTTCGCGGTTTCGACGTTGGTCTCATAGAGAAAGTTATTTAGTTTAATGGTATGATTATCCAATTAAAAAACCGTCAGCATATTAGAAGGACCCTATATACTAAATGCACTGTTTTATGTTTCTAAAGAATTGCTGATTGTGGTATCATAATGAATTGAATGGATTATCTTTTCAATATCTTGGAAAGGAGAGTGGCAATTTTTTTTAGAACGTATTGTTAAAAAGATTCAAAACTTACTACTAATTGGAGTGATTTTCAGATGACTAAAAACCTACAACTATCTATGGAATCCTAAACAATGCCTTATTTCCTTCAAATACTAACCAAACGTTTTATTTCAGGAATACGGTAGTGAAAGTCCATCACCAAACACGAGGCGCGTTTACATAGCATATCTAGACTCTGTACACTTCTTCCAACCGCGGCAATACAGAACAGCCGTCTACCACGAGATTCTATTAGGATATTTAGACTACGCCAAGCAGCTTGGCTACACTATGGCTCACATATGGGCTTGCCCGCCTTCAGAGGGCGACGACTACATATTCCACTGCCATCCGCCCGAACAAAAAATACCCAAGCCTAAAAGATTACAAGAATGGTATAAGAAGATGCTAGACAAGGGTATCATAGAGAGGATAATTTTAGACTACAAAGATATTCTTAAGCAAGCAATGGAGGATAATATCTCGTCGGCGGCGGAGCTACCGTACTTTGAGGGGGACTTCTGGCCCAACGTTCTGGAGGAATCCATCAAGGAGTTGGACCAGGAGGAAGAGGAGAAGAGAAAACAGGCTGAAGCCGCTGAGGCTGTGGTCAGTATGCATTTGTTATTACTTAAATGTGTCTGGGTCACTCTTACAGTGCGTAAAATATGCCTTACTCTTGTTTTATAGTCTCAAGCGTGAAATTATCACAGGCTCCATCCCCTCTTAAACTTTTTAGGTTCTTTACCTCTGAATCACAATCTTAGGCTCGGTTTATACAGAAGAGACGTGTGGCGGTGGCGGATAGTCAAAATAAGACAATATAAACCTTATAGTACGTAGCATAGCGACGTTTGGAGAATTACGCGATTTTCCTTTACGACAAAAACGACGCTATGCAACGTACTGTTTGGTTTATATTGGTGTTACTTTGAGTATCCGCCACCGCACCGCCACACGTCTATTCTGTATAAACCGAGCCTAAGATTCAAGATAAACAGCACCTTACAGATCATTCTTGTTTTATCTGACACAGGCACTTTTCTTTAAATCTTTGGCACGATCGGTCTCTTAAAGGTTGAGAAATGTCCACAGTTTCCCATCTTACAGATAGGTGTTTATAGAACGCTACGCGGAGGTAAATATATATAAAAATATTAAAGACACGCGTCTGCACTTAGGAGGTCTGAGAGGTTAAATGGCAAAGCAAATATCTGCTCTGTGTTGACGCTGGGTTATTTTGTTAGATTTTGTTAAACATCGTTGCTAAGATACAGTTGAATACATTGTAGATATTCCAGTCGTCCGAGGAGAGCGAGCAAGGGCCCGACGGCAAGAAGAAGGGTCAGAAGAAAGCGAAGAAGTCGAACAAGTCTAAGGCGGCGCAAAGAAAGAACAGCAAGAAGCAGAGCGACCAGCAGCAGGGCAGCGACCTCAGCGCCAAGATATTCGCCACCATGGAGAAGCACAAGGAGGTGTTCTTCGTTATCAGGCTACATTCCGCGCAGTCTGCTGCCAGCTTAGCGGTAAGATTTTGTTATAATCATCTACACGGTTTGGACCTTGTAATAAGAATTCTTTATCTTACTGCCATCTTAATGACAGGCTTGGTGTTGACATTTTTATAACGTACGAGCTTTTACCCGTGTAAAAGTTTAGTTTAGATGTGTAAAACAAAATGGTTTTAGAGTTACGTCGGGGTCACCACTTTAGAGTTCTTAACACCAATTTAGAGGATCTTACATTTATGTTTTAGGAATTGAAAAAGCTTCATTAAAATTCACGTATTTAATTAAAAGTTCAGAGATACAATTCTTCACCTAGCGCCGAGCGTCCGACACTCCGCCGTCGGACGCTCGGCGGAGTAACAACTCGGTATCGAACGTTCGTCGGTCTAACTCCTGAGGATGCTCCTTGGTGGAGCGAAACACGTGTAGAGTAGAAATTATTTGGTAAGCAGGTTGTATTTTATTACGTAATACAACTTTGTCTACTAGGTATTTAGAGGCGGAGGTCTTGATACAATCGTGTCATCTACCTATTAATGTTTATCTTGTTATTAAAAATAGTATTCAAGCTAGAAACTCAATAATAATTGGAGTTTAGCGTTATTTTCAAACTTTTTTTTTAATGAGAAGATAAAAATAAAATATATTGTATGTAGTCAAGTACCCAATTCCGAATCAGAATTACGATTTCGTATGGATTTGACCTATAGAATTCCGTTCGGAATTACGGAAGCATGAAATTCTATACAAAATCCTAATGCTGCCGTAACAGAACCAACCAAAAAACCGGACCGGACCTAAGGGTCAGCGCAACCTAGCGTAGAACTGTTTGCGCATGCTCGAGCATGTTTCTTTGCAGTCGCGCACACCTAGCGGCGAAACCCGCGCGAGCATGCGTGCTCGCGTGTGTTCGAAAATTCTTGCGGATGCTCCCGTGTTGCTAAAGTTGACGTAGTGAATTTTGCAGTTGTGTTTACAATATTTGATAGTAAAGACGTGCGATAACAGCAATTTTAAAGTATGGTAGACTCGGATTTGGTAATAATTTATTGGGTTACTAGCAGAGGAAGAGGAGCAAGAAGAGCACATCAATAAGATGAAAAGAGGACGACAGAAAATTGAAAGAAGAATATGGGCTGAAGCAACCTGGCAAGAAAGATGTACTTATATTTAGGCCCTGTGCTGTGCTACGGTTTAAAGTTCAAGGGACAGTTATTTTATGACTACCATAAAATGGAATATGAATAATGAAAACCTACTAAATTTTCTTCGACCTTTTAGATTTCCTTTGTATTTTCAAAAAGAGCTAGATTATTATAATTTATCTATAGTAAATTGCCCTTTTCGGGCTAAAGTAGTTAAAAAAACATGCTAGATCTAGTCCGAAACCGGCCAAGGTGGCAACAGTTAGGACGGATCGCAAGCATCGACAAGGGCGTATGCTCGAATATGCTCGAGCATGCTTGCGACTGCTCGCGTCGCCGCGAGAAGCATACGCGAGCATATTCGAACAGACGCCCGCCACAGGGATTTAATCCATTGCAAGCTATTTTCAACTTTATTTCAATGCGGATAGAGTTCATTATCAATTGAATCAATTAAAACTGCTCGCGCATGCTCGAGCAGTTTTACGCTACGTGTGCGCTGACGCTAAGGATTCCATTTTGATGAAATTGATTGACATGTCCACCCACCTACATCCGTGTCCGTGGACACCCTATTTATTATACTTATTTGATGTTGTTCTGTGCATTATTGTATATTTCCTCTCTTACCTTTTACTGACAAGACCAAAAATGTTTGTTGCAGCCAATCCAAGACCCCGATCCTTTAGTAAACTGTGACCTTATGGACGGTCGCGACGCGTTCCTAACGATGGCGCGCGACCGCCATTACGAGTTCTCGTCGACGCGGCGGGCGAGGTTCTCCACACTCTGTATGTTATACGAACTGCACAATCAAGGCACGGACAAGTTCGTCTACACGTGCAATAGCTGTAAATCGCACGTCGAGACCAGGTACTCGGGGTAACTTATTTGTTCAATAGTCGCGTCCTTGTTGAGCCGGCATCCCCGCTGGCGGCAGCACTTGTATGACTCAGAGTCTGATGCAAGGGCTGACTTGCCCCCGAGGGTGGCTGGGCCGAGCCGACTATTGTGTCAGATCAGAACGTCACGGTCGAGCCCGGCCGCACACCGCAGTGCGCGGCCTCGCGGAGAGGCGGCGGATGATCGCTCAGTTTGGTCGCGGCTAATGGATAAACATCGTTCCTATAACATTATCATGGTTATTCATTTATTTTGTTTCTCTACTAATATGTCGTTTCTCTAGATTAGTTTAGAGTTCATTATCTGTACCTAGATCATGTGCTTGTCAAAATTCCATTCCTTGCAAGTTAAAAGCAGTTTTTTTGCAGCAAACTGCCGTATGCAATAGAAAACGTGTACATAACTAGTATATTAATAATTTGAACTGTGACTCAGAAGATCAGATTTTTATCTTAATCTCAATGAGACTCAATGCTTAAGAATTAGTGAACATTATCTGTACATATTGATATTTACTAAAGAGCAAGTGTCCTATTACGATTGCAATAATTTTAAAAGTCAGATAGTAGTTATGCATTAAATTAGCAGTTTTTAAAATATTAAAGTCAAAGCATAATACGCATAAGCATAAAAAACTTAAATCAAAAATGTAATTCTTTTACTTCGGCAGCTAGTTTGTGGTATATGGACGGACTTATTAATCTATATTTACTCTCCGTTTATGGGCGAGATCAAATTAATTGTCACGTTATATGTAACGATAACGATAGACGAATTGCTAAATGCCTCGCTCGGGTCTAGTTTTATTTCTAAAGAATACAATCCGTGTATTATTCAGATACAATGCAGAAGTTTTTAAGCAAGTCTGAAGTCAGTACCGTGTGTCGCCACAAACTGTCCAAGACTCTTCTTTATAGAAAACAGTTTATCTAAAAAATATGATTTACTAATAATGAACTATGAAAATCACCGTGTATGCGTACTCTATTGGCATCCGTGTGCGTTGAACCAACAAAATTCCTAATTGGCTTTGAGTTTGCATAAAAAGAAAACGACATTAAAGACAAATCAACAAAAATACTAATGGAGTAACTTTCATAGGTACCACTGCACGGTGTGCGAGGACTTCGACCTCTGCTGCCCGTGCTACGAGAAGGAGGGCCACCCGCACAAGATGGAGAAGCTGGGGCTGGACATAGACGTGGGCTCGTCGCCGGGCGACATGAAGCAGGCCAACCCGCAGGAGGCGCGCAAGCTCTCCATCCAGCGCTGCATACAGTCGCTCGTGCACGCCTGCCAGTGCCGCGACGCCAACTGCAGGCTGCCCTCCTGCCAGAAGATGAAGCGGGTCGTGCAGCACACCAAGATCTGCAAGCGGAAGACGAAGGGCGACTGCCCCATCTGCAAGCAGCTCATCGCGCTGTGCTGCTACCACGCCAAGCACTGCCAGGAGACCAAGTGCTCGGTGCCCTTCTGCAGCAGCATCAAGCAGAAGCTGAAGCAGCAGCAGGTGCAGCAGCGCGTGCAGCAGCAGCAGCTGCTGCGGCGGCGCATGGCGGCCATGAACACGCGCGGCTGCGCGGCCGGCGGCTCCTCGCCGCCCCCCGCGCCCGCGCTGGCCTCCCCGCCCCCCTCCAAGCCCGCCTCGCACACGCTGCCGCACAATGTACAGAAGGCCTTACAGCAGGTTAGTCACTGTGATACGATCTTTTAGGACGGCCGCACAATATCACAAATATCCCGCCCACCAATCATAGTCGACGGACGGTCCGACCAAATTCCGTACGTCGATTCTCATCGGTGCGCGGTATTTTTCTGTCAGAAATTTCTGATAATGTGCGGCCGTCCTTAACCCGCGGCTTGGTCCGCGTAGATTACCCCTTTATGGGTCGATTTTCGAATAATCCTTTCATAGTACTCCCACACAAAACTATGAATACGCATAGCATCGCAAATATCAGTGAGCAGCGCTCAATTCTAATTACGATGACTTATGTATGATTTTCAATCGTAGCGCTCGCAGATATTTGCGATGCGAATTCGCCGTTATGTGTGGGAGCCTTTAATGCGCCCCTACATCCTCATGTTTCTTTCTTCAGCGGTTTAGGCTGTACGTTGTCTGCCAGTCCGTCATGGAACTGTATTATAAATATTGTAGATTAACCAGATATTAACTTTTACTGGTACTATAGTCTATTATTCTCTGTTGATGGTCTTCTTTTGCATTGAAATCGAATGTAACATGTAAATTGTAGTCGAGATAGGAGGTATATCAATGGAAGGAATGGAAGGATATTGAAATGAAAATCAGCAAACATCATTCATGTATTAATAAATTAATACACTACAACAATAAAATGGTTAGTCATAGAAATTACTTCATTTTGTAATTACCATTTGCTACCAAATAGCGTTGCCAAATACCTGAATAGGGAAGCGACCATCGAGACCAAGAGGGGTGTTATAAGTTTGACGCCTATGTCGGTCTGTCTGTCTGTCATCGTAGCACCCAAACGGGTGGTCCGTTTTCGAAACTTTTTTTTTTAAATAGAAAGCTCATTTTTGCGAGAGTGTTCTTAGCTTTGTTTCATGAAAATCGGTTCAGCAGTTTTCACGTAATTATCATTTTTTTGTTGTTTTTGTTTGATCTACGATCAGTCCTTGGACTATAAGTAGATTTGTGGTCGGTAAGTGGCGTTACTAGAGTGTGCCCCCCAGTGGGGACAGCGCCTCTGTTTTGACGACACGACGCTACTAGCGGTCGTGCAGCTCTTGGATGTTGTGCCGTTGCTGGTGTTTTGGGTAGCGCTGGCGGGTTAGTTTGACAGCCGGCCAGCTCATTCGGGTGGTTTGCAAGACGCTGTTAGTACTTTACTGCCGTGGAGCGTACTTCCTCCTTTATGGTATTCATTTTCAACTGTTCATGAATTTCCCCATTAATAGCCACATTGGATATTATATGAAGGATTATGTTCTGCATTCGTTGTAAGATTGAGATATTGGAGTTGCTGGCGCTTCCCATAGTTTTATGCCATACATCCAAACTGGTTTTAGAATGGCCTTTAGTTTGTTATCCGTGGATAGTATGCTGCTTCGCCTCAGGAGCCAATATAAGTTTTTATATCGAACGAGCTTTTACCCGCGACTTTGTCCGCATAAATTATATACCAGATTTTAAGTCAGATCATAAGCTATCAAACAAAAAAAGTTTCATCAAAATCGGTTTAGTAGTTTTTGCGTGATACTCGAACAAAAAAACACACAAACAAACAAACAGACAGACAAAAAGTCTAAAAATTTGTGATTTGGGATCAGGGAAGCCTAAAAACCCATAGATATAGTATAGGGTAGATAAATATTATGAAGCAAGACATAACAACACTACTTGCCATTTACCCCTTTACACCCGAGAAAAATAGTTTTGACATATCAATGCAAAACATTGTTTGAGCTTTTCTGTTCTTACTAGTTAGCCCCGAAAAAATATAAAAAAAAATCCTGAAATGGCAGTTTTCCTGCCCTGCCCTCACGATCGTGAGACTTAGGGACAACTTGCAAGTCGCACGATCGTGAGTGTGCGTATTTTTCAGTAAATTAATAGATTAATTACGACAATATTTATATAAAACTTATTTATTTATTGTTTTTTGGAGTATATTAATTTTAGGTAGACCATGTAGAATCAGTTTTATCTTAAAAAACTATTAAAAACGTATCAATAACCAAAAACTTATATTTTCTCTCCTTCTTTCTGGTTTCTTACAGGTATTCATAAGTCTGCTCATCATAGATTGCACCTTTTTCAGCGTATTGGCTTTCTCTGTTTTGGATGGCCTATCATGATCAATTACATGAGCTTTTCGTACCAGAATTAGTCTATCTCTCGTAATTTTGTCACAAACCCTAACTTTATACCAGCTTGCCAGTATTCTCCATTCAGCATCCCAGTATGATGCAAATACTGTTTAATTGTATCTCAGCGTTCCATATCTTCCGTTCTATGCCTATTATCCTTATAAACATCCAGCCATGACTTTAGAAGTCGTCACAAAAATATTCAGAAAATAATCTGATGGTGACCAGATAGGTATCTTTGATGACACTAAATATCCACGTGATACATCATCAAATGGAATCTATTTCCATAGATCGTCACTATACGATTGCATACTTTCTGGCGAAGACCTTTATTAAGGCTCTGGCTCGTTGTACGTCCACTGGAAGATATTAGTCTGCACGTCCTCGTGACTGACCTGACTGGAAAATGCCTGACCTCGTTCCAAGACGCATCTTTGATGGGAAGATCTTGATTTGGATGGTTCTTTTACGAAATTAGTTTCCTCCTCATCATCCGAGGAGTCCTCCTCAGACCCATTGTCTTCCTCAGCGAGCTCAAAAAGAACATACGGCCCGATTTCTGCATCTTTATCATAAAAATCAAACATCTGACTCGATTCCATCGCCCAGAATATCTAAAATTTATGATCATCCTTCACTGGGACATCTAAAACGTCCAAAACATAAGAAAAAACTAAATTAAACAATTTAGTAACCTAATAATCGAAGACAGAAACTGAAAAAAGTCATTATTTTTTTTCGAGCTACAACCGAGGTGACACGTTCGTGCGACTTTAATTTTAGGTGTAACTTTTTCCGAAATTTTGTAACTAAATGATAATTATTTACCAGTATCATGTTGTTCAATATCTTACCAATAAAACTAAACAAAAATAATGGGAAGTATACAACATAAATCACAAAAAAAAAAAATATTTACGTGAGCGCCTTCTAGGGTCAAAAAATGCAGTCATCTTTTCAGTCTAATCACCGGCTATTGAAGCATCAAAACTAATGCAGGGCGCTTTGAAAGGCGGGAGTAGCACTCGCACGAGCGATCAGTGCCGGTTGCGTTCGCTAAAATTAATTTGCGCGGTCGTCAGAATTTTTCAAATGTTACTCGCACGATCGATACGTCTCGGGTGTAAAGGGCTATTCACACTTATGACAACCGCCCATTAGAATAAGTGAAATGTCAATAGTAAACAGATACCGTCTTGAACCATTTTGTCACCAGACCTCCAGCTGGAAGACTCCGCTATTTCCTTACGTTAAGAACGACTTTTGCTTGAATTTGCTTAAAAAGTGGTGCCATTTGTGTAACTGATATTGCCGGTCTTTAGTTTATACGTCTATGTAAAAACCATATCGTAATCTTTTTTTGTGTAAATTAAATTTCATTATTAGTATTGCTTACTTACTAGGTTAGTATATCAGACTTCAATTTCAACACATCATTATGTGGCAACATTGCCGAAAAGCGTTACGGGCGGACAATCACCTTTTATAAGGGAGAATGTTACCTGCACAGACTTGGAGGCGCTCGCTTTAATTTTCCATTGTTGCAGCCACTTAGTTATCTCGTTTAGTCCCTTTTGTAGTTTTATTGACGCCATTACGGAATCCTTGCTGCTAGCCAGGATGTCAGTGTCGTCGGCAAAAGTAGCAGTGGTGATGCCTGGTACTGGTACTACTGGGAGATCCGCGGTGAATATCGTGTAAAGTAAAGCACCGGTCCCAGTACTGATCCTTGCGGCACTCCTGCTTTTATTCCATGGAAGGCAGAGGTAGCATCCATTTTCCATCCATCCATTCCTTTGCCTGAAGCCGAACTGGTGGTTGGGTATTATTTAGTTTTCCGCTAGTATTGGGAGCATTCTACGCAATATAATCTTCTCACACAACTTTGAAAGTATTGGTAAGAGGCTTATTGGCCTGTATGATGTTAAATCGTTTGCTGGCTTTCCCAATTTGTGTATCGTCATGTTTTGGGATACTTTTCATAGGTCAGGGAAATGTTGTACACGCAGGATTCCGTTGAAGAGAGTTGTCAGGAAAACTAAAGCCTTCTTTGGAATCTCCTTCAGTATTTCATTCGTAATTAGGTCAAATCCTGGTGCTTTTTTGTCCTTAAATTCTCTAATAAGTCTGCCATCCTCTCGCGTAATCACTGGCTTCAACGGTAGGCACAGCTGGTGATCCTGTTTCAGGATTTCATCCACTTCTGCGTCTGGTTCCATGCTGTCATTGGGGACAAATACGTTTGAAAGGTGTTCTGCGAAGACATTGGCTTTTTCTTGTGGAGTTCTAGCCCAGTTGTTGGTACTTTTTCTAATGGCAGGTTTGGCTACTTGTGGTCGATCGCACGACTTTGTGACTTTCCATAGGGAAGTAGTTGGTAGACGCTGTAAGGGATTCGAGCATGGATCCAAGAGTTTTGTCTTGCCATTTCCGTGTTTTTAGCTCTTGGCTAGCTTTGTTGAATGCAGTTTTGTCTGCACTATGTCTGCTTTGGTGCCAGATTCTACGAAGCCTAGGTTTTCCCGTATGTTATTTCGAGTGGATTATTTACAGTTGTAGGTTTACGATCTTTTTGCACAGGAGTACTTTTCCAGCAAGCTTCTTGGATGAGCACTTAGACTAATTATATCCGGACCGGCCTTGCGGTAGCATTTCCCCTCTGCCACGGTATAAGAGCAATGATCATGTACATTCAACATTCAATTTTATAACTTATCACTAAATAAACTAGACAGCCCATTATTGCGAAACAATAATTTTGAACTTAGAACGTTTGGGGTTTACACGAGACTACTTTTCATGATTTTGAACATTCAAAATTAGAATCTAAAGTCATAGGGAATAAAATCCAAAGTTGCGGATAACATGTTACCTCGCCCCCCGCAAAAAGTGGCAGAAAGTTTGTTAGTAGAATGACACGTGGTTACGCGCCCGATATAATTAGTCTAAGGATGAGCATCGTGATATATTTTGTTTGTTGCGTGTTTGATGTCGTCTGGGGACTTAAGGGCGATTTTTAAGCGGATATTTTCGTCGATGTACTGTCGAAATGAGTCCCAGTCTGTATGTTTATTACACAGCCTAATCGGATTATCATACTCTACTACTATAGTACTGAGGGTAAGTGAGGGTAATCTAAACTATTATATAACTGTAATAGAAGTGTGTCTGTACATTGAAGATATTTCCAAAAAAAAGATTACAATATGGTTTTTAGATGTCCCTGATTCCAAATCACCAATTTTTGGATTTTTGTCTGTCTGTTTGTTTGTTTGTGTGTTTGTTTGTTCGAGCATCACGCAAAAACTACTGAACCGATTTTGATGAAACTTTTTGGTTTGATAGCTTATGATCTGATTTAAAATCTGGTATATAATTTATGCGGACAAAGTCGCGGGTAAAAGCTCATTATCAAATAAAATTAAATTACGAAGCGTCCCTTATTTAGTACAAGCTGTTGTCCGCGACTTCGTCTGCAATACCCGGATAAAAAGTACCCTATGAGTTAATCCAGGCCATGGTCTATCTGTATGCCAAATTTCGGCAAAATCTGTTCAGCAGTTTTTGCGTGAAAGCGGAACAAACATCCATCCATACTTACAAACTTTCGCGTTTATAATGTTAAGTAGGATGTATTCTGATATGTGTGAGCGTCGGTAAAGCGAAGCATGGTGCCGCAGGTGCAGGAGGAGGCGGCGCGACAGCAGGCACCGTCGTACGGCAAGCAGGCGGCCATGGGCCCCCCGGGGGGCACGCCGCGCGCCGGCGCCGCCGACTGGACCGCGCGCTACCGAGCCCCCCCGCCGCTGCACCACGCGCCGCACCACGCGCGCCTGGCCCACCTCCAGCCCCAGCCCCACGCGCCCCACGCCGTCCACGCGCCCACTCAGCTGCAGGTACTGTACTGTGCCGCGAGCACCGAGCCCCCCGCCCCCCGCCTGGCCCACCTCCAGCCCCAGCCCCACGCGCCCCACGCCGTCCACGCGCCCACTCAGCTGCAGGTACTGTACTGTGCCGCGAGCACCGAGCCCCCCGCCCCCCGCCTGGCCCACCTCCAGCCCCAGCCCCACGCGCCCCACGCCGTCCACGCGCCCACTCAGCTGCAGGTACTGTACTGTGCCGCGAGCACCGAGCCCCCCGCCCCCCGCCTGGCCCACCTCCAGCCCCAGCCCCACGCGCCCCACGCCGTCCACGCGCCCACTCAGCTGCAGGTACTGTACTGTGCCGCGAGCACCGAGCCCCCCGCCCCCCGCCTGGCCCACCTCCAGCCCCAGCCCCACGCGCCCCACGCCGTCCACGCGCCCACTCAGCTGCAGGTACTGTACTGTGCCGCGAGCACCGAGCCCCCCGCCCCCCGCCTGGCCCACCTCCAGCCCCAGCCCCACGCGCCCCACGCCGTCCACGCGCCCACTCAGCTGCAGGTACTGTACTGTGCCGCGAGCACCGAGCCCCCCGCCCCCCGCCTGGCCCACCTCCAGCCCCAGCCCCACGCGCCCCACGCCGTCCACGCGCCCACTCAGCTGCAGGTACTGTACTGTGCCGCGAGCACCGAGCCCCCCGCCCCCCGCCTGGCCCACCTCCAGCCCCAGCCCCACGCGCCCCACGCCGTCCACGCGCCCACTCAGCTGCAGGTACTGTACTGTGCCGCGAGCACCGAGCCCCCCGCCCCCCGCCTGGCCCACCTCCAGCCCCAGCCCCACGCGCCCCACGCCGTCCACGCGCCCACTCAGCTGCAGGTACTGTACTGTGCCGCGAGCACCGAGCCCCCCGCCCCCCGCCTGGCCCACCTCCAGCCCCAGCCCCACGCGCCCCACGCCGTCCACGCGCCCACTCAGCTGCAGGTACTGTACTGTGCCGCGAGCACCGAGCCCCCCGCCCCCCGCCTGGCCCACCTCCAGCCCCAGCCCCACGCGCCCCACGCCGTCCACGCGCCCACTCAGCTGCAGGTACTGTACTGTGCCGCGAGCACCGAGCCCCCCGCCCCCCGCCTGGCCCACCTCCAGCCCCAGCCCCACGCGCCCCACGCCGTCCACGCGCCCACTCAGCTGCAGGTACTGTACTGTGCCGCGAGCACCGAGCCCCCCGCCCCCCGCCTGGCCCACCTCCAGCCCCAGCCCCACGCGCCCCACGCCGTCCACGCGCCCACTCAGCTGCAGGTACTGTACTGTGCCGCGAGCACCGAGCCCCCCGCCCCCCGCCTGGCCCACCTCCAGCCCCAGCCCCACGCGCCCCACGCCGTCCACGCGCCCACTCAGCTGCAGGTACTGTACTGTGCCGCGAGCACCGAGCCCCCCGCCCCCCGCCTGGCCCACCTCCAGCCCCAGCCCCACGCGCCCCACGCCGTCCACGCGCCCACTCAGCTGCAGGTACTGTACTGTGCCGCGAGCACCGAGCCCCCCGCCCCCCGCCTGGCCCACCTCCAGCCCCAGCCCCACGCGCCCCACGCCGTCCACGCGCCCACTCAGCTGCAGGTACTGTACTGTGCCGCGAGCACCGAGCCCCCCGCCCCCCGCCTGGCCCACCTCCAGCCCCAGCCCCACGCGCCCCACGCCGTCCACGCGCCCACTCAGCTGCAGGTACTGTACTGTGCCGCGAGCACCGAGCCCCCCGCCCCCCGCCTGGCCCACCTCCAGCCCCAGCCCCACGCGCCCCACGCCGTCCACGCGCCCACTCAGCTGCAGGTACTGTACTGTGCCGCGAGCACCGAGCCCCCCGCCCCCCGCCTGGCCCACCTCCAGCCCCAGCCCCACGCGCCCCACGCCGTCCACGCGCCCACTCAGCTGCAGGTACTGTACTGTGCCGCGAGCACCGAGCCCCCCGCCCCACGCCTGGCCCACCTCCAGCCCCAGCCCCACGCGCCCCACGCCGTCCACGCGCCCACTCAGCTGCAGGTACTGTACTGTGCCGCGAGCACCGAGCCCCCCGCCCCCCGCCTGGCCCACCTCCAGCCCCAGCCCCACGCGCCCCACGCCGTCCACGCGCCCACTCAGCTGCAGGTACTGTACTGTGCCGCGAGCACCGAGCCCCCCGCCCCCCGCCTGGCCCACCTCCAGCCCCAGCCCCACGCGCCCCACGCCGTCCACGCGCCCACTCAGCTGCAGGTACTGTACTGTGCCGCGAGCACCGAGCCCCCCGCCCCCCGCCTGGCCCACCTCCAGCCCCCGCCCCACGCGCCCCACGCCGTCCACGCGCCCACTCAGCTGCAGGTACTGTACTGTGCCGCGAGCACCGAGCCCCCCGCCCCACGCCTGGCCCACCTCCAGCCCCAGCCCCACGCGCCCCACGCCGTCCACGCGCCCACTCAGCTGCAGGTACTGTACTGTGCCGCGAGCACCGAGCCCCCCCGCCCCCCGCCTGGCCCACCTCCAGCCCCAGCCCCACGCGCCCACACAGCTGCAGGTACTGTACTGTGCCGCGAGCACCGAGCCCCCCCGCCCCCCGCCTGGCCCACCTCCAGCCCCAGCCCCACGCGCCCACTCAGCTGCAGGTACTGTACTGTGCCGCGAGCACCGAGCCCCCCCGCCCCCCGCCTGGCCCACCTCCAGCCCCAGCCCCACGCGCCCACACAGCTGCAGGTACTGTACTGTGCCGCGAGCACCGAGCCCCCCCGCCCCCCGCCTGGCCCACCTCCAGCCCCAGCCCCACGCGCCCACACAGCTGCAGGTACTGTACTGTGCCGCGAGCACCGAGCCCCCCCCGCCCCCCGCCTGGCCCACCTCCAGCCCCAGCCCCACGCGCCCACACAGCTGCAGGTACTGTACTGTGCCGCGAGCACCGAGCCCCCCCGCCCCCCGCCTGGTCCACCTCCAGCCCCAGCCCCACGCGCCCACACAGCTGCAGGTACTGTACTGTGCCGCGAGCACCGAGCCCCCCCGCCCCCCGCCTGGCCCACCTCCAGCCCCAGCCCCACGCGCCCACACAGCTGCAGGTACTGTACTGTGCCGCGAGCACCGAGCCCCCCCGCCCCCCGCCTGGCCCACCTCCAGCCCCAGCCCCACGCGCCCACACAGCTGCAGGTACTGTACTCTGCCGCGAGCACTGAGCCCCCCGCGTGCGCTCGTATGGAGCATGTCTTCTGGTTGATATCTATTCATGCGGCGACAGGGCATGTTAATGTGCCCACACATAACTGCGACGTCGCATCGCATAGTGTAGGGATTAGTAGGGAACTGTAAAGAGGGCGTTCACAAAGGACCAGCGATGGTCTTATTGGCACAGGTGCAAGCCTACCAAGGCCCCAAACCCCCAATTAAAATAATAACTGCAACCGACCTCTTCTATTATCGTAGCGGTAGTTAAAGTCGACTGTATAAGCATAATCAAAATACAGTAAAACCGGAATATAATTAAAATTATTACATTTGACCCAGTTGTTGCGGTTACCACACCCCAGACTGCTAAACCGACGGTCCTGGGTTCAGTCATGGATGTTATTATTGTGCTGTTGTATGGTTTCCATCATGGACTTAGAATGATAAAGGATACCAATCCTCCTTACAAGAATGGAATCACGAAAATTGGCCATTGCAGTCGGTAATGTTCGACCTTCTTAGGCATGTCTCCGTAGTCGATATTTCCAAAGTTTTAGTGTCCCTTTCTATCAGACAAAAATTAAATAAAAACTTTCTTTTTTGAATGAATGAATGAATGAAATATACTTTACTTTACTTTACTTTTTAATTTCTGTCATTGGATTAGAAAGGGACAAAGTAACGTCGAAAACAAAGACGGGAATTTACGAAAGAAGTACTACAGCAATGTGTAATTACGTTAAAATAAGAGTTAAACACATTTATTATTAAAATTTTTAAGTAAATTTATCTATGTAATTTATTTCCGTGGAACAAAACTCAAATAATAGTGATCTAATAACGTTTAATTAAGATTTATCTCTCGTTCAGGCCAGTAGCGACATCTGTTTGCGCCAAGACTATACTAAATCTAAAATGTATGGAACTATCCAGACATGGTACCTATTATTATAATGAAATTTTAAATCACTTATGCCGAATACGAGTAAACTGTAAGTTGAATTTCAACCTGCATTCTGAGCAACGAACTGTAATATTGCAGCAGCGACCGCCAGCGCCCCAGCAGCAGCAGCAGACGCAGCCGCAGATGCACCAGCGCGCGCTGCAGCAGCTCATGGCCACGCTGCGCTCCCCCACCAGCCACAACCAGCAGCAGGAGATACTGCAGATACTCAAGTCAAATCCACCCCTCATGGCCGCCTTCATCAAACAGAGACAAGTTAGTAACATTTCATTTTTAGAACTAGCATTTACCCGCGACTTCGTTCGCATAAATTATATACCAGATTTTAAGTCAGATCATAAGCTATCAAACAAAAAAAGTTTCATCAAAATCGGTTCAGTAGTTTCTGCGTGATGCTCAGACAAACAAACAGACAGACAAAAAATCCAAAAATTGGTGATAATCAGGGATGCCTAAAAAGTTAAAAACCATATCGTAATCTTTTTTTTGTAAATATCTTCAATGTACAGACACACGTCTGTTACAGTTTTATAATAGTTTAGATTAGATTCCTGCCGAATATTGATTATCATTGATCAAAGGTAACCGAATAGTATGACGTCGATATCTAAAACGGATAAAAGAGTCACTGGACCATTTTGGAACCAATGGAGCATAGTATAAATACAATAAAGTGGGTGCGCTTGGTGGCCGCGTTGGGTCTATGATTGCGCGGAGTGCGGGGGGGTGTGGGGACAGCGCGCAGGTGAACGGTACTGGGACCGCGCCCCCCGCACCATAGGCCTAGACTCTAGGCCTATCTCTCTCTAGGTCGCTCTAGGCCCTAGAGCGACCCGAGAGCGCCCGACCTATTATTACTTCACTTTGAATGGAGGGAAATTCTCCTATGGATCGACAACACGTCTATAAATTAATTCTGTCCATTTCATGTTGACTCAATGTCAAAAATCCGGTCTCAAGGTCTACTAAACGATGATGGAAGATCATTTTCTCTCCGATCGCAGTGGGGTTGTCAACTGCATGCCAAACATTACAGACAAAATAACCGTAAAATACGGTTTTGGTAGTATTTTGTAGTACTGCTCACATATCAAACTGCAAAATTTATCACCTCGAGTGACGAACCAAAGTATTTTATTAGTATATTATATTTTTCCTGAAGAGTATACAACAGAAAATTATGAATAAAATCTTATACTCTATTCAGGAATTAGAGAGACAAAATGTAAACAAAGAAACATCACTGTCAAAGAGACGTTTCGTGGTCAGAAACCTTTGGTACATTTTTTAATAATAACATTATGTAGGCACGGCACTTACTAGATTGCGGTGATATTATAAATTTGTTGTCTATCGATAAATAAGAACAATACACGTAACAAATTGAATAACATTTTTAAATTACGTTATGTAGCCCATTTCTTGACTTTTTAGTGCTATGCGTAGCGTCCGCGGGTAGCGTACGAACCGAAGACGATATTAACTAATCAAGAGACACGTTTACGTTACTGTGTACAATAAAGTATTTTTCTTTAAGAACTTTATTAAAACGAACCAAAGGTTATATACATCTGATTGTTGCCAGACCACGAAATAAAATTGTTGGGCAAAGGCCTCCCTCCGTTCTCTCCATGCGTCCCGGTTTTGCGCTTCGATAGGCCAGTTCTTTAAGAAACTACCGATTTCGTCTCGCCATCTTTTTCTTGGTCTGCCTCGACGCCGATTTCCTTTTGCTGGGGACCAGTTTGTAGTGGTTTTGGCCCACAGGTCATCTGGCATGCGGCAGACATGTCCAGCCCAATCCCACTTTAGATTGGCAGCGGTGGTGGCAACGTCTGTCACTTGGGTTCTGGAGCGAATGATCTCATTTCTGACCCGGTCTATCAGTTTCAAACCAAGGATGCTGCGCTCCATAGCCCTTTGACAAACCTTGAGGCTTGACTTCTGATCTTTAGTCAAAGACCACGTTTGGGCACCGTAGGTGAGAATTGGAAGAATGCACATGTCCATGAGCTTGCGTTTGAGTGGCAATGGGAGATGTCCTTTCATGTGTTCTTTCATGGACCAAAAGCTCCTCCAGGCATTTTCGGTGAGTCTTGCAACTTCTTTTTCTTGTCTAGCCTGGAAAGAGACAATTTGGCCCAAGTAAATATATTCACAAACATATTCCATTCTTCCGTCATCCACTACTATATTACTTTCTGTGCTGTTTGTCATCAACTTGGTCTTTGACATATTCATTTTAAGCCCCACCTCAAGGCTCGCCTTGCTCAGATCTTGTAGCAAGAGACTCAGTTCCGTCGCCGATGAAGAGAAGAGAACGATGTCATCCGCGAAGCGAAGATTAGTTAGTTTTCTTCCACCGACATCGACTCCCCTCCCCTCCCACTCCGGCGCAACACATCTAAAGATCTCCTCTAGAGTGCTGGTAAACAGCTTTGGAGATAAAGGATCGCCCTGCTTTACGCCTTTCTCGATCGAGAAGACCGGACCCGATGATTGTAATTTAATTGCAGCTGTACTTGTATTATAAATGTTCCTTATTAAATTTATATAAACGGATTCAATATTTTGGTTCTCTAATGCTTTGAAAATCGAGGAGTGAGTTATACTATCGAAAGCTTTACTGTAATCCACAAACGCAAGATATAGTGGTAGGTTGAATTCGTGGTGTTTTTCGATTATTTGATTTAGGGTATGCAAATGGTCGATAGTGGAGAGTCCACGTCGGAAGCCAGCTTGTTCGGGTGATTGATCTTTGTCTAACAAATATATGATAACTTGCGTATTTTATTATTATTTTCCATACAAAATTAACATATCACCTGTCGCAATCCTTTGCGAGTAGAATTGATAATTTACTGTTGTATATTCCAGAGATAAGTTTTCTTCCGTCTCGAGATGGTATTTTCTACACTGCTATTACCGTTGTTTACATTTTGTCTCTCTAATTCCTGAATGGATTATAGTTCTGTGATACTGGGTGGATGGCGTATCAATCTCAAAAAATTGCCTGTCAAATCTTATTACATTAGTTTTATAAAAATATTGTTATTATGTTATAGAACGCGCAAAATCAGCAGCAGCAAGTGTCAGGCGGTGTGGGCGGCGTGGGACCGGTGGGCGGCGGCGTGGGCTCGGTGGCGGGCGTGGGCGTGGGCGTGGGCGTGGGCCTCGCGCCCGTGCAGCAGCAGCCCCAGCACATGATGCAGCCGCAGCAGCAGCAGCGCCTGCAGATGCAGCACATGCACACCCAGCAGACTCAGGTACTGCTCCCTACATTATATTACTATACATTATATTACTATAAAGTTATTATACTTACCTCACGGAATAGAGGAACTTACCCGCTGAGAGAGCGAGATGTACCTAGCGGCATCACTGTATAATAGAAAAAGATACGTGACGCGACGCAATAGAACCGTTTTTGGGTTTTTAGTCTCCGGGTGAAAATTCGGCTTCTGTGAATAATCGTGAACAAGTGACATCTTAGATAATTTTGTGAAATATACTAACACTATTTTATTGAATTATCCACGATTTCACGTTACATCGTGGATAATTTAATAAAATAGTGCTAGAATCTTAAATTGAGAAAGAATTATACACATAAATCGAATTTTTACCCTGCCGATAAACTCCTGAAAACGTCCAAAACCGGGTTCATTTGACAACTCGTGTCAGTTCCACTACTGTAAGCTATAATAACTTTATGGTTATTTATTACCACATCTTGGACACTTAGCTGTCATTTCATACAAATGGCAAACATTTAAAAGAAGAGTCCAGCATGAGCGATATTGAGTGCGTGCGAGCGAGACAGGAATACGCTATTGCCACGTTTCCTACCGGATTAAAGCTGCCTGTCCACTGATGCGAGCTGGCTGGGCGAGCTGTGTAGTTGTGTAAATATTAACCAATCAGGAGCTCGGCCGAGATCGGATCGGATCATCAGTGGACAGGTAGCCTAAACTTGGTGGGAGGCAGGGAGGGTCCGTACTGTATGTAGTACAGTCGCCATCAGATATATCGTAGCATACAAGGTGTCCAAATATTTCTGAGCAGTGCTAATTTTCATTAAATTCTTTACAGTAAATGTTACCATTTACATCTAAATGTGTATTTTATCATAAATATCTGAACAGCAAATTTTCAATAATTTCTTTTCAGTGTTATTTAAAATTAAAATGTAAAACAACGGAGAAAGGTTTTTTTTTTCCAAAACTGTTCAGATGTTTATGACCACCCGACTGCGTCGATATATTTGATGTTCTAGGCGTTCCTATATTTTTGACTGGATATGAGTAAAGAAATTATTGAAAATTAGAACTGCTTAGAAATATTTGACCACCTTGTTTGCTACAATATATCTGCTGGTGACTGTACCAGATACTGTTTTATTTTTGTTACCGAAGGTTCGCAGCTAGAATTAGGACATTGGAGACTGCTTGCCTGAACAGGGAGGTGATGTTCATAACATAAGTTCATAACCGTTGTTAGCATAGCACAACACTGATACCGCGAAATACATATATTTAGCTTTTGAATAATCGTTCAAGGCAGGCATTTCCCGTGGTACACCCAATTTGGTTCACCTGGTGGACCACGGGCAGAAATTTTTACACCTGATAAATTTAAAATTACATTTAATTAAAATGTATTGCCCGTGGTTCACCTGATACCAAAAACTATTTTAATGCAAACTTTTTAATTTCTACCCATGGACCAAGGTGTTCCATAGATAGCGTTGGTTAAAAAAAAATTATGAAAAAAAAATGAATAAAAAACGAAAGAAAAAAAAGACAAAAAAACACACTCACACATTCAGTCCACAGATTACTGATATGTAGCAAGCTACAGATGCGACAGTGAAATTTGCACATAGTTCCATTGTTTCCGTTTTGGCGTTCTGTCGTCAAACTAATGTGTATAGAACTTGTAGTTATAGGTATGTATACACTGATTCCAGGATGCAAAAATAGGGATATTTGACCAAGGAACAAACTATTCAACGATATTATTATGTCATACGACGGAGAAGAATTGAGGCTTCTCAAGGATTCTAAATTCAAGCTAAAATACCAGGAAAATCACAAGATATAAGCTTCTGACGCAACAACACGGCATGAGGCTGCTGTTGTTGTAAGTTCAATATGGCGTTGTATCTCGTCCTCATTGGACGATGATACAATGTATCATCGTCCAATGAGGACGATGGGAAACAGCGCCACAACGGCTACACCAGAACTAAGCTGTCATAGGCCTGATTCAGTCACTCACATATTTTCATATACACATGCACAGATACGCACACAATAACATACGCGCACTCACACACACGCACACATTTTCACATACACTTACACGCACGCACACATACTCACAGAACACACGCGCAGACATTGACACACGCACATATTTTCATATACACATACCTACACGCACATATACTCGTGACTGAATGGATGCGTGTGTGTGTGTCCGCGGATGTTATTGTGTGAGTGTGTGTGCATGTGTATGTGAAAATATGATTGACTGAATGTGTGCGTGTGTGAGTGCGCGTGTTTTTTTTTATTTCTTTTTATTTTATCGTTCATTTTCTTTTTTCATTCATTTATTTTTTATTTTTTTTAACCAACCCTACTATGTAAACACATTTCACTGCCAGGGCCTTAATTGTATGTGTACGTGTGTGTGCGCGTGTTGTGTGAGTGAGTATGTGTACGTGTGTGTGTGCGCGGTGTGCGTGTAGGTATGTGTATATGAAAATATGTGCGTGTGTAAATGTCTGCGCGTGTGTTGTGTGTGTGTATGTGTATGTGAAAATATGTGAGTGACTGAATGTGTGCGTGAGTACGCGTGTTTTTTTTAAATTTCATTTTCATTAATTTTTTTAATTTCCTTTTTTTTTTCTTTTTTTTTATCCAACGCTGTCAACCTTAGATTAAAAATTTTTCGCTTACGCTGAAAGATGGAGCCATGAAATGAGAGAATGCTGCGATAGCCAGTTATGAAAACTTATGTAAAGAAAAAAGACAAATATTATTTTTTGCTTCGGTCACCGTGGCCGGTTTTTGTGCTTGGCAAGATGTCAAACCACTGTCAAACCTATGGAATGTCGATGACATCTTGTCAAACAAATTGTCTTTTAGTGTGGAAAAGTTACGCTATTGCTGTTTCATGTGCGGCCACGTTATGGTTACATCTAGTTACTATATCTATGGCTACAACCTATTGGTTTATGGTGGACTACGGGTAGAAAATGCACTTCCTACAGTTCAACTTTTGAAGGTGAACTACGGGTAGTTATCTACCTACCTGTATGCACACCTTGGTCTATGGTGGACTACGGGTAGTAAATACTTCATACAGTTCACCTTCTTTTGAAGGTTAACCACGAGTAGAAAATACTACCTGTGATACACCTTGGTCCACCTGGGTGTACCACGGGTAAAAATGTCTGCCCGTGGTCCACCAGGTGAACCAAATCAGGTGTACCACGGGAAATGCCTGGTTCAAGGCAAGCTGGCAGGAATAGCTTTTGTTCAGGCAAGATGTCAAAAATCGTTTTCTGGTGTCCCTTATATGAATGTTGTTGCAACTAGGGATAACTGCCGTGCGTTCACACGTTTTTGCCATACTTATACTGGGAGCAAACTAGGTCATTATTTCAGTATAATATGTTTAGGTTTCTCTTTTATTTTTGTGCTCTTATAGTATGGTCTTCAACTCTGCCGTTTTGGAGTTTCCCGTTAATAATGGAGGGAAGTCTGATTTTTTTTCTGCTCTTCTATCTCTTCTTGTCGTGGGCTTATACAGGGTGTAACAAAACACCCTAGTAATACTTAAGGGGGTAGTATCAAACTGAACAACTTTCACTATGGAGCAAACGTCGAGAAAAAAAAAAAATCTGCTGTCCCATACATTTTAGTCGAGTCGGTACGAAGTTTTGTATGGGATAGCAGACTTTTTTTATTTTTTCTCGACATGTTGGCTCCATAGTGAAAGTTTTTCAGTTTGAAGCACCCCCTTAAGTATTACTAGGGTTTTTGTTACACCCTGTAAAAGAAATTAAAAAAGGCGAGACGATGTTTTTCATCCCTTCGCTACGTTTCCTAAGACAGTTATTATAAATGTATATAGAAATGCCTAAAAGCTTATTTTGGCCACAGACTGTGAGGAAATAGCTGACACAAATTAGATAAACGTGCGTGCATTTACCTAGATTTTAGTTTATTTGGATTATTTGTAACCATTGACATATCAACTAAAGATCGGCAATAAATAAATAACGCTCACAATGTATGTGCATACATTGGCCTCGATTCGGAGTGTACCACGACTAAACTAAACTAAATGTATTCCTGTCACTTTCTAAAATAAGATTAAGAAAAGAGACAGAAAACCAACAGCTGACTTTAGTGCTGTCAAAGTGACGTTAAATGCGCAAAATAAGATGCCATCATAATGTACGCCATCTTGTCGTTTTTGGGCGTTTAACGTCACTTTGACAGCACTAAAGTCAGCTGTTGGTTTTCTGTCTCTTTTCTTAATCTTATTTTAGAAAGTGACAGGAATACATTTAGTTTAGTTTAGTCGTGGTACACTCCGAATCGAGGCCATTGTAATGATCCCAAGTAAGCACTATAGGTTTTAGGCTTTTTGTAATGGAAACCATACAACAACGGCACGAACATATAACATCCATGACCGAACCGGGATTCGAACCCAGGACCCTGGTGTGGCAGTCCGGTGTGGTAACCATTATAGTCCGTTTTCTATTGGGATCCGTTGAATGGAGAGGTCTGAAATTTTGAGTAAAGCAATGCCACTTGGTACAGGTGTAATCCACGTCAAACTGAGCCCAAAGAACCTGGTAGGCAGATATAACTCCGTGTCTGGTAGGGGGGAAATACTAGCGGATGTATTTGAACTCTTGGGTCAAGTTTGGTATCGTTTTCAGATAAATCGATGATGGCCAATTCATTCCTTATACCAGTTTTTTAGGGTTCCGTAGCAAAAAATTAAGTAAGCCCTAAAATTTTAAAATTTCAGTACTAAAATAATGCAAATAAACCCTTATATTTTCAGATTTAATTATGAAAGTGATATTTAAAAAAATACTTTCTGAAAGCCCATTTAATGCCAATTTTAAAAACATTAACATTTGATATCAATATATCTATTTTCAGTGTAGAATTAAATATTGATCGTACTGCAGCGTTCGGCTGCGGTACGAAAAAACACTTGAAAAATGCATTGTAGCCAGTTGTGTGATTAAGATTAACAAAAAACCAGTCAAGTGCGAGTCGAACTTATGCTGCGAGGGTTCCGTACCACACACAATACATTTGTGTTAAATTAACACTGTTAATGTATTTAGCAAAAAAAAAAATATTTTCTTTCATTCAATTCCGGCTCTTTAGCGCGAGTTCGACTCACACTTGACCAGTTTTTACTCATTGTTGTTTTACTTAAGAGTTAATTTTGACGCTTTTGATGTATTGTCGTTTTCACGATAGGGAAAAAAAAAGTTGTAAAAAACCCTTGCCTGCCTTTTACCACCATAATAACAGGTACTTACCTATTTTGTGAAAATATCAACCAACTGTATTTTACGATTCAAAAGATACAGCCCTTTGAACGTAGCATGGACAGACGGACAAACGGACAACGTAGGGCACACTAATATGGAGTCCCGTTCCATACCCTTTGGGTACAGAACCCTAAAAATAAGATACTCTAGATCAGGACTTCCCAACCAGTGGGGCGCGCCCCCCTAGGGGGGCGTAGTGATATCGTAGGGGGGGCACAATGCGTTTACATTTTGGACAGAAAACTCCAGTTAACCACGTAAATTCCACTCATTAATTAATTTTAATAATTAACTCATTCATTCAGTTACTAATTTACCCATTCGTTTGTTGTTACTGACAGGCTCAGCAGGTCTCAGATAGCACCTTTCCAGCTGCGCTTGTCGTTATTTTAATAGTGGGGGGGGGGGCGTGTAAAATATTCCTTACTATACCAGGGGAGGCGTGACGCAAAAAAGGTTGGGAAACCCTGCTCTAGATCATACTTACCAACTACTGGACGTAGGGTCTGTGCTCAAAAGTGTTCAAAAGAGAAACAAACCACATAAAGAGAAACAATTACGCACTAGCCTTCGTTAGTTTGACTGACTCCGCGCACGTTTGCATGCCGTGCTGCTGTGTGCTGTAAGAATTTGTAAAAACTACACAAGCAAAATAATATTAAAATTTTAGCAGTTTTAATAGTGTTTTCAACGCGAGCGCATTTCAACAGCATTTATTCTAGATTCATGCTTTTTCTGCCATTAATACCCAACCATTCATTCATACATTAAAGTTGGTGCATCACATCCTCGTGATACACCAACTCTAATGTATGAATCGTCGTCGCAGAACGAGCCTTCTTAGACATAGTTTGACTTTTCATGAAGATGTACAAGGGCACATTAATCATATTTCCTGCTTTAACTCTTCTCTCTATGTCTCCGTCGTACTTTACGTCTCTTGTGAACAAACAACCCAAGTACACAAACTCAATCGTTGACTTGCTCTAGCCTGCTTAGCCTTTTATCACCTTTCATAATCTTACATTCAGTCACTGCTACATCCCGCTCAATAACCATAACTTATTCATTCATACATGTAGCTTATTCGTTCATATCTCAAATTATTCATTCATTCGTGATACCAACTCTTGTAAGTAATTTACTGATGAGTGACGATGATGATGCAACTGGACACCGCTCGAGATACCAAACCAATTGTGCCTGTGTCAGGATAAACGGTTCTAACACAGCACAGATCACAAACTAAATGGTATCAAGTTACCCTTCACCCCATACAAGACATGGCCAGAGTATCCCATCCAAAATTTATCCCTCCTCACTCTGTCATAATCATAAGCTTTCTCTAAATCTATGAAGGCGTCTTTTAGGTTTTTAGCCAAATATTTTCGGAAATGCACCACAATGCGTAAACTTGAGCAACGCATATCCCATCCCCTTCCGAAAACCTGTTTGCACATCCCAGATTTGTGCTACCGTAGCGTAGCAGTCAATATTCTCTCAATTAAAGCCTTGGCGTACAATTGCCAACGACACTGAGTAGACTGATGCACTGGCGGACTAAGGGGGGGGGGGCGGAGGGGCGGTCCGCCCTGGGCCCCCAGTCCTGGGGGGCCTCCGAATCTCGAGAAGAGAATCCCTTTTTAATCAAAACCAAAATAATGACGTTTATATAGCAAGTAAAGACACAGTTTAGAGTTGGAGGCCCGGGCCTCAGGAGGCCAGAAGCAGAACAGGTTCTGAGACTGCAGTTTGAAGATGGAGGCCCCGTACGTTAGTCATTGAAAGTCAAGAAAAGAAATAGAGTCAAAAATACTGCGAATTTGCGAGCTCGCTTCGCTCGCTAAATCTTTTTCAAGTTGTTATGCAGTTAGCATAATTATGAGTTCGCTTCGCTCGCTCCGGAGGCCCTGGCCTCCGGTACTGGGACTGCAGTTTGAAGTTGGAGGCCCCGTACGTTAGTCATTGAAAGTCAAGAAAAGAAATAGAGTCAAAAATACTGCGAATTTGCGAGCTCGCTTCGCTCGCTAAATCTTTTTCAAGTTGTTATGCAGTTAGCATAATTATGAGTTCGCTTCGCTCACTCCGGAGGCCCTGGCCTCCGGTACTGGGACTGCAGTTTGAAGTTGGAGGCCCCGTAAGTTAGTCATTGAAAGTCAAAGAAGGAAATAGAGTCCAAAATATTGCGAATTTGCGAGCTCGCTTTGCTCGCTCAATCTTTTTCAAGTTGTTATGCAGTTCGTATAATTATGAGCTCGCTTCTTGAAAGGTCAATGTGGTTGGAATTAGAATGTGTTTCGAAAATTTGAGCTTGCTTCGCTCGCTTGGTTTTTTTGATAGCTTTCTGTGCTTTGAGACTGAGTTCATGCTACAACTACAACCCAGTCATAATTATAGAATCGTTCGCTCCGGTTTTAATTTTATACGCCAATATACTCACCTGCTCTATTTCAAGATGAGCTCTACAATTGAGTTATTATAAGCATTATATTATAAGCTCATTTCAGCTATTTGTTTAATACATCAATCACCTCGATTTCGGCATGAGCTGAAAAAGTCGAGTTATAATGAAGCAAAATCTCGAGCTCGCTTCGCTCGCTCCTGACTAGACACATTGCACTAAAATCTTGAGCTCACTTTGCTTGCTCCAGAATTCAGTGAAGTCTCGAGCTCGCTTCGCTCGCTCTTGGTTATGTCTTTTCATAGTATACAGTTGCAGTTGCACTGTTGGTGTGCAGTTAAATCTTGAGCTTACTTTGTTCGTTCCAGATTTTAAATCGTAAAAAAACTCGAGCTCGCTTCGCTCGCTCAATGGTTTAGATCTTATTCCACTGATCTCATTATATTGCAGTAAAATTTCACTTAGCTTTGCCCGCTCCAGAATTCAGTGAAATCACGAGCTCGCTTTGCTCGCTCTAGATTTTACATTGTACGAATGTCAGGCTCGCTTCGCTCGCTCCGTGTTGTAGGACCTGGATCTCCCTGGGACAAAATACTTGCTACCTATGCCTATGGAAGGAAGGGGCTCCGATGTTAAGTTTTTGCCACGGCTCGAAAGAATTGTAGATATCAATTTCTGGAAAGACCGGGGGCCTCATTTAGTTTTGCCGCCCCGGGCCTCCGGCGGGCATAGTCCGCCGCTGGACTGATGCCTCGTTACTCCTGCTGAGAACCTTTGCCCTATTATTACATAATATTAAAAACATAATGTATTAACAGCTCTTCTCTCTTTTCTTATTTTTAGGGTTCCGTACCCAAAGGGGCTCTATTTACTAACGCTATCGCCCTACGCTGTCCGTTGGTCCATCTGTCATATGCTAACGCTACGTTCAAAAGCCTGTATCTTATGAATCGAAATAGGCAGTCTGTTGAAATTTTCACATTAAAGGTACCTGTTATTATGATGGTAAAACTTAAGGGGCACCCCTTAGGTATACAAGAATGGTTTTTTCAACGTTTTTTTATTATGTTCTATCGTGAAAACGACAATACATAAACACGTCAAACTTGTAGTTATTATAGTTCAAACTATAAAGTAAAACAAAAATGAATAAAAACTGGTCAAGTGTGAGTCGAACTCGCGCTAAGGAGCCGGAACTGAATGAAAGAAAAAATTTTTTTTTTTTGCTAAATGCATTAACTCAAATGTATTGTGTGTGGTACAGAACCCTCGCAGCATAAGTTCGACTCGCACTTGACTGGTTTTTTGTTAATCTTAATCACATAACTGGCTACAATGCATTTTTCAAGTGTTTTTTCGTACTGCAGCCAAACGCTGCAGTACGATCAATATTTAATTCTACACTGAAAATAGATATATTGATATCAAATGTTAATGTTTTTAAAATTGGCATTAAATGGGCTTTCAGAAAGTATTTTTTTTAATATCATTTTCATAATTAAATCTGAAAATATAAGGGTTTATTTCCATTATTTTAGTACTGAAATTTTAAAATTTTAGGGCTTACTTAATTTTTTGCTACGAAACCCTAAAAAACTGGTATGAGGAATGAATCGGCCATCATCGATTTACCCGAAAACGACACCAAACTTGACCCAAGAGTTCAAATACATCCGCTAGTATTTCCCCCCTACCAGACACGGAGTTATATCTGCCTACCAGGCTCTTTGGGCTCAGTTTGACGTGGATTACACCTGTACCAAATGGCATTGCTTTACTCAAAATTGTTGCACTTTTCCCAATAGAAAACGGACTATTACACCAACCGGGGAATGGATGTCAAGTAGCGTTTTTATGTCTTGTCTTGCTTTATAATATTTGTCTACCCTATACTATATCAATGGTTGTAACAGTATCGTTGTGTGATTGCAGGTGGGAGGAGTGTCAGGTGTGGGTGTGGGTGTGGGTGGAGTGGGAGTGGGCGGCGTGGGCCCGCAGCCGGTGGGCATGGGCGGCGTGGGCGTGGGGGTGCAGCACGCGCAGGGCGGCTGGTTCAAGCAGGGCGTGCCGGGGCCGGGCGTGGGGCAGGGCCTCATGGGCATGCGCGCGCCCTACGCGGCCGGGGCGCGGCTCGGCGCGCGCTACTTCCCCGGCGGCGGCGTGGTGGGGCCGCTGCAGCGCAGCCCGCCCGCCACGCCGGCGCCGCGCCCGCCCACCCCCTCGGAGCTGCTGCTGCTGCGGCAGTCCTCGCAGCCCGCGCCCCACCCCCCGCCTCACCCCCCGCCCGACGACCAGCTGCCCCCCATGACGCCTCAGGACCAACTCACCAAGTTCGTCGAGCAGTTGTAGTGTACATAACCGCTGGCGCCGGCGCTTTGTATTATATAATTTAAGCCGCGACCGGAGCACGCTATCCCCCCCTCCCCCCCCCCCCTTATTTATTGTCGATGAAGTTAGCGAGGGCCGTTAATTAAGTATTACCGAATCGAGCGCTCAATGTACAAAATGTAAATATGAGAGGAGTGCGTCTTACCCGCTTCTGCGTAGCGTAAGTTGTTCGTAGTGTAGGTACATTATGATACTTATTCTGTTTATTGTAATTAAATCATTTTATAATATAATTATGTGATCATTATAAACCATTGTTTCTGTTTTCTTACCTATTTACACACTATCCTACCTAGCAATATATCATACAGAAAATAAAACATTCAGGTCCTGTTTCACCACATCATAATAAATTCTTGATAGCCTTATCTGACAGATCGTTTGACATATCTTTCATACAAAATATGTCATACGACGAACTTAATTTTTGAACCTCATATAGATCCAGAGCCACCAACGGTCTAGGGCCTAACCGTATAGGAAAGCTGGATTCAGTCTAGCTCGAAAATAGACGCCAAAGTACATAATTTAGCCTCGGTCTTATGACTCAAAGCGGTCACTGAAATATTTTACAGCGGTCAGACAATCGTGAAATAAAACCGGTCAAGTGCGAGTTGGGCTACTCGCGCACCGAGGGTTCCGTACCACACCACCACAGAACACAACATTATTAACATAGAAAAAAAACTTTTTTTGTCCGGGACCTTTAGCGCGAGACCGACTCACACTTGGCCGGTTTTTAGTATTTGTTGTTATTCTGTAGAGTTTGCTCTATAATCGCACTAAGTTTGACGCTTGTATGTATTACCGTTTTTACTATAGAGCGTGAAGAAAAAACGTTGATAAAAACTAGTTTTTTGTTGAAAACCCCCCTGTGCCCAGGCACAGGGCGCTGACCTTAGGGGGGCGCAGAAATGATACCAGGACAGGACCAAATTTTGATTCATGCATGTCGTAACTACATAAATGCATCATCTTTACCAAACTCCTTATCATAAAGTAGGTATACTGAGGCAAAGTGATATTATGACAAGTCCTTCTTTTAGTGTCAGAATGAGTTGCAGAGCTAGGAAATTTGGAGCTTGCTTTGCTAACTTCTTGCTAATGTATTTTGTCATACAAACCAGCAAAGCTTTTCACAACTGAGTCGTTATCTCCGTGAAATTTCGAGCTCACTCGACTTTCGCTCACTTAACTCACTTTGCTCGTTTTAGCCTTTATACTGGGTTACTTCTGAGACAGTGCGCATTTTTCTTCCATGCAATCAGTATCGTTAATAGAACACATTAAAGGGTGAAAAAAATATATTTTGTTTGATTTTTTTTTTTCAATTTATCCACCCAAAGGGGTAGGTAAGTGCGAGGGTAGCGCGGGGGCGACCGACGTACGCGCCCTGTGGCCTCTCTCGAGGGTGACTCAGAGATTGCAACCCCTCCGCCGCGTGCGCACGCACCTTGTTTACGCTCGACTTGTAATATTTTTGTATGAGACATGATAAAAATAATAAAATAATAGGTACGTGTCTTTTTATTTTGAATAAAAAAATAACGCTCACAGGCACATACATTGTAATGATCCCAAGAAAGCACTATTTATAGGCTGTTTATTATGGAAAGCATACAACGACGGCACAAACATATAAACATCCATGACCGAAACGGGATTCGAACCCAGGACCCTGGTTTGGCAGTCCGGCGTGGTAACCATTACACCAACTGGGTCGTCATAATGAGCTTCATATACTTGTTGGTCGCAGTTCATATACGTAAAATTTGCGCACTGTCTCCGAAGTAGCCCTGTATAGTGTATTAAGGATACATAGGCTAATGGAACTCACACCACCCACCACTGTTTTGAGTCTTGGTGTATGAAATTTCGAGCTCACTTCGTGTTCCCGCCGGCTCAGCAGTGGACTGTAATTTTCGATTCGTTCCGAGCCGAACGGGAAGCGGGGAGGGGTTCTTGAAATCAGAAGGCTTCAATTTTGCTGTTTTTCTTGGCTTGCTTCCAGCTTGCTAACTCGTTGGCTGCTCCGGATCGAAAGTGCAAAACGCCGCGGCGGCGCTGCTTTTATTCTCTCTCGAGATGCCCGCGTGAGCGGGGCGTCGCGAGAGGGACCGCGTTCGCGTGAGGGAGCGAGACAGACTGTCTCTGTGAGCGGGATGGGCATACCCATACACGCCTCGAGCGCAATACTGGAGGGACAGAGCCACTGTCTTTATTTGCATTTCTTATTTAATAAATTACATGAATTTACTATTTATTTCAGTGCTATCCTATTTACATAGGTTTTTACCTATGTACTAATTTATTCTAGACCTATCTATAACATTAGTAACTATAAGGAATAAACACAAAGGGAAATAAAACAATCTTAAAGCTAACATAATACAAACTTATCCTAATCCTATTTCCTAGCTAAACTTTATTGTAAATGTAAACTTATAACTATATACAAAATAACATTGATCAGAGACGGTCGTTCCGAACATTCCTCCCGCCGTGCGTCGTCCGCCGTGACGTCGCACTCATGCTGCTGGCTGGAGGGCGACCGGCTCCGTCGGGATGATCACCAATTTCTTCGTCGGTCTGCGTAGTGTGCCGCCTTTGGTCCGGACATCAGCTGCTCGTACGACGCCGTCGGCCCCGGGGTAGGTAGCAGTCACGATGCCGCGAGGCCACGTGTTCCTCGGGAGGGTGTTGTCTGCGATCAGCACCACGTCGTTCACCTTCAGTGCTGGACCATGGCTGTGGGGCTCCCGCCGGTTCTGCAGGTCAGGCAGGTACTCCCTGACCCACCTAGCCCAAAAGAGGTCGGCTAGGCGTTGGGAGGCCCGCCAGTGAGTGCGCCCGATGAGGTCTTGATCGGTGAAGGTGCCAGGTGCTGGCACGCGCACCGACCCGCCGAGGAGGAAGTGGTTCGGCGTGATGGCTTCGGGATCTTCTGGCGACGTGGAGACGTGCGTGAGGGGGCGGCTGTTTACTGTGTACTCCGCCTCTGCGATGAGTGTAGTCAGGACCTCTTCGGGTGGATGGCGCTCATGTAGCGCCGCATAAAGCGATGTCTTCACGGCGCGGACGAGGCGTTCCCAGGCGCCGCCCATGAATGGGGCGCCGGGGGGTATGAAGCGCCAGCTGATCAGCCGTCGCTCGGCTTCTTCTTCCGTCGCTTTGTCTATGGCACGACGTAGTTCCTTGTCTGCGCCGTGTAGATTGGTCCCGTTGTCGGACCATATCTCCGTCGGGCACCCGCGCCGCGCTATCATGCGGCGCAGTGCCATCACTGCGGAGTCGGTGCTGAGGGACGCGGCCACCTCCAGGTGAACCGCTCTGGTGGTCAGGCAGGTGAAGAGAGCCACGTAGCGCTTCTGAGTGGAGCGCCCCACGGTGACTGTCAGTGGCCCGAAGTAGTCCAGCCCCACGAAAGTGAAACTTCGGCGGTGATGAGCCAGTCTGCACGGCGGATGGTTCCCCGTAGCAGGTCTCGACGGTGTGTTGCGTTTGATGCGGCAGGGTAGGCAGCGGTGCACTATCATTCGGGTGACGGGGCGAAGCCGGAGGATGTTGTAGTGTTGGCGGCATTCGTTAATGGTAGTCTCCACGCCCGCATGTAGTAGCTGTCTGTGTGTGTATTCTATGTAGAGGCGGGTCGTGGGGTGGTTACCATCAAGCACTGGCGGGCTCCTCTGGTCGTCCGTGATGTCGCTCGCCGCTCCGATGCGCGTCTTCAGCCGTATAATGCCATTTACTAGCATTACCGCGGTGGAGCGTAGTCTGCTGCTACTGGAAACGGCTTCATTCTTGTTCAGCTGTTTCATTTCGTCCGGAAAGGCTTCTTCTTGACTCGACTTTACTAGTAAAGTCTCCGCTCGGCGTAATAATTCCGTGTCTATAGGTAGAAACACGAAATTATTTTTCGATCTGTGTCGCGTCGGTGTCTTGAGCGTAGTCGTTTTCGCCTGCCGCTTCCAGTCTGGATCTAATTCGTTGTTCTTCTTTGTACGCTTGTAGTACGTTTTCTGTTTCGTACGATGACAGAGGGCGATGAACTGTAGTACTCTGGCCGTAGAACGCAGCAGTTTCTCCCACTTTGAGAAGCGAGTGGGGTCGGGCAGGCTCCTTTTTAGCGACGTTTTGTTGTCACTTATGTAGTGCGTGCGTTCTTCGCCGGTGACTATAGGCTCTTCTCGCGTCGTACTTTGTTCTGTAGGCCACGTAGATGGATCGTCGCGCAGGAACTGAGGTCCAGTGAACCACCGATGGTGCTCGTTGAGGTCGCGAGGCACGTCGCGCGTCGCGTCGTCGGCCACGTTCAGCTTGGTTGGGACCCACCGCCATTCGTTCGCTTTGCTGTGTTCTTCGATCGCGGCTATGCGATGTGCGACGAAGGGCTGGTAGGCTCGTGAGCCCGTCCGGATCCAGGTGAGGACGGTCTTGCTGTCTGACCAGAACGTGGTCGATTCAGGCTTCGTGTCGTGTTCTTCTATGACGGCCGCGGCCATCCGGGCTCCCATCACAGCGCCTTGTAGCTCGAGGCGCGGTATTGATGTCAGCTTTAGCGGCGCGACCTTAGACTTTGCGAGCACGAGTGAGGTGTTCGCTCGCCCGTCTGGGTCGGTCGCTCGCCACTAGAGTGCGGCGGCGTAGGCCGCCTCGCTCGCGTCGACGAAGACGTGTAGTTGAAGCGAGGCCGCTGCGCTGTAGCTCAGGTAGCGTCTCGGGATCGTGACGTCACGTAGCGCTCTCAGATGTCCCATCCAGTCTTGCCACTTCGCTGCGTTGTCGTCGTCCAATGGCTCGTCCCAATCGGTCCCTCGGCGCCACACGTCCTGTAGTATCTGTTTCGCTCGTACTGTGACCGGCGAGGCGAAGCCGAGTGGGTCGAATAGAGACATTACTATCTTGAGCGCCTCTCGTTTGGTGGGCGCGGCGGACTCCAGCACGGCGGGTGACACTCGCGCCATGTCCAGGTTGAACGCGAGTCTGTCGACGTCCGGCTTCCATATGAGGCCGAGAACTCGTTCGGTTGTAGCGCCGTCGCTGAGAGGGATCGATGCTCGCTGCTGTAGTTCTGTGTCGAGCGCCTTCTTGACTTCTATAGAGTTCGAAGCCCACTGTCGAAGTTGGAAGTGTCCGCGGCGATGAATGTCGCGGACGTCTGTGGCTGTCTGTATCGCTTCTTCAGTGGTTCTAAAGCTGTCGAGGTAGTCGTCTACGTAGTGGTTTCTTACGATCGCGTCGACGGCCGTAGGATGCGTTTTTTCGTACTTGAGTGCGTTTCTATTCTTCACGTAGATCGCCGTAGACGGTGAACACGTAGCGCCGAAGATTAGCGACGTCATGCGGTATTCTTGAGGTGCTTCCTCCCCCCGCTTGTCCCCCCGCCACAGGTACCTGAGTGCGTCCCTGTCTTCTGGCCGAATCTTCACTTGCATGAACATTTCGGCGATGTCGGCGGACACGGCGACTGGGTGCTGTCGGAAGCGCATCATCACTCCCGGCAGCGACTGCAGCAGATCAGGACCCGTGAGGAGGTGGTCGTTGAGAGAGACCCCCTTTGTCTTCGCAGCGGCGTCGTGTACTATTCGCACTTTGCCCGGTTTCATTGGGTTTAACACGGCAAAGTGCGGCAAGTACCATGTTCTTTTTTCTGACTTCTGTAGCGGCGCGGGCTCGGCGTAACCTTTCTGTATCAGTGCATCCATCTGTTCTTTGTACTTGGCTTTCAGGTCAGCGTCTCGGTCGATCTTCTTTTCCGTCGTGACGAGGCGTTTGAATGCATTTTCAAAGTTGTTCGGCATCTCGCAGCTGTCTCGCTTCCACAGTAGCGCAGTCTGGTACCGCCCATCTTCCGTCTCTGTCGTGCACTTGTTTAGTATTTCAAGCGCTCTGTGCTCTGGGTCGGACTGCGGTTGCTTCGGCGTAATGGTGAGTGCTTCTATCGAAAAGAAATGCTTGAGCTCTTCATCTAGTGACGGCGACGTAGTTGTTACGTGATTCACGTAGTTGAGCTGCTTTCCCAATGTTCTTGTGTGTGCGCCGTGTAGTACCCAGCCTAATGGAGTGTGCGACGCGACCGGCTGATCTCTCCGTCCTTGTTTCACTTCGCTTGCTAGTAAAAGATGCCAATTGTCTTGCCCGATTAGTATTCTAGGCTTGCTGCTATCGTACTGTAGGCTATCTTTTATCTCGGCGAGGTGGCGGCAGTCCTGCAGGTCCCGGGGTGTAATCTCTTGCGGGGAGAGCTGTAGGTTTTCTATGGTGCGCGCCTGGACGGTGAAACGTTGTGTCGGGCCGTGTAGGGTGACCGGGACACGTTTCGATTCTGTGACGGTGAAGTTTGTTTCGCCGATTGCTTCTATGTTGAGGGGGTCGATGGGCCCCTCCGCGCCGACTTCGTTGGCTAGGTCCAGGTCGATTAGAGTGACCGTGGACCCGTCGTCGAGCAGGGCGTGCGCGTCGACTTCTCCCGCCGGTCCCGACACTCGTATCGGTACTATTTTCAGGAATGAGTGCGTTTTCGTAGGTGTCCACGTAGAGGTGACTGATTCTCTCTTCGGCGGGTCTTCTTTCTTGGGCGGCTCTTCTCTCTTAGGCGGCTGTTCTGACTTCGGCGGCTCTTCTCTGGCGGCGTGAAGCAGCTTGTGATGCGAGTACTTGCATCCATTTGTGTTGCACGGGACGGTGCGGCAGCTGTGATTTCTTGACCTGTGGCGCAGGCATCTGAAGCACAGGTGGTGGGACTTGGCTAGCTCCCACCGCGCGTTGACTTCCTCTTCTATAAATCTCTTGCACTCTGCTGCGTTGTGCCCCGATTTTTCGCATATGGCGCATGACGACGAATTTTTTCTATGTCCCGCAGCTGTCTTCGGATCCGTTGTGTTGTACGTTCGCTGCGGTTTTCTCTGCTGGTTCGAGTCGTGCGCCGTGACGTTTTTCGGGCTGTGCGTGCGGGCCGCATATTTCGGCTTCGTGCTCCAAAAATCTTGCGAGCTTGACGAGGTCTGGTTCGTCGTTCGGTTGATGCGATGCGTAGTCGAACCATCTGTATCGTAGCGTTGTCGAGAGTTTCTCCGCAGTGGCCCTTGCTAATTCTGGGTTGAATAGGTAGTAGGGCCTGCCGAGCGCGTCGAGTGTTGCGATGATGTTCGTGACGCGGCTCGCGAAGATGCAGAGGTCGCGTGGCGTGTCGGCGGGGCGAGGTAGAGTGCGGAGGCGCTCGATTTCGGCCGATGCTATGGAGTCAGGCCGACCGAAGCGATTTTCTAACATCTTCATGACTGCTGTAGGGCTGGCGTTTGTGATGAGGAGGCTCTCGACTGCTTCTTTGGCTCTTCCTTTGAGGCTTCTTCGAAGTCTGGCCATATTTTCTGTGTTCGTGTACGATGCGGACGACTCGGTGTAAGCGGCTCGGAATGATAGCCACTCCTGGTAGGCGCCCCCGAAGTTTGGTAGCTCGGCGTAGTGACGGGGCGCTGGATTCTGCTGACCCGCTTTGATGGCAAGCGTGATTGCAGTCGCGAGGTCGGCGAGATCTGTCTGCTGTGGCTTGGGCTTCGCGACTGTGTTCTGTTCTACCGGTTCTTCGTTCTTCTGTTGCGTTGTGGGCTGGCTGGGCGCGGCGGTCCACACTGGCGGCGGTAGGTCCCACACATGAGGGAGCGCCGGCGTGGTTTGCTTGTGATGTTCGTTCGGGCAGCTGTTCTCTTCTATTGGTTGCTGCCCGTCGGTGATGGCGAGTACGTGGCTCTGCTGCAGCCACTCGTCCACCCTGGAGGTTGCGTCGGACCCGGAGATGACGGTGTCGCCGTCATCGGAGCTGGCGTCTTCATCTTCGGCTTCTATAGCGGCGAGACGTGCGGCGGCATGTTCTATCTTGGCGCGTGCTAGCTCTTCTTTGGCTAGCGCTATACGATACGCCTTGGTGCTTGCTGACGTCTTCATGGATGACTTCCTGCTGTTGCGCTTCTGTTTCGGCTGGGCGATCGATGCCGGCGTGGACGCGACAGCACCGACGGCGGGGGCGTCGGCAGCAGGGGCTTCTGTGACCGTCGAGGCTTCCGACGAGCTGGCGAGTGTGCTGGCGGCTGACGAGGACGCCGTAGCGGCTGACGAGGATCCCGTAGCGGTCGACGTGGCGGTAGCGGAACCGTCTATAGATTCGGCGGTGCCAGTTCCACTACCTTCTATGGCGGGGTCGGCCGACGGGGTCCGTCTTCCTGTCTTCGATCTTGTTACCGGCATTTTCTCGCTTCTTTCTTCTATTTGACGAAAGTTCTTGAATCGACGAAGGTTCTGTCTTCGATCGACGAAAGTTCTATCTTGAATCGACGAAGGTTCTGTCTTCGATCGACGAAAGTTCTATCTTGACCGCAGACCCGGAGCAGCCAAATTTTCTTTCTTCTATTCGGTGTCTTGAATGGACCAAATCCGGCGCCTCGAAGTGACCAAATGTTCCCGCCGGCTCAGCAGTGGACTGTAATTTTCGATTCGTTCCGAGCCGAACGGGAAGCGGGGAGGGGTTCTTGAAATCAGAAGGCTTCAATTTTGCTGTTTTTCTTGGCTTGCTTCCAGCTTGCTAACTCGTTGGCTGCTCCGGATCGAATGTGCAAAACGCCGCGGCGGCGCTGCTTTTATTCTCTCTCGAGATGCCCGCGTGAGCGGGGCGTCGCGAGAGGGACCGCGTTCGCGTGAGGGAGCGAGACAGACTGTCTCTGTGAGCGGGATGGGCATACCCATACACGCCTCGAGCGCAATACTGGAGGGACAGAGCCACTGTCTTTATTTGCATTTCTTATTTAATAAATTACATGAATTTACTATTTATTTCAGTGCTACCCTATTTACATAGGTTTTTACCTATGTACTAATTTATTCTAGACCTATCTATAACATTAGTAACTATAAGGAATAAACACAAAGGGAAATAAAACAATCTTAAAGCTAACATAATACAAACTTATCCTAATCCTATTTCCTAGCTAAACTTTATTGTAAATGTAAACTTATTATAACTATATACAAAATAACATTGATCAGAGACGGTCGTTCCGAACACTTCGCTCGCTCCATCCTTTGAATAGTAGTATAAGCATGCATCGGCTAATGGAACTCACACCACCCACCATTTCGAGTCTTGGTGTGTGAAATTTTGAGCCTGCTTCGCTCGTTCCATAGCATGCGTAGGTTAATGGAACTCCTACCACACACCACTGTTTTGAGTCTCGCTGTGTGAAATTTCGAGTCGCTTCGCTCGCTCCAACCTTTGAATAGTGGTTTAAGCATGCATAGGCTAATGGAACTCCTACCACACACCACTGTTTTGAGTCTCGCTGTGTGAAATTTCGAGTCGCTTCGCTCGCTCCAACCTTTGAATAGTGGTTTAAGCATGCATAGGCTAATGGAACTCCTACCACACACCACTGTTTTGAGTCTCGCTGTGTGAAATTTCGAGTCGCTTCGCTCGCTCCAACCTTTGAATAGTGGTTTAAGCATGCATAGGCTAATGGAACTCCTACCACACACCACTGTTTTGAGTCTCGCTGTGTGAAATTTCGAGTCGCTTCGCTCGCTCCAACCTTTGAATAGTGGTTTAAGCATGCATAGGCTAATGGAACTCATACCACCCACCACTGTTTTGAGTCTTGGTGTGTGAAATTTCGAGCTCGCTTCACTCGCTTCATCTCCATGACCTGCATAGGCTAATGGTACTCAAACCATCTACAACTGTTTTGAGTCTTGTGAAATTTCGAGCTCGCTTCGATCGCTCCATAGCATGCATATTGCATAGGCTAATGGAACTTTGAATAATGGTTTACCCATGCATAGGCTAATAGAACTTACACCACCCACCACCGTTTTGAGACTTGGTGTATGAAATTTCGAGCTACCTTTGAATAGTGGTATAAGCATGCATAGGCTAAGGGTTCTTACAGACGAGCGACACTGCGATCGCCGTGGGTCGCAGAGAGTCGCGCTCATAGAGTTTACGGTCGCCGTGAGTCGCGCGACCCTATGCGACCGCAAAGTATCGCTCGTCTGTAAGAGTGCTAATGGAACTTATACCACCCACCACTGTTTCGAGTCTAGGTGTGTGAAATTTCGAGCTCGCTTCGCTCGCTCCAACTTTTGGATAGTGGTTTAAGCATGCATAGGCTAATGGACCTTATACCAGTCACCACCCTTTCCCCTCCCCAAGTCTTGGTATGTGCAATTTCGGTAACCTTTACGGTTTTTACCTATACGGTTGTACAATTAATTCGCACCGTTAAGATTATTTTTTCAAGGGGGCACAGTTATAGATGCTCGCACCGGGCGCATAGAAGGCTATTTACGGCACTGCCCGTCGCCCGCCGCGAGGAGCATACGCAAGCATACTCGAACAGACGCTGAAGGGATTTAATCACTTGCAAGCTATTTTCAACTTTATTTCAATGGGAAGAGAGTTCATTATCAATTCAATCAATTAAAACTGCTCGCGCATGCTCGAACAGTTTTACGCTAGGTGTGCGCTGACGCTTACACCTTATAAGAACCCTACAGGAAATTTGCAAAAATTTTTTTGGACTTTCCATACTAAATGCAATCAGCTGACCGAATTGCGAATTTCCTATAGGTTAAGTTGTTCAGTATCATGGGTGCAATCAACCCTTAAAGTAATTCAACTGTTTACCCTAACAGTCCTAACTCCCTATCCCTTTCAGACCGGCTCGAAACTAGCCGGAATTTTACTGGGAAAAAACCTGTACCTACCAAAAAACAGCCCGCAGATGTCAAATCTGTCTGAGGTCAGTTTTCCATTTTCCGGCCGCCATCTTGGAAAAATGTGACCCTCACAATTCTATAAGCAGGGGCCCAAGATAACAAAGCTACAATTGTGATGCTCCAAACACCTTAAGGGGCCCATTCACAGTAGTCCTACATGTAGGACTACAATGCAGGATGTGCCCACACACAGCCGTCCGTCGGCCCCATTCACTATCCTACCTAGCAGTCCGACATGCAGGACTACGAGCCCACACACTGTCCTGCAAGCCATCCAACATCATTACTGTTTCGTGTTTTTAGTACTATTGTTAATAATTGTTGCAATGCCGCATTTCGCAATTGTTTGTTGCTATAATTTCCACGAAGTCCGTGATAATTTCTTGATTTCTGATCCCATAAACACCTCTTTTCTTTTTAAACGTCAATACAATCAACTAAACCGGCGTTGTCCATTGTAAATAAACAAACAAAATGGCGATCTGCAGTCCTGCATTCCAATTCACGCTCCTGCTTGCAGGATGGCACGTAGGACAGCAAGCCATTCACAGATTACTGGAAGCCATTGACAATCCTACACGTAGGACTACAAGCGGTGGGCGGAGCTTGTAGGATTTGCAGGACTCGAGACGCATCCTACACAAGGTCATCGGACGCCTTGTAGGATTACAACACCATTCACGATCCAATATAGGTGTAGGACTGCAAGACGGACTACTGTGAATGGGCCCCTTTAGAACCTTTTAAAACTTTTATGACAATGAAATCGAATGAAACGTAAACGTCATTGATGTGTCAACTGTCAATGTCAAAATTTGAGGTTATAAAACAACCGTGTCCGTTTAGGAGCATAATGCCAAAAGCTCTGGCCACAAGCGCAAAATGACAAGTGGGTAGCATAATGCCAAAAGCGCAGAATGACAAAAGCGCACAATGCCAAAAGCGCAAAATGACAAAAGCGCAAAATGTCAAAAGCGCAAAATGACAAAAATGGTACTTAGTCCGTTTTCTATTGGGAAAAGTGCAACAATTTTGAGTAAAGGGGCCCATTCACAGTAGTCCTACATGTAGGACTGCGAGCCCACACACTGTCCTGCAAGTAGGACTACTCATACATTTTGCTCAAGGACGTCGGACGCCATGCAGGACTACAACACCATTCACGATCCGATATTGGTGTAGGACTACATGTAGGACTACTGTGAATGGGCCCCTTAAAGCAATGCCACTTGGTACAGGTGTAATCCACGTCAAACTGAGACCAAAGAGCCTGGTAGGCAGATATAACTCCGTGTCTGGTAGGGGGGAGGGGGGGTTAAAGTACTGGACTGCCAGTACTCAGAACAAAAATTCTAGCGGATGTATTTGAACTCTTGGGTCAAGTTTGGTGTCGTTTTCGGGTAAATCGATGATGGCCAATTCATTCCTCATACCAGTTTTTTAGGGTTCCGTAGCAAAAAATTAAGTAAGCCCTAAAGTAATAAAATTTCAGTACTAAAATAATGCAAATAAACCCTTATATTTTCAGATTTCATTATGAAAAGTGATATTAAAAAAAATATTTTCTGAAAGCCCATTTAATGCCAATTTTAAAAACATTAACATTTGATATCAATATATCTATTTTCAGTGTAGAATTAAATATTGATCGTACTGCGGCGTTCGGCTGCGGTACGAAAAAATACTTGAAAAATGCATTTTAGCCAGTTGTGTGATTAAGATTAACAAAAAACCAGTCAAGTGCGAGTCGAACTTATGCTGCGAGGGTTCCGTACCACACACAATACATTTGTGTTAATGTATTTAGCAAAAAAAATATATTTTCTTTCATTCAGTTCCGGCTCCTTGGCGCAAGTTCAACTCACACTTGACCAGTTTTTATTTATTTTTGTTTTACTTTATAGTTTGAACTATAATAACTACAAGTTTGACGTGTTTATGTATTGTCGTTTTCACGATAGAACATAATAAAAAAACGTTGAAAAAACCATTCTTGTATACCTAAGGGGTGCCCCTTAAGTTTTACCAACATAATAACAGGTACCTTTAATGTGAAAATTTCAACCAACTGCCTATTTCGATTCAAAACATACAGCCTTTTGAACGTAGCGTAGCATGGATAGACGGACGAACGGACAGCGTAGGGCGATAGCGTTAGTAAATAGAGTCCCGTTGGCCCCCTTTGGGTACGGCATCCTACAAATAAGAAAAGAGAGAAGAGCTGGTAATACATTATGTTTTTAATATTATGTAATAATAGGGCAAAGGTTTTCAGCAGGAGTAACGAGGCATCAGTCTACTTGAGGCTTTAATTGAGAGAATATCGACTGGTACGCTACGGTAGCACAAATCTGGGATGTGCAAACAGGTTTTCGGAAGGGGATGGGATATGCGTTGATCAAGTTTACGCATTGGGGTGCATTTCCGAAAATATTTGGCTAAAAACCTAAAAGACGCCATTGTAGATTTAGAGAAAGCTTATGATTACGACAGACTTTGGAGGGATAAATTTTGGGTGGGATACTCTGGCCATATCTTGTATGGGGTGAAGGGTAACTTGATACCATTTAGTTTTTGTGATCTGTGCTGTGTTAGAACCGTTTATCCTGACACAGGCACGATTGGTTTGGTATCTCCAGTGGTGTCAAGTTGCATCATCAGTAAATTACTTACAAGAGTTGGTATCACGAATGAATGAATAATTTGAAATATGAACGAATAAGTTACATATATGAATGAATAGGTAAGTTATGGTTATTGAGCGGGATGTAGCAGTGACTGAATGTAAGATTATGATAGGTGATAAAAGGCTAGAGCAAGTCAACGATTCAGTTTGTCAGTTTGTGTACTTGGGTTGTTTGTTCACAAGAGACGTAAAGTACGACGGAGACATAGAGAGAAGAGTTAAAGCAGGAAATATGCTTAATGTGCCCTTGTACATCTTCATGAAAAGTCAAACTATGTCTTAGAAGCATAGGTATAATATATCTATGCTTAGAAGGCTCGTTCTGCGACGACGATTCATACATTAAAGTTGGTGTATCACGAGGATGTGATGCACCAACTTTAATGTATGAATGAATGGTTGGGTATTAATGGCAGAAAAAGCATGAATCTATAATAAATGCTGTTGAAAGGCACTCCCTGCGTAGTAGATGTGTTGTAACTTTGAATGACCACTCACGGAATAGTGTGATTAGAGAAAGATGTGGTCTGAATGAAGATATAGTGACATGTTGAGGTAGTTTGGCCATGTGGAAAGGAAGAGCTAAAGTAGACGTATGAAATTTACAAGTCATGTGTGAATGAAGGGTTAAAAGGGGCTAGATGCACGTCCGCTGACCAAATACGATGAAGAACAGTGTACAAGAAGGGCAAAAAAATGTACCCGGAACCGACGAGCGTATTATGTATGAAGAGACTTATGGATGTTGAAGAGGCGTGAGATGTGTATCAACATCTAAGATGTGACGATCTATTGTCTCTGCCTACCACAGAATTACATAGGGGTGAGCATTATGTACTTAAGTAGGTAGTATGTATGTACTAATAATATAGAGATAGATCGTATTACCTCCAAACACGAACGCCCTTAAAAACCGTACTAAGGTATGTTGTTTTATGTAGAGGGTAAGTTCTCTATCTGCAAGTCCTTTTTTATATAGAGCATTGATTTACTAAGTTATGGACGCGCCGAGTCTAATAAAAAATGCTCGTAAAAAGAGTCCCAGACTAACTTACATAATCAAAAGTAAGTGTTAGTAAAATCCAACTAAAAACACTAAAACGGCTAAAAAATTTAATTTTGCTTGTGTAGTTTTTACAAATTCTTACAGCACATAGCAGCACGGCATGCAAACGTGGCTTAGTCAGTCAAACTAACGAAGGCTAGTGCGTAATTGTTTCTCTTTATGTGGTTTGTTTCTCTTTTGGAAACTTTTGAGCACAGACCCTACGTCTAGTAGTTGGTAAGTATGATGTAGAGTATCTTATTTTTAGGGTTCTGTACCCAAAGGGTACGGAACGGGACTCTATATTAGTGTGTCCTACGCTGTCCGTTCGTCCGTCTGTCCATGCTACGTTCAAAGGGCTGTATCTTTTGAATCGTAAAAGACAGTTGGTTGATATTTTCACAAAATAGGTAAGTACCTGTTATTACCTGTTATTATGGAGGTAAAAGGCAAGGTTTTTTTTTCTCTATCGTGAAAACGACAATACATCAAAAGCGTCAAAATTAACTCTAAAGTAAAACAACAATGAGTAAAAACTGGTCAAGTGTGAGTCGAACTCGCGCTAAGGAGCCGGAACGGAATGAAAGAAATTTTTTTTTTTGCTAAATACATTAACACAAATGTATTGTGTGTGGTGCGGAACCCTCGCAGTACAAGTTTCACTCGCATTTGATTGGTATTTTGTTAATCTTAATCACACAACTGGCTACAATGCATCCGCAGCCGAACGCCGCAGTACGATAAAATATTTAATTCTATACTGAAAATAGATATATTGATATCAAATGTTATGTTTTTAAAATTGGCATTAAATGGGCTTTCAGAAAGTATTTTTTTTAATATCACTTTTCATAATGAAATCTGAAAATATAAGGGTTTATTTTCATTATTTTAGTACTGAAATTTTATTATTTTAGGGCTTACTTAATTTTTTGCTACGGAACCCTAAAAAACTGGTATGAGGAATGAATTGGCCATCATCGATTTACCCGAAAACGACACCAAACTTGACCCAAGAGTTCAAATACATCCGCTAGAATTTTTGTTCTGAGTACTGGCAGTCCAGTACTTTAACCCCCCCTCCCCCCTACCAGACACGGAGTTATATCTGCCTACCAGGCTCTTTGGGCTTAGTTTGACGTGGATTACACCTGTACCAAGTAGCATTGCTTTACTCAAAATTGTAGACCTCTCCATACAACGGATCCCAATAGAAAACGGACTAACTGAAACGGGGGTGAACTGCATGAACGTTACGAAAAATTTTACGTCATACTAAAGTCATATAAACGCGAATTATACAGCACATTCATATATTTTAACCAGCTTATTCAGCATTTTTTTTACTCAGCATTACAGTTATACAGGGTGAAATCGAAGACATTCGACAAATTTTGGTGGCGAGTTGTACTCCTGATTTAGATCTTATATTGCAGGGTTTTCTTGAAATCTAAATTATGAAAATAAAAGACATTCTAAGCATGCCAAAACATTCAGAAGGGGTTCATAATAAACGCTCTGTGTCATACACACTTTAAATAAAAAAAATGTTTTTTAAATTAAAATTAAATAATTCCTTAAATAAACATTTTCTCATTCGAACTGTACATTTCCACCAAAGACTTCTATTAAAACTGAGGTAGACGTGCTGTACTCTACCATATGGCATTTGAAAAGCAATCTTAAAACTACACATTGACAATATTACTCACACAAAGAAAAAGTATCTACGTAGACGAGCGTGAGATATCAATATTTATTGTCAACAAGAGTGACAAAGATGGTCTATAGCGTTGGGCTACAACCGAACACAAACGAAATTTCACGACGTAAGCCGAGTGCCTATACAAAAACACTCGCAGGTACTGAGTGCAAAAAAGATTAGTAAATTTTTCAATATTTAGGTTTCAAATAAAAATCCAGTTTAGTTTTGCAGTTATTATTTGAAATTATTTTTATATACACACATGCATGGTTATTTTTTGTTTGGAATAATATTTATATACACAGTTATTTTATTTGAAATCCTATTTTATATACACACATATTAACACAGCAATTTTGTTTGAAATAATATTTATGCACACAGTTTTTTTATTTGAAATCATAATTTATACAGGGTGTTAGGGTAAACAGTTGCATTACTTTAAGGGGTGATTGTACCCATGATACTGAACAACTTTCTCAAAGAAACAATAGGAAATTCGCAAAAAAAAAATCGGCTTTTCATACAAAACTTCCATATCCGACATTTTTTTTACGAATTTCCTATAGGTTTCTTAGGGAAAGTTGTTCAGTATCTTGGGTACAATCACCCTTTAATTTGCGTAAACCATTTTTTGTCATATAAAACATTTCTTTCGCAAAATGATCTGAGCAAATTCGACTATAAATGTTGGGTGTCCAGTCCATTTCAGATCTCTCCAGTTTAACAATTTCGACCCATTTTTGCCCCCGCAGCTTATCTTGGGGAAAACTATAAACACAAAAAATTACTATAAATAACCAACAAGCTACATACATAATTGCGTATGTATTTATGCAAAAATTATTGACTTATAAAGAAAAATAAATTATGTACGTAATTTAAATTGTACAATTCATCAACATTTATGAATATAATACAAACCTGTGAAAAGTTATTCCGGATAATTTATTTGATTTAGACGTATAATTTTTACAAAATCTTATAACACAAGACGGCATTTTACCGTCTTGCTGACTTTTCATTAATTTATTATCTGGAAAAAGAAAAAAAAATATCTTGTTTTAAAAATTTGCTAGCTGACCGTACAAACGTTTGGATGCGACCCGTTGCGAGATTCGGGGATTCCCCACCCGCTGTGAGTATAAGGTAGCCAAATTGCGATGGTTGTTTTATGCGTGGGGAGAGATGGAAGCATGATGCTTACACAATTTGGAAACATAGTAATGGAAACAATATTGCTCCAAATTATTAAAAACTAAATAAATAGGCATTAATTCTGTAAACTTACGGTACAACTAATATTGTTGTCGAAAATTGACACTTTTAAACATGTTTAGCGATGATAATGCAGCCTGTATTCATTTAATTTCAATTAAAATATCAATTCTCCTTAGCTCCGCTTAAGACCGTCGCGTACAGGGCGCTGATGAACACTGAGCGCAACGATGCTAATTAGCTCCGTTGGAACGTTTCAAGATTTGGTGCGTATGCCCCGTCTACCTCCGTTTTAATAGAAGTCTTTGATTTCCACCGGCCGGCGAGCCCGGTCAACGTCCATCCCCTCGCAGGCGGAGCACCCCCGCACAACTCTAGCGAGCGCATCCCCACCGCTCGGCAAGGTCGCACGCGCCTCAGGCAAACAAAACAAAAACAGTTTCCGTTTGGTCGCGATCTGATTAAGAGGTTACCGCGCTCTGTAATCAATCAGTGCCCGCTTACGTATCGGAACTTGGATTTCAGTGCAGTGTCGTATTAGGTTCAACCTGAATTTGTAAAAAAAGTCGTACACAAATCTGCAGTTTTTTGGATATGGTGATAATTTATTAGTGAGAAACACGGAGGCTTCGTGAAACGCAAAGACGCTATCGCAAGATGCACCCTGCTTCTCAAGTATCATCCCTTATTTGTGGGGGGAAATTAAAAGATGTGTGTATGAAACTGAATCGACCACAGTGAGTGAACTGAGAGAAAAAAATGTCAGTGCATTTGAGCTGTAAATCACAACCAGCGCCGCCGTGTCGGGCTCAATTTGTGCATACGAAATGGAGGTGGTCACTTTGAACATCTGTTAAAATAAGGTAAGGACATTTCCTTTTAGTACTTAACGGACAATGGTATACCTACCATTGATTCTTATACCATAAAAATATCGTGCTTTAAATGCTTAAATTCGCCAAAACTCAACAGATGGCGCTATTGTTTCGTACCGCTCACTCTCGCTCGCCGCGTATCGGCCGCGCATCTGTACAGTCAGTCACAAATTAAATCAGCTTTTAAATTAAAAAAAATTAAATTGCTTTTACTCGAATAATAATAAAAATAAAATAATAAATAAATAACGCTCACAGGCACATACATTGTAATGATCCCAAGAAAGCACTATTAATAGGTTGTTTGGCTGAATGCGGCTGGCATGTCGTAAGAAAATTATATAAGATGCTATTACTTGACCAAATAATCACATTTGTGACGTACAGACGTGACTTAATAAGCAGCTTCTTATTTGGCACTATTGTCATGTAAGGAGACTGAGTAAACGCTTCTTATAATCGTACTGAAAAATGACGATTAAACGTTTATTGTATGGCTGTAATGCTGAGTAACTAAAATGCTGAATAAGCTGGTTAATGTATATGAATGTGCTGTATAATTCGCGTTTACCTATATGACTTTAATGACGTAAAAATTTTCGTAACGTTCATGCAGTTCACCCCCGTTTCAGTACCATTTTTGTCATTGTGCGCTTTTGTCATTTTGCGCTTTTGACTATGTGCGCTTTTGGCATTGTGCGCTTTTGACATTCTGCTCTTTTGGCATTTTGCTACCCACTTGTCATTTTGCGCTTTTGGCATTATGCTCCTAAACGATCGTTCCGTACCTTTCTCCTTATGGCGAGTTGAAAAAACGCCCTTAAGTGCGATTTTTGAAAATCGTACGAGCGACTTGGCAGTAGAAAATGTCAAAATTACTATGGAGATTATGCATCTTTCTACTGCCAATTCGCTCGTATGATTTTCAAAAATCGCACTTATGGCCGTTCCTTACCTTAGAGCAAGGAACAATGTACTCTCTACCGAGAGCCTTAGAGCGAGTTGAAAAAACAACTGCACACAAAGGTTCTGAACGCAGCCCTGCTGGCAGCCACGTATTTGTAATTTTCAAAATCCGAAGATTTTTGATTTTTCTTTGCTGACACGAAAACTTTCATCTTTTGTCTTGTCACTAAATTTTTTGTACTCTTTGATTCCGAGTATTATATTCCTTGCTTTGATTCAACTTTGATTTTAGTGAGGATTTTAGACACAAAATTTTTCAAAATTTTTTGTATTTTTTAAACCAAATTTTTTGTTAACATGAAGCCGCCGAAGATATCTGTAAGTATTATATACTTCATTTCTATTATTATTATTACATTAATTGATATTTATATTTTGATTTACCTATGTTTTGTGATTAAATATGTTGCATTGGGAATAATATTAATCTTCTATTCGACTTGTTTGTGTGCCTTTGCTTTGTTGGCAAAGGCCTCGTCCAACCTCCTCCAGCTCTCTCTGTTTGTAGCTATCCTAGACCAGGTAGCACCCGCCACCGCACCTCCACAGCCTCTATGTCGTCGAGCCATCTTCTGAGTGGCCTGCCTCGTTTCCTTTTGTTATGCCTTGTGAACCCAATGACGTTTTACAAAACATCTTAGTTGTGAACCAGTGCATTATTGTTTTGGACCATTTTCCCTTCCCTCTGATTGTATGTCCTGTCCATCTCCATTTAAGCTCCCTGATGGTGACAGTAACATCCTTTGTTCTCGTTTGCTTCTTTATGGTTCTGCTTCTTATTTTGTCTGACAATCTTTTTCCCATCATGCTTCTTTCCATTGCGTTTTGACCTGTTGCCTACAAATCTTATATATATATTTTTTTAGGGAGTCATATGCAGTTTCGAAGACTGTCGTAGCGAAGTACGCTGGTGCGAAAAACTTTTTGACTGCCTCATACGTTCGAAAACTTGTTCGAATAATGTAGTCGCGAAAACCGTTGTAGCGAAGCACACTGCTGCGAAAAACTTTTTAATTGCCTCTTTATTATATACTACTGATAGCCCGCGACTTTGTCCGCACAAATTATATACCAGATTTTAAGTCAGATCATAAGCTATCAAACAAAAAAGTTTCATCAAAATCGGTTTAGTAGTTTTCGCGTGATACTCGTTCAAACAAACAAACAAAAACACAAACAAACAGACAGACAAAAAATCCAAAAAATTTTGATTTGGAATCAGGGACACCTAAAAACCATATCGTAATCATTCGCGCGCAAACGAACGAGATAAAAGACGTGATATAGCCGTGTTAAGGCTATCGCGGGTTGGCATGTTACCCCTCCAGCACTGGTAGCATGCCAACCCACGATAGCCGTGATATGGCTTGTATCTCGTTCATTCGCGCGCAAACGAACGAGATAAAAGACGTGATATAGCCGTGGCTTTTATCTCGTTCGTTCGCGCGCAAACGAACGAGATAAAAGACGTGATAAAGCCGTATCGCGCGCAAACGAACGAGATATAAGACGTGATAAAGCCGTATCACGGCTATCGCGGGTTGGCATGCTACCAGTACCAGTGCTGGTCATACCTAATCGACCCCTCTTGTCAACGCCATCTATCGAGAAATTTGAAACTAACTTTTATTTGCTTTTGGAAAATCCCACATTGGTCTGCTAATTTTTTACAGACATCAAACCGAACAACAAACAACGCCAAGAAAACCATTGAGAAAAAGGGCCCGGGGCGCCCAAAGGCGCCCCGGGCTAAGGGCCGCCCCGGGAGGGGGCCGGCGGCGCGCCGCTCCAGACGTACAAGACGGGCAATATTACTTTGTAAGTATTAACTGTTAATATAATGTATATATTTTATCTTATCTTATCTTGTTGTGGGGGCTGGCAAGCCAAGAAAGCATAAAGTATTGGGGCTAACACAAAAGATCTCACTGGGTCGAAGTGTTGCTGGCTTGCCAGCCCCCACAACAAGATAAGATATGATAACATCGAGGTCGCAAAAAATATATCGGCCGTTTCACACAAAACTGACGTACCAACTTGCCTCGATGTTAGCTCCATAGTGGAAGTTGTTTAGTCTGATGGTTTAAACCAACCCTTTACATATTTCTAGGGTGTTTATTATTCACGGTTCTTTAAAAATGTTTTATTCAAATTATCCACCCGAAACGAAACTGACCAAATTTTGTAATAAATTTCAGTAACGTCCAATGCAACAATTATTAATTAATTATGAATTTTGAAGCCACCAAACAAAAATTTACGGTTAAGGACTTCAACAAGGAGAGACCTAAGGGAGATATTCTACTCACCTCAAAATTCCTGGCCCATCAAGTCCAGTGCAATAATGAAACAAAAAGTAACAACAACACCAGAGACAAGTTAGTAACATTTCATTTTTAGAACGAGCATTTACCCGCGACTTCGTCCGCATAAATTAATATACCAGAATTTAAGTCAGATCATAAGCTATCAAACAAAAAAGTTTCATCAAAATCGGTTCAGTACTTTTTGCGTGATACTCGATCAAACAAACACACAAACAAACAGACAGACAAAAATCCAAAAATTAGTGATTTGGAATCAGGGACACCTAAAAACCATATTATAACTTATTTTTTTTGTAATTCATTCAATGTAAAGACACACTTCTGTTACAGTTTTATAATAGTTTAGGTAAAACAAAGTCGGGTTTGTTCGAACACTTATAACTCGAGAACGGCTGGACCGATTTTCATGATTATTGATTTGTTGTGTTTGTGTCCATCCAGTCCGTATAGCAGAATAACTAATATCAATATCAATTTCCCCCTGTATAGGCTAACTGAAGATCAGTTACTACGAAGTTGACAGCCTGTAGTCCGTTAGCTTTTCATTCAATTCGTTTGTTAATTTTTTTACAGGTTAGGAATCTCTGACAAGAGGGCCGGGAAGTAACATGATGCCGGAGACTTACAGTGTCGCACGAAACGACCTTGATGCTTTCATAGCCGCCTCACATCTACTAAACTGCGTCATTTTCTTGACTAGCTTGTCCTTCTTTATGTCGGTGTGGTGGGTGCCTTCCTATCTTTAAATATTGGTCTTAAAAACTCTTACGTGCCACATACCAATGTTGTCCTTTAAAAAATACTTTATATTCGGTGGAAGACACTTGCCAAATTTTTTAACGTTGGCACTTTTATGCCAGTTCGTAATAGGGATGATGACTCTTCCTGGAAATCCATATACAACGTGGTAATGAATTAACGCAAAACTAGAAAGTAGTTTGTTTAGAATCGAGAGCAGAATCGATTTATCATGGTTTCAACATTGGTTTTTTTTTTTTCAAAATTTATTAAATAATTTTTTCGTAAAATTCTAAATTCACTGAACCCGATGTCAACCCACCCCATGGACACACTCACGCTACTTAATACCAAAACAAGATTATTAAAATGTAATGAGTACGTTAGGCCTTTCATTCATTGCTGAAAAGATAACAATTCATTTTTGCCTTAAAACTTAAAATGCGAATAACTTAAAATTTTTACTATCAAAATAATTAAATTATTATTTCAATCTAATTATTTTGTTACAAATCAGTTGGGGTGTATGAGGTTTTGCGCTAATTCATTAACACGTTGTATTGTGACGAATTACAGAAATAAGCTAAAGAACTCTGGCGCGCCAGACTTAGAGGTCCCGAATATGAATGAAACTTAGTAATACGTGTAGAGTGAAACTAAACTAACAAAAAAGTAAATTGGTTGTAATCTGTAGAAGTTGGGGGAAAGGTATTTCTCCTCATAATACCTTTTGTATCAAGTGTGTGTGTAGTGTACAGCAATAAAGAGTAGTTAATGCGGAAAGCGCCGGTAGCGCCATCTATCGGCTGGTGCGGTCTGTGGTCAATATCTATCGTTCATTCGCTCGGTATTCGTGCACCGACCGCCGTGCTGTGCGGACGTGCGCTTGTCACATTACTAGTGAAGACTATATCTGTGTTTCATTATATACATCAACCTCAACCAACCCTTAGTAGAAATGTGTATTCTACATTGGCGACGACGGGATTCGAAATTCACGTGAGTAAAGTGTTTATCAGTTTGTTGAGGGTTGAAAATTAAAAAATACAAACGGTGCCAACGAAATAAAATCCACCAGTTAAGGACACCCAGTTAAGGAAGCTAAGCGAGTTATTTAAACACAATCGAAGACGGTTTCTACTGGCGTTGCTTTGTTTGTTGCCTAAAAAGTTACACAGTGTTAAAATATATTTCAAAAGAAAAGTAAAAATAGTTTTGTCCCGATTTTAAATCGTTTATTTGGAATTAACTTAATTATCTGGTTTCTGCTAGCATTGCTTTGTTTTTGCCTTTGCCTAGTGATAAAAATATATTTCAAAAGAAAAGAAAAAATAGTTTTTTGTCCCGATTTTAAATCGTTTATTTGGAATTATCTACATACTGTATTTCTTTTCCCACATGTCGACCATCGAATGCTGGAGGAAAGAGGGGAGACCAGACAGGAGGGAGGTGTGGGACAACACGGGACGGCGCGGCGCCTAGGATGAACAAATGTACGCCAGCGCCAGCTGTGGACATCAATCTTTAAGGTCACGTAATCATTCCTTATTACTTTAAACGATTGAAAGAATTTATTCAAGTCCGTAGCTCCAGGCTCACTGCCCGTCACACGTGACTGGACGGAGTTCCGGTGCTGGTGGGGCAAGGGTGTTCTGGGGTTTCTGAGTCTCTGACTGCTCCTCGGGGAGTGTACTCGTGAGCATATACTAATGCATGCTTGTAGTCCGTCATTATGCCCTAATGGGTATCCAAAATACGCGCATTAACCTCTCGTATGCCGGAAAAGCCAGACACAATAGATATAAATGGTTTTCATCATGCTGATGCGCGTTCCTGCATACCAAAGGTTAAGAATAGTGTCTTGATTCGAGACAAACAGGATTAGGTAACCAAGATATGCCAAGTGAGTTTATTCCAATAGTTTTTTATACTTATATTGACACATTGTCATTTTTAAGTAATTGTCTTACTTCGTAGTTGTGATGGTCTCTAATAAAAGTTACTTATTACCATTATGCGTACCTAACATTCTACGTATAGAACATTCGGCGTAACCGATGTTCGGCGTAACGAACATTCGACGCCACGAACATTCGGCAAACGAACTTTCGGCGTAACGAACATTCGGTGTAACGAACATTCGGCGTAACGAACATTCGGCGTCACGAACATTTGACGTAACGAACGTTCTGAGTAACGTACATTCGACTTAACGAACGTTCGGCGTAACGAACATTTGGCGTAACCAACATTCAGATGTCACAAAAATTTAAGTTGTAATCCAAAGTTTTACGTTTTGAACGTTTTACTTATTGGACATTCTCAGTGTAGGTATGCGAGAACAATAATAATATACAACACTTTCGGAGCTTATTTGGTGGTACTAGTTCATGAAAATATTTCAATTTAAACATCAATAGTACCAACATAATTTCCGATCATCATCATCATCATCCGATTTGTTACCGGAACTTGTTTGACGTATTCTATACTTTATAGAACTTCAATTCAGTAACCTTACATTGATCTTATCTTTGCAACATTGTTGTTAATGTCATAATTATGGATATAATTACTCCAGGTGAAACTAATTAGTTTCTTTGGCTATTTGAGCAAGGAATTTTATATTTTAAGGATCAATGTAAATTCAGACAATTATTTACAAAAAGTATTAGAGAATGATTAGGTGATTTCTTATTAAATTTAGTATTTCTGGAAATACCTACTCACATTTTAACAAGAAACATTTCATCTCAGTTGAGAGAAGATTAATAACTATATCATATTCAAGCATCATAACATTCATGACCAAACCGATAATACTGGTTAACAATTTTGTTCGCAGATTGTATGTTCCTAGATGTCACAGAAAAACCAGCCTTCAACAGGACGACTGTTAAGGCGCCGATTGAACCATACCTCCTTGCTTTAGTGCTTAATAAAGAGAAAATGTCTCCAATTAATAGCTAAGAGGTTTGAAATGGTCAGGGTGATTACTCTCATATTGCCAGCTTGTAGCTGGTTAATGGTTAGTGCTTTACCATGTACAACAAACAGTTACAAACAGTACAGTTGGTCATTCAATTGACATTGGCAGCTTTTAGCTGGTCATTCAATTGACATTAGAAACTTGTAGCAGGTCATTCAATTGACATTAGCATCTTTCAGCTGGTCATTCAATTGACATAGGCAGCTTTTAGTTGATCATTCAATTGACATTAGAAACTTTTAGCTGGTAATTCAATTGACATTAGCATCTTTCAGCTGGTCATTTAATTGACATTAGCAACTTGTAGCTGGTTATTCAGTCATTCAATTGACATAGGCCGCTTTTAGCTGGTTATTCAATTGACATTAGAAACTTGTAGCTGGTCATTCAATTGACATTAGCATCTTTCAGCTGGTCATTTAATTGACATTAGCATCTTTCAGCTGGTCATTTAATTGACATTAGCAACTTGTAGCTGGTCATTCAATTGACATTAGCAACTTTCAGCTGTTCATTTAATTGACATTAGCAACTTGTAGCTGGTCATTCAATTGACATTTGCAACTTTTAGCTGGGCATCAAATGCTATCAAATTTACTATCAGCAGCTTGTAGTTGGTCATTCAGATGACAAGTCAAATAAATAAAATAATTATTACCAACTTGCAGCTGGTCATTCAATTGAAAAAAAAACTGTTATTTCATTATCAGCACCTTGTAGTTGGTCATTCAAATGACAAGTCAAATAAATTATTATAAGCAGCTCGTAGTTGGTCATTCAGATGACAAGTCAAATAAGTAATTATTAGCAGCTTGTAGTTGGTCATTCCATTGACATTAATATAAGGAATTAATGACTTATTGCTCTTTCTTCTTTGCATAGATAAAATCTGTATCTTACCTAATCACTGCAGGCACTGCACTGTTAATTTATTCATTTGTATGTGTTAAAGTATACTACACTGTACTTGAACCAAATCGGTTAGTTATAAATTCATAATATTTTAAATAAAGAATATAATTTCAGTGCAAGCAAGTCAAAAAACAAAATGATTTGCAGTTCTGTAATAATATTACGCCACGCAATTAAGTTGAAACAACAGTTGCACTTAATTCATGTACATTGTAATTAAAAATAGCATTATTTTTTTTAAAGCCTACCAAATGATATAACTGTATGTTTCGTAAAAGGAAAACATTATTAGTGTTTAAATAATAAGTAAGTAACTAATGTTTCGATACATACCTAAGTATACCTTACATTAGACAATATTTTCATGAGTTTCATGACGTTACATGTAACTAACAACTAATTGCTAAATTGGTTATAGTTTATTTTATTGTTATTGTTATAGAAATGTATGTATGTATAAGGGAAATTAATTATAATAACTTATTCACTGTTGAACGGCAGGAAATATTATGCCAATTTATAAAATTTATTTGGAATACTGCTTTAGTGACTGAATACTTATGTATAGCAGACAAAATAACTCATAGGGTAGACCACCATCAGACCCTTTGCTAAAACAATATTCGTGAGTACCAAGATAGCGGAATCAAATCTCAAGTTTCTAGTCTAGCATACTGTTGTAGTAGGCTAGACTTCTTTTTATTTTTGGTTTATGACTTACCAAATGGTGAGAGAATGACAAGCTTTTCAACCACAAAAATTTATTCCAATATTAGGAACAATCGAAGCATAGCATACCTAATGGGGTAGAACTTTTTACAGACAAAAGGGGAAATAGATGAATAAGACAGGGCGTTGGCTGAAATTGTGCTCGTGACATAGAGCCCTAAATGAGAGCGACAGTAATGTGTGGACTCTGATTTTTTGCTTGCCCGTAACATTAAATTGTGACTGCGTATTAAATTGCGAATCTTTTGAGTAATTGCAACACCGTCAAAGATCAGCATTAAAGTGGGTCAAAGAACATTTAATTAAATTATTACGATTATTATTTTATTTAGGTATCAGCATTTTATCTGTATAGGTTGAGTAAAATAGTATCTATTTATTAAACGGGTCCATTAAATTGAAACTGCTGATTTCTCAAAACTAGTCTAGTCGACTAACTAAAGGTAACTACTGTACATAGCTGGTAACGAAAGCGACCTAGTGTACCTTACTTAATATTGTTGTCAGTCAGCGTTATATCAGCATTCATGAAACTGTAAAATTATATGGGTTATAGGACATGCAACTATGAAGTTGTTAGCGAAAGCTAAAATATCATGCAACAATAAAATGATATGGGTTACAGAGCCATGCAACTATCAAATTGTTAGCAAAAGCTAAAGGGTCATGCAAATAAAATAGCTGTGAGTGCTTAATTGCAATGGCTGGCACCCGCCAGAATATTTTGAGTGCATAAGTGTATGTGCTTATCACAGATTCACTCTTTTGTCCTTACCTCCTTAATTTGATAAAACGGAAATGGATACGATCTTGAAGCAGTGACTTTGACTAGTAGTTAGCCAAAATAAATAAATAAGAGATAATAAAGATCTATGGAACGTTATTTTTGTAGGTTTACTTACACCTATCAATAGAAAAATATTTTTAAAGGGAAGGGATAGTATAGAACAGAAGTAACAATAACTGAAATGTGTTAATATAATGAGATTGTAATTTCCATAAACATTGTTTATCGTTGAATTTGGTGTTTGACAATTTCAGATCAATATTTGATAAATATCTATTTTCTGTAAACAAATTAGTCTCAATAACTTATTCGTAATTTGTTTAATGTAATAGCATTGATAACAGTCAACACTGTATTGTAAATAAGATTTAAGAGATTAGCTAAACTGTGGAGTTTCTTGCGCCGCTTCTTCTCCACGGGCTATACCTTCCGAAGCGGTGGTAGATTCGAGTAAACGTAAAAAATAAATTAAAACAAGAAAGGGATGTAGTGTACAGCAATAAAGAGTAGTTAATGCGGAAAGCGCCGGTAGCGCCATCTATCGGCTGGTGCGGTCTGTGGTCAATATCTATCGTTCATTCGCTCGGTATTCGTGCACCGACCGCCGTGCTGTGCGGACGTGCGCTTGTCACATTACTAGTGAAGACTATATCTGTGTTTCATTATATACATCAACCTCAACCAACCCTTAGTAGAAATGTGTATTCTACAGTGTGTAAGTCATAATAATTCTTATCAGATAGTCCACTCAATCTTCTACGCATTCATTGTGTTTATTTAAAAGAACATTCACGATAACCGTATAATATTATGATAATGGAAGAAAACGAAATCACACACACTATCAGTTCAACCAAGCCAAATACGTTCCGTAACGCCCAAAAAATACCCGAATGATAATATTAGATGAAAATAGCTGTCGTGGTTGCGTTTAGCTACTGCTTTTTGGATGATTTGTCTATTTTACTAGTAATTTCTACTTTTGAATCCGGACTTCTAGAGATGTGGAAGTTTTTTTTTTAAAATGCCTTTATTTTTTCTGATTATAATAATTATGACCGCCGTCGTGAAGGGCTTTTAGTTTTCGTAAAAATGGCTGGGTCCAAATTCGCCAAACATCTTTAATAGCCAAATTTTTTTACGAAATTACAAATGAATAGAAAACAAAAAAGTTATAAACTATTGAAAAAATGTTTTTTATCATCTTCTACCTCTTTCATGCAAAACAGGTGTTTGTATGACACGTCGCCATGATTTGTATGACAATACTCAATTATGACGTCACTTATGTTGTATATGCCTCTTGCTCTAATCGTAAATTTTGAACACTTATACAGGGTGGCCGGGGAGTTGACGTTCAAACGTAAAATTTAGGTCCGGTATGTCGTGGGGTATCCGAATCACCCCCATATATGTTCCGCGATTTTTTATAGTTTTCGAGTTATGATGATTTTTCCGATTTTTTGAGGAAACTCGACATGACTGGCTTAAACAATTTCTAAAAAAAAAAGTGTAAGACTTTTTGGAGATTCTTTTTTTGCAACTTAATCTTCATGAATTGTGCCTTTATTCATAACATCATCAGCATCGTAACTTTGATAAAAGTTATGAAAATATTGGTCTAAAGTTAAAAATTTGCGATCCGTGAATTATGACAAAATTTTCAACTTTAAATTAAAACTCTAAACAGGTGACCTTATGATTTTTTAGCCAATCCCAAAAATGCGGCCAACTCTCAGCTTTCATAGTCATAAATAAAAAGTAGTACTTAAGAGGGCTAATTTGGCTAGAATTGATCTTCAAAGACAACAAGGCGGAAAACTCTTAAAATTTTTTTTTTTTTTTTTGCCATAATTACCACGCCTAAGGCTAAATAATGATTAAAGAATGCTGGAAACCGAAACGGCGACGGGTTATGCCGAACTCTTACCGGCTAAAACCCCACCGTGTTCCAATTCATCGCATATTGCCGTAGAGCCTGAGGGCCCGTGAGGAATCTTCCACACTCTACGGCGCAGCGACCAACCTTACCAGGTCTCATCTCTGTTGGCCTTGACAAGCCTACAGGCCTTTAGGTGGTGCATGGGAACACGCACACAACCACTTCGAGTCCCTATGATCGGACGCCGGACCCCCCAGCCCGACGCCCAGAGACTCAAAAATTACGGGGGAGGCAGACCGCGAGCAAACGCAGCCCGTCTGCGCCCCGTGCGTCTTTGGCGGATCAGGAGTTCAGAATTCGACTCCCTCTCCCTCTCCGCCGTCTCCTTCTGGAGCATTACTGCCTCACAGAAGGAGAGAACCGCGCGCCAAGACGCCTCACTGTCGACCTTAGCGCGAACCATGGCCGGCAGCGAGAGGTCTGAGACTACCTGGGAGAGCTCACTGCGCTCTCCCGCCCACGCAGGGCACTCCTGCAGCACGTGCTGCGCCGTCTCGTCGAGACAGCCGTCGCAGTGGTGGCACCCGGCTGTCGGCTCCCTCCTCCTAGGTTAGGTTAGGTTAGGTTAGTGGTTGTGTGCATGTTCCCACGCACCACCTAAAAGCCTGTAGGCTTTTCAAGGCCAACAGAGATGAGACCTGGTAAGGTTGGTCGCTGCGCCGTAGAGTGTGGAAGATTCCTCACGGGCCCTCAGGCTCTACGGCAATATGCGATGAGTGGAACACGGTGGGGTTTTAGCCGGTAAGAGTTCGGCATAACCCGTCGCCGTTTCGGTTTCCAGCATTCTTTAATCATTATTTAGCCTTAGGCGTGGTAATTATGGCAAAAAATAAAAAAAAAAATTTTAAGAGTTTTCCGCCTTATTGTCTTCGATGATCAATTCTAGCCAAATTAGCCCTCTTAAGTACTACTTTTTATTTATGACTATGAAAGCTGAGAGTTGGCAGCATTTTTGGGATTGGCTAAAAAATCATAAGGTCACCTGTTTAGAGTTTTAATTTAAAGTTGAAAATTTTGTCATAATTCACGGATCGCAAATTTTTAACTTTAGACCAATATTTTCATAACTTTTATCAAAGTTACGATGCTGATGATATTATGAATAAAGGCACAATTCATGAAGATTAAGTTGCAAAAAAAGAATCTCCAAAAAGTGCTACACTTTTTTTTTAGAAATTGTTTAAGCCAGTCATGTCGAGTTTCCTCAAAAAATCGGAAAAATCATCATAACTCGAAAACTATAAAAAATCGCGGAACATACATGGGGGTGATTCGGATACCCCACGACATACCGGACCTAAATTTTACGTTTGAACGTCAACTCCCCGGCCACCCTGTATTTCAGTCATACTTAAAGATATTAAAAAATGTATTTCACTTTAGTGTTTAAGATATCAAAGAGTTTTTAAAAATGTACACACGGCGACAGATCAACCTACCCATAGTTGACCTCTATGTTCATGGACATAAGGTCGAACTATGGGTAGGTTGATCTGTCGCCGTGTGTACCTAATAAAAAAAAAATCTGTGTCAGTTCGCAATTTCAGTGTGCAGGGGACTCAAATCCATCGCCGCCGCCGACAGCCGCAACGACCGCAGGCGGGCCCTAGCCGCCCCCGGGGCCTCCGGGGGCGCCGGGCGACCACATCGCCAGCAAGTACACCCCTATTTCCAAGACGCAATCCGCATTGGGCACGCGTGGTGGACTTATGCCCATACACCCTCCCAGAGGGTAGGCCTGTGCCCTGCAGTGGCACGTTTATAGGCCGATGACGATGATGTAGGTACCTACTGGAGTGTTTCTTGTAGTTTGTATTATTACAATCTATTTACCATACAATTATGTTAATAACATAGACGAAGAATTTTTCGCTTACGCTGGTAGACGGAATATCAGTGTAACCGGCTGGGGTAGTAGATAGCGATAGTCAACCTACGAACAGGCACATACCCCGGCTGAGTATGTGCACCTTGTCGTACTAACTTACAATTACAACTTTGTTCCAGACACCAAAACGGCCAAAACCCAACAAGGCACAAACAGCCATAATAAAATCCTACAAAAATTCACCGATTAACGACAAAGTTATTCAAAAATTAAATCTGGCAGCTGGGCCCGAGGGTCGTTGGGGGTGGAATTTTTTGTCAGAAATATTTCGTACCGTACACCAACGAGTCGAGAGAACAGTGGTTTATGAAAATGAAGTGGGGGTGGGGGGGGGGGGTCATACCTATTTTGTCTTGTTTTCGAACCGGTTTTTGATATCAAAATTATTAAAATATACGTGTTAATGAATAATCCTATGTTCACAGTCTTTTATCACAATAAGTTTAAACAATAATTGGAAAGGCAATCATAAACAAATCTTGATTTAAACTTGTCACAAATGAATTTTGTTGTAAAAATGATTTTACTCTACCGATCATTAAAAAAAAACTACAGGTGGAAAATTTGTTCAAATCATTTAAAAACTACTATGTACACTTTCAATTAATAGCAACTAAAGCAACAATTGCATTTTTTCATAAGATGGTATAGAGAAAACTGAAAATCAAATAAAAATTAATAATCTCAGTTTCATCTCCCATATCACATTTTATCATTGAATTATTATTATTATCTAATTCACCGGTCGTGTTTAAAGTGTGATTCACGACTATGAACACATATTCGAACTAAATTTTGTGCTTCTGTGGTAGTTATACCCAGTCGCGTCTCTCCTCAGAAAATGTCAAGAGACTGCTCAATTTTTCTTATTTACCGGTCACGACCCACTATTTCTTCGACATAGAAGTCTGAAAATGTTACAAGAAAGCAACATTTTTTTTAAATTAATTCTTTAAGACTCACTATATTTTTTCTCAAACAGAAAAACGCAAATGGTCACAAACCTGCTTAATTTTTTCTTATTAACTGGTCACGACTCACTATTTCTTCATGTAGATACCCTTCCCCAGCAGTGCGGCACTATTTCGATACAAATTACCTTAAAGGTGGATTGGACGTAATGGCCCGCAGGATCTGACACCTTTAGATTTCTTATGGGAAAGACTAAAGGAACTCTTCTCCTTTATTTAGTCTTTCCCATAAGAAATCTAATGGTGTCAGAACGGGGAAGAAATAGTGAGTTGTCACCAATAAAGAAACGAATGAGAAAAATTAAGTAGTCTTGCGACATTTTCCGTTCTGTGTGAGAAAAAATAATAGTGAGTTTTGAAGAATTAATTTAAAAAAAATGTTGCTTTCTTGTACCACTTTGAGACTTACTGAATCGGAAAGACTAGGAACTTATCTACGTCGAAGAAATAGTGAGTCGCGACCAGTAAATAAGAATAATTTGACTTGACTTTCAAAAATCGCACTCCTGAAGTTAGTATGATTTTTGAAACTCAAATCAGCAGCTTAGAAAGATGCACGTCTCCATAGTAATTTAGACATTTTCAACTGCTGAGCTTAGCGAATGAGTTTCAAAAATCGCACTCCTGGATGTAACAAAACACCACAATGGCAAAGTAAAATTTTAAAAATCTGTTATCCCATATTTTTCAGTTGAGTTACTACTGCAGTTTTGTAAACATCTGATATTTTTAATTTTTCTCAATGTTGGCTCCATTGTGAAAGTTGTTCAGTTTGATGGTCTGAAATGTTTATTTGTTGTTTTGTAACACCTCGTACGTATAGGTTTAGGTGTCATCATCATAACGTTTCTACAGTTTTAGTTACCACTTGTTTTCGAAGGAAAACCTAATTTGATATGGGTATGGGTGTCATTCTTCACCATTGTCATGCTTCAGACCATCAAACGTTAACTATGAAGCCAAAAACGATATCATTTAAATAATATGCTGACGGTTTTTAAGAGGATGATCAGACCATCAAACTGAACAACTTTCTATATGGGACAACGAAATAGCGAAAAAAATCAGCTGTCCATACATTTTGGTCAAGTACGATTCCAGTTTTATATGGAACAGAAGGTTATTTTTCGCGATTTCGACTTAGGTGCCATAGAGAATGGTTTTTAGTTCGACGGTCTGATCATCCCCTTAAAAACCATCAGCATAGGAAGGACCCTGTTTACCTGATTAGAATATTTCAATCAGTTAATTTCCTTAAATTAAACAAATAAAAATCAAAGTCCATCTCTTCTTTGCAGGTGCATATGCCATAATGTAGAAGAAATTTAAAAATCAAGAATAAATTATTAAGATAAATCCCAAGGAAACTGTCACTGTCCGGAGTAGTGGCAATAGCATCCCGAAGGCCATTGCTGCGACATGTCCCAAATTACAAGATCCGTTTTTGTAATTGTTTACTAACCATAGTTTTCATAAGTCTTGTTGCTACTAACACATTGGATCTCTGTTGTCCTTAATAAAAAGTTTTATTTTTATTTATAAATAAATTTCTTGGACATTAAAATTTCATATGGACATAGTAACGACTTTTCGAAAACCAAGGTAGACTATTAACATGGACATCGAATGTAGCGAACTAATAGCCCTTATTTTCAACCCGAGTACAGTTGTACCAATGTTTTCCCCATTCCTCACACATACACCGTTTCAAAACTGAAACTACATCTGTGTATGGAACAGGGACACCGAAACAACCACTCTCAGATACAGGAGTGCGATTTTTAAATCTCGTACGTTGAACTCAGAAGTTGAAAATGTATGGAGATGCGCATCTTTCTACTGCTGATTTGACTTTCAAAAATCGAACTCCTGGAGTATGATTTTTTAATGTCAAATCAGCAGTAGAAAGATGCACGTCTCCATAGTAATATTGACATTTTCAATTGCTGAGTTCAAAGAAGAAAGAAGAGTTTTTGAATGAGTTTCAAAAATCGCACTCCAGGATTGGATTCTGTATAGTGAACAACAGTTTAAGCTAAAAACTCTGCTCTTTCATTTCCAACATCTCCTAATATGGGACGAAACCCACATAAAATCAACATGAATAACCAAACAAGACAATTGTACCCATAACTGCTAATAAGATATATAGGGTGTAAGTGACAGCCTAGCAAATACTGAAACAGTAAACTCAGACCATCAAACTAAAGAACTTTCACTATGAAGCCTACCTCAGGAAAGGCGAAAAAGAAAATCAGCGGTCCCATACAAAGCTGCTGTACCTGCCCGACTAAAATGTATGAGACAGCAGATTTTTTCCGCATTTCCTGAGGTAGGCTCCATAGTGAAAGTTGTTTAGTTTGATGGTCTGAGTTCACCGTTTCAGTATTTGTTTGATAGGCTTACACCCTGTATTATGATAGTGTCAGCACTAACACTGTTATTAGCTTAGATTAAAAACTTTTCGCTTACGCTGAAAGATGGAGCCAAGAAATGAGAGAGCGAGATAGCCAGTTATGAAAACTTATGTAAACAAAAAAGACAGAAATATTATTTTTTGTTTCGGTCACCGTGGCCGGTTTTTTTGTTTGGCAAGATGTCAAACCATTGTCAAACCTATGGAATGTTGCTGACATCTTGCCAAACAAACCGTCTTTTTGTATGCAAAAGTCACACTATTGCTGTTTCATGTGCGGCCACGGTATGGTTGCATCTAGTTATTATATCTATGGTTATTAGCCATATTTTTCAGTACACCACATTATACAGAGTTGCAGGGAAGTCGTACAGAATATTAAAGGACGTTATTATTCAGGTCATTTCTGATGGATTTGATTCTGTAATATGGTGTCCGTAACTTAACCGTTATGGAGATATTGAATTTTTAAGATTTAAGAAAAAAATCCTTAATATTTTGGCTTTTTATCTTTTTTTTTGGGAGGGTAATTCCATGGATTCCGAATATTGGATGTCCGAGTGTAGAATCGGTGCTAAAACAGTCTGCAAGACGTGGGAGTATTTTTTTCCCGTTAAAAGAAGGCTTAAGACATTTGGCGCAAATTGAAAAAAAAACACTTTTAACACTGTAAACACTGTATGGAAATCCATGAAAAAAATTGTCAAACCCCAAATATTTTATTTCCTTGGACTCCCGTTTTCAGGAAAAAAACTACTTAAAACGCAACTTCTATGTAGATTTTTGTATTTAAATATTTTTTAAAAATAAGTAACAATATATTCAATATTCAAAATAGTAATATATAAAAGAGAGACCGTATAAGAAACATTGATATAAGAACAAGAACAAATGTAACAGACATACTAACAAGAATCGATCAGCTGAAGTGGAGATGGACAGGGCATCTAATGAGAAACAATCACGAGAAATGGAGTAGGTAAGGCAGTGACAAATTGGTACCCCAGAGACGGGAAAAGAGAAAGAGGTAGGCCGTTCAAAAGATGGGAGGATGAAATCAAACTGACAGCTGGCCCACTTTGGCGTCGTGTAGCCCTTGATAGAAGGCAGTGGAAGGACCTGGAGGAGGCCTTTGCCGAAAGGCACTCTGAGCTTAGAGATTTTATAGATTTATAATAACAATGGAATGCGAAACCTAATTTATTAATTGCATTAAAGTAACTGCATGGAACTAAATAATAATAATTCAGACGAAAATAATACGATAATAATTTGACGACGCATGTTGCTGAAGGGAGTTTTGTAGGAAATTTGACGACGCATGTTGCTGAAGCAGTTTTTGTTTTTATTAAGATGGTTGACGATGCATGTTGCTGAAGTGAATTATGTGAGTAGTTTAATTTTGGTTTTTGATAATAAATTATGATTATTCCCATAATAATTCAAATTTAAAATAATGTAATTATAAAAGTCTAAGAATAATTAATTTGTAAATGAAAATGAATTTATTTAATTAAGAATGAAATGAATATTGTAAAATGGAAATTTTAAATAAAATACAATAGGCTTTACACCTTTTTTCAAATTTTAATTGAATTCGAAAGATGTGTCCGGCTCTCAAACGTGATTTCCTTGGCACGACAAAAACAGCGTGCATATCCCAAACCAATCTTTCAATCCGCGTGGTCCCGTGCATGATTGGAAGTTTCAGCCATGGCCATAGACTAGTACATAATATGGTTGGGCGCTTGCTTCCCACGTTTCGGAATTACTAAGGTAAATATCTGATTTCCTTGGCTTTGGTTTCACTAAAGTTGATCTCCTTGGACACGATTTTTTTTTACTGGTTTACATTTACTATTCTGTTGAGATTATAAAATTTTAGTATGATTTTCTTCTATCAATATAATCAGAATCCTATTATCGTTTGTTTTGTGTGAACTGATGAATTAGTGTGTTTTGTGTGAACTGTAAGTTTTTGATTTCCTCGGCACTGATTTCCTTGGACTTTTTAGTAACAAAATCAAAATGACGACTAGTTTATTATAAGAAAATTATTTGAAGTATGGGATCTACCAAATTTTTTGATCATCATTCCGTTTTTTATAGTACAGTTTGAGTTTCTAGTTACTTGGTGTCATCATCTCCATACCACATTTATGTGAAATACGATTGTTTTTATTATTCAAAATAAAAACTAATATAAAATATATTTATTATAAAGGATTGACATATCAATAACAATATTATACTAATTTACAATCAATATTTTTGATTTTCTTGGACCAAAATTTTTTGAATTTAAATTACTTTGAAACTACTTAATAAAAATGAACCCCGTTCATGTATGTGCTTTAAATTCATGTATAATTTCATGTTAACATGCCTGTTTCAGGAAAAAAACTAAAAATATAATTTGCCAAGGAAATCACGTGTATAATCGAAAACCGTGGAAATACCCGATTACAGCTCCTAGAGAAGAAGGCATGTCAATTAATAAAAATGATTGATAAAAACTGACTAACAGCTTAAAAATACAGCTTAAAAATGGTTAGAATTAAAGAATTTTCACTAAGTGCTTCAAATTTGATGAGCTTTAAAAAAAATTGTATGGAACTTATTCTGCAGAAAACTTTAAGAACTTCCACGTCTCTTTAGCTATTCAAAAAGGTATAACATCAACTACTTATGTACATAAAAACTTAAAATAATGTTGTTTGAATAGGCCCAAGTAGTAGTACAACTTAATGGAAGTTCAATATAAAAGAGTCCGGTTTACTATCAGTATACACCAACACGCGATACCGATACGTTATCACATCCAGGGCCTCTACCCGCACATTCGAACTTCGCAATTGCGTGAACGTTTTCGTTCCAATGTCAACTCTATCACAATGAAGTGCGGACCGAAACAGTGGCGATATATCAAACATCGAAAGTCCGGGTACAGGGCCAGGGCTATGACAGCTTTAGTTCCGATAGGTCCGTTTTGTCGCTGCAGTCACATTTTCCCTCATGTCATTTTCCGCCATAGGACGCCATATTGAACTCACAGCAGCCGTCATGCCGTGTTGTTGCAAAGTCAAGTGTTGTTGTTGTTGTTGTTGTCAAGGACAAAATGAACAACTAGAACAAGTTGGACAACATGAACAACACGAACAACTTGGACCATATGAACTAATAGAACAACACGAACAACGCTAACAAATTCGACAACATACACAACTAGAACAACTTGGACAACATGAACAATTTAGACAACATGAACAACACAGAACATTATAAGAGGGGTTGGAAATGCAAAGAAGTTTTGTATTAGATGTTTATCTCGTTTGTTCGCGAACAAACGAGCGAGATAAAAGATGTGATATAGCAGTATCACGGCTATCGCGGGTTGGCGTACTAGCTAGGCTGTAGAAGTTGGGGAAAAGGTATTTCTCCTTATGATACCTTTGGTATCAAGTGTTTGAAACTAATAATCTTTCTTATTAGATAGTCCACTCAATCTTCTATGCATTCAAAATTGAAGAAAACGAAATCACACACCCTATCAGTTCAACCAGCCAAATACATTCCGTAACGACCAAAAAATACCTCAGTGATAATATTAGATGAAAATAACTGTCGTGGTTGCGTTTTGCTACAGATTTTTGGATGATTTGTCTATTTTAGGTAGGTACTAGTAATTTCTACTTTTGAATCCGGACTTCTAGAGATGTGGAAGTTTTTTTAAAAAATGCCTAAATTTTTTCTGTTTATAATAATTATGACCGCCCCGTCCTGAATGGCTTTTAGTTTTCGTAAAAAATGACTGGGTCCAAATCTGAAATTATTCTTTATATGGAGATACGCATCTTTCACGCATGTATGCGTATCTCCATACATTTTCAACTGTTGAGTTCAACGAGATTCAAAAATCGCACTCCAGGTGAGCGATCAAAAAGGTAGCTTAATAAAATAATATTACCCGATTGGAAATAATATAACATACATTGAAAATAACCTCTAAATGCCTCTAACCACAAAACAAACAGCGCAAGACCTAAACAGGGGCGCGGGGAGTGAATTCCACGCTCCCCACTACGCCGCCGATCGCCTCCGAAGACCGGGCGATAACTCACGAACATAGTTTCGGTTTCGGTCGTAGTTTCGGCCGTTTTTCTGCCGAAACCGAACCCGAACCGAAACTCCAAATTAGGGCCGAACCTGGCCGAATCGAAAACCGAAACCGAAACTTCGGTCGGACACTAAATTTAATATCTAAAGACACAGGCAAAGAACTGCCACCATAACGGACAACTGGCATTGTTGAACACTTGTTACCAAATACCTAAGGACCTTTGATTTAGAGGGATTTACCTCAAGATTAAGGTAAGTTAAATATTGTCTAAGCGCTCTCACAGACGAGCGACACTTTGCTGTCGCCGGGTGTCGCGGAGGGTCGCGCGACCGTAAAATGTATGAGCGCGATGCTCTGCGACCCACCGTGACAGCAAAGTGTCGCTCGTCTGTGAGAGCCCTAAGGTTTGTCAATGCATCGGTAACAGTTTCAAGCACCTGAGCTAGACTAGTTCCCGATGCATAGACAACCAAATCATCTGCATACTGTAAATGTTCAATGTTTGGTCCTAAAATTAAGTTGATACGACATGCATAAAGTATAAAGATTAAAGGAGAGAGTATACCACCCTGACATACTCCTAAGGAAGAATTTCGAGGACCATAGAGATGTCCATCATATTTAACAAAAACCTTCCTATTTCAAAGACACTGAATCCATTGTATACATTTTTTCAGGAATACCAAATGAAAACAACTCACTAATCAGCACACTAATGGGTCAGTGGGTCATTTTCGGGGCCAATGTTTACATTATTGAAAGCCCCAGAAATATCAACGAAAACCTAATTTTTTGTTATGCAAGTTTGAGCATCAAGTAGAAATTGACAAATACTCTCTCGCGAGGGGCGACCTCTACGAAATCCAAATTGATTGGCAGGTAACAAACAATTGTGTTCTACATAAAACTAAGCGCTGTTTTAAAAGTTGTTCACATATTTTTCCAACACAAGAAGCGAGTGCTATGGGTCTGTAAGAATCAGACTAAGACTAAGATGGAAGATAGACTGTTTGATACCAAAACAGTCTATCTTCCAATCCTCAGGAATATCATTATCTTGCCAGAGAAGATTCAAAATACTTCAGAAAACCTTCAGACTTTAATTATTTACTTTTTTAAACAAAATATATGGCAAACCATCAAGACCAAAGGCAGTATCTCTTCCAGAGGATATAGCTGCAGTTAATTCTTGAAATGTTAAAGGTTCTTGCTAGAAGAAAGCTACTACTAATGAAAGAAGTATTAAATTACTAGTCAATCGATCTACAAAACAAAATCATCTATCATGTACAAAATCTGGGCTATATTTTTGTAAAAAATCTAGAACCCAACTATCTTCATTTGAATTATTGGTAGAATTATGTTTTATTGAATTTGCGCATATTTATTTACAACAGAATAGATACTGATATATACAAATATAACCCTTAACCTAAAGAAAAACAAAACTTATACGTACTATAAATAAAAAATATCGTCTAAATTGCCGCCGCTTGGCGGCAGGGTGCCCAGGAGGCTGGCAGCGTTGCCTCTTTGTATGGCCAGAGTGATTCGCTGGCCGAGAAGTGGCCGAGGTAGCTGCCAGCCCTCTGGTCACCCGAGGCCTCGATTAGGCGCGCCGATAATTCTTTAAATAACCGGCGCGTCTCTGGCCCCCACGGACCCAATGTCTCAACCAACTATTTCTTCCTTCAATTTTTAAGGTAAGTTTTTTAAGTGCACGAAGTCTTTTGAACTCCATGTAATTAGCCTCTGTAGGGTTATATTTAAATTTTATTTAAGAATGTTTAGCATTCGAAACAGCTTCATTACACTTTTGATTCCACCAAGGTAGAGAGGGCCTTTTGCCCGATTTCCTAATACAAGGACATTTAATTGAAGAATTATTTAATGCTATTTTAGATGAGTGAGAAATAGACTTTTCTACAGCAGAATGTAGAATGTTACAAAAGAAAGTGTATGCATCCAATGCAGAATAACGATTCACCTGGTAATTCTCCGAGAGAGATAGAACATGTTCTGCATACATTTTCCAATCTACCAGTTTAAAGTTCGGGTAGATTGTCAAATGCATGCTATTACATTTATTTTTGTTGGAGATTATTATCAATTGTTATTTTTATCATTACAGGAAAAGGGTAACTAGTACCTAATGGAGTATCATGGTGTGTTGGTGTAAAATAAAGTATATTTGTTGTTGTTGTTGTTGTTGAGTATCATGTAGGTAGGTACAGACCATTAACAAGAAAGTGCCAACGAAGAAGAAACTATAGTAAGATCCAAAGCATTCGGACGCCATGATAAAGTACCAAGTGTTGTGACCGGTCCATCATTAAGAATGACTGACCCAATGACGTCTAAAACGTCCCTTCCAAGAGATGCAGTGGAAAACGATCCCCAAGAAGTGTGATAGGCATTCAAATCTCCAGCTAGTAATACGGGACCAGGAACAGATTTGGTCAGTGGGTCATTTAATCAAAGAATCGAAAATGACCCACTGACCAAGAATCCAGTTTCTCAAATATGGAATTACTATTTTTCGGACTGTAAAAACTTACTATACTTATTTCTTTGTTACCAACTTTAATACGAACACATATATTCTGCACCGAACTATCAAAATTATTGTATTGTACCTAGGTATTCTATATTTTTGCTTGTGACCTTGTTGTGACCAAAGAAAAAAATTTATTTGTGCCTAGAAAAATTTGTGACAAATACATGACAAATAACGAAAAACAAAGACGCAAATCGCTCCAAATTTAGATGCAAATGATTCGAACATGGTTCGAATTTAAAAAAAATTATATTTATACCTACCTACCAAAGAGATTTAATATAATATTGAATGTCTTTGCTACCTACCTACAATACTATAGAATACAAAATCAAAGAGTTCGCAATACCTAAAAATGCTAAAATGTAGCTATATTATACAAGGTGTTACAAAAATACAAATAAACATTTAAGGGGGTGGTTAAGACCATCAAACTGAACAACTTTCTCTATGGGACCGATAACGAAATCGCGAAAAAAAATTCTGATGTTCCATCATCATCATCATATCAGCCGATAGACGTCCACTGCTGGACATGGGCCTCCCCCAAAATGGGGAGATTTGCCATAATCGCCACGATTCGATGCGCTTGCGACAGATCAGGAGTGCGATTTTATAAACTCATTCGTTGAACTCGGCAGTTGTACCTAAATGTTAAAATTACTATGGAGATACGCATCTTTCTGCTGTTGATTTGGCATAAATCAGCAGTAGAAAGATGCGTATCTCCATATTCTCCATACATTTTCAACTGCTGAGTTGAAGAGAACTTGAGCTCGAGCAGGAGTGCGATTTTTTCCGTGCTCATAGGTTGCTATGAGCACGGAAAAAATCGCACTCCTGCTCGAGCTAAAATAAATGTATGCGACAAAAGATTTTTTTTTCGCGATTACGATATTGGTCCCATAGTAAAAGTTGTTTAGTTTGATGGTCTCAACAACCCCCTTAACAGTTTGAAATGTTTATTTTTACTTCTGTAACACCCTGTATACCTGTTATCGTGAATTTTCATTAAAATAAACACAATGAATGCGTAGAAGATTGAGTGGACTATCTAATAAGAAAGGTTATGAGTTTCACACACTTGATACAAAAGGTATCATAAGGAGAAATACCTTTCCCCCAACTTCTACAGATTACAACCAATTTACATTTTTGTTAGTTTTCTTTCACTCTACACGTATTACTAAGTTTAATTCATGTACGGGACCTCTATGTCTGGGTTTCAAATTATATGACCTTCCGCCAAACTTCTTTAATTCACTTACAGATGACTTCCATTCTTCCTTCCCCAGCTGCTGATGCAAAGCTAGGAGCCTCTGCGGACACCTCGCACCTATACAATCCAGTTGATTTGAGGGTCACCTGATGCAGCACCACTTTTGTGTCGTCCGACTTCGAAAGCTGCACAAAAAATAGTGTTACGACATTAGTTTTTTTGTATATAAATAATATTAGAATACAGAATGTAAAATCAAATACGTTACATACTTCAGGGGGTGCTTGAAGAACTTACTATGGTACCAACTTTAAAATCGTGAAAAGAAATCTTCTGTTTCATGATTTTGGTCGAGTATGTAGCTGTAGGCATTTTTTATTGAATACTTATTTTTATGCACGATTTCAAAGTTGGTTTTTTAGTAAAAGTTGTTCAGTTTAGACGGTCTGAAGCACCCCTTTAAGTATATAACGCATTTCAGTTTACACCCAGTCAGTATAATAATAACCTACCCATCGAGATTCAGAGACGATTTTTAAGTTATAGTTCGAACTAAGTAGGGTCAAAAATGTATGGATTTTGACATATTATGGGATTTCGAACTAAAAGTTAAAAAGGCTGAATGATAAAGGATACCAATCCTCCTTACAAGCCATGCAAACAAGAAAATTGGCCATGGCGGCGGGTGGTAATGTTCAACCTTCTTTCGTACGTCTCCGTCGTCGATATTTCCAACGTTTTTGTGTCCCTTTTCACCTGCTTTTCAGAGACTTTGTATCAAGAATCATAGACGAAGAATTTTTCGGTTACGCACTACGGTTACGCATCAAGAATAGACGGATTTTTTTTTAAACGAGTCGTGAAATGGCCAGTCCCTGTACCCGCACTTTCGATGTTCGCTATATCGCCACTGTTTCGACGTTTGAAATGCGCGTTCGAAATTCGAAAAATCGGGTTGAGTGAACTATCTGTTACGGTAGTAATTATTAAATAATCTGTGGTTATGGTATCGCTTCCTTTTTGAATAAAAAAGACAAACACAGACAAATGTCACCGTCACCGTCTTGAACTGGTCTTGAACGTCAAAGCGTATATGTATGGAGACTAAATATACAGGGTGTACAGTAAAATGGGACAGCTACTTAAAGAGGTGCTTCAGACCATCAAACTGAACAACTTTCTCTATGGGAACAATATCGAAATCGTGAAAAAAAAATCTGCCGTCCCATACATTTCAGTCGAGTTATGTTTGCAGTTTTGTATGGGAGAGCGGAATTTTTTTTCGCGGTTTCGATATTGGTCCCATAGAGAAAGTTGTTCAGTTTGATGGTCTGAAGCACCCCTTTAAGTAGCTGTCCCATTTTATTGTACACCCTGTATTCTTTGATGGAGACCCTTCCAGTACTCAGAGCATGTCATTGCTCAGAGCCCCCGGTCCGGGAGGGTTTCAAGTATTATTTCAAAGACCGGTTCCAGTAAACCATTCCTCTATTCAGATCTGAGCGCGATCTGAGTTCGGGTATTAATTAAATAAAATAAATAAATAACGCTCACAGGCACATTAGGTAATGATCCCAAAGTAAGCCTTAGGCTTTTTGTTATGGGTGTAGTATGAAGGTTTTATATTAAACTAGCGGCCCGTCCCGGCTTCGCACGGGTGGACGTCTAATCTTTTCTAGCAATAAATATAGCCTATGTTACTCAGGGTGAATGCAGCTTTCTAATGGTGAAAGAATTTTTTAAATCGGCCCAGTACTTTTTGAGCCTATTCATTACAAACATACAAAAATAGGTACAAATCTTTCCTCTTTATAATATTAGTGTAGATAACAAAGTGATGGTGAGCTGTCAATAAATCAGTTGCTTTCAAGATGTCTTATCATTCGGGACCCTACACTATTACATGGGGTCAGGTGTGGCTTATTGATTATTTAAATGTTTAAAAAGTATTTCTAATTGTAAAATTAATAATAGCAACAGTGTGAGTAGTGGAAAAGTAGAGATGGCAGCGATTCAACAGCCAGCGGAGATGCTACAGGATGGCAATATGGCTACCAATTGGCGTGAATGGAAATCAGCTTTTGAATATTATTTAATTGCTTCTGGAAAGGATGCTGCAACGTCCAAACAGAAATGTGCTTTATTCCTGCGTGTAATAGGAAAAGCTGGAAGAGATATATTGGAGGAAATAGACATTACAGAGACAGATAAAGAAAATTACATAACATTATGTCAGAAATTTGCGGAATATTGTGATCCTAAAAAAAACGTAAACTATGAGAGGCATGCATAGATTTATATATTACTAGGAGGCATGTGTTTTTCGAAACTTATCAGAAAGAAGACACATTTGAGAAATTTCTAGGTTCACTGAAAGTGAAAAGTAAGAATTGTGAATTCGGTGATTTGAAGACAAGCTTAATCTTGACACAATTAATTCGAGGGTTAAAGGATGTACATATGAAAGAAAAATTGCTGGCGAAATCGTCATTAACATTAGAGGAAGCGACTCAATGGTGTAGGGCGGCAGAGCGAGCTGGTCTGTGTTGTGTTGACCATAGTTATTCATATCTCTTTGGTGTTGACGTGTGTCACCGAATAAATGTCTTTGGCTCGATACGTCTCTTATTGAAAAGTGGCGACGTAGGTAAATAAATTAAATAATCGACGGTAATCGTAATGTCGGTGGGGAAAATCAATGAATTTAGTGTAGAAACGGGGAATTGGGACGTATACATTGAACGTTTAGAGATGTATTTTAAAGTAAATTCGATTAAAGAAGATTGCAAGTTGCCGACTCTGATCGCGGTAATGGGGGATCCGGCATACGAATTATTATCAACCCTATCCTCGCCCCAAAAGCCGGTGGACCTAACTTATAAAAATGCCGTGGAGCAAATGAGGCAACATGTCCAACCAAAACCATCCGTTATGGCGGAGCGATTCAGGTTTCGACAAAGACGGCAAATGGCGGACGAGACATTGGCAAATTATTTGGCCGACTTAAAAAAATTAGCAAGGTTCTGCGAGTTTGGAGCAGAGTTGGAAAATAATCTGCGGGATCAATTCGTGTGCGGAGTCTATAGCGACGTGATAAGACAAAGGCTTTTTGCGGAGAAGTGGTCGGAACTAGATTTCAAGCAAGCGGTGAGTTTAGCTACCACGATCGAAGTGGCGGAGCGCGATGCCAACGCGGTAAAGCTGAGGTCAGAGCACAGGCAGGAGCGAGAGGTAGAGGGCAGCTTGCAACAAATAGCGCTCATGCCATGTGCCGCGTGCGGAATAAAAGGCCACGAGAAGATGCGTTGCAGGTACAAGAATTTCATATGCAGCTTCTGCAATAAGGTGGGACACTTACGGAGAATGTGCCGAGAGAGAGGTGACCTTTTGAGACATTCAAGGGAGGAGGATATACGAAGCCCTCCGAATATCAGGGGCGGTAGCGGTGCGCGAGGTTGTCGCGGAAACAGCGGCGCGGGCTATAGTGCCCGGTACCGTGGGCGCGGTGGACACAACCAGCGCGGTGCTGGCTCATACTGGCTGGAGGGAGAGAACTCGGAGCCAGGGGAAGATGTAGAGAGAGAACGGGAATATAGAGTCGGAGGCCAAGAGGCCGGCATGGCGGCCGGGCAGCCAGGATTCGACTCTGGCGAAGATGATGACGACGAACCCATTTACAGGATGGGTTTGAGCGACTATAAGCCGGTGTGTATTAGTCTAAAGGTTGAAGATACTATGGTTAGAATGGAGATCGATACTGGATCCGCTTTGTCGTGTATAAGTAAACAGACTTACCGTGCGTTATTTTCACACATTGCATTATGTCCATGTAAAATACGACTAAAATTTTATGATGGCTCGGTAATTAGGCCTTTAGGTTATATTCAGACTAAGGTGAGTCACGACCTAATTGCGAAACGTCTAGATTTGTATGTGATAGACAATGGTACGACTAATTTGCTCGGTAGACAATGGCTAGCAGAATTAGGTATACAGATACCGGTTTTAAAGATAAATAACTGTCAGGTCACGGGACCCGACGACTCGGGTAGAGATAGAGTAATGAATGACATATTTTGCAGATATAAAGAAGTGTTCGATGGGTCGCTGGGGTATTTCACCGGGGGGCGGGCCACACTGCGCTTGCGAGAGGGGGCTGAGCCTGTGTTCTGCCGCGCTCGGCCGCTACCCTACGCATTACGCGAGCGGGTCGACCGCGAGCTGGATGAGATGCTACGCACCGGAATCATCGAGCCCGTCGACCACTCGGACTGGGCCACTCCACTGGTGATCGTACGTAAGCCGGATGGCGCTCTGAGGTTATGTGCGGACTACAAGGTGACACTTAATAAGGTTTTATTGGTCGATAGGTACCCAGTCCCAAAAATAGATGACTTGTTGAGTGAATTGGGTAGTCGTAACGCTTTCTTTTCTAAGTTAGATCTGTCACAAGCGTATAATCAGATCCCGCTAGACGATAGCAGTCGCTACACGGTTATAAACACTCACAGAGGACTTTTTAAGTATCACCGACTAGTATTCGGTCTTTCTTCGAGTCCAGGAATTTTTCAACGGATAATGACAAACCTCTTAAAGGATATACCTAATGTTATTTGCTTCTTGGATGATATTTTAGTTGTAGGGGAGACTTTAGAGTCACATCTATGTGCGTTAAAGGAGGTTTTTTCCCGGCTTAAAAGTAATGGGCTGAAAATAAAGAAAAATAAATGTACATTTCTAGCTGACCGGGTAAAATATCTAGGGTTCGTAATAGATAAAGAAGGCATTAATGTGGACAAAGATAAAATCGAGCCGATACTAGGTATGCCACCCCCAAGTAATGTTTCCGAATTACGATCATTTATCGGGATGATCAACTTCTACGGGAAGTTTATACCGAATTTAAGTTCAAACTTACAGCCACTTTACACTTTACTCAGGAAAGGATCCGAGTGGAAGTGGGGTGTGCAGCAGAAACAGGCGTTTGCAAAGATTAAAACATTGCTTACGGGCACAGATATACTAGCACACTTTGATATATCTAAACAAACCATCATAACTTGTGACGCGAGCGCACGGGGTATAGGCGCAATCCTAGCTCAGCAAGAACCGGACGGGCGCGAGCGCGTCATCGCCTATGCATCTCGGGCACTTACGCCAGCGGAGGGTCATTACAGTCAGATACAGAAAGAAGCACTAGCAATAATTTTCGCGGTTAAAAAGTTCCACCAATATATTTACGGGAGGAGATTCTTATTGCGAACGGACCATAAGCCTTTGGTGTCTATCTTTGGAGCGGATACGGGAGTCCCAAGTGCGACGGCAAGCAGGTTACAGCGATGGGCCATTATACTATCGGCGTACGAATTTTCTATAGAGTATGTGAGTACAGATAAAAACACAGCGGATGCGCTGTCTCGGATGATTAAAAGCCATCGGGAGGAGGTAGTTAAGGAAGATATCCCAGAACAGACATATCTCCACTTTGCCTCGGAGGCACTGTTATTAGATAACTTAGTTCTAAAAAAAGAAACCCAATCAGATCCGTTGTTAAGTAGAGTTTTGAGTTATATCAGAGACGGTTGGCCGGAAGAAGTCGAAGTGGTAGAGTTGAAGCCTTATTTAAATAGGAGAAAGGAATTGTATTGCGAGATGGGTTGCATTCTTTGGGGTCACCGGGTCGTAGTACCGAGCGTGTGCAGAGAGAGAGTCCTGCGCGAGTTGCACGAGCCACACATGGGCATCGTTAAGTCGAAGGCGCTGGCGCGCAGCTACGTATGGTGGCCAGGCGTCGATGAAGCGGTGGAGGCGACGTGTCGTGCCTGCACCGTGTGTGCAGCACTCGCCGATGCGCCTGCGCAGCACACGCCCCAACTCTGGCCCTGGCCGGGTCGTCCGTGGACGCGACTCCACCTGGATTTTTTAGGTCCGATTGCAGGTTCTTCGTACTTAATCTTAATTGACGCTACCTCAAAATGGATAGAAGCTATTAAGATGTCCTGTACTTCCGCTCGAAGTGTAATTAAAGAGTTGAGAGCTTTGTGGGCTAGTTTTGGAATTCCTCGCCAAGTCGTCAGTGATAACGGCCCGCCCTTCTTTAGCGAGGAATTTGAATCTTTCCTGCGAAATAACGGGATCGAGCATCTTTTCTCGGCGCCATACCATCCTGCGTCAAATGGGGCTGCGGAGGGAGCAGTAAAAATTTGTAAGAGGGTCATACAAAAGGCGTTCAAACAGAAATTGGACCCAGAGGTTGCGTTGTGGCGATTTTTATTAAACTATAGAAACACGGAACATAGCGTGACGGGGGAGAGTCCCGCCAAGATTCTCCAGGGTCGCACTTTACGGAATAGACTTGATTGTCTGAAGCCGGAGCGCGAGGCTAAAGTGGGCCGCGCCCAAGCTCGCCAGGAACGTGACGCCGGGGGGGTACGGCGGGAACTGTCCGTAGGAGATGAAGTCTGGTACCGGCACTATCGTAGCGGTGATAAGTGGGTGCCCGGGCGGATCGTGCAACGTTTAGGCAGTACGGATTATACTATTAGAGAGGTTAATGGGACTGAGGTACACCGTCATATTGACCAAATAAAACGTCGAGTGTCCATTGTACATCCACCGCATCCGAGTAGTCCCCAGGGTCGCCGGGACCCTCGTTCGGTGCTGTTACATCCACAAGCACCGATAGACAGAGCGAGTGGCCCAGTAACGGGAAGGGCGGGGGAGTTGACGGCAGAAACGCGTGGGGCAGCGGGCGAAGGCCCGTCGCGCGCGCGAGAATTTGGTTCCGCAGACGGTGGTGCGCCCGCCGGTGAACCTCGACCCGCGCGGAATAGGAGGCCGCCTATTCGTTTCGGTTTCGACAGCTAAGTGCGGGTTCGGGCGTTCGATGGGTTTTAAATTTTCTATTTTAATTTTATATGGTTTAAATGTTGTATGGATTTGTGTGTATTAAGGGGGGAGGTGTTGTGTTGACCATAGTTATTCATATCTCTTTGGTGTTGACGTGTGTCACCGAATAAATGTCTTTGGCTCGATACGTCTCTTATTGAAAAGTCTGCAAGCTAGCTCGTGCAGGCCGGGAGCTGAGGTCAAGTCGGAGCCAGAGGTGGAGCGGCTGGTGCGCGGAGACGCACGTGGTGGTCGGAGCGAGTATCGCGGGGTGCCCGCTAGGGGGTGGGCAGCTCGTGGGCAATCGTCAGCGCCGAGGCAGCCGCAGAATAGTGGAAGTGTGTGCGGAAAATGTGCGTTATTACATAGTGCTCGTGATCGGTGTCCAGCATTTTCGGCCAAGTGTTTTAATTGTAACAGAATGGGTCATTTCGCGAAATGTTGTCGTGTGAAGTATACGCGTGAAATAGTGGACGAGAACGAGCAGAACATGAAGGACGATGAGTACTGTGAAAATGGTGAGTTACTCATGTATAACATTTCTATAGACGCGGAGGACTGTTCTCGGGAGTTGTGGAGTGCAAAGGTAGACGTTAACGGCGTAGAAATAAAGTTTAAATTAGATAGTGGTGCGGACGCATCAATTATGTCATTGAACTGTTATCAGACATATGGTTTTGACACAAGTCAACTTAAAAAATGTAACACGGTACTGCGAGAGATTAGTAAGAAAAAGTTGCCAGTAGTGGGATTTTTTGACGCAATTTTAAAACATGAAAATAAAAGTAGTAAGCAGAGAATTTATGTTATTGATGTATATTGCAATAACTTATTGGGTCTTAAGGCTTGTGTGGAATTAAAATTAATTTCTCGCGGGACTGAACTGTCAATGAATAGCTTGAATTTTGATACATCAATTTTTGAGGGCATAGGCTGCCTGCCAAATGAGTGTAACATCCAAATAGATGGAACCGTGCCGCCGGTAGTAAATGCGACGCGTAAAATTCCGATTAAAATCCGACCGAGGCTCAAGGCTGAATTAGATAATATGGAAAAGTTGGGAATTATTCAAAAAGAAGATGGTCCCACTGATTGGGTATCAAACATTGTTGTGGTGGAGAAGCCTAATAAAAGTTTGCGTGTTTGTTTGGACCCTAAGAATTTAAATCAGGCTGTAAAACGTAGCCATTTTCAACTACCGACACTTGATGAGATATCAAGTAATTTGGCTGGGGCGAAGTATTTTTCAAAGTGTGATGCCAAAAGTGGGTTTGGGATGTTAAAACTGAATGAAAAAAGTTCTAAGCTGTGTACTTTCTCAACGCCTTACGGGAGGTATAGATTTCTTCGCTTGCCTTTTGGCATAAATTGTGCTCCGGAGATTTTTCACAGAGAAATGAACAGAATTTTCAAAATGGATGGAGTAGAGGTTTACATTGATGATATTTTGATCTGGGGAAGCACAAAAGAAGAGCATGATGGAAGATTGAAAGAAGTAATGAGGAGAGCAAAGGAAAATGGCGTAAAATTTAATAAGGAGAAATGTGTATTTAATGCCAGTGAAATAAAATTTTTAGGCCATATTTTTAATTCAAAAGGGATGAAACCAGACGAGGATCGCGTGAAAGCTATCTTGAAGATGCCAACGCCAAAATGAATTAGAAAGATTTTTGGGCGTAACTAATTATCTATCTCGCTTTATACCAAAGTACTCCGATTTATCAGCGCCTTTGCGGGATTTGCTTGGGAAAAATAAAGAGTTTGATTGGTTACAGATACATGAAAAGGCTTTTCAGACATTGAAATCTAAAATTAGTCAGGCGCCAGTGCTTAAGTTTTACTCGCCGAATGAACCGGTGATAGTGTCAGTGGATGCAAGCTCGCATGGGTTGGGCGCGTGTCTGCTGCAGGGCGGCCGCCCAGTAGCGTACGCCGCGCGTACGCTTACACCCACGGAGAGACGCTGGGCGCAGATTGAAAAAGAGCTTTTAGCTGTTACTTTTGGTTGTACACGGTTCCACCAGTATATTTATGGCCATGAGAAAGTGACAGTGGAAACGGACCATAAACCGCTTGAAGCGATTTTCAAGAAACAATTAAATGAGACACCTGCACGTCTACAACGTCTAATGTTAAAGTTACAACATTACTGTGTGGAACTTCAATATAAGCCAGGAAAGTTGTTATTTATTGCAGATACATTGTCTAGGGCTACAACGGAGTCAGATTCAGATGAGATTGGGCAAGATGTGACAATACACGTCAATCATTTATACGAAAATGTAGAAGCAACTCCAGAAATGTTAGGAAAAATTAAAGAAGAGACGAAGAATGATCAAGTATTAAATGCGTTAAGTGAATATTACAAAAGAGGATGGCCAAATTTAAAACAAGATACTATAGAAATAGTTAGACCGTATTGGGATGTACACAGTGAGCTGCATGTTGTCAATGGAATATTGATTCGTAACGATCGAGTTGTAATGGCGCGTTCGTTGCGTAAAGAAATGCTTCGGAGAATCCATGAAGGGCACATGGGCATTGAGAAATGTCAACGAAGGGCGCGAGAGGTGATGTGGTGGCCCGGCATGTCGGCTGAGATAGCGCGGCTAGTGGCTGCCTGTGAGACCTGCCAGCGGCATCGCGCCGCTAACCCAAGGGAGCCACTTGTTCCACACCCAATACCAGACCGACCCTGGGAGATTGTTGCGGCAGACATTTTTGAAATAAAAGGTGTGAATTACCTATTAGTGGTGGATTACTTTTCAAAGTTTATTGAGATAGCACCTTTGAAGAGATTATACAGTGCGAACATTATATCGGCGTTAAAAATGATTTTTGGTAGATTCGGCATTCCGAAGAGGTTAGTGACGGATAATGGGCCACAATTCACTGCAGAAGACTTCGTACGTTTTAGCAAGTCATGGGAGTTTGAGCATGTCACTAGTTCTCCTCATTATCCAAGGTCAAATGGGTTAGCTGAGAGGAATGTTCAAACGATCAAGTCAATTATGGTTAAAGCACAGGAAAGTGGTGAGGATTGGCAGATAGGGTTACTTAACTTTAGGAACACGCCTGTAACGGGAGAGGAATATTCGCCTGCTCAACTTCTAATGAGTCGACAGTTAAGGACTAGATTGCCTACTGTAGGAAAGACTTTGGATCCAAAAGTTGTAAACAAAGAAAACGTGATGGTGGATCGACGGAGGAGGATTGAAGAATATAAACATGATTACGACAGAGGAACGAGAAATTTATTACCGTTAAATGACAATGAGTCGATCAGAATGAGGTCTGGTAAGGTATGGGTTAATTCTAAGGTCATCAATAAAGCTCGGCGGGAGCGTTCGTATTGGGTACAGACTGAGAATGGAAACGTTTTACGCCGCAACCGGCAACATTTGCAAAAACTTCCCAGGAGCCATTATACGAGTTATCGGGTTCCAAACGTTGAATAGGAACACTATTACAATGGGTGCCATACAAACATATAACATCCATGACCGAACCGGGATTCGAACCCAGGACCCTGGTTTGGCAGTCCGGCGTGGTAACCAATGGTGGTCCGGTGTGGTTTGGTGGTCCGGTGGTGGTGGTGGTAATTTCGGAACACTTTTAAAGAAAAATCAAATAAAAAGCATCCACTATTCAGAATCTTACTTTATGGTCAAAGACAATATATAAATCTATCTATGTTTATGGTACTAACGAGTTGGATCAGCCGCGGGAGGAATTTTATGTGCGATGATGTAGTTATATTCCTTGATTGTGTGCGATATTCCCGGACTTCAGATCACTTCAGATCAACTTCAGATCGCCTGCCGAAAAGAGTGAGCTACCTATTTTTTTAGTTTCGTTGTTTGTTTATTTTCTTTTGATTTCAATTAGTTCTGTTATAATGAGTGAACAAATTTACGTATTTACAAGTCGGTAGGTAGGTACTGCAGCTTTTTATGAAACATCCCTAGTGAACCACCCCTTTAAATATTACTAGGCTGTCTTGTTGAGAGAAATGTTCCAAATGCTCAATAATTACGTAGTTTATAGCATTTTATAGACACCTTATGTACCTACCAAGTTATTCACCATAATTTTGACATTACTACAAATGTTATTTTTTCATCATCATTATCATAACCACTAAGGGTTTCTGTCACAGACGACCCAATCTTTGAGACATGTCCGCACCTTACCGTGAAGACACCACCCAATGTGAGCCAAACAAGCACTCACAATCATCCCAGTGGGTAAGTTCACATCCATAACATAATCCATTTTACCAGGCATCAAAATCATTAACTTTTAGATCGATTAATAATAAAAATGGTTGTATCTTACTCAGTTGTCCTGTCCTTTGTTGTGATCTTATTAATTTTACCGGTTTAGGATAGACATCGCAGACGAAGCCAGCACTCCATTATCAGCGCCCGACCGACCCCGCAATGATGCAGACACAACAAAGTCTGCTTCCTGAATCAATCCAGCGAATCCGGGATATCTGAAACTCACAAGGAAGTGAGAGCATCAAGCATGACATTCATGCCACGACCATCACCCTCAAGGCGGTTAACTATCCTTGATAGCGTGTATGTAATCGTTCTTGTACTGTGTGTAATACCTTGGGACCTTACGAATCACGAAGATTTATTAAATACGAGTAATGGAGACAATCATAAATTCACAATGTACCTACCACATTCACAGACTGATACCACAATTACTTTGCAGGACTTTTGTATTAATTATGATGATCTGCAAGACATATTAGTTAGTTGGTTACATGACTTTAGACAAACTTTGGGGTTGCTTTAGTAACCTGCGGCACGAATTTGGGGGGGGGGGGGTACCCTCCCCCCTAAAGGGAAAAAGTGAGGAAACCCCCCCTTTTTTTTAATGTTTGAAGTTTGAGGTTATAATGAGCAATGCAATTTTTGGTGTCTTGCTGCACGAATTTGGGGGAGGGGAGGGGGGCAACCCCCCTTACAACCCCAGATGGGGGGAGGTACCCCCCTTACCACCCCAAAGGGGGGATACCCCCTTTTAAATGGGGTGCAAAATACAATATATATATATATATTTTTTTTTTTTTTGTTTTTTTTATGTGTGATAGGTAAGCATTTGACCCCAATCTCACCTGATGTTGAGTGATGATGAGGCCGAAGATGTAGCATGCTTACCTAGAAAGATGCCTATTCACTCTCGCCTTGAAGAGGCCCAGGTTGTATTGCTCAGGGAACAGGTCCGCAGGCAGGGCATTCCACTCCTTAGCCGTGCGCATTATAAAAGAAGAAGCAAACTTCTTCGTGCGAATTGCTGGTAGGTCAACGACATAGGGGTGGAAACCCAGTCTGCGTCTCGTCCCCCGCAGATGAAAGGGAGACGGTGGTATCAGATCGTGTAATTCAGTCGCACACTCTCCGAAATGTATCCTATAAAAAACAGACAGACAGGCTACCTTGCGACGATGCTCAAGACTTTGTAGCTTCGCCACCGAGGTTGGATCACCTATGAGCTTCCTGGCACGCCTGTCGATTGAGTCCAGCGCGGCCAGCTGGTATTGGGCAGACCCGTCCCAGAGATGGCAGCAGTACTCCATACACGATCGGACTTGTGCTTGATAAAGTTGTAGAAGCTGTCCCGGAGTAAAGTACCGTCTGACCTTCGAGAGGACGCCCAGTTTTTTCGCTGCGGTTTTCGCCATGGACTCAATGTACCGTCCGAAATTCAGATCGGACGATATGTTAATGCCAAGGAGCTCCAGGCGATCAGCTATCGGTATGGACACATTTCGGAAAGTCGGGGTCAAAGCGAAGGGACTCCGTTTTGTGGAGAAAAGGCACGCCTGTGTTTTGCTTGCGTTGAAACTGACCCGTTAGTATCACCCCAGTCGGACACAGATTCAAGGGCCAAGTTTATTCGCTGCACCATGGCCTCTCGACAAGACTGAGTAACGTCCAATTTGACCCCTGCACCGGACAGATATCTGTCAGCAACAGTGCTGTCGTCTGCATACCCAAAGGTTCCGGGCACAAGCATGTCGTTTATATGCAGCAGAAATAAAGTGGCTGAAAGAACTGACCCTTGAGGAACACCGGCATTAATAGCCATTTGATCCGATGAGTATCCATCAATGAGTACTCGAATGGATCGTTCGCTCAAGAAGTCAGCTATCCAGTCGCATAGGTCAATCGGAATTCCATATGAAGGAAGCTTGCTTAAAAGGCTTGCATGCCAGACCCTGTCAAAGGCTTTGGATATGTCAAGAGACACGGCAAGTGCCTCCCCGTATCTCTCGACAGCCTCGCTCCACAGATGAGTGGCATACACAAGAAGATCCCCCGTGGACCGTCCTGGGCGGAACCCATACTGACGGTCACTGAGGAGGTCGTTATGTTCCAGGTATGCCAGGAGCCGGTTGTTAAGTACACGTTCCATAGTCTTGCAGAGTATGGAAGTGACCGATATTGGTCTATAGTTGACAGGGTCGGCACGACTGCCTTTTTTGGGCACGGGTTGCACGTTGGCAAGCTTCCATGACCTTGGGACTACCGCAGTCTTAAGTGAGAGGCGATACAGGCGTGTTAAAACAGGAGACAACTCTGGAGCACAGGTGCGTAGGACAATCGCTGGGATTCCGTCGGGTCCGCTAGCCTTGTTCACGTCTAGAGAACGCAGGATTTTAAGAACCTCTTTTTGGCGAATGTAAACTGATGCCATTGAGCATTCAGTACGAGGAATGGTAGGTGGTGTTATATCTGAGTTCTCCAGATGCGAATTCCCGGCAAAAAGATTAGCAAATAAATTTGCTTTCTCCTCCGCCGAGTGAGCTAGCGATCCGTCAGGTTTTATTAGCGGTGGCAGGGAGGGACGGCCGAAGTTTGCTTCCACTGCTTTGGCAAGCGACCAAAACGCTTTGCTGCCAGCTGGATAGGAGGCAAGCTTAGCCCCTATACGACCTATATGGTCGAACCGGGCTTTTCGCAACACCTTTTTGCAAGACTTGGCGGCTTTGTTGTAAGCTTTCTTCAGTTTTTCTGTGTTCGGAGCCTTCTGCTTTCGAGCATCAGCCCAGGACATATACGCTGACTGTTTCAGCACCTCAGCACGAGAACAATCAGCGTTGAACCATGGGCGAGCTTTGGCGCCGGTTGACACGTCAGAGTACGGAATAAAATATTCCATACCCTGACGTATCACTTCGGCAACCGCGTTCGCAGCGCTCGACGATTCCCCTGAAGAAAAGCAGGTTTGCCGCCAAGGATAGGAAGCAAAGAAGTGTCGCATCTCGTCCCAATCTGCTGACCTGTATCGCCACACCCGTCTCTTACCACAATGGCCCTGATCAGGTGGGGAGTATACGGATACAGTTTTCACCAGACAGTGGTCGGAGGTACCTAAAGGGGCACATACCGACACAGAATATCTGTCTGGATCAGTTGTCAGCAGAAGGTCCAAACAGTTGGCCGTGTGAAAGTCAACGTCAGGTATCCGTGTGGCACAATTGACCAGCTGGCTGAGATCTAGCGATAGTGCAAGTTTGCGCGCCTCTCGTCCAGCGTGATCGGTCTTCTGGTAGGGGAACAGCCATTCTTGATGGTGAGCATTAAAGTCGCCCAGAAGGGTCAGTTGCGCCACAGGATACCTAAGCTGAGCCTCCTCAGCCGCCTCTCCAAGATAGTCGAACAACCTAGTTGTCTCCTGATCTCCACTGTGCGAACGGTAGACACAGGCGTAAACAATTCGTTCGAAACCTGTTTCCACCAGTATCCACAATACTGAGAAGGAAGGGTCTTCAAGGTTTTTGAGACGCTTGATGCAGATGTCATCGCGAGCGTACACACAGAGTCCGGCGTGCGGAACGAACCTATGCTCCAGAGAGTACCCAGGGTAGCTGAGGTACGCCGCGTCTGCCGGACATCTGATCTGCGTCTCGGTGAGAAACAGCAGTTGTGGTTTTTCAGTCTCTAGGTGGTGGTGGACTGCTACGAGATTTGAGTGCAATCCTCGGATATTGCAACCCCTGTTTAACTTTCTTCCTTTTAGAACCTTTCATAGTTTTTTCGAAGAGCGAATAGGCAGGAGGACGGTAGTTGAGCGAGGAGTCGCATCAATCGAGCCAGATAGTATACTGAAGTCTGCCACACATTAAGATAGCTGGGTTGGAGACCGCGGGGACGCCCGAACCCCCCCGGGATTGCCCACCAACTTCTCCCATCCGGTCGCCAACCGGCATGGTGGAGCAACCGGGGATTTTTCGCTAGGTGGCGGGGCAGCCTTTCACGGGTGGCTTTCCCGCTAATTGGGCCCCCTACTTCCTGCGGTCGGCCAGCGGAGCACCGTGCTTCGGATCCCGCTAGCCTCCAAAACCAGCCAGCCGGTGTAGCAGAGTTCAGCAGCCTGTGAACGGTCTTCTGACGCGACACTACTGCTCAGACCCATCCTCCATGGGGCAACTCCGGACTTCATGGCGAAACATGGTTAATACCACTTGGCGACACGGCTCAGTCCGGAGGGTGGTAACCAGCCTCGGCCGAAACCTACCACCGGTAAGTTGTCACTCATTTAGCACCACCCAGGGGTCACGTGTATATATATTAAGGGAGCGGGAGGGGTGGGGGAGGGGGACCTCACCCCCCCACCACCGCCCGAGGAGCAAAAAAGGCTATGTGCAAAGCCAGAAAAAATACCTAAAAAAAAGATGCATTGTTACAAATCGAAACGCGATTGCTCCGCTCCGCTACGCTTCGCTCCGCACTTATTTATTGCACCCCTTACTTCTGTCAAAAAGGGGCCGGGCCTCCGCCGCTCCGCTTCGCTCCGCTACGGCCCGGTGCCAATGCCAGTACAGAAAGGTTTTCTCGATTCTGCAGTGCGTCGGGGATGTTTGCGGAAGAACGCACTGACGATTTTTATGCCATCAGACGGAAGAGAGTGTCATCCCTTATGGGTAGAGTGCGTGGCAGCGGCAACAGGATCCTGAAGGTAATCGCTGAAAAGGTGGATTGTTCCATCCTGAAATACTGGGTGAGCGTATTTCAATTTAATTCTATTCTATTCAATTATAATTTTATATACATAAGTAAAACTTGTAATTCAACTGAAGTTGATAGTAATGTAATAAATAATAATAATAATAAATAACGCTCACAGGCACATACATTGTAATGATCCCAAGAAAGCACTATTTATAGGCTGTTTATTATGGAAACCATACAACAACGGCACAAACATATAAACATCCATGACCGAACCGGGATTCGAACCCAGGATCCTGGTTTGGCAGTCTGGCGTGGTAACCATTACACCAACCGGGTCGTCGTAATGTAATGTAATGTATTGTATGTTCACTATACTAACATAGGTTTTTCTAAGAAATTTTTACTAACAATTCTTTGGATTCATGTGATCTGAAATAAATGATTAATAATAATAATAGCTCGACTATAGAGCTCATCTTAAAATAGAGTAGATTGAGTATATTTGTGTTTAAAATAAAACCGGAGCTAACGAATAGAGTTCTAAATATTATAGGTTTATACCTACCAAGATTTATGTCTCGATTGTAGCAAGAACTCAGTCTCAAAGCACAAAATGCTATCAAAAAAGCTGAGCGAGCGAAGCGAGTTCGAATTTTCGAAGTACCTACCTACATTCTGACCACATTTACTTTTCAAGAAAGTGAACATAAGAAACGAAAGACAAGAAAATATTATTGTTTATTTATTATTATAGATGTCTCTTATTTTTAGTAAGTGGTCCATTTGATCTCTAGGGTGAACCAGAAGGATTCTAGGGTGGGCCGGAAAAATAGATACGAAAGACCTAAAACACAACCTACCTATGCACAAATCCTTAAGAAAGATAAACATCAAGACCACTCACACAAGTTAGAACAACTACTCACAGAACAAGCTGAAAAGCTAGATCTCCTTATACGACAAATAAGCATTCTGATGAACTTATTAACCACCGTTGTCAATACGATTCCAAAATGAACTCTATTAGAATCGCAGCATGGAACATAAACGGACTTAAAAACAAGAAACAAGAATTCCTTAACTTTATGAAAATAAATAGACTTGATGTAGCACTAATATCTGAAACCCATCTATCAGAAAGAGATAACTTCACTCTGGAAAATTACAAGGTCTACACTACTAATCATCCGGACGGAACTAGTCATGCAGGAACAGCCATTATAATAAGAAAGGCAGTAAAACACTGCGTTTTACCAGAGTTCCGAGAGGTCCACCTACAAGCGACAATAATACAAGTCCAAGATAAGCTAGGAGATTTCAAAATAGCTGCAATATATTGTCCACCTAAACACTCCATTACTGAAGAAAGCTTTACAATATTTTTCAAAACGCTAGGGTCAGAATACATTGCGGGAGGCGACTGGAACGCCAAAAATTTATACTGGGGTTCACACACAACGTTGACTAGAGGAAGAAATCTGAAGGCCTCAATTGACAAAAATAAGTTATGTGTCCTTTCTACCAGACAGCCTACAAGCTGGCCAACAGACCCAGACAAAAGACCGGATCTCATAGACTTCTTCATTTATAAAGGAGTTTCGGAACACTATCTTAAAATAGAAAGTTGTTTGGATAGCTCATCCGATCACACACCAATCATAGCAACAATCAGCTCTGTTATTATAGAAAGAAGTAAAAAGGACTTTTTGTACAACAAAAACACAGACTGGAGTGCATTTAGGGATTACATTACCAAGCACTTAAAACTAAAAATACCCCTCAAAACAGACTCTGACATAGAATCGACTACAACTGAGCTCACAAAAATTGTTCACACAGCATGCTGGCTTAGCACCCCGGAACCAAAACAAAAACGAAACATATATCAAAATGTGTCAATTGATGGACAACCATCAGAAGCATGGATCTACATAAGGCGGCGGGCTTCGATCTGATAACTGCGAAAGTACTCAGAGAACTGCCAAAGATTGCTCTTGCTTACATAGCCTCCCTGTTTAATGGCATTCTCAGGACGTCATACTATCCACTTCTTTGGAAAGTCTCCCACACAATTATGATACCTAAACCAGGCAAGGATCACTTTCAAGTATCCTCCTACCGCCCCATAAGCCTGTTACCTGTGCTGTCAAAGCTGTTTGAGAAGTTATTCCTCAAAAGAATGAAGGTAATCATAAACGAGCACTCGCTAATACCTGACCACCAATTTGGCTTCCGAAGTAATCACTCAACTGTAGAACAAGTTCACAGAATAACACATAAAATTCGTCAAACTCTTGAGAAAAGACAATATTGTTCAGCAGCGTTTCTCGACGTTCAACAAGCGTTTGACAGGGTGTGGCACAAAGGATTACTGTACAAACTTAAGAGGGGTCTACCGCATAATTTCTACACCTTGATAAAATCTTATCTAGAAGACAGGGTTTTCCAAGTCATAGTAAACGACAGCCGGTCAAAATTCCACAACATAAAAGCAGGTGTCCCTCAAGGATCAGTGCTAGGGCCAGTGTTATACACACTCTTCACTGCTGATCTACCTAGCTCTCCAAATGTCCTTTCAGCAACTTTCGCTGACGACACTGCAGCTCTGAGCAGCAACACAAATGCCAACACTGCCTCGGAAGAACTGCAACTACACCTGAACCGAATCGCTGAATGGATGAACAAATGGAAAATAAAAGCAAGTGCATCAAAATCTACCCACGTAACATACACGTTAAGGCGAGGAACATGCCCTGCAGTAAGCCTCGGAGATGACATCATTCCACAAAGTGACGTGGCTAAATACCTGGGAATGCATCTGGACAAATCACAAACCTGGCGTACACACTTACAAAACAAGAGAGATGAGCTAAATATCCGCTTCAGGTCACTATTGTGGTTAATGGGAAGACATTCAAGTATGTCACTAAATAACAAGCTTCTTATCTACAAGTCTGTCTTGAAGCCAGTATGGACATACGGAATTGAATTGTGGGGAACGGCCAGCAACTCAAATATTGAAATCCTCCAACGATTCCAAAATAACGTCTTCAGAACAATAACCAATGCCCCTTGGCTAGTCAAAACATCAGAAGTTCATGAATATTTTGAAATGCCGACTATAAAGCAAGAAATATCAAATATTTCAAAACGATATCAGAATAGACTAGCCAATCATGTTAATGAGCTAGCAGTTGCGGTAACAGACCACAGTAATGACGTAAAAAGGCTAAAGCGACTCAACATACACGATCTAGACATTCCTAGAAGGCAACAATAGATAGATAGATAGATAAACAATTTATTTGCAAAAGTAACACACACATAATATTACAGTTCACAATAAAGGAATACCCTCCACTAGGAGCTGGTTCATTCCACAAATAAACATCCTCATCCTAATGATCTGCTTATGGTGTCAGCACTGATTGCAGATAGTTAGTAAATAACAAAAAAAAAATCATACATGTTTTCGTACAGTTTGATATTGGTTATCTTTGAATTGGCCCAACCCAATCGATTTTTTGAGGTGGCATGGCAGCCCTGTCCTGTGTTTTGTTTTTGTCAATTGGGGAGGTGACTGCATCAAATATAGTTTAGTTTTATCTTCTCAGTAAAAAATACGTTTGAAAATAATGCTAAACTTACACTATCAGTAATTCTGTAGCTTGAATACTATTTTTAATAAAAGAATAAACTATAAAAAGTATCGAATCGACGACGAAAAACAACGACGTCACTATTCATGATTTAGTACAATTTTTCATAAAAAGCTCGTGTTTTGACGTTTGATAAAGAGTTGCTAATTTGACTAGTTGGAAACTCGCGGATTTTGTGTATTTGTGATTCATTCATTTGTTTCCAGTGGTCTCGAACCTACCGATTTTTCGGTATTTCTACCAATATGGGGTCTCTTCTACCGAAATACCGAAATGCATGGATTTTTCCACGATTTCTGAGAATACAAGGAAATTCTCCCGAATTTTTTACCGATTTTCGGTTTCTGAACTGCAAACCCTGTTCGTTTCGTTTATGTTTTACCGTAAATTGCCCCCACACGTTGTATGGATGGATAGGGCCTCAATCGCCCTAAGTTTGAACGATACTACCAAAACAAAACCACAACCAAAAACTTTACGTTATGCACAATTCGTATCGCGCAAATTATATTAACGGTACGATTTAGCTTTATTTCGGCGTAACGTTTGATGTCCGTTCGATCGAATTTTCTGTATTGTGCGATTTATCCGTTCAGAAAAAAATATCGCGATAGCTTTTTTACTTCAGCTAAACCAAATCTCAACCAAAACCACCCAAAACTAAACCAAAACCAAACCAAAACCGTATAAAATTGCGCAATTGAGGCCCAGGTTAGTTACGACCTTTTCCCAGAACGTCCATCGCCCGAATTCCTTGTACGACCTTTTCCCCGAACGGACATTTCAAGATAACATCTTTAAATAAGTAAAAACCGATTTTTTTATGTTCTTTTGCACTGCCAACTGCCTACATTCTCTAAAAGGCTCAGTTATAAGAAGACCTATTTGGATCAAAAATATGAACCCTGAACTAAAAAGTCTGACTTCCCTCTAAAAAGTCTAACAACATTTGTTTTACAGATGTATTTCTTCGTTTTTATTGGTGAAAATAAAAAAACCTTTTTTACGCGATGCTCGAACAAACAGACAGACGGACAAAAAAATCTGTGATTTGGAGACGTAGTCTGTCTAAAAAGTCAGTTTACATGGGTAAATGGGTAAAAAGTCAGTTTACAGGGTATGCCTGTAGGGTACCTATATTTCTGTTGTGTTGTGATCTCTTTTGAGAGTTTATGGAATAAGACTTCGCTGATTGTCAAGTGTTCTGTCTTGCAATAAAATAGTGTGACAGCTCCGGATATTTTATTATAACAGTGGCTTACGAGGATATTAAGCAATTTCAACGCGTGCAAAATTGGGAACGGCGTGGTTAATAAAGAAAAAGGCTTGCAAAGGTCTGGAGTAATGTCGGTTGGAAAAATGTTAGAATTCGACGTACAGTCGGGGAATTGGGTATCATACATAGAGCGCTTAGAGATGTATTTTCTAGCAAACTCCGTAAAAGACGAAGTAAAATTACCCATGCTGATTGCTGTGATTGGTGAGAGCGCTTATGATCTGTTGTCAACGCTCGCGAGCCCGAAAAAACCAAAGGATTTAGAGTACGCTGCGGCGGTTGACTTATTACGTAACCATCTACAACCAAAGCCGTCCGAAATGGCAGAGAGATTCAAATTTCGGCAGCGGCGGCAGTTGGAGTGTGAGTCTATAAGCGACTACATCGCTGTTTTAAAAAAAATTGCAAAAAATTGCGAATTTGGAACGGGATTGGAAGAAAATTTGAGAGACCAAATAGTTTGCGGGATGCGTAGTGACGTCACCCGCCAACGGCTTTTTGCCGAAGAGAACTTATCATACGAAAAAGCAGTAATAATAGCGTGTTCGTTAGAAGCGGCGGAACGCGATGCAGCATTAGTAGAACAAAACGGGGCAACGTCAGCAGCAAGAGGGCATTCAAACGACACTGAAAATGAATTCCATGCCATGCGAGCGAACAGCGTTCGGGGCTCAAGAGCGGGAGGAAACGGCTTCAGTGGAGGTGCGGGTGGCACCAGTCAGCCACGGGTCTTTGACATATGCGGATCGTGCGGGGCGCGCGATCATCTAGCTTACGAATGCAAATTTCGGAGTTACAGCTGTAGCAAGTGCGGCCGGATCGGCCACTTGCGGCGTGTTTGTATCTCAGCCGGGCAGGCTATCGATGCCGGATTTGGCGCAAGCGGAGGCAGCTCGCGCGGGAGACGCGGCGGCATGGGCAGAGCACGCGGTGATCGCCGTGGCGGCGGTACAGCTGAGCGGGCTTATTATTTTGGTAATACGCAAGACCGCGCAAATCAGAACCCGGAGGACGGGTATGAGGTTTGGTATGATGACATGGACGAGGAACCAGTGATGCAAATGTCACTGTCGCAATACAAACCGGTGAGCATGTGTTTACAAGTTGAAGATAGGGACTTGTTGATGGAAATAGATACTGGCTCCGCCTTATCATGTATCAGTAAACAAACATATGATAAAATGTTTAGTCATTTGCCCATTGTGAAATGTGAATTAGCTCTCAGTTTTTATGACGGCACTAAGATTAAACCATTGGGTTATTGTGAAGTAAAAGTCACTAGCAAAAAACACAGTAAGATCTTAGATTTATATGTAATACAAAGGGGATCCACGACCCTGCTGGGTAGGCAATGGTTATCCGAGTTAGAAATTACGGTGCCTAAATTCCATGTAAATTCTTTAGCCTTAGATGTTAAAGAGGTGAATGAGTGTAAGGGAACCAACGATTTGTATCGCAGATATGAGGAGTTATTTGACGGCGGGCTGGGGCGCTACACCGGTGGTGTGGCGCGGCTCCACGTGCGGCCGGACGCGGTGCCGGTGTACTGTCGCGCGCGCCCCCTGCCATACGCGCTGCGCGACCGCGTCGATGCTGAGCTCGACGCTATGCTGCGCGCAGGCGTCATTGAGCCCGTTGAGTCCTCAGAATGGGCTACACCCTTGGTAATTGTAAATAAGCCTAACGGGGCCATTCGGATCTGTGCAGATTACAAGGTAACATTAAACCGAGTCTTATTGGTCGACAAATACCCGGTGCCTAAAATAGACGATTTATTTGCAACGTTAGGTGGCTGTCGAGTCTTCAGTAAAATTGATCTTTCACAAGCCTACAACCAGATCGAACTGGATGATACAAAAAAATATACGGTGGTGAATACGCACCGCGGGCTGTTTATGTACAATAGACTGGTGTTTGGTCTTTCCTCTAGTCCCGGTATTTTTCAAAGAATTATGTCGAGTCTGTTCACTGACATTAAGGGGGTAGTCACTTTTCTAGATGATGTTTTAGTAGCGACCGACACCAAAGAGAATCACTTGCAAATTTTGGACAAAGTTTTGAATAGGTTAAAAGAGTTTGGATTGAAACTTAGGAAAGAAAAGTGTGATTTCTTTGTGGATAAAGTAAAATATCTCGGGTACATAATTGACAAAAACGGTATAAATGCGGATGACGACAAAATAAAACCAATTTTAGAGATGTCTCCACCTAAAGATGTATCGGAGTTAAGGTCCTTTATAGGAATGGTAAATTTTTATAGTCGCTTTATTAAAAATTTGAGCTCGTACCTGCATCCCTTATATCAATTGTTTAAAAAAGATACTCCCTGGTCTTGGGGTGAGCGGCAACAACGGGCCTTCGTGGAAGTTAAGAGGCGACTGGGAAGTGCGGCAGCGTTGTGTCACTACTCGCCGACGGAGGAACTGCTGCTGACGTGCGACGCCAGCGCCCACGGGCTGGGCGCAGTGTTGGCGCAACGTGACCGGCAGGGGTGTGAACGACCATTGATGTTCGCTTCACGTGCCCTGAGCGCCGCCGAACTTAATTACAGTCAAATCCATAAAGAGGCTCTCGCTATAATTTTTGCAGTTAAAAAGTATCATCAATACTTGTACGGGAGGCATTTCGTATTACGTACGGACCACAAGCCCTTAGTTACGATTTTCGGCCCACATAATGGTATTCCCAATATGGCTGCGAGTAGACTACAACGATGGGCTCTGATACTCACAGCTTACGATTTTGAGATAGAATACGTAAGCTCAGATAAAAATGTTGCTGATGCCTTATCAAGAATGATCGCTTCACATAAAGAGAGCAGGGTAGAGGAGGAAATTCCGGAGCAAACCTATTTACATTTCGCTTCCGAGGCCTTACTTTTGGACAGTAATAAAATAAAGCTAGAAACCTTCAACGACCCGCTTTTAGGTAGGGTATTGAATTTTGTTCGCGAAGGATGGCCTCAGGAAATGGAGTGCAAGGAGATGCGACCGTTTTTCAATAGAAGACAAGAACTTTACGAGGAGTTGGGTTGCGTCATGTGGGGCCATAGAGTCGTCGTACCTCGGTCGTGCACGGAAAGGGTCTTACAGGAGCTTCATGACACGCATATGGGCATCACCAAGACGAAACAGTTGGCGCGCAGTTATGTATGGTGGCCTGGCGTGGACGAGGCGGTAGAAGCGGTGTGCCGCGCATGCGACGTGTGCGCGCGACTAGCCGACGCGCCCGACCGGGAGGCGCCGCGCGCCTGGCGCTGTCCCGAACGGCCCTGGGCTCGTTTACACTTAGATTTCTTGGGCCCTATTGGAGGCGTAACTTACTTAGTCGTGATAGATGCTTATTCGAAGTGGATCGAGATCAACAAAATGACCTCGACTTCGGCTAGGTTTGTTATTGGTAAGCTGAGAGAAATGTGGGCGAGATTCGGAATACCTAAACAAATAGTATCCGATAATGGGCCCCCCTTCTCCAGTGAGGAATTTGCGACTTTCCTAAGGAATAATGGGGTGGAACACCTATTTTCGGCACCCTACCATCCCTCGTCGAATGGGGCCGCTGAAAACGCTGTAAAGATTTGTAAAAGAATCATTAAAAAGGCTATGATTCAGAATTTGGACGTCGATACGGCCCTGAATAGGTACTTACTTATATACCGCAATACTAACCACTGTACTACAGGGGCGAGTCCAGCCAAGTTGCTACAGGGGCGCACTTTACGTACCCGCCTCGACTGTCTCAAACCAGAGCGTGGGACAGGCGAGAACACTGCGACAGGGTATAGGCTGACGCCAAAGGAAGGTACTGTGCGAGGAGCCAAACGGCAGTTCGCACCGGGGGATTTAGTCTGGTACCGTACTTATAGGGGAGGTATTACTAAATGGCTTGAGGGGAAGGTCGATAGTAGATGTGGGGAAACGGATTACCGAATAAGGACTACCGAGAACTTTCTCGTTCACAGGCATGTCGACCAAATGATATCTCGGTTTGTTAGGCCAGGTACATACCCTAGATTACCAACTGATGGTACCAAAAAGAAATCGTACCTTGTTTATCCGAGTGTCCCTAATGAGGCGATTCCAAGGGAAGCACCCACAGTGACGAGCCCAAGGTTGGCTCCTAGCAGCGCGCAGCAGGAACCACAGCGCGTGGGGTTGGGGAGCGCGCGGGGTCACCTTCAGCTGCGAGGGGTTTGCGACCATCGTGTCCGGGGGAGCCGCTCGTGACTGACCCGGGGCAGTCGAGTAACATAATGTCGCTCGACCGGCCGCCGGTGTTGCGCCGCAGCACCCGACTCCGGAAACGCCCAAATTATTTTGGTTTGGAAATTGATTGATCTTAATTATGTCACTTTTGTTACTTTTAACTAACCGTTAAATAAGAGGGGAGGTGTTGTGTTGTGATCTCTTTTGAGAGTTTATGGAATAAGACTTCGCTGATTGTCAAGTGTTCTGTCTTGCAATAAAATAGTGTGACAGCTCCGGATATTTTATTATAACAATTTCAAGGGTAGGTACGTAGGTAGCTTTTAAAGCTATACCTATTTGCATAGACCGCATAGACGTATAATATCTATGCCTATTTGTAATTAGAATTTTGACAGCGCCGCTACCAGCATAAGTTTTTAAATTTATACAAAAATTTCTCGTGTAAACAGACTTGTTAGACAGACTCTACTTACATCTAACCACTTTAAGATTTAAGGCGTTTTTGGGCGTGTAACGTCACTTTGACAGCACTAAAGTCAGCTGTTGGTTTTCTGTCTCTTTTCTTAATCTTATTTTAGAAAGTGACAGGAATAAATTTAGTTAAGTTAAGTCGTGGCACAGTCCGAATCGGGGCCATAGCTGCGTTCCGGACCTACACCCTAGGTGCACCCAGAGTGCACCCCGAGCGCAACTTTTCGCACTAAACGCCGTTCAGAGCCTCGGTGTAAGACTTTTTACTATAGAGCGAGTTGAAAAAACAACCGCACAAAAAGGTTCAGAACGCAGCTCATTGTTTTTACTTTTTTTAAACATTTACCATTTTACCGATTTTTGGTATGTACCAAAGATAAAATATAGGGTAGATAAATAATATAAAGCAAGACATAGAAACGCTACTTGACATCCATTCACACTTATGACAACCGCCCATTAGAATAAGTGAAATGTCAATAGTAAACAGATACCGTCTTGAACCATAATGTCACCAGACCTCCAGCTGGAAGACTCAGCTATTTCTTTACGTTAAGAACGAATTTTGCTTGAATTTGCTTAAAAAGTGGTGACATTTGTTTAACAGACGTAAATTAGTCTAAGCAGACGTATGTACAAATCTACTCTACCGACATTTTGACGTTCGAGCAGTGTTGCCAATGCTACGGTAATTACCGTGTTCTACGGCTTTCAGGCCAACAAATTACAAAATCCACGGCCTACGGCTGCAACCCTGTGGCCGTAGCAGATTCTACGGCTTTTTGCAATTTATTTATATTAAATTCACTTTTAGGCTGAGATTCAGAGACGATTTTTAAGTCTTAGTTCGAACTCCCGTATGTCAAAATCCATACATTTTGACCCTACTTAGTTCCAACTATGACTTAAAAAATCGTCATTGAATTAGCCTTAGAGATTGAGCCTTAGAGTATAAGGCTGAGATTCAGAGACGATTTTTTAAGTCATAGTTCGAACTAAGTAGGGTCAAAATGTATGGATTTTGACATACGGGAGTTCGAACTAAGACTTAAAAAACGTCTCTGAATCTCAGCCTTAGACTGTTATAAATAAGTGTATGGTTCGACTCTTATATGGTCTAAGGGTTCGACTGTGTACTGTATCCAATTCCAAATCCGAATGCCAACATTGCAACTAAGTTGTCTACGGTATGTTGGCTGGGTTTTGTTCTTCTTTCTTGCTCTCTGAGCAAAAAACAGATGAGATGAAATTGTTTTCCACACAAATAGATAAAATTTGCAAACGTTTAATTACTTAACGTTAAAAACCTCAAAACAGCACCATTTGGCTAATATTGAAAAGTGCTTGAAAAGTGTTTCCTTTTTTAAGCAGTGACACGGCGCACCGTAGTGATTACTTGCTCAGTGGGCCCACCGTTGGTCTTTTTCCATATAAACACGGCTTTTTTACCTAATGTAACACGGCCGCAGTGTTGCCAATGCTACGGCAATTACCGTGTTATAAAAAAATTACAAAATCCACGGCCTACGGCTGCAACCCTGTGGCCGTAGCAGATTCTACGGCTTTTCGCAAATTGATTAATTTATTAATAAAAAATTGACTTTTAGAATATTAGACTGTTATAAATAAGTGTATGGTTGGACTGTGTACTGTATCCAATTCCGAATCCGAATGCCAACATTGCAACTAAGTTGTCTATGGTATGTTGGCTGGGTTTTGTTCCCCAAACAGATGAGATGAATTTGTTTTCCACACAAATAGATAAAATTTGCAAACGTTTAATTAACGTTAAAAACCTTAAAATAGCACCATTTGGCTAATATTGAAAAGTGTTTCCTTTTTTAAGCAGTGACACGGCCCACCGTTGGTCTTTTTCCATAGAAACACGGCTTTTTTACCTAATGTACTACCCGTTCACGACCAGTTGGCCGTCGATGACCGTTACAAAATTTCCTCACAGGCACATTAATTGGTCCTGTCGACAAAAAATAATATAAAAGGCAAGTAAAAATTTAAAATTAAAAGCGATATTAGTGACCGGGACGGATGTGCCGTACGTGGTTGCGTTGCTAAAGGAAATCTATTGAGCAGCGTACGAAGCGGACGTGTTGTTAAATTAATTTGTGAATTTTTAAAGTTATACCAAGCGAAACAAACCTTTATATGTTTATGGTTACTACACCCAAATAAAATTGTGCCTTAAAACTCGACTTGGCTCTGAAGACAATTTACTCCTGCGCACACAAAGCGACAGCAGCGAGCGCGCCTGCACACCGCCCCGCCTCACCTCGGGTAAACAAGACAACAATTATTATTTTATCTATCGTCCTCGTTCACTCCTGTGGCGCTCCGTGGTATCGGCATTTTGTAACATAACCATTATACGTTCACCTACTGGAAGTGGCATGGACGACAACCGCAGTGGCTCTCAACCAAATCTAAATAGTAACAAGCTATTCTTTGATGATACTACTGAGCGCAAAACAAACTTTCGAAATAAAAGGAAACATCCAGAAAGAGGTCATGAATTAGAGAAAGAGTTAGCTGAAATGAATAGCAAAATGGATGAAATGATGAATTTCTTGTCTGAATTTACCACTACACAGAAAGAAACAGTCGAAAAAATATGCCAGGACATCTCCACAATTAAAGACCAGGTTACCAATATTAAGACTACCACCGATAATCTACGCATAGAGCAGGATACGATGAAAGTTCAACTTGAAGACCTTAAGAAATCGACGGAAGCCACAGATAAAAAGATTTTGTCAGTGGAATCGGATGTTCAGCAACTGAAAGCCGGTACTCCTGCTGTTGCTCAAACTCCACAAGAACCTACGGCGACGTATGAAGACATGATGACTGAGTTTCGTGAACGTAATATAAGAGAAAGGAATATTGTTCTAACAGGTATTCCTGAACCGAAACTTACAAGCCCCGAAAAAAGACGCGCTTCAGATAAAAATGAAGTTCTTAAAATAATTCAAACTATCTCCAAAGATAGCCGCGAGCCAGTTTATATTATACGTCTAGGGAAATACAGTGCTGAGAAAAATAGACCCATTAAAGCCTGTTTCGCGTCACAAGAAGATGCCAAATCTATACTTCGAAACAAGAGTACCATTGCCTCTGAAACTGTGAAAATTTACTACGATCAAACTCCGTCTCAACAAATGTATTTAAAGAAGCTTAAAAATGAATTGCAAGATCGTACCAAGAGCGGCGAAGAAAATTGAGCATAAAGTTTGTAAAAGGCGTACCTAAGATAATCAAGCTACAGCCAAAAAAGTCCGACTAATAAACGCATCTAAAGAAGACTACGAAATTGTAAATGCCAACCGAATTTCCTATAAGATAACGAATAGCTACGAGCAAGTAACATCTAACAAAAAATCACTAAAAATATTATATATCAATGCTCGCAGCATAGTCAAGCCAGGTAAATTTGATGAGCTTAAGTGCATTTTGCAATCATTCCAAAGCACTATACACATTATTATACTGACTGAAACGTGGATAAAGAGTGAAGAAGAGGCTAAAAGACTAATACTACCTAGCTATACACATTATTATAACTACAGAAGAAATACAAGGGGTGGTGGAGTGTCAATTTTTGCTCATAATAATTTAAAGCACAATATGATTGAGGAACATTGTGAAAAAAACATGCACTATCTATGGGTTCACGTTGAAAAGCACTGTCTTGATATCGGAGCTATTTATAAACCTGACCGTAAAAATGTGAGACACTTTATTGATACTTATTCAGCGCAACTACAAAATCGAAAAAGAGTGATTGTCTTCGGTGATTACAATTTTGACTTGCTGTGTTCTGATTGTTATACAAATGACTACAAACAGATGATCGTAGAAAATGGGTATGGTATACTAAATAAAATTGATCCAGACTACTGCACACGTGAAACTCCCACGACTAAAACCATACTAGACCATGCATGCACTAACTTGAAAGACCATGATTTCCATCTTGCAGTGATTGAATCTGCAATGTCAGATCACAAGCAACTATACCTTGAAGTGGAGAAATACAAACCAAAACAAACAAAGAGAATAAATTATGAGGCAATCGATTATAAAATATTACACGAAACAGTAGAGAAAACACTAGAAGCACACCAATACTCAAACTACACAGAATTAGAAACAACAATATTAGCAAGTATAAAGAACAGCAGAATTAAAAAAGTCAAGGTTTTAAATTTACCGAAAAACGACTGGATAAGCAAGAATATAATACAAGATATCAACAAAAGGAACGTGTTATGGCATAGACATAAGAAAAGACCAGAAGATAAGAATCTAGAAGATGAATTTAAAATAGAAAGAAATAGAGTGTCGGAGAATATTCAAAAAGCGAAAAGTGAATATTATCATAATGCGTTCAAGAGCTGTAGAAAGAAGCCTTTGAAAATGTGGAGATTAATTAACAGCCTTTCCAACAATAAAACTAAAGAAATCTGTGCTCCACCAAAACTTACTATATCTGATGAAACTATCACAGATCCAACACAAATTTGTGAGTATTTTAACAACTTTTTCTCTACTATTGGATCAGTCCTTGCCTGTCAAATTCCCCAAAAATATCACAATATAACACACACACAAGTAACACAAATAAAAAACTCACCTCCAAACAGTTTATCCGACCTATCTCCTGTTACTACTGATGAAATTTCTAAGATTATTCACAATTTAAACGTCAATACGGCGGCTGGCATTGATACTGTTACAACCAAGTCAATAAAATGCATACAGAATCTGATAGTGGGACAACTTACAAACTGCATAAATAAATGTTTACAAGATGGTACTTTTCCGGATAGCTTGAAGGTTGCAAAGGTTACTCCAATTTTTAAATCTGGAAATAAATCCGATCCCAGCAATTACCGTCCCATCTCGGTGTTGCCAGTTCTATCTAAGATCTTTGAAAGGGTAATCTACAATCGTGTCGACCAGTATCTAAGCTCAATAGGTTTTCTCTATAAAAAGCAATACGGATTCAGGCCAAAATCAAATACCCTTTCTGCGACAACTGATCTTATAACTAAATTAAAACTAAAAATAGACGATAAACAAATAGCACTTGGAATATTCATAGACTTAAAGAAAGCATTCGATACTATCAGTCATGAATATCTCTTACAGAAGTTAAAAAATATTGGTATCATTGGAAACACTTATAAAATCTTAAAATCATACCTTACTGATCGCTACCAAATGGTCAAAATTGGCGAAAACCATAGCAGTCCAGCACCAATTACCTGTGGGGTTCCACAGGGTTCCATTTTGGGACCCCTATTATTCCTCATCTATATAAATAATATTCACGAAACAGGTATAACGGGAGATATAACTCTATATGCAGATGACACAAGTTTATTTTATTTTGGTAAATCAATTGACTCCATTGTGGAGAATGCACAATGTGATTTAAATAAATTGAGTGAATGGTTTCAAAATAATCTACTGACAATAAATACAAATAAAACTAATTACATAATTTTTACAGCTAAAAATAAACAAATTGTAGACTATGAACCTTTAACAATAAACGGAGAAATTATACATAAAACTAATAGTGAAAAGTATCTAGGACTAATTCTGGACAAATACCTAACTTGGCGACCTCACCTTGAGAAATTACGTACCAAATTATCGTGCCTTACAGGTGCTCTGCGGGGCATCGTGCGATGTATTCCAAAGCGGGTCCGGTATACAATATACAACTCTATGGTCAAACCTCACATTGATTACCTTATTGAAGTCTGGGGCACCGCTGCCAAGACAAATCTTGATATAATTCAAACGGCTCAAAATAAACTGATAAAGGTACTATTCCACTATCACTACTTAACATCAACTAATAAAATTTACAAGGAAACTAAAATTATGAACGTTACACAAACCTACACTTACAATACATGTATATTAATACGCAAAATATTAAATAAAGACATACACTCACAGATAATTTTTACTAAAAAAGTCCAAATACAAAAACGTATTTTGAGACGAGCAAATCACATAAATTTAAACCAACCCAGAACAAATTACGGCAAAAAAAACATAATGTACGAGGGAGCACAGATTTATAACAAATTACCAACTGATATTAAAGATGCAAAATCACTCATTACATTTAAAAAAGCTTTAAAAACCCACATTTTAAAGGACTCCGTACTACTACGCTCAAACATCTGACTTGACACATCTAGTACCACGTAACTCCTTGTATTGTTTTATTTTTAATAATGTGTGTCTTTGGTGTCGCGTTTTCGTTTTACTTGAAAATTACCCTCAAAAATTACTTAGAATACTAGATTATTATTAATGTAATACTATCGTGTTACTTAAGTATCTACTTTGTAAGCTGAGTACCTACTCAAAATTTTTATTACTACTTATTCTTTGTTACTTTTCTCATGTAAGTGAATGTATATTATTCTTTTGAGAAATAAATGTTCTTTAACCGTATAAAATTGCGTTTATTAGGGTCTCTTAGGGGTGCGGTGCGGGGAAGCGGGAAGGGAGGTAGCGGCCAACTCGAAGTGAATGACTAGTACACGGCCGCCTAAAAATTTGCATTGGCAACACTGCACGGCCGTCTAAAAATTTGCATTGGCAACACTGCGTTCGAGATTGTTTTGTTTGTTCTATTCTATTTTTGTTTAATGGCGTTTCCTTGGTGGATTTTGCCAGTATCTAGTTTAAAAAGAGCAATTAGTGCTTGACGTTGTACGGTAATTGGATATGGCGATCTCAAAGCCCTGTTTTTATACAAAAACACACACTCGAAACCACCATAAAATGGCGGAGCCGCGTGGCTACTTGAATCGCGAGCCAACGACAGACGTCCACTCGAAAGCCCTCCAGCCACGCGACTCCGTTTTGTTTGTTTCTTTCTTCATTTCTTGTTTGTTTCCACTTTTGTTTTGTTTTGTTGTGAGGCAGTGAACATAGTGATTATATTCTCTTTGGCAGTGAAGGTCAAAGATTACGAGAAGGTGAAACGGTGCACTGAGCAAGTAATGTGAAGGATAGTGCGCAGTAACGGGAGCATATTCGATTCGACATCGTCTCTTCAGGGCCCGGAACGTGGATTTTAGTAAGTACCTACCCTACCTACTTAATGAGAAATACTATATTGCTCCCACTAAACTGTGAGCCTTAGAGGTCAGTGATTCACAAATTGTGACTCATGGGTACACAGTATTTGGCCTAAGGAGGAAAAATCGGGAATATCCCGTAATTCCTATAGTTAGCCAAGATTTGTGCCGGTTGTGTTGTGCTGCAGTTGTGAAGGTTCTACGCAGCGTCGGTCTGGCCCCAGGGAACACCGGGACTTTTCCCGGTGGGCCGGTACCCCCATGGGCCGGTCCGGCCCAGCTCTTCCTCCCTATTAATTGTCATCCCATAGAAAATGGCCCAGTCCAGAATCTTTCTGGCCCACCCCAAGATTAAAAAGAGTAACTTTAAAACAATTTAAGAAATCTACAATAAAATAATTAATTTTTTTTTCACTTTCTTAAAAGTCAGGGAAATTCAGAAAAATGTGTTTATTGCAAAATTGCGAGCTCGCTTTGTTCGTTCAGTTTTGTTTTGCTCTCTAATCATAAGTTTGGTTGAAGGGGTCTCCAAACCTGGAGAACCCTTTTGATCAAATTCAAAACTAGGCCAAAATATGTTCAGTAAGTAACTGTGTCGGAGGTCCCCTGCGTAGTCAAAATATTTTGCGAATTTTCGAGCTCGCTTCGCTCGCTCAATCTTTTTATTTCACGAATATGTCTACTCGATTTCGGCATGAACTGAAAGCTCCTGGTTTTAATTCCAGTATATCGTAGGGTCCTTCTTCATACGCTGACGGTGGTTTAAGGAGATGATTAGACCATCAAACTGAGTAAGTAACTGTTTCCATGGTACCAATATCGAAATCTGGTGATCAAAATGGTCTAATTATCACAGGATCATCCCCCTAAAAACACAATGTAGCAAATTCTCGAGCTCGCTTCGATCGCTCCTTGTTTTTGGTGGTATTGCAGTCCCAACTCACATTGCAGTAAAATCTCGAGCTTGCTTCGCTCGCTCCTAATTCTCAACCTAGCCGTATTGGCATTGCAGTAAATCTACGAGGTTGCTTCGCTCGCTCCTGGATTGCGTGGTCATTGCTTGCTTCGTCGCTCTTGATATTTACGACCTAGCCTTATTGGAGTAAAATCTCAAGCTCACGTAGCTCGCTCTAGGATTTACATTGATCTTTTATTGCAGATTTGGAATGGATGGCCAAAATATCATAGTAAAATATCGAGCTCGCTCGCTCCTGGTTTTTAGTCGCTTATGGAACCATGTTCCTTCTGTCACACGCGTTTTTTTTGTAATGCCCTAGTTGTATTGTAGTAAAATCTCAAGCACGCTTCGCTAGCTCGGATATTTTAGATCGTGAAAAACTCGATTTGCCATGCCATGTTTTGCAACCTGACCTTGATCTATACCTAGCCTCTCTACGCCCTGGGAAAAAATAATTGCTACGCCCATTCATGCCCTTTCTTTTGACTTTGCCATAGTCGGGGAAAAAGTCAGTGGGCCGCTTGTTTGAATTTTCCCGGTAGTTTTTTGAGTCCCAGACCGACGCTGGTTCTACGCTTCTCGGTTCAGGCGGTTTTAACAGTTAAAACATACAGATATACTAGTAAGTATAAATAGAATCCTTAACATATGCTCACGACTATATTCACAATGGTACCATGTCATACTTATAGGCTAACTCTTGAGCTGGGTTCCGAACCTACACCCTATGTGCATCCAGAGTGCAACTTTTCGCACTAAACACCGTTCAGAGCCTCGGTGAAAGACGTTCCACTATAGAGCGAGTTGAAAAGACAACTGCACAAAAAGGTTGTGAACGCAGCCCAGCATGCATAAAAGTTCAATTTAAAAGAAGGTGCATACAACCCGGGTGAATTAACTTGACACCTGGCTCGAACGACGTTGGTGTAAGCAATAACAAATAACAGCAAAAGAATAACTCAAAAATTCTAAAGCGAGGCCACTAGCGATGCATCTCAGTTACCATTGCACGTGTCCCAGCACTTTAGAATTTTCAAGTTATTCTTTTGCTGTTATTTGTTACCTACTAACATTACCTACCTACTAACCTACCTACGTACCTACTAACATTAGTTTTCTAAGTTTTTATTATGTATACTAACAAATTTTATGGACTCCATGTCTGAAATAAACTATTTTATTATTATTATTATTATTATTATTTGTTATTGTTTACACCAACGTCGTTAGTGCCGAAATAGGTACATACCTACTCAGAGGCGGCGCAAGACCAAAATTGTATGTGGGCAAGATGAGGTTCGCGAGGCCCCATGCCTGGGTACTTTTGATTGCATGTCACATTTTACTAAGGAAGCATTAAAAAACAGTGAATTCGAAATAAACGAATATATACAGAGAGAAGCTAAATAGGACTGTTTAGTAACCTGTCGGTTCCTGTGTGAAACATAAAGTTATGTAATTTGGAGCGAGCTCAAAATTTTTCAGCAGCATGCTTCGCCTGCGCTGCAGCCAGAACTAAGATAGTGCATGAATATAGTGCAATACCTAATGAATCAATAGCTCGTTTCGCTTGCTCCAAATTTCATAGTAATGATCCTAGGGCGAACGAAGCAAGCTCGAAATTTTTTAGAAATATGCACCCAGAACTTACACACACTGCACTGCATGCACTGCATTCGTGCACTATCTGAGAGATAGTGCAATAATGACCCACGAATTTTTTTGTACTGATTCACCAGAACTGCAGCTTTCAATGGTCCAAGCGAAATATTTTTCATGAGTTTGAAGAAAGCTGCATAAACCTTTGATGCGTGAGGTCTCTCGGACCGCGAGGCCGTGGGCGGTGGCCCACGCCGCCCACGCCTTCCGCCGCCTCTGTACCTACTGATTTGTATATTATAACTACATATTTAAAAAGTACTTTTTTTAAATACAGCTAAAGAGTCGTGTAAATTGTCCACATCCACTTGTTTACTAATAGTATCTATTACTACATACAGTACGGACACTCCCTGCCTCCCAAGTTTTCACCTCACCTCCTCTATTGCCCTCCGATTACCTCGGCAGTTACCAATTAAGCAAATGTGGATTCCTTTCTCGTTTGCACTCGCTCAGTATCGCACATGCTTACCTCTTCTTAAATTTTTTCATTTGTATGAAATGACAGCTAAGTATCCAAGGTGTTGACCCTGCCTCATTGGTCCAGTTGTTTTTCGGGTGGTGTAATTATTATCATCATCATCACAGGCTATATGTCCCATTGAAGGGCACCGGCCTACCCTCAGGGAGGGTATGGGCGTTAGTCCACCACGCGTGCCCAATGCATATTAGTAGACTACACATCGGAATTTGTTCTTCAGCGTATGCAGGTTTCCTCATGATTTTCCTTCACCCTTTGAGAGCATTCTATATTACGTACTTTAGTTAGAAAAACTCATTATTCCATGGATTCGAACCTGGACCTCAAGATTGAGTTTCCATAGCTGTCTGCATTACGCCACCGACCCTCAGTGTACTTATGAGTACAACGAAATGATTTACTGGTGGTATCTTTCCAGGTGGAACTAACGGTGCTTTCTTGTCAAGGTGTTTGGATATATTCTCTGTGACCACAGTTACCTCAACTATATCAATATGGAACCTATTGAGGAATTAGAATTGACAGGTGAGTGTCATAAACTCATGAAACTAATTCTAGATTTTACATGGAATGGAAAAATAGCTGCCGTATATCTTTTTGGGAGAGCTTGTGCTCTGCAGAATGTAGACAGAGTGTGTATATTTAAGGTGCTTCGGACCATCAAACTGATCAACTTTCACTAGCCAGTATTGGTTTCAGGAAAAATGCTTTTTCTATAGAAAGCTAAGTTTACAGAGATATTCTGAAACTTCAGAACGTCCACGTTTCACTAGTAGTAGTAGTACCGAAACTCAGAACAAACTGAACAACTGAATAAAAAAAAAATAATAATAATACATATTTTGTTTATAACTCTTTCCTGACTCAATGATTAAACTAATTCCTATAATATTTTCTACTTATACTATGCATGGCTTTGGCATTTGTACCAGTGTGCTTCAGACTATCAATCTGAACAACTTTAATTATGGAGCCAACATGGAAATCGCGCAAAAAAGTGCTGTTTGGGCTGTTCCAAACAATTCAATCTGTCAATTGAAACTCGACCAGAATGTATGAAACAGCAGATTTTTTGTCGCGATTTCATAGTTGGACCCATAGTAAATATTGTCTTGTGTGAACCCCAAACGAGACTAGTTTGAAGTTTCCGTAACTAGTAGTACGTTTGAAGCAGGGACCGAAAAGTTTCGGTTACCTTTATTTAAATGTTACCTTTATCCAGGTAACAACCGATTTTAATACCGGTAACCTAAATATGACCTTCAATAGAAAGCGAGTGAGTGCGAGTAAGGGTCAGTGTAGACGGAGCGGCATAAAGCGCGCGTGTTTTTTAATAACACTGAAAAATGAACTTTAATTTCTACTAATCAAAAGTACAAAATTGATTGAACAACGTCGTTCTTGTAGCGGGTGACGCAAATTTTGGAGCACCCGACGAGCGACGCGCGCTCTGTTTTCAGTGTAGCTACAGCATTGGACAGGTCGAAATGATAAATGAGGTGATTATTTAAATTTTGTAACCCCAAAAGCATAGAATGGTTTAATCTAGAATTAAACATTTTAACGGGTTCTTACCGCGTTTTGGTACCAAAACGCGGTAAGAACCCGTTAAAATGTTTAATTCTAGATTAAATAATAACCGCGTAACTCTCAAAAACTGTATTAGAATGGTTTAAGTTTATGTTCACGTTTGAATTTCAGTTTGTTATTATAATTGATTTTATTTGTAACGAGCTTTTACCCGCGACTTCGTCCGCATAAATTATATACCAGATTTTAAGTCAGATGATAAGCTATCAAACAAAAAAAGTTTCATCAAAATCGGTTCAGGAGTGTTTGCGTGATACTCTAACAAACAAACACCCAAACAAACAAACAAACGAACAAACAAACAAACAAACAAACAAACAGACAGACAAAAAATCCAAAAATTGGTGATTTGGAATCAGGGACATCTAAAAACCATATCGTAATCTTTTTTTTGTAAATATCTTCAATGTACAGACACACTTCTGTTACAGTTTTAGAATAGTCTAGATTAGTAACGACTAACGAGGTACCTACTTACTTAGAAATTGAATTTACTATATTTATGAAGAAACAATTTTTTATTTAAACTTATCTCTGTGTACGCGGACCGTTAGTAGAATGATATTGAGGTTACCTCTAAAAATACCTGTAAAAGAAATAAAGGTTGTAACCAAAAAATACCGGTATTATCGATACCGGTTTCGGTCCCTGGTTTGAAGTTAGTTGTTCCGCAATTATAGGCTGTCTTGTTTAGCGATAAGGTTTCAAATTGTTTTTAAATGCATATGATCAATTTGATTTTGTGACTTGGCAGAGGGGAATTCTAACGTGAGGCTGGTCCCTAGTTATATGGTCTAAGGCGCAGTTGTTCTTTCTTCTGAGGGACTAAAGCTTGAATACTCTACGTTTCAAATGAACTGAGTCAAATATAAACTATCTATGATTTTATTCTCTTTAGTACTCAAACATATATATTTTTTTTTTTTTTTTTATGTTCGATAGGTAAACATATTAGAACTAACAGAACATATTATTCGACCTGAGTGGTTAGAAATATTGTGAGAACTGCCATTGCTATAGTGCGTCCAAGATAGCTTAGTGATTGAGATTTCATTGTACTTTTTAAAGCTGTTTAAGCCGTCAAAGCTGTATAATACACTAAAAATATACATGATTAATTCACATTTTCAGAAAGTAAAATAATCGCTCTAAAACTATCAGTTGTGTGTAGGAATAATGCAGATTTTAGACCATCTCAGTTATTTTAACAAAATATTCTTTTCTCTAGATGGGTTCTCAAACATCAACATGTTCGACTATATAAATGATCTCCCAGATGAGCTCGAGGGAGGTTTTTGGGGTGCGCAGCCGGGAGTGACGGGAAATATGCAGGAGCAGCAGAAGGTAGATGAAATTACCGCTGACATAAAGTTCAACAATCACCCTACACAACAAGTGAGTATATGGATATGATTGTTAAGTTTTGCTAATGCTACTCAATTCTGAACAAATTAAAATTCTTGGCGAATGACTGATATTTATTTATTAATTTTATGATCACAGTTTTATCACATTCACATTTATGTAGTGTTAAATTAATGGAAATATGTTTTTCTCAAACATGCTTGGAAATGTGAGCATTATTTTGACAACCTTCTTCGAGATAAATCGAAATTGCTGTACTGGCCAAATACATGTGCGCAGCGGCCGGCAATGTTTGTATGAAAATCCATATCTGTCGTGTTTAGCGGCCAAATAAATTACATAGTAAACTCATATCTGTCGTGTAATTTAAAAATGGAACGATCTTTTTCTCCGAAACATGGCGACCAAGGAGGTAACTTATCAAAGGTTTTATTTAAATTTCGAACTGGCTTGCAAATAGAAAGCTCTTTTTTGAAAAAAAAAAAAAACTAATTGTTGTTCGATGTTCGTCATTGATTTTGAAAAGAGTTTTAATTTCCGCGAATTATTTGAGAAAATTTACTGTTTTAATATATTTCCGCGCATTATTTGAGAAAAGTACTATACAAGCCTTGGCCACAACTCTGTTGCTGGCTGCTGCAGTAATGTACTAATACGTCACCAATGTTCGTCCGAGAAGTTCTTTATGGTAGCTTATATATTTTTTAAGTCTGTTAAAAATTATATTTCCGTTACTGGTTTTTTTACACCTGTACTGGGATGAAATGCGACCAAGTGGTACCAGGTCGGAGCAACACATAGAAGCCCCTTGAGACACTTTAATCTGAATGTGAAGATTGTGAAGTGATGCACCAGTCACGGTCTATCTGTGATCTGTGAAAGCATTATGTAAATACTATCCCAGACAAACCACGTTCGGTGCAGTGACTATTGTAGAAAGAAAGGATAGAACATTGTTTTTGTGATGAGGGTTAAATGGAACGAGATAAAGGCGTGATAAAGCCATATCGCGTGCAAACTTTAAACTGTTTCTATTTTAATTAAGTAATTAATTATTTTCAGTCGCAGGCAGCCACCGCCGTGGGCGCCGGCGGGGGCCAGCCCTTTACCTACGGCTTCCCCCAGGGATCGGCCGTGCCGCCGGCGCAGCGGTCGCCGGGGCTGCGGTTCGGTCCGCCGGGCGACGCGAGCGGCGGTCAGCCCCCGACCTCCGGCTCCCTCGCGGACCCCGAGAAACGCACGCTGATCCAGCAGCAGCTAGTGGTGCTGTTACACGCTGACAAGTGCCAGCGCAGAGAGTCACAGTCCAACGGAGATCCGTGGGAGTGTTTGTTACCTCACTGCAACACTATGAAAGGAGTCTTAAATCACTTGAGATCCTGTCAAGTAAGTTTCACTTTGACTTGTTTTTGTCATGCTCAGATCGGTGAAACTAGGTAATTCTAATATTTATGTCTGTATCTTTTGTTTTTAGGCTGGCAAAAATTGTGGGGTGCCTCATTGTTCGTCATCGAGACAAATTATTAATCACTGGAAACATTGTAATACAAATGACTGTCCTGTTTGCTTACCTCTCAAACAAGCAGATAAGAGTATAATAAATAACATGAACGGTGAGTTAATTTACCTTGGTACTTTCTTTGTTACATTAATTACAAGAGATGCAGTACTGCTTTGAAGTTTAAATGGCTAAAGATAACTATGATTATTTTATCTTTAGTACTCAAACATAGATCATGATTATTCGAACTTGAGTGGTCATAAACTTTGCCAAAGCTATGCGGGTTTTAGACCATCTCAGTTATACAACGTGTTAATGAATTAACGCAAAACCTCATACACCCCAACTGATTTATAACAAAATAATTAGATTGAAACAATAATTTCATTATTTTTATAATTAAAATTTAAAGTTATTCGCATTTTAAGTTTTGAGGCAAAAATGATGTGTCATCATTTCAGCAATGAATGAAAGCGCTAACGTGCTCATGGATACATTTTAATAATCTTGTTTTAGTAGTAAGTAGGGTAGATGTGCCAGTAGGGTGGTTTGATACCGGGTTCAGAAAATCTTAAATTTTACAAAAAAAAAAAATTATACTTATCTATTTCGAAAAAAATTACCTATGTTGAAACCATGATAATTCGACTCTGCTCTCGATTCTAAACAAACTACTTTCTAGTTTTGCGTTAATTCATTAACACGTTGTATAATCAAAATGTTCTTTCCTCTAGATGGGTTCTCAAAACTGTTCGACGATATAAAGGATCTCCCAGTTGAGCTCGAGGGGGGCTCTGAGGGCGAACAGCCGAGTGTGACGGGATATATGCAGCAGCAGCAGAAAAAAGAAGCCCATATAGATGCCATGCGAAGACGAATTGAAACTTATCGTCCTCGACAAGTGAGTATTGACTATTGGCTATGTGCACGACACTAGCGCCACCTAGCGCAATACGGCCTCGTGAATTATTTGAACATAAAATGTTAGGATAAAGCTAAAAATAAATAAATAACAATATTATCCGGTATAAAGGTACTTGCGGCAAGATTTTTCTAGGCAACTTGGCGGCGTTGAATTAACCCGTGTGTAAACAAACACTAGAATCACATTTCGTTCGCATAAGAAATAGGTGCATAATTTTATGGTCGGATCTCGGACTATCACAATATTTAAGATTTCTCAATCAAAAAACACTAAAAACGGATACTCGCAAGTTACTGTGAGCGTCCAAAATTGCTCCGTGATTTTGACAGATCGTTTTAGAGTGATTATGATTATCTTACATTACGGTTATTAGTTTGCTTGTTTTGCCCCACACGAGGGCACATCTGACTGACTGACTTTATGAAAATGTATGAGCCGTAAACCGTAACCGTGAAACCTTTAATTTTATGTTAAACGAGCTTTTACCCGCGACTTCGTCCGCATAAATTATATCCAGATTTTAAGTCAGATGATAAGCTATCAAACAAAAAAAGTTTTAACAAAATCGGTTCAGTAGTTTTTGCGTGATACTCGAACAAACAAACACCCAAACAAACAAACGAACAAACAAACAAACAAACAGACAGACAAAAAATCCAAAAATTAGTGATTTGGAATCAGGGACATCTAAAAACCATATCGTAATTTTTTTTTTGTAAATATCTTCAATGTACAGACAAATTTATGTTACAGTTTTATAATAGTTTAGATTAGATGGTAATTAATCTTGTATCTTTCTAGTGTATTCTTCTTATCGTGTGGGCAGAGCCCTGGTGTCAGAGTTTTTTCAGACCGCCTTACGGCCTCTGACGTGGTTTTTATGTAACGACTACTACCACCAGAGATAGTAGCCGGGACCAACGGCTTAACGTGCCATCCGAAGTACGGAATCATTTTTCTTCTAGTCTAAACTATTATAAAACTGTAACAGAAGTGTGTCTGTACATTGAAGATATTTACAAAAAAAAGTTATATGGTTCTTAGGTGTCCCTGATTCCATATCACCAATTTTTGAATTTTTTGTCTGTCTGTTTGTTTGTGTGTTTTGTTTGAACGAGCATCACGCAAAAAACTACTGAACCTATTTTGACGTATTTTTTTTGTTTGATAGCTTATGATCTGACTTAAATCTGGTGTATAATTTGTGCGGACGAAGTCGCGGGTTAACACACTACTAGTGTATTATAAAGTTATGACGGCTCAAACAGCTAATGTAAAATCTCTAAAACCGGTCTCAAAATCACGGAGCTATCTTATACTAAAGCCTTAAAACAAGGTTTATATAGGGTCCTTCTTAATATGCTGACACTTTTTTAAGGGGATGATCAGACCGTCAAACTGAACAACTTCCTCTATGGGACCAACATCGAAATCGCGAAAAAAAAATCATCACTTCCATACAAAACGTACTCGGAGCCAAACGTATGGGACAACTGTTTTTTTTTTTTCGCGATTTCGATGTTGGTCCCATAGAGGAAGTTGTTCAGTTTGACGGTCTGGTCATCGCCTTAAAAAAGTGTCAGCATATTAAGAAGGACCCTGTACAATACTTTTATAGCTTTTTTACATGTTGACATGTTCTTTTACATACAAAGACAGGAGAATGGACAGAGTTTTGGTACTACTCGTGAAACGTGGATGTTCTGAGGTTTCAGAATATTTCTGACTACCCCCTCGGGGAATATAGTCGTGAGCATATGCTAAACACTCGAGTTCGTGGTGACGTCACTCAGCCACAGCAGCGAACCAAAAAACAAGCGGGCGCCGCCGGAGTATACCTCGCACTGCCGCTAGACCCGTATATTTTGATCCTTATAGCAATGGTTTTAAAAAGCTTGTCTTCTGGTTGATATCTATTGATGAAATAAGCTCCGCCACATCCGGAATTATCCCTGACGGAATTCAGTGTTGTCAACTTTGGTTACAAAAATACTAGAGTGCTGGTAAAAAAAGCCTAAAATAAAAATGTGTGTAATGCCAAATAAAATGTCAATTTTATTTTTAGGTGTTTATTAAAACGAAACAAACAATTTCTATACATGATAATTTATTATCATGACTGTGATGAGGTCATGACGTTGCGATGATGATTTTTAAATTGTATTAAAATATTATGCAACTATATTAAAAGACTATCAATACTTTTATTTTAACATTAGATATTATCTGCATACAAAATGACATGAACCATAATCATACAAGCTATTTTTGAGCGTAGACGATTTCATAACTATACCGCAACGACGTCGCAACTGCACCGTCACGATACGGTATCGTTCCGTCCACGCTTACGCTCAAAAATCGCTCGTGTCATATTACAGTAAATAATTAAAAAATACCATCTAAAACATCAAAAAATCACTAGATCTAGTGAAAAAGTATCAGAAAGCGGCAACACTCCATACGGAACTCATTCCGAATCAGGTTTATTCGGGATGTGTGTGGTGGACCTAATACTCTGATCATAAACTAACTTTCGAGCGGAGTATGCATTAGTAATTATTTTAATAAAAATATTATTTTCTCAAACATGCTTGGAAATGTGAGCATTATTTTGACAACCTTCTTCGAGATAAATCGAAATTGCTGTACTGGCCAAATACATGCGCGCAGCGGCCGGCAATGTTTGTATGAAAATCCATATCTGTCGTGTTTAGCGGCCAAATAAATTACCACAGATTACTGATATGTAGCAAGCTACAGATGCGACAGTGAAATTTGCACTTAGTTCCATTGTTTCCGTTGTGGCGTTCTGTCGTCAAACTAATGTGTATAGAACTTGTAGTTATAGGTATGTATACACTGATTCCAGGATGCAAAAATAGGGATATTTGACCAAGGAACAAACTATTCAACGATATTATTATGTCATACGACGGAGAAGAATTGAGGCTTCTCAAGGATTCTAAACTCAAGCTAAAATACCAGGAAAATCACAAGATATAAGCGTCTGACGCAACAACACACCATGAGGCTGCTGTTGTTGTAAGTTCAATATGGCGTTGTATCTCGTCCTCATTGGATAGATTAAGAGGGGACCGTTGGCAACCCTACCTCATCGAGTAACAAGATGTGACCTACCTAGGGTGTAGCACATGAGAAAGGTACGTCTTAAAGTACAGGGTTGCCTGGGCGTAACCTGGAGCGTTTTGTACAGTGAGCAAAAAAGTGGGTATTTTTTTTGGTGTCAATTACCTCATCGGGTAACAAGTTGGTATATAGCTCATTCGATAGAGCTCATCAAGAAGTGCCAAAATATATAGGGTTGCCTCGCGTAGTCCTGGGACTTTCTCGAGTCGGCCTGATTTTAGAGTGGCAAAAAATTCAAAAAATTACCTCATCTAGTAACAAAATGACACTTATGCCATTTGATAGCTCTAGTCATCCTATTAATTATTAATAAAGGTTGCCGGCCCTATACCTGGAACTTTTCTTAGTCGGCCGAGTTTTATGTTCGAATGTAAATACTGATTGATGCTACAACGTCGCGCAAATGAGTCCAATGGATGGTTTAGAGATTGGTGGCATGTAGTGATCGATTGTAGGTATTAATTTGGAGGGACACAACCTTAAAAGGTTTGTACAGTTAGCAAAAAAAGAATTTAACTTTGCGTTTTCTGAGAGTTCTAATACCTCAACCGCAGTTGAACCTATAAAGACTTATGTTCCTTATTAGTAACAGAATCGAATGGGATGAAAAAAAAAGTATTGTGAAAATTGCGGTTTTTGTCGATGACTGTACATTTTTTTCAAAATCGGTGAATGTAGAAGTAAAACACTCCAAAAGTTAGGATTCGTCTTCAAAGAATGGTTTCTTGTAGCTATAAAGCTTCTGGTAGCTTCCCTTTGTGTCCCATCTTTACTTTCCACCCTGTATAAAAGTAATAATTTGGTTATCAAAAACCGGTTCGAAAACAGACAAAAAACGTTCAAAACGTTAAGAGGAAAGCTGGTCCACTAAAAATTTGAAGAATAGGTATTTAAGAGATCTATTTAATGTCGCGCTGTTCCTGAGCAACTGAGCTTCCAGTGCGAAAGTGATAACTGCTGCGCGGACCGATTTTAACTACATAAAAATGGACAAAATCACGGTTTCGTATTCCCGTTTCTTCCTCCAAAACTAAACCGATTTTAAAATTTTTTTCAAAAATAATATCAGAAAGACTTTTTCCGTTTGTTTTCCTTTTTTTATCATGTTCGTCAAAGGGGTACGAGGTTGGTGGGTAATATTGGCGTCTTTTTTTTAAGCAGTCAGGTACCAAATGTTACGGGTATTTTAGGGCTAAAATCACCGTACATTATTATGTAAAATAAATAGTCCTGCGGTGTAACGTTTCGGAGATATACAGGAAGATTTTTTTTACCGTTCCGAAACTTTCAGGCGTGGTTCAGACCATCAAACTGAACAATTTTTATTATGGGACCAACCCTGAAATCTCGAAAAAAAAATCTGCTGTTCCATACTAAACTGCAATGCTTAGTAGACTTAAATGTATGAGACAGACGATTTTTAGTATTCTTGAAGTGATTGTGATATATTTCAAATTAAAATAGTTTCGTAAAATAATAATAATTAGACAGTAAAAGTGAAAATAAAACAGAGTGTTTCAAAGTCCACCGGTTTTTGATTTCGTGATATTCAGTTTCATGGTCTGAACCACCCCTGAAAGTTTCGGAACGGTAAAGAAATCAAACGGTATAATTTTTAATAAAAAATAATAATAACTTTACAAAGCCAATTAAAAGTTACTCATTTTGGTTTTTTTATCACTTTATTTGTTTTTATAGTTTTGGTTTTATATTCCCAGTTGTCGCCAGTGCTGTGACAAAGCAGTGGCGATGACTGGGAATACTCGTTTGCGGCGTGTATACCCAGTTGTCGCCATGGCCTCCATCGCTGCTGGAGACAAATGGGAAAAAATCCCAGTCATCGCCACTACTTTGTAGAGTTCTTTTTTTAAAGTTAAATTATCTCCAAAACGTTACACCGTCGGACATTTTTTTGCATAATAATGTAAGGTGATATTAGCCTTAAAATATCCCCAACATTTGGCACCGTTAAAACTCATATTAATTCAAACAGACGAGTGGAAACTAGCAAGGAGCCGAGGATTGCGGCGCGTTAACATGAAATATACGTGATTATGTCACAAATAATTAAAAACTAATAATTATGGGCTATGGGGATGGTTTATTCCACTTTAATCACCTGGGTGATATCACCCGGGTGATCATAGGCGACTCATATGTGTACTATGATCACCCAACGAAATGATCACCTAGGTGTTTAAAGTCGACTCGACTGTCAGTTCAGTTTTTGGTATCCCCAAATCACCTGTAAATTCTAGGTGATTAAAGGCAACCTGACTTGAAAAATGTTGTCCTCAAATCACCTACCCCCACCCGAGGGGTGGGGTGAGTGTGGGGCGAGTAGAGGGGCGAGTAGGGGGCGAGTAGGGGCGAGTAGGGGGCGAGTAGAGGGGCGAGTGGAGGGGCGAGTAGGGGGCGAGTGGAGGGGCGAGTAGAGGAGTGAGTTTCGGGTGAGTGTGGAGTGAGTGTCGGGTGAGTGTGGGGTGAGTGTGGGGCGAGTGTGGAGCGAGTGGAGGGGCGAGTGGAGGGGTGAGTAGGGGGCGAGTAGAGGGGCGAGTAGGGCGAGTAGAAGGGCGAGTGGAGGGGCGAGTAGGGGGCGAGTAGAGGGGCGAGTGGAGGGGCGAGTGGAGGGGCGAGTAGGGGGCGAGTAGAGGGGCGAGTGGAGAGGCGAGTGGAAGGGCGAGTAGAGGGGCGAGTAGAGGAGTGAGTGTCGGGTGAGTGTGGGGTGTGTGTGGGGCGAGTGTGGAGCGAGTGGAGGGGCGAGTAGGGGGTTAATACGGGGTGAGTAAGGGACTAGTAGGGAGGCAAGTAGAGGAGTGAGTAGGGGGCGAGTATGGGGTGAGTAAGGGTCGAGTAGGGGTGAGCAGGGGTGTGTTGGGGGGCGAGTAGGGGGATACACTCACACTCACCGCATACTCACCCCACACTCGCCCCTCTACTCGCCCCTCTACTCGCCCTACTCGCCCCTCTACTCGCCCTACTCGCCCCCTACTCGCCCCTCCACTCGCCCCTCTACTCGCCCCTACTCGCCCCTCTACTCGCCCCCTACTCGCCCCCCACTCGCCCCCTACTCGCCCCCTACTCGCCCCTCTACTCGCCCACCTACTCACCCCTCTACTCGCCCTACGCGCCCCTCTACTCGCCCCCTACTCGCCCCTCTACTCGCCCCTCCACTCGCCCTCTACTCTCCCCCTACTCGCCCCTCCACTCGCCCCCTACTCGCCCCTCTACTCGCCCATCTACTCACCCCTCTACTCGCCCCTATACTCGCCCCTCTACTCGCCCCTATACTCGCCCTACTCGCCCCCTACTCGCCCCTTACTCGCCCCTCTACTCGCCCCCTACTCGCCCCTCTACTCGCCCCCTACTCGCCCCTACTCGCCCCCTACTTGCCCCCTACTTGCCCCCTACTCGTCCCCTACTCGCCCCCTACTCGCCCCTCTACTCGCCCCACACTCACCCCACCCCCCGGGTGGGGGTAGGTGATTTGAGGACACAACATTTTTCAAGTCAGGTTGCCTTTAATCACCTAGAATTTACAGGTGATTTGGGGATACCAAAAACTGAACTGACAGTCGAGTCGACTTTAAACACCTAGGTGATCATTTCGTTGGGTGATCATAGTACACATATGAGTCGCCTATGATCACCCGGGTGATATCACCCAGGTGATTAAAGTGGAATAAACCATAAGAACAAATAAAGTGGTAAAAAAAACAAAATGAGTAACTTTTAACGAGCTTCGTAGAGTCTTTTCTTTTTTAACTTAATTAAATATCTCCTAAACGTTACACCGTAGGACAATTTTTAATGCATAATAATGTAAGGTAATATTAGCCTTAAAATACCCACTACATTTGGCACCTGGCCGTATTAGCATTTAAACTCAAATTAATTCAAACAGACTAAAATTAAAGTGGTAAAAAAAACCAAAATGAGTAACTTTTAATGAGCTTCGTAGAGTAATTTTTTAAACTTTAAAATTTAACATTTCCGAAACGTTACACCACAGAACTATTTAGTTTGCATAATAATGTTAGGTGATATTAGCCCTAAAATAACCGTAACATTTGGTACACGGCCGCTTAAAAAAAATGACGCCAATATTACCCATACCCCTTTGATGAACATGATAAAAAAAAAAACATACAGGAGTGCGATTTTTGAATCTAATTCGCTGAGTTCAGCAGTTGAAAATGTCAAAATTACTATGGAGCTACGCATCTTTCTTCTGCTTATTTGACTTTCAAAAATCGCACTCCTGAAGTATGATTTTTGAAAGTCAAATCATCAATAGAAAGATACATATCTCCTCAGTAATTTTAAATTTTCAACTGCTGAACTCAGCGAATGAGATTCAAAAATCGCACTCCTGACATAGCAAAAGTCTTTCTTATATCGACAGTCTTCGATCAACAATATATTGTTGATCGAAGTCGACAGTGGACAAATATGTCGTAATATTTATCGTCATAATCTAAAAAGCAATGTTACTAGCCTCTTTAAGAAGACAACATTTTGAACTCTTATTATAGCCATATAAATCGGATTTATTAACGTTTACCCAACCAAATTATAAGAATAAAGGTAGGTAATATTAGCCAAATCTTCTTATAAGGTACATTGACATAATGAATGCTCTTTTAAAACAATTATAAGAACTTAGACCTTATAAAGTAAAGAAGTTTGGCGGAAGGCCATATAATTTGAGACCCTGACATAGAGGTCCCATACATGAATGAAACTTAGTAATACGTGTAGAGTGAAACAAAACTAACAAAAATGTTGATTAGTTGTAATCTGTAGAAGTTGGGGGAAAGGTATTTCTCCTTATGATACCTTTTGTATCAAGTGTGTGAAACTCATAATCTTTCTTATTAGATAGTCCACTCAATCTTCTACACATTCATTGTGTATATTTTAATGAAAGTTCACGATAACCGTACCATAATTATGATAATGGAAGAAAACGAAATCACACACACTATCAGATCAACCAAGCAAAATACGTTCTGTAACGACCGAAATTACCTCAGTGATAATATTAAATGAAAATAGCTGACGTGGTTGCGTTTTGCTACTGCTTTTTGGACGATTAGTCTGTTTTACTAGTAAATTCTACTTTTGAATCCGGACTTCTGGAGATGTGGAAGTTTTTTTAAAAATGCCTTAAGTTCTTCTGCTTATAATAATTATGACCGCCGTCCTGGCCTGAATGGCTTCTAGTTTTCGTAAAAAATGGCTGGGTCCAAATCTGCCAATCTTCTTTTATAAGCTTAGCTTGTTTGTTTCTTGAAAGAATTATTAATCTCGGTTTAGTTGTGGAGGAGGAAACAGGAATACGAAACCGTGATTTTTTTCCATTTTATGTAGGTAAAATCGGTCCGCGCAGCAGTTGTCACTTTCGCACTGGTAGCTCGGTTGCTCGGAAATAGCGCGACAGTAATAGACCTCTTAAATACCTATTCTTCAAATATCTTACGGACCACCTCTTAACGTTTTTTGTCTGTTTTCGAACCGGTTTTTGATAACATCATTATTAAATTTAATATACAGGGTGGAAAGTTAAGATGGGACACAAAAGGCAGCTACCAGAAGCATTATAGCTACAAGAAAACGTTCTTAGGAGACTAACCCTATCTTTTGAAGAGTTTTACTTCTGCATTCACCGATTTTGAAAAAATTTACAGTCATCGACAAAAACTGCAATTTTCACAAAACTTTTTTTTTTCATCCCATTCGATTCTCTTACTGATAAGGAACATAAGTCTTTATGAGTTCAACTGCGGTTGAGATTACCTCAACCGCAGTTGAACGAACATGATAAAAAAAGGAAAACAAACGGAAAAAGTCTTTCTGATATTATTTTTGAAAAAAATTTTAAAATCGGTTTAGTTTTGGAGGAAGAAACGGGAATACGAAACCGTGATTTTGTCCATTTTTATGTAGTTAAAATCGGTCCGCGCAGCAGTTGTCACTTTCGCACTGGAAGCTCAGTTGCTCAGGAACAGCGCGACATTAAATAGATCTCTTAAATACCTATTCTTCAAATTTTTAGTGGACCAGCTTTCCTCTTAACGTTTTGAACGTTTTTTGTCTGTTTTCGAACCGGTTTTTGATAACCAAATTATTACTTTTATACAGGGTGGAAAGTAAAGATGGGACACAAAGGGAAGCTACCAGAAGCTTTATAGCTACAAGAAACCATTCTTTGAAGACGAATCCTAACTTTTGGAGTGTTTTACTTCTACATTCACCGATTTTGAAAAAAATGTACAGTCATCGACAAAAACCGCAATTTTCACAATACTTTTTTTTTCATCCCATTCGATTCTGTTACTAATAAGGAACATAAGTCTTTATAGGTTCAACTGCGGTTGAGGTATTAGAACTCTCAGAAAACGCAAAGTTAAATTCTTTTTTTGCTAACTGTACAAACCTTTTAAGGTTGTGTCCCTCCAAATTAATACCTACAATCGATCACTACATGCCACCAATCTCTAAACCATCCATTGGACTCATTTGCACGACGTTGTAGCATCAATCAGTATTTACATTCGAACATAAAACTCGGCCGACTAAGAAAAGTTCCAGGTATAGGGCCGGCAACCTTTATTAATAATTAATAGGATGACTAGAGCTATCAAATGGCATAAGTGTCATTTTGTTACTAGATGAGGTAATTTTTTGAATTTTTTGCCACTCTAAAATCAGGCCGACTCGAGAAAGTCCCAGGACTACGCGAGGCAACCCTATATATTTTGGCACTTCTTGATGAGCTCTATCGAATGTACTATATACCAACTTGTTACCCGATGAGGTAATTGACACCAAAAAAAATACCCACTTTTTTGCTCACTGTACAAAACGCTCCAGGTTACGCCCAGGCAACCCTGTACTTTAAGACGTACCTTTCTCATGTGCTACACCCTAGGTAGGTCACATCTTGTTACTCGATGAGGTAGGGTTGCCAACGGTCCCCTCTTAATCTAGGACGATGATACAATGTATCATCGTCCAATGAGGACGATGGGAAACAGCGCCACAACGGCTACACCAGAACTAAGCTGTCATAGGCCTGTAAATTACATAGTAAACTCATATCTGTCGTGTAATTTAAAAATGGAACGATCTTTTTCTCCGAAACATGGCGAGTGGCGACCAAGGAGGTAACTCATCAAAGGTTTTATTTAAATTTCGAACTGGCTTGCAAATAGAAAGCTGTTTATTGAAAAAAAAAAACAAATTGTTGTTCGTTGTTCGTCATTGATTTTGAAAAGAGTTTTAATTTCTGCGAATTATTTGAGAAAATTTACTGTTTTAATTTCCGCGCATTATTTGAGAAAAGTACTATACAAGCCTTGGCCACAACTATGCATTGATAGACTTACGTATATGTGCCTCGGCCCACATTTACACGTTCGTCCATCAATGCCTCTGTTGCTGGCCGCTGCAGTAATGTACTATTTCAGTTACAGTCGCAGGCCACCATCACGGGTGCCGACTGGGGCAGGGATCCGCCAGCTTACCATCCGACGTACGGACAGCCGGGGCTGCGCTTCGGTCCCCCGGACGACGCGAGCGCCGACCAGCCCCCCACCTCCGGCTCCCTCGCGGACCCCGAGAAGCGCAAGCTGATCCAGCAGCAGCTAGTGGTGCTGTTACACGCGCACAAGTGCCAGCGCAGAGAGTCACAGTCCAACGGCGAGGCGTGGCAGTGCCTGCTGCCTCACTGCAAAACTATGAATGGGGTCCTAAACCACATGATGTCCTGTCAAGTTAGTTTTACTTCCACTTGTTTTTCTCATGCTCAGATCGGTGAAACTGGGTAGTTCTTATATTTATGTCTGTACCTTTTGTTTTTAGGCCGGCAAAAATTGTGGGGTGCCTCATTGTTCGTCATCGAGACAAATTATTAATCACTGGAAACATTGTAATACAAATGACTGTCCTGTTTGCTTACCTCTCAAACAAGCAGACAAGAATATAATAAATAACATGAACGGTGAGTTAATTTACCTTGTTGCTTTTTTACGTTAAATTTAATGCAGCATTTTTTGGCCCTGAGCTCTTCTACATTTGGCTGTCCTATTCGGAATTCTACTGTTTTTGGTCGGTTAAATGTTTTCTCGATAATTCGGTATGTCATGTTTTTTTTGGTATTAAGTACTTTGTATTACTTGTTTATTCATTTTATATTTTTACAACGAGATTAGTTTCTTAAAATTATTTAAGAAAATACTTTCTCTTTTTTTCTTTTCGCGATTCATAAACTTGATCTAATTTTGACAATTATTTTGGTCTGTAATCTCCAAGTGCAAAAATAATCGTGAGATACTCTTTCAAATTCCACTATTACATAAAAAAACAAAATAACTTGCCTTCTCTTTCTAACTCTATGCAGTCTATTTCTTATCTTTGTTTTGGGCGGATTCTTGTCTTGTTGATGCCCTCGAGTTTCCACCGTCAACAGTTGTAATAGAGTGTATGTTGCAGCGACGGCGGTGACGGGAGCTAGCTCGAGCCCACCCGGCCTCAGCGACGTGCTGCCCCAGCCCCAGCCCCAGCCCCAGGGCGCGCCCAACATGCAGCAGGGCATGTTCTCACAGGGACAACCCGACCTGCAGCCCCAGCAGCTTGTGAGTACACATACTTTACATTGTATTAACCAATAGTGAGGCCTCAGCGACGTGCTGCCCCAGGGCGCGCCCAACATGCAGCAGGGCATGTTCTCACAGGGACAACCCGACCTGCAGCCCCAGCAGCTTGTGAGTACACATACTTTACATTGTATTAACCAATAGTGAGGCCTCAGCGACGTGCTGCCCCAGGGCGCGCCCAACATGCAGCAGGGCATGTTCTCACAGGGACAACCCGACCTGCAGCCCCAGCAGCTTGTGAGTACACATACTTTACATTGTATTAACCAATAGTGAGGCCTCAGCGACGTGCTGCCCCAGGGCGCGCCCAACATGCAGCAGGGCATGTTCTCACAGGGACAACCCGACCTGCAGCCCCAGCAGCTTGTGAGTACACATACTTTACATTGTATTAACCAATAGTGAGGCCTCAGCGACGTGCTGCCCCAGGGCGCGCCCAACATGCAGCAGGGCATGTTCTCACAGGGACAACCCGACCTGCAGCCCCAGCAGCTTGTGAGTACACATACTTTACATTGTATTAACCAATAGTGAGGCCTCAGCGACGTGCTGCCCCAGGGCGCGCCCAACATGCAGCAGGGCATGTTCTCACAGGGACAACCCGACCTGCAGCCCCAGCAGCTTGTGAGTACACATACTTTACATTGTATTAACCAATAGTGAGGCCTCAGCGACGTGCTGCCCCAGGGCGCGCCCAACATGCAGCAGGGCATGTTCTCACAGGGACAACCCGACCTGCAGCCCCAGCAGCTTGTGAGTACACATACTTTACATTGTATTAACCAATAGTGAGGCCTCAGCGACGTGCTGCCCCAGGGCGCGCCCAACATGCAGCAGGGCATGTTCTCACAGGGACAACCCGACCTGCAGCCCCAGCAGCTTGTGAGTACACATACTTTACATTGTATTAACCAATAGTGAGGCCTCAGCGACGTGCTGCCCCAGGGCGCGCCCAACATGCAGCAGGGCATGTTCTCACAGGGACAACCCGACCTGCAGCCCCAGCAGCTTGTGAGTACACATACATACTTTATCACTGTCCGTACGTCATGTTAATAATATTCAAATTATTACAGAGGACACTTAGGTACCTATAATCAAGAATCGTAATTGACGTTTTGTATGGAGAAGTAGTTTTTTTTTCAATTTCACTGTTGATCCTGTAGTGAAAGTTGTTCAGTTTGATGGTTTGAAGCACCACCACCTGTTCTAAGGCAGGTTATATAACGCATTTAACTTTTTATTATTTTTTAACCTCATCTCCAGGGCCGTTTCAGATAAGCGACTTTTAAGCGTACATGTTGGATAGCGATGTCGTCGCGATATTTTTGAGATCAATCAGTGTCACAGCGGAATCGCGGCGATCACGCTCAGTCAACGCATGTGCTTTGCGTAATCGCCGCTCCCGTGTCGTTGCGGTGCAGTTGGTCATCGCCTACACCAAAAATAGCTTGTGTGCTAGATCTCTGACATGTAATCTTACAAACGAACTGCATTCTCCAGAAGCCGCATGTGCCCCCGCGAGCGCAGCAGCAGCTAATGGCCTTGCTGCGCGCCCCCAATAGCTCCGAGCAGCATCAGGAAATATTTCAGCTTCTCGAGTCAAATCCACCCCTCATGGCTGCCTTCAACAAACAGAGACAGGTTAGCATTTGTACAGCATACTTCTTTGATTAAATTAAAATAGCGGAAAATACCTATCTTCGTTCTTCACGTTCTTTCATTACGCATTCGAACAATGGATCCAATTTTCATGTATGTACGCACGGCGACAGATCAACCTACCCATAACCTTATGTCCATGAGCATAGAGTTCAACTATGGGTAGGTTGATCTGTCGCCGTGTGTACTTACGAGTGAAAAGTAATGCCGTGTGATTTGTTAATTTCTTTTTGAAAGATTTGTGGTACCTTTATTCCGGCTGAAAAAAAAAAGTATCTCAATCATGCAATGCCGCTCGTATTTCGACTAAGTAAATTAGGTGACGGGGGCTCAATTTATGCGGTCCATGCTATACAGGGTGTTAGGGTAAACAGTTGCATTACTTTAAAGGGTGATTGTACCCATGATACTGAACAACTTTCCCTAAGAAACCTATAGGAAATTCGCAAATTTTTTTTACGACTTTTCATACAAACATTCGATCAGTAGGAGTGCGATTTTTGAATATTATTCGCGGAGTTCAGCAGTTGAAAATGTCAAAATTACTATGGAGACGTGTATCTTTCTAATGCTGACTTGACTTTCAAAAATCGCACTCCTGAAGTATTATTTTTGAAAGTCTAATCAGCAGTAGAAAGATGCATGTCTCCATAGTAATTTTGACATTTTCAACTGCTGAACTCAGCGAATGAGATTCAAAAATCGCACTCCTGATTGCATTTAGTATGGGAAGTTCAAAAATTTTTTTGCGAATTTCCTATAGGTTTCTTAGGGAAAGTTGTTCAGTATCATGGGTACAATCACCCCTTAAAGTAATGCAACTGTTTACCCTAATACCCTGTATAGGCTAGTCACCTATCTTGCTATTTTAATTTAATCAAAGGTATACTTACACTTTTTTTAGGGTTCCGTAGTAAACAAAGAATATTTATATTCCATTCTGTCTATCTGTATGCCCAGCATCAATTACTCTGTTCATTTTTGCACCAATCGAATCGAAATTTGGTATGAAGACAGATAACAGTAACCCTACAAAAAATGTTTTTCCTAATAAATCGAGTGAGGTGTGGTTGGCTAGGTCTTGTAAAGTGAAACAAAACACCCATTAAACCAAGTCTGTATCGTAGAGCGTCACGTGACTCCGACGTGACTCCCGTCAGCGCCCGGAGACGGGAGTCACGTGACGCTCTACGGTCTGTATAATGCTTGTATCTCGAGATATACAGGGTGTAACAAAACAGTCAAAACACCCTAGTAATACTTAAGGGGGTCTTCAGACCATCTAACTGAACAACTTTCCCTAGAGGTACGGATAGGAGCCAACATCGAAATCGCGAAAAACAAATCCGCTCTTTCATACAAAACTGCAGTACCGATTCGACTCAAATGTATGGGATCTCTGTTTTTTTTTTCGTGATTTCGAATTTGGGTTCATAGTAAAAGTTGTTCACCTTTATAGTAAAAGTTAGGTAGTTTCTATCCATACAAAAGTTTGACGCACAATACGCGTAGACGGAATTAATAAAAGTAATATTTTATATATGGAAAAATATATTAGAAAATCTAGATATCGCGTCACAAATAACATTTGCAATTTATAATATAATATAATTCTTCTTCTTCGGGTTCCTCTCCATTACTGGAGGTTGGCAAATATAAAGCTTTTAAAATGTTGTATGAAAAATTGCAAAGCTTTATATCTTCGTAATCTAAACTATTATAAAACTGTAACAGAAGTGTGTCTGTACATTGAAGATATTTACAAAAAAAAGATTACGATATGATTTTTAGATGTCCCTGATTCCAAATCACCAATTTTTGGATTTTTTGTCTGTCTGTTTGTTTGTTCGTTTGTTTGTTTGGGTGTTTGTTTGTTCGAGTATCACGCAAAAACTACTGAACCGATTTTGATGAAACTATTTTTGTTTGATAGCTTATCATCTGACTTAAAATCTGGTATATAATTTATGCGGACGAAGTCGCGGGTAAAAGCTCGTTATATTATAAATTGCAAAAGTTATTTGTGACGCAACGTCTATTTTTCCATATATACAAAGTTACTTATATTAATGCCGTCTACGCGTATTGTGCGTCAAAATTTTGTATAAAATTGACCCCTCTGCAACCACCTTAAGAGGGCTGTCCATAGAGAATTCACACGATGGGGCTGTCACAGTCCAGTGGCGCCCGTATCACATTAAAAAAGATTTCTCAATAAAGAAAGCCTAAATTAAAAAAGTGCTCAACATCAAAACTACTAAAGCTATATTCATAGAATACTTTTATAGAGGTTTTTTAAAGGTCTAAACATACAAATTTTGAAAAAAGAAAAAAAACGGCCGCTTTTGTTTTTATTCGAAATTGTCTAAAAGTGGAATGTTTAGAACCAATAAAAGTATTCTATGAAAATAGCTTGAAGGCTTTTGTAGTTCTTGATGTTGAGCACTATTTTAATTTAGGCTTTCTTTATTGAGAAATCTTTTTTAATGTGATGAGGGCGCCACTGGACTGTGATAGCCCTCTTAAGTATTACTAGGTGTTTACAACCCTGTATGCGCGAAGTCAAAAATAGGACCAGACATGTCCTGTTTCTGATGGTATTATAATAGGGTATTTGACAGCATGTAAATTATAGGATCTATTGATGGCATCCGTATTGAATATGAATTTTGGAAACCAACTATTTGATCAGTTAAGAAAAATACTGGATATTTTAAGAGAAAATAGACAAAGAAAATTTTGTTTTGTCTACTTTAGTCACGTGATAGGAAAACACTATGATTGGCCGAATGATTGATTATGTCAAGTACTTGTAAACAGTTGGGTGTAGTGTGAGTGTCGTACAAAGTTTACAAGCAGGTGACGTCACCTGCTTGTTGCCACGTACGTATATTGTCAGGAAAAGCGTTTTCGCGATATACCTATTTAAATAATATTTTTTGTTTTCATTTTTGCCAAGGTGACACTTTATCGCCCAAGCTTTTCACCAATGTCTTGGAAGACGTAATGAAGACTCTAGACTGGAGTAATAGGGGGGTCAACATCAATGGCATCCGTTTGTCGCACCTAAGGTTCGCTGATGATTTGATCATCGTAGCTCAAGATGTGGACAGCCTACAGTGTATGCTCACAGAGTTGCATGAAGCATCCATGAGTGTGGGCCTGAGGATGAACATGTCTAAGACCAAAATCATGTCTCAAAACACCATAGACGCTAGCAGCATTAATGTTGCTAACTGTCCCATCGAGTTGGTTGACAAGTATATTTATCTCGGACATTGTTTATCTTTTGGCCCAAAAGGTCAGGAAAAGGAGATCGCTCGTCGCATTCAGCTTGGGTGGGCCGCATTCGGTAAGCTAGAGGATGTTCTGAAATCAAAAATCCCACAAAGCCTTAAGACCAAGGTGTTTAACCAATGTGTTCTGCCCACTCTCACGTATGGTTCCGAAACATGGACTCTGACTAAGGACGCAGTGCGCAAAGTCAAAGTCGCACAAAGAGCAATGGAGAGAGCTATGCTAGGAATCACACTTCTGGACCGGGTTCCGAATGTCGAGATCAGACGCCGAACAAAGGTGATTGATATCGGCAAGCGGATTTCTACTCTGAAGTGGAGGTGGGCGGGACACTTTGCCAGGCGGAATGATAGCAGATGGACGAGGGCAGTGACAGAGTGGCGGCCGTGGGAGGGGGAACGGTCAGTGGGCAGACCAGCGGCCAGGTGGTCGGATGACATTTGCAAAGTAGCCGGTAAAAATTGGATGAGACTAGCGTGGGACCGTTCTGGTTGGCGTGAAAATGAAGAGGCCTATACCCAGCAGTGGGGTTTACCAGGCTGATGATGATTTTTTCTTGCACTATTATGTAATGGAACTTAAAATATACATTTTCTATAGAGTCAGTGATGAACGTAGAACAGTTTTTAAAAACCTGTCAAATACCCTATTTAATAAATATATATATTTTTTTTAATTTATTTGAGGCAAAATACATTCACAAATCGGTCATGTGTCTCAGGCTCGCGCTCAGGGTTCCGTTCAAAACACAATTTTTTGGTAATATTTTATGGTGGTACAGAGCCCTCCGTGCGCGAGTCCGACTCGCACTTGGCAGGTTTTTATTTTAAATACGCATTGTTTTTATAAAAATATTGTCTTATTACAGAACGCGGCGCGGCAGCATAGTGTGTCAGGCGAAATGGGGTCAAAGAAAATATTCTCGTTTGGTGGCGGCAAATGAATAAATATGCCTTGTGGTGTCTGCGTGGGCTCGCTGGTAGGCCAGTCATTTTACGGAGTTTTGTTAGGCGGGGTAGGGAGTAATTATTAATTGGACATTTAAACTGTAACCGGCACCATTTAGTGACAAAAATACTATCCTAAACCAAATTAAAAAAAAATTACTACGCAACATAGAAATCAAAATTGTGTTTCCCAGAAGGCTTTTAAATTAATAATATTAATACCAATGCACTCATTTGAATTAGATTTAACAATATACATTATTTTTGATCAATAAAATAGGCACTAAAATTTTAAAAATTTGGTATTTATTAGAAAATGCGAATGTATTTTTCAAAACCTTCTAAGTAGACAAAAATATTTACACCATGTTTGAAGTATGTATGATGGTAAAGCCTTAAATATGTGCAAAAAATATTCATCATCAGGTTTTTTTAGAACGAGATAATATCTATATTTTGAAATTGGAACTGTTGCTGAAGTAATTTTTTTTTAATTTTGGTACATTCTTAAGCTCAAATTGGCTCTTCAATATTATAGCGACAAAAAAATGCAATTAGTAATTAGTCCCGGCTCAAACCGTAAAATGACTGGGCTATGGTGTATGAAAGCGCGTCTTCCTTCTGTGGCTGCGTAGCGTAAGTTCGTGGAGTATTGCGCGGGAGCCCATACAACAATGTCAGACGTAAAAAGTTTCAAATTTTCGATCAAAATGATTCGCCAATTATGAAATATTCCATCAAAAGATGCGTTTGATCGTCTTTTCCCTCTTTGTTATTGTAAAGAAACCCTTTTTGAAATTTTGACCTTTGTTCGCACAGACCGTAGCGTCATCTATCGATCCCCTAGAAAACCAAAAGAAAAACGCTCATTTTCTAAATTCGTTTTTATTGTTATTGTTACACAAGTTAACATTAAAAGAAAAACTACTGAAGACAACGGCTGTAAGGGCGAGATCCCATTGCCTTTCCGAAAGGAAGAAAAACTACAAACGTATTGTAAAGCCTGAAGTGCGATTTTTGAAAATCATACGAGCGACTTGGCAGTAGAAAGATGCATAATCTCCATAGTAATTTTGACACTTTCTAATGCCAAGTCGCTCGTATGATTTTCAAAAATCGCACTTCTGATCAGAAAAATTTAACCCCTCACCATGTAGCAGACAGTGGCGTAGCGTGGGTTTTGCCGCCCCCGTATCTTTTTACGAAGACCTACACAAAAAATGACGGAGCGAGCGCAATGAGCTCGAAATTTTTTTGCACATTTATTCGGGTTGTGGTTAGACATCTTTTGGTTTACCCATGCAAAAATAAAAACTTGGAGCGAGCGAAGCAAGCTCAACTTTTTCTCCTCAATACGAATCGGTTGGAGCCAGAACTTTTTACGTATCTACAAAACATGTGCAAAGTAACCTAAGTAAAAGGTATGGATTGAGCCAAGCGAGCTCGAATTTTTTAGCACCATGTCTTAGATGTGGTCAGTACTCTTTAGGATTAGGGTCAGCGCACACCCAGCGTAGAACTGCTCGCGCATGCTCGAGCATGTTCTTTGCAGTCGCGCACACCTAGCGGAAAAATCCGCCGGCGGCAGCGGCGGAGCATGCTCGCGCGTGTTCGAACAGTCTCGCCGATGCTCCCGTGTTGCTACAGTTGACGTAGTGAATTTTGCGTTGTGTTTACAATATTTTATAGTAAAGACGTGCGATAACAACAATTTTAAAGTATGGTAGACTGGGATTTGGTAATTATTGGGTTACTAGCAAAGGAAGAGGAGCAAGAAGAGCACATCAATAAGATGAAAAGAGGCAAGAAAGATGTACTTATATTTGGGAAATACTACGCCCTGTGCTGTGTTACGGTTTAAAGTTCTAGGGACAGTTATTTTATGGCTAGGAACTATAAAATGGAATATGAACAATTTGATAACCTACTAAATCTGCTTCGACCTTTCAGATTTTCTTTGTATTTTCAAAAAGAGTTCGATTATTATATAATATTATCTGTAGTAAATTGCCCTTTTCGGGCTAAAGTAGTTAAAAAATATGCTAGATTTAGTACGAAACCGGCCGAGGTGGCAACACTTACGACGGATCGCAAGCATCGACACGGGCGTATGCTCGAACATGCTCGAGCATGCGCGAGCATCCGCGCGCATGCTCGCGACTGCTCCCGTCGCCGCGAGGAGCATACGCGAGCATACTCGAACAGACGCTGAAGGGATTTAATCACTTGCAAGCTATTTTCAACTTTATTTCAATGGAAATAGAGTTCATTATCAATTGAATCAATGAAACCTGCTCGCGCATGCTCGAACAGTTTTACGCTGGGTGTGCGCTGACCCTTATGGTAATAAAACTGCACATTAATTAAATTAGAAACTCAGAGCGAGCGAAGCGAGCTCGACTTTTCTCTGCTCTACGAATTGGTTATAAATCGAGTTCAATCAATCGAAATTTTTCCCTAATTTGCCGCTACTGGTTGCAGATAATCATTGGAACTAAATTTTGTACTTGAGGTTAGGTGAGGTTGTTTGAGAGGCCTCCAACTTTTCTAGTCAGGCTTTAAGTTGTTCTTTGTATAAGCAGTATATTATATTTGGTGTTGGTAAATTATGATACTTTTTGTAATCAAATCATATAATTATATACTTTATAATATAAACCGTTGTTTCTGTTTTCTTACCTGTTTAGACGTGCCACACACATACGGAATTCCGATGCTACGGTTCGAATTATGCCAATAGCACAGCCATGACACTGCGTGTACGTGAAAGATCCCGCTCCGGTGACCTTGGGCCGGCGCGAGTATGCGATAGGGTCGATACCTTCCGAAAACGAAAAATACATGTATCTACCTACCTTGGTGATATTTAATTTACGTAAAGTAAATATAATGTATTATCATTGCAGTTAGTATTGTAGTGTCAATTTCACGTCATGCTCTATACCCATAATATAAGTGTAGGTAGACTAGGTAGCAAATGTAACAATCAATTATTATAATCCAAATCAGATACCTAGGTCGTGTATTTTTTTAAATAGAGGTTGTAGGTGGGTATTATCGGGAAAAAAGTACCTAGGGGGCGTGATCAATCATCAAAATTCAGTCAAAATTAAAATACCTACATTTTGAATTAACTGTTTCAGGTAGGAAACACAACAATAAACTCGACATGACATGTTTCCGTACGTGACAATAAAGTCGCGTACCTACTCGCGTCGTCCACTGAGTCGAGCGAGCGAGAACATCCTTGGGATTCGGCCGTCATTGACATGACGTCCCACCCGCTCGCAACCCGCGTTCCTACCCGCGCTCGCCCCCGACCCGCACACATAGCCGCGAGCGCTTTTACGAGCACACATGCATGAGTGTCGCTTCTTTTCGCGTAGTGTATATTTTCTTTGCCAATAGTGCAAACGCTATGCACACGCTTTACCGGTCGGTCCAAATTAGTAAGTACGAATACACTGCTAAACAATTTGTACAATTTGAAACAGCTGTCAATTTGACATGCATATGCTGCACTACCTATGCTACGGTCCAAAATGCGCAAATAAAAAATGTGCGGCGTAAGCGCAAGTTAATGACGTCACTGATGACGTCAGAAAGCAAACGTATCCGCACATTCGCGCATTTTGAACCGTTTGTGTGCATGCTATCTCTACCGATAGCGCATATTTGCGCATTTTGGACCGTAGCATATATCAGGATTGTGATTTTGTACAGGATTGGATACCTCCGCAATTGTGGAGGGGGGAAATCCATACGAAATCGTAATCCTGATTCATAACCAGAAAATAAAAAATATGTGGCTTCACTGGAGCGGACGGATTTCTGTGTGCGAATGGATTGAGGAGCCATCTTTACTTATAATAAAAGAGTTCTGTCAGTGACTGACTGACTGACAGAATATACCTATGTTATAATCATTATAATAATGTCTATGGTTATAATCATAAACATATTATACGGTAGTATAATAATGTCTATGGTTATAATAATAATAATTTGGAATTATAAGTAGACAAGCATTTACCCGCCACTTCGTCCCAGTGCCGGATTAACCATATAGGCAAAGTAGGCACGGGCCTACGGGCCCACCACCGCCAAGGGGCCCCGCGGCTCGTGAGAAAAAAAAATCGTTTTTGTATTTGAATTGAATAAAAAATTAAGAAAAGATGAAAAACATTTTTTTTTTCGTTTTCATAACGTTCCCTTTAATGATACCCCACATGATAATTTTAGAATAAAAAACTTTTGACTCCTAAGCTCAATTATAATTCTCTATTATTCATTATTATTATTTTATTTTTATTTATTATTTCTTTATTATTGCTCAATTATCTTGTTTGACTGCACTCTTCTAATTGGGCCTATCTAAATCTCTTTATCTCCGATAAACGAGATAAACGAGTTTACGAGTGTTACTGTTACAGACAGATGGACGGACAGACACCGAGGTGATTCAATAAGTGTTCCGTTTTCCCAATTTTACTATGGAACACTACACAGACTACACTATACTTGCAAGGGCCGATGCAACTAAGGCTTTGTCAAAAGGTTACAGCAGTTTTCAGAAAGCTTTGCAGTCTACAGGGTTCACAATTAGACGACGATGCCGAAAACCTTGCATACCTATACTCCATTTAAAATAGCCGCGAAATATTAAAGCTATTTTGCAATACAGAAACAGAGATTTGAAACACTTAGGGTCAGCGCACACCCAGCGTAAAACTGTTCGAGCATGCGCGAGCAGGTTTCATTGATTCAATTGATAATGAACTCTATTCCCATTGAAATAAAGTCGAAAATAGCTTGCAAGTGATTAAATCCCTTCAGCGTCTGTTCGAGTATGCTCGCGTATGCTCCTCGCGGCGACGCGAGCAGTCGCGAGCATGCTCGCGCATGCTCGAGCATGTTCGAGCATACGCCCGTGTCGATGCTTGCGATCCGTCGTAAGTGTTGCCACCTCTGCCGGTTTCGGACTAAATCTAGCATATTTTTTAACTACTTTAGCACGAAAAGGGCAATTTAGTACAGAAAATATATAATAATCTAACTCTTTTTGAAAATACAATGAAAATCTCAAAGGTCGAAGCAGATTTAGTAGGTTTTCAAATTGTTCATATTCCATTTTATAGTAGTCATAAAATAACTGTCCCTTGAACTTTAAACCGTAGCACAGGGTGTGGTATTCCCCAAATGTACATCTTTCTTGCCAGGTTGCTTCAGCCCATATTCTTCTTTCAATTTTGTGTCGTCCTCTTTTCATTTTATTGATGTGCTCTTCTTGCTCCTCTTCCTCTGCTAGTAACCCAATAATTACCAAATCCCAGTCCACCATACTTTAAAATTACTCTTCGCACGTCTTTACTTTAAAATATTGTAAACACAACTGCAAAATTCACTGTCAACCGTAGCAACACGGGAGCATCCGCGAGACTGTTCGAACACGCGCGAGCATGCTCGCGCATGCTCGAGCATCCGCCGCTGCCGCCGGCGGATTTTGCCGCTAGGTGTGCGCGACTGCAAAGAACATGCTCGAGCATGCGCGAGCAGATTTACGCTGGGTGTGCGCTGACCCTTACTCTCACTTATTCTTAGAACAGCTTTTGTACAGTCAAGAGCACATCAAGCTTTACACTTGCAGTTCGATTGTAACGCTTATGGCGCAATAAATAAGAACGGTACAAAGTCCAAAGTGTCAAGCTTGACGTGCTCTTGTCTTGACTGTACCGTCCAAGATATGACGTATAGTATATCTTTCTAATAAATAAATGAAATTTGGTGCTCAGAATTGGCCAGAAAGCTGAATAGGAATCGGAAAATCTTGTCGCCCTTATTTTAAATGAAGTATACATATTAGAGACCTACCTTTCATGTTGCAAGTAAAGTCTCTGTGATTAAATCTCGGTTCATTCGCTCCTGTTTTTAAATCATGTGGCGACATGGTGGCGACGACCAAGACATATCTATGACATATTGTAGTAACAACTAGTCTAGCCTCATGATTTAAATAGGATAGGTTTTGGATCGTGTTGCAACATCCTATTCATATTCATATTGTATGTAGTAGAAGCTCGATTTTAGTAGAAATGTGCTGTTTTATTGCGACCACCTAATCTGGACCACACTGGAAAAGAATCATTGTTACGCCCATGGGCAGGGGGGCCCCGAGACTTGCAGTGCCTAGGGGCCTCTGCATGGCTTAATCCGGCCCTGCTTCGTCCGCATAAATTATACACCAGATTTTAAGTCAGATCATAAGCTATCAAACAAAAAAGTTTCATCAAAATCGGTTCAGTAGTTTTTGATGCTCGTTCAAACAAACACACAAACAAACAAACAGACAGACAAAAAGTCCAAGAATCAGGGACACCTAAAAACCATATCGTAATTTTTTGTTGTAAATATCTTCAATTCTGTTACACTTCTTTTATAATAGTTTAGATATTCAACAGAGGATGTAGGGCGCATTAAGGATTTTTAGAAAATCTACCCCTAAAAGGGTAATCCACGAGGGCGGAGTCGCGGGTCAATAGTTCGTTATTGGATAAAGGACTCTGCTCATTCTTGTAGGAAATCATTAGATTTTGTAGGCCCATTATCGAATTTCGAAGCCGTGGTGGTCCAGTGGCGAGTAACCTTGCCTGCCGTGCAGGAGGCGAATGTTCGATCCCCGTCCAGGCCGACTCGTACCAATGAGTTTTCGGAATTTATGTACGAGTTGTAACACCACAGGCTTTTCGGTGAAGGAAAACATCGTGAGGAAACCTGCATGCTTCAATTTCGAGGCATGTATCGTACCTACTGTCCATTACAAGTGGCGACGAGCTCACTCCCCGTCACACTGGACAGAGTTTCGGTACTACTAGTGAAACGTGGATGTTCTGAAGTTTCAGAATATCTCTGACTACCCCCTCGGGAAATATAGTCGTGAGCATATGCTATGCTATGCATTATCGAATTTGCAGCAAAAATATAGAGAAGCTGATGGACATAATATATTTTTATCCGGTGTGCGTATTGAAGCACATTATATTTGTATTGATTATTTATTGGAACCTCGCACATTCGATCGAATCGACGCCGGTTCCATAGGAATCAACAAACCTTTGTTTACGCAATTTCACTTCTCTTTGGAAAAATCTGTACCTAAATAATAATAAGCACATTACCTTAAATAATACAGGGTGTACAATAAAATGGGACAGCTACTTAAAGGGGTGCTTCAGACCATCAAACTGAACAACTTTCTCTATGGGACCAATATCGAAATCGCAAAAAAAAAATCTGCTGTCCCATACATTTCAGTCGAGTTATGTTCAGTGCAGTTTTGTATGGGAGAGCGGTTATTTTTTCCGCGATTTCGATATTGGTCCCATAGAGAAAGTTGTTCAGTTTGATGGTCTGAAGCACCCCTTTGAGTAGCTGTCCCATTTTATTGTACACCCTGTATAATTGATTTTTTTTCACTGTTTCGAAGTTGGCTCCATAGTGAACGTGGTTCAGTTTGATGGTCTGTGAAGCACCCCCAAGTATAACTAGGGTGTTTTATGTTTTTCATTACACAAAATAAAAATAAACAAAGTAAGTATATGAAAAACGCTTTAATAATAGTCATGTGACAATGTTAAAATAAACATTTAGGTATCGTTAAGGATTAGTTAACAACAGAGTCCAAATAAAATGCATTTAACGAAATATTTTAGTATTACAAAACAGATATATATACTGCAACCTCATACATAGCTCTTTCTAGCCTTTCAAATGAAACCTAAGGAGGAAACCTAGTTCGAAAACTGCAATTCATTTTATAGTTCAGTGTTCCTCATCAAAAATGATAACCCAAAACCAAAAGTGCTACTCCATTACTCCAATAAGACTACAATAGCCTTAAAGTTATGCACCTATGTTTAAACAATACTTTTATAGGTCTAACTGCCTCCGTGGTCTAATGGTTAAGAGCATTGGCTCTCGATACGGAGTCGTGGGTTCGATTCCCACGGGGGACACCTAGTGATATGTCACTTTGTACGTTTTTCCCCAGTTGGTTAGGACATTTCAGGCTGAATCACCTGATTGTCTGAAAAGAAAAGTGATTCTGTGCTTCGGATGGCACGTTAAGCCGTTGGTCCCGGCTACTATCTCTAGTGGTAGTTAGTAGTCGTTACATAAAAACCACGTCAGAGGCCGAAAGGCGGTCTGAAAAAACTCTGACACCAGGGCTCTGCCCACACGATAAGAAGAAGAAGATAGGTCTAACTAAACATAAAAATTTGAAAATAAAAAGAAACGGCCCCTTTTCACTTATTTCGATATTCTTAAAAGTGGAATGTTTAGAACCTTTAAAAGTTTTCTATTTTAGAAAGTTATAATATGTCAAGTCAAGATAGACAGTCGAAGCTACGAACGCGCCCTATCACTATGCACGCACAGAGATATAAGTTATATGACGCCTCACGCACACCAACATAAGAAAGTTGGCCAGTTTCTTTTAGTAGGTACGTTAGAAGCGTGAGGCTCTATCTTGACATATAATTAATCAAAGCTTGGCTTTGCAGTAGGTTGGAGTAGCACTTTTTCGTTTTCTCACTACAGAAAACAGTCATTTCTCCAGGCCAAAAACATTTTATTCAGTAAGACCTTTGCTATGGTTTAATTTATTTGATTACTTACTCCACGATTTCCCACGCATTACACATAATAAATTAAACGGAAAATGTATGTAATGACAAGAGACTCCGTTGCACAACGGTCACTACTGTTTTAGGCACTGTTTATACAGAAGAGACGTGTGGCAGTGGCGGATGGTCAAAAAGTAAGACAATATAAACCTTATAGTACGTAGCATAGCGTCGGTCGTTTGGAGAATTGGGATGATGACTGATCCTGGAAATTCATATCTTATAACGAATACTAAAAAAGGCTAAATTCTATAACAAAATGTTAAAACGAAATTACAATCAAACAGAAAAGTTATAAGCGATTGAAATACGTTTTTTATCATCTTCTATCTCTTTCATGCAAAACAGATGTTTGTATGAAACTTCGTTATTATTTGTATGAAAATACGAGGGTATGACGTCACTCCCTTTATATCTGCCTCTCGCTCTAACAGTAAATTTTAAACACTTATATTTCGGTTATTTTTGAAGATATAAAAAAATCTGTTTCACTTTAGTGTTCAATATATCAAACAGTTTTAAAAAAAGAAATATAATAAAAATTGTCATCATCCCTATTACGGCCCCGCCTCCAGGCGAACGTTGCCTGGTGGCGTGAATTATGCTACATACTATAAGGTTTATATTGGTGTTACTTTGACTATCCGCCACCGCTACACGTCTCTTCTGTATAAACAACACCTTAAACATGAGAAAATTATTTTAGAATAGATAGTGAATTTATCAGTCATCAGTTTTAGAACAATAATTTACAGGGTGCAAATGCTTTACATAAGGGGTACATAAAGGGGATGCTTCTGACCCTCAAACTGACAACATTCACTATGACAATTATTATGAAATCGCAAAAACAAATTTGAATGTGCCATAGAAAATGTCCATACATTTAAGTCGAACAGATAGCAGATTTCTATTTCCCGATTTATAAAAGTTTGATGGTCTAATTCTAAAGCACTTTGTTTAATAGAAACGCATTTAATAATTACGAGCTTTTACCCGCGACTTCGTTCGCATAAATTATATACCAGATTTTAAGTCAGATGATAAGCTATCAAACAAAAAAAGTTTCATCGAAATCGGTTCAGTAGTTTTTGCGTGATACTCGAACAAACAAACACCCAAACAAACAAACAGACAGACAAAAAATCCAAAAATTTGTGATTTGGAATCAGAGATATCTCAAAACCATATCGTAATATTTTTTTTGTAAATATCTTCAATGTACAGACACACTTCTGTTACAGTTTTATAATAGTTTAGATAAGGTCCTATAAAATTTGCTGAAACTATATTAAGGGTATGATCACACCATCAAACTGAACAGCTTTCTCTATGGGACCAATATCGAAATCTCGTAAAAAAAAATCTGCTGTCGCATACAAAATTGCAAACATAACTCGACTCAAATGTATGGGAAAGCAGATTTTTTTTTTCGCGATTTCTATAGTGGTCCCGTGGAGAAAGTTGTTCAGTTTCATGTTATGATCATTGATCATCCCCTTTAAAATAGTTTCAGTTAATTTTGTTAGTCTTATACAGGGTGTAACAAAACACCCTAGTAATACTTAGGGGGGTGCTTCAGACCATCAAACTGAACAACTTTCACTATGGGGCCAACATCGATAAAAATTAAAAAATCTGCTGTCCTGTCCCATACAAAACTGCAGTACCGACTCGACTAAAATGTATGGGACAGACAGCTGTTTTTTCTTCGCGCTTTCGATATTGGTCCCATAGAGAAAGTTGTTCAGTTTCATTGTATGAAATAGTTTCAGATAATTTTATTAGACCTTATAAAACATGACCAGAAAAATAAAAAGCCTGCTTTGGAGGCGGTACGATGCCCTACGATTACCTTTAATGACAAATTGGCAATAATAGTATAAGAGATAAGTGTACTTTTTGCAACCATCAGCAGCAAGGCTGATTCAGTGTTTATGGGGTGTAGAGCATCTCTGTGATGGGGATGGACCAGGTCTGCCTCCATAACTCCAGTCGGAGTTACTGATGATTAAAGGTCTGTAAAAAATTAACGATCAGCTGCACGGCTGATCGTATAATATTGTTGTAGTATGCACTGTAGCTATGTGAACAGTACAAAAACTGTCAAGGTCTGTCAGTCGGTTTAGGAGATACAGCCAGTCAAAGTTGTGACCTTTAAACGGCTGTATCTCCTAAACCACTGATGAACCATGTCAGTTTTTGTACTGTTCACATAGCTACAGTGCCTACTACAACAATAACATACGATCAGCCGTGCAGCTGATCGTTAATTTTTTACAGACCTTAAATCATCAGTAACTCCTAAACCGACTGGAGTTATGCAGGCAGACCTGGTCCATCCCCATCACAGAGAAGCTCTACACTGAATCAGCCTTGCTGCTGATGGTTGCAAAAAGTACACTTATCTCTTGGAATATAATTAAAGTACAAAAATTACTTCCAACGACTTTCCGCAACATGGCATGGTGTTTTATTTTTCTGATCAGACTATAGGTGTGTAATTTCAGGGCTGTTTTTTTTTTAGTTATACAGTCAACCCTTATTAAACAAATCGACCAATAATCGGTTTTGGTGACTCATTTTGCTAAGAACTATACTGTACTGCTCATATAGAGGGTCCTTCTTAATATGCTGTTTTTTAAGGGGATCATCAGACCATCAAACTTAAAAACTTTCTATATGGGACTGGAAGTAATGTTGAAATCGCGAAAATATAATCTGCTGTTCAATATAAAACTGCAATCCTACTCGACCAAAATTTATGGGACACCAGATTTTTTTTCGTGATTCAATCTTGGTCCCATAGAGAAAGTTGTTCAATTTGATGGTCTGACCATCTTCTTAAAAAACCGTTAACATACTAAGTAGGACCTTGTATACAGGATATAAGTGACAGCCTAGCAAACACTGAAACGGTGAATTCAGACCATCAAACTGAACAACTTTCATGATGGAGCCACCCTCAGGAAACGTGAAAAAAAATCTTTTCATACATTTGAGTCAAGTTGTTTTGTATGGAGCAGCTGATTTTTTTTTCGCGTTTCCTGAGTGGAAAGTTGTTCCGTTTGGTGGTCTGAAATCACCGTTTCAGTATTTCTCAGGCTGTCACTTCCTGTATAACCCATTAATTTGATACCGAATTAAATAACTATCTGGGAACCTCCTTGAATTGAAACATGTTTCTATTAAAAATGGGACCAGCCAAACATTTATTTCCTTTATTGATCATTCATGCCAATAAATTGAACCCTCTTAAAATTTTAAATTAATCAGTCAAATAAAATGAGAAGTCCATAATTTTAAATAAATACATTCCTTAATGTTAAATTTAAGCTTGTTCGGATTTAAGTCACAAAGTACTGGTCTCAAGCCAACCTCATTATAGTCCGAGATCCGACCGTAAAATTATGCACCTATTCCTTAGGCGAACGAAATGTAATTCTAGTGTATGTTTATACAGGGGTTAATTCAACGCCGCCAAGTTGCCTAAAAAAATCTTGCCGCAAGTGCCTTTTCCATTATAATTTTTGGTATAACTTTTTCCACGTGTTGGTTAGGGAAGTGAATGAGGTGCCATCAGAAGGAGACTGGTCTAAAGTACTTTAAAAACTAGGGTTGCCACGTCTCAATCTGCCGCAACTATAGGGTTGCCAGGTCCAAATATGTCATTTTTGAATCTGGCAACCCGTCTTGCGGCAGATTGAGAGGTGGCAACCCTAGTTTTTAAAGTACTTTAGACTTGTCTCCTTCCGATGGCACCTCATTCACTTCCCTAACAAACACGTGGAAAAAGTTATACCAAAAATTATAATGGAAAAGGCACTTGCGGCAAGATTTTTTTAGGCAACTTGGAGGCGTTGAATTAACCCCTGTATAAACATACACTAGAATTACATTTCGTTCGCCTAAGGAATAGGTGCATAATTTTACGTTCGGATCTCCGTCTATTATTAAATAATAACTTATTTCAAAGGTTTATACTGGCTGTCTATTGACTATCGATATTTCTGTAATACCAATTTAAGTAAGTATTAAGGGGACTCCGAGCCTCCGGTGCTGCTTACATAATTGAAATTACGTTTTACCATACATGATTTTTCAAAGTGTACAAACACGGAAGTCGAAAGCACGTCCGAAACTCTCATTAAGTATAGAATTGATTAACAATATTTAACCATAATCCCTAAAATAAATCATACACCAGGAATCTTAAAAACTAACACAATTTAATAAAAAAAACAATGAACAAGTATGATTACAACAATATTTGTAAGAAATAGATGTTTTAAGCGGAGTGACAGCGAAGAATATATTTTATTTGTACTTTAGGTGAACAATTGCAGAATAAATTACAATCTAATGACTGGCAAGGCAGTGTCAGAGAGTGGGGACCAAAAGAGGGACAGAGGTCAGTAGGCAGGCAGAGCACAGGACCGGGAGGTGCAATAAAAGGGAGGCCTAAGCCCAGCAGTGGGTTGATGTGGGCTGATTTTATTGATTGATAAGGACTCTTTAAACTCAATATAATAAGAGTAAGTAATAAAGTCAATACACTTAGTGCACAAGTCGTCTCGTGGGCCGTCCGTCAATTCCGTCGTACTCAAAACAAACCAAGCAGGACATTATGTTGCCTTCTTTCTGTTCCCCGGATCAGAACATTCGGTTACAAGTCTACTGACCATAGATTTTAGGCAAATCTTTTGAAACTGTAACTAATTTTGCAATTGAAATAAACTAACAGTACATAGTAATAATATTATATAAAAGCAACAGAAAGTGAAGATAGATAAAAATAAAAATTTACCTAAAACATCAAATTTCTTACGATACACAAGTGACAAACAAAAAACAATAAAAATTCACACATCTCTTGAACAATAGATTAATCTTTTATTACATCCATAATACTCCTTAATTACTTGTATTAAACAATTATTATGCACATTTCCTTATTTTTGTATTTTTTTCTTTATTTGCAAGACACATTTTACAAATATGAACACCTGCTAATATTTAAGTACCAAAATCAGGTCGACTCCTTTCATGCCCATCATGCTCATTGAGTGGCCCATTTATTCTGATTTAGATGTAACTCAAAATGTCTATACATGATAAATGCATATTTTACATAAATAAAGTGAAATTAGTACAAAATATTACAGTTCAATTAAAAATAGGAATGCGCTAATTGTTTTCATAAATTTTGTAAGATCTCATATCAACGTAATATGCCATCACTCAGTCTTTCATTTCATGAAACTGTAAATACTATACATATATCCAAAAATCTGCAATAAGCAAACATTAATAGTGAAAATGATACAATAGATTTCATTTTATGTACAACAATAAACGACAGCTCACTCTCAAAGTTTCTTAATTTTGTTTTGTCACTAAAGTTCCATAGTTTTCTTATTTATACCTTTGCTCACTGGCCATAGTAATTGTAAGGTACTAATGGTCTTAAAGATAGGTAAGGGACTCTTATTTCTATCACATATTTTTATACAGGAATGTTTTCACATTTTGAATTATTTCTATGTGTTGTTTAAATGGCATTGGTTACACATAACAGGCAAAAATAATTGCACGTATTGTGTCTACACTAGTACCATGAAACTTTAGCAACCATATTCAACCTTCGCACAATTTGTCTGGCCTGAAGTGAGTGAGTTACGATCGAGAATCATATGTAGCGGCCATCTAAAGTTTATTTGTCTTTCTTGTCGGCATTACTTGTCGAATTGTCAGTGTCTTCAGGCTCTTCGTCCGAGTAATTCGTTGGTTCTTCGCCAGGTTTCAGAAGTCTCCCAACTAGGTCGTATTTCTCTGTAATAAAGACATTTTTTATTTGAAATAATGCCAAAACATTTTCTGTCAAGAATCACGCGAATGCTCTCAATGCGAAACTTTGCTCTCGTCAGCGCCCATCTAGAGGAAAAATTCACGAGCAGTTTTCATTGATAAAGAACTCAATGACAATTGAAATAGATTAAAATTTTCAACTCTATTTTAATTGACATAGAGTTCATTATCAATGAAAACTGATCGAGAATTTTCCCGCTAGATGTGCACTGACCCTTATTAAGTTGCCATAAGAGTTTAATTTGAACTAATAATGTTAAGCTTGACGTGTCTTCGAGAGTACGGACTACAGAGCCTTGTCTTAGCGCTCTTACAGACGAGCGAAACTTTGCGGTCTATGAGAACTTACTATGGAGCAGAGAATTTACTATGGAACACCAGTTTTTTTTTGCGATTTAAAGTTCGCTCCCATAGTAAAAGTTGTTCAGTTTGATGGTCTGAACAACCCCTGGAAATTTTAAGGGTTTACAAAATCAACACTATAGGTGATTTTTTTTGGTTATTTCCCCACTAAAATGTATGGGATTTTAATTTTGTGCTTTCTGAGAGTTCTAATACCTCGACCTCGGTTGACCCCATAGAGACTTATGTTCCTTTTCAGTAAGAGAATCGATTGGGATGTAAAAAAGTTTTGTGAAAATTGCAGTTTTTTTCGATGACTGAACATTATTTTTTTCAAAATCGGTGAATGCAGAGGTAAAATACTCCAAAAGTTAAAGTTAGTCTCCTAAGAACGTTTTCTTGTAGCTATAATGCTTCTGGTAGCTGCCCTTTGTGTCCCATCTTAACCTAAGATCTTAACTTTCCACCCTGTAAATATCTGTGACTCTGTATAAAAGCATGTTTTCTAATACATGACCACAAACTAAAGTGTATAATATAATCTTATCAGACCTCAGATCTAAATCTAAACTATTATAAAACTGTAACAGAAGTGTGTCTGTACATTGAAGATATTTACAAAAAAAAATTACGACATGGTTTTTACTTGTCCCTGATTCCAAATCACCAATTTTTTTATTTCTGCTTGTCTGTTTGTTTGTTTCAATCAATCAATCAATCAAAATTATTTATTTGTATATCACAGGTAATACAGAGGTAGAATAAACTTTGACAATAGTCGGATTTCCGCTGTGATCCGCCAACAGGCATACAAAACGAAGAACAGTTCAGTAATTAACATTAATAAAACAAAGTTCTGATTTGAATTACATACAATAAATTTTAAAATGTTTGTTTGGGTGTTTGTTTGTTCGAGTATCACGCATAAACTACTGAACCGATTTTGATTAAACTTTTTTTGTTTGATAGATATCTGACTTAAAATCTGGTATATAATTTATGCAGACGAAGTCGCGGGTAAAAGCTCGTAGGTAACTAAAGATGAACAAAATGAAACTGAATTAGCAGTATCATCTCTAAGCACAGAGGTCGCGTTGGTAATTAGTTCACTGTCACTAGCATGGTCATTGGGTTACACATCTGAACCGCTTTGTTTGTCAAGGTGATATTAATTTACATTATTATGCTAGTTACTTTTTATTTGTGTCTGCACAATTATAATATAACGAGCTTTTACCCGCGACTTCGTCCGCATAAATTATATGCCAGATTTTAAGTCAGATGTTACGCTACCAAACAAAAAAAGTTTCATCAAAATCGGTTCAGTAGTTTTTGCGTGATACTCGAACAAACAAACAAACAAACATACAAACAAACAAACAGACGGACAAAAAATCCAAAAATTGGTGATTTGGAATCAGGGACAGGTAAAAACCATATCGTAATCTTTTATTTGAAAATATCTTCAATGTACAGACACACTTCTGTTACAGTTTTATAATAGTTTAGATACCCGAATAGTACGAGTGAATAGGCTTCTTCTGGGTAAGCTCGCTACATCTTCGACCCCATCTTTGTTCTGAGGACTGGATTGAGGTCAAGGGCAAACCCATCCGTAATTTAAAAAAAGTCACTTTTTATTTGTGTCTGCTTAAATAATGTTCTAATTTTTTTATCCATGTCTACATTAGAGGAATTATTTTATTTGGTTTTTTTTCGCGATTACAATGTTGGTCCCATAGAGAAAGTTGTTCAGTTTGATAGGCTGAGAATTCCCTAAAAAAACACTCTCGGCATATTAATAGTATAAGAGATAGACGTACTTTTTGTAACCATCAGCTGCAAGGCTGATTCAGTATTCATATGGTGAAGAACAGGTCTGTGATGGGATGGACCAGGTCTGCCTGCATAACTCCAGTTGGTTTAGGAGCTACAGCCGTTCAAAGATCTCCTAAGTACCTCCTAAATCGACTGACAGATCATGGCAGTTTTTTGTACTGTTTACATAGCTACAGTGCATATTACAATAATACCTGCATATTCAGACCTTTGAACGGCTGTTACTCCTAAACCGACTGGAGTTATGCAGACAGACCTGGTCCATCCCCATCACAGAGATGCTCTTCACTATATGAATACTGAATCAGCCTTGCAGCTGATGGTAACAAAAAGTACGTCTATCTCTTGAAACATAAGAAGGACCCTGTATAACATGAATGATGAAAATTGCTACAAAAGCGTGCTATGATAGCATAGTCTGGTAATGTAAACAAATATAATTATGTAAGAACACATCTATCTCAATAATACATAGGAAACCTGCATGACCTGTTGATAACAATCAAGACATTGCTGTTAATTGCACAATTATTCACACCACTATACAACATTATAGTATACAAGCATTTATCCGTGACTTTGTACACATAAATTATATACCAGATTTTAAGTCAGATCATAAGCTATCAAATGAAAGTTTCATCAAAATCGGTTCAATAGTTTTTGCGTGATGCCCGTTCAAACAAACAAACATAAACAAACAGACAGACAAAAAATCTAAAAATTGGTGATTTGGAATCAGGGACACCTAAAAACCATATCATAATCATTTTTTTTGTAAATATGTATCTTCAATGTACAGACACACTTCTATTAGTTTAATAATAGTTCAGATTTATAATTACCTCTGAACTGTGCCTCCCATTCCTTAACAGATTCCATTTCCATAGAGTTGAGGTCACTGAGATCATCATACTCTTTATCCGAGGAGGTCACAGAGAATGTGGCCAGACCCCTTGATGCATCCTTCCCTCCGAAAGCAGCATAAGGTCCACCTGGAACATTACAATCAATAAAGTTATGCAGTTCGACCTTAGACCATTTAAGGTGGTTTCAGTCCATACAAACGTTTGACGCACAATACGCGTAGACGGAATTAATAAAAGTAATATTTTATATATGGAAAAATAGTATCGAAAATCTAGATGTCGCGAATCAAATAACATTTGCAATTTATAATAAAATTACAAAGATATAAAGCTTTGAAAATTTTGTATGAAAAATTTCAACGCTTTATATCTTCGTAATTATATTATAAATTGCAAATATTATTTGATAGGCGACATCTAGATTTTATAACCTATTTTTCCATATATATACAAAGTTACTTATATTAATAAAGTCTACGCGTATTGTGCGTCAAAGTTTTGTATAAAATTGACCCCTCTGCAACCGCCTTAACTATGGATGAGTTACACATGTAATTCTACTAACAGGTGAGTATGAGCAGGCTCGAATGACACTGATGAGGAGCTTAGAGTGAATAGACTTGATGTGGGAGGTGGCAACCCTAATTTTTCCAGTATTTTAGATCAGTTACCTTCCGATAGCACCTCATTTACTTCCCAAACAGATAGGTGGAAAGAGTTATACCAAAAATCATAATGGAAAAGGTACTTGCAGCATAGATTTATATATTACTAGCGTAAGGATAGGCCCGTCAGAATATTTTACAAAAACCTTCTTCATAGAAACAAAAATTTGCGCCATCTGTCATAACTCATATACGAACTATATCGTGTCATATATTTGTAGTGCTCTAAATTGACATTTTTCCTTGCATTTTAGAGCCAACGAACTGGAGACAATAGTCAAGCTCATAGGCCATGTCCTTACGCTAGTAATATCTTGATAATGTCTTTGACTTGCAGCAAGATTTTTCTAGGAAACTTGGCGGCGTTAAATTAACCCCTGTGTAAACATACACTAGAATCACACCTCATTAAAAAAAGAAATATTTGCATAATTTTACGGTCGGATATCAGACTATGATCAGTTATAAAACTGGCCTATCTCCTGTTTTTGGCTTGACATTGAATTTTGGGACACCCTGCATAATAGTGTACATTTAATAAAATTTTGAAACCCAAATACTTCATACAAGGACTAGGCAATATAAAACCTTTATGTACATCTCTATGACAATGAGACTAAATGAAACCAGATGTGTAGGCCCCTGAAGGTGACCACGCAGCGCACGTAGGTGCAAACTGCATACATAATCTAAACAGAATGAATTGATAATGAGTCACTATGGTTGTAGTCGCTATTTTTATCTCGCGACGCACTAAAATGCACTCACCGGGCCCGTAGAAGCGGCGACCCCGCGTGACGTCGAATATCCACCCGTTCACTGCCACCAAAACCCTCCCGTCCGCCTGATTACCATCGAATTGACGAAGTTCGGCCACTGTCATGTCCTTGCGAAGTTTCGGCAACTCAGGCGTCGGAGCCTCCACCGACACCTTCGCGAACTTACTCTTCAGTATCTTATACACCAACACAACAATAATCACAGTCAACAGCAAATTAACGGGGCTGTAAATGATCTCATAGAAGATACTCGACACCATGCCGGGACTATCCGCCTCCAATGTTTTCGGCTCCGGGGTTGACGCCATTTTAAAGGATCAGGAATGAAGAAGAAATAAAAAGGTTTTGTGTAAATTATGTAAAATTCAGAAATTGTAATCGACAAATCGGTAAAGTAAAATAATAAAATCACTGACGTCAGCGTCCCCGAGTCCGAGTTCCCGTTCAGTGTTGCCAGATCCAATTTTCGAAATACGGGAGGTGTACCAATAAAAAACCGGGAGATGTATGGGCGACATTATGAAAAAATCGGGAGATATATTTTTCCTTAAAATTAATCAGACATGGTCTTTTAATAAATGTGTTTATTGAGTTTTTTTACCATTTTTTCGTTAACTTTAAAATCATAGCAAATGTAATTTTTTTTTTTTATATTTTTCGTGTGCAAGATCCCTGTATTTCCTAATTTGGCCGGTTAACCAAAGCAAAAACAGGTTTATTTCGCTACTTTGCAATGTTGAAAAATTAGTAAACTATAACTGCCAAAGCTCTAGAGGTACCATTGAATATTCAACTTTATGTTATTAAGTCAAAGTATAGTTTAGGCTTTACAAAGTTATGTACACATTAAACATTGCATTGCATAGCTTAGCATTTCATTTTGTTCCGTTTTACGTAGATTTTTCGTAAAGAAAGTTGTTCTTAAAAAATCGGGAGTTTTGAGTGGGAATTCGGGACATCGGGAGACTTTGACTAAAATCGGGAGATATCCCGGAAAATCGGGAGACCTGGCAACAGTGTTCCCGTTTCTTCTTTTTTCTTTCAAATGGAAATGTGTTTTATGGCTCTGGATACTATGTCCTTCAAAGCCATATCTACGTTTTCTTCCTGCAGGCGTAGCATGCATCCCCGTGATAGATATATTTATCAAATCTATCTTTCATATCACGCGCGATAACGTATCAAATTTGCGAACATGGCTGACACTTTGATACGCTGTGATATGCATATCACGAGTATCACTTCATTCGTTCACCATTCGTTCGTTTTGCTTATTTGTCATCCTTCTATACGCAACAATTTCATAGAGAGAGAGAGCGATATTAAATTATCTCTCCGTCGTGTATCCAACTTCGCACAAAAATCTTTCCAAATAAGCACGTCGTGACGTTTTACAACATTTGACAAACAACAACCAACAACGTGAAATTATAGTTTATTTGGATTTAATTCGAAATCTCAGCAGAGAGTAGTAATTATATTCCTTAATTCAAAATAAGGATGAGTGATAATAAAGAAAATTACATCCCGAAGAAGAAAGAAACGGTAAGTTTACAAAGAACTCGCGAGTCAGTTTTTGGTCTACCGTAATAGTTCTATGCAAAACTTAAACAAAAGCTTAAAAATTTACATTTATCGTGGTTAGAGTGTTATCTTGGTCACTTTATAATAGTACTTTCTACCTACCAGACAAAAATATATGAAATTAGCTAATAAACTTTTGTGTTCTTTAATTTCTAGAGTCCAAAGCACCACTACTCATAAATGTTATAGGACTATATGGCAGCTCACCCCCGGCTGGCAAATAACGAATTCAATGGGCCGCAAGGCAAGGCGCAACTGGACCGACAATGGGAAAGTCTCCGGACAATACTTAAAGAGCATGGTCCGGATAAAACCACAGACCAGTGGGAGCATGTAAGAACTATAATTTTCTTTTTGTAACAACACGCACTATGTACACAGACCAATGATAAAGCTTTAGGTAAGCCTCCTTCACTCGACCGTACCTACCGCTATATGTAGCTACACTTTCATGGAGAGCCCGCACTCCCTCGCTATTCAATTGCCACGAGCGCAAGCGAAAGCGCTGATCAGAATTTAGCAGTGAGAAAGAGCGGTAATTAAAGCTGGATAATTTATTGTTTTGTAAGGGAGTGATGTATCTGTCATGTAGTAACTCCTTAATCTGTGCTTTTGGTTCTAATTCTAAACATAGAATTGTGGCTCCATTCCATCGTAGTGCCAATCTCCAGTATAAATAGCAAATGTGCTTGACGGTATTCAGTAATAAATACAGGGTGTAAGGAAAAGTATTATTAACCTTTACGGTGCCCACACATAACTGCGATGTCAAATCACAATGTCAAATATCTGCTAGCGCTCGATGACTTCCGTCCGAGTGGCTGGATGTCAGGACGAATCGGGGGAGCGGGAAAGGCGCGACCAGTGTTATAGGAGAAACTTCGATGCATTGGTGAATTTTTGATTTAGTTAGGGCTTGGTCCAAGTAGTAGCGGATTGTCGCTACATGTGTGTGGTGACCTCAAAGATTCTTTTATGCACAAAAATACACTTGTGCTAGTGCTAGGTACTACGAAATGGTGGAGCCTCATTGCCAGATGGAGAACGGTATCCGACTCATAACTGCCCAGTAAAAGACCTTTTAAACCTTTTCAGACTTCGCGTGACCTGAGGCGTAATGCACGTAACATTGGCGCACGAGTAAAGTCAGTTTTAAAAATACTTGGGACCATAGGCCTGAAAGTGCCTTCGGTACTACAGGGGCTGAAGAAACAGGTGTAAGTATAATCGACATACCTAGATTATAAAATTCATGCATGTACGTACGGCGACACATCAAGCTATACAATACCAAAATAAGCTGGCCGCGCGTCGGTCGCGTAACGTATAACGTCGCGCGGCCAGCTTATGTTGGTTTTGTATAGCTTGATGTGTCGCCGTGTGTACATACCAACTCAAAATATACGCATATATTCGGAAAACTCATAACATCCACGTTTCAATAGTAGTTCTTCTTCTCTACGAATCGTTATAAGATAGAGCTCCATCAAAATATTGTTTTCCCATATTTACCACTCCTAACATACGCCTACGCACTAGCGTAAGTTAGTCACAAACCAGGTGCGTTCTCTGACCAAATAAAAAGGTGCGAGCAAACTCAGCCCAACGCGCAACTGGCAATATAGCAAATGTACCGGAACTAAGCCCACATGTTTTATAAATACTATAGGCCCTGAAAGTGCCTTTGGCAGGACAGGAGCTGAAGAATATGAGAACGAGTGTAAGTATAATAGTTGTAATACCTAGATTATAAAATGCATGGGGCTACAGGGCCAATGCTGTGAGCGAGCCTTTCTCAATCCACGGGAAGTGAGCCCCTGCCTAGAGCCAGAGGTAGTGCGCACATTCCTAACAGAGAGCCACTATAAGAGCGTGCAACTTATTTATTTATTTTATTTAATACTTAAGGGGCTGCTGCAGACCATTAAACTGAACAACTTTCAAAATGGAGCCAATACCGAGAAAAAATTAAAAAAAGTGCAAGTTGTTCAGTTTGATGGTCTGAAGCACCCCCCTAAGGGTTGAACCTCATCTGACAGCACCGCATCGCCTTTTTCTGTCGCTCCATCCTTTTCTGTCACTCAGGAACGTCATTTGCTAGAGCAAATAATAAATAATAATAATAATAAATAAAATTTATTCAAAAAGAAGTACAATGGTTTTCACTTTACACGTTATGCAACAGAAATCTTTATAAAGTTGTACATAATAACCTTTTGATGGACCTCTAACTCCCTATGTCTAGGTAACTTAAGACCTGTGCATCAGGAGTCAGCGTTCCCCTAACATTTTTTGAGAACCGGTTAAAAGTAAAAGGATGATTACATTTAAAACTATTTATATGGTCTGTATGTGTGCTTGTGTGTGTGTGTGTGTGTGTGTGTGTGTAGGTGTGTGTGTGCGTGTGTGTGTGTGTGTGTGTGTGGGGGGGGGGGTATGTGAGTGATTGAGTGGGTGATGATTTTATGTATATTTGAAGGTAAGTATTACTAGAGGGTTAATATTGAAGATGATGTTGATGTTGATGATGATAATTAAGTTTGCATTATCATAGTACACAACGAAGTAGTTCCTCAGTTTCATTATAAGATTTGTTTTGTAGCCAGTCTTGCAATTTATTTTTAACTTCGTAGTAAGGTAGACGGAACGCGATCGCGCGCGGCGGTGCTGCGGCGTCCGTTGGCGTTCCGTCTACCTTATTTGCTCTAGCAAATGACGTACCAAAAAGATGGAGTGACAGAAAAAGGCGATGCGGTGCTGTCAGATGAGGTTCAACCCTAAGTAGTACTAGGGTGTTTAGTTACACCCTGTATATGTTTTAATATTCTTAGATTTTGAAGTACACAGGTTGTTGGGTACGTTCCTTTTAAGGTGATAATCAAACTGAATAACTTTCTCTATTGCGACTAACACTGAAATCGCAAATAATATCAGCTGTTTGTTTCATTCATTTGAATAGAGTAGTACAGCAGTTTTATGTATGGAAAAGCAGATATTTTTCTTTCGTAGTTTCTAATTTGGACCGATAGTGAAAGTTTTTCAGTTTAATATTGTGACGGAACGAATTTAACTACCGAACACCGTGTATTATCCGGATGGCGGGAAAAGTAAATTAAACACAAATTTCATTAACAAATATTATAATTATAGCACGGTCATTTTTAGGTTTTAAAAATTATTGTACAACTTCCTAGTGAATTAAGAAACAGATTTTTTATTTTTTATACCTGAGCTGAGATTTAGGAAATGCCATACCAAATGCTCGATGGGAGACTACGTTCTTTGATAATTTCAGTCAATACTTTTTGATTTTATCTATGCTCTTTAAATAATGTTTGAATACTTTTCGTTACAGGATGTTTCTAAACAGCTGATGGACATCAACATCAACAATCAGTAAGCCACATCCAACACCATACAATGCCATATGGATAAGACTGGCGTTCAGGGAGAGGTTGGTAACCATTGTTCATAATAATGAAATAAAAGACATCATTCGTTTTGGTCCAAAACGCGAAGGAGCAAGCCAAAAAGAAAATCGATATTCTGTTAGAACTTAGCCCGTCTCAGCATTTATAAGTAAAGCACCAAAGCTGTAGGGTATCCTTGGTTTTATGAAAGGTAGAATGAAAATTCCGCCTTTTCATATTTTTGATGTTATAAAACTTACAGCTACAGCACACCTGTCATGCCATTATAATTTTTTTTTTTGGTAATGGCTATTACAGCTTAGCTCAGGGAGCTATTACTGCTTTTTACTGCGGACTATTGGAGGGACCACGAAGGGTCTACCGGGCCAAATGAATGAACTTAAGCAACCGACCTAGGGGCACCCCAGAGGGGTACGGACCTCGGCATAGGACGTTGCTGGGGCTACGCGGCGGATTGGGTAGCGGGGATCGGTGAGAGCCATTATAATAAATGCTTAGATTGACAAGTTCTGACAGAATATAGCATTAGTTTTCAGTGGACGGTAATTCCACATTTGGATCAGAAATGAAAAATATATGACACGTTGACTACTTATATAGGGACTAGTTACGCGTGTAATTCTACTAACAAACATTTCTGCCACTTTTTACGGGGGACGAGGTAACATGAAATCCGCAGGTTTGCATTTTATCTCCTACAAGCGTTATGCGACTTCGTCCGCATAAATCACATACCGGATTTTAAGTCAGATCATAAGCTATCAAACAAAAAAAGTTTCATCAAAATTGGTTCAGTAGTTTTTGCGTGATACTCGAACAAACAAACAAACAAACTAAATTCTTTTTTGTAATAGTACTTATAGATAACTTTAGATTCTAATATTGATTGTTAAAAATCATGAAAAGTAGTCTCGTGTGAACCCCAAACGTCGTAAGTTCGTAGTTATTGTAGCAATCATGGGCTGTCCCGTTTAGTGATGATAATGTATAAAATTGAATGTAAATGCACATGATCAATTGTTCTTATACCGTGGCATAGGGGAAATGCTACCGTAAGGCTAGTCCTTGTAATAAATAGTCAAAGATATGAAACATGGATGATGTCCTTCAATACTAGATTTTAGGAGAAGTAAGTTTCACATCCTTGTTGGCGCTTTTGTTGACCAATTTGCAAATAACTTGCATTTCCTACGGCTGCTGGTTCACCAGAGGGTACGACGGCAGTTCCTCGGTTGGTACTCGTATCTCAGCCTCAGTGAGGAACTCTGAAATAATAACATGACTTGTTATGCGATTTCTTATTATAAATAATTAAAAGCAAAATTTTTTTGTTCCAGAATATGGTGACTTGAACAACAAGAAAGTGAAGAAATGGCAATTGGGGAGTTCGGAACAGGCATAAGGCATAAGACAGATGACAATGGACAGAGACTAGTAAACATGGCACTGGAAAACAACTTCAAAATAATGAAAAACCCGAAAAACAAGTGGACATGGCTTTCACCTGGCGGACTAAAAACGAAATTGACTATATAACTTCTAACCGACCGAAGGCATTCCAAGACGTCAGTGTGATCAGGCAATTCAATTTCAACACCAATCACAGGATGGTCCGCGGAGTGCTCTATACAAAGGAACCACCCAGCCAGATCACGAACAACAATAGGGAAACCGATCAACATACCACATAACTGGTTAACTCCAAACTTAGAGTCCGACTCTCCTGCCTCAGATATCCAGACAAAATATGACTCAACAATCAGTGAAATATTACCCCTCAAAAACAACAACAACCAGAGAAAGAAAACTGCATCAAAGAAGATACACAGAACTTAATTTCACAAAGAAGGGAATTACTAAAGAACAGAAAGGATAAGGAGACACAGAAACAAATAACTGAGATAAGCAAAAAAATTAGCCAAAGCTTAAAACGAGATATTAAAACTAAACGAAACAAAAGCATTACCAAATTCATAAATAAAACAGGAGGGATCAAGAAGGCCTACAAGGAACTAAGGAACAAAAAAGAATGGATACCTTCGGTCAAAAACAAAAGTAACAAGTCGAGAGCAAGAGCAAGCTATACCCCCCATCTTAAGATGGGAAACAGATATAGCAATAGCATCACAGAAGAATGACAAATCCCCGGGGCCAGACAACATAGTAAATGAATCCCTCAAGGTGCTCTCCAAAGAAAACTGTGCAAAGCTGACTGAACTGTTCAATCTTATCCTAAATTCTGAAAGCATTCCTGTACAGTGGACAACAAGCGTCATCATTCTCATCCACAAAAAAGGCACCCGTGACGACATCGGCAACTATCGACCCCCTAAGCCTTATGTCAAACATATACAAAATATTCTCAAAAATAATATTAAATAGAATAACAAGGAAACTCGATGAACAACAACCAAAAGAACAAGCGGGTTATCGTGCCAGCTTTTCTACAACGGATCACATATTTGTACTCAAACAACTAATTGAAAAATCCCAAGAGTTTCAGAGGCCTTTATACCTGGCCTACATCGACTACAACAAAGCTTTCTATTCCTTGAAACACAAGTACATCTGAAAATGCCTTGAGACCAAGGAGTGGAAGACAAATATGTGAGGATCATCAAAAACATATACACAGAAAGCTCGGCAAAGGTCAAATTAGAGACGGAGGGTGAACTGTTCCCAATAAGTAGAGGAGTAAGACAGGGCGATCCCCTATCACCAAAGATCTTCTCGGCTGTTCTCGAAGAGATATTTAGACAACTGGACTGGGAGAGCTATGGCGTAAACATAAACGGAGTAAGACTTAACCACCCCTTAGGTTTGCCGACGATCTGGTGCTTATCTCAGAAAACACTACAAATCATGCTACAGGATCTTTCAACACAAAGTAAAGTAGTGGGACTGACAATGAACAAGAGCATAACAAAAATGACAAATCAGGGACCAACTAGCATAGAAGGTGATGGAGAAAGTAACGAATGTACAGAGAGTTATATCTATCTGGGTCAACTGATATCATTCGAAAACCAAATGGAGAAAGAATTTGATAGGCGAACTGCAAATTCCTGGAAAATCTACTGGAGCTTGAAAGACGTCATGAAAGATAAATCATACCCAATAACTATTAAACGAAAACTCTTCAACACTTGTATGGGAGTATACAAGTGCCTAACATATGGGTGCCAGACCTGGGTGCTGACTAAAAAGACTGTGCAGAAACTAACAACATGCCAAAGGGCCATGGAAAGGAGCATTCTAGGGTTGACACTTCTACACAAAAAAAGAGCCAAGAACATCAGGAACGTCACTAAACTAGACAATGCAACATTCAAAGTGAAAAAACTAAAATGGACTTGGACAAGGCATATGCTAAGGAACCGAAAGGAAAAGTGGAACTCAATAATTGTAGAATGGCAAACGAGAGACTGTAACAAAAGGGAAAGAGGACGTCCAAAGAAACGATGGGTAGACGACATCAAAGCAGTCGCGGGCCCTCTATGGACGAGACTCACAAAAGACAGAGTGCAATGGAAGATGCTGGAGGAGGCCTATGCGTCTCTAGACGCGTAGAGTGAAGAGGAGAACTAATTGAAGAGTGTAACATTGCAACTAATGTGTCTCTGCAAAAGGCTAATAATAAAATGGTGACTTGGAACCGAAGATTTACTTTTTAAGTTTTAGTTTTAGATCCTAATATTTATATTTAAGCTGATTTGTTGCCTTTTTAATTCAGACTTTTTTATAATTGTTATGTTAACTAAATAATGTCACGTTGTGGTTTGGTCAATCATGATTCACGAATTTCATGATGATTCGAATCCATAGGACGACATGCTATTTATGTACCAATAAGTTATTCTAACTTATATACGTAACACTAGCGTAGCACTGACTGCTCTCGAACGGTGAAGGAAAACATCTTAAGGAAACATGCATATGCTGAAGAATAAATTTTGATGCATATGTGAAGTCTACCAATCCGCATTGGACATGCGTGGTGGACTAACGCCCATACTCCCTCACTGAGGAGAGGCCTGTGCCAGGCAGTGGGACGTATATAGGTATGTCATGATTATCATAACATGTATAAGCTTTTATTCAGTAGCGACCACTAGTGCAGGTAGGTATTTATCGAATAAATATGCTTTTTCTCAACCTACTACATAAATGCTTATAGAACAAAAGTTTTAACCGTTTGATGTTACCACGAGCTAGACCACATAGCTATATCTTTAAGTTTCTGCGGGCTTTTAACCTTTTCCATGAAAATTCCACCTTCAGGGAAGTCTGTACTCGTACCTACGTATATCTTAATTCACTTAACCAAGCTTGTTTTTGCTACTTTGTCTACTATATTTAGCACTTTTGTAACTGTTTATCATTGTACCATATTCCTGAAAATAAACGATTGTATTATATTCTAAAACCATAGTTTTCTTTACGGATGGCCGGGCTGCGGGCTAGCCCAAATATCTCGGGCAAGAGGCCTGTACCCGAGTGACTCAGTACACTCTCATGACATTTATCAAAACAGACAACATAACATAACATAAATATTCTACAACAGACAACAACAACAACAAGACAACTCTAGACAACATGACTCCCTCTGCATTCTCACCTCGAACCTGTCCCAGGGTCCCTCGGAGAGTTTACAGTAGGCTTAGGTACTGTCCTTAGGGCATCCTTTCTTCCTTCCTTATAGATGTCTCCTGCGAGGCCAATAGGTAATTGTAGCCTCACATGCCCTCTAGAACTCTGACACCCCACCGGTTGTCAGTTCTTCGGCAGATATGACCAGCCCGTTACCACTTCAGCTGCTAATTTTCTGAGCCATGTCAACCACTTTAGTTCTTTGACGTATCACTTCATTTCTAATGTGATCTCTCAGAGAAACACCGAGCATAGCTCTCTCCGTAGCTCGCTGAACGACCTTGAATTGTTGAACTAGTCCTATCGGTCAGAGTCCATGTTTCCGCACCATAGGTCATTACTGGCAAGACGCACTGATTGAACACCCTTGTTTTGAGGCATTGTGGTATAGCCGAGGAGAATATATGACAGAGCTTCCAGAACCGATCGCGAACTGGTAGGCGTAGTGTGGGACGCCCTATGCTGCCCGCTGGAGAGATGACCTAAAAAAAGTAGAGCGGAGCGACTGGATGAGGAAGGCCGAGGACAGAGTTTTGTGGCGCGCCTTGGGAGAGGCCTATGTTCAGCAGTGGACGATGATAGGCTGATGATGATGATGATGATACCCTCTTGACATTATGGGATTAGGGTATTAGGGGATTATTTAATAAATTAATTAACTACGTTTGTTGATTTGGAACAAAGAACACAAAAATTATAGTCCAAAGTACTTTATTCTATGTTAAAATCCTGTTTGGAATGGGATGGGCGCAAAGAGATACCACTATTAAGGAATTGACTACGTGGGAATTGAGCCAATTTTACAGATTTTTACAAGCTCTATAGCCAAAAAGATGTCTATCGCGTAGAATTTTGTGGACGATAAGTTATCTATCTAAACTGTCAAAAAGTGAAAAAATTTGAGCGCGCGTAGCTGTCAAATGGTGGCCATGCTCGCCATTGTGATACAGTTTTCGCGAGATATCGATATGATAAAAAAGTGACGTCACAAGCGTGCACCATGCTCGCTGTTGTGATAAAATTTCAAGATGGCGGCTGTATCACCTAAATTTGACAGATGAATGTGTTACATATCGCTATCGCGGGTGTGCATGCTACGCCGGCTGATGGTGGATGAGGATGATAGATGACGACGAACGAAACCGAGCCTCGAAACGTTGGTGTTCGACGTTTTGTTGCTTCTTTGGAGTTTTTGGAGACAATCGAAAGACGCAGGAATCGCAGAAGTCCACAGCAAAAACTGTAAAAAAAAATTTTTGTTGTTGATGTTAATTTTTTTTGAACGATGGAATTTTTGGCGGGCATTCGTTAGCTATGGTTCACATATTTTATCAAATTTTTATTGTTTATAGTGAGTTTTGGTTCGTAAGATTGGTGTTTTTTTGCGTAACAAAGTATCGTGCAAGTGAACAATATACAGTTCAGTGAAATATGATGGTGTACGGGTCGTAAACAGGAAAAGTGTTCCGTCATTTTTAGCGCGGCAAAGCGGTTGGTTCACCTCTTTCCTGCACTGGTAGCTACCAGTGGCGTTTCCTGCTCCTTTCGATTGTCTCCAAAAACTCCAAAGAAGCGTCAAAACGTCGAACACCAACGTTTCGAGGCTTAAAATTCATCGTCATCTATCATCCACCATCAAAATTAAGAATCTGCTGATGATCAAGTGCTACTGGCATCATCGGCAGACGATTTACAGGAGATGGTAACATGCATGAATGAGGCATTTAAGAAGAAAGGAATGAAAGTGAATGTAAATAAGACGAATGATGGTACTCGAAAGGGATGAAATAATGACTGAATGTAAAATTATGATAGGAGATGAAAAAGTGGAACAGGTTGGAGAATTTGTATATTTGGGATGTATGTTTACGAGAGATGGTAAGTGTGATGGAGACATAGAGAGACGAGTGAAAGCGGGAAATAGGATTAATGGAGCGATGCATACATTCATGAAAAGTCATAACGTGTCCAAAAAGGCACGTTTGGCAGTTCATGACGGTGTGCTAGCTCCAACTTTGATGTATGGCAGCGAATGTTGGGTATGGCAGAAGAGGAATGAATCCAGAATAAATGCTGTGGAAATGCGTTCTTTACGCAGTATGTGTGGTGTGACTCTAAATGACAGAATACGAAACAGTGTAATAATTAATAAAATAAGAGAAAGATGTGGATTGAAAGAGGATATAGTAACAAGGATTGAAAAGGGAATGCTGAGATGGTTTGGTCATGTGGAAAGAATGAGTGATAGCAGAATGACGAATGAAATATATAAAGCAAGTGTGAATGGGACAGTCGAAAGGGGTCGCCCTAGACGTACGTATGCGGACCAAATTGGTAGCGTACTTAAGAAGGGTCAGATCAAATGTACCCGAAACCGACGAGCGTGTATGTGTTGAAGCAAAGAGAGTTTGTTCTACTTTGTAATCTCTATGCATGTCATCTGCGTAGTTACATGACAGAACAAGAAAAATGATTTCGAATAGAGAATGACATGAGATGTCGGAAAAAAAAAAAACGTGTGTTTTGACTGTTACTTTGTAAAATGCATTGTAATCTTTTGCAATAAATATATTTCCAATTTCTCTGAAGTTAATCACTTCATTAGGTTATGGGCAGCCAGCAACGCTAAATAACCATGGCGGATACTGGAGATGGAAATACTGTTGTAAGTACAGTCAGTGGGATTGAGAGACCACAAACTTCTCAAGGAGGTATGAGCGCGGGCCTACCAGCAATAACCAAGCTGGATGGTAGCGCCGACTACAACACATGGAAGTTTATTATGGAGTTGTACCTAATCCACGAAGATCTGTGGGAGTATACCATGACAACACCACCAGTAAGTGATGCATCAGGTCGGAGGAGAGATCAAAAGGCCAGAGCAAAAATCTGCTTAATGGTGATGCCACACTGTTTAGTACATGTTCGGCAGGCAAAGTCTGCAAAGGAGGCATGGGATGCCCTAAAGGCTGCTTTCGAGGATAAGGGCCTAAATAATAGGTGCAGACTCCTGTCAAAACTGGTGAGCCAGAAACTGGAACAATACACTACAGTGAGAGACTACGTAACAGCCATGATGTCAGTAGCTCAGCAGCTTCGTGATCTTGGCAAAGAGGTAGACGATGAGTTGCTCGCAGCCTTAATGCTACAAGGATTGACAGAGGTTTTTCAACCCATGAGGCTTGCAATAGAGAACACAAACATAGAATTAACCACGGATTACGTCAAGACGAAACTGTTTCAAATGGAGGATGCATATAAAGCAGGTTCTAGTGCCGCAACGAATGCACTTCATGCAAAAAGCAAATGTCAGAGAGACAAGCGTCCGCAGAGAAGCACGAACATACCTCGTCCGATGAAATGCTTTATCTGCGATGGACCTCATAAAGCAAAGGACTGTCCGAAGAACCCTAAGCAGAAGAAGGAAGCCTTGACGGCATTGGCGATGGCTACATCAGGGAAACAAGGACCCGGAGAGTGGATTCTTGACTCTGGAGCATCCAACCATATGACGAATAGAAGAGAGTGGTTAACGGACTTTAAGAAACTAGATAAAAAAGTAGAAGTAGCTTGTGCAAATGGAGAAAGGGTCTATGGTGAGGCAGTAGGTAATGTGGTTAATGATGAGATGGGTATTAAAATTAACAATGTACTGTATGTACCTGGGTTAGAAGCAAACCTATTGAGTGTGAGCACGATTGTAAGTAAAGAACTAGTTGTTGTGTTCGACAAATCAGGCTTTAAGATTATGAAAGCTGATGGATGTAAGGTTACTGGTGATGTTTCACATACAGGCACTGTAGAAAATGGTGTGTATAAAATACAATATTGTTCACAGGAAGTGGCTTTAACTTCAACCTCGTCCGATCAAATAATATTGTGGCACAGGCGTTTGGGACATCTAGGCGTACGTAACCTTACTTTGCTAAAGGATAAAATGGCGAAAGGGGTAAGTTTTTCCGGCACAAGTTCTAAGCTAGAGTGCGAAGCATGTGTAATGGGGAAACAGGCAAAACAGCCATTTACAAAGAGTAGTGTCAGCAGGGCTAAGGAGGTCTTGGAGCTAGTTCATACAGATGTGTGTGGACCTATGAGTGAGAAGTCGTACGGAGGGTTACGATATTTTCTTACTTTCATTGATGACCTCACCAGAAAAACTTTTGTTTACTTTTTACGAACAAAAGGAGAGGTGTTCGAGAAGTTTGCTGAATTTGTAAAATTGACGGAGCGCCAAACTGGGAAAAAGTTAAAAATCATCAGATCTGACAACGGCAAAGAGTTTGTCAATACGCAAATGAATGAGTTCTGCAAAGATAGGGGAATCCGTCATCAACTGACAGTAGAATACACACCCGAACAGAATGGAGTTGCTGAGCGAGCAAATAGAACCATTATGGATAAAGCGAGAACTATGCTAGGAGAAGCAAAGTTGAGCAGGCAACTGTGGGCTGAAGCAGTTAATACTGCAGTTTATCTGAAGAATAGATCACCCACAATAGCTGTGAAGAATATGACGCCAGAAGAGGCATGGACTGGAAAAAAGGTGGACCTCAGCCCCCTCAGAGTCTTCGGGTGCAAGGCGTTTCTACACATTCCAGACCAAAAGCGCAAGAAGTGGGATCCAAAGAGCAAAGAACTGGTTCTTGTTGGATACTGTACCGAAACAAAGGGCTACCGCCTATTTGATCCAATCACAACGGAAATACATAAGGGCAGAGACGTTGTATTTTTTGAAAATGCAACATATGGGAGTAAAAATGAAGCACCCGTTATTACAGCTGTTCCTCCGTCAGAGATAGTCATAGAACTGGAAAGAGTTCCAGAAATGCATCAATATGGAGTTCCGGTGAGGAATGCCGTGCATGAACAACATCAGGAGGATGCTGAAGCTAAATTAAGAAGATATGGTTCTCCAAACGAGGTTAATGACGATGACGTGTGGGCAACATCTGATGAGAGAGAGGAGTCAGATAGAGAAGACAGCCTGCCAGCTCATGACAGTGAGTTACCGTCCAGGAGATACCCAATACGAGAAAGGAAAGCAAAACAGCTTCCAGACTTCGTGACTTACCAAGCTGCCAATGCATCTCAAGATCCCTTAACCATTCAAGATGCATTATCCAGAGAGGATGGAGAGAAGTGGAAGGTCGCAATTGAGGAGGAGCTAGACGCCCTCAAGAATAACAAAACATGGACGCTTGTGAAACCACCAAGATCATGCAACATCGTTGATTCTAAATGGTTATTCAGAATCAAAGAAGAGGCGGGGGGAAAGACTCGCTATAAGGCACGACTAGTTGCGAGAGGTTTCAGTCAACGAAGAGGCGTTGACTACTTTGACACGTTTTCACCAGTTGTGAGACATAGCTCACTGAGAGTTTTGATGGCTCTAGCAGCCAACATGGGATTAAACATCGACCAAATGGATGTCAAAACGGCATTTTTAAACGGTGATCTTAGTGAAGTCGTTTATATGAAGCAACCAGAGGGCTTCGAGGTAAAAGGCAAAGAGGATCACGTCTGTCTGTTACAAAAGTCGCTGTATGGTCTGAAGCAGGCTCCACGAGCGTGGAACGCGAAGCTTCATTCTGAGCTAATAAGATTAAAGTTCAGAAGATCGGAAAATGAGCCATGTGTCTACACGCGATCACAGAATGACAAGTTAATCATCATTGCGGTGTATGTAGACGATATTCTGATTTTTTGGAATGACAAGCAGGAGATGCTCAAGGTCAAGAGAGACCTGAAATCCAGTTTTGAGATGAAGGATCTTGGCAAAGCTGAACTTATGCTGGGAATCCATATCGTACAAGATGCTAAAGGGATAAAGCTACATCAAGAGAATTATGTGAAAAAGCTCTTAAAAGCATACAACATGGAAGAGTGCAAACCAGTTGCTACTCCGGCTGTAACAGGCCAAAGGCTAGAGAAGCCTACGGATGTCAGGAAGCCAAATGAGAAGATACCCTATCGAGCGCTGATAGGTTCACTTATGTACCTGGCGGTGTGTACCCGGCCGGACATAGCTCATGTGGTAAATTACCTGAGCCAATTCAATGAGTGCTACGAAGAGCAACATTGGGTAGCAGCTAAAAGGGTCCTTCGATACCTTAAAGGCACAAAGAGTTTTGGCTTGAGATACTCAAAGGAGAAATGCCAAGAAATCGAAGCATACGCTGATGCTGATTACGCAGGAGACAGCGATAGACGGTCGTATTCGGGATCGGTGTTCCTTATTCAAGGAGGAGCTGTGTCGTGGCAGAGCACAAAGCAACGCACAGTGGCTCTTAGCACAGCTGAGGCAGAATACGTCTCGTTATCAGAGGCAACTAAGGAAGCTGTATTCCTTAGGCGTTTCATAGAGGAGATGACTGGCCAAGAGAAGCAAAAGGCTTTAACAGTTTTTTCGGACAGCCAGTCAGCAATAGCTATTGCTAACAATCCAGTGCATCACCAGCGTACAAAACATGTGGATGTCAGATACCATTTTGTACGCAATGCGGTTGAGTCAGGCCTTATAAGGTTGGAGTACAGGGAAACTGAAAGGATGGTTGCTGATGCTCTAACCAAATCTTTGCCGAGAGGCAAATTTGAGTGGTGTGTGAATGCTATGGGATTGTGTGTATGATGAGTGAGATGAGATATGAAGTATGCAGTTTGTATCTGTGTAACTATGCATGAGATTAAGGAGGAGTGTTGAAGCAAAGAGAGTTTGTTCTACTTTGTAATCTCTATGCATGTCATCTGCGTAGTTACATGACAGAACAAGAAAAATGATTTCGAATAGAGAATGACATGAGATGTCGGAAAAAAAAAACCGTGTGTTTTGACTGTTACTTTGTAAAATGCATTGTAATCTTTTGCAATAAATATATTTCCAATTTCTCTGAAGTTAATCACTTCATTAGTATGAAACGACTTATGAGTGTGGAAGAGGCGAAAGAGATGTGTCAGGATCGTAGCCGATGGCGATCTATTGTCTCTGCCTACCCCAATGGGACACAGGCGTGAGTATATGTATGTATGTATGTATGTAAAATTAAGAATATGAAGAAAAGTAACGTAGATATGGTTTTAAGGACGGCCGCACATTATCAGAAATTTCTAACAGAAAAATTCTGACGCTCGCCGGAAGCACCCCGCATACTATCAGAAATTTTGATCCGGCAACTTTTGAGCCCAGTCGTGTTTCATATTTCAATCAACGCACATCGACCCAGTGTTGCCACCTTAGCCCTTTTGGGGCTATAATTCAGTCAAATTGTGTTTTTACTAGGAACGTTTTGTGGTAGTTCTGATTTCTTCCATTCTATATGTATTTTGGGGTGCTGAATCCAAATCTGAGGTTTGCTAACAAAATTTAATTGACAAAATCGCAAAAAAAGTTAAAAGTTCTGTTTGTTTTTTTCCGGAATTTTGCTTAAAACTCTGAAACTATTAACGTTGAGTAAATGACCTGTTTACAGAAAATAAATATACCTGACTTTTATTTCTATCACATGAACATGACACTCAAAAATATCGTAGATCTAGGATAATTATCGCAAGTCTGGCAATACCTCATCCGAATTTCTGATAGTGTGCGGGGCGTAATACAAAATGTATGGCTAACACAACACGCCTTCCGTCAGAAAAATTCTGACGTCCGGCTGAGGTGCCGTCCGGTGTGCATCAGAAGCGGACGACCGGTCAGAATTTTACTGACAGTGTGCGGGGTCTAATACAAAATGTATGCACCGAGTGCCTTCCGGCGAGCGTCAGAATTTTTCTGTCAGAAATTTCTGATAATGTGCGGCCGTCCTTAAGGACATAGTATCCAGAGCCATTAAACACATGATAAAAAAAAATAAAAAAATGTAAATTGTAAATATTCAGCAAAGAAATATTCAGTATTTCAGTGTTTTTTTTTTGTTTTTTTATACGAATATCTAATAATATCTTGAAGAAAAATGAAGGAACATCAAACGGATCTATATTCACGATACATAAAAATATTTATCGTAGTTTCTTGCTATTGGTAAGTTTCAGATAACCTATTGGAAGTAAAAGAATACGTAAACAAAAAAAAATATTCTGAAACATGCGCTATTTTTCATAATGTGACTGATAATAAAGATACATACATAGACTCACGACTGTCATCCCTTTCGGGGTGGTTAGAACATTTGCTACCACTACAAGTAACAAATCTTGCATGCAGTTGTTGTAGGTTCCCCTAACGTATTGTAGGTTTTATGCCGGCTCTTCATTCTCGCCGAGAACGGGCGAGACAGGCCGAGAACGAGAGTGTGGATGCCCTTCATGATTGTTCTCGTGGTATCATAAACCATAGTAATTTTCCTTGAAAGTTCTCGCTGAGAGTTCTCGGCGAGAGTGAAGTGCGGGCATTTGGGTGGAATGACGTGTCAAGTAGTGATGGAGAACTAATCTTTTGCCACAGTATAAGGAGTATCTATGCTTTTGCCCAATAAAATGCTGCATAACAAACGATATCCCTTAGTCGCCTCAGAAGACACCCATGGGAAGAAGACCAGAAATGGGATGGTTACATATACCAACCAGAACCCTTAACTAAATGGTCAGTCAGATCAGACCTGAACCACATGGCATAATAACTTAGACTAATTATATCCGGACCGGCCTTGCGGTAGCATTTCCCCTCTGCCACGGTATTAGATCAATTAATCTTGCACATTTACACCCAATTTTATTACCTTATCACTAAACGAGAAAGCCTATAATAGCGAAACAATAATTTTGAACGTAGAACGTTTGGGGTTTACAAGAGACTACTTTTCATGATTTTGAACATTCAAAATTAGAATCTAAAGTCATAGGGAATAAAATCCAAAGGATAACATGTTACCTCGCCCCCCACAAAAAGTGGCAGAAAGTTTCTTAGTAGAATGACACGTGGTTACGCGTCCCGATATAATTAGTCTAAGCATAATAAAGATATAATTTTTTTTTCAACTAAAGTAATAAAAAATGCATCTAATTTTATACATTGTAAACTTGGCATGGCTGTCTGTATATTGAAGATATTTGCAAAAATATTAATTTCGGACATTTAAGATGTATAATCAAATGCATTGAGACCATTTTTAGAATTTTAGTCTGTTCGTCTTTTCACTTAACTCTTTCGCGGACACTGACCGGCTATAGCAGTGATAACAATAAAAGTTCTATTGTGTTTCGTTCAGTGTCCGCGAATGTGTTAAACACTTACGTAACATGACAGGTGAGAGCGACACAGGTCACTTCTAAATTTCAAATTTGAGTGAAATACTATGGAGATCCGCTAATTTGATGTTTAGATGTGACCTGTGTCGCTCTCACCTCTGTCATGTTATGCAGGCTGGAGTGTGATTTTTTTAATATTAATTATTATTATTTTATTTTTATTTTATTGGAAAACCAACAGCAATATAGTACAAAAAGTCATATTATTCTAATCAGCAGTAAAATGTCAAAATTACTATGGAGATTATGCTTATACAAAATCAGCAGTCTCCTAAATTTGGATCGAGGAGGATTGCAGATTTATATGAAACAACACCTTTTTCGCATTTTAGATGTTGGTCCCATTGATGTTGTACAGTTTAATGGTCTGAACTGCCTCCTGCCTGCATGGCTCCGTGGTCTAATGGTTACGAGCATTGGGCTCTCGACACGGATGTCGTGGGTTCGATTCCCATGGGGGACACCTAGTGATATGTCACTTTGTGCATTTTTCCCCAGTTGGTTAGGACATTGAAGGCTGAATCACCTGATTGTCTGAAAAGAAAAATAATTCCGTGCTTCGGATGGTACGTTAAGCCGTTGGTCCCGGCTACTATCTCTGGTGGTAGTAGTAGTTATATAAAAACCATGTCAGAGGCCGTAAGGCGGTCTGAAAAAACTCTGACACCAGGGCCCTGCCCACACGATAAGAAGAATGGTCTGAAGAACCCCATAAAGTATATAAAACATTTAAGTTTACACCTTGATAAGAATTATTTTAACTAGAATCTAACTTTCCATCCAAACATGTTTCAGGATAGTATCAATAGCGACAGTGTTTGTAAACAAAACGTTACTGAGTGGGCAGACAGTGGCGCTAGACGCTCCCCTCTTCATCACCTGGTTCCAATGTATTGTATCATTCACAATATGTTTCACGTTGAGCCAAACTGGGGGCATTCCTGGAGTATTCAAGTTTCCTAAAGGCACTCCGTGGGATGCTGATGTTGTGAAACAGGTAACAATCATATTCTAGTTACACATAGGACTTAAAATATTATATGAAATTTAAGATGTCTGCATGATATTCTGATTTTCAAAATTAAAAAAGAATAATCATTGGTAAATCATAAAAAATTATATGAAGCACAGTTTTAACGGATTTGCCGTAGCATTACGGATCCTCATTGACAAGATGACGTCAGCACATGCAAAACCAAAGAAATTGAACCTTAAGGCTTCGTCTTAGGTAACAAGTAACCAGTGTGAGATAACCTGAGGGCGATAGAGGGGGTGAGGTAAAAAGTTGGTGGGAGGAAGTGAGTGTCCATACTGTATCTAGTAATAGATACTCTTTCTTATACTGTGCTTGAAGGCTGGCTTGTATAAAATTTTCTTTGTCTGAAAGTTGGTACATGTAGCAATGTTTCTGACCACCCCGAAAGTGAATACAGTCGTGATTTTATGTATGTATGTACAGGGTGTAACAAAACACCCAAGTAATACTTAAGGGGGTGCTTCAGACCATCAAACTGAACAACTTTCACTATACTTTTCATATAACTTTCAAATTTCACTTTCACATCAAGAAAAAATAAAAAAAATCTGCTATCCCATACATTTTAGTCGAGTCGGTGCTGCAGTTTTGCATGGGACAGCAGATTTTTTTTATTTTTTTTCGATTTTGGCCCCATAGTGAAAGTTGTTCATTTTGATGGTCTGAAGCACCCCCTTAAGTATTAGTATTACTAGGGTGTTTTGTTACACCCTGTATAATGCCTATTATTCAAAACGCACAAAAATGTTAAAAATCCTGTTCAATGTTCAAACCTTTTATTATTTAACCTGTAATTTATTGAAAATGAACTGTTGCAAATAGTTAACTTTTATTATTTTTACATTGTTTTACTAATTCTTTCATATTCCAATCTCTCTCGTTTCCAGGTCATACCACTGTCAATAATGTTTACATTGATGATATCGACAAACAACCTGTGTTTAAAATATGTTGGAGTATCATTCTACTACATAGGAAGGTCATTGACAACTGTCTTCAATGTCATACTGAGCTGGGTTCTGTTACGGCAGTCGACCTCCATGAGATGCATTCTGTGCTGTGCATTTATTGTTTTGGGATTCTACCTTGGTGTTGACCAGGAAAATTTGTTAGGTAACTAAAGATTTATATTTTATACTCTATGCTGTTGGTATTAGTACTTCAGACTCTGTCTGCATAGATACCAGCACGCCAACCATACACCATACCTATATAAAGCTCAAAATGTCTGCCCCTGTACTATATGTCTAATATTATTGTGCACTTAATAAATTATTTGTATTGTATTTGTATTTGTAATAGGAGCTTATCAATGGGTCAATTTAGATACTATGGGCCTGATATGATTGCCCGGTAGCTACAAAACTTGCTAACTTGGTTTGCTTATGATGTTGAAAAGATTACACCAGCTTTTATAACATTGTGGAATTATTGAGTAATATAAGGGTGCGTCCACAACGCGTGAACGCGAGCGTTTGCCAGATGTGGACGCACCCTAAGAAAAACTATTTTCGAACATTGAATAATTTTTCAGCCTACCTATCACTAAAGGCCTCTCGAATAATGGTTAGAGGCAGTGGGCCCAGTTTAGTTTGGTGGAGGCATATTTGGATGGAGGATTGCATTTATTATGGAAACACAATTTTTCTTTTTCTTTCCTATGTTAAAAAACTTCCTAAAGTTTCCTAAAGTTGTTGTGTTATTGTTGTATCCTGCCTTAAAGCTTAGATCAAAGTAAAATTAATGGATAGGCCTTTCGCGCACATTTCAAACCAGAAAAAAATGAGGCAAAACAATTGACAGTTTTACTTCGAATATGTACCGAGATGACAGACCAAGTGCCCTAGTTTTTATTGAACTGCCCTAGTTGTTGCGTGCTTCAACTTAAAGCGCTTTCGGCCTATCCATTAATTTTAATTTGATCTAAGCCTTAAAGTTCCTGTTAACCTTATCCTAACACCCTGTATAATAAGCGGGCAACTTGCTGTCAGAGTATGTGTGAGCCTCCTTACCTACATACCTCTACCACAGTATTAAAAAAAAAGAGTATCTAGCCTCTACCTTGGCTTGGTACCTATATAGTAGTTTATTTACCTGTTCAACTAAATAAAACATAATGTATCTCTTATTTTCAGGTTCATTCTCTCTTATAGGCACAATATATGGAGTTATAGGCTCCCTTATGCTATCTTTATATTCCATTTTTACCAAGAAAGTGCTGCCATGTGTCAACCAAGAAGTATGGCTGTTGTCTTACTACAATAATGCATATTCCATAATACTATTTCTTCCTCTAATAGTAATGAATGGAGAATTGACAGTTTTATCAAATTATTCAAACTTCCATAGCTCATACTTTTGGTTTCAAATGTTGATTGGTGGACTTTGCGGATTTGCGATTGGATATGTTACGTCGCTACAAATAAAGGTATGTTACTCTTTCTTTCTTCGAGTGGGCAGAGCCCAGGGCCTCAATCGCCCTAAGTTTCAACGATACTACCAAAACAAAACCACAACCAAAAACGTTATGTTATGCACAATTCGTATTGCGCAAATTATATTAACGGTAACGATTTAGCTTTTTTTCGGAAGATACGTTGGCGTAACGTTCGACCGCTGTCCAACGAACGTTTTTGATTTAGTTGGTGTCGGGAGAGGTGTATGGAGGTGTATGGAGAGGTGTATGGAGAGGTGTATGGAGTTGTATGGAGAGGTGTATGGAGGTGTATGGAGAGGTGTATTTAGAGTTGTATGGAGTTGTATGGAGAGGTGTATGGAGAGGTGTATGGAGAGGTGTATGGAGAGGTGTATGGAGAGGTGTATGGAGGTGTATGGAGAGGTATATGGAGAGGTATATGGAGGTGTATGGAGAGGTGTATGGAGGTATATGGAGAGGTGTATGGAGTTGTATGGAGAGGTGTATGGAGTTGTATGGAGAGGTGTATGGAGTTGTATGGAGAGGTGTATGGAGAGGTGTATGGAGAGGTGTATGGAGGTGTATGGAGGTGTATGGAGAGGTGTATTTAGAGTTGTATGGAGTTGTATGGAGAGGTGTATGGAGAGGTGTATGGAGAGGTGTATGGAGAGGTGTATGGAGAGGTGTATGGAGGTGTATGGAGAGGTATATGGAGAGGTATATGGAGGTGTATGGAGGTATATGGAGAGGTGTATGGAGTTGTATGGAGAGGTGTATGGAGTTGTATGGAGAGGTGTATGGAGTTGTATGGAGAGGTGTATGGAGAGGTGTATGGAGAGGTGTATGGAGAGGTGTATGGAGGTGTATGGAGAGGTGTATGGAGGTGTATGGAGAGGTGTACGGAGGTGTATGGAGGTGTATGGAGAGGTGTATGGAGTTGTATGGAGAGGTGTATGGAGAGGTGTATGGAGTTGTATGGAGAGGTGTATGGAGAGGTGTATGAAGGTGTATGGAGAGGTGTATGGAGGTGTATGGAGAGGTGTATGGAGGTATATGGAGAGGTGTATGGAGTTGTATGGAGAGGTGTATGGAGTTGTATGGAGAGGTGTATGGAGAGGTGTATGGAGAGGTGTATGGAGAGGTGTATGGATGTGTATGGAGAGGTGTATGGAGGTGTATGGAGAGGTGTATGGAGGTGTATGGAGCTATGGAGTGGTGTATCGAGGTGTATGGAGGTGCACGCACAATCGATCGTTTTGGTTTTGCTTTGGTGATATCAACCGTTCAGAAAAAAATAGCGCGATAGCATTTTTACATCAGCTAAACCAAATCTAAACCAAAACTAAACCAAAGCCATAAACGTTCCGTCCGAACGGTAAAACCGTATAAAACAGCGCAATCGAGGCCCTGGCCTTAATCGCCCTAAGTTTGAACGATACTACCAAAACAAAACCACAACCAAAAACGTTACGTTATGCACAATTCGTATCGCGCAAATTATATTAACGGTAACGATTTAGCTTTATTTCGGAAGATACGTTGGCGTAACGTTTGATGTCCGTTCGATCTAACCGTTCGATTTAACCGTTCACAAAAAAAATTCGCGATAGCTTTTTTACTTCAGCTAAACCAAATCTAAACCAAAACCAAAACCAAACCAAAACCGTATAAAATTGCGCAATTGAGGCCTTGGTGTCAGGTGTTTCAGACCGCCTTACGGCCAATGTGGTTTTGAGTGGTAGGCTACTTACATAGACAAACATTTAATGATGTAAGTTCCATTCCACTACAGCAAAGAGTATGGTAAATATACCAAAAGACATGAGTAATTGTAGAAAAGTTTTATTGTTTTTACTGCTGTGTGTAATTGTGCCGTTGTTTTTGTTAAACATTTTTTTTTAAATAAAGAAACGAGTTACTTATTGTACACACGGCGATAGATCAACCTACCCATAGTTAAACTCTATGCTCATGGACATAAGGTCGAACTATGGGTAGGTTGATTTGTCGCCGTGCGTACATAAAAACTTAAAAATTTGGTAGAGAAGAGAAATTTCAGATTTGCACTCTTCACTCAACTCTTATGGGCTGTTTCACAATTATTTAATAAGTTCTGGTTAGCTTATCTGACAGATAGATTGACATAATCTTTCATAAAAAATAAGTGGTGAAACAGGAGTACGATTTTTGAATCTCATTCGCTGAGTTCAGTAGTTGAAAATGTCAAAATTACTGTGGAGATACGCGTCTTTCTACTTCTGATTTGACTTTCAAAAATCGCACTCCTGAAGTATGATTTTTGAAAGTCAAATCAGCAGTAGAAAGATGCATATCTCCACAGTAATTTTGACATTTTCAACTGCTGAACTCAGCGAATGAGATTCAAAAATCGCACTCCAGGTCCTTATAATCCTCATTCATTTATTGAAAACCTCTTTTTTGTGATAAAAGATAGACTACCCTTTCTTATAATAATCTAAGTAATACAGGGAAAGCTATTTAGGTTACTGCCTTGTCTTTAATTGAAATTGGTTTATTATAAACAAACACGGTTTCGGATTTGTGTTCGTAAATATTTTTTGTCACTAACTGAAATTACTGTTGCAGGTGACCTCTCCTTTGACTCACAACATATCTGGGACGGCCAAAGCATGTGCTCAGACCGTCATGGCCACGCAGTGGTACAACGAAACTAAGAATACCCTCTGGTGGACTTCGAATATAATTGTCCTGGCCAGTAGTGCGTTATACGCTAGGTTTAAACAAATTGAAATGGAACAAAAGTCCAGGAAACCACTTTTAAGAAGCACGTCCGAGGAAAGAAGGAATTTGGTATGATGTTTGCTTTAGGATGTATTTTATGTATTGGTAGAGAGATTAGTACCTATCTCGTGTCGCAAATTATTATTATGACATTCAAAGTGAGATCTATTTATTGTAAGATTAGCTTTAGCCGGCGACTTCGCGTGGATTTCGGAAAACATTAACACAAACCAACATTTAAGGGTCGCGCACACCTGGTAAAGCGCTGAGCATTTTTCACCGTTAAACCATTATCGACTCGACTGTGTTTGCGTTGATATAACATCGAAGCATATCTACTAGTCCCCGAGAGCATCGATGCAACTTGAGGCGAAAGTTGTGTTAAGTTATCTTCGATGTTATTTCAACGCAAGCAAAGTCTATAATGGTTTGGCAGTGAAAAATGCTCTGCGCTGCGCTTCGCCAGGTACGCGCCGGCTCTTAGGTGCTGTTTATACAGAAGAGACGCGTGGCGGTGACGGATAGTCTAAGTAACATAATATTCAACCTTATAGTACGTAGCATAGCGTCCTTTTTGTCGTAAAGGAAAATCGCACCCCCGCCACCATCGCCTGGAGGCGCGGGCCTAATTCTCCCAACGACGCTACGCTGCGACTATAAGGTTTATATTGCCGCACCCCGCCCGTATCACGCCCGCGCCACGCCACTTCCCTACATGCTCTGTAGAATATATACAGTACGACCAGGAAAATAATTCTGCTCTTCAATCTTCATTTGCGCAGAGCAGACCCGAGTCCCCGACAAACCCCGAAGTCATTTAGTAATCATATCAAAGGGTGCAAAGTGGGATAGCAGCGAAAAGGGCGCGAAAACAAATCCAATCGCGGCAAAGGATTGAAGGTGCCTCATTCTGATTGGACAATATAATTTCGCGTGCTATTAAAAATTGTCATCTGCGGAGGTAAATCGCGATGTACTGATGCATCGATAAGACTTATAAACCTGGTACTACTGTACCTACCTATTCCAAGTTAGATGTTTCTGTATTCAGTGGTTTAGGCTGTGCTGTGCGTTGTGTCAGTCAGGCAGTCACGAAACTTATATGTATAGATAGATATTAGGGACGATTACCTAATGTAAAATAAACTAACAATATTATTATATTATAATTATTATAGTAGAGGAGTTTTCGGTTTGTACATGATTGTTATAGCCATGTTTCTAATGTATCAATTTTAAAAATCTTTTGGCAGGCATTATTTGAACTTCTTTCTTATTGGGGCATATTTTTTATATGGTTTGAAAATCATCGAATTGCGATAAGTTCTCCTTTATTTGTAAAAAAATAGATATAACATGTATGTTTTACATAAAACCGACTAGTTGAAAGTAACATTATGAGTAGGTAGATACCTATTACAATTATACATTTTCTTTTTGTAGTCTGTCAAGCAGGCATAATTTTAAACTTTTTAGTTTTAGAGTAATCAATATTTTGTAAAAAAAAATTATTTCGCTGTTCAATGCGTGTCAAATATCGGTTACCTATCGAATTAGAGTTATCCGAATTTTAGTTCTCCGAAATCGTTACACTTTTTATTGTTTCACATTTTTTTTGTTTCCCCGAAATATTGTTCGCCATATTTTGAAAAGCCAGATTTGTCCTTTTTTTCATCTAACCAATGGATCAAAATTCTGTGCCACATTTATCCGAAGTAATGTAAGTCAGATAATTTACTTTTTCGAATATTTGTTTTTCCGTACGGTCACTTTTCCGCAGAAATAGTGAACCTAACCTAACCCAGAATTTTCTCAGGCAGGGCATTTCCCTGCAGCCTCCAACATGCATACAAGCAAACAAGCAAGCAACAAGCAAGCAAGCAAACATGCTGCAAGCAAGCAAGCATGCAGCAAGCAAGCAAGCATGCAGCAAGCAAGCAGCAAGCATGTTGATGCTCCGCTCGCTTCGCTCGCTCCGCTAAGTGTCTTACATGTTCTAACCTAACCTAACCTACAATTTTAAAACACCGGTTTGTTTTTCTCAGGCAGGGGGCATCCGCCCCCCGCACCCCCCTCGCGGGGGGCGCAGCCCCCCTGCACCCCCCAACATGCATACAAGCAAGCAAGCAATAGGCAAGCAAGCAACAAGCAAGCAAGCTTGCAGCAAGCATGCAGCAAGCAAGCAAGCAAACATGCAGCAAGCAAGCAAGCATGCAGCAAGCAAGCAAGCATGCAGCAAGCAAGCAAGCAGCAAGCATGTTGATGCTCCGCTCGCTTCGCTCGCTCCGCTAAGTGTCTTACATGTTCTAACCTAACCTAACCTACAATTTTAAAAACACCAGTTTGTTTTTCTCAGGCAGGGGGCATCCGCCCCCCGCACCCCCCTCGCGGGGGGCGCGGCCCCCCTGCACCCCCCAACATGCATTCAAGCAAGCAAGCAACAAGCAAGCAAGCATGCAGCAAGCAAGCAAGCATGCAGCAAGCAAGCAAGCATACAGCAAGCAAGCAAGCAAGCAAGCATGTTAATGCTCCGCTCGCTTCGCTCGCTCCGTTCAACGTAAACATGCAGCATGCTAGCAAGCATATTGGTGCTCTAATCCTGGTATCATGTTGCTGTCTACTAATTATTACAGAAAACTTTACTGTGTTGTGTTCTAGTCATAGGTACTATGGAAGAGGTAATTTCGACTTTTTAAAACTTCGAACCCAGAAGACAGTATTCAAATGAAAAAAATGATTATGAAATTCTGATTTTAAATTTTCTGGAAAATGATACTTCTGTCAAGTCTTTATAAGGAGTAACAAATTTATGTGTAAGAAAATATCTGTCACTAGAAAATTCTATAAACCGTTTTCGAATAACTGAAATTCGGTCAGCAAAATTTCGAAAGTAAGATAGGTTACCGTCAAATATCAGTTATACACGCAAGGGTTACACTGACAAAAAACAATCGCTTTAATCACCGATGATTTGCTGTCTTTTTAGGAGTTCTATTGTCTAGCTCCAAAGCGCGTCATCAGATTCTTCACCAAACTAAAATGGGACTAACTAAGCGGTAACGGTAGATTCTTTAAACAGAAAAAGAATAATCTAAATAGATCAAGAAATGCCGACTCGTTACGTGATAATAATAACATCGGCATAAAAAATAAATACAGAACTAATAGACGAATTGATAACCTCTTTTTTTAATCTGGTAAAATTTTAATATTACTTCCCTATTAAAAAGAAAAAGGGGAGACTATTTAATCTGGATACTTTGAATATTAATTTAAATAGTAAAGTTCCTGCATTCTAGATTTTAAGGCAACGTGAAGGCAGGGCTCAGCTCCGATAAAGGGGGTGAGGTGCGGAGTCTGAGGGGAGATCGCGAGCAATTCGTTCGAATTTTGAATTTAAATATTAGAGTGTTCAATAATTCTTCAAGATGCCACAGTATACCAACATGTCATATAATTGATACCAGTTGAACAACACCAATAACAAAGTTAAAGTTATTTATAGGTATTATTGTAGGCTATTGGCATAAGTAATTCTTTGATGAAGATCTGATGAATGGCTTTGGAAACAGGTAAATGGAACTCCTCAACAGTTGAAAACAAATCATTGGCAATTGAATAAGTTGTTTGAAATCATCAATTATATGCTATAAGTGAGCCTTGCTAAAACTACACGCTTCAAAAGATGGTTAATAGTTGGGGTTAGGTGACAATTCGCCAGCAAAAAATAAAAAACAAAAAATATATATATATTAAATAATAAAGTCCCAACGAACTCCTAGGAAGATTCGCTACAAGCTCCTTGCCACCTTGCTAGCGACCGGAATCGAACTCGCGCCAACCGCACCAAACCGCCGCTCTGCTCTGGAGGCGAGTACCGAGACCACTCGACCAACTGGTGCTGCGCTGGACTCGGCAAAAAAAGGCATGCCTTGCCACAACTACGCTTTACAGACGCTTAGGATGAGTCATACTGACTCTAAAGTGGACACTTTTCTTCAATCTGACATCGGATTCGTGTTCAGTGTCCACGCGGACCCTCAGATATTGATTTTGGAAGCAATCGGTTGAGAAACACAAATTGAAAATACCAGTGAGCAGTTTTTGTAACAGTTATTCAGCTCCATCATTAAATAGGTACTTGTTACAAAACTGTAAAGAAAAGCACTCATCGAGATGATTTTAACGAGCTGAAATTCGATGAGTATACTATTAGCCATCCAAGAGTTCCACTAGCCACCTTCCAGCTCCATCACCAGATCAGCTGGATAATACCATATTATTGTATTGTCATCAGAATCACATGCACCTGCAGAGTCTTTAATGGATATAACGCACCCCCGAACGAATAAAGGTGTAAAGTGCCATAACACCCTTTTCACTTTTATTCCATGTTTGGAATCTACAGCCTTCAATAATACACGTCCTAAATTTTTACTACGCAGCTATGGTGCATATTCATAAAATTATACGGGAAGACATCTTTTTTTTTTTATTAACTATGGGTTTGCTCTTGACCTCAATCCAGTCCTCAGGACGAAGATGGGGTCGTACATGTAGCGAGCTTACCCAGAAGATGCCTATTCACTCGTACTTTAAAGGAATTCGGGTTGTAAGTACTCGGAAATACTAACGCAGGTAAGGCATTCCACTCCTTGGCTGTGCGCATTATAAAAGGTTCAGAAAGGCGCTTGGTGCGGATATGTGGGATGTCAACCAAGAAGGGGTGATATCCCGCGGTGCATCTGGAAGTCCGATAGTAGAAAGGGGAAGGTGGGATGAGCTCATGCAGCTCAAGGGCACACTCACCGAAGTACAATCTGTAGAAGACCGACAAGCAGGCCACTCTGCGGCGGTGGGCTAGGCTATGAAGCTTGGCCTCCACCAGCTTACTATCGCCAATGAGCCTCCTGGCTCTGCGTTCAACCGAGTCGAGTGCGGCAAGTTGATACTTGGCTGAGCCATCCCACAGGTGGCAGCAGTACTCCATACATGATCGGACCTGAGCTTTATACAATACTAAGAGCTGTCCAGGAGTGAAGTACCGCTTCACCTTGTTTAAGATGCCCAGCTTTTTGGCCGCAGTTTGAGCCTTAGACTCGATGTCAGCGCCGAAGTTGAGTTTCGTGGTCAAGCTTATACCCAGAAGCCCAAGACTGTCGGAAACAGGGACAGATGTACCCCGGAAAGAAGGAGTCAGATTAAACGGACTCCTTTTTGCGGTGAACAGACAAGCCTGTGTTTTGGTGGCGTTGAAGTTGACTAAATTATTGTCACCCCACTGGGAGACAAGACTTAAAGTCAAGTTTGTCCGCTCAACCATGGCCTCCCTCTGCGAGCGTATTTTATCCCCGCTGGCCCCTGCACCAGATACATATCTCTCCATGACAGTACTGTCATCTGCATACCCAACAATACCTGACACAAGGAGGTCATTGATGTGCAGCAGGAAAAGTGTCGCGGAGAGAACAGACCCTTGAGGAACTCCAGCATCAATTGCCATAAGGTCAGAAGAGCAGCTGTCAATGACAACTCTAATCGACCGTTCTCTCAAGAAATCAGATATCCAGCTGCAAAGATCAGCGGGGATGCCATAAGCGGGAAGCTTGTTCAGCAAACTAGCGTGCCCATATCCTGTCAAAGGCCTTCAAGATGTCAAGTGATACAGCCAGTGCTTCACCGTGCTTCTCGATGGCCTCGCCCCAGCAGTGCGTGACATACACAAGAAGATCCCCAGTCGATCGCCCCCGGCGGAAGCCATATTGGCGATCACTGAGTAGATCATTGTCTTCTAGGTATGACAGCAACTTACTGTTAAGTACTCTTTCCATGACTTTACAGAGAATGGAAGTAATGGCGATAGGGCGGTAGTTACAGATATGAGTTTACTATGTAATTTATTTGGCCGCAAAACACGACAGATATGGATTTTCATACAACATTGCCGGCCGCTGCACGCATGTATTTGGCCAGTACAGCAATTTCGATTTATCTCGAAGAAAGTTGTCAAAATAATGCTCACATTTCCAAGCATGTTTGAGAAAAATTAATATTTACGTGAGCGCCTTCTAGGGTCAAAAAACGCAGTCACCTTTTCAGTCTAATCACCGGCTATTGAAGCATCAAAACTAATGCAGGGCGCTTTGAAAGGCGGGAGTAGCACTCGCACGAGCGATCAGTGCCGGTTGCGTTCGCTAAAATTAATTTGCGCGGTCATCAGAATTTTTCAAATGTTACTCGCACGATCGATACGTCTCGGGTGTAAAGGGATAGTGCGCGGCTGCCGCGCGAGATAATGCTCGATGGTTTGCCACGCGAAGTCGGTACGCACCTGTAAATCAACAATCTTGATTGTTTTGCCATTTGTGGCACCGCCCAAAATTGTTCGCTTTTTTAACCGACGAAAACAAAACAAAAAACGGTGGAGGTTTTCAAGTCGACGCGTATACAGGGTGTAACAAAACACCCTAGTAATACTTAACTGGGTGCTTCAGACCATCAAACTGAACAACTTTCACTATGGGGGCAACATCGAGAAAAAATTAAAAAAATCTGTTATCCCATACAAAAGTGCAGCACCGACTCGACTAAAATGTATGGGACAGCAGATTTTTTTTTTTCTTGATGTTGGCTCCATAGTGAAAGTTGTTCAGTTTGATGGTCTGAAGCACCCCCTTAAGTATTACTAGGGTGTTTTGTTACACCCTGTATATATATAGTTTTTTTTATTTATGTACGCATAACTTTTTACGGAGTAAGTAATCTGATTTTGATATTTTTTTTTTGTTTAGTAGGTCATACTTCAGAGGTGGTTTCATTTTAATTTGGTGAAGATCTGGTAAAGGGTTTCGGAGATAGACAATAGAACTCCTCAAAGATCTATAGCCTATCATCGACGATTGAAATAAATGATTCGTGTTCAAGTTTTCTTTTAGGTCATACTTCAAAAGTGGTCCCATTTTAATTTGATGAAGATTTGGTAAAGGGCTTCGGAGATAGACAATAGACTCCTCAAAGATCTATAGCATATCATCGACGATTGAAATAAAAGATTCGTGTTCATGTTCCCTTTACATGTCCAACGGATATGTTAACCCAATATAACACCAACGCTGAAAATTTTAAAAATTTTTTTTTTTAACAAAGTATGAATACCGACTTCAAAACTCAAAAAGTAAAAAATAATAAATATTACAGCCGATGAATTTTACGTTAGCATCTATTAAGAATATAATTTTGTTTTATTGTAGTCGGTGTCAAACCTAGCCAAAAAATTATTGCAAGCTCAGTCTCGAATCGTACAGGCTGGACAGCGACTTCGATAAAACAAAATGATATTCTTATAGATGCTAACGTAAAATTCATCGGCTGCAATATTTATTATTTTTAGGTACTTTTTGAAATTTGAAGTCGGTTTTAATTTTTTGTTAAAAAATTTTTATTCAGTACAAAATCTGTTGGTATATTTTAAATAAAATAGTCTAAATTGTAAATATTAAAGCAATTTTTATTACAGTATTTTTTTTTAATTGTAGTGTACTTTCTTTGTACAGTGGGAAATTAAAGTATAAAAAGAGTAAATACCTAAGCTAAACTCGCAAGACGATCCCTTTTCAGAAAATGTAAGTATCCGCTCTTGGATTCAAGGAACCCTACTGTTTTCCACGAAACCCTAAGATACACTTTGGGAACCGCTTACCTCTTAGGATGCCTCGCTATGCGCTACAAAAACAACTTTACCTACATCAGTTTAGCAATTCGTAGCACCACGAGTAATTTTGGTGTTGTCCTACTGAAAGCTATATTCGTGAACTGTGGCACTATGATGGAACTGTCATTTTGCCTACATAATTTACAATTCAAAAAATAATTTATAAATTAGTTATATTTACAATAATCACAGCTATTATTTACAATTTGAGCAATATTAGAAATATTTATATAGATATTAATACAGAAAAAAGCCGGAAATGTTGTAAAAGAAGACGTGAAATTTGAAGAAAAGTTTGACATAGGTCTTACCTCTACAAGCGCTGCCGCGCTTCTAAAATGGCGTATCGCATCGGCAAAATGGCGAGACGCTCGAAATTTCGTAGATATTTTGGAATTGTGTTGAAGTATATAAAGTAAAGTAAACGAAATATACCTAGCTGCCAAGCTTATGTTATGGCCAAGATAATAGTATATTTTATTTGCGTAAATACAGTTTCTTCTAGATATAAAATGATATTAAAAGTAAGAAAGAGGGGTAACTTCGGGATGTTTTTCTATCTAGCCAAATTGTTCCAATCGTGTACTGAATAACCTTCCTGCCTAGGAAATATCCCCAACTATAATATATATTTCATTCAAATCAAAATTATTACATTTTGAATGGAAAAAACGTAATCGAAAAAGCGATTTTTTACGAGTTTATAAACTCATTACGCCTTAAATTATTATTTTAGTTTATATTACTTATGTCAATTTATTGTGTTAATTATAGATTTATAATTATATTATAATTATCATAGTTTCTAAAATAGCATTTAAAAGCACAACTTATGCGTTGACAAACGACCATATAATGTAACTAGTAAGAATAGTTTTCATACAATAAAATTACTAAAGTGATGTGTTGTACATAAGCATTTAATAATTCTATATTTTACTGTTACGAAACCAAAGCTGTTTAGGAATTGGGATCAACATGTGATCTTAATAGTTTAGATAGATATTTTTGTATCAGTTTATATTCTGGCTTCAAATATAAATTATTTGATTCATATTTGTCATGGAGGTGATCATACAATTCTATGCCATAAATTTTATTCCAGTTCCTTTTAAAAAGTGTGTTATTAAACTTGATCCATTCAGTATACCTGTATCTTTTAGTTCTGATGCTGTAACCCATTATTTCAATCTGTTTTAGTGTTGGTCTGTCGGATTTTTTGCCTGGATGCGTACTGGGTCGGGGATACTGGCTTATAGCGAATGATGCGTTAGGATAGTCCTTATGTCTCATTTTCATTAAAGGCACTAAACTTTTACCCTCGAAACATAATCGAGATTTATCATTAGTTCCTTGGCATTTTGGTATGGTGTTCGATAAACCCGCCAGGTCGACCAAGGTGGGAAATATGTCGAGTGACTCGACTGGAGTGTCTATTGATCTTCGCTTGATATCTGGAACGTTAAATATTAAGGGAACTTTCAAAGCCGCGTCGAAGTTTGTGTATTTTGCCCATAGACCATTTTCACCTAACGACCAGCCTGTAAAATAAAAAATAATCCAGTTTATATAGGGTGTTTCCTAAGACCATCAAACTGAACAAGTTTCACTGTGATAACAAAACGCAAAACAAAAATCGGCTTTTCCTTACAAAACTGCAGTACTACTCGACTCAAATGTACGAAACAGCTGATATTTTTTCCCCGGTTTCGATGGTGGTCCCATAGAGAAGGTTATTCAGTTTCAGCCCAAGCATGACTTGGCATATAACTATTTGAGTAAATACACTACAGAGACAAAGCTTCTAACGAGAGTACAAAATGATCACGTGAACGTGACGGTCCACTTGCGGAACCGGTTTCTCAAGGAACACGCAAGCTATATAGCAGCAGCACAGTAGCTGCATAAAGGAAATTTCCTTTATGCGGCTACTGTACAGCTGCTATATAGCTTACGTGTTCCTTGGGTTGTGCACGGGCGGCGCGTGTAGGTACGCAGCGCACACACCACCGCGCGCCCGAGTCTAATAGTAGTACCTATCATAGCTCGATTGTTGGAGCTTTAGCTCTGTGGGGTATTTACTCATGTGCTCCTAAGTTAGAATTTCCTTTTTTTATTAATTCGATAAAAATATAAATAAACAAAAAAGTTTCCTAATGTGTGAAGTAAGGCAGGAAAAATTTACGAATAATGTTGTTCACTCTTTGCTTCCAATAGTTATCAGAACATGTATGCGTAGTTATTATTTCTAACTACAAAATAGATAACGTTTATCTATACTAACCGTGGTCGCTCGTCAGAACCACAATAGTTTTCCTCCTATCGACCTGCCTCATTAGAATTCCAACCAAATCGTCGACGTACAAGGCAGCCGCGTAGTAACTCTGCCTGATTTTTAACGTCCATTTCATAGGCATTACACCCATCGGAAACTTTATGTCGAGACGTTTTATATCGTCTCTCTTACGTATGTCCGTCCATGGTTGGTACGCCACTAAAGGCATGTTTTTTGGTATGTTTGGGTGACGTGGTGGTATTACTTTCTTCATGGGTATCTTGTCTGAAAGTAAAGTACCTATTAAAAGAGGTAAAGCTCTATATTGTAGGCACCACAGAACATTATAAGAGGGGTTAGAAGTGCAAAGTAGGCGTGGAACGTGTCGCCACAGGCTATGCAATGATTTGCATAACACCATAAAGCGCGCGGCGTTGTGTTGTGCCAGCGAGAGGGCATGAGTAATTGTAGCAGCGTGAGCGGGAAGACAAGTGGCGACAGCCGTCTCCGAAGCAAAAGCGCTACTTTGCATTTCTAACCCCTCTTATAATGTTCTGTGGTAGGCACCTCTTTAATAGGACACGGATACTATCGTAAGATAGTGGTGTTATGAGGCAGCTTGAAATTACTCTGACAGCAAGTGCGCCCGCGTGGTGGTTTATGGCTCTATCTCTACCAACCCCATAGGAATAGAAAGATTGCGTCTGCACGAAGAAATCTCTTCAGAGATAAGCTCGCCCATTGTACTCTGTGTTCTTTTATCAATGTGTCTGTGTTGCACATGACAGTAAAATAGAGTGTTATAAAATAAATAAAAATAACAAAGGCTTAGGTAGAAAGAGCTTCGAACATTTCAGTATGGAAGGTGGCATACCTACTTTCCGCCATTTTGAAAAAATCATGATTTTGCGGCCACTGATGAAATATATGCCAATCGACAGGGAAAATGATTACAAATAGAAAATATTCTTTGGTAAAATGACCTAAGTGGTATACTTTCCGAGATATAGGGGTTTGAAAATAATAAAAAATAAAAACATTTTTTTCCACCCAAATTGACTTTTTTGATCAGGAATAGATCAGCAAAGCTCAGGATCGATCAGGACATAGTATAATTATATAATATTATTATTATAAATAAGTTTTATTCATTTACTATGATAAATAAAATACCTATCTACAGGCAAGACAGCTACTCGAGCAAGACGGTTGTTGTAGCAGTGTTGCTAACTATTCCGAGAGGAATTTATATGTATTTACCTATGTATTAAATACTTGATCATCATCATCATCATCATCATCATCTCAGCCGATGGCCGTCACACTGCTGGACATAGTCCTCCCCAAGGATCGTCACAACGACCGGTCTTGCCGGTGTCCTAATCGAACGGGTTCCCGCCGCCTTCATCAGGTCGTCGGTCCACCTTTTGGTGCCCCACCTACCCACTGCTATTACCCGGGGTGCGGGATGCGGGAGCTACCCACGCTGCACTTTCCGGTATGCGATCGCCACTCAACGGCTCTTCGGCCCCATCGGTTCTGCGAGCAATGTGCCCCGCCCATTGCCACTATAGTTTAGTAATTCTTTGGGCTATGTCTCAGCGGATCTCTTCATTTCCGATTCGATCTTGCCGGAATACTCCGAACATAGCCCATTGCCTTTTGGATGACTTTCAACCTTTTTATGAAGCCTTGAGAGAGCGACGACCGACGTCTCAGTTCCGTAATTCATCTTGAGGCACTGCGGTATTTTGGACGTGAAGAGACTACGCAGCTTTCCAACGTTGCCTTGCCGAGTCGGATTCGACAGCAGGCCACTTCTGCGGCGGTGGGCTAGGCTATAAAGCTTGGTCTCCACCAGCTTACTCTCGCCAATGAGCCTCCTGCGTTCAGCCGAGTCGAGTGCGTCAAGTTGATACTTGGCTGAGCCATCCCACAGGTGGCAGCAGTACTCCATACATGATCGAACCTGAGCTTTATACAACATTAAGAGCTGTCCAGGAGTTTAGTACCGCTTCACCTTGTTTAAGATACCCAGCTTTTTGGCCGCAGTTTGAGCCTTAGACTCGATGTCAGCGCCGAAGTTGAGTTTCGTAGTCAACCTCATGCCCAGAACCCCAAAACTGTCGGAAACAGGGACAGATGTACCCCGGATAGTAGGAGTCAGATTAAACGGACTCCTTTTTGCGGTGAACATACAAGCCTGTGTTTTGGTGGCGTTGAAGTTGACTAAATTATAGTCACCCCACTGGGAGACAAAACTTAAAGTCAAGTTTGTCCGCTCCACCATGGCCTCCCTCTGCGAACGTTTTTCATCCCCGCTGGCCCTTGCGCCGGATACATATCTCTCCGTGACAGTACTGTCATCTGCATACCCAACAATACCTGACACAAGGAGGTCATTGATGTGTAGCAGGAAAAGTGTCGCGGAGAGAACAGACCCTTGAGGAACCCCAGCATCAATTGCCATAAGGTCTGAAGAGCAGCTGTCAATGACAACTCTAATCGACCGTTCTCTCAAGAAATCAGATATCCAGCTGCAAAGATCAACGGGGATACCATAAGCTCTTGCTTATGGTATTTGGCACGCTAGTTTGCTGAGCAAGCTTCTTAGCTTGGTCAGCAAACTAGCGTGCCATACCCTGTCAAAGGCCTTCAAGATGTCAAGTGATACGGTAAGTGCTTCACCGTGTTTCTCGATGGCCTCGCCCCTGCAGTGCGTGACATACACAAGAATATCCCCAGTCGATCGCCCCCGGCGGAAGCTTTATTGGCGATCACTGAGTAGATCATTATCTTCTAGGTATGTCAGCAACTTACTGTTAAGTATTCTTTCCATGACTTTACAGAGAATGGAAGTAATGGCGATAGGTCGGTAGTTGCAGGGGTCGGCACGACTGCCCTTCTTGGGTACCGATTGCACATTTACAAGCTTCCAGAATTTTGGTACCGTTCTTGTTCTGAGAGAGAGAGGCGATACAGGCGTGTTAGAACAGGAGACAACTCAGGCGCACAATATCTCAGCACTCTTGTAGGTATACCATCAAGACCACTGGCCTTATTCACATCTAGACAACGCAATGCTCTGAGGACCTCTTTTGTACGTATTGTGATCTCCGGCATCGAAGAATCACAACGAGGGATGGTTGCTGGCTGTTTGGCACCAGCGTCCAGACGTGAATTGCTCGCAAACAGAGAAGCAAATAAATTAGCTTTCTCAGTTGCGGAGTGAGCCAGCGACCCATCAGGTTTCTGCATGGGAGGCAAAGTGGGACGGCAAAAATTGGGTTCGACCTATTTTGAAAGGGACCAGAACTGTTTACTACCAGAAGGGTAGGATGCCAGTCTGACTCCAATGCGGCTGACATGATCGAATCGAGCCTCCTGGATCACCCGTTTGCAGGACTTGACGGCAGAATTAAAGGCCCTCTTTTTCGGTGCGAACCCTACGAGCTCTATCTTTGCGGTCGCGAACTTGGAACCATGCTTGGTAGGCGGATTCCTTTTTAGCTTCAGCGCGAGCACAATCCGCATTGTACCAAGGTTGGGCTTTGTGACCGAGTGCGATGTTGGAGAATGGAATATAATATTCCATTCCCAGTACCAGTACCATTTCAATTACGTTCGCAACCGCATTAGCAGAACTGGCAGGGTCACTCGAAGAAAAACTCACTTGCCGCCACGGGTAAGACGCAAAGAAGTGCCGCATCTCATCCTAATCTGCCGACCCTTATCGCGAGACTCGCCTCGTGCCCGTAGGGCTGTCATCGGGAGGAGAGCAAGAGAGAGATCAACACGGATTTCACCAGACAGTGATCGGACGTTCCCAGTGGGGCAGAGATCGATACGGAGTGACTGTCTGGATCTGATGTCAGCAGAAGGTCCAAACAATTGGGCGTATGGCCATCGACATCCGGTACCCGCGTTGCTTGATTTGCCTCTGAGCAACACTGTACCGGGAAACTCATTTTGTAGGCCAGTCATTTTACGGAGTTTTGTTAGGCGGGGGGTAGGGAGTAATTATAAATTGGACTTTTAAACTGTTATTGGCACCATTTAGTGACAAAAATACTATCTTAAACCATATTTAAAAAAAAATTGCTACGTAACATAAAAATCAAAATTGTGTGTCCCAGAAAGCTTTTAAATTAATGATATTAATACCAATGCACTCATTTGAATTAGATTTAACAATATATATTATTTTTGATCAATAAAATAGGCATAAAAATTAAAAAAACGAGGTATTTATTAGAAAAACGAATTATTTTTCAAAACCTTCTAAGTAGACAAAAATATTTACACCATGTTTGAAGTATGTATGATGCCTTAAACAGGTGCAAAAAAAATTTATCATCAGGTTTTTTAGAACGAGATAATATCTATATTTTAAAATTGGAACTGTTGCTGACGTAATTTTTTTTTATTTTGGTACATTTATATAATATTATAGCGAAAAAAAAATGCAATTAGTAATTAGTCCCGGCTCAAACCGTAAAATGACTGGGCTATTGGAGGGTAGCGGGATCCGATGCACGGTGACAGTCGTTGGCCGACCGCAGTTAATTCTTCGATGCCGGAGATCACAATACGTACAAAAGAGGTCCTCAGAGCATTGCGTTGTCTAGATGTGAATAAGGCCAGTGGTCTTGATGGTATACCTGCAAGAGTGCTGAGATATTGTGCGCCTGAGTTGTCTCCTGTTCTAACACGCCTGTATCGCCTCTCTCTCTCAGAACAAGAACGGTACCAAAATTCTGGAAGCTTGTAAATGTGCAATCGGTACCCAAGAAGGGCAGTCGTGCCGACCCCTGCAACTACCGACCTATCGCCATTACTTCCATTCTCTGTAAAGTCATGGAAAGAATACTTAACAGTAAGTTGCTGACATACCTAGAAGATAATGATCTACTCAGTGATCGCCAATATAGCTTTCGCCGGGGGCGATCGACTGGGGATATTCTTGTGTATTCTTCACTGCAGGGGCGAGGCCATCGAGAAAGACGGTGAAGCACTTACCGTATCACTTGACATCTTGAAGGCCTTTGACAGGGTATGGCACGCTAGTTTGCTGAGCAAGCTTCTTGCTTATGGTATCCCCGCTGACCTTTGCAGCTGGATATCTGATTTCTTGAGAGAACGGTCGATTAGAGTTGTCATTGACAGCTGCTCTTCAGACCTTATGGCAATTGATGCTGGGGTTCCTCAAGGGTCTGTTCTCTCCGCGACACTTTTCCTGCTACACATCAATGACCTCCTTGTGTCAGGTATTGTTGGGTATGCAGATGACAGTACTGTCACGGAGAGATATGTATCCGGCGCAAGGGCCAGCGGGGATGAAAAACGTTCGCAGAGGGAGGCCATGGTGGAGCGGACAAACTTGACTTTAAGTTTTGTCTCCCAGTGGGGGACTATAATTTAGTCAACTTCAACGCCACCAAAACACAGGCTTGTATGTTCACCGCAAAAAGGAGTCCGTTTAATCTGACTCCTACTATCCGGGGTACATCTGTCCCTGTTTCCGACAGTCTTGGGCTTCTGGGCATGAGGTTGACCACGAAACTCAACTTCGGCGCTAACATCGAGTCTAAGGCTCAAACTGCGGCCAAAAAGCTGGGTATCTTAAACAAGGTGAAGCGGTACTAAACTCCTGGACAGCTCTTAATGTTGTATAAAGCTCAGGTTCGATCATGTATGGAGTACTGCTGCCACCTGTGGGATGGCTCAGCCAAGTATCAACTTGACGCACTCGACTCGGCTGAACGCAGAGCCAGGAGGCTCATTGGCGACAGTAAGCTGGTGGAGACCAAGCTTTATAGCCTAGCCCACCGCCGCAGAAGTGGCCTGCTGTCGAATCCGACTCGGCAAGGCAACGTTGGAAAGCTACGTAATCTCTTCGTCCAAAATACCGCAGTGTCTCAAGATGAATTACGGAACTGAGACGTCGGTCGTCGCTCTCTCAAGGCTTCATAAAAAGGTTGAAAGTCATCCAAAAGGCAATGGGCTATGTTCGGAGTATCCCGGCAAGATCGAATCGGAAATGAAGAGATCCGCTGAGACATAGCCCAAAGAATTACTAAACTATAGTGGCAATGGGCGGGGCACATTGCTCGCAGAACCGATGGGGCCGAAGAGCCGTTGAGTGGCGATCGCGTACCGGAAAGTGCAGCGTGGGAAATGAAGAGATCCGCTGAGACATAGCCCAAAGAATTGCTAAACTATAGTGGCAATGGGCGGGGCACATTGCTCGCAGAACCGATGGGGCCGAAGAGCCGTTGAGTGGCGATCGCGTACCGGAAAGTGCAGCGTGGGTAGCTCCCGCATCCCGCACCCCGGGTAATAGCAGTGGGTAGGTGGGGCACCAAAAGGTGGACCGACGACCTGATGAAGGCGGCGGGAACCCGTTCGATTAGGACACCGGCAAGACCGGTCGTTGTGACAATCCTTGGGGAGGACTATGTCCAGCAGTGTGACGGCCATCGGCTGAGATGATGATGATGATGATCAAGTATTTAATACATAGGTAAATACATATAAATCCCTCTCGGAATAGTTAGCAACACTGCTACAACAACCGTCTTGCTCGAGTAGCTGTCTTGCCTGTAGATAGGTATTTTATTTATCATAGTAAATGAATAAAACTTATTTATAATAATAATATTATATAATTATACTATGTCCTGATCGATCCTGAGCTTTGCTGATCTATTCCTGATCAAAAAAGTCAATTTGGGTGGAAAAAAATGTTTTTATTTTTTATTATTTTCAAACCCCTATATCTCCGAAAGTATACCACTTAGGTCATTTTACCAAAGAATATTTTCTATTTGTAATCATTTTCCCTGTCGATTGGCATATGTTTCATCAGTGGCCGCAAAATCGTGATTTTTTCAAAATGGCGGACAGTAGGTATGCCACTAAGGCAGGTTGCTCTTTAAATAATAGGTACATAATAATAATAAGGTAGGTACCCAATACCTCCCAATACCTATCAGCCTTTGACTGCTATCAGCTTATAAACTAAAGACTAAAGTAAGTAAATATTAATTGTATTATTTTTATGTAACATCCATCCGAACTTAGTTGTTTGTATTCATAATTCGAGTACCTACCGAGTGTTAACACTCACCTAAATATTTAGCAGGATATTTCAACGGTATATGAGGCTTGTAAAAACCCACTGCGAGAAAAAATGGCTTCGTACTGTTCCTTTCTCTTAAAACCCTGAGACTGTAATTCAAAGATTCCAAATCTGGAAGAGTCTTCCCTGGCTGATCCTCTACTATTACTGGACAAATTAAATTTGTATGGAGCTCTTTATTACTCGTGTCTCTACAAACAGGGGCATCTTTATACTTTTCAGTTGGAGGATGGTAAACGTGCGACCAACTGTATGGACCATCATCGTTGAAATTCGAACTTGGTCCCGGATGAAACACTTTGCCCACAGAATACGTATCGTATCCATTCTGCTTGAAGAACTGGGGCAAAGTGGTGAAGTTACCGCTAACATTTCTCCAGTAACTGTAGAAATCGTATAGATGTAACGAATCGGGTCTGCGGCCTGTCAACATCGAATTTCTGCTGGGAGCGCATAGAGCTTGCTGAAATTTGAAAAACAAAAATTGGATCTTAGAGTGCTTACAGACGAGCGACACTGCGGTCGCTGTCTGTCGCTGAACTCGCGGAGGACGGTCGCGCGACCGTAAACTGTATGAGCGCAACGCTCTGCGACCCACGGCGGCGACAGCAAAGTTTCGCTTATCTGTAAGAGCCCTTAGAGCGCGACCCTCCGCGACACTTTGCGGTCGTGGAGGGTCAAGTCTATGAGTGCGACCCATGGCGACAGTATGTAGGTAAAGTGTCGCTCGTCTGTAAGAGCCCTTATTGGTAGATAGGTACGTACGGCGAATCAACCTATACAAAACCAACATAAGCTGGCCGCGCGTAGGTCGAGTAACGTATAACGTCGCGCGGCCAGCTTATGTTGGACATAAGCTGGCATCATATTATACAGGGTGTTTGGTGCATCGTTGGCCAAATTGAAATGGTGGATAGGAGGGGTCGACGGCTATCTCGCCACGTCCCCAAAAAAAATTCCCGCATCATAATTTTTTTTAGGTGATTTTTTTAGGGGTTTTCTCAAAAAAGACCGAAAGTCAGCATTTAAGCTTGAATAAAAAAAAAAGTTGTAAGTACAAACCCCAACATTTTTTTTTATTTGAGTGTCCAATGTTTTACGAATCTACTAAAATATAAATTACATGAATAGGACTACTAGTTTTTTTTTATTGACCTTAACTTTTTTTGAAAGAGGAAAAATAAAATTTTAGACTCAACTTTGAATTACAATTAAAAAAAAAACTAAAAGCGATCGAGTTCTTCAGATTTTTTAAAAACTTCTCTATTCTATCTTCTTTCTAACGATATGCCATATGCCATGAAATCCGTCCTCTAACTTAGTTTATTTAATAATTTTGCGTGTCGGGGCGCGTTTTGGCCGATATTCGATATGCAGGATAAAAACTTAAAACACACGCGTAGTAGGTCGGAATTGCATCTTCCTTCTGCGCAGTCATCTCTGATGGCCATCTCTTCCTTACATTGGGTTCTAATGGACCTAGGACATGAAATAAAAAATAAAATCTTAATAATCACATTTGTATTTAAAAAAAAAATATTACAAATCTTGCTCGAAATGTGCTCCCTAATAGCAATGCAAGATTAATAATTTAATTTTTTTTTATATAAATATGTGATTATTAAGATTTTATTTTTTATTTCAAGTCCTAGGTCCGTTAGAACCTTATGAAAGGAAGAGATGGCAATCAGAGTTCACTGCGCAGAAGGGAGATGCAATTCCGACCTACTATGCGTGTGTTTTAAGTTTTTATCCTGCATATCGAATATCGGCCAAAACGCGCCCCGACACGCAAAATTATTAAATAAACTAAGTTAGAGGACGGATTTCATGGCATATGGCATATCGTTAGAAAGAAGATAGAATAGAGAAGTTTTTAAAAAATCTGAAGAACTCGATCGCTTTTAGTTTTTTTTAAATTGTAATTCAAAGTTGAGTCTAAAATTTTATTTTTCCTCTTTCAAAAAAAGTTAAGGTCAATAAAAAAAAACTAGTAGTCCTATTCATGTAATTTATATTTTAGTAGATTCGTAAAACATTGGACACTCAAATAAAAAAAAATGTTGGGGTTTGTACTTACAACTTTTTTTTTTATTCAAGCTTAAATGCTGACTTTCGGTCTTTTTTGAGAAAACCCCTAAAAAAATCACCTAAAAAAATTTATGATGCGGGAATTTTTTTTGGGGACGTGGCGAGATAGCCGTCGACCCCTCCTATCCACCATTTCAATTTGGCCAACGATGCACCAAACACCCTGTATATACATTACTGTACCTACCTAAGCGCGGCCATAAAATAATTTAAAGTAAATAAAAAAGTATACTCACTTGCGCAAAAGCATTTTTGAATGTAACGCCTTTTGCCGCCATTTTACGAATGTTAGGCAAGTGTACATATTCGTCCGATAGAGGTCGCAAGTCGTCAATGTAGATGAGCAAAACATTATGAGCTTTCGCCTTTATTTGTTTGAACATTAATAACACAAAAAACAAAAGAACTGCTGTTTTTATCGAATGCATTGAGTCAGCGCGCAGCGTTTAGTAGATACCTACCTTTCCTACTTTATTTTACCTTTGTGCCTTTACAAAATAAATGTTTTCTTTTTTTAAATATATTTATTTATCTTATCGGAAAGGCAATGAGAACTAGCCATTACAGCTGTTGTCTTTAGTCATGTTTTGCTATTCTTCCATTCTTAACTCTTGAAATTGTGGTTCATACATTCCAATGTTCAAGGGAGTTTTAGTGAGGATCAATCCGAATCAAACGGGAGCGCCTTTCTTTGTTTCTCACTTTTACCAAGGAATATAATTATATGAGTACAACTTTTACTATATTGTTTTCCTTAATGGCATATTATTAAACTAATTCCACCAACATTAACACAATAATAGCCACGAAAAACTAATTTAGAAAATTAAAACAAAGCCCATCCTTTTCTTCTCGGTTCCCGCACATAACTCACAAACAAAAGAGAAAACAATTTTCAGTCAACTTCGCACTCGTTTCACGCAGCAATCGAAACAAAGCAAGATTGAGGAAAGATTTATTTTTTACGAATAATTTTTTTTGTTGCGATATCAGCTTTTCTGCAGAAAACGGAACGTACACGGGGCGCCGCGCACACTGACATAAGTGAAGTCAATACATAGGTACCATATAGTCAACGAATATTTTGCAGACGTGACAAAGATAACATTTTACAGATGTGTTGTACCTATTTATGTATGGCAGCTAGGTGAGTGAGGCGGTATTCGGTACGAGACGACTTTATAAAGGTTTAGCTTTGTTTATCCCGTGACGAGGCAAGTTATTTGGGGTTCCTTTTTATATACTTAATGCGTGATAGTGGGGTCGCACTTAAAATGGCGTATTAGGCAAATATAACGCATGGCAAATACGCGTTTCCCGGCGTCAGTCGGTTTTCGACGCACATAAAACATAAAAGGAGTGAAATAGGCAAATACGCAACCAAAACATCCTCTGGGATCCACGTTTTTATAGTTTTATTGCCTATTCTCAGGTAGAAACGCCTATTTGTCATGCGTAAAATGCGCACCACTTAAACTGTAGTCTTTGGTGCCAGCATGAAAACCACTCGGGGTGCCATGGCAATATGAAAGAGAAAAAGCATACGAAGATTTGGTTGCTAGAGGGAGATAGATAGACTCCCCGACCAGCACTGGTAGCATGCACGCCCGCGATAGCCGTGATACGGCTTTATCACGTCTTTTATCTCGTTCGTTCGCGCGCAAAAGAACTAATGAACGAATGCTACCAGTGCTGGTATAATAACTTTATGCTCCCCGAGTATACGTTATGAAACGGACGATTCCTGGGACGTATCGTCGCCGTCGCGTCGTAGTTATTATTTTTGATTGTGCCTGTAATATATTAATTAGGTGTATAAAAATAAAATATTTACTATAACCTAGGTAGTCTTAGGGCCGGTCACCGTCAATCTTTCGATTAAACATACATACATACATATTCTCACACCTGTCTCTCACTGGGTAGGCAGAGATATTATATCGATTAAAATATTTCGATTTAAAGATTCCTCAGATTCCATATTAATGAAATTAATTATTATTTAGAGGGATGTTTAGTCTCTGGGATAATTCTTCTTTGTCGCTGTATTTTTCCACACAATGACATATTATTAATGTGTGTGTTGGAGTACGCAATCGTATTCCCACTTGCAATCAGTGTGACCACTTTTAGTAGATTTCTACTTTTTTGGTAGATTTAGGGCAAGGAGAACGATAATTTAGTAGTGGGATTTTTGTTTAGTAGATTTGGTAGAAATTTGGTATTTGAAAATTTGATCGAAAATGCAGGGATTCAGGCAAAAGAATCAAAGCTGGCAATACAAATAGCTGAGAAAACGATTGCAGGACAGAAGTGCGATTTTTGAAAATCATACGAGCGGTTTGGCAGTAGAAAGATGCATAATCTCCATAGTAATTTTGACATTTTCTAGTGCCAAGTCGCTCGTATGATTTTCAAAAATCGCACTTCAGGAGACTTTCCGGAACTTCTAGTAAAGCTTTAGTGGTGTACAGAAAAATTAATTTTATCGCCTAATGTTGGTTTTTTTTACAAACTTGGGTATATAAGATACAGAAAACTGTACTAACTTTAAACTTGCATAAAGACGACCAATTAATACCTATTTGCATCCATGTTATAAATTACAAAGTTATGAAAACCGATAATTTTTTTTAGAAAAATGCGAAAATAACGAGAGTAATGATGAGCGTCTAGACATAAATGATAATATTTTGTTCAAAAACGTGTTTTATATTACATTTTTACCATCTGGAATGATATAAATATTAGTTGGTAGAATTTAAGTAGAATTTGAAACAGGACTTGGTAGATTTTAGTAGATTTCAGCAATAATTTTGGTAGATTCTCTGAAAAATAAGTGGTCACGCTGCTTGCAATGAAACACGCACACACACTACGAAACAAACAAGTGGGCGTTCTAGTATTGTCATTCAAATCATCTGTTTTCGTGAATTGTTGTATATTTTGTACATAAAAATTAATTTATTCTCCATTTATTTATTGATGAACGTTAAGATTAATTAATACAGTTGTTCGGGTACGAGTGCGTGAGAGAGTGATGTTTGTTTGGGCTCAGTAGTTTTTGTTTTGTGTGACGTCACTGTGTTCGAGTGCTTACAAACGACGCAATTTCAATTTATTCGAAAATGGATTTAAAATGAGAATTGTTTTCGTAAACAAGGTAAGTTATAAGATAAGACGCATTTCGTATGTTTGTTTTAGCGTAGTTAGTGTTCTTAGGCGCTTTTTGAAGAAGAGTAGATAGAGTATTCATCGATTTCCTTTGTCTCGGTCCCCTTGTAGTGATATACGAACCTACCTAGGCTTGTACCTAAACCTGCCAGCTGTTTTACGATAACATTTTATTGAAGTTTTGTTCTAAGCAACTGAATATTCATAGTGCCAGGTATGTTTTTGTTTTGGTAATTATGTAATCTGCACATAATCTGCATTATTTTACATAAAAGTGTTGTTATCCATGTTATTTTTTTCAAGCATTGACTTTGATACCTATTTAAATTCGGCTTTCGACTCATGCTTTTGTACATTGCTATGCTATAATTTTTACATTGTCTTGACACAAACTGAGGCCCTAAAAAGCCTTTTATAAAAGTCAAAACCATTATTGGATTTAGAAAATAACAATACAAAACACAATCTTACATCTTTGACCGAACTGTAAACCGGCCACTAAGATATTAAACTGTAGTCTTTGACTAATAGTACGAGATACGAACGTAAGATCATGCACCTATCCCTTAGGCGAACGGCATGTGATTCATGTTAAAGTTTACACAGGGGTTCACACAATGCCACCGGGTTGCCTAGCAAAATCTTGCCGCAAGTACCTTTACCATGATGATTTATGGTACCATATTTACCAAAAATGCACCTATCTTTTAGGCCAGCGAATGGGGTGCCATCGGAAGGAGACCGATCTGAAGATCTCGAAAGACTAGGGTTGCCACCTCTCAGTCTGCCGCAACTCTAGGGTTGCCAGGTTCAAAGAAGTCATTTTTTACGAGAAATGCACCTATAAAGTAGGGACTTAATTTCTACACCAAATTGAAGCTATCGTCTTCGTCGACACGGTGGACCAGGGTTGCCAGCCTAAAAGCTGCCGCAAATGAGGGTTGCCAGCACTTTTACCAACAATTACACATACCTGATAGGAACTATTTTAACAAGTAAATGGGGTGCCATCGGAAGGAGACCGACCTAAAGAACTGGAAAAACGAGGGTTTTCACCTCTCAGTCTGCCGCAACTCCAGGGTAGCCACGTTCAAAGAAGTCATTTTTAACGAGAAATGCACCTATAAAGTAGGGACTTAATTTCTACACCAAATTGAAGCTATCGTCTTCCTCGACACGGTGGACTAGGGTTGCCAGCCTAAAAGCTGCCGCAAATGAGGGTTGCCAGCACTTTTACCAACAATTACACATACCTGATAGGAACGATTTTAACAAGTAAATGGGGTGCCATCGGAAGGAGACCGATCTAAAGAACTGGAAAAACTAGGGTTTTCACCTCTCAGTCTGCCGCAACTCTAGGGCTGCTAGGTTCAAAGAAATAATTTTTCAGCGAAAAGTGCACCTGCAAAGTAAGGATTAATTTCTACACAAAATCGAAGCCATCGTCTTCTACCAGACCAGACTCTCGCCAGACCTGATCTACCATGGAAACTCTCGTTTTCTAACATGTATACATATTACATAGGGCATACACTGAAATGCGTTACATACCTTCCTACTTAAGGTTAAATTAATTCTGAAGACGGATACCTATAGGTAAAGGTAAACCGATTTGAAAAAATTATAGATAGTTTCAGCTGTGAAAAATCACCAGGCTTAGATGAAATCAGGATACAGGATATAAAGTTTATAAAGGAAAAACTTAGCCCAGTGCTGGCTGGTTTTGTTAATATGTGCATAACACAGGGTAGCTATCCTAATGAGTTAAAAAAATCAATAATTCGACCTATTTATAAACAGGGAAGTCATGTTGAGTACACCAATTATAGACCTATTGCAATATTATCAGTCATTAACAAAATTGTAGAAAAAGTAATCATAGGGCAAATATCTACTTTTCTGGAAGAGAATAGAGTAATATCAGACTCACAGCATGGATTTAGAAAGGGGCGTAGTACTGTTACAGCTTTAACACAATTTTCAGATTATATTAATGAGAACTTAAATGATGGTAAACAGATTATAGCTCTATTTATCGACTACAAAAAGGCCTTTGACACTCTGGATCACGAGGTTCTCCTCCAGGCTATGCAAGAATGCGGAATACGGGGCCCTACTAACAGGTGGTTTCGGGAGTATTTAACTGGCAGAACCCTCCGTGTAACTGTCAATGGTACAGAAGGCTGTGAGTCTGATGTGAATCTGGGTGTTCCGACTGGATCTGTTTACGGACCGATAGGATATATAATGCACGTAAACAGTGTATCCAATGTTGTTGGTAGATGTAGGGTGTATATGTACGCCGATGATATGTGTTTATTGTACGCCTCTAATGATGTAACAGACATACAAAACAACATTCAGGTAGACTTTGAGAACGTAACAAAATGGGCACATGACAACGGTATAATATTAAACATAAATAAAACTAAGTGCATGCATATACACTCTCCGTACAATAGAAAAGCTAAAAAGATAAAAGCTAATGAAATCAAAATTGTTGGTCACACTTATGATTGCCTGCACAAAGATAAACAAAATTGCAATTGTGGTAGTTTAGAATATGTCGAGACATTTAAGTATTTAGGTTTGCTAATTGACCGAAACTTTAATTTTAAGCCTCATATTAGTGAAGTGTGCGCAAAGTTAAGATCTGTGTTGGGGAACTTCTATCATCTTAGTAGGGCATTAAATAGGCGGACACTTTATGTTGTTTATCATGCGCTTGCTGACTCATTGCTTAGTTATGGTTTGAACAGCTACGGGTGTACATTTGATACATACGTACATGCGATTAAACAGTTGCAGATTCAATTCATGAAAAAATATTTAGTAGACAAAAAAACTAAGTTAAAATGTAATAAAAATTATGATCTATTGTTTCCTATATGTAAGATAATCCCGGTTAAACATAAGGTTGGATACTTATTGGCTATTAATCAGTATAACTGTGAACATTTTAAAATACCTGTTGAAAATAAATATAATACCAGAAGGGTCAGAGAAGGTAAATTAATTCAACCATCGGCTAAAAATTACTATGGTAAAAGAACCACCAAGTACTTAACTCCGAAAATATTTAACAGTATTGACTGGCTAAGGCAAAACCGGAAACTTTGTAAATTATCCTTAAAAGTTAAACTAAAAAGAACTATTCTTGAATCACTTTAACTTGATAGTACCTAATTAAATACAAAATGTAAACAATCGCTGTTAGTAGGTGTCTGGATATATATGTGATATCACAAACTTACTGTTATGGGTTTGTGATATTATCTATATACTTTATCATAATACTTTAATTTATATTAACCATATTGTACGGGTAAGATTAAGGACTCATTTTTTTAAAATTGAGTGTAATGTCTTTCGCCAACAAACTGTTCTGCAGTTTGGCGAAATGTAATGTAATTTGTAACGTTTGTAATTCTGAAAATTTAAAATAAATGAAAAAAAAAAAAAAAAGATTATTTCATTCATAGTTAAATACGTTTCATACATATTTATAAACACTCTAGTACAGCAAACAATGTTGATATTTAATAATAAAAATGGATCAAGTAAAAGGACAATGGGCAAAAATGTCTGGAGTGTGGCCCCGCCCTACTAAACCTTCAGTAAGTATGGCATGTCTGTCTAATTGTTGGTCTATTTACATGCATTCAATAACATTAACGCGCATTCCAGAAATACTTTATTATTGAAGATAATATACATGGTGTAATAAAAAACCCTATTAATAATTTTAACCTCTCGTTTAAAATCAATTGTTTTCGTCGCGCGGATCCGCGTTCCGGCATACCAAAGGTTAAAGGGCTAGTTAATACCATCAAAACGAACAACTTTCACCACGGAGACAACTTCGAAAAAATAATACAATCTGGTGTTTCAGACAAAACTGCAGTAGGTACCTTCAGCCGAATTTTTCCCCGACGTTCTCTCTGTAGGTAACGTTGTTCAGTTTGATGGTGTTAAATTAAATATTACTAGAGTGTCTTATTACACCAGTATACACTGACACCAACGAAAACTCTAGCACACAACAAATTCTTTTTAAATTTTCTGCCTAAGCTCAAATTGTTTTCTTTTTAACCGACTTAAAAAAAGGAGGTTATCAATTCGATTCGTATGTATGAATCATTCCCATCACGTCGCTTCCCATGACGCCGCTTCTGTAGATGTGCCTTGGTTCTATTCCCATCATGTCGCTCCTCCTATGTGAGTACAGGCGAATGTAATATTAAAGGAATTGCAAAATATTAGGGCTTCCAAACAAATATAAAAAATTTCATAGGTGTATGTATGTTTGTATGTATGTTTGTCCACGCATATCTCCGAAACTATTAATCGAATTGTGACCATTCTTTTTTTATTGGCTTACATTTACTCCAATTTAGGGAACAATTTAAGTTACATCAAAATCGGTTCAGTAGTTTTCAAGATAATTATGAACTAATACGTGTAAGTGTGACGGCCTGGTTTGTATGTATTTGCATGATAACTTTGGCATTTCTAAAAATTATAATTTTATTTGAAGTCATTCCGCCCCGCCACAGACCGACGCATGCTTGGACTCATAGTTACAGTGCACCAATAAATTTGACGCAGCTCAGTCGTTTGAAGTTGTATTTTTATACCATTAATGTTGTAAGATAGCTTATAAAATTCTGTATGTTTTATGTAATAGCTATAATCACAATAAAGCTACCGGTTTCCGAGAAAACTGGAGGAATGATTGCTGGTAGGTAACAAAAAATACAATAAATTTAAAATATTTCAGTAAATACACATTTTTCAATTTAGGTGTCTATGAAATGATTAAAGTAAATTTAATATGCTTTCAAATGACACCTTGCAAAACCTAATTAACCTCAGGTGCGATACAATTGAAGAAAAATTAAAAACGTCGGCAGCGCATATATGGAAACCCTTTCAGTACTCAGAGCCCCCGGTCCGGGAGGGTTTCAAGTATTATTTCAAAGAATGGTTCCAGTAAACCATTCCACTATTCAGATCTGAGCACGATGTGAGTTCGGGTATTAATTTCGGAACACTTTTAAAGAAAAATCAAATAAAAAGCTTCCACTATTCAGAATCTTACTTTATGGTACTAACGAGTTGGATCTGAGCCGCGGGAGGAATTTATGTGCGATGTTCCCGGACTTCAGATCGCCTGCCGAAACGAGTGAGCTACCTATTATCGCGTATTCGTTTCGTTTTTTTTTAATTTTCTTTTGATTTTAATTAGTTCTGTTATAATGAGTGAACAAATTTACATATTTACAAGTCGGTAGGTAGGTAAGTACTGCAGTTTTGTATGAAACATCCCTAGTGAACCACCCCTTTAAATATTACTCGGGTGTCTTGTTAAGAAAAATTATCCAAATGCCAGATAATTAGTTTATGGCATTTTATAGACACTTTTATGTACCTACCAAGTTATTCACCATAATTTTGACACTACTACAAATTTTATTTTTTCATCATCATTATCATAATCACGATATACACCACTAGTTTTAATTAGGTACTAACATAATTGTATGAATGTTTTGTAAAATGTTGTTAGTATAATTATTAAAAATTAGCGGTTTATTTACGATATACGATATTTATTTGTTACCATAAATCCTATTGGTATACCTACCGATTTAAAAACAAAGAAAAATGTTCCTAATGCCCGTTGATTCGTTTATATTACTATGTAAGTATATACAGTACTACATACATAAAATATCATTAAGACTTCACAAAATGTCACGACTTTTATGTTTTTGTTACCTACCACAATAACTAATTATTATAATAATTACTCTAATACTCAGTTGATCTTTTATTCCTTCTAAGGTAGTCCCCGTCTCACATATTTTTATAAGGGTCCTCGGAGTCACGGTACGGATTCATATTTAAAATGCTTTTTAGTGCATTGTGCATACCCTCCCGCGGCTCAGATCTTAAATCCGGGTAGCATTTAAACATCTAAATACTGAAATTGACCATTGTAAACACTCTCAGAGGATCAGCTTTAGTATCCTGCGGCATGAATTGGGGGGGGAGGGGTGGGTGGGGGGGTCCCCACATGCCCTCCCTAAAGGGGAAAAGTGAGGAAACACCCCATTTTTTATTTTTTAAATATTTGAAGTTTGAGGTTATAACTAAAAAACACACTTATTAATGCACTAAAAAGTACAAAATAATCAGATTTACTTAAAATATAATAAGTTACGATAAATATGCATCCTACCATTGTACAATTGTTAACGCAAACTTCTCACTTTTTAATGTTCAATGACCAAGTAAAAAGCGTGGGGCGCATTAGGGGAGCGTTGGTGGTAGTGGTAGGTAACGTTTCTTAGAGAAATTTATTTCGATAAAGCGCCCCACGCTTATTTACTTTTTCATTGAACATTAAAATGTGAGAAGTTTGCGTTAACAAGTGTACAATGGTAGGATGCATAATTATCGTAACTTATTATATTTTAAGTAAATCACATTATTTTGTACTTTTTAGTGCATTAATAAGCGTGTTTTTTAGTTTTTTAAACTCGAGTGGTTTACTAGTAGCCATTGAAGAGTTCCACTATCTTCCATCTGTCTCCATCATGAGATCCACGACACAATGTATATTATATCGGACTCGACAAAACAAACCGAACGAGCTAAAACTCAAGCGATTTACTAGAAGCCGTGAAAGATTTCCACTATCCACTTTCTGGCTTCATCATGAGTCCCAAGACACCATGTATAATGTATGGTACTCGTCCAAACAATCTTAACGAGCCCAAACTCGATGGGTTTACTAGTAGCCATTAAAGAGTTCCACTATCCTCCTACTGGCTCCATCATGAGCTCCAAGATACCATGTATAATGTATGGGTCTCGTCAAAACAAACTAAAAGAGCCCAAACTCGAGTGGTTTACTAGTAGCCATTGAAGAGTTCCACTATCCTCCTACTGGCTCCATCATGAGCTCCAAGATACCATGTATAATGTATGGGACTCGTCAAAACAAACTAAAATACCCCAAACTCGAGTGGTTTACTAGTAGCCATTGAAGAGTTCCACTATCCTCCTACTGGCTCCATCATGAGCTCCAAAATACCATGTATAATGTATGGGACTCGTCAAAACAAACTAAAAGAGCCCAAATTCGAGTGGTTTACTTGTAGCTATTGAAGAGTTCCACTAATCCATCTCATGACTCCATCATCAGATCAGTTCGATTATACAAAATTATTGTATTGTCATGCGAACTACATACACCTGCAAAGTTTCAAATCTATACATTAATTAGAAGTAGGTTAAAATTGATTTCCTAGATTTTCTTACATACTTACTTAGTTAGTTACATACAGGTGAAGCTAATATAAGCGTGTTAAAAAGGGTCCCGCTGGCTGTAGGTTTTTTCAAACTGCCATTCTTCCATTTTGACGGAACAAATTATATTTCTAATTGGTTTCGATAGAACAAATTTGGAACTAAATCCCAGACATACTCGCATCGTTCTACGACACGGGGTCCCGCTGAGTGTAGCCACACTATTTTTAGTGTAATAAAAAACTTTGAAGGCTCAAACAACTTCTAAAAGTAAAATGAAAACTCTAAAACCACCTGTCAAAATCATCATGCAATCTTGGACGCACTATAAATTATTTTTACATTAGTTTATAAGGAAAATAAACTGAAAATAAACAATTATCTGCTAGAATAAAACTTGAATTAGTAGTTATAGAAAGAATAAAGACAAAAATGTGTCTTGTTATTATGCTATGTCACGTCATGCTATGTTATGTTATGCTAAGCTATGTTATGTTGTGTCACGTCATGCCATGTTACGTTAAGTAAAATAAATCTCTTGTCAGCTAACGACGATGTATGTTTAATATTATTCATATAATTTTTGAGGACAAATAAATTTGTAATACTTAATTATAATCATTCATTGTTGTTGGGTTATTATACGAACGTTCGAAAATATAATTGAAATTTTTTTTTCAATAGAGACACTCATTTGGTGAGTTGAAGAATAACATGATCATAATGTTTGCGTTTACAGGTAAGTGTAACATGATATTGAAAAGTAAGTAAAAATTATAGTATTTTTTTATAAGTAGGCAACGGTTTACGAAAAAATTAAAACCGCCTTCGAAAAAACTAAAAAAAAACAAAAAATAATATCGGAGCCGATGACTTTTTCGTTTGCATCTAATAAATAAATAAATATAATAAATATCTTGGACAATGTCACACAAATTATCTAGTCACATTTAAAGTATCAGAATCTAGCCTGGACTTGTATTATGATGACTAGACAACGATATACTATATACATTCATACATATATAGACACAAACGTCCATAACTCGGGTACAAATATTCATATTCATCATACAAATATTTGTCCCTTACGGGATTCGAACCCTCGGCACAGCAGGCAGGTTCACTACCGACTGTGCTACCGGGCCGTCACTAAGAACACTACCTTGTTTTATCGAAGTCGCTGTGAAGCCGGTAAGATTCGCGACAGAGCTTGCATTCGTTTTGGCTTGACACCGATTCCAATACCAAATTAATGTTCTTATAGATGCGAACGAAAAAGCAATCGGCTGCAATATTATTTTTTACTTTTTTAGTTTTTGGAAGGCGGTTTAAATTTTTTCTTAAAATTTTGTTTAATTTTTGTAATGAAATACATTATTTTGACTCAGATATCAGTTATACATGCAAAGGGTACTCGATACAAAGCAAATGTTTCAATCGCCAATGATGTGCTGTCAACTTTTGAGTATTTCTATTGTGTAGCTCCGAATCGCGTCATCACATCTTCACAAAATTAAAATGGAAATACCTCGGGGGTACCTTCAGAACTAAAAAAGAATCACCCAAATCGGTCAAGAAATGCCGAAGTTATCACGTAAATACATACAAACCAGGCCGTCACACTTACGCGTATTAATTCATAATTATCTTGAAAACTACTGAACCGATTTTGATGTAACTTAAATTGTTCCCTAAATTGGAGTAAATGTAAGCCAATAAAAAAAGAATGGTCACAATTCGATTAATAGTTTCGGAGATATGCGTGGACAAACATACATACAAACATACATACACCTATGAAATTTTTTATATTTGTTTGGAAGCCCTAATATTTTGCAATTCCTTTAATATTACATTCGCCTGTACTCACATAGGAGGAGCGACATGATGGGAATAGAACCAAGGCACATCTACAGAAGCGGCGTCATGGGAAGCGACGTGATGGGAATGATTCATACATACGAATCGAATTGATAACCTCCTTTTTTTAAGTCGGTTAAAAAGAAAACAATTTGAGCTTAGGCAGAAAATTTAAAAAGAATTTGTTGTGTGCTAGAGTTTTCGTTGGTGTCAGTGTATACTGGTGTAATAAGACACTCTAGTAATATTTAATTTAACACCATCAAACTGAACAACGTTACCTACAGAGAGAACGTCGGGGAAAAATTCGGCTGAAGGTACCTACTGCAGTTTTGTCTAAAACACCAGATTGTATTATTTTTTCGAAGTTGTCTCCGCGGTGAAAGTTGTTCGTTTTGATGGTATTAACTAGCCCTTTAACCTTTGGTATGCCGGAACGCGGAACCGCGCGACGAAAACAATTGATTTTAAACGAGAGGTTAAAATTATTAATAGGGTTTTTTATTACACCATGTATATTATCTTCAATAATAAAGTATTTCTGGAATGCGCGTTAATGTTATTGAATGCATGTAAATAGACCAACAATTAGACAGACATGCCATACTTACTGAAGGTTTAGTAGGGCGGGGCCACACTCCAGACATTTTTGCCCATTGTCCTTTTACTTGGTCCATTTTTATTATTAAATATCAACATTGTTTGCTGTACTAGAGTGTTTATAAATATGTATGAAACGTATTTAACTATGAATGAAATAATCGGTTTACCTTTACCTATAGGTATCCGTCTTCAGAATTAATTTAACCTTAAGTAGGAAGGTATGTAACGCATTTCAGTGTATGCCCTATGTAATATGTATACATGTTAGAAAACGAGAGTTTCCATGGTAGATCAGGTCTGGCGAGAGTCTGGTCTGGTAGAAGACGATGGCTTCGATTTTGTGTAGAAATTAATCCTTACTTTGCAGGTGCACTTTTCGCTGAAAAATTATTTCTTTGAACCTAGCAGCCCTAGAGTTGCGGCAGACTGAGAGGTGAAAACCCTAGTTTTTCCAGTTCTTTAGATCGGTCTCCTTCCGATGGCACCCCATTTACTTGTTAAAATCGTTCCTATCAGGTATGTGTAATTGTTGGTAAAAGTGCTGGCAACCCTCATTTGCGGCAGCTTTTAGGCTGGCAACCCTGGTCCACCGTGTCGAGGAAGACGATAGCTTCAATTTGGTGTAGAAATTAAGTCCCTACTTTATAGGTGCATTTCTCGTAAAAAATGACTTCTTTGAACCTGGCAACCCTAGAGTTGCGGCAGACTGAGAGGTGGCAACCCTAGTCTTTCGAGATCTTCAGATCGGTCTCCTTCCGATGGCACCCCATTCGCTGGCCTAAAAGATAGGTGCATTTTTGGTAAATATGGTACCATAAATCATCATGGTAAAGGTACTTGCGGCAAGATTTTGCTAGGCAACCCGGTGGCATTGTGTGAACTCCTGTGTAAACTTTAACATGAATCACATGCCGTTCGCCTAAGGGATAGGTGCATGATCTTACGTTCGTATCTCGTACTATAAGATGACACTCTGACCAGCCTGCGTAACAGAGGTGAGAGCGACACAGGTCACTTCTAAACATCAAATTACCGCCAATTTGACGTTTAGAAGTGACCTGTGTCACTTTTTGAAACTCATTCTATGAACTCAGCAGTTGAAAATGTCAATATTACTATGGAGACGTGCATCTTTCTACTGCTGATTTGACATAAAAAAATCATGCTTCAGGAGTGCGATTTTTGAAAGTCAAATCAGCAGTGAAAGATGCGTATCTCTATAGTAATTTTTGACATTTTCAACTGCTGAACTCAGCGAGCAAAAATCGCACTTCAGGGCCTTTATTCCTTTATTATAGCACAAGCTTTTACCCGCGACTTCATCCGCATAAATTATATACCAGATTTTAAGTCAGATGTTACGCTACCAAACAAAAAAAGTTTCATCAAAATCGGTTCAGTAGTTTTTGCGTGATACTCGAACAAACAAACACCCAAACAAACAAACAAACAAACTTAATTCTTTTTTCAAAAATTTACAGTTTTATAATAGTCAAGATAGTATCATCAGTCTATACAGGTGTAACGAAAAGTATTATTAACCTCATCAACATATCATATGGCATTTTTTGTCTTCCTGCTTGGATCCGGGGAGGTCTAAATTTCGAGGTCAGGATGTTTTAGACAGTCTTCCGCTGCCAGAGTTAATCGAGTCTATCGAGTTCTTCAATTCCACCGGGGAAAGGGGAAACGGCGCAGAGTGCACTCATTTACCATATGGGGTTGAGGGTTTACCTTGAGGGTTTAGTCAGGTGCCCCACAGTCGCACATCGATCAACACTTTCGCTCCTAAGCTCAAAATTATGATCCTCGCGCAGTGCTAAAACTGACACCCCTAGTAGGTCAGTTATCTTCTTCTTCTTCTCTTCCTGTTACCCCTACGTCTGATATAGGGCTTGGATAATAGCGGCTAGGGCTCGGCTAGGTCAGTTAGAAGAGCGATGATAGCCCATACGGAAGAGAGCTAGCGCCTCAATCATGAGGACGCGGTTCGATTCCAGGCCCGTACCACTAAGTTCTTCGGAAATTATGTACGGTTGTATTTATCATTTACTAGCTCGGCGGTGAAGGAAAACATCGTGAGGAAACCTGCATTCCCGAGAATGAAAAGAAAATACCGTAAGTTCGGAGGTATGCGTAAAAATATGGGTGAGCATGGGGCGAACACAAAAGATCAGCGATGGTCGCAGTGTTACACAACGACCCTTGCTTGCAATAGCCCAACCACCAATAATAATAGGTCAGTTATCAGTTTATTTTACTTCCTAAGTTCATACAACTTCCATAGCATGTTTCCTTCGGAAAACCATGGATTCTTTTTTAATCAAAGGTGCAAGACCACAGCGATAACAAGCATAGCGCTTCATTTCACATTGTCGTCGATTCATTGTCATTTATTTAAGGCAGGTTGTCGGTTGCAGAGGGGTAAATTTTATACAAAACTTTGACGCACAATACGCATAGACGGTATTAATATAAGTAACTTTGTATATATGGAAAAATTGGTTATAATATAAATACGAAGATATAAAGCTTTGAAAATTTTGTATGAAATATTTCAAAGCTTTATATCTTCGTAATTATATTATAAATTGCAAATGTTATTATTTTTATTAATTCTGTCTATGCGTATTGTGCGTCAAACGTTTGTATGGACTGAAACTACCTTAATAATTGTATGATGACTTCGCGGACCACTTCGGGCGGTCTCAGGGACCACCAGTGGTCCGCGGACCACCGGTTAAGAACCACTGATGTAGATAGATAGATCTAGATCAATTTATGATCGGCACAATTTTACTTTATTTAAAGAAATCATGATATTAATAACTATAAATAAATAAATAGGTAATACCATCTCACAGGTGGTGATTATAAGCAGTCAAGGACATAGGATAACACAGTTTCACAATATTAAATTCCTTTGAGTAATGCATTTCTAGACATATTGCAATCCTTTCAAATCTAGACTACTGCATAGTAGTGCGTTTTATTAAACTTTTGTTAAGAAAGTACGACCTATTATTTATTATGTGCTTTGGTACATAATCTTGAAAACAACAGTGACATTATGTGGTAATAATAATGTTAATATACTTTCCTTTTCTTTTTAAAATGTATAAGATTCAATATTTAAAAGAAATTAGTAAAATTTTCAATGGTCAGAGTTTCGGTACTACTAGTGAAACGTGTATGTTCTGAGTTCTCATAATATCTCTACCCCCTTGGAGAATATAATATAGTCGTTAGCATATAGTTATGTGTAGTGAATTTTCGAAATTCCCATTTGTGTGTGAAGTCTACCAAATAGTGGTGGAGCGTGGGTTTGCCCCTTTCTGCGTATATATGCAATATTTTTTTTGAGTTAGTTGAAATTGCTTACAAAATCTTGCAACTAAGTTAAACAAAGGCACAACTTTTCATGCATTTTTGTTATATTTCCATCCCTTTCCGGTATACTCACTCAGCTTGTCTTGATAAAATTTATTTTTCTTCCCTGGACTGGAAGTCTTTTCATATTTTTATGTAGTGAATGATTATTTACATCAACTGAATGTATTTATTTGCGAACATGATAATATTAATAATTAGGTATGAACTTTAATACAATGGTTTAAACATTGTTTTGTTTTTAACTTGAATTTAATTAATTGTTTATTTGACCCACATTCGACCTTTTAACCATCAACATAATACAGGGTGTCCCAGAAATGGTGAATCGAAATGCTATGGGAGGCAGCTTGACTAATGTCCTATCCATAAAAAATACTAAAAAAAATAAAACGCACATGACCATAAAAAAAAAAGAATATCCAAAAAAACGGGAAAATCATCAAATTTTTCTAAGTTTCCAGCTCTAATTATCGCGTTTTGGGATAATTTGTAATTTTTTTCTGCCAATATTAATTGTTAGAGGTTGCTTCGACTGATTGTTAACATTTTACAAAAAAAAATGTCTGCACTTAGAGCACAGACCACTTAGTTTAATTGTTTTTTCTGAACCGAAAAATTTTCTTGCTATTTTAACCAGCTGTAGTATAAAAAAAATGTATGGGACTTGTGCGGCAAACTACTTCAAAAAGTTGCCTATTTAATGACGATTTTAAAATGATACGAATCACTGAATTTACTTTACAAAATTGGGAGATATTAATTTTCTTGTGTGCTAGGGTGAAATTTGTGCAATTTATTCTTTACTTTTTAATTCATTTTCCACTTCTAATCCGTTGCTTCTAAGGTTAGAATTGGCTAAAAAAGTTGTTTCAATACCCGGTAGTAATGGCACGGTTTTTTAGAATCCCGGTTTTTCAAAAACCCGGTGTTTTAAAAACCCGATTTTTTTTAAATCCCGTTTGTTTAAAATCCCGTTTTTTTAAGAATCCCGGTTTTTTAAATTCCCGGGATTCCCAAAAAACTGGGAATTTAAAAAACCGGGATTTTAAAACACCAGGATTCCCAAAAAACCGGGATTCCCAAAAAACCGGGATTTTAAAACACCGGGATTCCCAAAAAACCGGGAATTTAAAAAAAAACCGGGATTCCTAAAAAAACCGGGATTTTAAACAACCGGGATTTTAAAACACCGGGATTTTGAAAAACCGGGATTCTAAAAAACCGTGCCATTACTACCGGGTATTGAAACAACTTTTTTAGCCAATTCTAACCTTAGAAGCAACGGATTAGAAGTGGAAAATGAATTAAAAAGTAAAGAATAAATTGCACAAATTTCACCCTAGCACACAAGAAAATTAATATCTCCCAATTTTGTAAAGTAAATTCAGTGATTCGTATCATTTTAAAATCGTCATTAAATAGGCAACTTTTTGAAGTAGTTTGCCGCACAAGTCCCATACTTTTTTTTTATACTACAGCTGGTTAAAATAGCAAGAAAATTTTTCGGTTCAGAAAAAACAATTAAACTAAGTGGTCTGTGCTCGAAGTGCAGACATTTTTTTTTGTAAAATGTTAACAATCAGTCGAAGCAACCTCTAACAATTAATATTGGCAGAAAAAAATTACAAATTATCCCAAAACGCGATAATTAGAGCTGGAAACTTAGAAAAATTTGATGATTTTCCCGTTTTTTTGGATATTCTTTTTTTTTTATGGTCATGTGCGTTTTATTTTTTTTAATATTTTTTATGGATAGGACATTAGTCAAGCTGCCTCCCATAGCAGTTTGATTCACCATTTCTGGGACACCCTGTATATGAAAAACTCGAAATTACAAAAATTTTAACAAAATTATTTACTAGATTTTTAGCTCAATTGTAATTTTTATTTACTAGCAAACCGATTAATTTTAATAAGTTCATTGACCCATTAAAGATAAACCTGTCTGGCAATATACTACATTTTGCCCGAGGGTCTGCTCCATGTCTGCTCATATTAAATTAAACTCAAAGTATTACAATTTCTTTTTCACTAGGTAATTTTTTAAATACTTTCCAAATTTTCAGGGGTGATTCAGACCATCAAACTGAACAACTTTTACTATGGGTGCAAAGCTGAAATAGCAAAAAAAATCTGCTGTTTCAACCATTTGAGTAGGCATTGCAATTTAGTATGAAACAGCTGTTTTTTTTTGCGGTTTCTGCTTTGCTCCCATAGTTAAAGTTGCTCCCCTCCAAACGCGTAACAAGAATTTTCCCAGGGGGATCAGGTCCAGGTTAGGTCGTTGTAATAAATTCTAAAACCTGGAGTGAGCAAAGTGAGCTCGAGATATAATTCCAATATGATTAGCTGGTAGCAATATTATCTAAAACCAGCGCCCGCTTGCGCTGCATGGCGCGCCTCGATAAACGTTTTGTCGCGCCTGCTACCTCATTCGTTCGCGCGCAAAAAGAAAGAGAGCTATAAGGCGCGATAGCGATTTATTGCGCCACCATGCCGCGGGTGCTGGAACGACTTCTGCATTACGACAGTCTCAATACAATATAGCACCAGGAGCGAGCGAAGCGAGCTCGAGATCTTACTGCAATATAATGAGATCACTGGAATATGATCTACAACCAAGAGCGAGCGAAGCAAGCTCGATATTTTTCTGCAATATTTACAAGACGTTGAAATATTTATACATGATTTTGGCGCCCCGGGCGTGAGCTCCGGTTTGGTCCTCCCTAGATCCGGGTCTGAGAAGTGGTAAAACAGGTCCTTAGAGTAGATTGTTGTTTGCAGGCGACTAGAACTCAGCATGTCAGCGGAGTCGCCGCGGCACGCGCGGGCCGGGGGGCCGCTCACGGTGCCCTCGCAGCCGCCGAGCGACCGCACCATCATCGACGCGGTCTCCGGCTTCATTAACGACGTCACGCTCTCCTCGGCCGCCGTCGACCCCAAGGATGTCATACAGTGGGCTCGGTAAGTGACGTCACGTCGCCAGAAATCCACCAAAGCGCAGCGGAGATGTGTTAAAATCAAGCAATAAAATACTGCCGTTCTTATCAAGACTAGTATGTTTCCGGGACCCTTGTGACGAGCTCTGTAATGCAATTTTGATCCTTATTTTAATATCTCATTCGGAAGAGGTAGACATGGTAAGGAAGAGGACATTAAGTATGATCGATCCATATAGAGCCGAAAAAGACGTGGCTCAATTTTGGTTAAAACTTTTTTACTAAAAAGTATTAACTGTATCTTAATGAGCATGGCAGAATAGGTAGATTCTGATAAGCGAGGAAAGTTGAGCAATTCGATTGAATTTTACACAGGTCTGCTCCTCTTTGGTGGATACCGAGCCTTATGCATAATATAACTTTCAGTTCTCAGGCGAGCAAAATCGATACGTGCAATTATTGACGGCAGTGAGGTGAGGGTGACCTTTGGAAAGGTGAACAAATGCACATTGGTTGAATAATATCGTGTTCATTTTCTGAAATTTTGATCCAGGTAGAATAGGTGGAAATTATAATAGGGCGCAAAAAATCTCACCGAAAGCAGAGATTACAACCCCCTTTACTACTTTTGGGATCGTAAAATGTATCAATGAGTAATTATTACTCTTCATTTTTGTCCTACAAGAGCGACATTTGACTGCAAAGGCGACAGAGTTTACCGAGGGCAGCAGCACTCGCTTGTGTGTACACTACGTATACGTAACTTTGGTCGCCAATTTGCCTATCAAGCTTGCAAATGAAATATTCATGAATTTATTGTCTTAAAAAAAAATACATATAAGCCGAATAGAACCTTCTCCTTTATTGAAGCCGGTTAAAAAGCGGACAGCGTTTCGAATGTTTTCATACCCAAAGGAAGACAAAGTAGAGAATTACACCCCTTTCTAACTAGGTGCTGGTATACTGTGGGTTTTAGGTTCTTAGGCGTGTGAACGAGCACAATTTTCTACTAAGTTCACTAGTTGGTTCTGACTAATCTCAAATCAAAACATGTTGCTGATAAAAAATTCTTTAATTTTTTTTACACATTTCTCATCCATTACTCAGATTCGAGACAGCAGATATAAACGAGCCCACGCCCGAAGGAGACAGCGATGACATCTCCCCACTCCTTCTGATCCTGGGCTACGGCTCCGGCGTTCAAGTCTGGCTGATCCCTCCCACTGGAGAAGCCCAGGAAGTGTTATCATGGAGACAAGGCACAGGTAATCTTTATATCTCAAATAATTGACAATAATAGTATCGACAGTCAGCACCTAAATATATTGCTGTTAATGGCTATGTGTGAACTCGATGGGAACTGTCAAATCGATCACCGCGCACGCTGTGGAAGAAATTTGCAAGCTGTATCAAAATTTCTTTAATGTATGCAAATCCACACACTCACTCAACACTAAATCTACAAAGACTACGAACTTACACTTGGGCATGGATGTTTCTATTTTCATCTAGGTGCTCACTTTAAAAGTGTTTTATAGCACTGTGTAACCTAAACGCGCACCGTTCACCGTGCGAAAATGAGTCTACTCTGCTAATTGCACAGATGCGTCACTCTTTTCCGTTACCTACGTAGACCATTTTTACACCGTGCGAAAATGAAAATACTAACTGCACAGATGCTTCGAACTTCTCCGTTACCTAAGAAGTCCATTTTTACACCGTGCGAAAATAAATCTACTAATTAATTGCACAGATGTGTCACTCTTTTCGGTTACCTAAGTAGTCCATTTTTGCACCGTGCGAAAATGAATCTACTAATTGCACAGATGCGTCACTCTTTTCGGTTACCTAAGCAGACCATTTTTACACCGTGCGAAAATGAATCTATTAATTGCACTGATCGGGCGAAGGCCCCCGGAGGCCACGTGGGCTTCAAGTGTTTAAATTGAATAAATAATTTTAACTGACTTTGAGATTAATTAAGACTTCCGTCTCCAGTGAGGGTGCTCCGTATACTGCCGACCCCGCAGCACGGCGACTGTTTCACAGCGAAGAGGCCCCTCATAGCTTTGTGTGACTCCGCCAGCCCCGGCCCGAGCTTCTGCTCGCTCAGCTTCATTTCCATCAGGGGCGGCGAACAGGTCAGTCTCATTTATTATACCTTAATTGTGTCAATTTGCTTAAAAAGGTAAAGGTCGCCGACCCGAATCAAAGTAGCTCGCGTGGGTGCATATCCCCGACTAGGCCATCCACACCGAATCGTCACCGACATTGTAGGCGGGTTGGCGACTGGTGTGTAGACACCTTTAGGTCAACCAATTTGAAATTTAAGGCACCTTAGAATCTTTTCCCTGCAAACTAATTGCTCGCTATGGCACAGGTAGTGACAGTTAGGATACCGCGATTAGGGTATCCTCGTCGTATATTATGTATGTATCCCCGTAGGGTACATGGTGTTTATACACCATGTACCCTACGGGGATAAACGGATAAACGGCATCAAGATATTTTCGAGAAAAAAACGAGATACTGGATGTTGTCCAAGGTTGTTGTCTATAAGTTCAAAATATGTGCTTAAAAGGTCTGAAAAAAAAAATGACTTGAATTCCGAATGTTTCTTAGGAAAGGGATAAGTAACAAAAGTGTAAAATTAAATACGTTAAATGTAAAACTTAATGGGTGGATTCAGAACATCAAAGTGAACAACGATCACTATTATCCAAATTGCAAAAAAAAATTAGCTGTTTCATACATTTAGGTCGAGCAGCCATTGGCATGTTCTGTCGAACAGCCGATTTTTTTTCGCATTTTGAATGTTGACTTCGTGCTGAAAATTGTTCAGTTTGATGGTCTGAAGCACCCCTTAAGTTATGTAACGTATTTTTGACACCCTGTATAACAGATTAAGATATTTTATAACATAACATAACATACTGATGTTATCTACACTAATATTATAAAGAGGAAAGATTTGTATTTTTGTGTGTGTGTGTGTGTGTATGTTTGTAATGAATAAACTCAAAAACTACTGTGCCGATTTCAAAAATTTCAATTCACCATTAGAAAGCTACATTCACCCTGAGTAACATAGGCTATATTTTTTGCTAGAAAAGATTAGATGTCCACCCGTGCGAAGTCGGGACGGGCCGCTAGTTCTTGATAAAGCGGGAATTCTTGTAAACAACTAATTCCACTGTCACAATTCACAACCGACCTTCAGTATTTCAGTGTTTACTACAATGTCAATCTATATTTACTTCTAGGTTATCATTACAAAGTCGTACGATGTTTATTTATTAAGGTACAAATAAAAAACATATAGATTTATATCTGTCAAGATTATTTGTCGGATTTTATTTTATCAGTGGATTTAAATCGAGTCCCACTCAATTTGTTTCAATGTCGTTAGATAATTTATCTTTTATTTACGCCCACTGTATTGCTGTCAAGTTCGAGATTCGACATTGTTAATAGACATATACTTTAACTAACGAAACATTTATTACAATTAAATAATGTATACTTATAAAAGAGTTCCGTAACTGTCTGACAGACAACGCCCAGCGTGCGCCCAGCACGGCTAGCATGCCACCCAAGACAAAGCGTTTTAACGAAAAAAACGTCATGCGCGCTCTTTCTGGCCTACGTCAAATAATAAAGATGGAGGCACATCTCGATTTTTATCGTTTTCTCGGGGGTGGCATGCTAGGCCTACAGCTTAAACCACTGATGATAGAAACATGAAATTAGAAATACAGGGTCCTTCTTAATATGCTGACACTTTTTTAAGGGGATGATCAGACCATCATACGGAACAACTTTCTCTATGGCACCAACATTGAAATCGCGAAAAAAAATCTGCTCTTCCATACAAAACTGCAAATCTTATCAAGCCAAATGTGTGGGACAGCTGATTTTTTTTTCGCGATTTCGATGTTTGTCCCATAGAGAAAGTTGTTCAGTTTGACGGTCTGATTATCCCTTTAAAAAAGTGTCAGCATATTAAGAAGGACCCTGTATATCTACAATAGGATGTAGGGGTGCACTAAAAAAGGATTTTTCGCAAATCGAGATAATCCACGCGGACTGAGTCGCGGGCAAAAGGTCGTTCTTGTATGATTTTTGGGCATAGGCTCACTATAACTCCTGTAGACCTCGGCCCTATTTAATAAACGTGACAATTGTAATTTACAATGACAATTTAGGGTATTAGTTCAGGCAACGAATGATTCTGGATGGAAAAGTCGAAAGCAGAAAATTTGACTTAGGAACTTTGTTTGGACTAGTTAGGAGATAAACATACTAAAAGTCCTCCCCGTCCGTCCGTCGTCCCTCCGAGGTACGCTCGAGGGGGGGGAGGGTAAAGACGGTCCCATTTTTTGGTTTTTTGCTTACATCTCGTAATCTATAAGTCATATAAAAAAGTATTATAAGTATAAATTAAACCTGATAAAATTTCCTACAAAACTAGTTCTATGTATTTTTGTCATAAGACTTAACCTTTGGGAGCTACAGGGCCGAGAAAGTAACAGCATTTTAAAAATTATGAAATTTGTATGGCGACCCTCATGAAAGTTGAAGATAAAAAGAAAATGATTTCATATTCTTAATTAGCGACCCTGAAAACCCTCTGATACAAGTTTTCAGTCGATTTGGTGAACCTTTAAAAGCTGCTTTGGCGTTTGAAATTTCCATGGCAGCCATCTTGGATTTCGCTATTTTGGTTTTTTTTTACTTCCAACTAAATCTGACCAGGATTCTCTATGACATGACATTACGAGATGTAAGCAAAAAACCAAAAAATGGGACCTTCTTTGCCCTCCCCCCCCCTCGAGCACACCTCGGAGGGGTAAGGACTTTTAGTATGTTTATCTCCTAACTAGTCCAAACAAAGTTCCTAAGTCAAATTTTCTGCTTTCGACTTTTCCATCCAGAATCATTCGTTGCCTGAACTAATACCCTAAATTGTCATTGTAAATTACAATTGTCACGTTTATTAAATAGGGGCCAGGATCAACAGAGGCGACCAGTCACTATAAAATGAAGTCCAGCAAGCCTTTATCTTAATCAAAGAAGATAGGAGGAGAAGGAAAAATAAAAAATACATATCTGACTATTGCAAACGGGGACAGCAATATAGTAGAGATGCGAATTTAAATAAAGTCGTCAAATGAAGAGTTTCTTAGGGCTGAGTAGTTCTATACCGACATGTGGTATCGTTGCATTCAGTAGAGTTTCGTGAGTAGGAAAAATGACGGTGTCGCTTTCTCAATTGGCGGAGTGGGGAGTTATGACGCCAACGATTTTTTGTATGGGATGAAAAAATTTTTTTTTCTGAAACCTATCGTGTTGGGTATCAAATGAAAGGGCTTCATGAGCCGGTTCTAAAAATATACACCATTTGAGAAAGCGACACCATCATTTTTCCTACTCTGGAAATTCTACTGAATGCAACGATACCACATCATCATCTCAGCCGATGGACGTCCACTGCTGGACATAGGCCTCCCCCAAGGATCGCCATAACGACCGGTGCGCTGCCCTCATCCAACGTTTTCCCACCGCCTTCACCAGGTCGTCGGTCCACCGTGTGAGGGGCCTACCCACGCTGCGCTTTCCGGTACGCTTAACGATACCACATGTCGGTATAGAACTACTCAGTCCTACGGGAGTATTCATTTAATTAATAAGCATCTGTACTAATAAGAAAAGCATGGTTATTAGTTAGCCAATTCAAGAGCTAACAACAATTCTTGTATTTCAATAATGTTGTGGGAAGGAAGTTGGCAGTGTACCAAAAACGAAAAAAATCAATTAGTCACTGGTGTGACAATCAGGTGTGATCACGAGTCCGCGACGGGGTATTAAGTGCCGTAAATTACTACGATAATAGAACGATTTAGCCAATCTAACTATGATACCTTCTATTAAATTTTAATTGTGAATTAATTATACTGATATTTTAAAACCAAATGAATTAAACGAAAAAACTGAACTACTCTATAACATTTTGTCAATAACCTAGTTGAGATTTTTTTTTAATTTATTGCTTTCAGGGCCTTATACATTTGTATATACTTACCGGTCCTATCGTACCTTATTATTATAAGTACCTAATAATAATATAACAAACTATGATACAAAAATAACCTTACAAACCTATGGTGGAGTAGGCATTAATCCCGGTTAGCCATCCTATAAACTTTCCTCGCCAACTCGGACGTCGGATCAGACAGGATACTTAATAAAAAGACTCCTACATCAAACCTACTGAGGTTAGCAGCCGTGAGCAATGCCTCTCTTAGACTACGGTTCCGCTCACACTCCACCAGCAGGTGTAGGGCATCTTCTATCTTCTTGTTATCATGTGGGCAGAGCCCTGGTGTCAGGTCTGGTGTGATCTTCTATTATACCACATGTATCGCAATTAGGTGAATTAACTTTTCTCATTAGAAATCCATACTTGTTCAGTGGAATGTGACCGGTCCTTAGTCTATGTGCTAAAACAATGCTGTTTCTATTTAATTTTGTGTTATTGAACCACGGAATGCGCGGAGGCTCACATTGTATAGATTTATACCAAATTCCCTTTTTATGTGACCTTTCATCAAACAAATACCATACTACTCCTATTTATATAGACACTAGCGACCCGCCCCGGCTTCGCACGGGTGCGATGTTGATATAAACCTTCCTTTTGAATCACTCTATATATTTAAAAAAACCGCATCAAAATTCGTTGCGTAGTTTTAAAGATCTAAGCATACATAGGGACAGACAGACAGCTGCGACTTTGTTTTATACTATGTAGTGATAAGAGCGTCTCGGTGGCGCGTTGCGGAGAGCTATGGAAACTCAATCTTGAGGTCCAGGTTCGAATCCGCACGGATGACATGCTATGAACCGACTGCTCTCAAACGGCGAAAGAAAACATCGTGAGCAAACCTGCATACGCTGAGGAAGAATTTCCGATGCATATAACCGTAAACTTGGGCCAGCCAACAGCATGCATGCTTTATTCGTGTGGGTTATTGTGTCAATTCGAACAAACGTTTGCTTAGATTTTATATGAGCCTTGGAGTCTAGTATTTGAGGTCAATGCCTGGGACACAAAGTAACAGGTCGTCAACTGGACGATACTCAAGTACGACAGTGGCCTCGATTCGGGCTGTGCCACGACTTAACTTAACTAGTATTCCTGTCACTTTCTTAAATAAGATTAAGAAAAGAGACAATCAGCTGACTTTAGTGCTGTCAAAGTGACGTTACACGCCCAAAAACGCTTTAAATAAGATGGCGTACATTATGATATGGCATCTTATTTTGGGTGTGTAACGTCACTTTGACAGCACTAAAGTCAGCTGTTGGTTTTCTGTCTCTTTTCTTAATCTTATTTTAGAAAGTGACAGGAATAAATTTAGTTAAGTTAAGTCGTGGTACAGTCCGAATCGGTACCATTAACCCTACAATTTGCCAACAGGTAAAAAGCATAAAATTCAAGAACCCAATCCTCGACGTTCTCGCGAACAAGCGCTCCGTCGTGGTATCCTTCTCGGAACGCTTCGCGGTGTTCGACGCGGGCACTCTGGAGGACCGCATGGCCATAACGACGTGCTACCCGTGCCCGTGCCCGCTGGGCGGGAGCGCGCCCATAAACCCGTTGACGCTGGGTGACCGCTGGCTGGCTTATGCGGACAAGAAACTTAATCAGAGCAAACGGAGCAGTGGTGGTTGTGAAGGTATGTGATTTTTTTATGGTTCCATATTTTTTGGGTATAGAATAAAATACTTTATTTTCCAGAATATGGTACAAACATAGGTATAACAGTTTTAAAAATACAGCATATTCTGCCATTTGAGGCGTGAAAATATTAATATTAAAATTTAACATTCAGTAATGATCATGAGAATAATTTATATATCTTAATATGCTGACACTTTTTTAAAGGGATGATCAGACCGTCAAACTGAACAATTTTCTCTATGTGAGCAACATCGAAATCGCGAAAAAAAATCAGCTGTCCCATACATTTGGCTGGAGTAGGTTTGTAGTTTGTATGGGAGAGCTGATTTGTTTTTTCGCTATTTCGATGTTGGTCCCATAGAGAAAGTGGTTCAGTTTGACGGTCTGATCAGTTTGATGATTATCTGACCCTATACTTTAAATGTGACTAGAGTATTTGTGTGACAATCTCCAAGATATTTATTTATTTGATTGAATTGTCTGAGGTCAAAGGCAAGCCCAATATAGAATAAAAAATAAAAAAGAATAAATAAATAAATATCTTGGACAATGTCACACAAATTATCTAGTCACATTTAAAGTACCAGAATCTAGCCCGGACTTGTATTATGATAACTAGACAACGATATAGAATACATATATAAATACAAACATCCATGACTCGGGTACAAATATTCATATTCATCATACAAATATTTGTCCCTTACGGGATTCGAACCCGCGACCCTCGGCACAGCAGGCAGGTTCACTACCGACCGTGCTACCGGGCCGTCGAATTGTACATCAATTGTTATAAAAGACACTAGCAACTAGTTTTCCCAATAAAAAAACAAAATTAAAACTATTAATGTATCTTTTGTGTTTATCAATAAACGCGGCGGTTCAGCACATTACATTGACCTTGTTAACGATCAGCGTATCATGCTCCTTGCAAAACAAAACAATGCATGCATGACTAATTTGTTGCCATTATACCTACAATACGCTGCTGTGTGCTGTTTTATTTAATACCGCTCTTCAATTGCTTCAAAGTATTGCGAATTTAAAAAATGATTTAATTGTTACGATTGTTTGGTTGTTTTATACATACATACATACATATGCTCACGCCTATGTCCCACTACTGGGGTAAGCAGAGACAACAGATCGCCACATGCTACGATTCTGACACACATCTCTCGCTTCCTCAACATCCATAAGTCTTTTCATACAAGCTCGTCGGTTCCGGGTACATTTTATTTGGCCCTTCTTCAGTACGCATCCGATTTGGTCAGCGTACGTGCGCCTAGAGCGACCCCTTTCAACCATTCCATTGACACTTGCCTTGTAAATTTCATACGTCAACCTACTTTCACACATTCTTTCTACATGGCCAAACCACCTCAACATGCCTTTTTCAATCCTGGTCACTACATCTTCTTTCAGACCACATCTTTCTCTAATCACACTATTCCGTATCCGGTCCTTCAAAGTCACACCACACATACTACGCAGGGACCGCATTTCAACAGCATTTATTCTAGATTCATGCTTCTTCTGCCATACTTTGTTGTTTTATTGATTACTTATGGTATCGATATGTTTAGTCACAGATAATATAATACTAGGTTTAGTTTATTATAGTTAATACTGCTGTAAGGAAAATATTAACTACGAGCTTTTACCCGCGACTTCGTCCGCATAAATTATATACCAGATTTTAAGTCAGATGATAAGCTATCAAACAAAAAAAAGTTTCATCAAAATCGGTTCAGTAGTTTTTGTGTGATACTCGAACAAACAAACACCCAAACAAACAAACAAACAAATAAACAAACAAACAAACAGACAGACAAAAAATCCAAAAATTGGTGATTTGGAATCAGGGACAGGTAAAAACCATATCGTAATATTTTTTTTGTAAATATCTTCAATGTACAGACACATTTCTGTTACAGTTTTATAATAGTTTAGACGGTATCGATATGTTTAGTTAACATTATAGTTAATTCTGCTGTAAGGAAAATATTAACTACTTGCTGACCTGGCAGACGTTGTCCTGCCATAAAAACTATCCTATCTCTCAAGTCGGACCAAATATGACAACTTTCATCAAAAATCGGTTGACTTGGTGAAGAGTTCACTGGGAACATACATCATGACACTGGATTTTTATATATAAAGATTTATCTAATGAAGCTCATAATTCTGGTCTACCGTTTAATGTCATAGTTTTAAGCAAAGTTAAAATAAACATTTATCTTATCTCTAATTGTGAGAAAAAAATTGTACATACATTTGTTTTCATCATCTTCATCATAGGCCTGCCATCTGTTACAGTTTTTTTTTTCCTAAATAATAACACCTGACAGAGAGAGACAACAGACATACTTCTCTCACTTCCTCTAGAATCTACAGGGTGAAATTGATATCATTAGCATCCTTTTAAACTAAGAGTCTACCCATCAAACTGAACAACTTTTACTATGAGGGCAAACAGATCGGAGCAAAAAAAAAATCTGCTGTTCCATACTAAACTGCAATGCCTAGTCGACTCAAATGTATGCAACAGCAGATTTTTTTCTGCTCCGATTTGTTTGCTCCCATAGTAAAAGTTGTTCAGTTTGATGGAAGAAGCATGCTAATAATATCAATTTCACCCTGTAGAAGTAGGTTGAATCTAGTCTTATTGCAAATTCGGCTATGCAGACACAGACAACGGATATACTTCTCTCACTTCCTCTAGAATCAGAAGGTGGAGTCTAGTCTACATTCATACACCTTGTCATACATTCTCGTCAGTTAAGGATACTCCTGACCCAGCATTTTGTATTGACTATAGATCGGTAACTATTGTGCGATTCGCGGCGTTTTCAGGGTTGTTAATAAGCGAGTTTTTTGTAGCCTTGAGTTTTTATTATTATTCTTACAAGTCATGTTCTAATCGGTGTGACATTTAAATTATAATGATGAAATTACCGATATGATACATAGATACAGTCGAAAACACGTCAAGTTCGACACCTTGATCTTCATACTGCTCTTATGCCGTTCGTTTAAAAAACAATATCGCACTTCAAATCTCAAGCTTGACGTGATCTTGACTGCACATGGCTGTATGGGTTAGTTCCCTTTGCCTTTCACAAACAGGAAAAAACTAAACAATGAGAAACGTGAAAATAACTAATTTGGGGCCGTATTAGTAAAAAATAAAAGAAAACGATACAAGAACATTTGTAATTCTTAACCAATGATATGTGTTACAACTGCCACCCCTGAGTTTGCCGCGAGTTGCACAATAGTTACCGATCACTAGTAATGACATAATTTTTGTTGTAATCTAGGATAGGTTCTCCTCAAACCATTTATAATCGAGCCATTTATAATCTGCGTTGTCGAGACTCACTACGAGATCTTTTTAAAGATATCAGTATTTTGACTTTCTACAGTCAATATATTTACGAAAATATTTTATATGTTCGGAAAAATTTGTCTCTCTTACCCAAAAACAGTGACGTTCATAATTACAATACAAGAAATAAAAATAAATTAGTATTCCCACATTTTCGACTCAGTAAAGTCAACACATCTTTCATGGGGCACTGTATACGCTTTTATAATAAGATACCAGAGGATATTCTAAACTTACCAGACAAAAAGTTTAAGTCTCATGTTAAACAAGTCCTCTGTAAAAAAGGTTACTATAAACTCGATGATTATTTGAATGACCAATATGTCTGGTCTTGACAATTTTACACTATGTAATGCAATATTGTATTTTAATTGTACTTTGTACATTTTGTTTTGTTTAAAAGATGTGTGTTGTAGAGTTTCTGGCCGCATCTTCACTCAACGGAACACCTTCCGACGCGGTGGTAGAGTCAAAAAATGACGTCAAAAAGCTATCTATATGATATTATTTGAATAAAAAATTTTGAATTTTGAATTTTAAACTTTCATTCGTCGCTGTTTTGCTAGCTCCGTCTCTTTTGATTTTGATCGCGTGATTATCTTAAAATCTAAGCAGTTGAACCTTTTTCAAAACAAAGGTTTTTCGCACAAAGAATATTTCTTACATTATAAATAAATTAAACTTTAGTGATTCAAAGTTAACGTTATTAGCACCACGAGTTGAGTCATTGAAAAGATTTCGCAGAATTGTTTCATACAAAACTTAATTATTTAGCACATAAACATACACACATACCTAAGCTCGCGCCTTTCTCCAATAAGCAGAGACCACGGACCGCCACACGCACCTGACTGACTCTGACACACCTCTTTGCCTCATTCTCATTCAAACATCTTTTCATGCACTTCCGTCGACACTTTTCTGAAAATATCATTGATTTGATCATGGTATGTTTTCCGCGGACAGCCTCTCCCAACTCCCAACACATCCGTTCACCTTGACATGCTTCTTAGCACATTAATCCTTAAACTTAGCACAAAAACAAAGCTATTAAAATGCAATACGGCGCGGCGTATCTAATTCAATGGCAGACAACACATGTTTTAAAGTACTTTTTGTCTGTTCGCTTAATATAATAGAATCCGAACACATATTTCTATACAGTATTTTTTACCTTAAATCATCGTACCAGAAGTAAGGTGATAACTTTGACCCCCGCATGGCAGCGTGATATAGCGCTATCACGCTTTCGCTCTCTTTTTATTTGCGCGCGAACGAAGGAGATAAAAGGCGTAATTATAGCCGTATCACGTTCAACTTGCCACGCCTTCTGGAATACGATTTTTGAAAGTCACACGTTCAAATCAGCAGAAGAAAATGTCAAAATTACTATGGAGATTATTCATCATTCGATCATGATTTTGAACGTGTGACTTTCGTACTCGTATCTCAATAACACTAATGATAAATAATGAGGTCCGCATGATTGTTATCTAACAGCGGTCACACGTACACAGATATGCACATCGAAGGCATTGAACTCCGAAAGTCTCTGATCGAAATGGCAATATGTATTGTCGCCTTTGTCGCTGCTGCTTCAAGGTTTCTCGCGGCCAAAACACAGATTACTACTGTAACAGCAGCACTCTCCCTATTTAGCTGTAGATCAAACTAAAATAAATGGATAGGCCGTGCGCGAACATTTCAAACCACAATGGCAAAACAAATATATACTTCAAATATGTACCGAGATGACAGAAAAGTGTGCTAGTTTGTATGGACCAAGTGTACTAGTTGTGTGCTTCAACTAAACGCGCTTTGGGCCTATCCATAAATTTTACTTTGATCTAAGCATTTAGCGCGCTTTTTCGTATTTCGAACTTTGCGCTTCAGGAATGACGAATTAAGAGATAGCGCGTACGAGAAACTTTTGTCTCCGCAACTAATTTTTCTCTCACACGGTTTGTATGAAAAGTCTCCCGTTTGTCGCGTCGTTACATGCGCGCACTTTCATACAAACCTGACTTGAACCAAGACTTGATGTGAGTGACAAATTAGTTGCGGAGACAAAAGTTGCTCGTGCGCGCTATCTCTAAAGCGCTCTTTACCTCAATGCGAGACCGCCTGTATCATAATATGCGATACTCGACGCCATAGCTCTCAAACGTGAGTGACGGTGTACTGACGAGAATCTTTCTCCAGGTGAAGGCGTGACAAGTTACACGGCGACAGTGCTCCATGCAGCCAAATCTCTCAGCAAGGGGCTACGTGGCCTCGGAGAGAGCGTCGCCCACAGCCTGGCAGGGGGGCGAAGCACCTCCCAGTCCCCCTCCCCGCCTAACGCTGACATGCAGCAGGCGGGCGTCGTTACTGTACTGGATATTGAGGTGAGATTACTGTAGCAATAATATAGTATCGGGCAGTTAATCTACATGAAGGAACCCGAATTGAATAAGCTTTAGTTTAGCTACAGATTACCTACTAAAGAGTAATCGGATACATCACCATGAAGAATTAACTCCATGTTCATCACCGCCTTTCTACGATATGCGCAAAACTATTGCTGCATCATTTCTACGGTTCTGTAGCGTCAAAAATGGACGTCAGAAAGCTATCCATGTAATATTATTTTGAATAAAGTTTTGAGTTTTGACCTTAGGTTTTGACTCACTAAGTATCATCATCATCAGCCCGGTAAACCCCACTGCTGGCTATAGGCCTCTTCATTTTCACGCCAACCAGAAAGGTATCAACCAGAATAGTCTCATCGACTGTTTGCCGGCTACTCTACAAATGACTAAGTTTACGTGCGCTTTTTTTCTTGCTAACGCTGGCGCTAGAAAATTGGCGCCGCAAGTCATCGTCTAAACCTGTCTTTAAGCCTACCATCTTTAAGTAATTCACTTATCGTGTTAAAACAGAATAACGAAGAAGAAGACGGGCAAGAGAACGACGAGTCGTACGACCCGATAGTGGCTCACTTCATAGCGCACTCGGAGGCGATCATAGCGCTGAAGTTCGACGCGAGCGGCGCGCTGCTGGTGACGGCGGATAGAAGGGGCCACGACTTCCACGTGTTCAGGGTGAACCCGCACCCGTGCGGCTCCAGCCTGGCGTCCGTCCACCACCTGTACGTGCTCCACCGCGGAGATACCACGGCTAAAGTACAGGTGAGATATAGCTTTGGATTTTAAGATGAATGAATAACAATGATAGTCTAGCAATTCTTTGGGCTATGTCAGTTCTTTACGCTGGTTCTGCGGATCTCTTCATTTCTGATTCGATCTCGCAGGGAAACTTCGAGCATAGCCCTCTCCATTGCCCTTTGGGTGACTTTCAGCCTTTTTATGAGGCCTTGAGTGTACGACCACGTTGGCGGGGCACATTGCTCGTAGAACCGTTGGCCAGTGGGGCCGAAAAGTTCTCGAGTGGCGACCGCGTACCGGAAAGCGCAGCGTGGGAAGGCCCCTCACACGGTGGACCGACGACCTGGTGAAGGCGGCGGGAACCCGTTGGATGAGGGCAGCGCAGGACCGGTCGTTATGGCGATCCTTGGGGGGAGGCCTATGTCCAGCAGTGGACGTCCATCGGCTGAAATGATGATGATGATGATGAATGATAGTCTAAGGGCCTGTTTCTCTGCATAAGTTCTTGGTAGCTTACCTGTCAGATCGTTTGACATGTTTTGTATGAACGTTACTGAATATTATCATATTGAAATCTATATGATATTATCTAGACAAGCTGAGCGCGGGAAAGGGATGGAGATAATTATGACAAAAATGTATGAACAATTTTGACTAAGTATAGGCATTAAAGGCTTGTGCAAAAGGCAAGTGTGCAAAGACTTAGTTGCAAGATTTTGCGATTGTACATTACGATACGTGTGAAAAATGCTTTAAAGCAACTTAAGACTTGCTTGTGAAGAATTTCTGATATTAATTGTTGCAATAAACATTCAAATGCTTGATTGCAGGACATAGCGATATCACCGGACTCCCGATGGACCGCCATCTCAACCCTTCGCGGTACCACGCACATCTTCGCGATCAGTCCATACGGCGGCGCGTGCGGGGTCAGAACCCACACCTCCCCTCGCGTCGTGAACCGACTCTCCCGCTTCCACCGCTCCGCCGGCCTGCCCATACACGCGCACACGCACACACACGTGTCCGGCAGCCCCGTGAGTATCTGTGTCTCTCTCACACACGCCGCGTCGTGAACACTCTCCCGCTTCCACCGCTCCGCCGGCCTGCCCATACACGCGCACACGCACACACACGTGTCCGGCAGCCCCGTGAGTATCTGTGTCTCTCTCACACACGCCGCGTCGTGAACACTCTCCCGCTTCCACCGCTCCGCCGGCCTGCCCATACACGCGCACACGCACACACACGTGTCCGGCAGCCCCGTGAGTATCTGTGTCTCTCTCACACACGCCGCGTCGTGAACACTCTCCCGCTTCCACCGCTCCGCCGGCCTGCCCATACACGCGCACACGCACACACACGTGTCCGGCAGCCCCGTGAGTATCTGTGTCTCTCTCACACACGCCGCGTCGTGAACACTCTCCCGCTTCCACCGCTCCGCCGGCCTGCCCATACACACGCACACGCACACACACGTGTCCGGCAGCCCCGTGAGTATCTGTGTCTCTCTCACACACGCCGCGTCGTGAACACTCTCCCGCTTCCACCGCTCCGCCGGCCTGCCCATACACGCGCACACGCACACACACGTGTCCGGCAGCCCCGTGAGTATCTGTGTCTCTCTCACACACGCCGCGTCGTGAACACTCTCCCGCTTCCACCGCTCCGCCGGCCTGCCCATACACACGCACACGCACACACACGTGTCCGGCAGCCCCGTGAGTATCTGTGTCTCTCTCACACACGCCGCGTCGTGAACACTCTCCCGCTTCCACCGCTCCGCCGGCCTGCCCATACACGCGCACACGCACACACACGTGTCCGGCAGCCCCGTGAGTATCTGTGTCTCTCTCACACACGCCGCGTCGTGAACCGACTCTCCCGCTTCCACCGCTCCGCCGGCCTGCCCATACACGCGCACACACACACACACGTGTCCGGCAGCCCCGTGAGTATCTGTGTCTCTCTCAGACACGCTGTTCGGCCAGATAAATTACTGCGTTCAAACGCCCTGAAGATTCACCCCTACCTTGTTATTGGTACTTACTGCTTTCCCAACGATTTTTGCAGGTATCGGACGGGCTGGCGCAGGGCGCGTGGTTCCCCAACCCACGCCTGCCACCGTACCCGCAGCCCACGACCGTGGCCCCGCTGGCCCAGCTACGACCCACGGCCAACTTACCCACTCACACCATTACCAGGAACAGCGCCGGTAAGGTTTATTTTGATTATTGCGAAAAATATAGGGTCCTTAATATGCTGACACTTTTTTTAAAGGGGATGATCAGTCCATCATATAGAAAAATTTTCTTTAAAGAACTATTATCGAAATCGCGAAAATTAATCAGCTGTTCCAGATGAAATCTACCGACCGACAGCAGATTCAAATGATAACAGATTTTGTTTTTTTGCGTATATTATCTAGTAACTAGAGTTTACCCACGACTTCGTCCGCACAACTTTCATCCCGTGATCATGGTAGTTGTACTTGTAACACTGCTGTCTAAAGACAGATATGTAGTTCGGGGCGCGTACTGCAGATGGCGCCTCTTTAGTCAGGGGCACATCGGCAGACGGCGCCACCGTCTTGATCCTTATTTTACCACACCGACTGACCTCTCTAAGTGGACAAAACCTAGAGAGGATTCGTTCATTCCATTATACGATACGAACCAAATCACACGTCGTATTATTTCTCTCCCGCCGGGGTCCACCAGCTCCACGAGCCAACAACTGCCGAAAAATCTGGAACTCAAATAGGTTTACCAAAACGCTGTAAGAACGCCGTTAAAATGTTTAATTCTAGATTAAATGATAACCGCGTAACTCGCCAAAACTGTATTATTCAGAAGTGGGGAATTTGGCTCTTAGTGTAGTTTTGTGTCAAAAAAATCTGCTCTATTATAAAACTAACAGAAGTGTGTCCGTGCAAAAGGTTACGATAGGACTAGACTAGACTTTAGGTGTCTTTGGCTCCAAATCACAGATTATATTTAATTGTTTGTCTATCTGTTTGTTCGAGCATCACGCCAAAACTAATGAATGGATTTTGATGAAAATTGTTGTTCGAAAGCTTATGATTAGACTTGAAACATGGTACACCTATATTTTATCTCGCTTCGACGGGAATCGTTGCGGACGAAATGGCGAGTAAAAGCTCGTAATTTAGGTTTCTAGTGTATTTTGCTGGTTTTTTAGTGTTCCGTACCAAAATTGGAAAAACGGAACACTTATGGAATCAGTTCGGTGTCTGTCCGTCCGTCTGTCACAGGCATTTTTCTCAGAGACCGTAAGACATAGGAAGTTGAAACTCGGTACAGATATAGCAATTGCTGGTCCAATATCATAAATGAAGTAAAAAAAGCTAAATTTTTATATTGGGGGGCAATTTGAGGAGTAAGAAAGGGTAAATTAAAAAAAAAAATATTTCTACCTTATGGTGTGGGGTATCAATTGAAAGCTTATGAAAATACGAGTCTAAAAATATACTTTTCCAATTTTTTATAAAAATTTTGTTTAACAAAATTTTCAATTCAATCCGAGAAATTGCTGTCCCCACCTCTATTTCAAAAAATATAGCCGTATAAGATCTGGAAAAAATCATGAACATCAGAAATAACGTGTAGATGGCGGGAAAATTATCAGGGTAGCTCTAACTTGGACAGTTTTTTTTCTATACCCAAAAAACGAACACCAGAGCGTCCAGTGTAAAATGATCTTCAGTTACTATGTGACCACATACTAAGTAAGTGTCAATTTATAGTGGTTTCATCAATGACCCATGTTAAACAACTGGTAGTACGGAACACTAATTGCCCGAGTCCCGACTCGTACTTGGCCGGTTTTTTAAAACACAATTTGGTTCTTAGGTCGTCAGCGCTTATCGTCGCTGTCAGAGGAGTGCAACACGGCGCCGCTGCTGGCGCGCGCGCGCTTCGGGCTCGCCATCAGCAGCGCCGGCGCCAAGTGTCCCCCCGCCGCCGCGCTCTACCTCGTCGCGGCCAGCGGCTGCCTCTCGCACCTCGCGCTGCACGTGCGACCCGCCCGCTGTACGTGCCCACCGCACACACACACACACACACACACACACACACACACACACACACACACACACACACACACACACACACTTACACACACTCTCTCTTACACACAGACGCATACACACACACACACTCACACACAGACGCGCACACACACACACACACACACACACACACACACTCCCTCTCACACACACACACACACACAAACACACACACAGACGCACACACTCAAACACACACACACACTTACACACACTCTCTCTCTTACACACAGACGCATACACACACACACACACACACTCACACACAGACGCATACACACACACACACACTCACACACAGACGCACACACACACACACACACACACACACACACACACACACACACATACACACACAAACACACACACACACCGGCACAATATGTACTGATGTACCACTGTCTGTGTCTACAACTCACTATAACATACATAAGTTATTATTTATCTTTATCTCCGTACACACGGCGACACATCAAGCTATACAAAACCAAAATAAGCTGGCCGCGCGTAGGACGAGTAATGTATAACGTCACGCAACCAGCATATATTGGTTTTGTATAGCTTGATGTGTTGCCGTGTTTACGTAATAACTTTATCTTAGGTGCTGGCAAGCCGACACAATGGGATCTTTTGTGTTGACCCGACGTAATATAATCGAATGCATTTTAATATTTTTAATCGAGTTTAAAATATTACCGTATCCATCACATTATAGGCTAATTTTTCCACACGAGCGATTGTCAAGCGATATAGCTCATGCTTACTCATATACTAGAGTGCGAAAGAGACAACTGCAGCTCGGACCGATTTTATACACAAAAAAATCGACGAAATCAGCATTTCGTATTCCCCTGTTTTCTCCTCCAAAACTAAACCGATTTTAATAATTCTTTCAAAAATAATATAAGAAAAACTTTGGCTATGTGAACTATGTCTTTATGTTTTGATTTCTTTTTGTTTTTTGTTTACTGGATGTCTGAAAATGGTCGGTAAAATTGGACATTTTCGAAGGTCCCTAGTTCTTACATTAATCAATTAATGCAAAAAAACAAAACATAGGGACATGGCAGAGGTGACATGGTGGTGGTAAAAATATTTGCTCTAGTGTCAATATCCAGGGAGGAAACAGGGAATACGTTTGTATGAAAAAAACGGTACCCGTCTATTTCTTAACTAAGAATAAGACTACTATCAGTTTAAAATAACAATGTGCATGACCTCGCTCGCAAATGTGACGTCACTCAATCACACGAACTTCACTCGAGTCATTCAAATGATTGTTTCCTTTGCATAGAGTCTACATTCCTTTGTCAACCGAGTGAAGTTATCCAACGGCCCTTCAAGGTCATGCACATTGTTATTTTAAACTGATAGTAGTTACAGATTTCCTCATTAACTCGTACGACTTATTCACTCTACCATTTAACAGGTGTGCCCAAAGAGAAGATCTGCGATGAGTCTCCGATAGAGGTGGAGGTGGAGGGGATAGCGCAGTGGCCGCTCCAGCGTCCGTCAGCCGCGACGGACTTACTCGCGCCGCTGCCGCCCTCCAACCCGCTGCTGCAGCCTATGAGTTGTCGGGTAATTACTTACTTTATTTTACTGCACTCGATTCCATCAACAATTTAAGGATAACAGAAGAGAGAACCCGGCTTTGCCTTAATAGAAGTTAGGGTAAAGGTGGAACCTATGCATCACTGATATGGTCGATATACCATATCTGTTGATACATTTAACGTGGATGTTCTGATGTTTTAGAATATCTCTGACTACCCCCTCGGGGAATATAGTCGTGAGCATATGCTTATGCTTATGTTCATACATTTTGTTGAAAAAAAGGTCATAAATATTTTCCTATGTTTCTTAAGGAAAGTTGTTCAGTATCATGGGTACAATCACCCCTTAAGGGTCAGCGCACACCCAGCGTAAAACTGTTCGAGCATGCGCGAGCAGATTTCATTGATTCAATTGATAATGAACTCTATTCCCATTGAAATAAAGTTGAAAATAGCTTGCAAGTGATTAATTCCCTTTAGCGTCTGTTCGAGTATGCTCGCGTATGCTCCTCGCGGCGACGGGAGCAGTCGCGAGCATGCTCGCGCATGCTCGCTCGCATGTTCGAGCATACGCCCGTTTCGATGCTTGCGATCCGTCGTAAGTGTTGCCGCCTCGGCCGGTTTCGGACTAAATCTAGCATATTTTTTAACTACTTTAGCCCGAAAAGGGCAATTTACTACAGATAATATTATATAATAATCGAACTCTTTGAAAATACAAAGAAAATCTAAAAGGTCGAAACAGATTTAGTAGGTTTTCAAATTGTTCATATTCCATTTTATAGTACCTAGCCATAAAATAACTGTCCCTAGAACTTTAAACCGTAGCACAGCACAGGGCGTAGTATTTCCCAAATATAAGTACATCTTTCTTGCCTCTTTTCATCTTATTGATGTGCTCTTCTTGCTCCTCTTCCTTTGCTAGTAACCCAATAAATACCAAATCCCAGTCTACCATACTTTAAAATTGTTGTTATCGCACGTCTTTGCTATAAAATAATGTAAACACAACGCAAAATTCACTACGTCAACTGTAGCAACACGGGAGCATCCGCGAGACTGTTCGAACACGCGCGAGCATGCTCCGCCGCTGCCGCCGGCGGATTTTGCCGCTAGGTGTGCGCGACTGCAAAGAACATGCTCGAGCATGCGCGAGCAGTTCTACGCTGGGTGTGCGCTGACCCTAAAGTAATGCAACTGTTTACCCCAAAGAGATTATACCTAAAGGCATAGAGTGCGTACCAATGCAAGGCTATCCACTTTTTTTATATTTGTGTTTGAGTGTGTGATGTCAATTAGTATGGACAAAAGATGACCATGTGACATTTGCCCTCATCTTTTCGGTCACTTTTCACACACACTAGCACAATAAAAGTGGACGGAAGCATAAACAAACATTTATAGTTTCGTCTCCTTCTACTATTAAAGATACATCATAAGACAAAAAGAGACTAACTACAATCGTAAACTGATGCGGACTCTATGCTTTAGAATAAAGAGATCCTTCCTCTGAGGTCTACCCTAACACCCTGTATTTCGTCTTTATCTCACAGAGATGCGCAGACATGTGTATGAGCGAGGAAGAGCGTTGGTTGTCGCAAGTGGAGATCGTCACGCACGCAGGACCTCACAGAAGGCTCTGGATGGGGCCGCAGTTCGTTTTCAAAACATACAATTGCACCGGGTAAGTCTTTTCTTTGAGATATTCTAACGTTATAATAATAAAAATCGGTCAAGCGCGAGTCGGGCTACTCGCGCACCGAGAACATAACATAATTAACTTAGAAAAAAAACTTTTCTGTCCGGGACCTTTAGCACAAGACCGACTCACACTTGGCCGGTTTTTAGTATTTGTTGTTATTCTGTAGAGTTTGCTCTATAATCACACTAAGTTTGACGCTTGTATGTATTACCGTTTTTAAGATAGAGCGTGAAGAAAAAACATTGATAAAAACTAGTTTCTTGTTGAGAACCCCCCTTAATTTTTAACTTTTTGACATTTTTATTATTTGTTAACAAATCCGCCGTAATAACGCACATTCTGTGAGAATTTCAACTATCTAGCTCTTACAGTTCAAAAGTTACAGCCCTAAATAGGTCGGACAGACGGACAGACGGACAGACGGACGGACGGACAACATAGGCTTAGTAATAGGGTCCCGTTTTCACCCTTTGGGTACGGAACCCTAAAAATTAACATAACGTAAGACCTGACCAGAAGCTTACTATTTAGCCTTTCACTCTCTAAAACTCTATACTGAACTCTTAGGCGGTGTCCTATTGCCATCGCACGCGCGATGATGGTGCGATGCGATGTGATCGTACTGATGGGTAATTCTCCGAAATTTTACAAATCGTTGAAATTTTTCCATAGAAAAAGATGAAAATTTGAAAATTTCGGAGAATTACCCATCAGTACGATCACATCGCATCGCACCATCGCGCGTGCGATGGCAATAGGACACCGCCTTAGACTGAAGGCTGCTAACCAATTTTGGTAGTAGTAGTACCAAAGTAAAATAGATATTTATTACAATCAGAAATAAAAAAAACATCAATGCGACTTCTAGAGAGATTTTTGAGCTAGCTATTTTACTATAGGTGATAAATCTGAGGACGATAGTAAAATCAAGTCTGAAATAAATAATTTGTTTTTAACATAGCTATTTTGTAGTAGTACTAACTGGTCACACTACAAACTGGTCCCCAGCAAAAGGAAATCGGCGTCGAGGCAGACCAAGAAAAAGGTGGCGAGACGAAATCGATAGTTTCCTAAAGAACTGGCCTATCGAAGCGCAAAACCGGGACGCATGGAGGGAACGGAGCGGGAGGCCTTTACCCAACAATGGGACAACGATGGCTGATATAATAAATAATAATAGCTATTTTGTAGATACATATATGCTGTGATGTGAGCTAAATCACTGACCTGCTTTAACAGTGATAACAATAAAAGTTCTATTGTGTCTCGTTCAGTTACCGCGAATGTGTTAAAACCTGCAAAGCAACATTGCATTGCAGGAAAGTCTTCCTTAGCTGCAAATTTCCAAACTTTTATGAAGTTCTCTGAAGACTGCTGTGGTTGTAAAGAACCTTTTTCAGTAAATATCTGTTTCAAGGATGCGTGGTTTTAGATTTTCGTTCCGCGTACGACCAATCACATGGTGGTTGGTGGCCCGCGGGCCTGGGATTTGGCAGCCTTGTGTTATGCGGGCACTACATTCTCGTCGAGAACAGCCGAGAACGAGAGTGTGGATGCCCTTCATTGTTCTCGTGGCGTCATAAGCCATACTAATTTTCCTTGAAAGTTCTCGCCGAGACGTTCTCGCGAGAGTGAAGTGCCTGCTCTCTCTAAGATCCTTGTGTCACGCTGCAAACTTGACTACAACCAGATCAAGTAGATCGCGGGCAGCCGCGAGGCGTTTTAAGTTCAATTGTGGTGTCAGATATAGCTGACAGTTTGAACGTATGATCTACCTGCCATATTGACCTTTATGTTTGTCCTCTAGATCGAACTCGTCGCTGTCGGAGGCGGAGACGGTGGAAGTGGAGGCGTGCGCGGCGCGCAGCGTGGCGCGCAGCAACCCTGTCAACATGCCGGGCGCGAGGCCCCTCGTGCCGCTGCTCATAGACTCGGGCTCCGCCAGTGAGTGTACGACCCTCACTACTGCATGCCTCACTACAGTAGTACCAGGTTTATAAGTGTTACGCAGCGTGGCGCGCAGCAACCCTGTCAACATGCCGGGCGCGAGGCCCCTCGTGCCGCTGCTCATAGACTCGGGCTCCGCCAGTGAGTGTACGACCCTCACTACTGCATGCCTCACTACAGTAGTACCAGGTTTATAAGTGTTACGCAGCGTGGCGCGCAGCAACCCTGTCAACATGCCGGGCGCGAGGCCCCTCGTGCCGCTGCTCATAGACTCGGGCTCCGCCAGTGAGTGTACGACCCTCACTACTGCATGCCTCACTACAGTAGTACCAGGTTTATAAGTGTTACGCAGCGTGGCGCGCAGCAACCCTGTCAACATGCCGGGCGCGAGGCCCCTCGTGCCGCTGCTCATAGACTCGGGCTCCGCCAGTGAGTGTACGACCCTCACTACTGCATGCCTCACTACAGTAGTACCAGGTTTATAAGTGTTACGCAGCGTGGCGCGCAGCAACCCTGTCAACATGCCGGGCGCGAGGCCCCTCGTGCCGCTGCTCATAGACTCGGGCTCCGCCAGTGAGTGTACGACCCTCACTACTGCATGCCTCACTACAGTAGTACCAGGTTTATAAGTGTTACGCAGCGTGGCGCGCAGCAACCCTGTCAACATGCCGGGCGCGAGGCCCCTCGTGCCGCTGCTCATAGACTCGGGCTCCGCCAGTGAGTGTACGACCCTCACTACTGCATGCCTCACTACAGTAGTACCAGGTTTATAAGTGTTACGCAGCGTGGCGCGCAGCAACCCTGTCAACATGCCGGGCGCGAGGCCCCTCGTGCCGCTGCTCATAGACTCGGGCTCCGCCAGTGAGTGTACGACCCTCACTACTGCATGCCTCACTACAGTAGTACCAGGTTTATAAGTGTTACGCAGCGTGGCGCGCAGCAACCCTGTCAACATGCCGGGCGCGAGGCCCCTCGTGCCGCTGCTCATAGACTCGGGCTCCGCCAGTGAGTGTACGACCCTCACTACTGCATGCCTCACTACAGTAGTACCAGGTTTATAAGTGTTACGCAGCGTGGCGCGCAGCAACCCTGTCAACATGCCGGGCGCGAGACCCCTCGTGCCGCTGCTCATAGACTCGGGCTCCGCCAGTGAGTGTACGACCCTCACTACTGCATGCCTCACTACAGTAGTACCAGGTTTATAAGTGTTACGCAGCGTGGCGCGCAGCAACCCTGTCAACATGCCGGGCGCGAGACCCCTCGTGCCGCTGCTCATAGACTCGGGCTCCGCCAGTGAGTGTACGACCCTCACTACTGCATGCCTCACTACAGTAGTACCAGGTTTATAAGTGTTACGCAGCGTGGCGCGCAGCAACCCTGTCAACATGCCGGGCGCGAGACCCCTCGTGCCGCTGCTCATAGACTCGGGCTCCGCCAGTGAGTGTACGACCCTCACTACTGCATGCCTCACTACAGTAGTACCAGGTTTATAAGTGTTACGCAGCGTGGCGCGCAGCAACCCTGTCAACATGCCGGGCGCGAGGCCCCTCGTGCCGCTGCTCATAGACTCGGGCTCCGCCAGTGAGTGTACGACCCTCACTACTGCATGCCTCACTACAGTAGTACCAGGTTTATAAGTGTTACGCAGCGTGGCGCGCAGCAACCCTGTCAACATGCCGGGCGCGAGACCCCTCGTGCCGCTGCTCATAGACTCGGGCTCCGCCAGTGAGTGTACGACCCTCACTACTGCATGCCTCACTACAGTAGTACCAGGTTTATAAGTGTTACGCAGCGTGGCGCGCAGCAACCCTGTCAACATGCCGGGCGCGAGGCCCCTCGTGCCGCTGCTCATAGACTCGGGCTCCGCCAGTGAGTGTACGACCCTCACTACTGCATGCCTCACTACAGTAGTACCAGGTTTATAAGTGTTACGCAGCGTGGCGCGCAGCAACCCTGTCAACATGCCGGGCGCGAGGCCCCTCGTGCCGCTGCTCATAGACTCGGGCTCCGCCAGTGAGTGTACGACCCTCACTACTGCATGCCTCACTACAGTAGTACCAGGTTTATAAGTGTTACGCAGCGTGGCGCGCAGCAACCCTGTCAACATGCCGGGCGCGAGGCCCCTCGTGCCGCTGCTCATAGACTCGGGCTCCGCCAGTGAGTGTACGACCCTCACTACTGCATGCCTCACTACAGTAGTACCAGGTTTATAAGTGTTACGCAGCGTGGCGCGCAGCAACCCTGTCAACATGCCGGGCGCGAGACCCCTCGTGCCGCTGCTCATAGACTCGGGCTCCGCCAGTGAGTGTACGACCCTCACTACTGCATGCCTCACTACAGTAGTACCAGGTTTATAAGTGTTACGCAGCGTGGCGCGCAGCAACCCTGTCAACATGCCGGGCGCGAGGCCCCTCGTGCCGCTGCTCATAGACTCGGGCTCCGCCAGTGAGTGTACGACCCTCACTACTGCATGCCTCACTACAGTAGTACCAGGTTTATAAGTGTTACGCAGCGTGGCGCGCAGCAACCCTGTCAACATGCCGGGCGCGAGGCCCCTCGTGCCGCTGCTCATAGACTCGGGCTCCGCCAGTGAGTGTACGACCCTCACTACTGCATGCCTCACTACAGTAGTACCAGGTTTATAAGTGTTACGCAGCGTGGCGCGCAGCAACCCTGTCAACATGCCGGGCGCGAGGCCCCTCGTGCCGCTGCTCATAGACTCGGGCTCCGCCAGTGAGTGTACGACCCTCACTACTGCATGCCTCACTACAGTAGTACCAGGTTTATAAGTGTTACGCAGCGTGGCGCGCAGCAACCCTGTCAACATGCCGGGCGCGAGACCCCTCGTGCCGCTGCTCATAGACTCGGGCTCCGCCAGTGAGTGTACGACCCTCACTACTGCATGCCTCACTACAGTAGTACCAGGTTTATAAGTGTTACGCAGCGTGGCGCGCAGCAACCCTGTCAACATGCCGGGCGCGAGGCCCCTCGTGCCGCTGCTCATAGACTCGGGCTCCGCCAGTGAGTGTACGACCCTCACTACTGCATGCCTCACTACAGTAGTACCAGGTTTATAAGTGTTACGCAGCGTGGCGCGCAGCAACCCTGTCAACATGCCGGGCGCGAGACCCCTCGTGCCGCTGCTCATAGACTCGGGCTCCGCCAGTGAGTGTACGACCCTCACTACTGCATGCCTCACTACAGTAGTACCAGGTTTATAAGTGTTACGCAGCGTGGCGCGCAGCAACCCTGTCAACATGCCGGGCGCGAGGCCCCTCGTGCCGCTGCTCATAGACTCGGGCTCCGCCAGTGAGTGTACGACCCTCACTACTGCATGCCTCACTACAGTAGTACCAGGTTTATAAGTGTTACGCAGCGTGGCGCGCAGCAACCCTGTCAACATGCCGGGCGCGAGGCCCCTCGTGCCGCTGCTCATAGACTCCGGCTCCGCCAGTGAGTGTACGACCCTCACTACTGCATGCCTCACTACAGTAGTACCAGGTTTATAAGTCTTACGCAGCGTGGCGCGCAGCAACCCTGTCAACATGCCGGGAATGATATTTATTGTGAATAAGTTTAAGTTGGTGATTGTATCCGGTCTTACTGCTTATTTTATTTGTTCACTAAACTTTACTTTTTCAAGTGTATACCTACCACTAACTGATAGATAGTCGTGATCAACCCGGTCAACATGCCGGACCCCCTTCGCCCGGGTTTGAATAGTATACGTGTTACTTAGATCTTTTCAATAGATTAAAAAGATAGCGGGCTTAGGTCACACGAGCTATAAAAAAATACGATATTCGTGACTTACTTAATTCCATTCTTCTTCTTATCGTGTGGGCAAAGCCCTCCTGGTATCAGAGTTTTTTCAGACCGCCTTACGGCCTCTGACCTGGTTTTTATATAACGACTACTATTGTGAGGAAACCTGCATGCTTCACTTTCGAGGCATGTATCCGTACCTACTGTCCATTACAAGTGGCGACGGGCTCACTCCCCGTCACACTGGACAGAGCTTCGGTACTACTAGTGAAACGTGGATGTTCTGAAGTTTCAGAATATCTCTGACCACCCCCTCGGGGAATATAGTCGTGAGCATATATGACCACTACTACCACCAGAGATATTAGCCGGGACCAACGGCTTAACTTACCATCCTTGCCTTGCCTTGGTTATCCTAACTGTTAATTGAGACGTCCTAGACGAGTCGATAGTGCATAGATAAACCTAAATTGGTTTTTACTGCACTATTTATTGTCAATTCTGTAACGTTTTCTTTCATAAATAAATATATAATATACTAGCGGCCCGTCCCGGCTTCGCACGGGTGGACGTCTAATGTTTTCTAGCAATAAATATAGCCTATGTTACTCAGGGTGAATGCAGCTTTCTAATGGTGAAAGAATTTTTTAAATCGGCCCAGTACTTTTTGAGCCTATTCATTACAAACATAAAAACATACAAAAATAGGTACAAATCTTTCCTCTTTATAATATTAGTATAGATAATATAATATATCCGAAGCACGGAATCATTTTTCTTTTCAGACAATCAGATGATTCAGTCTGCAATGTCCTAACCAACTGGGGAAAAACGCACAAAGTGACATATCACTAGGTATCCCCCGTGGGAATTGAATCCACGACCTCCGTGTCGAGAGCCAATGCTCTTAACCATTAGACCACGGAGGCAGTCCATATCATTATTGCACGGCGTTCAGCTCCCATGCTGCGCTCAGGCGCAAACTTCACGCTATGGGACTGCTTAAGTCACGCGTATCGTAAATCGTAATGTACTATTTTATCAACAGGTTCCCTGGAACATTCTCCGTCGGATAACTTCCGTCGCAAGTCTCTGCTTGCGGAGACAGGGCGCGCCGCGTCCGTGTGTGACGTCCAGCTTAAGGAGGACCTCGCCGAAGCCATGAAGGAAGACCAAGGTCAGTACTTTACCGGTCTATCTACAGAATCCAACTTAATGTACAGGGTGTTAGGGTAAACAGTTGCATTACTATACGGGGTGATTGTACCCATGATACTGAACATCTTTCGCTAAGACACATATTGGCTATGTGCGAAGTGGGTGTTGGGAACTGTCAAGTCGATCGCAGCGCACGTTGTGGCAGAAATTTGAACTACTGACGGCGAAGCTGTGTCAGATTTGCTTGAATCTATGCAAAACCACACACTAACTAAACACGAAATCTCGAAAACTGTCAAGACTACAAACTTAAAATTTGGCATTGAAGTTTCTATTGGCATCTAGATGCTCAAATAAAAAAGGTTTGTCGTATTTCAACCACCAAAGGTGTTAAAACTGAGGTAAAAGTTTGTATGGGAATTCCAATACAATTTAGATTTTGCCCGTGGCTTCGTCCGAATCCGCTCCCGTCATCGTACCGGGATAAAATATAAGCTAGTTTTTATGACTAATAATAAGCTTTTAAATACAAAAAGTTTTATCAAAATCGGTCCAGTAGTTTTGGCAGAATCCTCGAACAAACACAAAGTATTTACAGTAATATAATAGTGTAGATAATTCACGGCTGTCCGACAAAGTTCGTGCGCTACGCCGCGCTAGTGTGGCGCTAGTGTCGTGCACATAGCCAATAGGAATCTAGCAAAACAATTTTTTGGACATTTCTTACTAAATGGAATGGAATGGATGGGCTAATCGAATGTTTGTATGAAAGTAGAATTTCTTTTTTGCGAATTTTGAAACCCACGTTGAAATCGCAAAAAAAAAATCTGCTGCTCCATACAAAACTATAATTCTATTCGATCTAAATGTGTGGGACAGCAGATTTTTTTCGCGATTTCGATTCTGGTCCCATCGAGAAAGTTTGATGGTTTGGTTATTCCTTTAAAAAACTGTCAGCATATTAAGAAGGATCCTGTGTATTAGTTGGGGTTGAGGTTGATGGATGATAAAAGAGCCTTTAGCAGTGACATTAACATTCTGAATTTTCTCTGCATTTCAAAAAGTGACTTTTGAAGTGATGAATGAAAGTGTGTTGTTTCATTTGGATTATTTGAAAACATTGATTTAGATTTTTTATTGTGGATTTCAAAGATTGAATTCATCCTTTAATTTCTGGTCTAATTTAACCGCTTCTAAATGTATTTTTAAACATTCGCACACCAGTTTTCATGATCATTATTTATAATATATTGATAAATTCTGCTTCTGGTTTCGAGCTCATAGATCACCATATTTCTTACCGTGAGTGTTGTTAAACTAACTACGGAATAAGGTTTCTTTGTCAATGTTTTTAGACGGACTGACTTATAACCCTGAATATGCTCATTGGCTTGCTACATAAGCACATTTAAGAATATAGTGAGCTGTTATAACTAAGTTTCTGAATACTTTGAAAGGGAAATATGATTCGGAGTTTATTTAACAAATTCTAGTCATTTAATTCACAAACTAACATTTCTTTTATGTTTGTTTGCTAATTCATCCTATGGTTATGGTATTTACTTTAATTTTAAAACCGATATATCCTCAAAAAAGTATTTTAACACAATAACACAAGTGTTCCTACCACTGAAACAAAACGGCACAAGTGCGCCTAGCGGAGGAGTAAGAAGAAAGCATAGAACATTCGCGAAACCGACGCCCTATACCGAAGCCAAAGGCATCCATCCATTTATTAACACTTTTTGGCTTTCGAAATTAACTTTAAAGGCTGATTTATACGACTGTCTATCGGCTATCTTGTTCCTATGACAAACAAGAGTTTTCTAAATGATTAACACAATAATATCGACCGGTTCGGACATCTCTAATTACCAGCAAAATAATTTTAACGGACAAGTGCGCATTTACGATAATGCTGAAATTAAAGTCAGTATTTTTCTACAAAAATTGTCAACGAAATTTTCAAGACCCTAATCTTAAAATCTCGTCGAGCACCTCGCACAACTCAGCCTAAAATGTCATGCTTTTTTCTAAATCTCCTCCGTTTTATCTATCGCAATACTGACGGTTGCCTTCGGTTTCGTATAGGGTGGCGCGGTGAGAGCCGGTCGGCGAGTCCTTGGGCGGCGCGCGCGTGTGGGAGCGCGGGGGTGGAGCGCGTGGTGGACCCGCTGGGCACCGTGGTGGCGCCGCGCCGCGCCCCCCGCGCCCCGCCCCTCGACGACCCGGACTCCTACACCAGCTCCAACGCCGACGAGGCCACCTTCCGCCCCGTGGTCCGCGCCCCCGCCAACATACCCCTCCACCCCGACATGGTCGTGCGCCCGTTGCCCCGCAACACCACCATCCCCGTTCAGACCATATCCCCCGTGGGCAGCCTCTCTCCGGAGGACGAGCCCGTCCCTCTCAATACGGACGTTGTCATTCCGGCCGCCTTGACTAACGTTAGGGAGTGGCTGTCCGATCAGGAAACTGAGGCCAGAATCACTTCGAAGGTTGTCGTTGAGGCCACCGATGAGTCGGTTAAAGTTGAAATGTCGGAGGAAACTGCGATTGTTGTCGAAACGGTCGCGGAGAGGAAGGACGCTGTGGTGAAAATTGAAAAAACGGAGACTCAAAAGGACCCAGAACCTAAAAAAGAAACGGCCAAGTCTAGGCAAAGCGATTACAAGGAATCTGTGCCTGAAGGGATTAAACCCATCATAGAAAAAGAAAAATCGCCCAAAGTCGAGAAACATGTCGAGTACGATAAAGTGGCAAGTGAAATAGAAAAGCCTGTACGAGATACACCTAAAATTGAAAAACCATCTCGTCGGAAAGATTCACCGCCAAAGCTTGCAAAACCAACGGCACAGAAAGAAACCGACAAGATAGTCGAGCAAAAAATTTCCGTATATAAAACTGACAAACCGGATGAGAAAAATGAGAAAAATACAGCAACATGGCTGGATAAATCTTTTGCGCAAAAAGATATCACAGCTAAACTAGACAATTCAACAAAACAAAAAGAAAATAAAACTGAAAAACCCATCGGACGAAAGGACGATGCAGACAAATACGCCAAACCCGCCAAACAGGCGGTCGACGAGAGAAAAACTACTCAGCCAGATAGTGTAGATAGAGTAAATGTAGATGTTAAGCGAAACGATGTAAATAAAGATCTCAAGCGTCAAGATGATGTAAGGAAGGGTGATAGTGCGCGTGAGAGGAGCTCGGCGGAGTGTGCCGAGCGAGAGAGCGACGATTCTAAATCACTGCCAAAATCGAATCGGCAGCCGGATGATATTCAACCGACTGCCAGAATTAGAGTTAAGAAATCTCCCACCCCGAAGTCAGTTAGTGATACAGATAGTGAGGTTAGTCTTAAGGATAAATCTAAAAAAATCGAAGACGTTAAGGACCTAAAAGAAACTAAAGAAATAAAAGAAACTAAAGAGATTAAAAAACAAAAGGAAATTAGGGAACATAAATATATCAAGGAGACTAAAGAATTTAAAGGTAGGGATTCCGTGGATAAGACAGTGGTGCCGATTATCAAAGACGAAGAACCTTCCGTCGAAGTATCATTTAAACTACCGACTAAAAAAGAATTTCCTGAATCCAAAATAAAGAAACGCGTCGAACCCGAAATTAAAACTGAGGAGCAAGCTTGGGATATGCTTCTAAACGAACCAGAGAAACCCTTGGTATTGAGCTCTGGCCAACAGACCACAGTTAATGACAAAACCGATGACAAACCTAAAACCAAGAAGAATAGAAAATTAAAGAAGTCCCAGGAAGATATGCAAGAGAAAGCAGATGAAGACAGTTTCGTAGAAATACACGCTATAGAAGAAAAGCAGCAACCTTGCAGTGGTGAGTTAGTATCTATTTCAACACCTTTTGAAGACGTAGAACATATGTCGTATCTTTCAAAGGCGAAGAAACCGCGTTCGCCAAAGAGCTTTACGCCAGAGAAAAGAGATGAATTCGAGAGGAAGTCTATTGATTTTCTATCTCATGAAGCATTTGAAACTGCAAGTAAATTGAAACCTGGGAAGTATGAGACATATGATATATCTGATATTGAAGTTTTTTCCGATGCCAGTTATTCACAAAGAGAGGTTAAAGATGCATTCAATACTACGTCTAAAACGAAGAAATATGCTGAAGTGTCATCAAGTGAAACATCGTTCGTTGTTAAAGAATCTAAACCAAGTAAAAGCAAGTCTTTATCGCCTTACCCCGAATGGCGCAAGGTAGATAAACCGATAGATGTTGCGGAGAAAGATGTCTATGTTATAAATACGACTGAAGATGATTTCCCAGAAATACAGATTACTAGAGGCACTAAACCTCGCAAGCGATCACCCCAGCCCGCTGAAAGGAAAAGTCTAGAAAAAGAACCTGTTATTGATAAACCCATTAAGTCTTGGAGTTCTATAGCAGCTTCTAAAAACGATAAAAAAGATGTTGAAAGAAAAATAGAAACTGTTGAGAAGAAATTCGACATAAAGAAAGACGAATTGAAAGATGAATCTGATACAGATGAAAATAAAATGTCTTCCACGATTTCACTGCAGGAGAAACTGTTCGAACTTTGCAAAAGAACTGATATAATGGTAGCAGAGTGCGACACGCCTTCGGAACTTAATTTCGTTGAAGAACACCACGCAGTATTACACGATCTACCGCCGTTAGAGCCTTTAGACTTCGGTCTTGACGATTTTAATCTAGAAGTTATGAGAGACAGCCTTCTAGAAGTGAACGACGCCAAAATAACGAGCCCCATCTGCAAAATAAACATAGACGACATACTTTCATCGATAAAAGAAACCACAGCTAAAGTGATAGAGTCGAGTACATTCAATTTGATCGATTTAGAAAAAGTGCCCGCGAAGAAAGAGAAAGGCTTCAGTGTTATAGAAAGTCATAAGATAACTTCGCAAGAGGTGAAGATAGATGATGATAAACCAGAGACTGAAGTCATGGAGAAATCTTCGGATGAGGACATCACGTCCCCGGTCGTGTCCACGGATAGCGACAAGGACGACAAAAAAATAGCTGGTGCTTCTAACTCTATTCTGCCTTCGTCAAAGCAATCGGCCAAGTCAAAAAAATCGCGCAGGAAGAAGAAGTAATAATATCAATACGTATGTGTTCACAATTTTAACTTCAATATTTTCAATTGGTGTTATTATAATAGTTCACGTAATAATTTTCAAAACGTTTGCTGCTATTATTGTAGTAGTTTAGGAACCTAAGTAATTTTAAAGTGGATATGTACAGTGAAAAGAAAAAAAAATTAAAAATGAATTTAAAAATGTATTATAAAGTGTCTCTTTGAGAATATGAGCCTAGCACGTGGAATGGAAGGGCTCATTAAAGCGTACGCTGCTAATTATTTACTTCAGGTAAAGTTTGAAATAGTTTGTCATTGTCAAACTAATGCAATTTTTGCTAGACGGACAGTGACAAAACATTTTCATCCACTGCTTGGTTAATAAGACTTGGGTATATTAATGTATTTATTGTGTAAAAAGCAATAAATAATATAAACTTTTAGTGACTTACTAATAAAATGTGTTTAGTGAATGAATAATTTAGTAATGACATCTACAGGGTGAAATTGATATCATTAGCATTCTTTTAAACTAAGAGTCTAACCATCAAACTGAACCACTTTTACTATGGGAGCACACTAAAAAATCTGCTGTCTCATACTAAACTGTAGTGCCTACTTGACTCAAATGTATGCAACAGCTGATTTTTTTTTGCTCCAGTCCGTTTGCTCCCGAAGTAAAAGTTGTTCAGTTTGATGGGTAGGCTCTTAGTTTAAAAGGATGCTAATGATATCAATTTCACCCTGTATATAGGTAGAGGTACTTATTATGAACTGTCATAAAATTGATATCAGTTTGGCAGTTGCATAACGTTACTTAGTTATTATTTCACTGAGTACATTATGCTTGTAAGTCTATAAATATTTCTCGAAGTTAGGGCTATAATATGCTACTGTCATATCGAAAATGGAAAATAAAAATATAAAAATTTAGTAAAATACCAAAAAATATTCTTTTGTTTTTTTTATTAACTTTATGGAGCTATAAAATATAAGACGAGATCACGTCATAACTCGATTTATAGTCACTTTTGGTGCGAATTGAATAGTTATGTACAGTGCTCCGTTATAAAAGAACTGCTGTGTCCGATTTTATTGCTCTTTTTAGTACTTATTTCTTTAGTTTATTTAGCTAAGTTCATAGATGTAGATAATATGCCTTCGATTGACTAAAATACGTTTCTTTGCGTTATAATGGCACTGTTAACTGTAAGGCCAGTATAATTTCACGTTACCTCATTCTATTACAATTTAGCACATTTACTAAAATTATAATAAAAAGTAGAAGAATCTCGAAACTTCCACTATTTCAAAAACAAAGGAATGATTTCGAAATAATTTTTTACTAAATTCTTTAATAATGTTTATGTACGTGGATTAGTCCATCATTGATCTTGATTTAATTAAGGTCTAAATTGTTTGGTATGTATATTATTCAGTACGAATATTCGGTATAATTATCATCTTTTATTACAACAAAAATGCTTAAAATTATTTTGTAATTTCGGTATTTAATACCTTCTCTGAACTAAACGGCTGTCTTATGTACAAAATATTGTGTAATTATTATTATAATTTTTCGGCAAGTATTATTATAGTTTTAATATGTTGAATCATGACAAATATTTATTTTTTTATTATCTAATTTACGTATTGTTGTAAGCGTCTAATTTATATTTTTTTTATTTCTGTTTATTCAATAATAGATACGAATAAGCTGGTGCATAATATTTATAATTATTACTGCTTGTTCAGTATAATGAATAAGGAGATCTTTTAAATAACTGACAATGAATGTATGATTCAATAAATAGCCGTTAAAACCTTTCAAAAACTTCTTTAGGAAGTTCACCTTTGCCTTAGTAGCTCAATACTAACTTCTAGCATTACTAATATTATGTGTTTAGCTATTACATAAAATGACATGTTTTATCTTGAAATATTAATTCGAGTTTTCAAAGAAAATACATTTTAATTAGTGTAGCTCATCAATCTTCTGTCGAAAAAAAAAAAAAATGAAAACACATTTTTTCGACTCAATAATAATGTCGTAACCATAACATTGATTATGCTCTTTGAGATTTAAAGACTAGGTATGATCTAAGTGTTCAGGATCGTTTTTAAATTAAGTAAATACGTTTTGGCCTTCAGTCGCAGTACCTGTTATTCATGTAAAGTCCCGTTAAATATTAGAAGAAATTTTGAGCGCAGTATTCTTAGTTCATTGACATTCGATGTTAAGGCAGCTGTGAAATATTAGGCATAAAGCAGATGACGGTAAGTCTGGAACGTACTATTTAGGGGTAGTTTCCGACTGCTCTATGGAACATGAGGTCATCGAACAATATCAGGTTATTTTTTCTCGTTTCGTTCCACATAATCCGTAATTCCGTATACAGGATGCAACAAAACACCCTAGTAAAGGGGTGGTTTAGATTAGACCATCAAACTGAACAAAATTCAGAATGGAGCCAACATCAAAATCGCAAAAAACAAGAGCTGTTTCATACAAAACTGCAGTACCGACTCGACTCAAATACATTATATGGGATTGAGATGATTTATTTTTATTTTTTCTCGATTAAACTTGTTCAGTTTGATGGTTTAAATCACCCCTGTAAATATTACTAAGGTGTTTTGTTGCACCCTGTATTTGGCGAGCTCACTTTTTTCCATACGCGTTGTAGAGTGGCGGCGTATAAATTCTTGATATATTTGTTCTTTAGAATAATTTGAGAAAATATTACCGGTTCTATGGAACAAATAAGGAAACATTTTCTTGTTTTGTCCGATGACGTCACGTTCCATACAACAATAGAGTGCTATTTTTGAATTCCACACGCCCTAAACGCCTAAATTCCATAGAGTTTATGCTACTTTCTTTTTTACAGTCAAGAGCACGTCAAGCTTGACACTTTGGACATTGTACCGTTCTTATTTAGTGCGCCATAAGCGTTACAATCGAACGGCAAGTGTAAAGCTTGATGTGCTCTTGACTGTACACGAATTAGGATGTCTGAAATCCAAAAATAGCATTCATGTACGGTTTCTTACGGACTAACGTCCGCCATAGACTTATCGTTGTTTGCTTTCGGCCTTTCGGTCAATAATACAGGGTGTAACAAAACACCCTAGTAATACTTAAGGGGGTGCTTCAGACCATCAATCTGAACAACTTTCACTATGGAGTCAACGTCGAGATAAAATAAAAAAAAACTGCCATCCCATACATTTGAGTCAAGACGATACTGCAGTTTTGTATGAAAGATCGGATTTTTTTTTCGCGATTTCGATGTTGGCTCCATTGTGAAAGTTGTTCAGTTTGATGGTTTGAAGCACCCCTTTAAGTATTACTAGGGTGTTTTGTTACACCCTGTATAGTGGTTTAATCTTAAATTGTCTACACCAGTATTTTGATTTTAATTTGAGAAGCATTATGTAAAAATATTGTAACCCTTTGAAAACTTATATTTACCTACTTAATTTGAAAGTGCAAACTAGTATTTTGTTTGTTAAATCTTAAATACCTGAAAATATAGCGCTATTTTTTACTTGTTTATTTCATCCACTAAACTGTTAACAAATGTACGCAAAACCTGAAAAATCGTTTTTCCTTTGTCGATAATAAAAAAAACATTTATCTGGAATCTTTTGAACTTATTTCCTGAGCAGAAGTTGCGTTGTATCGAATCCCGCAACAATCGGCAAATATTAGTATGGTAAAAGCGAATACACAGGGTGTAAACTTAAATACGTTACCTACATACTTTAGTGGGTGCTTCAGACCGACAAACTGAACAACTTTCTGTTGTCTAGAAAATGACTTTGTTCTAGAGAAAACGGCTGCTCTACTCAAATGTATGGAACAGCTGATTTGTTGGTCCCTGGTCCGGTAATGAATGTAGTTCAGTTTGATGGTCTGAAGCATACCTTAGGGCCTAAATTATGTAACGCATTTAAATGTTGGTACACACGGCGACATATCAGGTTACGCACCCTATAATATACCCATAACTACACTACGTGCAAAACACAAAATAGAGCGGTAGAGAGCCTGCATAGACGTGGCTGCCGGCGCGGGCGCAGCGTGCTGTGAGACGAAACAACAACAACATACCGCAGCACCCTCTCGCACGATTCGCAGCGTTCAACTTCTAATAGTTCAAAGTCCAAACAGGGTAACCTGACCTGTCGCCGTGTGTACACCCTGTAAATAAAAGACCCTGGTAGTGTATAAGATATTCTTTTTATTTACTTTTCATTCAAATTCAGACTGCGTTGGTTTTCAAAATCATATGACAACAAAAATTTTGTATCATACCTAATCATTAATCAATGTAAAACCTAATATTGATCGGTTATCTATTGGTTTCAGCTTTTGCGCTAATTTGCTAACTCGTATACACCGTTCATAAATAATTGTTTCAGTTCAAATGAGGATTAATACAAATTATAGTTATTGCATAATTTAGTTAATATTCGCATATTATGATTGGCATATTGATTACAAATTACATGGGACGGTACCGAATTCGCTTAGTGTTTCCACGTGTAAAAATTTACAAACCAGCCTTTATCGGTACGATTTTGTTAATAATGTTATGGAGTGTTTAAAAAAATCATAGTATAAATAATAAACATGAAAATTCAAAAACCAACATTTGACTTTTTTATTTCCCTTCATTCTGTTATCTGATTTGAACGTGCGACTTTCAAAATTCGCACTCCAGTATGTACAGGATGTAACAAAATACCCTAGTAATACTTAAGGGGGTGCTTCAGTCAGACCATCAAACTGAACAACTTTCACTATAGAGCCACTACCGAGAAAAAAAAATCTGTTGTCCCATACATTTCAGTCGCGCCGGTACTGCAGTCTGATTTTTATTTCGCGATTTCGAAGTTGGCTCCTTAGTGAAAGTTGTTCAGTATGATGGTCTACAGCACCCCATTAAGTATTACTAGGGTGTTTTGTTGAAGGTGGATGAACCAAAAGATAAATGGTAAATTGGTGACGCGACCAGTTTGTCGACTACTGTGAAAAAGGCGTGACGTGACGTCCTAATATTCAGACACTTTTTTAAGGGGATGATCTGACCATCAAACTGAACAACTTTCTCTATGGGACCAAAATCGAAATCGCGACAAAAAAAACAGCTGTCAACGCAACTCGAGCCAAATGTATGGGCCAGTTGCGTTTGCAGTTTTGTATGGAACATCTGATTTTTCGTTCGCGATTTCGATGTTGGTGCCGCAGAGCAGGTTGTACAGTTTGACGGTCTGATCATCCATTTAAAAATTGTCAGCATATTAACAAGGACTACAGGGTGAAATTGATATCATTAGCATCCTTTTAAACTAAGAGTCTACCCAACAAACTGAACAACTTTTACCATGGGAGCACCCGATCGGAGTAACAAAAAAAATCTGCTGTTGCATACATTTGAGCCGAGTAGGCATTGCAGTTTAGTATGGGACAGCTGCAGTTTGTGCCCTAGTACCTAAAAGTTGTCCAGTTCGATGAATAGACTCATAGTTTAAAAGGATGCTAATGATATCAATTTCACCCTGCAGATAGTTTAAGATTCAAAGTATGGATAAATGATTAATGAAGTTCAAATATTGAATTGCAGCTATAACGACGAGTGGTCGTTACGAGGCGGAACCCGAAGAGCTAAGCTCGAGTAGCTTCAGCTCCGCCTCCCGCGCGTCCCTCGACCCCCCCTCGTCGCCCACGCCGAGCTGTAGCGGCGACAACCTCCTGCACTTCCCTGGGGACTCCAGCAGTTCCGTTTAATGCATTGGGCTTGTATGTTATGTAAGCTTAGACCATTTAACTAGGGACCAGCCTCGCGGTAGCATTGCCCTCTGCCAAAGTACAAGATCAGCTGATCAAGTTCATTTTTAATATTCTAAGGTATAAAATGAACCCGGTTGTCCCGCAATTATAGGCTGTCTCGTTTCAATAGCTTCAAACTAGGCACACGATACTATTTTTCATGATTTTTAACGATTGAAATTATAATCTTAAAGTAATTGAATGAATATCAAAATTGTGGATTTGATGGTAGGTACTTCGTCCCCCGCAAAGTGTCAGAAAAATGTGTTAGTAGAATTACAAAATACGTTTATTTTTAAAAGAATTGCACGCGTAACTCGTCCATACTTAAATGGTTTAAGAATGTATAAGTGAATAGATAGCGCTAGTAGTGGAGTTGTCTATTTATAAACTGCGTAATACAGGTTTGTACAGAAAATATTTAAAGGTGGGCTTCAGACCATCAAATTGAACAACTTTCACTATGGAGCATACTAGAAATCACGAAGAAATCATATCAAATAATGTACCAATGGGTATGTAGGTAGGTAGGTATTTTATTTTATATCAAAACAGAAGCAGCAAAAAAGTACAGAGAAAATAAAAAGAATCAGGGCCTCTACCCGCACATTCGAACTTCGCAATTGCGTGAACGTTTTCGTTCCAATGTCAACTCTATTACAATGAAGTGCGGACCGAAACAGGGGCGATCATCGAAACATCGAAAGTCCGGGTACAGGGCCTGCTGTTCCATACATTTGAGTCGAGTAGCAAAGTTATTGCAATTTTTGTATAGAAAATCTGTATTCTGGTTTCACCATACCTTTCTGTAACATCCTGTATACAGATGTTTCGCACCCTAAGAAATATGTTTCTTAGGGTGCGAAAATTTAAAAAAGTGTGAGTATTCGGCGATATCGATCGATTTAAAAAGTAATTCCATACTTGTGTCACAATATAAGAAAGAGTATCTAGCAGTTCAGTTTTTTTCATTTTGGCATGGAATCTAAAATAATACATCTTCTACTAGCGCTACCATTAATTATCATAATATCTATTATATTCTTCCACATAGCGTTTAAACCTTTGGTTTAAACTGGGTAAGTTTATTAGCATTGACGATTAGAGTAGTTTCTTTCGTTTTAAATGGGATCTAGATTATTTTAAACTTAACATAACTGGGATTATAATATTACGAAAGAATACGAAATTTGAATATGCATGTGCATGAAATGATGAATGTTCGATCAACTCTAAACTTTGATCTTATTATAAGTTGAATACAAAACTTATTGATACTCAAGATTTAAGCTTAGAATTGCTCGATATGTTATAATGGCCAACTATAATGGCTGTTTATTTCGACATTTAACTATGTCTAATGAAATGTGATTGAAGTAAATTGCAGTGATAGCTTTTGGAAGTATTCTAAGTAAATCGTACGCGCTTTGTATTATTGCTAATGAAGTTAACTTGAGATTTGCTTGTTGTTGGAATGTGGATAATCTCTCTTACAATTATAAACCTTATAGTAAGTAGCATAGGGTCGTTTTTGTCGTAAAGTAAAACCGCGCCCGCCGCGCCTCCAGGCGACGTCGCCTGGAGGCGTGGCCGTAATTCTCCAAACGACGCTATGCTACGTACTATAAGGTTTATAACTTTTTCTCAAACATGCTTGGAAATGTGAGCATTATTTCGACAACAATCAATCAATCAATCAATCAATCAATTATACTTTATTTCACACCAAAAAGAAAAAACATAGTATACAGAGAGCAAACAATCAGGAAATACAAAGGCACAAAAACAGGCGGTCTTATCGCTAAAAAGCGATTTCTTCCAGACAACCTTGGGTAGAGGAAATAGTAAAAGAAGATTGGCAACCTTCTTCGAGATAAATCGAAATTGCTGTACTGGCCAAATACATGCGCGCAGCGGCCGGCAATGTGGTAGGAAAATCCATATCTGTCGTGTTTAGCGGCCAAGTCAATTACATAGTAAACTCATATCTGTCGTGTAATTTAAAAATGGAACGATCTTTTTCTCTGAAACATGGCGACCAAGGAGGTAACTCATGAAAGGTTTTATTTAAATTTCGAACTGGCTTGCAAAAAGAAAGCTGTTTATTGAAAAAAAAAAACAACAAATTGTTGTTCGTTGTTCGTCATTGATTTTGATAAAAAGAATTTTAATTTTCGCGAATTATTTAAGAAAAATTACTGTTTTAATTTCCGCGCATTATTTGAGAAAAGTACTATACAAGCCTTGGCCACAACTAGGCATTGATAGACTTACGTATGTGTGCCTCGGCTTCGCCTCGGCCCATATTTACACGTTCGTCCATCAATGCCTCTGTTGCTGGCCGCTGCAGTAATGTACTATAGTCTTAAGCTAACTTTAGTGGCAATAATATAGAGCTACGATTGTAGTTATAGGGGACTAAGATACATAATCCATAAGATCTTCATAATTATAATATTATTATTATGTAACAGTAGTTCTCAAGAGTCACACTTGTCTTACGCAAGTTAGTTTTAAGTAAAGCTTTTATAAGAATGCGAATAATTATTATTTTATATTTGAATACAATACAGTTTTGTTGTCTGATTGGATGTTGTCGGTTAACATACCTATATTTTTGGAATAATAAAAAGATATTGACAGTAAAATTATAAAATTTAAGATTAGACATATTTTGATGATGAAATTTTTACGTTTATTAATATTTTATTTCAATAACGAACGATTCTCATTTTATTTATGAATCGATTTTGCAGTTATTATAATTATTAATCATTTTCGTTAAATATTTATGCATTTTTTTACCGTAACTGTGATATGTAGTAGAAATTATAGAGCTTGCTTAGGTTAGGACGAGGAGATAGGCGAAAGATTCTCGGTAAACAAAAATATTGTAAAAGCCTAGAAAAAGAATTTGTTTAGTTTTCTTATATGCAGAGTTTCGGCACTAGTTTGAATACTTTGAACATACCTTACCTATGCTATAATGCTCGGGGCATACTTGATTTTTATTTTATTTATTACATTAAATCATGCTTTTTATTTTGAATTGCACATGTTCTTTTGCGTCCGCTCTATGGTTTTTTTATATCTTCGTAAACGAATAAGAATGTATAGAGTTGAGATTTTTAATTTTTCTTCTTGCTCTTTGTCATTTTAATTCGCTTTGTTACATAATTTTTATTTTAAATTATTCGTTTCTTTTCCTTAACTTTTTTCACATTCCAGAAAAGTAATAGAATTTCCGAATCAGGTTAAAAAATTTGTCAGCCGTAAAAAAAATTTGTATTGCCATTGCATTGAAAAATGTAGGTACTCTGAGATTGCAGAATATACAATTTATTGTTTCTTGTGAAATGAGCGATTTTCTTTTCTTTTTTTACTTCCTAAAAACACAATAGATGGCATGTTCATCGCTCCATAGAGAAGTGTGCGAGATCATGTCAAGACCTTGGCCAAAGACTGTGAATGCCTTTTTTAAAAGGCCAAGGGATCGAGCCCATATACAGCCATAAGACGTAAATAGTTTCAAAATTTTGTTTAAAATCATTCGTAAATAATATCGATCAAAAAGATGCGTTACCTTCGACGGAGACGTACGAAAAAAGGTCGAACATTACCGACAGCCATGGCCGATTTTCTTGTTTCCATGCTTGTAAGGAGTGGCATCCTTTATGATTCTAAAATCCTGGAAAGAAACACATTTTGAAATTTTGACCTTTATTCGCGCAGGCCGTAGCGCCATCTATCGATCCCCTAGAAAACCAAAACCTTCATTAAAATTAAATTTCTATTATTACCTGGAGTGCGATTTTTGAATCTCATTCGCTGAGTTCAGTAGTTGAAAATGTCAAAATTACTGTGGAGATATGCATCTTTCTACTGCTGATTTGACTTTCAAAAATCATATTTCAGGAGTGCGACTTTTGAAAGTCAAATCAGCAGTAGAAAGATGCGTATCTCCATACATTCTCAACTGCTGAGTTCAACGTATGAGATTCAAAAATCGCACTCCTGTACAGAAAATTTAAATTGCTTACGCCTAAATAAACAGTTTTTTAAATGATAAGACATTATAAAGTACGGCTTCCGTCAAATGAGTCTTCCTTATTTTAATGATTCCTTTTATACAACAAAAACTTTCCATTAGGTTCTGATTAGAATGGAGTTACCTATTTATTTTTAATCTTAACTGTTTGGTAGACAGTTTAAATTACGATATCTGCAGAACATTGCGGGCAATAAGTACTTAAGTACTTGCCTTTTTTTTTATTAATAGTAACTGTGGGTACACATAGGTACCTACTTCTATATTACTAAATAAATTAAAAAATCACTTCTATAATTAATATTGAACAAGATTGTATTTTTCCATAATAAAATCTGAGAGGACAGCAATGGAGGACAGTCGATCCGATTAAATTCCTGTTATTTCGCGAGATGCTTTATGTTTTGAAGAACATGCATTTGAACAAAGATAAACAAATACAAGGAGATAATTAGGCGATCTCATCGCTAATAAGCGATTACATCCTCGCAGCCTTGTGTCTTCTACAATGAAATGTTTAGTAAATATCGGATGCAATCCTGGAGTGCGATGTCTTAAATCCATTCTTTGAACTCAACAGTTGAAAATGTCAATATTACTATGGAGATGCGCATCTTTCTACTGCTGATTTGACATTAAAAAATCATACTCCAGGAGTCAGATTTTTGAAAGTCAAATCAGCAGTAGAAAGATGCGTATCTCCATACATTTTCAACTGCTGAGTTCAACGTATGAGATTCAAAAATCGGACTCCATCCTGGTGAAAGATTTGTTATTATGGAGATGGAGTACGGAAATAAATAGTTTTGATAAAAATTTTAAAAATAATATTAGCACGTTGTGCTTAAACTGTCTGTCAAATAATGTAAGCGAATGAAAATGTTCACATGTCGCATTAAGATACCTTTTGCCGTTTAGTGGCGCCCTCATTACAAAATTTTAGATTTATCAATTAAGAAAACTAAAAAAGTTCATGTTACATACCTTCTTACCAATTATATTATAAGAAAATCTAAATAATTAGTAGGTAAAGTACTATTTAATTATATTTTTATTTTTTCATGTGAATGTTTCCAACCTATAAATAGTCCAGTCAATTTACGAGGTTTTGATAGGAAGTAATTTATGTACTTATGGGACTTTGAGAAATCTTACATTTTGTGATGAGGGCGGCGCACTGAACGGCGTAACACAATATTATGTATGGTAGATGCTAGAATGTTATTTATTTGGTTTAAACTACATTGTAGGTAATAGATTGTTTAGACATAATTTAGTAGGTACTTAAATGTTATTTTAATGCTTTGTTATTAGTTCATTTTAGTACAATTATACGTTAATTTTATTGAGTAGAAATAATAAGATACTGGAACTTAAGTTGTTACTATTTTAAACTAAAAATAACCTTGTAATGGTTGGACGCGGAAGAGCACGGTTAACTTTAGTTTAAAGTTTAAACGTAAGATAATTCTTACATTTAAAATTAAAACGTTTAAATGAATTATGAAAGTGTGTTAGGACGCTCCCAATTTTTTAGACTGAAAAATTTATTATTTGAAAAAACCACCGATTGGATTTTAAAATTTGCCAAAGTTTTTGTATTGTATGAAAATGAAGGAGGGCAAATGCTCGAGCTATTGCTTCGCTATTTAATTTGTATCGGTTACCAATAAAACTACAATTTCATCACAACATAATCATGACGTCAGATAATTAGTAAAGTTAAGTTTAAAGTTACCAACCGAACAGTAATTGCAGTTTTCCGTGGTGGTGAAGAACTTTTACTACCGGAACGTATGTAGATTTACGCAACGGACAATTGGTTTACTATTGTGTCTGGAACTGCGACAGTACATGGGTTAAATTCCATACTAAAGTTGTTCAGTTTTGCCAGTTGAACCACGCCTGTAATAGTCGGGGAAATCTACGGTTTGAGATTGCACTTTTTTCGAAATTTCAGGACCCTAAGAAATCCCTTAAAATGTATATTAATGTACAAAGGGCAAGCTTATTTCTGAAGATATTTCTTCCAGCATAACCGCATGAGACAGTTAATCATCACAAGGAAAATTGTAACTATGTGTACATAAAAACAGTAAATATTTAAGTTTAGGAGCTTATAATTTTTTTGAACTAACAAAATATTACATATTACACTAACCGGATGTGTGGATTATTATTGTTATAAGTAAGTAAAACGGATTAAACGAAGCCGTTCTGTACTAAATCCCCTGTTTACCTTTTTTTTTCATATTTAAATTTAATGTTTTGTAAACGTTACGTTACTTATATTAAATAATACACAATTAAAAATCGTGGATTATTGAGAATGTTTTTCAGGTATTTATCTACTATATTCCAAATTATCACCCAAAGTGCAATTAATGCAACCTACTCCATACAAAAATCCGGAGATTTCCTAGACTATAAAGGCTAGGCTAATTAATTCTGAATCATCCTTTACTTAACAGGTAAAAATGTTTCGTACTGCATAATGGTAAACTAAATTCTCTTTCATACACCAAAAGGTTCACTTTTGTTTAGCCTATGCCTACATTCTGTTGCATGGGTGTGTTTCAAGCCATAAAGAGGTAGTCAGTTGTTGTTAAATGCGATGGAAAATCAGTATGTGATGGTTGGATGTGATAAGGATAAGTTTTAGTCTAGCTGATAAATATTTATATGTGTAAGCTAAATTCCTATATTTTATTAAGTAGATTATAAGTTTAAACATAATTTTGTAAGTTACGCATACCAATATAAATTATGGATTCTCAAATATTTGTACGCGTTTTATTTGTATGGGTTAAATAAATAAACTCGGTAAAATAATTATTGCTGTTTTATTTTCGCTAACATTTAAAACGATTACTAACAAAATTAATTATACATTTAGGTAAGGTTTATAAGGGAAATCCGTATTCCAACCAAACGGTCAGTTAACACATGGCGCTGCCACCGCTGCATAGCATTGCATTTTATAGTTCAATCGATAATAAAAATATATTCCCAGATTTTCCCACTTTGACCTTATTGGCTATGTGCGAAGTGGGTGTTGGGAACTGTCAAGTCGATCGCAGCGCACGCTGCGGCAGAAATTTGAACTACTGACGGTGAAGCTGTGTCAGATTTGCTTGAATCTATGCAAATCCGCACACTAACTTAACACGAAATCTCCAAAACTGTCAAGACTACAAACTTAAAATTTGGCATGGAAGTTTCCATTGGCATCTAATAGATGCTCACTTAAAAAAGGCTTGTCGCATTTTAAACCCCCAAAGGTGTTAAAACTGAGGTAAAAGTTTGTATGGGAATTCCGATACAAATTAGATTTTGTGCGGGGCTTCGTCCGCATACGCTCCCGTCATCGTACCGGAATAAAATATAAGCTAGCTTTTAACACTAATAATAAGCTTTTAAGTATAAAAAGTTTTATCAAAATCGGTCTAGTAGTTTTGGCAGAATCCTCGAACAAACACAGTCCTTTACAGTACTATAATAGTGTAGATAATTCACGGCTGGCCGACATAGTTCATGCGCTACGCCGCGCTAGTGTCGTGCACATAGCCAATAGGATTGTAGCCCCGGGACTTTAACATTTTACGCAACAATTCTGCCACAGGGATAAATTGATGGGAGGCAGGGAGTGTCCGTACCTACTGTATGACTGTAGTACTAGATATTCTTTGTTATACTGTGATTGAGGTCATATCTCATTTGCACGACACCGCTCCCGCACGTCAAAAGAATATAGGCAGTCATGCTCATACTATCGGTTTAAAATAACAATGTGCATGACCTTGAAGGGCCGTTGGATAACTTCACTCGGTTGAGAAAGGAATGTAGACTCTATGCAAAGGAAATAATCATTTGAATGACTCGAGTGAAGTTCGTGTGATTGAGTGACGTCACATTTGCGAGCGAGGTCATGCACATTGTTATTTTAAACTGATAGTAGATACATTTGCAAATACAATTGAAAACAGCGCGCGGCATGCTGTCAATTAACAATCTTGCCATTGTGAAGTGTATCTACAGAGCATAACCTTAAGCTTATATTTGAATGTTCATTCTTTTGCCGTGCAGGAGCGGTGTCGTGTAAACGAGCTATATACGGTTTAGTTACATACTGTTTTTTTTTAACTATAATAACATTGAAACGACTTAGAATATCGTTGCTATAATAAGTCCGCTGCTGCGCTGGGCCTTATTTAACAAAAAAAATATATATTATTTTGTTTCTGTTAAAAGAAAAGAGCAAAGATTGTGCCGGTAATGTCTATATCTTTATTGAGACTGACGAAACACTACTCGACGACTCACTGAAGCTTTGACAATTTGCGGCCATAAAATCTATATGATTTATTTATGGACCCCCAAAAGTACACTCATTCTCGGCACGCCCCATAACCATAAGGCCCATTTTCTTAATCAACATTAGAACCTACAATATAATAAACATGAGGGGAATGTATATTTAATTTATTTTAAAATCTTAAAACAGTAAATAATGAAGTCTATATTGTATAAATACTTTATATATAAAACGTGGAATGTATAATAAACTTATAAGATCTTTAAGTACATAGAGATTACAACAATACTGCAAGTCTTAATAATTACAATAATACTTAATTGCTTCATTGAAATCTTATATTTAGGGTCGAAAATTTTTTGTTCAGTTTACTAACAATACTTTTTGGGACACCGTGTATTCATAGCACCAAAAATTCGGTTTTAATTTCCATCCTAATAAAAAATTTAGGGCCCTAATCATTGACATACAAAATAATGGACGCCGGGCCTAGTACAAAATTTTCGAAAAAAAAGTCCGAGACTAACCTACACAAACCTAAGTACGTGTATAGTAATATAAATAAACCAACTAAAAATATTGAAAATTCTGAAATTCTTTACCATACCCCAATTCTACCCCATCAAGGCACGGCGCTCGCGTGCGCGTAGTCGGCCGATCAGTCGATAACTGTCGGGTAATTGGTTCTCTTTTTACGTTTTGGTGCTCATTTGGTTCGGACACTTTTGAGCGCGGACCCTACGTCCAGTAGTTGGTAAGTCAATGATTAAAACTCATGAACACGAATCGATAATTTCGTAAATTTAACACAAAAACACCTCCCATTCATTACTTTTATTTTGTGGACGGAAAATAAGTATAGGAAGTAGGTTTTGTGTAAAAAAAATTACCCTTAAGCCAGGTACCAGTGATTTATGTCTCCTGACCCACCTAACATGATTTCTCTACTTGCGCGCGACTCGGTTATTTTCCATACTACAAGTCGCGGCAAGCGCGGCTTTCGATCTCCGAAAAGCGCAGGAACAGGTTATTTTGTATGCAGCGAAGGCGCGTCGCGCGCGTGTAGAGAAACCATACTAGTCGTGCTGCTTTGATTTTAAGTTAACTACTATGGCCCAAACAAACACAAAATTACTCCTCATGTCATACACACTTAATATGCACCCTTACAACCAGAACATCATCTTTAACAAACCCATTTCTCACTACATCACTTATAACCGCATATTCCGTATAACCAAAACCTCTCACGCATATCTCCGTGGTAGGTTTCCTAAAAGCTATTAAATTAGAATTGGACATCATTGTGTCTCGCTGGGACATGTCGGGGTCATACTGGTTGACCATAGAGAAGGATATGCGGCCGTTGAAGGGCCACTCGAGGCATTCGTCGAATTCCGTCTTCATTAGATGCACGTGAAGGGCGAAGAAGTGGGGGTTTTGGGGGGAAATGTTGAGACGAACGCAGAACCTGTAATGTGAAACAAATCCCATATAACAACAGATTTTCTGTGAAAATGTCAACTCCCTACCTATTAGCAGGGTAGCACAGTCGGTAGTGAACCTGCCTGCTGCGTCGAGGGTCGCGGGTTCGAAATTTCGAATCCCGTAAGGGACAAATATTTGTATGATGAATATGAATATTTGTACCCGAGTCATGGATGTTTGTATCTATATATGTATTGTATATCGTTGTCTAGTCATCGTAATACAAGTCCAGGCTAGATTCTGGTACTTTAAATGTGACTAGATAATTTGTGTGACATTGTCCAATATAAAAAAAAAAATTACGGTTCACAAGATATAGCCTTTTAGAGTTAGGATGGACGGACGGACGGCGCCGACGTAGGCTTAGTAATTGGCACCCTCTTTGAGTAAGGAACGCTAAAAACAACTTATGATATCTGACTGAATCACATAGTATAAAACAAAGTCGTTTCCCGCTGTCTGTCTGTACATATGTATACTTAGATCTTTCAAACTGCGCAACGGATTTTGATGCGGTTTTTTTTAATAGATAGAGTGATTAAAGAGGAAGGTTTAGATCAGCATCGCGAAGCCGGGGCGGGTCGCTAGTATACAGAGTATACTCTAAGATAATTAAATCAAAAATATTATAAATCCGGAATGAAATGAAATTATTTATTGTGTGCTAGCCTGCTAGGAATTTTAGTTGTACATACACATAAAATTTCTGTTTGTTGTCTTCATGAAAAAATTACCGAACTGACCCAGCATTTGGCACAAGTAGCATGTTGTATGAGAAAAGACAGCTTAATCTTTAGGAACTATAAAACCAGCAGCAGCAGCAGCATAAAACCATCATGTCTTGCCTGTCATAGTCCACTGCTGAACATAGGCCTCTCCAAGGCGCGCCACAAAACCCTACTCCACCATTCCTGTGATCATTCGCTCCTCACTTCCGGTCCTCGGCGACCTATTCGTAGCAATTATTTATCTACACTTTAAAAAATGATCAACCAAACTAGTGTTAAATTTAACCAAACTGCAACTGCAACTGTAAATAGCATAGTCTAAAAAAACAAGGTCTTCTATTCCCAGAGTGACACAAGCCTACGTCACAAAAAAATGGCCGCTAAACATGTTAAAAGGGTATGATGACGTAGGTTTGTGTCAGTCACGTGATCGGAAGAGAATACCAGGCGCAGTATATTATTGTACCATGGTAAATAGCAACAAGCTTTGCTATTTATAGCCGAAAGTTTGTTTATATGCTACAAAACAGTTTGGTCATATTTAATACTAGTTTGGTTGATAATTTTTTTCAGTGTATTGTGATCTTAATGCCAGGATTTGAGAGGTTTACCATGGTGCTTATAAAATAATATAAACGCAAACACAAGTAATATTTATTACCTGTAACCATTCGGCGACGTATAAAATCCAGGGCTGTACAACATTTTGAAGTTATCCTTCAGCATAGCGTCCAGTCTCAGTTTGAAGTTATCAATCTTCCAGATGTAGTTGCCCATGCAGTAGCGCAGCAGCATTTCGTTGTTCTGCTTCATCTTGGCGACGGCGAACGCGGACAGCTGTTTCGAAATGTTGGCTATCACTATGTCTTGCTCGCGGTTTCTTTGCTCTAGTATCACTACACGTTCGTATAAGGCCCTGGAAAATATTGTTGAAGGTTGTTACTTTCGTAAGAATCATAATCAATATAAATTGTTATACAGATTACAGATTTGATTGGTTACAAACTTTTAGTGGTATAAGTATTGAACAATTTGCCACCATGTTAATTGTAACTAAAGTTATAAAAGCGATAATTCGTATATTACTTGGTTCTGAGTATATTTTGATAAATCAGGCATCTTATAGTTTATAATAATGAGTGCTTATTGTCTAGCCACGACGCTGTACCATTTGTTACTAGCTCCTAGTATTTTTTTATCTATCACACATCTAGCGGAAAAATGCGCGAGCAGTTTTCATTGATGATGAAACTCTATAAGAATTGAAATAGAGTTGAAATAGCGTGAAAGACCACGTGTCACAGGAATATAAATCTCTAACACGCCATTTTCAACTTTTGTTTCAATTGTCATTGAGTTCATTATTAATTTATCAATTAAAACAGCATTTTTCCGCTAGATGTGATTGTGTTGTTGAGTCTTTGAGATTACGATACTCCCAAAACCCGCTCGAAATTGCAGTTCTATATGCAAGTTATTGTCCGTGTGGTGCCGGCTAAGAATAGTACCACCCCATTTCCTCCCGTGGGTGTCGTAAAAGGCGACTAAGGGATCTATCGGAGGTTGGGCAGCAGCATCCTCTGAGTACACACATTCAATCCAACTGCGATCACCAACCCGCCTGCCAAGCGTGGCGATTATGGCAAATCCCCCCATTTTGGGGGAGGCTTATGTTCAGTAGTGGACGTCTATCGGCTGATATGATGATGATGATGATGCAAGTCATTGCAAGTAAAAGGCCACTATTTTATAAATAAAAATAAATAGTTCAAATATAATCTACATTAACATAGGGTAAAAGCACACATGTCCAATGGACATTGTCCATACTAAGATTAGTGGAAAAGCTACCTATATTTTTATTTAATTCTTGTTATTGGATTAGAATGGGACAAAGTAACGTCGAAAACATAGACGGGAATTTACGACAGAAGAACGATCATTACCGACCACCAAGGACTATTATCATGTTTCACCGCTTGTTAGGCAGTCTGCGCTCCAAGGTATTGACAATACCTATTCCAGCTTCCTGGTACAGTACTAAATACTAAAACATCAAAAAAATATAACGAGCAATCATAGACGAAGAACTCTTTCTACGCGAGCAATGATATTATTTTGTATCTACCTAATATTTTTATGTTACAAATAGTACGATTGGGATTTGATTGGGATTGATATATTTATATCCATAATTACTTTCTATTTCTATGGATAAGTCAAGAGAAGTTAAAAAATTATTTTGGGAATCCAACAAGTTTTTATTTCTTGAAGCTACATATTTTCCACAGACCACTTTGTCTGTGTATTTTTCATACAACCAAAGAGTTTTCATTAAATCTAAGAATACAGAACTGGCAGTTATCTGTCAGAAAAAAATTACGACACGCCAAATACTCCAATTAAAAAGAAAAAAGGTATCTTCCTTTTTAGTTTTATGGCATTTGATATATTTTTCCGTAGACATGTTGCCAGTTCACATTTCAAAAAATGGAAATTCTATAAATAGTTTTTATATCGAAATCCCAAATAATCCCAATAATGTCTCTTTGGTGCCTAGTTTCCAAACTGAATTAAAATATTTAAAAAACAAAGAGAGTTCTTCCCTAATAGCAGGGAAACTAAGTTTTTCCAGCAATTTTCCTAGATCGCTGGTGTATGGTAAATTATATTTTTGTTTCAACAAATATAATTCATTATCTTACAAGTTAATTAAACAAAAAACAGACGTGACACGCACGTTTCTTTAGCACTAACTAAAGAATCGATCGACTTCTTTGAATCGATTTCTCGAGTAGCTGCGAAATTTTTTCTCGCCTCGACTAACTAAGGCCAGATTTCTCGAGAATTCTCGCTTCGAGAAATCTCGAGCAGAAACCCTAGTTACGCTCATGACTATATTCCCCGAGGACTAGTAGTAGTGACTGTGCTATAGCGAATTATAAGGTTTCAAGGAATTTGGATAAATTTAAGTTGGCGGTTGGCCAAAGGCCGTCCATACTAAAATCTTCAAACCCCTTTGTAAAGAGATTAACAATAAGATAGGATATTTGAAACACGTTAGTTTCGAAAAACATACTCATCTATAAAAACACACCAAAATGAATAGAAAAGAGCCAGATTCGTAATACAGAGCTCATCAGCTAGAGTGGAAATCACTAAATAGTATAAAACAAAGTCGCTTCCCGATGTCTGTCCCTATGTATGCTTAGATCTTTAAAACTACGCAACAGATTTTGATGCGGTTTTTTTAAATAGATAGAGTGATTCAAGAGGAAGGTTTATATGTATATAATACATGAATAGTATCAGAATTGCCCCCGTGCGAAGCCGGGGCGGGTCGCTAGTGTAAAATAATATACAACTCCATCTCTGCTAACAAAGTCCCAAAAATCAAGCCATTTTCATATTTATCCTGAGGACACAAAGAGTTCTGGTGAGCTCTGGAAGCGTATATTTCACGCCCATACGGGTTTGTAAAGCAAACTAGATGTTTACTCCGCTTCGTTCGTATTATCATATTTTCATTTTAGTTGAAACTGGAGAGAAGAAATTCATCAACATTTTGGGAAGCAAATTAGTCTAGTTTCACTTTCTAATAATGACTTTGTAGACTATATCGGGCATAAGATATTTTTGGTTTGGACTTGAATATTTTAACTGACCTGATTAAAGCACTAGTGTTGTTCAGAGGTGGTTTGGAAGTTTCGCCGCTGTTCTTGTCAGGCGCCTCCCAAAGGCTCATGGCTTCCTGCTCCTTGGGGTCGATGCCCGCGTTCGATATGTCATTCGTGATCTTTATCTCCGAGTATGCATTCATTAGAAACTGCAAAATAACAGGAAAAAGATGACGATGATGGATTCCTAGTTGATTTCAACTATGGCGACTGTTAATCTCATAAGTAGGATATTTTGAAGTGCATAAGTGTAAGCGCTAAACACAGATGCACTCTCTCGTCCTATTGTCTGATTGAATGGGAGACCGATACGATCAGAGGTGGGGCAGATGCAGTGGCTTCAACATGAAAATGTGAAGATTATGACAAATTTTTGACTAGTTAACAGAAGTTGTGGCTTACTATGGGACATTTCTAATGCGACAACGTTAAGCCGCGTCATTGCGCTATGTCGCATGCTATTGCGCTATGCCCACAGACCAAACCAGCCCAGTTTTAATTATAATTTTTTTTATTTTATTTTAATGTTTGCACTATAATCACACCAAGTTTGAAGTTTTTATGTATTACCAAGCAAAAACAAAAAAAAAACATCGAAAAAAAAAGTTTTCTGTATGAGGCCTTCCCGGCTTTTAACTTTATTTATTACCTTTTTTATTTAATAATTTGTTAGAATATCTGCCATAATAAGAGAAAATGTCAACCGTCTATTATGGTTCCAAAGATACAGCCCTTTAAAGGTAGGAAGGCAGACGGACAGACAGACGGGTGGACAGCATAGGCTCAGTAATAGGGTCCCGTTGGCACCCTTTGGGTACAGAACTCTAAAAAGCATTAAAAATTGTGAACTCACACTCATATGATTCTGAATATCGTTGTGCAGATGCGCGTTCATGTCCTCCTGGCTGTCGAAGGTCTCCTTACAGCCGACGTTGTGGAAGGAACAGGGCACTCTGATCTCCGGCTGGGACGACGCTTCGGGCTGGTTGTATTCACAGTCCGCTATGTGGGCGTCCAGGTCTAGAGGTGTTACTTTTACTGCGCAACCTGAAATATATTCGATTTATTGCTCAGCCACTTTGATACAACAATAATTGATTGATATGTATTGAAAAGACAATGCCCAAAAACCAGCTAAAGATGCGTCATGATCAGTGATTGGAATAGGTAGAGTCGATTAGGTTAAAGGGGTAAATATTTGTGTGATGAATATTAATATTTGTATTCGATTCATGGGTGTTTGTATCTATACAGGGCGTTAAATTGTATGCGTTCTATATTAAACGAGGTGCACACCCTTTATAGATGCCCTACACCTATGAATCGAATAGAAATATTAATATTTTACGCCTTTAACCTAATCGACTCTACCTATACCGATGATGATTCATTTACCAAAAATATTTGGTCAGAATTATAAATCCCTTCATATGTATTTTTAGCTCTGTGGGAAAATGGGGGTTTAAAAATAAAAATAAAGTAATATTTTGTAAGGAATGAATGCTTTGGTTTTTGAATGAATGAAACATACTTTTTTTACACCAAATACAAATTACATTGCACAATAGGAAACAAAACTTGTTCTGGTACAAATTAGGCGGTCTTATCGCTAAAAAGCGATTTCTTCCAGACAACCTTAGGGTAGAGGAAATATAACAAAGAACGGGTTGGTGTTAGAAAAAATGCTTTGGTTTTTATATCTATAAATTTTTTTTTATTTGGAATTTTTAAATATTTCCCATCAAATATTTAACGATTTTCTTATAATAATGCTTAGTACATTTCATACCGTTAGGTGACAATTTGGCTAGACGCAAGCCTAACTTTCATATAATTTTGGGCATGATCTTTTGATATTAATAAAATTATTTCAGCGATACCTTTCGAAGCAAATGGGCAGGACATCCTTTGATCTTGTATTTCCCTCTTAGTGTAGTTATCGGGGAAGATGTCCACCTTCATGCTTAGGTTTATGTTATCAATCGGACAGTGGCCACTGTTCCTGTAAAACAGAATTCAAAATTATGTATTTTCATAAGCATAACAAATGAATATTAATTCGATAAATCTAAATGCAGGCACCATTTGTGTATTTAAGTAGTAAGCCCGCGACTTCGTTCGCGCAGCCTACCGACTTTATATACTCATAGCTTTTGATTGAGTAAAGTGATTGGGATTACTAAAAGCCTAAATGTTAATCCAAATGAAGCCCTATGTTTTGTGAAACCCATGTCCTAATCGGTTCAGTAGTTTTTAATTGATGCGTGCACAAACAAACAGACAGACAGATGAACAGACAAACATTCTAAAAATGGCTGTAATGTATTCCATTACGTATCCTGAACCACCCCCATTATTTTTTTTACAAATATCTACAATGTACATCATTGCTATGTTATCGATATGTTTAGTCACAGATAATATAATACTAGGTTTAGTTTATTATAGTTAATACTGCTGTAAGGAAAATATTAACTACGAGCTTTTACCCGCAACTTCATCCGCATCAATTATATACCAGATTTTAAGTCAGATCATAAGCTATCAAACAAAAAAAGTGTCATCAAAATTGTTTCAGTAGTTTTTGCGTGATGCTCGATCAAACAAACAAACACACAAACAAACAAACAGACAGACAATAAATCCAAACATTGGTGATTTGGAATCAGGGACACCTAAAAACCATATCGTAATCTTTTTTTTGTAAATATCTTCAATGTACAGACACACTTCTGTTACAGTTTTATAATAGTTTAGATTAGATGAATGTAGATAATAGATATAAAAGACATTGCCCATGTGATGAAGTGTATTCGTTTCGGGTTGTTTTGCAGCTGGTGAATGTGTATGATCAAAGAACACATACAAATCGTAGGATAGCTGAAATTATACACAGGATAGGAGGAATATTATGCTTCCCAACGAAATGGAAATTATCCGTTTCTATCATGGCATTTTTATACAATTCTAATTCAATTTTACCAGTTTTGTAGCCGAAACGGGATTGGGCATTATCCTTTGTGAAATTCTCAGGGCCATGGGACCTTGATGTCGTCATAGAGGTCTTAATTTTATAAAAATACCTACTTTAACCAAGAAGTAATGCAGCTCTTGCAGAACTTGTGGCCACAGGTGGTGATGACAGGGTCTCGGAGCCAGTTGAGGCACACCGGGCACTCGTAGCGAGATTCAGGCTGGTTACTTAGCACTGTGTCATTTAGTGCCGTTATTCCTATGGGCTGAAATTATTAAATTAAGAATTGTAAATCTTTTTCCTATTTCATACTGTCGTTCAGTTGGAGTTTAGTAAATATGACCCAGGACTTTGGCAAGGGAAAAAGAGTATCTAGTACTATCTTATCTTATCTTATTGTGGGGGCTGGCGAGCCAGCAACACTTCGACCCAGTGGGATCTTTTGTGTTAGCCCCAATACTTTTTGCTTACTTCACCCTTCAAATACATGGTCAATGAAGGAGGCAATACCATTGAGGGGAAGAAGCCTAAGGTCTCCCGGTTTTGGATATCCATCACCGAGGAGGCACATGCGCTTTGCCGCCAAGACATCACAGTCACACAGGATATGCTCCGGGCTATGATCCGGGGTGAGTTTCATCTTGTGCATCATCGTGCCTGTGGCGTAGTGACCAGTGAGGGCTCCGACGATGGCACGAGCCTTGCTCTGCTGTTGTTCAGTATGAACTATGAGACACGAGTTGTCACATTGCTGATAAATTTCTTCGAGTGTTGTAGACCTGTAAGGCTAGATCACTCCAACCTGTGTGTTTTATCAGCCCACTCCCTAATGGCCATTCTTATACTGCATGCCGGGATTCCCACACTTGTCCCTATCTAGTACTACATACAATACAGACACTCCCTGCTCCCTACTAATTTTAGCTTCACCCCCTCGGGCAGGATCGTGGCATAAAATGTAGGTTCTTATATGTGCCTGTGAGCGTTATTTATTTATTTATTTTATTTATTTTTACTAAGACATAAAAAACGTCTCGTGATGCAGGGATCCAGTTTTGTTATTTCATACTGTTTGAACTTGTTTTTCATAAGTTTGAACATCTACTGTTTATGTTAAAGCGATAGTAAGTATGTTTGAGTTCATCTAATAACAGATAAAATCAAAGTTTGATAATCGGTCGTAAGCTAAAACTTGTTGCAAAATTACAAGTTGACTTTAAACTAGGATAATTAGTGGAAAAACAGGAAAATTACTAACCGCTATACCTTCAGAGGCACCTTTACTTCGATCCATTGCACTCATTGAAACAAAATATACTAGTTATAAACACTTTGTCTTCATTTGTTTATAAGGTTTTTTGAAACAAAATGTTCTTGGGCAACAACCTGCAATATTATTTTCGAAAACGAAAATGGAATTTGAATTGAAGCTGCGTTTAAATTGAGAACGTTCTATCCTTGAAAAACTTTCACCTGCTATCCTTTTCATTTGTTTAATGATAGTAGAGGACAGAACGATGTATTACGTAGCTATTTTCACGTCATGCGTAGGAAAGAATGGAACCACATTTGATAGCCATTGATGACACATGACATGCGTGATATGGATGACATAACTAGTGTTGTGCGTGGACTACTGAGTTAAATCATTGTTCTGATCTAAAGAGTTTGGATCTTTTGTTTGAAAGTTTGAACTTATTATGTTGTCTTTTGAATTCCTACAAAATAGGTACCTACACAATTTCTTTTTCCACGTCGGGTTCCATAATATTAGGAATTCCCCATTAACTGGGATAGTGGGAGTTGGTTGGACACAGTCATTTAATTTTGTTTACTGAGGGTACCTACTTACAGCGAACTAAACCGTACCTACCTATCTAAATGCTACTACACACATGCAATGGCAATGCCCACTGTCACAATCGAAATGATGCTTGGCGGCTTTGTGCGGCTTGTGCCGGCGCTGCCGACGGGCGGCTTGTATTGCCGGCGGCATAGCCGCTCGGCATGAACCCGGCGACATTGCCGCCGGCATGTGTGTAGTAGCCTTAAACTAATCTGTGTCAGTATAATGCCAGTTTCTCTTTAAACTTAAATCTTAGTGTTAAAAACAATTGACTTAATTTGGTTACCTACCTAGTATTGAAAATAGGATGAAACTTCTTTTGTAACAGCGCGATCGGGCGCGCTCACAGTTATCTTCTCTTAAATTCTACCGAAAACGATAGATGTAGGTAACCTGCCTAAAAGGTTTATTATCTAATCACGGTAATCTCTCATTGTTTATTCCAAAGATGTATTCGATCTTCTACGGACATTTATTTATAATGTGTGGGACAATCCGTTAGTCACAAAATGGTTCCTACGCGTCGGCGCGGCGTCGGCCTAACAGCGTTATTGTATGCTAATAGAACCTCAAACTGATACTTATCTATCAAGTTCCATTGGGATTCTTGCGGACAATACTTGACTTTAATGTTTGTTTTGGAACCCGTTTTAAAGGAGTCAATGTTGTAACTAAGTATAAGGAAATCATCAATATTTTCATCGGTTGCGTCAGAAGATAGAAATAGCATTATGGTTAACTGGTTAAGCAATGTACATGAAATGTTAACAGTAAATACAAATAAGTATATAAGTACCTACTTTTTTATTTAGGTACTTACTGCTCTGTGTCCCACTGCTGGGCAAAGGTCTTCAATCCTTTCCATGCAATGCAAATTCAGGCAATCTCTTCGGGAAGGAAATCTATTTAGGTACCTACACTTTGGAACAGTAGATAATTTCTAGATCCGAAATATTATAGTAGGTATAGGTACGCTATAATTATGATATTTCACTAAGGAGTAGGTAAGGACTAATAAAATAAATGTGGAGGAAGCTAGAGAGGTCTGGCAGGATCGTAGCAGCCCCTGTAGCATGCCATCCTCGAGATAACGATAAAGATCGAGATGTGCCTCCATCTTTATTATTTTACGTATGCCAGATAGAGCGCGCATGACGTTTTGTCGTGGGTGGCATGCTAGCCGTGCTGGTGGCGTTCCGTTGTCTCTGCCTACCCCAGTGGGAGACAGGCGTGAGAATATAACTTAAAAGTAATGAAAGCGCATGCTAAAATCAGGAGTTTATAGGTACCTAAGTACCCCGTAAGGGATTACGGTTGTGAGTATCGGGGTCCTAAAATAAAATAAAAATAGATTGGGTTTTAAAATAATCTGAGGAAATTGTTAGTACTATGGTACCTACCTAATAAACTATTAAAACTATAGGACCTAAATATGATAATACTATACATAGTAGGTACTTACTGATAAGTAATAGTATTATCGTACTCTGTGGTACTATGTTAAAACATTTATCTAAAAGACAAGAAAACAAGAGATGTTAGCAACTAATTCACATGATATTCAGCTGCCGAATGCTGTGTTAGAATAATATTCAAATGAAGTATTATTGCCGCTGTAGCATGTAAGTCACGATTATTAAATCCACCATAGGTCGTGTTAAGCAACGACTCTTAAAATGTGTTGCGAAAGAGCTTATAGGAGCAAGCTTTTCGGTTAGGTACCAAACCAAGTAGCTGAAGTGTGATTTTTGAAAATCATACGAGCGACTTGGCAGTAGAAAATGTCAAAATTACTATGGAGATTATGCATCTTTCTACTGCCAAGTCACTCGTATGATTTTCAAAAATCGCACTTCTGTATGAATGCTGTGCGAGGCCGAAGCATAGCGTTTCAGTGGATCATTCGCTATTTCGCGAATGATCCACAAACGGATCATTCGCGAAATGGCTAATTCGCGAAATGGCTACCGATGCGTAAATGGCCCAATTCGCGATATTCAGTTACCGTTGCACGTGTCCCTGCGCTTTAGCATTTTCGAGTTATTCTTTCCGAGTTTTCCGAACCACGTGCGAGCCAGGTGCCAAGTTTTTCGCTCTTTCTTTTTGGGCATCTTAACATGATAGTATAAGAGATAAGTGTACTTTTTGCAACCATAAGCAGCAAGGCTGATTCAGTGTTTATAGGGTGTAGAGCATCTCTGTGATGGGGTTGACGTCGGTCTGCCTGCATATCGTCAGTCGGTTTAGGAGATACAGCCGTTCAAAGGTGAGTTATGGGTGCAAAAAATGGCCGATCAGCAGCAAGGCTGATCGTATGATACTATTGTAATATGCACTGAGGCTATGTGAACAGTACAAAAACTGACGTGGTTCATCAGTCGGTTTAGGAGATACAGCCGTTCAAAGGTCAGTTATGGGTGCAAAAAACGGCCGATCAGCAGCAAGGCTGATCACAGGATACTATTGTAATATGCACTGTAGCTAAGTGAACAGTACAAAAACTGACATGATCCGTCAGTCGGTTTGGTAGGTACAGCCGTTCAAAGTTTCAAAAATTAATGGTAAAAAAAAAAAATAATCATCTCCCGAAAGGATGATCATAGGATATTATTTTAATATGCACTGTAGTTATGTGAACAGTAAAAAAACTGACATGATCCGTCACTCGGTTTAGTAGGTACAGCAGTTCAAAGTTGCAAAAATTTATGGTTACAAAAAAATAATGATGTTCCGAAAGGATGATTGTAGAATATTATTGTAATATGCACTGTAGTTATGTGAACACTAAAAAAACTGACATGATCCGTCACTCGGTTTAGTAGGTACAGCAGTTCAAAGTTGCAAAAATTTATGGTTACAAAAAAATAATGATCTCCCGAAAGGATGATTATAGGATATTATTGTAATATGCACTGTGTAGTTATGTGAACACGATAAAAACTGAGATAATCCGTCACTTGGTTTATTAGGTACAGTCAGCAGCAATAAGTTGCATACACTTTTGTTCTACGCCGTAGTACTAAAGTGTATAATAACTTATTGCTGCTGACTGTACAGCCGTTCAAAATTGAACAAATTAATGTTTATAAAGATTTTATTACTACCGGAAAGCCTGATCATATGAAAGTATTGTCATATACGCACTATACGCAGTAGATATGTAGACACTATTAAAACTGACATCATTGTCTAACAATTCACTGGTTATAAACGATAAAATGAAAAAAAAAAAACAACGGGTTGCACTCCGGGAGTGACGGTAGAAGTGAAAAATTGAACAATAACGTTGTGCATTTTTGATATTTTGCAAAGGTTAGGGAATAATTTCGCGCAAATTGCTTTAATTATCAGTATGAAAGTATTTATGAGGTAAAATAAAATATTCTTTTATTTGCGCTACCGAACACAAACATGACAATTTATGCCGCTTAAACGAAACAGCAGAAACAGGTATACATTTTCGAGTTCGGTGACAACTCGCCAGTAAAAAATCTCGCCTTGCGGCGAGTTGCGACTCTTTAGAAATAGGAAGGGGACATGTCGCCTTCAACACAGGGCGAGTTCGGCATTCAGAAAAAAGGTAGACCCGCCCGGATTTGTGAAAACGGCAAATTATAAAGGGGGAGGGGTAGGTAGGTTTGTAGGTATGTATGCAGGTAGCTAGGTATGTAGGTATATAATGTAGGTAGCAGTGTGGGTGTGTGTATTCGTTAATTTAAGTAACGATTTAAAAGTTTACCATGTCATTCTAAATTAATCCAAGAATCCACCGAAAACCTGGGCTGAAAACACACCTCCACATACACCCCCCCCCTCCCCCCCCCTCCCCCCCCCCCCCCTCCTTCCCTCCCCCATACACTCATGAACGAACGCACATGTCTGAAATAGTCTGAATCACATAGTTGCTTTCTTTAACTCTTTAGTTACTAAATCGTTTGCTCCTAAATTCGATATAATGAAGGTACGCGTGGACTCCGAACATCCCAACTAGGGTTGCCAACTTTTTTTAGACCAAATATAGTATTTCGAGCCTTAGTTCCCGAAAAAATATAGAAAAAAAAAGGGAAAAAAGGGAAAAAGGGAAAAAGGGAAAAATAAGAAAAAATATAGTATTTTTCGAATTCCTTAATTTAAATTTTATCAAAAAGATTTTGTTTGCTACTTTTTGGTTTGAATTTTTAATTTATTGGTTTTTATTTTTAAGGAACCATCATTTCTCTATTTAACATTCGTTATAGAAAATAAAGCATCCTGTAAACGCAGAAGTCGCTGGATTCGATACAGAAATTATATAATTTAAAAAAAAAAAGATAAATCTGACTTTAGGAAAACTTGTTGTCACTTTTCAGTAGTATATTTAGCAGAAAATTGTTTATGGAACAAATTGTGTTGAAGAGAAAGAAAATTGTTAAAATAATGTTAAGTAATTGGTCATTTTAATTGGACCTAAGTACCAATATATTTAAATTCTCTATAAATTATTTGCTCATCAAAATATAGTAGTTTTGCCTACTATATATTTTTCTCAGAATTATAGTAGTAGGGCCCCTAATATAGTAGGATACTATATTATACAACGTGTTAATGAATTAACGCAAAACTAGAAAGTAGTTTGTTTAGAATCGAGAGCACAGTCGAATTATCATGGTTTCAACATAGGTAATGTTTTTTTTTTAAATTTAATAATTTTTTTGCAAAGCTTAAAATTTTCTGAACCCGATGTCAATTCACCGCACGGGCACACTCACCCTACTTACGACCAAAACAAGATTATAAAAATGTATCCATGAGTACGTTAGCGCTTTCTTTTAGTGCTGAAATGATAACAAATCATTTTTGCCTCAAAACTTAAAATGCGACTAACTTTAAATTTTAACTATCAAAATAATTAAATTATTGGTTCAATCTAATTATTTTGTTATAAATCAGTTGGGGTGTATGAGGTTTTGCGCTAATTCATTAACACGTTGTATAGTAGGGTTAGCAACCCTAATCCCAACCAATAATATCTAATGCATCTTGAACTATTTTGTTTCCAATCAACCGATTGCTTCCAAAACTTGAGGGTCCGTGTGGACACCGAACATGAATCCAATTTCAGATTTGAGAAAAGTGGCGGCCATCTTTAACTTTTTGTTTCTCGACCGATTGCTTCCATAATCGATGTCTGGGGGTTTCTGTGATCTTTTAACACGAATGAATAATCATATTATATTATATTATATATTATATTATTGTAGTATGCACTCTAGCTATGTGAACAGTATAAAAATTGACATGATTCGTCAGTCGGTTTAGTAGGTACAGCCGTTCAAAGGTCATGGCTGCAAAAAATTTTTACCGCCATTGAGGCTGGTTATAAGACGGTATTGTTATTAATTATTAACAATCCCAGGATCGTTTCGAAGACCCGGGATGGCTGAAATATCGCTATTAGAACTTGGTCGTGGTCGAGGTGTTCAAATGAACAACTCGAAGAACATTAACAACTCGAACAACATGAAAAACTCGGGCAACATAAACAGCTCTGACGATTTGGTCAACTTATACAATGTTGTCAGAGTTGTCCAAGTTGACCAAGTTTTTCATGTTGTCCGAGATGTTTTGTTGTCGAAAGTACTTAATTGGACAACATGAACAACTTGAACAAGTCAAATCATTTGACCGAGTTGTCCGAGTTGTCCAAGTCGACCGAGTTGTTCATGTTGTGCAAGTTATTCTACCTACTGTTGACTACCTACGAGGTATGCTCGGATCATGTCTAACTACCAAAAAGGATAGACTAAGATTTCACTACAAAATTTCCTTCGGCACAGTCCTCGGTTGTGTTGTGCCCCTTGATTTTTTCAACGTAATCGTAACTCACCTCTCTCTGCTAGCAGTGATTAAGACTACGGTTTACGTTAGTATATGTATATAATTATTCTTTGACTACGAGTAGTATGTTCCTTGATAACTACTGACGGACTGACATAATTAGCATGTCAGTTTAACAGTACTTACAGAGCTACACCACATAATCAGCCTTTTATTGGAGATCGTTATTCTTTTGCAACCATGAGCTTTGAACGACTGTATGTAATCTGATTGACGAATCATGTTCATTACAAGCACAACATAGCATAGTGCTTTTGACTTTGATAGTCATATATACAAATCAGGAAGATATCAAAGAGATAAAACTCTGAACATTCACTTTTCAATACAAGTACCTAACGAAACTCATAACCACTAAACTACTTCTAATAATTTTTAGCAGCTAGTTTCTTTTTAACTAGGGGTAATAACCAGAGATCGGAATCTGGGTGCTATTTTAGACGTTATCACTAACATGGATATGACTTGGAAATCCCGGGATTCCGGGAAGTCAAGGAATTTATTACCTAATTTGAGTTTAAATAAAAGCTGTTATATGTTGTTCATATTTAAATCGAGAAAAATATACCCTGAATGTCATATAATTGTTTTATTTACTTAGTTTACTAACCAATTTCATGATATTCATTTAAAGGGACAGATTGTGTATACTACAGGCAGTAGAATCATGTTCATTCGGAATCCTAGTACTGTATTTACATCCGTTACTAAGGTACCGAGTCCCGGGACATCCCGGGAAATTTGGTCATATCCATACTTTTGATAGTAATCGCACCCGTAGTTCCGATCTCTGGTAATAACTGTTAAACTGACCGACATTATCATGTCAGTTTAAATAGTGTTAACATAGCTACTGCGTATAGTAACTACAGCGCATATTACAATAATATCCTATGATCATCCTTTCGGGAGATCATTATTTTTTATTGTAAAAAATAATTTTTGCAACTTTGAACGGCTGTACCTACTAAACCGACTGACAGATCATGTCAGTTTTTGTACTGTTCACATAACTACAGTGCATATTACAATAATATCCTATAATCATCCTTTCGGGAGATCATTATTTTTTTTAACCATTAATTTTTGCAACTTTGAACGGCTGTACCTACTAAACCGAGTGACGGATCATGTCAGTTTTTTTACTGTTCACATAACTACAGTGCATATTACAATAATATCCTATGATCATCCTTTCGGGAAATCATTATTTTTTTTTATTACCATTAATTTTTGAAACTTTGAACGGCTGTACCTACCAAACCGACTGACGGATCATGTCAGTTTTTGTACTGTTCACTTAGCTACAGTGCATATTACAATAGTATCCTATGATCAGCCTTGCTGCTGATCGGCCGTTTTTTGCACCCATAACTGACCTTTGAACGGCTGTATCTCCTAAACCGACTGATGAACCACGTCAGTTTTTGTACTGTTCACATAGCCTCAGTGCATATTACAATAGTATCATACGATCAGCCTTGCTGCTGATCGGCCGTTTTTTGCACCCATAACTCACCTTTGAACGGCTGTATCTCCTAAACCGACTGACGATATGCAGGCAGACCGACGTCAACCCCATCACAGAGGTGCTCTACACCCTATAAACACTGAATCAGCCTTGCTGCTTATGGTTGCAAAAAGTACACTTATCTCTCGTAATATGAATATAGGTACCTACTTACATTTATTAAAGTCAAGTGAAGTGAGTTTAGACTTTAGAGACATAAACTATAGGTGTGCACCACAATAAAACAGACACTCTTCGAGTACAGTTGGGTCCCCAAGTACAATTCTTTCATTCATGTTGTCATAGCTGAGACACGTTACATAATGCGATAATACCGTCATTTTATAATTCCAGCCGGACGCCAGAGTTGCGCTGGCGCAGAAAACATGCCAACGAATTGTGTCAGACGCAGTTTATTCATAAGCGAAATCCTTAATGTTACTGATGCAAATGGTAATGCTATATCATTGAAATTTATTGAGATCCATAACTTAAATTGTTATGGTAATTAAATAAAGTTGGTAATTTGGTTAGCTAGAGGCACATAAGTACCTACATTATTACCTACAAGGTTTTAATAATAAATAGTAAGGTGGATATGTCTACCTCATTAATTGTGGACATAAATAATGAGATGGATTCACCTCATTATGGATATGGATTATTAATTAAAGAATAAGGATGTTAAGAGGATATTCCTGAGAGCGTGCTCCATATACGATCTAGATATATCTACTTACTTAATATCAGTGTCTGTAGTTTGTCAGAGTATACCTAGTAGTTTAAAAGTTACGATTACAGTGTAACTTTGAAACTACAGGGTCCTTCTTAATATGCTGACACTTTTTTAAGGGGGTGATCAAGACCATCAAACTGAACAGCTTTCTATATGGAACCAACATCGAAATCGCGAAAAAAAACCTTCTGTCCCATTCATTTGGCTCGAGCAATTTCGCAGTTTTGTATGGAAGAGCAGTTTTTTTTCGCTATTATGGAGTTGGTGGCACCTACATCGAAATCGCATCGAAAGTTGTTCAGTATGACGGTCTGGTCATCCCCTTTAAAAAGTGTCAGCATATTAAGAAAGACCCTATACAGGGTGAAATTGATATCATTAGCATCTTTAGACCCATCAAACTGAACAAATTTCATTATGAGAGCAAACCGATCGGAGCAAAAAACTAATCAGCTGTTCCATACTAAACTGCAATGCTTACTCGACTCAAATGTATGCAACAGCAGATTTTTTTTGTTCCGATCGGTTTACTCCCATAGTGAAAGTTATTCAGTTTGATAGGTCTACCTATCGGGAACTAAGAGTCTACCACTCTTAGTTTAAGGGGCTATGTGAAAAAAATAGGATTCTTCAAAACTCCATATATCATGAAGTACTAACAGTAGGAGTATGATTTGCGGATATGTGTAAATTGAACATATAATTGAAGTTTTGATTAGAGCCAAAACACGATTAAGACAAATTTTCTCGATAGAAAAACAAGCCAAAGTAGCCTCCGTTTTTGTCTATAAACGCTTGTAACTGCTAAACGGTGAATAATAGAAACATCAGACTTGATTTAAAAAAAGAGATTGCTATTATCTAAGTTTTGATTAGAGCAGAATTGAACTAACATAAATAGTACAATCACAATTAAATAAAGTTTGTTTTTTCGCTTGTTTCGTTCCAGGCGCGCGCGCCGCCCCATCTCTTTCTCTCGCATCTGGCAGTAATATAAGCTATCACACGTCCGTTTCGCTAAAATTATTTTTCGACATAGGCTCTTAAAAGGATGCTAATGATATCAATTTCACTTTGTATAGCTACCTACCTTCCTACCTAAGTATAAACATCTTCTTTGGTATAAAGTACACACGGCGACACATCAAGCTATAAAAAACTAATATAAGCTGGCCGCGCGTAGGTCGAGTAACATATTATAACGTCTACTTATATAATAAGGAAGAATCAACAGTTTGATCCGCAGCACGGACGTACAATATAGGCTTACATTATAAACCAAAACAACTACCTATGCTAAATAATAAATACCTACTTACCACAGTAAAATTTATTGGAATTTGGTAGGTATTATATCCTATTAAATCGATAACGAAGACTAGCAGCTGCCTGTGCTGTAATATCATTACCTCAAACATTTGTATTGAACTCTGTTCTACAGGGTGTACATTACAATGGGACAGCTACTTAAAGGGGTGCTTCAGACCATCAAACTGAACAACTTTCTCTGTGGGACCAATATCGAAATCGCGAAAAAAAAATCCGCTCTCCCATACAAAACTGCAAACATAACTCGACTGAAATGTATGGGACAGCAGATTTTTTTTTCGCGATTTCGGTATTGGTCCCATAGAGAAAGTTGTTCAGTTTGATGGTCTGAAGCACCCCTTTAAGTAGCTGTCCCATTTTATTGTACAACCTGTATAGTAAAATGTCAGTGTCTAGTACCTATTCACTGCTTCGTTTAATTTATTCCGTTATTTACCCAAGTATAAGTTTAAACTATTTGTAGCACTTCCTAACAATGTGTAAATAACTAACTTTGAGAAAACAGAATGTACCTATGTTACTTGTGAAATCTGGTGTTGGGTCTAAAGTTAGTCGGTTTGAAGCACAGAGTAATAAAGCTATGAAGAGATTACTGAGAAACTTCTCCTTCAAAGTACCTATATTTATACAGGGTGTAACAGAACACCCTAGTAGGTATTTACGACAAATGGTTGGTTTAGTTAGACCTTCAAACTGAACAACTAACACCATACAGACAATGTCGAAAAAAAAACTGATTTTCCATAATACTAAACCGCAATAAAGTTTGAATTCTTTATTCGTCTAATACGGAAATGTCAAAATAACTATGTTGTTTATGCGAAATTCGTATACGAATTTAATAGCGTGCGTGAGATTCAAAAATAACACTTCTGCATAGAATGCGTTTAGTTATTTCATTACAATGTATGTGCCTGTGAGCGTTATTTATTTATTTATTATTTATTATTTTGTCTGTTTTTTTGTCTCTAAATACCTAAACAGAAACAGTAAGGACCTTATCAAAATGACAAAGCGGTAAATAATGTTGACGAACTTACGTAAAGTAAAATCTTTATGCTCTACAAATTGCAATTAACAATACAATGTAGGTGTTATCTAATATGCGACATTTTAGTTTATATTGCATCACAACCATAACATTGAAGATCTTACGGTTTTGCGACCGCAGTTTGATAGGTACTTTAAGAGCTTTTTGCGGTTTTAATTTAAAATTTGAATAATCATTATTACCGCATTCAACCACACCATAACTTACTATGGTACGGTACGGTTGACACCAACTGCTCTCAAACTAGAAGGAAAACATCGTGAGGAAATCTCCATACGCTGATAAAGAAATTCTGATGCGTATTATGTAAGTAGTCCACAAATCCGCATTGGGTACGCGTGGTGGACTAACGCCCATACATCCTCCTATACTATGACTATGTGCCTTGCAGTGAGACGTATACAGGGTGTAAACTTAAATTCGCTTCATTCGACCAAAATGTTTTTTTTCGCGATTTCAATGTTTGTTCCATAGTAAAAGTTGTCCAGTTTGATATACAGGGTGTACAATAAAATGGGACAGCTACTTAAAGGGGTGCTTCAGACCATCAAACTGAACAACTGTCTCCATGGGACCAATATCGAAATCGCGAAAAAAAAATCCGCTCTCCCATACAAAACTGCAAACATAACTCGACTGAAATGTATGGGATAGCAGATTTTTTTTTCGCGATTTCGATATTGGTCCCATAGAGAAAGTTGTTCAGTTTGATGGTCTGAAGCACCTCTTTAAGTAGCTGTCCTATTTTAATTTACACCCTGTATAAATTATGTAACGTAAATTCGTTACATATTTTACACCCTGTATATAGGCTGATGCTGATAGTAATATTAATTTTTGATTGCAAGAACTTTATGCATAGAAACACACTCATAATGTTCTAATGACGAAACTTTGACGCACAATACGCGTAGACGGTATAAGTAACTTTGTACATATGGAAAAATAGGTTATAAAATCTAGATGTCGCGTATCAAATAACATTTGGCTTTGAAATTTTTCATACAAAATTTTCAAAGCTTCGTAGTTTTATTATTATAAATTGCAAATGTTATTTGATACGCGACATCTAGATTTTCTAAACTATTTTTCCATATATAAAATATTACTTTTATTAATTCCGTCTACGCGTATTGTGCGTCAAACGTTTGTATGGACTGAAACCACCTTAAGTCTTACAGTTTCTCAACCGTAACCTAGAATTATTAAAGAGCATTGACTGTCCCTTTAACTGTACCAGTTTACCAATTCCCGGGTGTGAATTACGTAACAACTACAAATGAGTGCAATTTACTATCATTATGTAACGGTAAGCCTGTTGGCAAAAGGTATTTTAGCCCTTGATTGGCAGCTAACACTTCCATAAAATCTATTTAGCAAGGAATGCAGAAATATAAGGTGGAACTTTTGGTATTCGATCGAGAATCAAGATAGGTCAAACATTTTTTAATTGCATTCGTTTATAGCACTGATTTCTAGGTATTTGTCATGTTGCAGAGACGTAATTAGGTTCCAGTTATATAATAACATCAATTTTGTTTCTTTTAACTGATTAAAAATTATGATAAAAAGCTTGTAAAAGGTGAATGTTGTATTTGCTTGAGCTTATTGTAAAATAACGAACCTATGGATAAGTAGGTTGATATCATTAGCATCCTTTTAAACTAAGAGTCTACCCATCAAACTGAACAAATTTCACTAAGGGAGCAAACAAACCGGAGCAAAAAAAAAATTTGCTGTTCCATACTTAACTCAATGCCTACGCGACACAAATGTATGCAACAGCAGATTTTTTTTTTAGCTCCGATTTGTGTGCTCCCATAGTGAAATTTGTTCAGTTTGATGGGTAGACTCTTAGTTTAAAAGGATGCTAATGATATCAATTTCACCCTGTATAGATGGATATGAAAGATTCCACCCATACGCACCCACCCACCCATACGCATTACGTGTGGTATGCCTATCTCATTCCACTACTGCTGCTGGACAAAGTCTTACCTCTTTCACTCATCACAATTTTATGGCAAACTGGCAACTGGATGTGCTACTGTTTGATTGAACATCGTTCGTTTTTAGGGTTCCGTACCCAAAGAGTAAAAACGGGACCCTATTACTAAGCCTACGTTGTCCGTCCGTCCGTCCGTCCGTCCGTCCGTCCGTCTGTCCGTCCGTCTGTCCGTCCGTCCGTCTGTCCTACCTATTTAGGGCTGTAACTTTTGAACCGTAATAGCTAGATAGTTGAAATTTTCTCAGATTATGCGTTATTGCGGCGGATTTGTTAACAAATAATAAAAATGTCAAAAAGTTAAAAATTAAGGGGGGTTCTCAACAAGAAACTAGTTTTTATCAACGTTTTTTCTTCACGCTCTATCGTAAAAACGGTAATACATACAAGCGTCAAACTTAGTGTGATTATAGAGCATACTCTACAGAATAACAACAAATACTAAAAACCGGCCAAGTGTGAGTCGGTCTCGCGCTAAGGGTCCCGGACAAAAAAAGTTTTTTTTTCTAAGTTAATAATGTTGTGTTTTGTAGTGGTGTGGTACGGAACCCTCGGTGCGGACTCGCACTTGACCGCTTTTTATTCAATACATCGATCGTTACCATTGAGATCTCTATGCTAGAATAAAGTGACTTTGCTTCGAGTTTAATGAATACCACCGTGCAGCTTTGTATGGGGATCGATGCGGCAGTTTTTATGTGTAGAGGGCGGTCGATAAACCTCATTTAACGGTATAGAGTCAGGGACATGCACTAACCTCTGTTACATCACCGTGAAATTGTGTACGTCACACTAGTGGGACCACACTGACTTTGTGGTTGCTTGAGGTATAATGGAAAGTGAAACACTTTGGTATGCAACCGTTTACTCGGTTCACCAGTCCACTTATGTCCAGCTACCCTAAGCTTATTATACCTAAATCATACGTAACCCCATCGATTCGATGATTTCGATTTAATGTGAATTTTCGGGGTAAAATGTAGTCAGCTCCCTAACACGTCGGTACTATCTACTATGGACTATAGGTACTTCTCTGCCAAAAATTGGAATCAAACGTGCAGTTCAGAAGTGAAGACTAAATAAATCAATCATACACATAACGATTTTTACGTTTTAACTACTGCTCCAGTACAGTAGGTACTTGAATGGGTGTCTAAAAGTGACTGATCGATTCAAGACTGTTCATACAAAGCTTAAATATTTTCTCAAATGTTGGTATAGGTAACTAGGGACCTACGGGTACCTAAATAATTATTCATGCATTAGCATGTCGAGGATTTTTGACGGGATATCTTTAAAGACGAGGCATGTTGCTAATTTTATAATTAATTACCCAATTACCCAATCTCACTAATATTATAAATGCGAAAGTTTGTGACGATGTTTGGATGTTTGGATGTTTGTGTGTTTGTGGCTCAATCACGCCTAAACGGCTGAACGGATTTAGATGAAATTTGGCATGCAGATAGAATGTGTTCTGGATTAACACATAGGATACTTTTTATCCCAGCAATGGGTTACTGTGGGAGTCTGTGGGATAATTTCCAATGTTTTATCATGCTCACTAGCGCCGACTTGACGCTGACAGATGTACTTGGGTAGATTCCAATAGTAAATAGTGGTTGCTTTTTTCAACACTTCTCTCAAGAGCTTTGTAGCGTAGTTGGGAAATGGTCAGATTTTCGCGCAAGAGGTTGGAGGTTCGAATCTTGGGTGAGATTTCTTTTTTTTTTCTTTTATCCATTCTTCAACGGATTTGACAGAAGCAATTTGCTGACCTTAATAATATCCTGAGATTAGATCAGATCCAATTTTAGGACAGTACGTTTTCTTTGGCTTTTTTCTTATTTTAATACATACGTTGTAGTGATCCCAAGCAAGCACGGCTTTTTATTATGGAAACATTACAACAACGGCACAAACATAATAATGTCCATGACCGAACCGGGATTCGAGCCCAGGACCCTGGTTTGGCAGTCCGGCGTGGTAACTATTGCACAAAACGGGTCGTCAAATATAAAAAAATACTCTTTCTTTTAACCTTTTTTAAAGTAATTATAGTACGTTTTCATCTTAATAGATGGCGTGAGGCGTTTTTTAAAAGCAAGTGTGCAACAATTAAATTATTTATTCCGAAACCTAGCTAGCAGGAGCTTAATTTAGTTGATTAAATCCCTGATCTCAAAGTTCATACATTTCGACCATACTTGCACATACTCGTAACTCACGCTCAAGGCGTTTTAGAAATTAGGTCTTACAGATTTTATTGTAAAGTAACTTACCGGGTGAATTGAAAAATAATTAAATAAATAACGCTCACAGTCACATACATTGTAATGATCCGAAGCAAGCAGTATAGGCTTTTTATTATAGAAACCATACAATTCAATACAACAACGGCACAAACATATTACATCCATGACCGAACCGGGATTCGAACCCAGGACCCTGGTTTGGCAGTCCGGCGTGGTAACCATTACACCAAACGGGTCGTCAAATATTTTTCTTTCTTTTAACCATTTCTAAAGTTATTGTAGTATCGTTTTCATCTTCATAGATATCGTTAGGCGTATTTTTAACTCTAGAAGGAGCTTACAAATTGATTGAATACATCTTTGTATGTAAGTATAATGGTAGTTTGAGCCGAATCTGAGCCAATTCTACGGTATAATAATTTTGTTGCAGAAAATTGTGCCAAATAAGTATTCGTTTTGTTTGATTTTCGGTTCTATTATGATTTCTTGAGGATTTGTGTAGCTTAACTATAGAACATCAATCTACCACAATCTATGAAAAGATAGGTACCTACTTATCTAAAAAGTCCTTATAACACCACAGTTTGGTGGTCAAGAGCAAACCCATAGTTAATAAAAAAAAAAAAAAAAAATGTGCCTAAGTACTTTCATAATAACTAAGTAAGGTTAGAGATTTACAAATGTGGCATGAAAATAATTCTTTTAACAAGTTGACCATTTGCTTGCTAGAATGTTATCGTTCTACCTCTTGCCTCCACCATTGTGCACTAGCCCGCGTGGTAGAGTATCCTCTATCATCATCATCATCTCAGCCGATGGACGTCCACTGCTGACATAGGCCTCCCCCAAGGATCGCCATAACGACCGGTCCTGCGCTCTGCCCTCATCCAACGTTTTCCCGCCGCCTTCACCAGGTCGTCAGTCCACCGTGTGAGGGGCCTACCCACGATGCGCTTTCCGCTTATCCTCTATCCTCTAAAGTTTATTTGTGAATGGAGGTCTGTGATCCGCAGTGGGTCGTAAGATGATTATTATGCTGCTCGACATAAATAAAACACTAATAACCGACGAACAGTAGAAAAATTCAAGTGATGGATCTGTGAATGACTTTTTTTTATACCTACATACTTACTTAATGTAGGTACTTTCTGATTTTGATTCAGCTCAAGTTCATGACTATTATCCTATTCTTATCCTATTATGGGGGCTGGCAAGCCAGCAACACATCAACCCAATGGTACCTATCTTTTGTGTTGACTCCTACTTAATATTTATTTTCTTCACCATTGAAAAACGTGGAAAATGAGAGAGGCAATAGTGTTCAGGGGAAGAAACCTGTAATTTCCCAGTTTTGAATAACCATCTCTCAGTCTCAGGACATACGTTTAGCCACCAAGACATCGCAATCACACAGTATAAATGTTCCATGGTTTCCTCCTCCTCTCCGCACGCTCGGCAACTGGGATCTAGGGTGAGCTTTATCATGCCTGTGAGGCGTAGTACCCGGTGAGAGCTCCGACGATAGCACGAGCTTTGCTCCTGCTGTTGTTCAGTATGAACTGTGGGATTCGTGGTGTTATATTGCTGATGAATTTCCTGCAATGTTGCAGACCCGAGAAGCCAGAGCATTCTAGCATGTGTATTATATCAGCCCATTTCTTAATGGCCATTTTAATGTTACATGCCTGGGTTTCTAGACTTGGTCAGACCATGACCTTCATGACCCTTAGACGAGACATGAGACAAAATCACATGTCCACGCAGACGAAGTCGCGGGCAACAGCTAGTAAGTAATACTTTTATTGTGCGTTTACATTTGTAATCTGTCATTTTGTTTCCAATAAATAAATTAATATTTGATTGACCGATTGATCTAACTATATCTAATCGCGTTACCTCTAAGAGTAAAAATTGTTGTCCTTGGTCGACCACGTGAAAAATCCATGGTGGTGTTTGGTGGTCCCTACGGGTTCACGCACACCGTGATACCATAGTGGCTATGAGAGCGGAAGAAGATGATTGTAATCTGCCTTGTTAAGCTAGGGTTCCGCAATAAAGTGCTGATGGGAAGGGTTTGTTTTGGTTTTTGTAGAGCTTTGCAGATACGGTGCTCATTAGGTGTTTATGAGACTGAAGTAGAAGCAGTCTGGTTAAGAGTTCTGCTATAAATTATCTCTGGAATGACGAGTTTTCTGACAGCTAGTATCGTAGTTCAACATACCGCGATAGATGGCGTTGACTCGAGAAGGATGCGAAGACAGAAATTTTAGGCCCAAAAGTAAACAAAAAATACCTGTCACGACGCATCCGTTGACGAAATATCCGTTCATCTTTTGCTGCTTGCACCTTGCAGATAATAAAATGTAAATAAAATAGTAAAAATAAAACACGATTTTTACTATTTTATTTGTTTTTTATTATCTGCAAGGTTGCTCTTCCATCTTTCGTAAACGCCACCTATCGAGCCATTTGGAACAAATTTTTCTTTTTTAATGACTTTCGGGAAATCCCTCATTATTGCTTTCTTTCTGGCTATGGTAGAGTCAGGTAGGTACTTATTTTTCCCTATTTCCGTTGATTACATTGCGGGTTTCAAGACAGAGTAGATTCATCCCCGGGCTCGCTGGACTTCATAGTCTAGTGTTGTGAGTGGGCGCCGATGTTGTTCCTGGTTTACAGGAGTACAGCTAGCAGTGGGAACTACTGGGAACGTGGCCTATGCAAAAAAAAATGTAGGCATAGGTAATCTTCTGTATTATTTGTGTCTTTTATGATTTTTAAAAATTTTTTTAGCGAACGCTAAAAAAATTAAAAATTACGCAAAAATTATAATAATAAGTTTACGATTTCTCATCGCGTATTATTGAACAATAAGACGCGATGAGAAATCGTAAACTTATTTTTATTATTTTTGCCTTGCTTCAACAGGACGCTTTTATAGTTGTAGCTTAATTTCTGATTGATCCGAAAGGCATTATGGTCGAGAGTATGATTGTATCGAAGGATGATTCATAATTTTAGTTTTTACAGTTTTGTTACATAATACTGTGAAATACTTAGGTCGATATCTTTATAGAGCTCTATAAAGAAGTGTCATAAAGGGAGAAACTAAATGTGTCGCAACGTAATCATGTTAGTGTCACATAACATAAGTACCTAACCTATACCTACCGAATGAACTTCACGTAACCTTTGCTTTCCTAACACCAAACTAGATTTCCCTTTCTCATGGAATCTTAGTAAAAAAATAATGATTTGTCATTGCATTTTTTTATGGTATGGTGGTGGCTGCAAAATCATGCAATTTTTAAGATAAATGGCGTAAAGAAGGTATCCCACTTCTGTCCTTTAAATTGGTTTTATTATAGAGCTCTCTTTAGGATGATTCGGACTATAAATGAGAAATATTTTATACAGCAAATACAATCGACATTCGATATCGAAGGGACCAGTCATATTAAGTCGTAAAGTCCGGTAAATAATTATATGGGACTCATTTGGGACATTTATTTCGAGTACATACAGGTTGCTTCTTAATATGCTGACACTTTTTTGAGAGGATGAACAGACCGTCAAACTGAACAACTTTCTCTATGGGACCAACATCGAAATCGCGAAAAAAAAATCAGCTCTTCCATACAAAACTGCAAACCTACTCGAGCCAAATGTATGGGAGAGCTGAAATTTTTTTCGCGATTTTGGTCACATGGAGAAAGTTGTTTAGTTCGATGGTCTGATCATCACCTTAAAAAAGTGTCAGAATATTAAGAAGGACCCTGTATAAAACGGACATATTGTATCAAACGATTTCGTTAAGTACATATTACCGATTTCCATTCCACCATAATATAGGTACTGATAAGGTGTAACAAAAATACTAGTCATTCACTTCGAGTTGGCCGCTACCTCCCTTCCCGCTTCCCCGCACCGCACCCCTAAAAGACCCTAATAAACGCAAGATTATAACCTTTAGCAACGCAACCACGTACGGCACATCCGTCCCGGTCACTAATATCGCTTTTAATTTAAAAAAATTATTTGCCTTTTATATTATTTTTTGTCGACGCCGACGGGACCAATTAATGTGCCTGTGAGGAAATTTTGTAACGGTCATCGACGGCCAACTGGTCGTGAACGGGTAGTAGCTGAAACTATTTTAAGCGGATGATAAGATTATCAAACTGAACAACTTTCTCTTTACGGGACCAATATCGAAATCGCGAAAAAAAATCAGCCGTCCCATATAAAACTGCAAATCATAACTCGAATCTATGGGACAGCAGATTTTTTTTGCGATTTTGATATTGGTCCCTTAGTGAAAATTGTTCAATTTGATGGTCTGATCATCCCCTTAAAATAGTTTCAGCTAATTTTGTTAGACCTTATATGCATAATATGGAAGTTGTATTAATTGACATAGGTAGGTACATAAATAAAGTCAATAACATAAATTAATTAACTGATTATTATTATTATTAATCGTATGGCTCTTTCTTTTCATTCCTGCGAAGATTACAAATTGATATCTATGGTTTTGAACCATAGTTTGGCTCTCGGGGCTAGCTCGTAATTAACTGATAAGTGTCCGGAACCCCGTAGAGGTTTAAACTAAACGCCTGATCAGCTTCGCTTCTAACGGTGTACTTACGTATTACAGAAGTACAAGTCTATTATACCAATCAATGTCAGATCTATGAAGTCTCACTATAACTACAGTTTTTTAATGACTATTTCTTGCCAAGTAACTTCATTTGAAATAGATTATTTTGTGCTTTAATTTAAGACCCTATCTATGGTAGGACGAAACACCTTGGCGGCATCTTTTATTTTTCATGTTTCGACTAGATTTATACAATTTACCGAAACCAAATATTCCGAGAGATAAGTGTACTTTTTGCAACCATCAGCAGCAAGGCTGATTCAGTATTTACGGGGTTTAGAGCTTTTCTGTGGTGGGGATGGACCAGGTCTGCCTGCATAACTCCAGTCGGTTTAGGAGTTACTGATGATTAAAGGTCTGTAAAAAATTTACAATCAGCTTGTTACAAGCAGCAAGCAGTATGTTATTGTTGTAGTATGCACTGTAGCTATGTGAACAATACAAAAACTGACATGGTACATCAGTCGGTTTAGGAGATACAGCCGTTCAAAGGTCGGGACTTTGACTGGCTGTATCTCCTAAACAGACTGACAGAATTTGACAGTTTTTATACTGTTCACATAGCTACAGTGCATACTACAACAATATTATAAGATCAGCTGTGCAGCTGATCGTTATTTTTTTACAGACCCTTAATCATCAGTAACTCCTAAACCGACTGGAGTTACTGATGATTAAAGGTCTGTAAAAAATTTACAATCAGCTTGTTACAAGCAGCAAGCAGTATGTTATTGTTGTAGTATGCACTGTAGCTATGTGAACAATACAAAAACTGACATGGTACATCAGTCGGTTTAGGAGATACAGCCGTTCAAAGGTCGGGACTTTGACTGGCTGTATCTCCTAAACAGACTGACAGAATTTGACAGTTTTTATACTGTTCACATAGCTACAGTGCATACTACAACAATATTATAAGATCAGCCGTGCAGCTGATCGTTATTTTTTTACAGACCCTTAATCATCAGTAACTCCTAAACCGACTGGAGTTATGCAGGCAGACCTGGTCCATCCCCATCACAGAGATACTCTACACCCCATAAACATTGAATCAGCCTTGCTGCTAATGGTTGCAAAAAGTACACTTATCTCTTATACTAAAAGCCATATCTCAGTATTCTTGGATAGTTTATCTAGTGAAATCATCAATTGAATAGACGATTGGAATTACTTCACTCGATAGAAAATCGTCACAAAGAAAGTACGTCACTTTCTTGTATTTTTAAACATTTTTCTCGTGTTAGAAGAACTTAAAATAGTTTCAGATTTTTGGTATTTATACTCACATATCCACATTAATTTATCTAGTGAAATCATAAAAAAAATCTATAAAAAGTACTTTTGTTAACTCTTTTTAATCGAAAATACGGCACGCGCACGCACTTTTCGGAGGGCTGGGCAATCGCGTTTTTCATAGAAAATATTCGTCTGAACCTATGGCCCCTTAAGGTAGGCCTCCAAAAACGCATTAAAAAAATACGAAAATAATAATTTTCCAGCAGTAGGTTTTCCGATACTGGTAAGTATGTTTGTTTTGCTATAATTAGTGTAGTTTAAAGTTATTTGCGAAGAATTGTGACTTCCAGTTTCAACTCTACTGGAGTGCGATTTTTGAATCTCATTCGCTGAGTTCAGCAGTTGAAAATGTCAAAATTACTATGGAGGTACGCATCTTTCTACTGCTGATTTGACTTTCAAAAATCATACTTCAGGAGTGCGATTTTTGAAAGCCAAATCAGCAGTAGAAAGATGCGTATCTCCATAGTAATTTAACATTTTCAACTGCTGAACTCAGCGAATGAGATTCAAAAATCGCATTCCTGGGCCTCAGTTGCGCTATTTTATACGGTTTTACCGTTCGGACGGAACGTTTTTGGTTTTGGTTTAGTTTTGGTTTAGATTTGGTTTAGCTGAAGTAACAATGCTATCGCGATATTTTTTTCTGAACGGTTAAATCGCACAATACAGAAAATTCGATCGAACGGACATCAAACGTTACGCCAACGTATCTTCCGAAATAAAGCTAAATCGTTACCGTTAATATAATTTGCGCGATATGAATTGTGCATAACGTATCTAACGTTTTTGGTTGTGGTTTTGTTTTGGTAGTATCGTTCAAAATTAGCGCAATTGACCCCCTGGTCGATGACTGACTTTTGATTTCCTTTTAGTTCCGTTTTTGCCGTATTTTATCCATCATTCTCATTGTATTATTTATACGGAGACTAGAAGGGTTTGTTTTCTTTCTGATAATTTATTAATATATGCGGAGAGCTTGAGGGAATACTAATGGGATAGAGCGGTAAAAAAGAGATAAAATTTAATTAATAGTTTTCCTGTGCGAACTTTGTTCGAGCCAAGTATGTTTCCTGCATACTGTGTCTGCACTTTAATTACGATAACGAGATTTCAGAGTTGTAAATGCTAACTCAATTTGTTAACTACACTGACCTGCAAAACTAAGTATCACACTTTAGTTTGATGGCAATTTGAAAAGGAGTGATTTTGTTTAAAAATAAAGTTTTTTTCAGGCATTCCTTAAAAGAAGATAATCGACTATGAAATTTTTATATAAAACAAATAAAAAAAATCGTATTGTTTTGCTTCGAAAATACTCTTGTGGACTTTAAAGGTAATTTTAAAAGTCCGTAACTCCGTAAATAATTTTTAACTGCACTACTCAACGTTCTAGATAATACCACAGTATAAGAAAGAGTATGGTAGGTACATACAGTATCTACGGATACTCCGTGCCCCCATATATTTTTACCTCACCTCCTCTTGGTAGGAAGAGTGGCAGAAAATGTATCTAGGCAATGATGTACATATTTCTGTCTCACATCTGAGAGGGGGGGTCATTCAATCTATCTTAGAGGGGTCATTCTGATTGTCAAATATATCTAAACTATTATAAAACCGTAACCGAAGTGTGTCTGTACATTGAAGATATTTACAAAAAAAAAAATTACGACATGGTTTTTACCTGTCCCTGATTCCAAATCACCAATTTTTGGATTTTTTATCAGTCTTTTTGTTTGTTTGTTTGTTTATTTGTTTGTTTGGGTGTTTGTTTGTGCTGCTGGAAGAAATCTCTTTAGAGATAAGCTCGCCCTTTGTAATTGTCTATTATGTTGTTTTCATGTATATTTCCGTGTGTACAATAAAGTGTTAAAATAAAATAAAAAAAAATTGTTCGAGTATCACGCAAAAACTACTGAACTGATTTTGATGAAACCTTTTTTGTTTGATAGCTTATAATTTGACTTAAAATCTGGTATATAATTTATTTGGATGAAGTCGCGGGTAAAAGCTCGTGTTAAATATATCTTTTATCATTCGTCCAGAAAGGTTAACTGGTGTATTATGTATTTATTGCCTATTATGTTGTTTTCATGTATATTTCCGTGTGTACAATAAAGTGTTAAAATAAAATATTTTTTTTTTTCAAGTATCACGCAAAAACTACTGAACCGATTTTGATGAAACTTTTTTTGTTTGATAGCTTATAATCTGACTTAAAATCTTGTATATAATTTATACGGACGAAGTCGCGGGTAAAAGCTCGTGTTAATTATAACTTTTATCATTCGTCCAGAACGGTTAACTGGTGTATTATGTATTTATTGAACAAAAAGTAAAATATTATGGTTAATAGTAATAGTATAAAAACATAGCCGTCAATTATAAGAACATAATTAAATTAAGTTAATTAGGTATTTACACTATTAAACTAAACTAAATCTACCGGTAGGTATAATTATAGAATATTGAGACTAAAATATATACAAAAGATAAATCTCTCAAATAGGTATATTAGGAGATCTAGATCATCTGGAATGTTAATGGAAGTAAAGTCGGGTACCACGCTTTACTTAGGTCGCTAAATATCCACATGTTTATTTCTGAAAAATTCAGTCGTGCCAGTCCATATTATTCTTGCCTAGCGTCTTCCACTAAATCCATCTCTGTTGACGCAATATGACTTAACAGCATGACGGATGTCCCTACTAATCCCATAGTTCTAAAGATGAACAACCGATATGAAGATAAGCTAACAAAATTGAAGTTCTTGTAAAACCTGTATTTTTTTATGTTATGTTGTAAATGGACAACGTAAATATTTAGTCAGGGATGTCGTTTGCTGTGTTTGTAAAGAGAAGTTTATTTTATTTTATTACGTGTCATAGCAATTTCATATCAATAAGCTTTCAGGTAGAAGGTACTTATTAGTTCCCTAATTACCTATCGCTAACTTTGTTTTTATGTAAATCCATTGTGTAAGAGCTCCTCAATAAATGAAATAAACATTAATGTTGATGTCAAATGATATTATGATACCTACATTAAAATATATTTTTGAAATCGATTTCGGAACAAGAACTGACTCATTTATTCTCGGAACTGAGAAGATTAGAGGAATTCAGTCACATTTAGAAGTTTTGACCACAATCATCATTTATGTCAGTGACCACAATATTATTTGGAATGATTTCTAAGAGATGTTCCAGTTCTTCAAATCGGTCTTGTAACTTTGAATCGCTGAAATTAGGTCGATTGAATTCAACATTACCTACGTTTGCTCTCCTCAATCTGAGATTAGTTTAGATTATTAATCTCCTTCAAGAAAATTGAAATGAATTCTATTATAAGGAAATAAGTACCACTCATGAATTCGATTTAAAAAAAACCTGTGAAGTATTTTTTATTATGACTATATGGACTAAAATTATAAAATTACATAAAATATATATTTTTATGTGATAATTATATGAAACTTGACATATCGAAATAGACGACTGCCAAAATAGAAATAAAAACATGTTTTGGTGACTTTACTTCCATTAACATTCCAGACGATCTTGATCTCCTAATATACCTATTTGAGAGATTTATCTTTATGTCCATCAAAACACGTAATAGAGCCAAGTTAAAGCCGTGTTCCGAAGTCAAAGCTTGAGGTAAGTAAAGCCTTCAGTGTTGAGAGAGACGCGAAGCACCACGCCGGTGCACCGGTCGGCGACGTTAACGTTAACGCACGTGTTACGGGTTTGCGCTCCCTGTTTTTCTTTTAACGTGTTTTCTTGAATTAAAACGTTTATTGTTTTTTGAACGAATGAATACATTTGCATCTGAAGCTTTTAAGAATCCCGTGAAGTTCTTTTTCTCATATTTTTTTAAATCTTTATTGTACACAAAAACAATATTACAATAAGTCCTGATGTGTACAAAGGCGAAATTAACTCTAAAAGAGTTTTCTTTTAGCAATTAGTGAGAGGAAAACTAGTGTGTTTGGATAAATCCGGGTGCACACAAATAAAGATCTAATTTAAGACGTTATTGTGTTAATTTAAGATGAACTTTAATTAAAATTGTAGATTTTGATCAATCTCAATAGATCCATTCAGTCTGAAAAACTTTTCAATTCAGTTTTATATTTTAGTAAGCTGTCTGTTTGTATGTTTGTTCGAGCATCACGCAAAAACTATTGGATCGACTTTGATGAATGACTTTTTGTTTTTAAAAACTAATGCATTATAATTTTGATCTCACTACGGGTTCATGAGATTCTTGAAGCCAAATTTTTTACACCTCATATTATATGCAATGAAAGTAAAGCATAATTTATACAAACAAAGACTACAAGCCCATGCGAAATTATTACCTAAAAAAAACTAAAAAGTTAAAAAATAATATTGCAGCCGATGACTTTTTCGTTCGCATCATAAGAACATTAATTTGTTTTATCGAAGTCGCTGTCAAGCCGATTCGCGACGGGGCTTGCATTAGTTTTATGGCTTGGCTTGACACCGACTTCTATAAAACAAATTAATGTTCTTATGATGCGAACGAAAAAGTCATCGGCTGCAATATTATTTTTTAACTTTTTAGTTTTTTTGAAGGCGGTTTTAATTTTTTGTAAAAATTTTGTTTATTTCACAATTTTCAGTGGTGAATTCATTAGTTTGATTTAACAGTAGTGCTTCAAATTAACAAACGCACTAGTCGGCACTACGATTTTCGAAGGGTCCCCTCGATTTCTCTGGGATCCATCATCAGATCCTGGTTTCCTTATCATGGGAACACCCTTGGGATATCTCCTTTCCAACAAAAAAAGAATCATCAAAATCGGTTCATAAACGACGTAGTTATCCGCGAACACACATTAAAAAAAAAAAAAAAAATATACGGTCGAACTGAGAACCTACTCCTTTTTTTGAAGTCGGTTAAAAAAAACTTTTACTATTCCCAGCAACTCATTTAGCCAGCATTTAGCTCAATCCATTACTCATCTATTTTAACAGTCAACAGTAAGCGGTAGTGAATAGTTTATCTTTCAAAGCTATTAACATGAAAATGAACACAACAAAAGATGATTATTCAACAATTGTCTAGTCTGGCTACTTAGAAGTTTCAACATTTTTACGTTACGTTAACTGCTATAGGTACTAGTATATCTAGAGGTAGATGCATTGTCCTATTTTAGAAAGGTATCTAGTAAAACTGCATACAAACTCTACTACAACTCTACCAAACCGTAGGAAGCTTCAATTTGGAACATGTTTGACTGTACTGATAGGTAAAATGTTGTATCATTGTCGAGACATATTGTATAGAACATACTGAAAACATGTTTTTTTTTTTTTTTTTTTTTGTTTTCAGCTTGTGACGTAGATTAGTGTACCTAAACTATTTCAATTTTTTGAAATTCTTGTTCGAAATTTATGAGGGGTACGATCAGACCATCAAATTGAAACAACTTTATCGAAGGGACTAACATCGAAATCGAGAAAAAAATATCTGCTGTCCCATTTTGGGTCAAGTAGGATTGCAGTTTTGTATGAAAAAGTTGAATTTTTTCCGTTATTTCGACATAGTACACCTACCTATAGGTCCCATAGAGAATTTTGTTCAGTTTGATGGTCTGATCATCGCCGAAAAAAAATACTGGCAGAATTTTTAGATCCTACGAATGTCTAAGTACCAAGTTTCTAAATCTAGGTATCTAAAAGTGGTCATAACATCTCAGTAAAAACTAATTAAATCCAACATGTTACACAACAAAAACTAATTGATATTCCATTAAGTAGTCGTAACTTTATATCTAGTAAGTATGGGAAACGGTTAATTTTGCACTTTTTTCGCGATTAACAACCTAATAGCGTTGCGGCGATTGTTTTTATTGCTAACTGTATCGCAACTTTGTACTGACGTAATATTTTGTATCTTGCTTCAGATTTCTTGCTTTAGTGCAGGCATGTCAAACATGCGGCCCACACTGCACTTTCTTGCGGCCCAATCCAAATTTAAGAACAGCTTCCTGATGCGGCCCGAAAGCATTCAGACTTTTACCCGTGCTTTTACAAGTACTTAGGTTCTCAATCTCATATTATGTAGCTAATAACACCCCGTTTTAAATCATGATGTGAGAAATTTTGAGGTCGCTTCGCTCGCCCACTTTTTTACATGGTATGCAGAGTAGAGACAAGGTCTAGTCTTTCCATGCGCTACCTAAAATTCAGTTCTAGCTACGGCCTTGATTTAGATGTAGTTTGAAAGTTTATTTCTGCACATATAACTCGAATAAACATTATTGGGATGAGGTTAATTTTCTACAATTAAATAAACGATTAATTAACGGGCTTTTTCTATGACCGATACTATTTCGACCGATTCAAAGTTCGTTGCGGCCCGCTGATTCTACTATCATTATGAATTTGGCCCACCAACGACTTTGAGTTAGACATGCCTGCTTTAGTGCTTAGGTACTACGTTGCTATGCTAGATATCTAGATATATTCCATTCTAAGTAATTACAGTCCATTTGAACATGGGCATCGAAATGTTTGTGGTAATGCGGAATATAGTAAAGCTTAGTGACCGAGGGATCTGTCTAATAGTATATTTAATTGGTTATAAAATATTGTGTTTACGAGTTATTGAGGATAAATATACCTACCCAAATTATCAGTTCCCTGTGCAAATCATTTAATCCGATACTTTGTCTGTCTGGTATCACCGGTATTTCCTTTGCCACAAGCCTTTACAAGCCAAAATCATAGAAAATTTGGCACAAAAAAGGGTAATTTCATTTCCCTACAATTTTTATTTACCAGCAATGTCAAAATTTTCCCTTGAAAATAAAGTTTAGTAATAAGTTTCCTCACGACATCGGCGCCACGTTTTCCTTCGCGGCTTCGTTCATTTGAAATAAAGTTCATCTTTAATGTATGATAATCATTCCAAGATGCTAAAATTCAATGATATACAATCACGTTTACGTTTCACTAAAATTACAACTGATCAATCGCTGATGCAACCGAGTTATCATAAATGATAAAATGACGCACGGTTATGTTAAATTAAATGTTTATGGGAAATGATGGGGAAATGTCACCGGATTGCACCACGAATATAGGTAACTCCGGCAACGCCAACACATCAGCATAATAAATCGAATCGATTTACCATTCATATTTTAACATACTTAACTTACGACTTTACGGGCTTTCGGCACAGCTTTCGGGGTGTTCCCAGACTCTGCTACATTTACCATTATACCATTTTAAATGTTCTAATAGGACACATTCTAAAAATGCAATTCACAAAAAAAAAGTTTAACCGAACTTTTGTTAAAAACGTTTTAGTTAGGTAGATACCTATTATACAGGGTGTACAATAAAATGGGACAGCTACTTAAAAGGGTGCTTCAGACCATCAAACTGAACAACTTTCTCTATGGGACCAATATCGAAATCGCGAAAAAAAAATCTGCTGTCCCATACATTTCAGTCGAGTTATGTTTGCAGTTTTGTATGGGAGAGCGGATTTTTTTTTCGCGATTTCGATATTGGTCCCATAGAGAAAGTTGTTCAGTTTGATGGTCTGAAGCACCCCTTTGAGTAGCTGTCCCATTTTATTGTACACCCTGTATATCATTCAGTATCCACTAAAATTCGGTTAAATTAAACAAAAGTTCAGTTAAATTAAACAAAACATTTGGTTAAATTAACAAAACGTTTTAGTTAAAACAATTGGCTAACATTTGGTGAAATTAGGTTACTAATTTTTTCAGTGTAACTTAAACCTTTCATACGTTTAAAACTTTTTCATCACAAAATTGCTCAAAATTGTTATCATACTGCATACCTACTGCAATGCTAATGCTGAGTGTTAGAAGGTAATTTGATAATTTTCAGGAATCAAAGAACAATTTGGTATGGATGTCCTTATACAGGTGTTACTGACCTCACCGAACATAATATCTTTGATCTGATCCTATATACAATGTACCTAGGTACCTACTTATTGTACCTATACCGGCCTAAAGTCGCGTCCACCCTGAGATTAAAATCGACTTAATTAGACCAACTAAAACGGCCCGCTTACCCTTCTGATTTACGCCGCAAACAAAACATTTACACGTAATCTCGGCAAGAAGTATCTGGGTTAATAATTGTACTCTATTTCGACATTTCGGCTCGGCGAACATCGAACGGTACCTAACACCGTTACACCGTAATCTCAGGCCATTATGTTTGGATGAAAATTGTGGGGGAACAATGGAGCGAGACTGGGAAATAATGGCTTCATTGACTTTTGGATGAGATAGGCTAGAAGAGTTCTAACGGCTTTTTTTCCTTATTTGGTTTTTCTTGAATTATAAGCTGCCAGTTATGTTTCGTGTTAGATATTGCTAAGTGCTAATAGGATTGTGTTTTAGTTTTTGTAAGACATACTTTTTTTTTAAATTAATACAACACACGTATTACGTATTTGTACAGATAGGTGTAAACATTAACTTCTTTTTCACTTTAACGAAAGAAAGAGATTAAAATTATTTATTTTACTTAACACGGATAAGGGCAATGAATTGAATTATGATAATGAAAATGAAATATATGAATGAAAATATTATGAATTAGTTTTTTTGCAAATGAAACGTCTAAATTGTGTTGAATGCCACAATTTTAAAATGAAGATGTAAACTTTGCCTGTCTTCCTGTAAACCATGGAAATGGAACTAATCAGATTAATATCATAAGCATAATTAATTAGGTATTCGATGTTAATGGCCAATTGTTTTAACGCATTCGTTATTATGACGATAAAGTACCTACCTACCTATATTATAAGAGATAAGTGTACATTTTGCAACCATCAGCAGCAAGGCTGATTCAGAGTTTATGGGGTGTAGAGCATCTCTGTGATGGGGATGGACCACGTCTGCCTGCATTAACATCAGTCGGTTAAAAAAATTAACGATCAGCTGCAATTACAAAAGTCGGACCTTTGAGCGGCTGTAACACCTAAACCGACTGATGAACCATGTCAGTTTTTGTACTGTTGACATAGCTACAGTGCATACTACAACGCAGCTGATCGTTAATTTATTACTGACCTTTAAACATCAGTAGGTAACTCCTAAACCAACTGGAGTTATGCAGGCAGACCTGGTCCATCCCCATCACAGAGGTGCTCTACATCCCATAAACACTGAATCAGCCTTGCAGCTGATGGTTGCAAAAAGTACACTTATCTCTTATACTACTACTCAAGAATACTCGTTCTGGATCAGCTTTTAATCTTAATTAGTTAATTGCACCAGCTTAAATTAAGCTTTTAATAAAATGTCGTAATTAAGTATAACATTTTAGTTTAAATTATGTTAACATCGTGAAATTAAAAGTAAAAGTTATTGAGATTACAGTCCATGGCCTAAAAAAATAAGATGATGACAAAGTAAATTGACATTTAAAAAGTTCATGTGTGTTGCTAAGTTTGTTGGTAAAAAAAAACCACATAATTTAGTGCCTAAAATCAGTGATAAAAATGTACAATCTGTACATTAAAATTTGGAATCAACTCTAATGAAGAAAATGTGGAGTGAATTTCGAAAATAGAAGACCGTTAAAAAAGAAAATGGCGGCATGGGTGTGGTTGGCAGCATTGCTCTGCGGGACCCAGGCTGCAGTGCTACCACCACCGTGGGCAGACGTGAGGAGGAACCCATGCGCTGCTCATCCAAGAGGCTGGCTGATGCTGTACTGGCCTTCGGATGGGAAATGCTACACTATTTATAAGGTTGGTGGTATTTATTTATAGATTGTTAAACATCCCATGTATAAGGTCCCCCATATGATATAGGTACATACGATTACGATTTCGTATGGATTTTCCCCCTCCAGAATTCCGTTTGGAATTGCAGAGGTATCAAATCCTATACAAAATCACTATTCTGATTCAGATTTCCGGTATTTCTGTCTCACTAGCACTCACTTAGTATCACACATGCTAAATTCTTCTTTAATAAAAAGGATATCTGGCACATAATACCAAAAAATTTATAACTGTACTTCTATTTTTATTATGGACTATGGAACACTAGAAACTAACTGCAGGCATTAGTTTATTTTATAATGATTTATTCGTTTTTATCATTTTTATATAAAAAATACATTGTGCTGGCATCACCCCCTACAACATACAACAACATACAACAACATACAACAACAACAACAACCTCCTACAACATTGACAGCCATTTTGGGGTTGCTGCTTTTTTATAATTTATTAATAATAAATGACTAAATAACTCGTTTAATAAAAATAAATGATACTATTTGAGTCGTTTTTATAAAACCCCATAATTTATTACACATTTGACTTCAGTCAAAACTACTATACATTTTAAGGTATTTTTTCAAGGGAGAGCGGCGGTTGTCCTTTCCTATATCAGCTGGCAGTGTCCAAGGTGTACCTAAACTTAACAGTCTAACGTTATCAATAGGAATTCACATTTAAGTTCAAACTTGGCTAGTAGGTATAACCTGATCAGGGCAGGAAATGTCAGAGAAGACGACGTGTAAAGAATGTGCATCGTGGGAAATTATTCGAGTGTCTAGTATTGCATAACGGTCGAGTCGTGAATATGACCTCGGGACATCTCGAATGTCAACACACTAGTACCTAACACTTATTTCTACATGGTTTTAACTCGAGGCATTGTATTACTAAAGCATACTACATACTGTTATACTCTTTTATTTGAAATCAATGGAAACTATAAATTAAAAAAATAAAATTTTTAAATACATTTTTTATGTGGCTTGGACTTCACTGATAGGTATTAGGTACCCAGTGTTGTACTAAAGTATAAGGAACGTGCAAAATAATTTTAAAAATATTTTTTTTGTATAATTTTTTAGCAAATTCTAAGTAATAAGACGTATTCTGTGAAAATTTCATCTCTCTACCTATTACGGTTCAAAAGATACAGCCCTTTAGAGTAAGGACGGACGGACGCACAGAGCGAAGGCTTAGTAATAGGGCCACGTCGCCACCCTTTGGGTACGGAACCCTAATTAACCTAATTATCCTATGATAAATCTATCGTTAAAAATTTTCAAAAGTTTTTCCTAAGAAAAGACATCAACGAGAGCGAAAAATTAAACAAGATTTTGTCAACGTCTTCATACACGCCAACGTCGCCAACCAAGTAGTTTCAAAAACAGATTGCAAAGATTTGAAAATTAAATCTTACTTAGTACAAATTACGCTCAACATTATTCTGAAAACTGTATCCGAATTGGGACGTGAAAAAAGACTTCAACATTTTTTCAATGAATTTTGTCGCTTGTATTAATAAATCTCTAATGGACTAATGGTGTAATCTCTACATAACTAAGACTGCAAACTTTGAGAGTTAAAAATTAAATGGCCTCTGAATTGACGGTGAAATGAATTGAGGAAGACTACATTTTGCGCCGACCCTAGGTATCGGGATGAGGGCAGGAAGGTGATGATGATGATGATAAATATCATCATATTAACCGTCATTTTAGCGATCATTTAATTTTTAACACGCCATGGTTACAGTCTTATTAATGTTGCCTCTACATTTTGTAGAGATAATGTAGAAATCACAACGTCAACGTAGAGGTATATTTATATATTTACGTTGTGATCTGTACAACACAATGTAGAGATATATAAATATATACTACTCTACTACTACATTATCTCTACAAAATGTAGAGGCAACATTAATAAGACTGTAACCATGGCATTTTAAACACTTCATAAGATATTTTTAAAGGTGTCGATAATTTTAGAAATTTTTAAAATTATCGACACCTTTTAAAATATCTTATGAAACACTTTACATCTATTATGAAATGTATAATTACATTAGTACCACAGTTGTGGCACGATTGTTGCTGAAGTTAATATGTTTGTGAAACATTTCGGTAAACAGTGCCGGATTAAGGCCCATAGGGCTCTTAGGAAGTCTTGTTTCGAGTCTCTCTTCTCTGTGTTTGAATAAAAAACACTGGGACAAAACGCACTACGGCTCGATAGCTCAGTTGGTAGTGAACCAAACCAAACCAGTGGTTTCAAAATAAATTAAAGAGTTTTTTAATAGAAAAAAGTTACTATACATTGCAAGAATATTTTAGTGATAACTTCAAATAATACGGTTACACCCTTTCCATTGTTATCCTAGAAGACCATAAACTCTGGTCTGGATCTAGATCCTGTATATAGAATTTATTTAATTCCGTTTAAGAAAATTGTTAAATTGTATTTATTTATTGTTATGTGTAGGTATACAATTTATTTTATTTCTATTAAAGATTCTATTGATAAAGTGTTATTAATTTGTGCTATGTAAACATTTTTTAAATGTTTTGTTTTGGCTCCTAGCCTAGTAAAAATTTAAAGTTTATTCATTCATTTTAATAGTTTTAAGGTATAATTATTTTGCAGTGCCCTACCAGGGTTCATGTGTTGTACGAATTATTTTTTAAGACCTTGTAAAACCACATGAAAGCAATAAAGATATTATTATGATTATGATTATGAACCTGTCTACTGTGCCAAGGGTAGCGGGCTCGAATCCCATAAGGGGAAAATATTTGTATAATGAATATGAATGTTTTGTCCCGAGTCATGGATGTTTAGATACAAACATAATTATGTATTCTATATCGATGTCTAGTCATCATAAACAAGTCTAGGCTATGTTCTGTATGTCGATTCTATAAAACGTACACTCAAATCCGAATCTCGCATCAGAAACTCATCTCACTTCGCTTCTGATGAGACGCGAGTTTGATTTCGCATTCTGTAAACAAAAACAACCACTTGCGAAGCGAAGTGACCAACGAAATGAGATTCGACGCGCTAGTGCTTGACACCTTGTAGAATTTATCAACTAACATAATCGATCTTAATTCTTTTAGCTTATTTAATGAAATACTGCTATGGATCTTGCAGATTAATGTTTATTTTGACTAAATGGATCTTAGTCTAGATAATTTATGGTATAAATCTACCTACAGCCGTAAAACTAAATATTTTAATAAGAGGTGGCAAAATGCGCTCGTATCCAATCCGAGAAAAAAAGGTGAGACGTAACGCGGTTAAAGTAAACAAACCTTGAGTGAACAAAACAAAGAGCTTTTTGTTTTGTGACATGTGTAATGGAGTTAATATAGAATATAGTGAAGTCTTTTTCAGTGGTATACTATTCATCAGCTATCACAATTTATGGTTGAGCTGAAGTTGAAGTGGAAATATCTAACAACCATAGGTATATAAGCTTGCAGCTGAAGTTAACATTTAAAGGGGATCAAGACACAAGTGACGTGGTGTATCATGTAAAAAGTAGATAATAATTTGAAAAAAAAAAACATTATTATTTACTTACTTGTTTCATGAGTAGTCATTCTGATCATTTTTTCTTTAGTTAGATAGGTACCTACCTACATCTTCATTTTATTTAGTAACCCATAATTTAAAGTTGTTGATGTTTTGATTGTGTGACTAAGATTTAAATGAAAATAAAAACTTTCAGGAAAATTATTTATTTCAGCAGCTTTCATTTTACTAATATTATATTTTATCAGGCAATGAAATAAAGCTATGTTTTATGACTTACATTGTTTGTGATACCATTATAATTATAATGCTACCCCTACCTAATTATTTTATACATACACATGTACTGTACATGTAATGTTTTATACATACAGGGTGGTCAGAAACATTAATTATTTTATACCTATTTACAAATATTTTAAGTAAAACAAAATACATAATATTATGATTTTCATTATAATGTGGTACAATCTAAATTATTTCTCTATTAAGAAATTATTTTCACTTCTCGTTTATTTGTGTTTATAACTTGCATATTTTCGATTCGATGCCTTTGTGGTAATGGTACCGTTATAATCTTCATTCATCTGCTTGCCTTTCCATTTCACGTAAAGTTCTGAAATGAGAAATTATCCAGTAAATACATGACAACATCATACATTACATCACACCTCACTAACTAGGTAGGTATTTCCATCATCTTAGGTTAAATTAAGATACAATTAGATTAAATACGGGGCATTAATAAAACCTATAATTACCTGTTATCCTTGTCTAAATCTTATGAGTAGGACGTTCAGCTAAAGGGTTTTGTAAGATATTGATTGTTTAAACCAACCCTCTTTCTCTTTTCTTATAGCATTTAGGTACCACGAGGTAATATGCACAGTGTGTTTCATCTGGAACATAAAAAAGAAATTAGTTACCTAATTATACACACGCTTAGAACATGGTCAGTAACTTTGTCGAAGCTAGCTACAAACAAACCTTTATACCTAATTGTATAGCAGCTGCAGCTGCAGCACTGCAGCTTTATTTTGGAGATAGAATAAGAAAAACATTGCAAATAAAATATTATTATTTAGATGTGGATATATTTAAAGCTAAACATCACACGGGCAAAGTATAGATAGATGCAACTAAATATGTTTTTAGTACTAAATATTGTACACAAATCTGGCACAACGGATTTTGAATTGTGAGTCTTCAGACTTGCGAGGAAATAATTAAGGGAATAATCTGGCATTTTTAAATATAGCGAATAATCTAATCACAAACACTTTACACAAAATTACTTAACTTACCTTTTTGCGAGTAGTTTGCACTCTTAACTGAATGTTGAATTTAAGTAAGTATCGATCCTTGCAATAATTTTTCTATTAGGTACGCACATATTATTATCTCTGCATGATAGGTCTGGATGATAGGTGATTGATATTTTATAGATAGTTCATTGGTTCCTTTGGTCACGGCAAATCGACGCACTTTGTAAATTACCACTAGCAAAATAATGTTTTGAGTAAGAAAAAAGTGCCATCTTCAACAATTAGGCCCTTAAAAAATAATCACAAATCAAATGAGACTGATAATTTTGATATTATTTACAGTTTTTTAGAACTCGTTCACGTTTACACTGGCAATGGACTAACTTTTTATTTGACATTTGATTTCGAATGTCGAGTGCGAAGTGTGAGCGGAATTATGCTTACAGAATGCCACTTGAGACGTCAAACCATACAAACAAACGATAAAGACTCGATTACACTAGTTTAACTCGCCGCCACACCCGCAATGGTGGCGCTGGCATAGAATTCGTTTAATGAGTCATTTTACAGAATGCCAATTTGCAAACTCACTGCGGATTCAGATTCGAGTTGTACAAATACACCTTACAGAATAGCACTGCTGGTAGTTTAAATCCGACTAGATAATCAGTGTGTGACAATGTCCAAGATATTTATTATTGACATGCTTCGACTCGACAGAAGAAGATAATCTATTACGGCCAGCCTCAAAATAATAACTTCGACAAGCATACGACATAAAACGAAAGTGTATAAATATTTTGAGGCAGCAGAATGTATATTATACAGTCGAATCATAAAGAGCTCCATCCTGGACTATATTGAGGCCATGGTGCTGTGGGGCCTCTGAGTGTTGGGCCTTGGGGGTCCATTGTCGCTTGCCTATTGTGGCTTTATGAATAATCCGGCACTGTCTGCAAGTACCTATTGTTAGTGAGATAAATAAAGAGTGGGTCAGTAGGTGTGTCTGTCATACATTATACATACATAACGATCGATCGGTCACGGTCTTTCATAAGTACCAAGTCTTCAAACTTATCCTGTTCAACCGGTTTTTTCAAGTTAATACAAAAAGTTTGTAACTGATAAGCTTTTTATTCTTCGCGGGCAAGATAATGAGCGTCTAGTCGAGGGTATCCATGGATAGAACCACGGTCTTCGAAAATAAAGGTCATATCAAAATGTATTTCTTTAAAATAATAAAGAGGGAAAAGATGATCAAAAAGATGCCAACGCATCTTTTCATGGAATATTATATTATTTACGAATAATTTTAATCGACAATTTGAAACTGTTTACATCGGACATGTACTGGCTCGATCGCTTGGTTTTTCGAAAAAATGCAGGTTCAGTCTTTACATGATTTTGCACACCTTCTATGAACAAGTCATCTGTTGAGATTTTGATTTTGGTTTTATAGAATATGAATTTAAAAAGGAGAAGAAAACGCTTATATTTCGTAGATTGAATATTATCAAGATAAGTTAAGGAATGTTCTATGGTTCTATATTCTATTCTTTTTCTATGGCTTATTCTAACGAAGTTTTTAGCAGTTAATGTCGTCAATGCCGGTAGTTAGCTTTTTGTAAGGCTAAGTCGGCTTTCTGGGGCAGCTTGCAAAATAATAATAGTGCAACGAAAGTATCGTGAACTGTTGTTTTCCTTTCGATTTGCAAGGCTATGTGACAGTTTTTTATAGACTACAACTCTACATATCGAAACATTTCGATAACTGTAGTATTAGTATTCTAACAGGTTATTGGTACCGGCAATGTATTCGTCAAATCCAGGATTAATCCAGAACATATTCCTCCTGTCGTCCTTTTTTCACGAGGGGGTTAGGTAAAAATTGGTGTGGGGCGAGAGTGTTCATGCTGTACCTATGTAGTACCTTACTATTGCTTATATACTGTGCCAGGAGAAAGGATCATTACTTTGTTAATTTTCATAAACATAAAACGCTACATTCTCGTACTAGTTATAATTTTGTTCTAAAGTATCTCATTACATAAAGCTTATTTGTGTAATGTTGCATATTATATTTTAACTGCTAACAGTTTTTACTTTGATTTCCGTCATTAGTAACATTACTCTCGCTAGGATTTCTAGTTTGTGATTTATTATTATATCTTTATTACACTTAAAGATATTTACGATCTTTTTATTGTGAACTTGATGGTTTTTGTATTTCCTTCTGATAAAATTACCTAGTGGTTTGTTTAGTTAAATACGAATGTAAAGGTGGCACAACAAAATGTGTTGTGTTGGCGGCCTTTTATTCGATTTAAAAAATCGTCGAGAATTCTATAAAACGTAATTCGGATATCTACCTATCTGAACTTACATATCTGAATATCCTGTGGTGTATTTATTTGCCTACCTACACTTGGACTCTTTATACAGGGTCCTTCTTATATGCTGACGGTTTTTTAAAAGGATGATAAGACCATCAAATCGAACAACTTGGACCAACGTCAAATTGCGAAACAAAAATCAGCTGTCCCATACATTTGGGTCGAGTAGGATTGTAGTTTTGTATGGAACTATGGAACAGTTGTTTTCTTTCGAGATTTTTTCATTGGTCCCATAGAGCGTCAGTCTATTAAGTAGAAACTTATGCCAGTGCATTGCATATAAGTTTCTACTAGACACTTACTTATAGACAGTGCAGTGGGATAGACAGTTCTAAAGAAGTGAATTATTCTTATGCTACTAGACAGATACTCAGTGGCAGAAATCTTTAAATCTTTTGTTGTCAGTTTTTGTCTAGTTGACGTATATAGTAAGAGATTTAATGGAGGGCAAATGTGTTTCAACCATAACTCTAAGGGCTCTTACAGACGAGCGACACTTTGCTGTCATCGTGGGTCGAAGAGCGGTCCCGCTCATAGACTTTACGGTCGCGCGACCCTCCGCGACACACGGCGACCGTAAACTGTCGCTCGTCTGTAAGCGCTTTCTTCTTCTTATCGTGTGGGCAGCGCGCTCTAATAGTCAGAGATCCGACCGTGAAATTACGCACTTATTTTTTAGGCGAACGAAATGTGATTCTAGTGTATGTTTATTGTTTACACAGGGGTTAATTCAACGCCGCCAAGATGCCTAGAAAAATCTTGTACACTGAAGTACCTTTTCCATTATGATTTTTGGTATAAATTTTTCCACCTATCTGTTTGGGAAGTAAATGAGGTGCCATCGGAAGGAGACTGATCTAAAGTACTGGAAAAACTAGGGTTGCCACTTTTCTATCTGCCGCAACTATAGTGTTAGTGTTGCCAGGTTCAAAGAAGTCATTATGTGATGGCAACCCTAGTTTTTCCAGTACTTTAGATCAGTCTCCTTCCGATAATGGCATCATGGCACCTTATTTACTTCCTAATAAGCGTTTCTGCAACTGAGTGTGAGTCTGTCTATATAAAAACAAATTGAAAAACACTACGCATCAGTCACAGTCATGAAGATTTGCAACTTGTTTCGAGTTTGTTTTGCGATGCGTCGTTCTTTGAAAGTGATGAACTGATGAATACGACACCCTCATTAGTAACCGTCAACAGCGATAAAACTGTAGTATTTAGTACCTACATAGATGCTGCCGGTTCTTCTATCCGTGTGACAAAATTATGGGCTGGAACGACATGCCATCGTCTCGATGGAGGAAGTTACGAAGACAAGGGTTACTGAAAATAGCAAATCAAATGCTTAACTATGACTACATTTTATTTTCCCCCACTGTGTCGTGTCAAAGTTTCCTTTTTACCCGACTGCGCCAGAAGGAGGGTTATGTTTATCGAACGTATGTATGTAGGTATGTATGTATGTATGTATGTATGTATGTATGTATGTATGTATGTGTGTTTGTCTATTTCTTTGGCACGGACTACAGCCTAAACGGTTTGATGGATTTTGACGTATGAGGTGTCATTATTTAAGGTTCCGTACTCAAAGAGTGCCAACGGAACCCTATTACTTAGCCTAGGCTGTCCGTCCATCCGTCCGTCCGTCCGTATAAAGGCAAGGGTAAATAGTAGGTATCTTTTGAACTTTTGAAAAAGCTCGTGTTGAAAACTGTATATTACAAGCGTCGTACCTACTTAGTGTGATTATAGAGCACTATAAAGGTGAAATAACAAACAATAAAAACCGGTCAAGTGTCCGGGCTTGCGCTACAGGTACTAAGGACCCCGAAAAAAACTTTTTTTTTTGTATTATTGTATATGGAACCCTCCGTGCAAGAGTTCGACTCGCATTAGCCAGTACGGCCTCTATGACCTGTGATCCATCATCCACTTCTAACTAAAATAAAACTCAAGATATATTACCAAAGCGCGGTCACTCACATCATAAAATATCACACTCAACTCTTGATAAGCTATCACCTCTAATCCCTTGTAATAAAGTGCTGTCTTGCTGACAGTTACGTGTTTCCGGGCAAGCGGAGGTCGTGTAACGTTACGCAACAGTGCAACACCATAGTGTAATAAAAACTAATAGTGGTGCAGCTCAGCAGTCGCGACGGCACAGATTATCTACTAGTTACTGCGAAACAAATACATAACTTCCTTAGAAAACGATACTAACCTACTGCCAGACGGGACGGGACGGGGGGTTTACGCAAAACGGTATCCGTGGTGTCCTGCCATTTCAATAAATAGATACAATTATATTACAATTATAAATATTATATTACGTTTAGTAATAGTGTATTTAATAGTCGTTGTATTGATCTTAAATGAATGTATGCATTGTAAGTGGTGGAGGCAACACCCGCCATTATTATAATCTACTACTCGTGCCGAGCGGACGTTGCATCCATCAGTTGCCGTGTGTAACAACTAGTGAAACACTGTATTGTTATTTACCCTCTGAAGAAGTGTACACCACAGTATCTAATGAAGCTTGGCTCAGCGTTATTACTTCGTACAGCGCACGACATATACGACGTTGCCGTCTAGGGCAAGTGACAGAAATTGAGCGAGCGCATCGCTTACGATGCACCAATGTGTACAGTAGTACCAGATTTATAAGTTCCCCCGATGTACAAGTACCTGCGCAGTTGACAAATTTTAATAGCCCGCGAAATTAAATTGATCGATCAGGATGTGCCACCTTCAATGCTTTGCCATGGTAGGCTAATTGTTTCCATGCCCTTTTTGCTGCTATTCGAATTTGCACCCTTTGATTATTAAACGACTTTGGGTTTTGTCGAGGACTCTGTGCAAACGCAGATTGCCGAGATTAATTATTTTCCTGCATGTCTAGTATGATATCTCTACATGCGCGCGACTCGCCTTCACTGCATACAAAGTAACCTGTTCCCGCGCTTTTCGGAGAGCGCAAGCCGCGCTTGCCGCGACTTGTAGTATGGAAAAAAGCAGAGTCGCGCGCGTGTAGAGAAATCATGCTAGACGCTCTGGTCGTAGTTATACTGTAGTTGCTTATCTTGGTACCTACGGCCGAGTAATGAAGGCCTGGCGGCGGGTCTTTGCTCTTGCGGTGTGCCGGGGACCGGCGTACCCTAATTGACTCTGCTTTGAGGGTACGCGCGCAGGCAGAGGGGGCCGGGACGCGGTCCTCCCGGCCGCTACACCGCGCTAGATTGACCTGCCGCAACCGCTGAGTGTTGAACACTATTAGATTTTATTACACTATGACAGCATTGTGACACGCGATGTTCGTGACTTATAGTTATAAAAGCATGGACTTTACTTTGTGTGAGAATTACTTTTATAACGTGTCGCTACCGTTATTTGTAAAGACAAGATGCAACTTCGAAACCGTTTGACAGTTTGACCGATTTCCCGGAAAGGATTACGACGAAAAATTCGGTCAAAAAAGACATACTTAGCTTAGCATAGCAATAATCACGACTATATTCCCAGAATAGATCTGACTACCCGAATATGCTCGTAGGACCGATGGCCGGTGGGGCCGAAAAGTTCTTGAGTGGCGACCGCGTACCGGAAAGCGCAGCGTGTGTAGGCCCCTCACACGATGGACCGACGACCTGGTGAAGGCGGCGGGAAAACGTTGGATGAGGGCGGCGCAGGACCGGTCGTTATGGAGATCCTTGGGGGAGGCCTATGTCCAGCAGTGGACGTCCATCGGCTGAGATGATGATGATGATGATGACCCGAATATCCACGTTTCACTAGCAGTACCGAAACCTTGTCCATTGTGACGGGGAATGAGCCCTTCGCCACTTTATAATCGGCAGTAGGTATACGCCTCAAAATTGAAGCATGCAGGTTTCCTCACGATGTTTTCCTACACCGAAAAGCCAGTGGTATTACAAATTGAAGGTAAGTAAGTACATCAATTCAGAAAATGTACGGCCAGGCATGGTTATTCGCGACTAGACCACCACGACTATTTTCAGAAACGCCTGATAAGTGCAATAAAATTGTAACTTACGACACCTGCATTACAATGTTCCTGTCCACCCCAAAAGGAAATAGGGTCGTGGTACGGTAACGTCGCGTCGTAAGTCAAGGAACGTCTAATAGTAGCATTAAATCATGGTGTTATTGCTATTAAATCCAACTGAACGTGATATCCGGCACACCATGTTTATAAAGACGTGTTTTATTTGACCTTTATTGGACCTTTATTAAGCTTTACGGACGATTACATTAACTAATTGTGTGTACATGTAAATTGATATCGCGATTGATGTATTAATGTCGTAATTCAACTTTGAACTTTATGTTAAAGAAAGAAACACTAGGATGAGTTAACTTATGATTAAAAAGTTCGTGCATGAGATTAAACCATATAAAAGTAATTAGTATGACCACAGAGTACTATAATACTGGTAGTATGACAATTTTAATTAATAGAGACTATAATTATACAGGGTGTTATAAAAGTAAAAATAAAAAAATTTTAAGCTTTTAAGGGGGTTGTTTAGACCATCAAACTAAACAACTTTCGATGTGGGACCGACATCGAAATCGCGAAAATAAAAAACTGCTATCCCATATATTTAGCTCGAGTAGATTTGTAGTTTAGTATGGAGCATCATAAACTGAAAAAATGTTATAAGTACTCGGCTCCCGCAATGACAAGAACTCAGGAATAAATTTTGTGTGAGTGTGATTTAGAAGAAATCTTTTATTTGAGGAAACGATATGGACAGAGATGCGAACGAGGAACGATAAGCAACAAATAAGTTGCAATTGTAACACAAAACCTGAAAAAGGTTTCTTAAGAATCTATAAATTTATTTTATTAACTGACACCAAATACTTTAAACAACAAACATAAATATTCGGTAAATGATCTAATAATTAAAAAAAACTCAACACTTCTATTCATGTGGTAATTGAGTTTAAAACTTGCTATAGTTCTGCTATAGGAGCTTATTATTGTATATTAGTACTATGTGCGGAGAGGAGGAGGAGACCATGGAACATATCCTTTGTGACTGTATGTATACACTCAAAATTATCATGTACCATTGTGAATGTAAAACTATATGTGTCATGTTGGCTTCCTAATAAACAAATAAAATAAAATAGACTGTGATGTCTTGGCAGCAAAACGCGTGTGCCTTCTCGGAGATGGATATCCAAAACCGGCAGATCTTAGGTTTCTTCCCCTCAATGCTCAAGGGTATGGCCTCCTTCATTGATCATGTATTTGAAGGGTGAAGAAAGCAAAAAGTATTGGGACTAACACAAAAGATCCCACTGGGTCGAAGTGTTGCTGGCTTGCCAGTCCCCACAACAAAATAAGAAAAGAGAACTTTGCCAACCATTTAGATCCTTGCTGATTGATTAACGGCGGGGTTCTATTCATGTTTAGTTTATCTGCAGATTAGTACTATGATATCGTGAGTAATGATAGTAAATCATGGTTCATTGTTCTGTAGACAGTATACAAATGTTAAATATTCATACTTTATGTTTTTACTTACCTGTTTAAAACCTGCGATGATGTGATAGCTCCCTAATTTCTAAGTCAAGGCCTACGGCCATTTAACTTTCAACACGATTGTTGGTGGTGGTTTTCTATTGTTATTCCAATACTATTAAATCATTTGAAATGATGTGCGAATGACTGGATTATAATTTTTTGACAATCCTTCAAAGTAAGTTTTTGCAATAGCTTATTAGCTATAGCCAAGAGGTGAATCACCACTATACAGCTACTGGCCCCGATTCGGACTGTGCCACGACTTAACTTAACTAAATTTATTCCTGTCACTTTCGAAAACCAACAGCTGACTTTAGTGCTGTCAAAGTGACGTTACACGCCCAAAATAAGATGCCATCATAATGTACGCCATCTTATTTAAGACGTTTTTGGGCGTGTAACGTCACTTTGACAGCACTAAAGTCAGCTGTTAGTTTTCTGTCTCTTTTCTTAATCTTATTTTAGAAAGTGACAGGAATAAATTTAGTTAAGTTAAGTCGTGACACAGTCCGAATCGAGGCCACTGTAGATCTTAAAGGCTACTTCGGAGATTACGAAAAGACTGAGTATACAGGGTGTAAATAAAAGTATCATTAACCTTAAAAACCTCTATTTTATTTGCTCCCATAGTAAGAGTTGTTCAGTTTGATGGGTGATACTTTTCCTTACATCCACTTTAATTTATGTATACATAAAGCAGACACGCAATGACGGACAGAGCTATTCTCACTTATCTATTATCTTAATATTTGTTAATTATATTTCTATGATATCGTATTCTTGTTGTGAATGCAAAAAACCCAACCCTTTGTTTACCTGGCATACGAATGATGATGATGACACGAATAACACAATCAAATCAGTGCTCAAATCAGGTAATAAACTGTCATACATCTTATTTTCAGAAAGGCTACCCATGCCCAGACACTCAAGAGCTCAGTCCTGGCCGCTGGGGTGGCAGGACGGTGGCAGAATGCAAGTGCCCACCTGGAACAGCCCAGCTCCCTCACACGAACAACTGCCACAAGCTGTTCGAACGCGGCCCGTGTAGACCTGGGGAATACTTCGCTCCGGTCGAAGAGTCCTTCAACAAGAGAGGGTAGGTAAGCATCTCTGGTTTAAGACTGTATCTTTATATAGCTGTAGCCAAAAGTTACACGATTGTGGTAAGTGGCGTCTTCAATTAGGGCATTGTACTCGTTCATAGAATGAAAGACGACAAAATATGGCTATGGAACACGTGGTACAGACGAGTTTCAACTAATAAAATTCAAATCAATGAGACCTGCAGTGCGATTTTTGAAAGTCACACGTTCAAATTAGCAGTAGAAAATGTCAAAGATTATGCATCATTCGATCATGATTTTGAATCTCTTCAGAAAAGAACTTCTGAATCGCGCTATTGAAACCGTCGCCACAATCTTCTTTTCGTGTGAATCTCAGATCGTCCATTTCCAGTATCTTGCTACCTCTGTCGCGCTGCCTGATGCGCTCATCAGGTCATCTCTCCACATTGCGGTCTGCCTGTACAGATTGTTAGGTATAGAGTGGTTTGTTGTAGTCCGCATTTACATAAAGTGTTGCTGTTTCGGGGGATAATTCCCTATTTTGTGTCGCCATAATTATAAACTAATAGAAGTAATACGGTTGGAGGTGAAGATGCCTGTATGGACCCTGGGCATCCTATTTACTCTGGCGGAAGATCCTCCTTTATTCTACTGGGGGCACCCCTCTTCACAAAGATGTGTGTGTCTGATTAAGATTTTCTAAAAACCCACAGTTTTTAGAATTAAAAGCATTATTAGATAACTTTAGAGTGGTCAAGCAACTTTTTGCCACTCTGTAAAATCGAGAAGAAGCAAAAGTTACGATAATGAAGTTGGCAGATGATCTCGTCTGAAAAATATTAACCTACTCGTGCAATAGCGAACAATGAGTTGTTCTGACCTCAAACGATGATTACCGCTGTTATGGGAACCAGAAGCGGTTTTGAAACAATGATACATCATTGTTTCAAAACCGCTTCTTGCAAACAAACACCGAAATATAACGCAACTACCTATATTTTTACCAGATTTTTATTCAGATTGTCAATCTGTCTATCACGGTTAAACAAATATACTGATTAGACTCTAATCATTAGACATTGTTGTGGTCTGAAAGAGGATGAACTGATAAAAATAGAGAAGGGTACCTATACAGGGTATAACAAAACACCCTAGTAATACTTAACGGGGTGCTTTAGACCATCAAACTGAACAACTTTCACTATGGGGCCAACATCGAGAAAAAATAAAAAAAATCTGCTGTCCCATACATTTTAGTCGAGTCGGTAGTTCGGTACTGCAGTTTTGTATGGGACAGCAGATTTTTTAAATTTTTTCTCGATGTTGGCCCCATAGTGAAAGTTGTTCAGTTTGATGGTCTGAAGCACCCCCTTGAGTATTACTAGGGTGTTTTGTTACACCCTGTAGAAAGAAAATAATGGATTCGAGTGAGATTTATAGGGCAAGTTGAAACACAACCAAAAAGGACGTACACAGATTGTTGATGCTGTGTTTAAAAAGGGTCAGGTCAGATGCACCCTTAACCGATTAGCATGCATGAAAACACCGATGAATGTGGAGGAAGTGAGAGAGGATTGCCATTGCCAGAATAGTAGCAGGTGGTGTTTTGTTGTCTCTGCCTACCCCAAATGGGACGTAGGAGTAATAATATGTATGTATAAATATACATACATATTCTTTATTCCAAAAAATATTGGATGTGATGCTCTTTAACGAACTATTGAATTCATACATTCATCATCATCAGCTTATATACGTTCCACTGCAGGGCACAGGCCTACCCTCAAGGAGAGTGTATTGGGCGTCAGTTCACTACGCGTGCCCAATGCGTATTGGTGGACTTTACATACGCATCTGAATTTCTTCTTCAGCGTATGCAGGTTTCGTCACGATGTTTTCCTTCATTTATACATTATTGATGTTTAATCACTATGTCAGGGTCTAGTTCAAGGCGTAAGGTTGCTTGCCAAATCATCCTTTACATATTCACAAGGATATTGCTTTGTTCTCTATTCTAAAACACTGTTTAGTAACGAAGTGTGATGAAATTCTGACCTTGTATGACTAATAGACTGCACACATTACACACAATCGGTTTTACCGCACTGCACTGGAATCGCGCAGATTCCTCCATGAAAAGGTAATTTTCATAACCCACACACTCAAGACCATAGTCCCTTTCGGGGTGGTCCGAAACACTGCTACAATTGTTATTGCAGACAGTTGTAGCATGGCTCATTAGCATATTGAAGATTTCAAGATGAAATGTCTAGTAAAGCGATATAGCTCTTATCCCTTAGTCGCATCATATGTCAACCACGGGATGAAATGGGGTGGTCAATGAGTGATCCATTGTAACCCGGAACCACACAACATTTTTATAGCACGATTATTATTCTTTAGGCAGGATTTCCGTGACGACCTCGTTATCAGTCTAGTTTGATATTTCTGTCTTTTTTTTTTTGGAAGCAGGTGTCTATTGCTCTACCTTTTAAAGAACCCTGGAATCATATCACACATGGAACGAGTATCATATAGAACTTGGATCAAAATAAGTATTCTTCTTTCGTGACAGCATTATCGTACTTTATCACATATCCATGACTCATGCTGTAGTCGAAAGAATAGCCAGCCAGTTATGGTCCTATCGAGGCTGACTGCCCAGGGTGCGCCAAACGAACTCAGGTTCCGTCACTTGGGGAGGCTCTTTCCTCACATCCCTTCCCTTTCCTTACTTAATAAGTATTGATTTGATTACGAAACCCTATTTGTAATGTATTTTCCTGTTCTGTATTCCAGTGAACGGCAAGGCATGTGCGTGAAACCGCAGCACTGTGCAGATGAGACTTTGCTCTATTGGCCGGCTGACGGTCGCTGCTACTACCGACTGAGTCAGGGACCTTGTTATCCTGGTGCTATCCTGGATATAGGTGCTGATGGACTGGCTAGTTGCACTGTAAGCTGTACTTCTTTTTTAAAATTGTGTGTATCCTTTAAACCTCATAAATACCAGAACTAAAGTATTATCCGAGATAAAGCCCTAGTCGATAGTAGCATTTTTCATGAGAAGTAAATTTGATCTATCATAAAAAAAATATCGATCAAGTTAGTCACGGGCACACTCCCCGTTACACTGGGCAGAGTTTCGGTACTACTTAGTGAAACGTGGATGTTCTGAGGTTTCTGAATATCTCTGACTACCCCCTCGGGGAATATAGTCGTGAGCATATGCATGCATGTATGCAAGTTAGTCTTGACGTCGTCAACCACAAACGGGCCATGGTCACGTATTGCACTGGTGTTGCCATCCGATTCTCAGGAGTCTAGAGACTAGACCTAGGGTACTACTACTCACATGTGCATTGAACCTTTAATATAGTTTGATAATCTTGCACACAGTACCTATGTTAAGATTATAAAACTGAATCACCCAGCTAAATAACTAACAACGTATTTTTACTTCTCAAAACATAACTAAATACTGGTTGTTCTAGCTAAGTCTACCGCCAAGGTCGCCGCCGAACCTCGCTACCCTAGAGTCGCGGCAGACTGAGAGGTGGCAACCCTAGTTTTTCAGTTCTTTAGATCAGTCTCCTTCCGCGGGTACCTCATTTACTTCCCAAACAGATAGGTGGAAAAAATTGCACTAAAAATTATAATGGAAAAAGTAATTGCGGCAAGATTTTCTAGGCTACCTGGCGGCGTTGTATTACCCCTGTGTAAACATTCACTAGAATTACATTTCGTTCGCCAAAGAAAGGCTAACACCCGTATTCTTAGTTGTTTCCTTGAGGCTTCCTCACTCGAGTCGAGGAGGTTTTTGACATTTTTGTCATACAAATTATGTCAAAAAAGTCCTCCACTCGAGTGAGGAAACGTCAAGAAAAAAACTAAGAATACGGGTGTTAGATGCATAATTGTACGGTAGGATCTCGGTCTAAAAATATGACCTCATCTACAAAATTTCTAAAATTCCAGTGTGCAACGGACGGTCCACATCACTGGTCATCAGATGGCGGGTGCTACGCTCATTACACTCGTGGGCCATGCGAGAGGGGACAACTGTTCCTTCCTGGACAGAAATGCGGCTGTGAGAGTCATCTCCCCCATTATCATAATGAGACTCAGGCTTGTTACGAGTTAGGTAAGAATGTGAGATGCTTGTGTAAGTGTAGAAAGGATGATCGTTTCTACAGCATCGTTAAGATCGCATTAAACTTGTTGACTGCTCTTGAGTAACTTTAATGTTTGTTATAAACTTTGGGGTTGAACTATTTTTAGATTTTTGAATTAGCTGAAGCAAGTTTGAGTTTGAATACGAAGAAGCTATGTATGTAAATATGTATTTCAAATTCTTTGGGTTTATATTATTAACTAATACTCTACTAATACTCCGTCTCTAAGGAACTCACTAAACCTATAAGTTACTGACTCTATGTTTCTTTTTTCCATTTGCTATGGAAAAGGGAAATATTGCAAAAGTTGAAACTAAAATAAAGCTGTATAAGTTTGCTCCATTTGCTCGTTAACTTTGGGAATCAGCAACCAATTATTTTCACTAATTTCTGTACTCATAAATAAGAATAACCATTCATGTTCCAGATTCAATCGGCCCGTGCCCCAAAGGCCATCTATTCTCGATCGCAGAACTGGTACCACAAGGCTATCGAGCTGAGTGCCAGTGCAAGGCGTTCCACGCTCGCGCGACAGATGGCGCCTGTTACAGATTGTACACCAGAGGACCGTGTGCGCATGACGAGATGATCGCTAGGGGAGGACGGTGCACTAAGGTAAGGGGACTAAGGGGACAGAAAGAAGGATGAGTACTTCTGGAATGGCGGAATTTAAGAAGCTTTATTTGCAATTTATTTAGAAAGCGTCTCCAAAGATATTTTTAGATGAGTAACTCGAGTTCCGTTTGGCTGGAATCAGCAAAACTGGAATATTCTACGCAATTTTTAAATAGCAGCGTCTCCAAAGTATTTTTTAGATGTCTTAAGGCCTGTTTCACCACATCTGAATAATTTCTTGATAGCTTATTTGACAGATCAGATATTAGCTAACCAGAATTTATCCAACAGTGGTGAAACAGGCCCTTAGAGTCAGATTCGTTGATTGTTGGTTGGTTGGTTGGTCGAGTTTCATTTGGCTGGAATCATCAAAAATGAAATATTCTACTTTCATTGTCTATCATAAATTATCAGCAAAATTAGAATATTACCGGTGATTAGCTGCCCCTAGGGGCTAGATAATAGCAACCCCTTCCTTGGAACAACCCCTCCCGTATACAGCTGGTTAATCATTTGTATACCACACTAGGAAATTCCCAGTTTGTCCCAGTCCCCCTTAGACCAAAAACGAATGGGTCTGACAAACGTTTTTCACTTTACATGTCTAATAAATCTTCAAAAAATTACGAAAAAAACTGTGTTTTTACTTTTTTTATATCTTCAAAAATGGCTGAGATATTAACGATTAAATTGCGTATTTCCGGACGAAGGTTTTTAAAAACGCGGGCGGGCGCCCACTAGCCGATGACGTCACACCCCCGGTCATTCGTCAGTCGCGCTCTCGTACGCTCGCTGCTGTGCAGTAAACATCGAGTTCTCTTCAGTGAAAATGGAAAAAAGTATTGTATTGTGCCTCAGTGTTTCAATTCAACTGTGAAAACACCCGATAAACTCTTTTTTTATGTGCCTGAGGCTGCGACCAAATATAGGATAGACGTACAGTCTTATGCAAAACCACACCGAATCTGCGGCGCCGCGTCAATTCATACTTATTCAGGTATATACCTCGTCAGCCTTTCATCTTAACATAGACCTTAATGCGCAGTGATAACGTCGAAAGCCAGTTGTTTCACTTTTTACTTATTAAAAAATATTCATTTTGAAATGACCTTTACGGTTAAAGTAATAAAGTACAAAATCGTCACAAAGGATATGCGTGTAACGTCATTTTGGAACTGCTTACCAAACCGTGCACACGCAGGAGTGAGACGTGCTCATTTTATTGGACGTGCGTTAGAATAGTAAGGCGATATATAGCCAATGGCGGCAAAATGGCAGTGCGCCGCCGGAATCCGTGCCGCCGCGCCATGCAGTGTGACCAGATTCTGTATTTTAATACTTTTTTGGTATATTTTATCGACTTTTCCGAGCATCAGTATTTTTGTAGATGTAGTGGCGGAAGTCAGTATTTTTGGGTATATTTTGCATAAAAAGTTATAGCAGCACCGTAGCGATCGTCCTCGTGAACATTTTCAGGGAATCCCGGATTTAGTCCACATTTTCATTCTGGAGCAAAGATCCCCAAATTTATAGTACCTACGTTTTTGTCATTTTAATCCTCCGAACCGAATATAATGTTAAAATATCCATTCTAACATTTATTGTGATGTTAAATGAATAAAACTTGATTTGCAAATCAGTATTGTTATTGGTATATTTTCCCTGTGCAAGTTGGTATATTTCAGTATTTTTGAGGTGCCTCGGCATGCATGCATGCATATGCTCACGACTATATTCCCTTGATGGTAGTCAGAGATATTCTGAAACATCAGAACATCCACGTTTCACTAGTAGTACCGAAACCCTGTACAGTGCGACAGGGAGTGAGCCCGTCGCCACTTGTAACGGACAGCAGGTACAATACATGCATCGAAATTGAAGCATGCAGGTTTCCTCATGATGTTTTCCTCGGTGGCTCGGTATTTTCGTAAAATTGTATCTGGTCACACTGGCGCCATGTGCTTGTCACTGTGGCTTGGAACATGGATTATAGGAGGTGTGGAGTCGCTGAGATTTTTTTTTTTTAGTTTGTAATAAACTAATAATACGTGATAAAATTACAATTTCATTAAACAAATCTCATCAGAAGAGCGATTCTTTGTGATAAGATTTTATGTAAAGAAAAAATATTGGATGACACTGAATGCATCTTTAGCCCTATCTAAACTATTATAAAATTGTAACAGAAGTGTGTCTGTTCATTGAAGATATTTACAAAAAAAAGATTACGATATGGTTTTTAGGCTTCGCTGATTCCAAATCAAAAATTTTGTCTGTCTGTTTGTTTGTTTGTTTGTTTGTTTGTTTGTTCGTTTGTTCGTTTGTTTGTTTGTTTGTTTGTTTGTTTAAATGTTTGTTTGTTCGAGTATCACGCAAAAACTACCGAACCGATTTTGATGAAACATTTTTTGTTTGATAGCTTATCATCTGACTTAAAATCTGGTATATAATTTATGTGGACGAAGTCGCGGGTAAAAGCTCGTTCCCTATAAAACCTTGTATTTCTTGGGGTGAAGAATTATGGTGCTTCCCTGATTACCTGATTAAGTACCTACCTTTGTTTTGTACTTATTATGCAATTGATTAGGGTGAATAGTAAACTTGAAGTAATATTGCTTTGACTCTCAAATATTAAAGGAACGGTTGTAGGCTGCGATCAAATACAGGGTAGATAAATAGTAGGGCTAGCATTCCACGCACGACAAAGCGACAAAACGAGAAAACCATCATGCGCGCTCGCTTAAACCAAACCCAATCTGCGGCGCGCCGCGTCAATTCTTACTTAATGGCCGGTTCACACAGAGGCGGTTTTGCGGGAAAGCGGGCCGGCGGCGGTTTTGCGGAAAGCGAAGGCGTTCCGGAGCCTGCCACACAGGGTCCGCGCGGCGCGGTAGCGGCGCGGAGGCGGCCGGTGTGACATCCAAAGCGGCGGCGGTGCGGCGCCGCTTTTTTTTTAACGGCTCTGGAATCGATGACTGAATTTTTTTGTTTCTCACCCGTGCTTCCAAAATCGATATCTGGCGGTCCGCGTGGAGTCCGAACACGAATCCGATGTCAGATTTGAGAAAAATGGCCGCCATCTTGAACTTTTTTGATTCTCAACCGATTGCTTCCAAAATCGATATCTGGCGGTCCGCGTGGACTCCGAACACGAATCCGAAGTCAGATTTGAGAAAAGTGGCCGCCATCTTGAACTTTTTTTGTTTCTGAACCGATTGCTTCCAAAATCGATATCTGGGGGTCCGCGTGGACTCCAAACACGATTCCGATGTCAGATTTGAGAAAAGTGGCCGCCATCTTGAACTTTTTTGTTTCTCAACCGGTTGCTTCCAAAATCGATATCTGGGGGTCTGCGTGGACTCCGAACACGAATCCGATGTCAGATTTGAGAAAAACGGCCGCCATCTTGAACTTTTTTGTTTCTCAACCGATTGCTTTCAAAATCGATATCTGAGGGTCCGCATGGACTCCGAACACGAATCCGATGTTAGATTTGAGAAAAGTGGCCGCCATCTTGAACTTTTTTGTTTCTCAACCGATTACTTCCAAAATCGATATCTGGGGGTCCGCGTGGACTCCGAACACGAATCCGAAGTCAGATTTGAGAAAAGTGGCCGCCATCTTGAACTTTTTTGTTTCTCAACCGATTGCTTCCAAAATCGATATCTGGGGGTCCGCGTGGACTCCGAACACGAATCCGATGTCAGATTTGAGAAAAGTGGCCGCCATCTTGAACTTTTTTGTTTCTCAACCGATTACTTCCAAAATCGATATCTGGGGGTCCGCGTGGACTCTGAACACGAATCCTATGACAGATTTGAGAAAAGTGGCCGCCATCTTGAACTTTTTTGTTTCTCAACCGATTACTTCTAAAATCGATATCTGGGGGTCCGCGTGGACTCCAAACACGAATCCGATCTCAGATTTGAGGAAAGTGGCCGCCATTTTAAACTTTTTTGTTTCTCAACCGATTGCTTCCAAAATCGATATCTGGGGGTCCGCGTGGACTCCGAACACGAATCCGATGTCAGATTTGAGAAAAGTGGCTGCCATCTTGAACTTTTTTGTTTCTCAACCGATTGCTTCCAAAATCGGATTCGTGTTCGGAGTCCACGCGGACCCCCAGATATCGATTTTGGAAGTAATCGGTTGAGAAATAAAAAAGTTCAAGATGGCGGCCACTTTTCTCAAATCTAACATCGGATTCGTGTTCGGAGTCCACGCGGACCCCCAGATATCGATTTTGGAAGTAATCGGTTGAGAAATAAAAAAGTTCAAGATGGCGGCCACTTTTCTCAAATCTAACATCGGATTCGTGTTCGGAGTCCATGCGGACCCTCAGATATCGATTTTGAAAGCAATCGGTTGAGAAACAAAAAAGTTCAAGATGGCGGCCGTTTTTCTCAAATCTGACATCGGATTCGTGTTTGGAGTCCACGCAGACCCCCAGATATCGATTTTGGAAGCAATCGGTTGAGAAACAAAAAAGTTCAAGATGGCGGCCACTTTTCTCAAATCTGACATCGGATTCGTGTTCGGAGTCCATGCGGACCCTCAGATATCGATTTTGAAAGCAATCGGTTGAGAAACAAAAAAGTTCAAGATGGCGGCCGTTTTTCTCAAATCTGACATCGGATTCGTGTTCGGAGTCCACGCAGACCCCCAGATATCGATTTTGGAAGCAACCGGTTGAGAAACAAAAAAGTTCAAGATGGCGGCCACTTTTCTCAAATCTGACTTCGGATTCGTGTTCGGAGTCCACGCGGACCGCCAGATATCGATTTTGGAAGCAATCGGTTGAGAATCAAAAAAGTTCAAGATGGCGGCCGTTTTTCTCAAATCTGACATCGGATTCGTGTTTGGAGTCCACGCAGACCCCCAGATATCGATTTTGGAAGCAATCGGTTGAGAAACAAAAAAGTTCAAGATGGCGGCCACTTTTCTCAAATCTGACATCGGATTCGTGTTCGGAGTCCACGCGGACCCCCAGATATCGATTTTGGAAGCAACCGGTTGAGAAACAAAAAAGTTCAAGATGGCGGCCACTTTTCTCAAATCTGACATCGGATTCGTGTTCGGAGTCCACGCGGACCCCCAGATATCGATTTTGGAAGTAATCGGTTGAGAAACAAAAAAGTTCAAGATGGCGGCCACTTTTCTCAAATCTAACATCGGATTCGTGTTCGGAGTCCATGCGGACCCTCAGATATCGATTTTGAAAGCAATCGGTTGAGAAACAAAAAAGTTCAAGATGGCGGCCACTTTTCTCAAATCTGACATCGGATTCGCGTTTGGAGTCCACGCGGACCCCCAGATATCGATTTTGGAAGCAATCGGTTGAGAAACAAAAATTTCAAGATGGCGGCCACTTTTCTCAAATCTGACTTCGGATTCGTGTTCGGAGTTCACGCGGACCGCCAGATATCGATTTTGGAAGCAATCGGTTGAGAATCAAAAAAGTTCAAGATGGCGGCCATTTTTCTCAAATCTGACATCGGATTCGTGTTCGGAGTCCACGCGGACCGCCAGATATCGATTTTGGAAGCAATCGGTTGAGAAACAAAAAAATTCAGTCATCGATTCCAGAGCCGTTAAAAAAAAGCGGCGCCGCCCCGCCGCCGCTTTGGATGTCACACCGGCCGCCTCCGCGCCGCTACCTCGCCGCGCGGACCCTGTGTGGCAGGCTCCGGAACGCCTTCGCTTTCCGCAAAACCGCCGCCGGCCCGCTTTCCCGCAAAACCGCCTCTGTGTGAACCGGCCATTATACAGATATAAATACATATTTTCAACTTCAACATTAATTTATTAGAGTTAAGTTTCATTTTGCGGAAAACAATAATGATCGAAACATTTAATCAAATAAGTCAATAAAATGTAACACATTAAAAAGAACGAAAAAAAAAAAGTAATGACGACTCCTTCGACCTTGTTCTAAGGCATTATCCTCGGTTCTTTCTCACTATTCTCGCGTAGGCGAGAGTGAAAGGGATAGTTGCGTGCTTGCCGCGAGGTTGTAAATGAACAAAAATATTAGAAAAAATGCGATTAAATGCCATGATATATAAAAAATATTGAAGATAATGTGATTACAAAGCGATACTTACTGAAAGTATGACACTCCGTCTTGTTTTTTGCACTTTTCGTGAGTTGTTTTTGCAGGCACGGTCGATTAGCGACTGAGAGCGATACAAGCCACGCTGCCAGATTGTGCATTGCTTTGATGGTGCCATTTTTCGAGCGGCGTTTCAAAATCTACCTACTATACTTGATCGAAGGCCTGAGGACCCAAAAATGAGAAAGAAGTGGATGACGGCCATAAAAAGAGTAGATGCAATAGGGCCTAAAACTAAAGCGCACTGCTGTGAAGACCATTTCGATGTTTTTAAACTAATAAAACACAACTAATCATCAACAACAACAACCTCGTACGTGCAAGATGTGGATTGCGATTGCGAGTACCTACCTAGATTTTTTAAATCGTTGTCCATAATGTAGGTCCTAAATAAAACACACACAGACACACTTTAAGGAAGGTTTAAGCTTGAACAAATACCTACCCGACAGTAGGTAATGCTTACATAAAACATACACACCTTTTCATCTTTATTCCGCGAATTTGACAGCCCGGTAGCACAGTCGGTACGGTAGTGAACCTGCCTGCTGTGCCGAGGGTCGCGGGTTCGAATCCCGTAAGGGACAAATATTTGTATGATGAATATGAATATTTGTACCCGAGTCATGGATGTTTGTATTTACAGGGTGAAATTGATATCATTGGCATCCTTTTAAACTAAGAGTCTACCCATCAAACTGAACAACTTTTACTATGGGAGCAAACCGATCAAAGCAAAAAAAAATCAGCTGTTGCATACATTTGAGTCGAGTAGGCATTGCAGTTTAGTATGGGACAGCAGATTTTTTAGTTGATCCGACTGGTTTGCTCCCATAGTGAAAGTTGTTCAGTTTGATGGGTAGACTCTTAGTTTAAAAGGATGCCAATGATATCAATTTCACCCTGTATATATGTATTCTATATCGTTGGCCAGTCATCATAATACAAGTCCAGGCTAGATTCTGGTACTTTAAATGTGACTAGATAATTTGTGTGACATTGTCCAAGAAATTATTATTAATTATTATTATTTCGGCAGCCGTAAAATCCTTATTCTTCATAAAATATTGTACCACAATCAAACTATCCACTCTTGGCAGATTGTCCGACTGACCTTTTTGAAAAACTTCATCCATTCTACACACCACACGGTTTACTTTAGTGTAATCTACACTAATATTATAAAGAGGAAAGATTTGTACCTATTTTTGTATGTTTGTATGTTTGTAATGAATAGGCTCAAAAAGTACTGGGCCGATTTAAAAAATTCTTTCACCATTAGAAAGCTGCATTCACCCTGAGTAACATAGGCTATATTTATTGCTAGAAAAGATTAGACGTCCACCCGTGCGAAGCCGGGACGGGCCGCTAGTCGGTTATAAAATTAATGTAAAAGTATTATTTCCTTGAAATACAAGCACACTATTAGGTATAAACGAAATTAATCGAATTTATGACGAACAAACGAAACAAAATGCACCGGACCGAGCGCCGCGCTGTGTCGCGGTCGCGGGCTGAGCGGGGGTGTGACGTCAAAGCGTGAGCGCGCGTAAACTCGGAAATTTTAAAAAGCGCTTAAACTTCTCGTCGTCATAACTTCGGAAATACTGCATGTATTGAAGTGAAATAAAAACTAATGTAATGTACATGATCTACGCTAAGATTTTAAGTGTAGTTTTTAGTAATATTTTGACCCTTTTGTGTTCCCCATTGGTTCACCCATGAGACTAATTCATATATTTCCAGGTGCCTTGCGCCAGGGGTCGTCTCTACGTGCCGGAACGTCGTCGCTGCTACAGACCTGGAACAGCTGAGCCCTGTCCTGCCGGAGAGGTGGTAGCCTTCGACTTTGAAGCTCGACCAGCGCTCGATGGTTTGAGCCATAACGGGGTCTGCGCTTGTGGCAGCGGCGCTTGCTCTAGACGGGAGGTTGGTTTCAAAATAACATCAGTAAAATTATTATGCCAGCTGTTTACTTGAACTTTTATTCCGAGTAGTTCCATGGTGGAAGTTTCATTGCGGAACTAGTAAGACTTTCGTAGGAGGGTAAGGATGAGAGAGTGAATTTGGGTTTAGCGTGTATTAGGTACGCCTACTTCAAAAAATCCTTCGTACCTATTTGACTCCTTTGCAGTTGCTTTGACGCCGCCGCCGTAGTCGAAATCGACTAGTATAGGTAGGAATCCATTATCGTCATCATCGGTAAGATATTTTATTCTCAGAAGTTCCGTGGAACTAAGTAACACTTACACTAAATAATTATGATATTTGATTAAGGACAAGGGTGGTTACATCAATTGTGCAATATGCTATGGAACCAAATGACGAAACCGTGAAAAAGAAAATTAGCATAGCATAGTATACGAGTAGCATAATAGCATATGCTCAAAAAGAAAATTGTGTCCCTTAAATCTTAGATGAGAGACAATGATTGAAAGCATCCTATGGAACCTCATACAATAAATTTCTCCGTTCCAGGTGACAGCCTGCACCACCCGTAGAGGAGCGGTAGTCTTCAGCGGTGCCTGCCATATCCTGAACACCCAGGGTCCTTGTCCGGCGGGCTCGTGGCTCGTCAGGGAGGGCGGCAAGGTTGGGTGCCAGTGTCGGTCTGATGCTTGCAACGATACGAGGGTCGCTGTGAAGAGCTGACGTTCGGAAGGCGTAGGAAAAGAAATGATCTCGATTTTTTAGGTGTATGTTTGGGAATGTCCAGCCAAGAGCGTGTTGGACTTGCCTGTGATTGTGGTTCCATTGTAGTCTCGTTATCATGGTATGTGTACCTTTGAGTAGGAACACTTTTTTCCAAAATTTCAGAACGCTAACAATAGCGTGATTTAATTTCGATCAGCGCCTTCTAGTTACAATCGTGAAAATAAATTTTTAGTTGATTTCAAAAATGAGGTAGTAATTGAGACGGAGCACACAGACAGACAGGATGGACGAAAGTATAAGGGGTCCTTGTTTGGCTACGGAATCCTAAAAAGGTCAGCTGAGATGCCTCCGGAAACTACGAGTATGATGAAGAGACTGGAATGTTGAAGAGGCATCAGAAGTCTCGTTATACGTGGCGATCTGTTGCGTGTGCTTGTACCCCAATGCCAGACAGGCGTGAGTCTACAGGGTCCTTCTTAATATGCTGACACCTTTTTAAGGGGATGATCAGACCATCAAACTGATCAACTTTCTCTATGGGACCAATATCGAAATCGCGAAATAAAACATCAGCTGTCCCATATGGTCCCATTTGGCTCGAGTAAGTTTGCAGTTTTGTATGGACGAGCCGATTTTTTTTTCGCGGTTTCGATGTTGGTGCAATAGAGAAAGTTGTTCAGTTTGATGGTCTGATCATCCCCTTAAAAAGGTGTCAGCATATTAAGAAGGACCCTATATAGGTACATGTATGAATAGGTTATGGAGTACATCCATCTGATCCATCGGCGAGATAAGAGCACACCGCCTCGGCTGGCTTGGGGATATAGAAACAATAGGTGAAGATCGGCATATCAGGAGAGTGTATCTGGGTCTAGATACTGGACGTCGCCCCAGGTTTCATTGGAACGAAGTATTGGAGGCTGTAGTGAGCTTCATGCCAGCTTCTTGTGAGAGGTTGCGCTGGATGGGGGAAAGTGGCGTTCTCTCGTTTCCACCAGACCCACTTTGAGTCGCTGAGCCAGCAAATTGAGTAGTTAATTTGTTTGAATCTCTTAAAGAATCCCTCTTCCAAATTAATTCTGCTTCTCAGCGCCAAATACTCCAGACTAAAATGTTGATCTGGAAATTTTCTTTCAAGACTGAATATCTAAGAAAATTATATAGATTACATCTTAGATAACACCAAAATAGGAAGTACCGTGTTTGCTTACTTGTTAGGTGGATTTAGCTGTTTCGTAATATAACAGTATTGTCGTCAACATAGTCACACGGGTAAGATAGATGGTCTTAAGCCCTTATTGATAAATCAAACTGCAACGTTTGCGCGTTCTTAAGATACCTTTCTAGCATACTAAAGCATAGGTATCTTGAGTCCGCGAACGTGAAGTTAGGTTTAGGTATTAATGCGGGCCTTGGATTCTAATCCTAAGATTCAGAGACTTTTTTGAGTGAGTTCGTAATTCCTAAAAAAATATTCGTACATTTTCGTTCGACCTAACTCAGACTTCAACTCACGTGATCAAAAAAAAATCTCTGAATATCGACCTAAGGCGGTTCTCACACGGACGGACGGACGATGGTATCAGTCACGCAGAGACGCGTGGCTTTTTGTAAGCTTTCCTCAACGACGCCACAGACAGGGTTGTTCTAGCCGTTAGGCATCGATGCCGCATCACATCACGATTATTACACGGCAATGATATTATGTACCAAACCGAAGCATAGCGCGCGCAAAGTGAAGATTCGAAAACGTCCCTATGTAGGATATATTTCAATAGTCCGCGTCAAACAATACTACGTGCATGACGGCTGTGGCGCGGCACAATTTTACGCGCCATTTTCTATGGAGGTAACATATCTTGTGTAAAATATCATTGTTACACGGTAAGTCGCAAATCATAATAACTTTATGAGTTGCACTCGCACTGAAACACGTCACTGCAACAGCAGCATTGAAAAGTGGCATTGACGCAGCAGCATGTCGTTACGACATCCGTCATCGTGTGAGAACCAGATAAGCATTGCTGCATTTTAATTCCACCATGACTTCTCTTTGGTTTCATCCATGGTCTAAAAAAACAAGGTCTTCTATTCCCAGAGTGACACAAGCCTACGTCACAAAAAATGGCCGCTAGACATGTTAAAAGGGTATGATGACGTAGACTTGTGTCAGTCACGTGGTCTGTCACGTGATCGGAAGAGAATACCAGGCGCAGTATATTATTGTACCATGGTTTTATCTATGTTTACGTAGACGTTTAGAGAAACTTTAGTAGTTAAGTATATAAGAATATGTAGTTTTTAATTTAGGGAAAATAGTTGCAATAATATAAGAGACAGTGTAAATAAAAGTATTTTTAAAGTATTTACAAACGTTTCATTTTATTTCTATAACTTATCATTTATGTCTTACTACGTGGTACGGTATAAAAATTAGTCAAAAATTTAATTCTACATTACGTTTACGTGATGTTTGATTTACAAACTACATTTTTTATCCTAGTCTTTGTACATTATTTATTTGTCCTTTATTTTCGTCTGTGATTTTCCTGAAATAAAAAAAAAACAATTATTGTATGAAATTGTATTGTTAAAATACTTATTAGATATCTTGATATTATTTATATTAAAAACTATGCAGGCTGTAACAAAACACTATGGTACTGATGGTCGAAAGTGATCAACATTCAAGCCAACATCGAGAAAAATTTAAAAGTGTACCTACCATACATGTAGTTTTGTATGAAACCTCGGATGTTTTTTTCGATGTCGGCTCCATAGTGAAAGTTGTTCAGTTTGGTGGCTTAAACCACCCCTTTAAATATTACTAGAGCGTTTTGTTACACTCTGTTTTATGCATCTACAAAATTACATTATATACCAAAATGGTACAATTACAGAAAATCTATGGATTATTCTTAATAGAGGTAAAGTTTTTCTTTACAAATTGAAGACATACACCGTTGAACAAAATTTTGACCATTGTAGTGCCAGTTTGGTAACAATTCTGAACTTGATTTAAGAGCAAATCGACTTTGAGTGAATTTTCGGTTACTACTTAAACTTACCGAAATATATCCTGTACACTTGGTTGAATGGCATCTCGATGGCAACGGTCGCCAGTATTGATATCACCAGAACGGCGGCCATCTCTGGGACGTGTAGCTGAAATGTTTATTATTTTGGTCATGATCTATGCAGATACTCTGGGGGTGGTCAGTAAGTGGTGCTAATCGAGCAACAACTTGGCTGCCGTACTGCCTTACTGAGACCTCACGGCTTTTACATTCACACTTATATTTAACATCAGGAAAATCATAATTTCATTTCAAAAATGCAAAAAACCAATGGCACTTCTAAGTGCCCAACGACAAAGAGGTTTGGTCCATCTATGGAGATATCATCATCATCATCATATCAGCCGATAGACGTCCACTGCTGGACATAAGGGGGGATTTGCCATAATCGCCACGCTTGGCAGGCGGGTTGGCGATCGCAGTTGGATTGAATGTGTGTACTCAGAGGATGCTGCTGCCCATCCACCGGTAGGTCCCTTAGTCGCCTTTTACGATTCCCACGGGAAGAAATGGGATGGTGCTATTCTTAGCCGATACTACACGGCACTACACGGCTATGGAGATATATTGAGAGCATTAGTCTATCTACGAGTGATTACAATGTATTCAGTGTTTTTTATCTTTATTTTTTAAAGTGTAGGTAATAGAATCCATACCATAAATAATAACCCTCGAAACAAAAAAAGGGCAGTTATCTACACTAATATTATAAAGAGGAAAGATTTGTACCTATTTTTGTATGTTTGTATGTTTGTAATGAATAGGCTCAAAAAGTACTGGGCCGATTTAAAAAATTCTTTCACCATTAGAAAGCTGCATTCACCCTGAGTAACATAGGCTATATTTATTGCTAGAAAAGATTAGACGTCCACCCGTGCGAAGCCGGGACGGGCCGCTAGTACGTTATAAGTTTACAAACCTAGTGTCGGTTTGTCTGTTTTCTCTGTCTGTGGTTTCATTACACTCTAAACGTTCGGTGGGCCGATTTCGATATGTTTAGTGAGGTGTTTTAAATAAGATACTTACGAGTAACATAGGCGAATAAAACTCAGCATGCCTCTGTATACCGACGTTGTAGAAGAATATGGGGAACTGTGTGAGGTAAACCCCGTAAGCTATCTTGTTGAAGAACTTAAACACTCGCGATTCTACGAATGCTGTTCCTGCTTCTGCGAAAGAAAGAACATTATTTTTAGTGGTAAGTACCTATTACTGGGAATTGTATTTAAAAGAAGTTCCTGTTTATATACAATACCTACACAGTTACACACAGGTACTCAGAAAACTCTTAGGTCTCTTAGGTACCTACTTGGAAATCTTGGAATCCAATACATGCACATTGACATCACATATTTCTTTGAATGTTCGATGTTGACAATGATGCATAACAATTAGACTTTAGTTCCTATGGATGCCCCTCGATATTCTCGGTATTATAGTAGGTAAGGTACTCTATGCTACTAATAATTGTTGTCTTTTGGATCTTGTGACGCGAGACGCGCCTCGATATTATGCTCGATACTTTGCTGCTAGTGCTGCCGTCTTTTGTTTCTATCGACTCGCCTCAATATGCTCTCTACTAGTGGTCTCGCCTTTTTAGGGTTCCGTACCCAAAGGGTAACGTTGTCCGTCCGTCCGTGCGCCCGACCGTCCGTCTGTCCGTCTGTCCGTCCGTCCGTTTGTCCGACCTATTTAGGGCTGTAACTTTTGAACCGAAAGAGCTAGATAATTAAAATTTTCACAGAATGTGCGTTGTTACGGCGGATTTGCTAACAAATAATAAAAATGTCAAAAAGTTACAAATTAAGGGAGGTTCTCAACAAGAAACTAGTTTTTATCAACGTTTTTTTCTTCTCGCTTTATGGTAAAAACGGTAATACATACAAGCGTCAAACTTAGTGTGATTATAGAGCAAACTCTACAGAATAACAAGAAATACTAAAAACCGGCCAAGTGTGAGTCGGTCTAGCGCTAAAGGTCCCGGACAAAAAAAGTTTCTTTCTAAGTTAATAATGTTGTGTTCTGTGGTGGTGTGGTACGGAACCCTCGGTGCGCGAGTAGCCTGACTCGAACTTGACCGATTTTATTCTTACTACATGCCTGGATATATGTAAGCCATGTTTTTATTGACTTGCGACGCGCCTCCATAAATGCTTGCTACTGGCTGTCGTTTTTGTTTTATTGAGTTTCGAATGCTTGCAAGTCAATAGCTGATAGAATCTCGTAGGTTAAGAGAAACTACTGCCTCCGTGGTCTAATGGTTAAGAGCATTGGGCTCTCAACACGGAGGTCGTGGGTTCGATTCCCACGGGGGGCACCTAGTGATATGTCAATTTGTGCATTTTTCCCCAGTTGGTTAGGACATTGCATGCTGAATCACCTGATTGTGAGCAACTATCTCTGGTGGAAGTAGTCGTTACATAAAAACCACGTCAGAGGCCGTAAGGCGGTCTGAGAAAACACTAATACCAGGGCTCTGCCCACACGATAAGAAGAAGAGCAGACAAACATCTTCATTGTTGATTTTCTTAATATAGGTGATAGGTGTACTTACTACTAGCATATCCATTGCAAATAGCCCAGTGAGTAACACTCATGTAAACTCCCCACATGATGGGAGAGAATGCGGCGAAGGTAGCAGCCGGACCGGGTTCAAACTTGTACGCTTCCAGCCCCATCTCGTAGGGGTAGCAGATCGTGAAGCACATCAGGCCGAAGCATGATGCCCAGAGTAGCCGTGCCTGCGTCTATAAGGAACAAAACAAGTTTATTTCATTGATTATGTATCCTACAACAGAAACGTTCATAAACGTTTGAGCCATCTGTCAAAACAGCTCTAACGGCTGTCATGAGCTGTACCGCGATTAGCGCGATGCCAAATGTGTCCAAAGTTATGCTTCGTACGTAGTCCAATCAAGGTTCAGTCACCGAATATTTACCTCGATTGCCCTCCTGGAATAAGGATTCCAAAAGCTGGAAGGCTTTTGCGTTCGGATGTCGCAAGTGGAAATTCGTTTGATCAATTTTATACGAATATTTGTTCCAAGAATGTTTGTGTATTATTCTTATATTTTGGTTCTACTAACTACTATTGGGACTCACAGTAATCAGTGTGTTAATGTCTAATATTTACACACTACAATATTATACTACTCTTTCGGATAAATAAAACGCGGTGTTCACTCCTTTTTTACACCATGTCATCTTTCACACAATCATTCCATCATTTCTTTGGTCGTCCTTTCTTTATGCATCCTCATCACATGCCCATAATAGGAAGTTACTCTAAAATTAGACTTCTACTAATTTACTTATACGGGGTGCAATTGATATCATTGGCATCCTTTTAAACTAAGAGTCTACCCATCAAACTGAACAACTTTTACTATGGGAGCAAACCGATCGGAGCAAAAAAAATCAGCTGTTGCATACATTTGAGTCGAGTAGGCATTGCAGTTTAGTATAGGCGTATAGGACAGCTGATTTTTTAGATGCTCCGATCGGTTTGCTCCCATAGTAAAAGTTGTTCAGTTTGATGGGCAGACTCATAGTTTAAAAGGATGCTAATGATATAAATTTCACCCTGTAGTATTTTCACATTAGTGATATTATCTAGACTGTTAAAAGTTTTTTTAACTTTACTTGGGCTTGGGCCTAGCTTTACGGAAACCTTCCAAGCAAAATAAAGTAAGTTTTAACGGAGTACAGGATAATGGGTTTACTTCATCATCATCATATCAGCCGATAGACGTCCACTGCTGGACATAAGCCTCCCCCAAAATGGGGGGATTTGCCATAATCACCACGCTTGGCAGGCGGGTTGGCGATCGCAGTTGGATTGAATGTGTGTACTCAGAGGATGCCCATCCTCCGGTAGATCCCTAGGTCGCCTTTTACGACACCCAACGGGAGGAAATGGGGTGGTGCTATTCTTTACCGACACCACACGGACGATCAAGAGATCGATTTGGTAATATTATAATGCTAAGACACTCACATTAGATAGATTGAAATTAAACTTCTTAGTCCTGAGGAAGTAAGCCATAACAACTCCAATGAGATAGATAGTAGCTCGGTGTGTTGGTAGAATGTAACATAATCTCGCAGCATCCAGAAGTTTTTGAACTCTGAAACAAACAAAATTGCAGTATAGCATGGTACAGCAGTTTCGTTTTCGATTTCAGGTTTGCTACCTTAATAAAAGTTGTTCAGTTAGACGGTCTGAACCACCCCTAAAACATTTGGAAAATGTTTAAAAATCACCCAGTAAATCCAACTGTCTATTATTATAAATGCGAAAGTTTCTCGGTCTGTTTATTACGTTCTTTCGGCTAAATCGCTGAGGCGATTTCGATGAAACTTGATATATGGATAGCCTGAACCCTGAGGAATAAACATAAATAGGAATTAAGCATAAACATTCTACGAAATCGCCGTCATGGGAAAACAACTGCAGATATAAGTTAATGCTTACAAATTATGTCTATGAGACACCCCGAAATCTAATACATAGGTCTCGAAATTAGAAAAAAAAATGCCCAAACTCTTCTTATATACAAGTTTTTAGGGTTCCCTACCCAAAGGGTGAAAACGGGATCCTATTTACTAAGCTTATCTTGTCCGTCCGTCCGTCTGTCCGTCTGTCCGTCCGTCCGCCTGTCCTACCTATTTAGGGCTGTAACTTTTGAACCGTAATAGCTAGATAGTTGAAATTTTCTCAGATTATGCGTTATTACGGCGGATTTGTTAACAAATAATAAAAATGTCAAAAAGTTAAAAATTAAGGGGGGTTCTCAACATGAAACTAGTTTTTATCAACGTTTTTTCTTCACGCTCTATCGTAAAAACGATAATACATACAAGCGTCAAACTTAGTGTGATTATAGAGCAAACTCTACAAAATAACAACAAATACAAAAAATCGGCCAAGTGTTAGTCGATTTTGCGCTAAAGGTCCCGGAACAAAAAACGTTTTTTTTTCTAAGTTAATAATGTTGTGTTCTGTGGTGGTGTGGTACGGAACCCTCGGTGCCCGACTCGCACTTGACCGGTTTTATTTATTGTTTGTGTATCAGGTTATAGCAGTAGCAGCATATAAAAATACGCTGCACTTAGTACTTTTTTTGTCATTGTAACAATAGGTAGGTAATATCTACTACAAACCGATGCGACTTATTGATTTTTCTCATATTTAGCTAGATACCTAGTGATCTATTAATAGACGTGTTAGGAGTATACACATCAGGTAAGTACTAAAATCATCAAACTAAATCTAATTGATGCTAAAAGGTTAAAAAAAACAACCTTTATTTAAATAGCCTTTAAATATTATGTTACTATGGTTAAAGTAAAATAATCGTCACTAGTAATATTTAGCATGTCCCTTTTTAGGCACCAAATGTATTTGTACCACCAGAACAGAACGTCACAATTTGAGTCATGGCAATGGAAAATCAGCTCTCACCCAATCACCTCTGAGTGGAATATTAGGTAAAGAAGTCTAGTAACATGACTGGTTTTTGCCATACATGGTGTGTCAAAATTACCGCCTATTAGCAGAAACAAAATATATATATCCAATTCTAACAAATTAAGCCGTAGACTAATAAAAAAAAACGCGTCAAAATCATATACAGGGTCCATCTTAAGGCGGTTGCAGAGGGGTCAATTTTTTTACAAAACTTTGACGCACAATACGCGTAGACTTTGTATATATGGAAAAATAGTTTAGAAAATCTAGTTGTCGCGTATCAAATAACATTTGCAATTTATAATATTAAAGCTTTGAAATTTTTCATACAAAATTTTCAAAGCTTTATATCTTCGTAATTACATCATAAATTGCAAATGTTATTTAATTTAATACGCGACATCTAGATTTTCTAAACAATTTTTTCATATATGTATAAAATATTACTTTTATTAATTCCATCTACGCGTATTGTGCGTCAAACGTTTGTTTGGACTGAAACCACAATACGCTGATGGTTATTTTAAGAGGATGATCAGTCCATAAAACTGAACAACTTTCTCTAACCGTCAGCATAATAAGAAGGATCCTATTGAGATAAGTCTTTTTATGTGGGCAATACATTCTCGCCGAGAACAGACGAGAAAGGAGGAGAACGAGGGTGTGGATGCCCTTCATTGTTGTCGGGGCGTCGCGAACCGTAGTAATTTTCCTTGAAAGTTCTCGCGCAAATTCTCGCCGAGAAGTTATCACAAGAGTGTAGTGCCTGCTTTATCATGTCAATGGTTCTTTATATTTTACTGGCCAAGTATCCGGCGAGCTTAATAGCGTCAGTGTAGCTGTATTTAAGAGGTTCATTAATTAAAATGGTAGGATACTTACGAAATGCCGAAGTAGACGAACATACTGATGTCGTACCAGTGCACGGCGAGATATCTGAGGAAGGTAGAAGCCACGCCGATGAAGACGACCAGGGACCAGCCCAAAGTCCTGGATTTCCAGAGCAGCAGCATGAGGGGTAATGTGGCCACGTAGAGTTGCATGTCGATGCCGATCTGATGAGTGTGGGTGAGGCACTGCAAGGGGAATCGGGTGTTTAGTCTCTCTTTGAAGTCTGTTTTGTGGAGAATCATCATCAAGCCAGACACAGGCCTCTTTTTACGAGAACGCGACATACTCCAATATGATAGCGAAGTGCAGAAGCCACTTGCTGCCACTAATAATTAGGCTTCTAAGGCCCAGAATCTACCAAAGTGGCGTGGAGCGGAGATGTGTAAAATGAACCAATAAAAAGCGAGGAAAATTTAGAAATTCTATTGGTTGATTTTACACAGCCCCGCTTTGGTGGATTCCGGGCCTAACGTGGAATTTAGATATTAGAGGAAAATAAGTACTTTCCTAACACATTCGCGGACAGTGACCGGCTATAGCAGTGATAACAATAAAAGTTCTATTATGTCTCGTTCAGTGTCCGCGAATGTGGTAACGAAATAGTAAACAAGCTTAGAATGGACCACCCCAATTCTTCCCGTGGGTGTCGTAGGATGCGACTAAGGGATTAAAGGTTTCTTATGCAGTGTTTATGTCGAAAAGATCACCACTTGTCGCGTCTTTCCATCCTGAAGCTCAAATTGCTAAATGTGTGCATTGCTACATTGTTGGAGTATGTATGAAATTGTAAACGTTAAACCCAATCAAAACCATATTTAATGCAATTTGTTAAAATGCACCATTTCCTGAAAAAAGAGATCGTGGTATATTCGCGGCTGCGAACCGCGTTAGTTCCATACTTTTTTTTTATCGTGTGGGCAGAGCCCTGGTGTCAGAGTTTTTTCAGACCGCCTTACGGCCTCTGACGTGGTTTTTATGTAACGACTACCACCAGAGATAGTAGCCGGGACCGACGGCTTAACGTGCCATCCGAACCACGGAATCATTGTTCTTTTCAGACAATCAGGTGATTCAGTCTGCAATGTCCTAACCAACTAAGGAAAAACGTACAAAGTGACATATCACTAAGGTGTCTCCCGTGGGAATCGAACCCACGACCTCCATGTCGAGAGCCCAATGCTCTTAACCATTAGACCACGGAGGCAGTTCCATACTTAAATCCAAGCATGGCCTTCTAAGACTTAAAATGAGTCCATTCATCTCAAACAGGACAGCACTAACAAAACATAAAGTATCTGGATGACACAGTTATTCATTCCCATAACTTAAACTATAATTCTAGTTTCCGTCATAACTATAAGAAATGCATTATCCTTAGTAACACTATCGTCAAATATCTAGGTGACATAGTATTCGAGTTATATAACAGTCATGAGAAGTAGGGAATGTTCATGAGCTAGCTATTGTTTCGATTGTTCGTATATACGATTTTATTTAATAGAGTAAAGATCTTTTGTGTTCACGGAACGGTCTTTGATTACTAAAAGAAAGCTGTTTGTCCCCAGGGTCCGAATAGTTCTAAAATGATAGCCAATCACCAACAGGAGATGAAAACATATAAGAAGTAGTTGTTTGTAGAGAACTAGGATCTGCGGAATATTTTGGATTCAATCTTTCCATCGTCCACTGTTGAAAATAGGCCTTTCAAAAGGTTCGCCATAAAACTCTATCTTCGGCTTTCCTCATCCAACTCGCCCCCCGACCTTTTATAAGTTGCCGGTCCAGTGACCCCATTCTAGAACCAAGACGGGGAGTCTTGGTTCTAGATCGGTTGTAAGTTCTTCCACATGTATGGCCAGCTCAGCCTCTACACCTACAGTATACTCTTGGAAAATAATATCGGTACTAGATTAAAAGTAACAACTTTGTAGATAGATAAGCAAACTAAATCAATCAAGTATTCACGAATGATATCGAATACCTAAAAGTTGTTTGCCGCTGCTTTTTCTATGCTGACGTAGAATTAATTCGTGCATTGTTTATCGAAGCAATTAAAAGGTGTTTGGTAACTTCTGTTCTGACACAAGTCTGATGACGATGACGTCAACAAAAGGTCTTGATAATGTTTAAGTACATTAAGTACAATGCACTGTCGGTGTAATAGTTATGCTAATGCAAGGCCTTAACAATTACTTCTTTGTCTTCAAATGACCATCTCAATTATCAATGTTTACAAACCGATGTTGCACATCTCTTTTTATTCATTTATCTGACTCTGTCTTCAGACTTTTTTTTGCGGAAAAGGATCTCTCTGGTTAACGATCTGAAATGATGATTTTGCGTAATGCTTTGCTTGTTTTCTGACTTACAAAGACAGGTAAGTACCCTACTTACGTTTTTAGTTAGTTTTTGTGAATGCTCAAGAGGGCAGATTACAAACACAGCTATAATTAGACGTATCCTTCTTTACAAGGAAACCATGATGATATGGCAATTTCATTCTTTGGGATTTACCTAAACAGTTTTTTCCGGGTACCTAATGCTGTTAGATGGCGGTATTTGGGATTTTGTGAAGCCAGGTCAGTGACCTTACTCAAACGGCTTAAAAATACACTGACAGCAAGACCATCTTCTATTGGGTCTACCAACCCTGGTAACAACTTTTATCTGCTGATGATTCGATATATTTAACATGTTCAAGATAACGAATGTCTCTCGCAACTGACGATAGATTTTGGCGACACTTTATCAGTTTAATACAGGTGTACAATTTAATGCTTTCGACCATGAAACTGAATAATTTTCACTATGGAGCCAATATCGGAACGGCTAAAAAGAAAATTGTTCCATAGAAAACGACAATGGCAAGGTACTCGACCCAAATGTATGGAACAGATGACTTTTTTGCAATTACATTGGTCCCATAGAGAAAGATGTTTAGTTTGATGGTCTTGTCACCTATTAAAAAACTGTCAGCACAATTAAGTTGGACCCTGTATATCAAGGTCAAGGGTTAAAACAACGAGCGCTATTAGAGAGCTTACAGACGAGCGACAATTTGCAGTCGCCGTGTGTCGCGGAGGGTCGCGCGACCGTAAAATGTATGAGCGTGGCGCGCTTTGCGACCCACCGCGACAGCAAAGTGTTGCTCGTCTGTAAGAGCCCTTATAGTATAAGAGATAAGTGTACTTTCTGCAACCATAAGCAGCAAGGCTGATTCAGTGTTTATAGGGTGTAGAGCATCTCTGTGATGGGGTTGACGTCGGTCTGCCTGCATATCGTCAGTCGGTTTAGGAGATACAGCCGTTCAAAGGTGAGTTATGGGTGCAAAAAATGGCCGATCAGCAGCAAGGCTGATCGTATGATACTATTGTAATATGCACTGAGGCTATGTGAACAGTACAAAAACTGACGTGGTTCATCAGTCGGTTTAGGAGATACAGCCGTTCAAAGGTCAGTTATGTGTGCAAAAAACGACCGATCAGCAGCAAGGCTGATCACAGGATACTATTGTAATATGCACTGTAGCTAAGTGAACAGTACAAAAACTGACATGATCCGTCAGTCGGTTTGGTAGGTACAGCCGTTCAAAGTTTCAAAAATTAATGGTAATAAAAAAAATTATCATCTCCCGAAAGGATGATCATAGGATATTATTTTAATATGCACTGTAGTTATGTGAACAGTAAAAAAACTGACATGATCCGTCAGTCGGTTTGGTAGGTACAGCCGTTCAAAGTTTCAAAAATTAATGGTAATAAAAAAAATAATCATCTCCCGAAAGGATGATCATAGGATATTATTTTAATATGCACTGTAGTTATGTGAACAGTAAAAAAACTGACATGATCCGTCACTCGGTTTAGTAGGTACAGCCGTTCAAAGTTGCAAAAATTAATGGTTACAAAAAAATAATGACCTCCCGAAAGGATGATTATAGGATATTATTGTAATATGCACTGTAGTTATGTGAACACGATAAAAACTGAGATAATCCGTCACTTGGTTTAGTAGGTACAGTCAGCAGCAATAAGTTGCATACACTTTTGTTCTACGCCGTAGTACTAAAGTGTATAATAACTTATTGCTGCTGACTGTACAGCCGTTCAAAGTTGAACAAATTAATGTTTATAAAGATTTTATGACTACCGGTAAGCCTGATCATATAAAAGTATTGTCATATACGCACTATACGCAGTAGATATGTAGACACTATTAAAACTGACATCATTGTCTAACAATTCACCGGTTATAAACGCTAAAATGAAAAAAAAACAACGGGTTGCACTCCGGGAGTGCCGGTAGAAGTGAAAAATTGAACACTAACGTTGTGCATTTTTGATATTTTGCAAAGGTTAGGGAATAATTCCGCGCAAATTGCTTTAATTATCAGTATGAAAGTATTTATGAGGTAAAATAAAATATTTTTTTATTTGCGCTACCGAACACAAACATGACAATTTATGCCGCTTAAACGAAACAGCAGAAACAGGTATACATTTTCGAGTTCGGTGACAACTCGCCAGTAAAAAATCTTGCCTTGCGGCGAGTTGCCACTCTTTGGAAATAGGAAGGGGACATGTCGCCTTCAACACAGGGCGAGTTCGGCATTCAGAAAAAAGGTAGACCCACCCGGATTTGTGAAAAGGGCAAATTATAAAGGGTGAGGGGTAGGTAGGTTTGTAGGTATGTATGCAGGTAGCTAGGTTTGTCAGTATGTTTGATGTTTGTTATGTAGGTAGGTATGTAGGTATGTATGCAGGAAGATATGTAGGTAGGTATATAATATAGGTAGGTATGTATGTAGGTAGCAGTGTGGGTGTGTGTATTCGTTAATTTAAGTAACGATTTATTTAAAAGTTTCCCATGTCATTCTAAATTAATCCAAGAATCCACCGAAAACCTGGGCTGGGTGGACAGAAAACACACCTCCACTTACACCCCTCCCCCCTCCTTCCCTCCCGCATACACTCATGAACGAACGCACATGTCTGACTGAATCACATGGTTGCTTTCTTTAACTCTTTAGTTACTAAATCGTTTGCTCCTAAATTCGATATAATGAAGGTACGCGTGGACTCCGAACATCCCAACTAGGGTTGCCAACTTTTTTAGACCAAATATAGTATTTCGAGCCTTAGTGCCCGAAAAAATATAGTAGATCGGGGAAAAATAAGAAAAAATATAGTATTTTTCGTATTCGTTAATTTAAATTTTTTCAAAAAGATTTTGTTTGCTACTTTTTGGTTTGAATTTTTAATTTATTGGTTCTTATTTTTAAGGAACAATCATTTCTCTATTTAATATTCGTTACAGAAAATAAAGCATCCTGTAAACGCAGAAGTCACTGGATTCGATACAGAAATAATAAAATTAAAAAAAAAAAAAGATAAATCTGACTTTAGAAAACTTGTTGTTACTTTTCAGTAGTATATTTAGTAGAAAATTGTTTATGGAACAAATTGTGTTGAAGAGAAAGAAAATTGTTAAAATAATGTTAAGTAATTGGTCATTTTTATTGGACCTAAGTACCAATATATTTAAATTCTCTATAAAGTATTTGCTCATCAAAATATAGTAGTTTGCCTACTATATGTTTTTCTCAGAATTGTAGTAGTAGGGCCCCTAATATAGTAGGATACTATATTATATAGTAGGGTTGGCAACCCTAATCCCAACCAATGATATCTAATGCATCTTGAACTTTTTTGTTTCTCAATCAACCGATTGCTTCCAAAACCTGAGGGTCCGTGTGGACACCGAACATGAATCCAATGTCAGATTTGAGAAAAGTGGCCGCCATCTTTAACTTTTTGTTTCTCGACCGATTGCTTCCAAAATCGATGTCTGGGGGTTTCTGTGATCTTTTAACACGAATCTGACGTCAGATATAAGAATAATCATATTATATTATATTATATATTATATTATTGTAGTATGCACTAATAGAAACAGAATAAAAACAGTGAACAGTATAAAAACTGACATAATTCGTCAGTCGGTTTAGTAGGTACAGCCGTTCAAAGGTCATGGCTGCAAAAAAATTTTACCGCCATTAAGGCTGGTTATAAGACGGTATTGTTATTAATTATTAACAATCCCAGGATCGTTTCGAAGACCCGGGATGGCTAAAATATCGCTATTAGAACTTGGTCGTGGTCGAGGTGTTCAAATGAACAACTCGAACAACATTAACAACTCGAACAACATGAAAAACTCGGGCAACATAAACAGCTCTGACGATTTGGTCAACTTATACAATGTTGTCAGAGTTGTCCAAGTTGACCAAGTTTTTCATGTTGTCCGAGATGTTTTGTTGTCGAAAGTACTTAATTGGACAACATGAACAACTTGAACAAGTCAAATCATTTGATCGAGTTGTCCGAGTTGTCCAAGTCGACCGAGTTGTTCATGTTGTGCAAGTTATTCTACCTACTGTTGACTACCTACGAGGTATGCTCGGATCATATCTAACTACCAAAAAGGATAGACTAAATTTTCACTCCAAAATTTCCTTCGGCACAGTCCTCGGTAGTGTTGTGCCCCTTGATTTTTTCAACGTAATCGTAACTCACTTCTCTCTGCTAGCAGTGATTAAGACTACGGTTTACGTTAGTATATGTATATAATTATTCTTTGACTACGAGTAGTATGTTCCTTGATAACTACTGACGGGCTGACATAATTAGCATGTCAGTTTAACAGTACTTACATAGCTACACCACATAATCAGCCTTTTATTGGAGATCGTTATTCTTTTGCAACCATGAGCTTTGAACGACTTTATGTAATCTGATTGACGAATCATCTTCATTACAAGCACAACATAGCATAGTGCTTTTGACTATATTCCCCGAGGGGATAGTCAGAGATACAAATCAGGAAGATATCAAAGAGATAAAACTCTGAACATTCACTTTTCAATACTAGTACCTAACGAAACTCATAACCACTTAACTACTTCTAATAATTTTTAGCAGCAAGTTTCTTTTTAACTAGGGGTAATAACTGTTAAACTGACCGACATTATCATGCCAGTTTAAATAGTGTTAACAACCAGTACAGTTTTTGTACTGTTCACATAACTACAGTGCATATTACAATAATATCCTATAATCATCCTTTCGGGAGATCATTATTTTTTTTAACCATTAATTTTTGCAACTTTGAACGGCTGTACCTACTAAACCGAGTGACGGATCATGTCAGTTTTTTTACTGTTCACATAACTACAGTGCATATTACAATAATATCCTATAATCATCCTTTCGGGAGATCATTATTTTTTTTAACCATTAATTTTTGCAACTTTGAACGGCTGTACCTACTAAACCGAGTGACGGATCATATCAGTTTTTTTACTGTTCACATAACTACAGTGCATATGAAAATAATATCCTATGATCATCCTTTCGGGAGATGATTATTTTTTTTATTACCATTAATTTTTGAAACTTTGAACGGCTGTACCTACCAAACCGACTGACGGATCATGTCAGTTTTTGTACTGTTCACTTAGCTACAGTGCATATTACAATAGTATCCTATCATCAGCCTTGCTGCTGATCGGCCGTTTTTTGCACACATAACTGACCTTTGAACGGCTGTATCTCCTAAACCGACTGATGAACCACGTCAGTTTTTGTACTGTTCACATAGCCTCAGTGCATATTACAATAGTATTATACGATCAGCCTTGCTGCTGATCGGCCATTTTTTGCACACATAACTCACCTTTGAACGGCTGTATCTCCTAAACCGACTGACGATATGCAGGCAGACCGACGTCAACCCCATCACAGAGGTGCTCTTCACCCTATAAACACTGAATCAGCCTTGCTGCTTATGGTTGCAAAAAGTACACTTATCTCTCGTAATATTAGGTTCATTCTACACGTGAGGCATGCAGCACGACATACGCATAGCAGAGCAGCGCAATCCTTATCTCTCTTTTACTTGGGGTACAACATAGCGAGAGAAAACGCCCTTGGATATAATAGTATAAGAGATAAGTGTACTTTTTGCAACCATCACTAGCAAGGCTGATTCAGTGTTTATGGGGTGTAGAGAATTTCTGTGATGGGGATGGACCAGGTCTGCCTGCATAACTCCAGTCGGTTTAGGAGTTACCTACTGTTGATTAAAGGTCTGTAAAAAATTTACGATCAGCTGCACGACTGATCGTATGATATTGTTGTAGTATGCACTGTAGCTATGTGAACAGTACAAAAACTGTCAAATTCTGTCAATCGGTTTAGGAGATACAGCCAGTCAAAGTTCCGACCTTTGAACGGCTGTATCTCCTAAACCGACTGATGAACCATGTCAGTTTTTATACTGTTCACATAGCTACAGTGCATACTACAACAATAACATACGATCAGCCTTGCAGCTGATCTTTAATTTTTTACAGACCTTTAATCATCAGTAACTCCTAAACCGACTGGAGTTATGCAGGCAGACCTGGTCCATCCCCATCACAGAGAAGTTCTACACCCCATAAACACTGAATCAGCCTTACTGCTGATGGTTGCAAAAAGTACACTTATCTCTCGGAATATAAACAATTCTACTCACCATATCTTCGAATCCGAAGTAATTGTGAATGAACAAGAAGCTCTTCCACATATTTTTCTCACAAACTCTGCTGTGTTCTTCTACAACTAAGTTCCACTGGGGTCCATTATTGATGTCAGGTAAAATATAGGTACAGAACAACATCAAGCTTAAAAATAAAGGGAATAATCTGAAAACAATAACAAAACATTAACCTCAAAATACGATATAAAAAAAGAAGTATTCTAAAAACGTTAAAAACAGATCAAAGGTAATAAAAATCAAAATGGGCACGTGTTGGAAGATCTAATGAGCGGAGAGATGATTTGAAATTAATTATTTTTGAATTACTAAATGAATTAAGTAAGAGATTAGTGATGAGATGACCAATCAATTTCTTAGAACACGGATCTGAACTTTGAAAAGGAAATCGTTAAGTTCTAAGACAAACAATTAACCTAAACCAAAATAGGGTATTGCGTAAATAATCGGGGATTTTTCTAAAAAAAATAGGCGAGATGTTTACCTAAAAATTATGATCGTTAAGGAAAGAATGTCATAAATAGTATAGGAAAAACCTATATTTTATGGTCGACGATGACTAAAGTTGAGTGGGAGACGGTAGACAAACATATTATGAGAGATCTGCGATAGGCGATAACCTGTCGACTTATATTTAGGTATTTATTTATGTCTGTCGTGAGGAAACCTGCATGCTTCAATTTCGAGGCATGTATTGTACCTACTGTCCATTTTAAGTGGCGATGGGCTCACTCCCCGTCACACTGGACAGAGTTTTGGTACTACTAGTGAAACGTGGAGGTTCTGAAGTTTCAGAATATCTCTGATTACCCCCTCGGGGAATATTGTCGTGAGCATATGCTTATGCTTATTTATTTAGAAATTTTTATTTTTCAGTTTATTGGACCTACTATTCAATTTTAATCTTTAATTTTTAGAAAACCAATGTGGATTTCAAACTAAGAATCGACAATGGTCGATCTAGTCAATGGACTAGGTCCTTTTATAGGTTATCATATTACTACTATGCCGGAAAATATGTTAACATTAATCTATTACCGTCATCAAAATTATTTTCAATAGATTCTTATGTTATCTACACTAATATTATAAAGAGGAAAGATTTGTACCTATTTTTGTATGTTTGTATGTTTGTAATGAATAGGCTCAAAAAGTACTGGGCCGATTTAAAAAATTCTTTCACCATTAGAAAGCTGCATTCACCCTGAGTAACATAGGCTATATTTATTGCTAGAAAAGATTAGACGTCCACCCGTGCGAAGCCGGGACGGGCCGCTAGTTGTACATAAAGGAAGACATAATTCATCCTAATGAACTAACCCCTAGGTTATTTATCAACATTTTCAGCCTATTTTATTCAACATTAATCATATACAGTCATATGCTATGCAACCCTCGAGTGCCGCCATCGCCAAGTTATTATGCATCATGTCATTTCAAAATACCCATTCTCCATTACATAAAATAAAACACAAAAAATAATTTATTGTATTTAAAAACTGTTCTAACACCCTGTATTAAACTCTCGCAATCGCAACCTATAAATTATTTGACGTAAAAACGTATTAAACTAACAAATGCGTCACTGGCTCCTAAACTTAATTTGACGTAAAAACGTATAAACTAACAAATGCGTCACTGGCTCCTAAACTTAATTTGACGTAAAAACGTATAAACTAACAAATGCGTCACTGGTTCCTAAACTAGTCAAGTCTGGTCCGGAGCCACATTCTTGATATAATGCTCACCTAAACCACCTGGATATCAGTCTGTTCTTCACATCGATGGTACCTTTCCTCTCCAGCTCTTGGAGAAGATTGTTGGCGTTTAAGAATCCACTGAGGTATAAGAAACTGTCGGTGTAAAGTATTGCTGAGCGTCCTACCACGGCCCACGGCATACCAAATACCTGAAATAAATATTAAAATATTCACTATTTTCTGGTGGTGATGATAGCAGCCTTATAAAAGTCAAACTTTTGCAAGAAAAACTCGCGTCATTTCTTATTGCGAATTGTTTTGAAATATACATGTATTGCCAATTTTTACGATGGCAATTAGCTTAGGATTACATTTATGTTAAGCAGATTTTCATCAGATTGCTATGAACCATTCTACATTTGCGAAGGGATTTAAACTGAAAATATACCTATAGTCCTGGGTATAAATACTTATTAAAGTATCTGTGAATAAACAAAGTGTTTAGTTTAACAAAAAAAGTTTCATCAAAATCGGTTCAGAAGTTTTTGCGTGATGCTTTATCAAACAAACAAACAAACAAACGGACGGACAAAAATCCAAAAATTTGTGATTTGGAATCAGGGATCATTGGATAAAAACCATATCGCAATGTACAGACACACTTCTGTTACAGTTTTATAATAGTTTAGATTAAATGAACACCCACTTACCGCAGAGTAAGTAACTTTGTTGACATAAGGACTGTGAGCCATCGCCATAGATTTGTGAGCTATCAGCAAAGCAAGTGCATTCATCCCTCTAAACGCATCAACCCCTTTCACTCTACTCGGCTCATCGGATAAATCGAACACTTTTCGTAAATTTCTCTTCACAGAAAAGGCGTTGAGTAATTTTTCGAAGTTCGTCGCACCATCTTTTCCGTCGTCCAATATTGTCCCAAGACTTAGTAGTAGTATTATCGCTAAGAAAAATGTTCTGGAAATAAATATTATTTTATGTAGCAATAATTTTATATCATGAGAAAATAAAAAAGTACCTATCTAATTTAATTAGCATCCTTTTAAAATAAGAGTCTACCCATCAAACTGAACAACTTTTACTATGGCAGCAAACCGATCGGAGCAACTAAAAATCAGCTGTCCCATACTAAACTGCAATGACTACTCGACTCAAATGTATGCAACAGTAGATTTTTTTGCTCCGATTGGTTTGCTCCCATAGTAAAAGTTGTTCAGTTTGATGGGTAGACTCTTAGTTTAAAATGATATCAATTTCACCCTGTATAAAAGCGAACAACTACGAAATCGCGAAAAAACAAAATCAACTGTTCCACAGAACACATTACTCGACTCCTCGACTATATGATACAGCTGATTTTGACTGACATCATAGTGAAAGTTGTTCAGTTTGAGAATTTACCCTTTCAGTATTTGCCTGGCTGTCCCTTAGGTGCTGTTTATACAGAAGAGACGCGTGGTGGTGGCGGATAGTCAAAGTAAACTAATATTCAACCTTATAGTACGCAGCATAGCGTCGTTTTTGTCGTAAAGGAAAATCGTAGGCGCGGGCGTAATTCTCCAAACAACGCTATGCTGCATACTATAAGGTTTATATTGCCGTTACCCCTCCCGCGTCACAACCGTGCCACGTCATCGTCACTTCTGTTTAAACAGCATCTTACATCCTGTATATTATACCCATACGCGAGATATCACAATTTTACTTAATATACTGACGGTTTTGTTAATACTATGATCAGGCCATGAAACTGAATATTTACCGAATAATTTAGTTTATTTCATACTTTTTAGTGTTGTGTCGATATGGTAGCATAAAAGTACTATAATATATGTATACAACGTGTTAATGAATTAACGCCAAACCTCATACACCCCAACTGATTTATAACGAAATAATTAGATTGCAACAATAATTTCATTATTTTGATAGTTAAAATTTAAAGTTATTCGCATTTTAAGTTTTGAGGCAAAAATTATTTGTTATCATTTCAGCACTGAAAGAAAGCGCTAACGTACTCATGGATACATTTTTATAATCTTGTTTTGGTAGTAATTAGGGTGAGTGTGCCCTTGCGGTGGGTTGTCATCGGGTTCAGTAAATTAAAAATTTTGCAAAAAAAAAAATTTTATATTTTGAAAAAAATTACCTATGTTGAAACCATGATAATTCGATTCTGCTCTCGATTCTAAACAAACTACTTTCTAGTTTTGCGTTAATTCATTAACACGTTGTATATATATATATATATATTTGGAATTATCTGTTTACTAGTTTTCATTTGATACCCATATTGTAATTTTCCAGAAAAAAAATTTTTTTATTATTCCCCATCTTTTTTTTTATTCGCAGATAATAAAATAATATAGCCTATGTCACTTTCACGATTTTTTCAAATCTAACGACACCTCATATGTCGAAATCCATCAAGCCGTTTAGGATGTAGGCCATGCCAAAGAAATATACATACATACATACATACGCTCGAAAAATATAACCCGCCTTCTGCCGCAGTCGGGTAAAAAAATCTGCCGTCCCGTACATTTCGTGTCGAGTAGGACTAGGATTGCAGTTTTGTAAGAAATAGCTGATTTTTTCCGCGATTTCGACGTTGGTCCCATACAGAAATTTAGTCAGTTGCATGGTCTGATCATCCCCTTAAAAAAGTTTACCCTTAAAGAAGGACCCTATAAAACAGAAACAAAATGGTGTGTAATGCAGGTAAGCTGATGTTTACAGTTATTCCTGGAGTGCGATTTTTGAATCTCATACGTTTAACTCAGCAGTTTAAAATGCTGATACGCATCTTTCTACTGCTAATTTGACTTTCAAAAATCGCACTCCTGAAGTATGATTTTTGAAAGTCAAATCAGCAGTAGAATGATGCGTATCTCCACAGTAATTTTGACATTTTCAACTGCTGAACTCAGCGAATGAGATTCTAAAATTGCACTCCTGCACTTTAATCGTTTAAAACAAGTCTTGTTTGTGGTAAAGCAAGTTTACAAGCCAATATAAATATTTTTACTAAACAAAAAGTGATAATGTAACTTATTAATTTACAAACCGCATCTTCTTGTCATCATCATCAATGTCATCGATAATTAAGTAACGAGAACTAGACGTTGAAATAAAGATGATCTATCTACTTACTATTGTCATAGTGTAATAAAAACTACTAGCGGTGAAGCTCAGCCATCGCAACAGGTGTATTAAGAACAGGAGTGCGATCTTTGAATCTCATTTGTTGAACTCAGCAGTTGTAAATGTCAAAATTACTACGTAGATATGCATCTTTCTACTGCTGATTTGACATTAAAAAATCACACTCCTGTAGTATGATTTTTCAACGTCAAATCATAAGTAGAAATATGCATATCTCCGTAGTAATTTTGACATTTTCAACTGCTGAACTCAGCGAATGAGATTCAAAAATCGCACTCCAGGTACTTTCAAATCAACTTGTGTTTGGTTGAGTCTTAAGGCATGAAATAGTCGTTGTTTTAATCCAGAAAAAAAATATAATTATTTTGTTGTTCATGAACCTATTCTTGATTATTCTTAGGCTCAAAACACGATAGTTATTACGTCTATCGCTCATAAAACCATGCAAAGATAGGTAAATTTATGACTTTTTTTTTATTTTTTACATTTTTTTTTTAATTTATTTAACTTTTACAAAAAAAAAATCTGGAATAAGCAATTTCTCTCCAAAACTCCTTAAAGAGTTTAGCGGGAGATCCACAGTTGCTGCGTGACGTTAACTAATTAACATTATTACACTATAAAAAAAATACACTGAAAAACAGGAAATGACATTGTCTACATTATTTTGAGGCTAGTTTTTACTTCAAACACCCAAGAGAAAAGATACTGATGAAGAATACTTTTTTTTGCGATCCTGCTTTCAACTGAAGTGGGATGGCTAATTACAAACTTATGCTTGTAAGAAAGAGACGCTTGCGCTGGGATAACCTGCCCTTAAGCACAGTGTGCGTAGGCCGGCAGCGGGAGGGCGTCCCAGTACCGACTTGACTGCGCGCGGTACCGACTTTGCGAATTCAATACCGATTCGATACCGATATCATGTCGAGCAGGAGTGCAATTCCCTAAGCGGCACATCGCTATCAAAAACATCGATGAGCTCACAAATGTAACATCCTTACTGCATCCTTCAACTCGTCGAAGTTTTCATGTCAGTTTAACACATGACATAACCATTAGCGAATACCAAATTGACCGATCGCCAATAACGAATAATTTAAGGTTGTGTCGATGTTTGAGCTTAGAGAATTGCATTGCTGCATAGAACCTTAGATCAAAGTAACATGAATGGTTAGGCCCAAAGCGCTTTAAGTTGAAGCACGCAAAACTAGGGCACTTCAATACAAACTAGGGTACTTGGTCTGTCATCTCGGTACAAATTCGAAGTAAAACTGTCAATTGTTTTGCCTCATTTTTCTGGTTTGAAATGTTCGCGTAAGGACCATCCATTAATTTTACTTTGAGAACCGCCCCGCGACCGCTGAGCTTCACCACTAGTAGTTTTCATTACACTACGCTATTATTGTAGACAATGACAGTGTCAGTGACAAATACAAAATGATTAATGGATCGATAGCATAGTAACCGCAGTACAAAATTGACGATAACAATTAAACTTATGCTTACCCATTAGTATTCATATCCACACTTTATAAATTATGTCTTAGCATTGAATTACCAACTACTGGACGTAGGGTCTGCGCTTAAAAGTGTCCGAACCAAAAGAGTACCAAAACCTAAAAAGAGAACCAATTACGCGACAGTCTTCGTTTGATCGGCCGACGACGCGCATCAAGAGCGCCGGCACCGTGCCGCACCAGGGGAGTGGGATGGAAAAGAATTTCATCATTTTCAATGTTTTTAGTTAGTTTATATTAATACACGTACTTAGGTTTATGTAGTTTAGTTTCGGACAATTCTTTTTTTGAGAATTTTGAACTAGACCCGTCGTCCATAGTATTCTACGTCAATGTGTATAAGCCATGGTGGTTTAGTGGCGAGCAGCCATGCCTGTCATGCAGGAAGCGATGGATTCCCATCCAAGCCGACTCGTGCCAATAAGTTTTCAGAATTCACAAAACCCAACTTACATAGACAACGCCTTTCCAAAAGAATACGGTCTTTTGAAGTCCTTCACCGAGCACATAGTGTTGTGTACTTTGACAGATACGTCGATGCCTGCCAGTCGTTGTGCCAGCTCATCCTCCAGGTCGAAGCTGTTGCAGGAGCTTGGTATGCAGACGCCCCAGAGCAGGCTGGAGTACCTGGGGACCCGGTGTCCCATCTGGAAAGGGAAGAAACGTTTGAGAGACTAATTCTTAGTTTCAGGTTCATGCTGCTGAAACAATCACGGTTTAAGAATTATGTCTGTCTCCATCTTGATGTCCAGGTTTGAATCCACACCGATGACAGTTTTTCTTCTTTCTTTCTTATCGTGTGGGCAGAGCCCTGACGTCAGAGTTTTTTCAGACCGCCTTACGGCCTCTGACGTGGTTTTTATGTAACGACTACTTGTACTACCACCAGAGATAGTAGCCGGAACCAACGGCTTAACGTGCTATCCGAAGCACGGCATCATTTTTCTTTTCAGACAATCAGGTGATTCATCCTGCAATGTCCTAACCAATTGGGGAAAAACGCACAAAGTGACAAATATCACTAGGTGTCCCCCGTGGGAATCGAACCCACGACCTCCGTGTCGAGAGCCCAATGCTCTTAACCATTAGACCACGGAGGCAGTCTTTCCTAAAAAACAGTTTATATTTAAATCACGACGATTTTGTATTTTATTAAACAAACAAAAGCATTTAAACTATCAGCGAAAAGTTAAAAATCTTTACAAACTACTTCCAAAGCATTGTCCTCAAGAAATGCCACTAAGCACATTGCAAAAACATTTTCAGAGGCTTCCAGACTTTGCCTAGACCGTCTTGGTCAAGTCAAGTGCCATTGTATTGCACAATAACAATTGTGATTCAAAATCAGCTCAGAGACCAAATAAGCTGACATAGTAGACGTCTGTGGTCTCTCGTGGAATATTAACTAAGGGAGTTTGCCTTGGGAACGTTTTGAGTGTTCGTGATCTCGATGTTTCGGTAGCATTGTTTATTTGTTTTGTAATTGGTTGCTATTGGTTTTTAATTAAGGTGTCATGGGAGAAGTACGCGTCACATTAATATTAATGCGTTGCCTGATTCGGATAGTTAGAAAGAACGTTTATACCGGGTGTAAAATTAAATGGGACACCTACTTAAAGGGATGCTTCAGTTGATGGTCTGAAGCACCCCTTTAAGTAATAGTATAAGAGATAAATGTACTTTTTTCAACCATCAGCAGCAAGGCTGATTCAGTGTTTATGGGGTGTAGAGCATCTCTGTGATGGGGATGGACCAGGTCTGCCTGCATAACTCCAGTCGGTTTAGGAGTTACTGATGATTAAAGGTCTATAAAAATCGTATGTTATGCACTGTAGCTATTTTTTGTTGGTCAGATCCGATCCTTCGCGGGCTCTCGCACAATATCCCATCAAAGTTTTATCGCAATGGGACGAATGGTATTGGAAACAATAGAGATGCGCTGGTCATATCGCATATACAGGGTCCTTCTTAATATGCTGACACTTTTTTAAGGGAATGATCAGACCATCAAACTGGACAACAATGGGACCAACATTGAAATCGTAAAAAAAAATTATGTGTCCGATAAATTTGGCTCGAGTAGGTTTGTAGTTTTTTATGGGCCAGCTGATATTTTTTTCGCGATTTCAATGTTGGTGCCGTAGAGAAAGTTGTTCAGTTTGACGGTTTGATCATCCCCTTAAAAAAGTGTTAGCATATTAAAAAGGACCCTCTGACGTCCCGGTTGGTGTAATGGTTACCACGCCGGACTGCCAAACCAGGGTCCTGGGTTCGAATCCCGGTTCGGTCATGGATGTTATATGTTGGTGCCGTTGTTGTATGGTTACCATATTAAAAAGCCTATATATGCTTACTTTGGATCATTACAAAGTATGTGCCTGTGAGCGTTATTTATTATTATTTATAGTAGGCATGTCAAACTCAAAGTCATTGGTGGGCCGCATTCATAGTGATAGTAGAATCAGTGGGCCGCATAGAACATAAAGAAACAAAACCCATTGCATCTATCGTAGAATAGGACGATTCAAATAGGACGGTACTTATGTTTTAAGGGCAAAATTTGCAGGTTCCTTGTAGAAGATAAGATAAGATAAGATAAATATTCTTTATTTGCACACCAAAATACACAAAAAACACAATAATAAACATGAAAAAGAAGGGTACAAAAGGCGGCCTTATCATTAAAAGTGATTTCTTCCAGACAATCTGTAAAAAGCGCTACATACCATATAAAAAAGAGAGCGAGCGAAGCGAGCTCGAAATTTTTCACATCGTGACTCGATGCAGTGGTGGTACCTACATAATATGAGTACCTAAGTACCTACTTCTAATACTATGCACGCTCGCGGGCCGCATCAGGAACCTGTCTTTAAAATTGGATAGGGCCGCAAGATAATGCACTGCGGGCCGCATGTTTGACATGCCTGCTCTATAGCATTCGGTACGATGCCGATGGTAAACTCGTAACAAATATACCTATAAAAAATATAAATCCATAAAACTTGATATAGCTACCTAGGTATTACCTAATGTACCTACAACCAGAATTCCGAAATGTCATGAATTTTAAATTAGCTATTCAAAACAATAATGTACCATAAAATAACAAAAGAAATAAAATCTAGAATATATCATTTAAATTGGAAACGAAAACTAGTTTTTTAAAAGTTTATAACGACGTCTTATACCTACGAGCAAAATTAATGCGATCGAGACATTATTGCCTATATCGCGATCGCATAAAAGCGGACAAAAAAAAATAACTTGTTTGTCTGTCTAGACCTTTATACGATATGGTTCAAATCCCGTTTTCGTTTAGGTTTTATTTAAATAAAAATGTTTTTAAATCTGTTTTCCAAAATCCAGTGCCTTGTCTATACCATCTTGGTTATGAATATCAAAGGTAATAAACGAGATCTTTGTTCAATTGAGTCAGAAGATTAGTTGAGAGCAGTTTTATATGATGTTCGGTACTTTGGTAATTTATATAGGGACGAGTTACGCGTGTCATTCTACTAAGAAACATTTCTGTTACTTTTTGCGGGGGGGGGGCGAGGTAACATGAAATCCGCAACTTTGGATTTTATACCCCATAAGTTTAGATTCTAATTTTGAATGTTAAAAATTATGAAAAGTAGAATAGAATAGAATACTTTATTTTCCAGTCAGTCATTTTTTATAGTCTCGTGTGAACCCCAAACGTTCTAAGTTCAAAATTATTGTTTCGCTATTATAGGCTGTCTCGTTTAGTGATAAGGTATAAAATTGGGTGTAAATGCATAAGATCAATTGTTCTTATACCGTGGCAGAGGGGAAATGCGACCGCAAGGCGAGTCCCTATATAAATTGTCTTAGTGTTCGGTATGATCTGAAGTTACACAGTAGCGTGGCGTCATGTTATCAAATGAGTAAAAAAGCTTTTATGGACAATTTTTTTTTTCAAATATTATTGATTTTGTGCTATTTAGACAGCCATGCTGTGCTATTTCGAATCAAATTAAAGATTGAAAAAACTGGCCAAGTGCGTGTCGGACCACGCGCAGGATAGGGTTTCGTAGTTGCCCGTCACAATATAATATGGACTTAGAAGGAGGTTTTTTGCTTTATACTACGGTTTAACGGCTAATAAAGTCTAAAAAGTACATTTTATAAGTTGATGGACTATTACTCGTAAACTTGTAAACCCTACTTAACGGTGATAGTTTTCCTTTTAAATTAGTTATACTTATATGCTATTGCTATGAATTTTTTCACATCTCCAACTACAACCGTTGAGCTGGGAGAGGGGGGGACACTTGACCCTAACCAAAATTTTCGCTTTAAAGCTTAATTTTTTACTAACGGATCCCTAAATCGAAAAATGTTTTTCCCAAACCCATAATATTTTTAAAAGACCTATCCAACCATATCCCACAACATGGGATACACGAGGAAAAAAAATGTCATCCCCACTTCGCGTGTACTAAAAAAAATATTTTTCTAGATTTTATTTTACCACTTTGTCGGCATGCCAAATTATAGCTTTCCAGTACTAAGCGTCTCTGAGCTAAGCCGCGGACAGACGGACGGACAGACGGACGGAAAGAAGATGAAACTATCGACAGTTCAACGCTAACGACAATAGTGTTACTTAAAAAAATTATGGGTGATACCTACGTGACTTATGATGATATGGCAGTAAACCGCAGAGGTGCTGTATAAAAACCTGTTCAAATTTAATATTTAGCTACATATTAATTTGTTTGTCTCATTGCTATTCTTTTGGACAAAATGGGCCGTAGAAGGCGTGGTTGGAATTTAAATTTGATGATACACCTTGAATTCTTTAAGAGTTCCGGTTGCAATTTGTATTATGATAGATGTTACTGACGTCATCATTGACGAAAAGTGGGCGTTGATTGCTAATTTATGGTATCTACGATTACCATATAGCCCGAGATCCGACCGTAAGATTATGCACCTATTTCATAGGCGAACGAAATGTGATTCTAGTGTATGGTTACACAGGGGTTAATTCAACGCCGCCAAGTTGCCTAGAAAAATCCTGCCGCAAGTACCTTTTCCATTATTATTCTTGGTATAACTTTTTCCACCTGTCTATTAGGGAAGTAAATGAGGTACCATCGGATGGAGACTGATCTAAAGTACTGGAAAAACTAGGGTTGCTCTCAGTTTGCCGCAACTATAGGATTGCCAGGCTAAAAAATGACTTCTTTGAACCTGGCAACCCTCTAGTTGCGGCAGATTGAGAGGTGGCAACCCTAGTTTTTCCAGTACTTTAGATCAGTCTCCTTTCCGATGGCACCTCATTTACTTCCCTAATAGACAGGTGGAAAAAGTTATACCAAAAATAATAATGGACAAGGTACTTGCGGCAGGATTTTTCTAGGCAACTTGGCGGCGTTGAATTAACCCCAAACATACACTGAATCACATTTCGTTCGCCTATGAAATAGGTGCATAATTTTACGGTCGGATCTCGGACTAATAAAAGACATTGCCCACGTGACGAAGTGTATTCGGTTCGGGTCATTTCACAGCTGACAAATATGAATACAAATAGTATGATAGCTGAAATTATACAGAGGATAAGAGGAATATCGTGTTTCCCAAGGAAATGGAAATTATCCCTTTCTATCCTGGCATCTACAGGGTGAAATCGATATCATTAGCCAGCATAGCATAGCATAGCATAGCATAGCATTAGCATTAGCATTATTTTTTTTATTTTTTTTTCCTTTTAAACTAAGAGTCCACCCATCAAACTGAACAACTTTTACTGTGGGAGCAAACCGATCGGAGCAACTAAAAAATCTGCTGCCCATACTAAAGTGCAATGCCTACTCGACTCAAATGTATGCAACAGCAGATTTTTTTGTTGCCCCGATCGGTTTGCTCCCATAGTAACAGTTGTTCAGTTTGACGGGTAGACTCTTAGTTTAAAAGGATACCAATGATATCAATTTCACCCTGTATACTATTATAAAACTGTAAATTAAAAAAAAGAAGTTTCTTTGTTTGATCGAGCATCACGCAAAAACTAATGAACCGATTTTGATGAAACTTTTGTTTGATAGCTTATGATCTAACTTAAAATCGGGTACCTAGATATATAATTTATGTGGACAAAGTCGCAGGTAAACGCTAGTTTTTTTATAAAATTAAAATTTACCAGTTTTTAGGCGAAACGGGATGGGACGTTTTCCTTTATTTATTTATTTTAACACTTTATTGTCCACAGAAATACAGGACTTACTTTAAAATGAAGAAGGTGTTAACAAATAAACGCACAACCTGAAAACTATTTATTCAGCAGAATAAACACGTATAAAAGAACAATATCTAACATAGAACGGATCTAAAATATATCAAAAAGCAACAAAAAAACAACGGGTGGCATTCCGGGAGTGCCGGCAGAAGTGAAAATAATTTCGCACGAATTGCTTTAATTATGTGTATAAAAGTACTATCATTTAGGTATGTGGTAAAATACAATATTCATTTATTGCGCTATGGTACACAAACATGACAATTTATGCCGCTTAAACGAAACAGCAGGAACAGGCATACATTTTCGCCGTGCGGTAGAAAGAGAGGGGGACGACGATATGTCTGACCAATTTTCGATCAGGATCAGGGTGATGTCACGGTCCTGACGCGAGTTTAAGAAGTTAAAAGCTAAAGAAGTTTTAACTTCAAAAACCCGCTAAAAATGTTTAATTTTATAAATTTTTTATTATTTTATCAGAACTGGTTGATAATAAAATGATTAGCTTTTCAGTGACGTTACATGTGCCGTTTTAACATTTCTACCTAATCTTTCGTCCAATTAATATAATAAATTCAGAATAAATTAAATTATGTTTTTAGAGTGTAATACCATCAATATACGTTACTCTTTGTGGGCCAATAAATTTACTTTTGTATTATTTTATGTGCATACTAACTACCTCCGTGGTCTAATGGTTAAGAGCATTGGCTCTCGACACGGAGGTCGTGGGTTCGATTTCCACGGGGGCACCTAGTGATATCTCACTTTGCGCGTTTTTCCCCAGTTGGTTAGGACATTGCAGGCTGAATCACCTGATTGTCTGAAAAGAAAAATGATTCCGTGCTTCGGATGGCACGTTAAGTCGTTGGTTTCGGCTACTATATCTGATGGTAGTCGTTACATAAAAACCACGTCAGAGGCCGTAAGGCGGTCTGAAAAAACCCAGAGGGTCTACCCGCACATTCGATTCGAACTTTTGCGTGAATGTTTTCGTTCCAATTTCAACTCTATTACAATGAAGTGCGGACCGAAACAGTGGCGATTTAGTGAAGATCGAAAGTGCGGGTAAGGGGGCTGACACCAGGGCTCTGCCCACACGATAAGAAGAAGAAGAAGAAGAAGATGTGCATACTACATATTTTCAAAATAATAATGCTAAACGTGAACTATGTTTTAACTGCACTGTAAGGAATAGGAAGGTAATTATAAAATACAAGTTTCTGACTTTCTGACCACTCTGAAATACGTACCTACCTACGTACTAGTAATAAACATAATAATGAGTTTGACGTGTTTCAGAAATAAAAGCTTCCTGATTTTTTTTATTTTTGTTTCAACTAGTTATCATAAAAATGTTTAAAGGTCACACGTATATTTACTTAAGCCTATCTATGGGCTATTAATTGTACTCGACTGTGCTTACAAGCGGAGTGGATTGAGACCATGAACTTTGTCAAGATCTTGTGAACACGAACTCTCCATGATAGGTACTGTGATGGCCTAGGATTGACCACTGAATTAGCACAATAGCGATTTAGCAATGGTGCATTAAAATCGTTACATACAGGGTCCTTCTTAATATGCTGAAACTTTTTTAAGAGGATATCAGACCATCAAACTGAACATCTTTCTCTTTGGGACCAACATAAAATCGCGAAAAAAAAATCTGCTGTCCCATACAAAACTGCAAACCTACTCGAGCCAAATGTATGGGACAGTAGATTTTTTTTTCGCGATTTCGATATTGGTCCCATAGAGAAAGTTGTTCAGTTTGATGGTCTGGATCATCCCCTTAAAAATTGTTAGCATATTAAGAAGGACCCTGTATTTTAAGGGGTATTTCAGACTGTCAAACTGAATAATTTTCACTACGGAGCCAACATCGAAATTGCAAAAAGGAAAAAAAATTCAGACAAAACTATGGAACAGGTGATTTTTTATCGCTTTTTTTATGTTGGCTGGCTCCGTACTGAAAATTGTTCAGTTTGATGGTCCTCCTTTAACTATTACTACCATCTGCCTCAAGCATAAATGGAACATGATTCAATTGTCTGCGTAATTTATTGTGTCTAATTTGATTGAAAGGTCATTGGGTGAAATCTGACCCAGCTAACTAAATTTTTCCTACAAAAACCAAATTGGTTTTAAAATGTTTAGTATTAACCCACATTCAATTTTATGTACTTTATTTATTTTTTAAACCATGGGAAAATGTACTAAATGTACTATAATACTAAAATGTACAAAATGTCCAAAAATGTACGAAAATGTACAAAATTAAGAAAATGTACTAAAATGTACTAAATGTACTAAAATGTACTAAATGTACTAAAATGTACTAAAATGTACAAAATGTAAGAAAATGTATAAAATGTACGAAAATGTAAAAAAATGTACCAAAATATTACATTTTTCTTTATTAGTTTTTGGCGTGAATCCCATGGTCTACATTAATGCGACATATACATACATATCTTCATGAACTACAGTCTTTTATCTAAACATCTTATACTTTTTTATTCTGTAGGTCGTGGGTATAGGTTTCATACTAAGGTGCCCAGTGACCTTTGATATTTTATTTTAAATAAAATTGATGATGACCTCAGTACTTAACTATTGTGTTTCTTTAAAATAATGAAGAGAGAAAAGATGATCAAAAAGAACGAAATAAGTATTTCATTATTTCAGAATCATTATTGAACTGTTTACGTCTGACCTCGATCCCTTGGCCTTTGAAAAAAGGCAGGCACAATGGGCATGCCATCAGCCATCTGTTGAGTTTTTAAGATTTAAAAAGAAAAGAAAATGCAGATTAAAATAAAAATCTTCCAAAAAGGGAAGATAACAAAACCTAAGATACCGTTTTGTTATCTTCCCTTTTTGGACGAGTTTTATACTCACATCAGTAACATTACTCCTAATATAATGTCCGCTGTGCACCAAATTGTCAACGTCTCCGAGCTGGTCTCCGATCGTGACCTGGAGGGAGGCCAGGCAGTATTTGCCTCTAACAGCGCCGTCGATGCTCAGGCATTCATCGAAGTCTCCGTATTGGTTGCCGTTCCCGCTGAGAATACCGGACGGTGGCTTCGCCGTGGCGTCGAACACTGCAAGAAAAAACATTTGGAATAAAAAAAATACTTTATACTGTTTTAGACTAGCGACCCGGGTCGCTTCGCACGGGTGCAATGCTGATATATTATACAGGGTCCTTCTTAATATACTGACACTTTTTTAAGAGGATGATCAGACCATCTAACTGAACAACTTTCTCTATGGGACCAACATCGAAATCGCGAAAAAATAATCAGCTGTCCCATACATTTGGCTGGAGTAGGCTTACAGTTTTGTATGGAAGATCAGATTTTTTTTTGCGATTTCGATGTTGGCACCATAGAGAAAGTTGTTCAGTTTCACGGTCTGATCATCCCCTTAAAAAAGTGTCAGCATATTAAGAAGGACCCTATATTACAAATGAACCATCCTCTTGAATCACTCTATCTAATAAAAAAACCGCATCAAAATCCGTTGCGTAGTTTTAAAGATCTAAGCATACATAGGGACAGACAGAGGGAAGCGACTTTGTTTTATACTATGTAGTGATGATGATAGTGGTATTTGCATCATAAAAGTACAGTTTGAAAAACTATGGGTAGCTAGAATTATTCTACCGTTTTCTTCTTCTTAGCATTATAAAGCATCCTCCCTATCCTCCCTTTCTTCCCTGCTAATGGTCGCAGGCTTACGATATCAGGCCAAAGCGGATGGAGGGAAGAAGCATCTCTGCTATTATGATTAAAAAAAAAAAACATAAAAAAAAGGTAATTAAAAGAACAGATATGTGTTTGTACATTTTATATGAAATTTGGGGTTACAAATGGTAACGGTAATATCCTAATAGTTCTGTTAGTTATTTATTATTTATGACTTCTGTTCTGAATAATAAAACTACAAAAATGTTAATATCGTTAAAATGAAAGACGTCACAATATTAATGTTTTTTTATAAAACATGTTTTATATACGTATATGTATAATAATAAAAACTTGTTTTTTTACCATAAAAGTTGTAGATTTCAATATACATTTCAACCAACTTAAAAAGGAAGAGGTTATCAATTCGTCTGCATGTTTTTTGAAGTGAAAACTTCTTTACCGGCAGCGTTGTGCACTTTTTTTTAGAACTTAGTATCTTTTGAAGCTACACAACGGAACCTTGTACCCTATACCGTCGAGAGGGGTCGCTTTAGACCTAGTAGTAGAAAAAGTCTATGATAAATTGTATATCGTAGACTTTTTCCCACATGTTGCTGATTTATGTGTGTTTGTGTAAATGTACCTAAGCGAAAAAAAAAACGTCTGTGGTGTAAGTAAATTGTTGTTCGACGACACGTTTGTGCTGACTGCCATATTTTTGTGTTTTAATCTACAACGTGTTAATAAATTAATGCAAAACTCGAAAGTAATTTTTTTAGAATCGAGAGCAGAATCGAATTATCATGGTTTTGACATAGGTAATTTTTTTCAAAATATTAAATAATTTATTAGAAAAATTTAAAATTTTCCGAACCCGATGTCAACCCACCCCACGGGCACACTCACCCTACATACTACCAAAACAAGATTATAAAAATGTATCCATGAGTACGTTAACGCTTTCTTTCAGTGCTGAAATGATAACAAAATTTTTTTGCCTCAAAACTTAAAATGCGAATAACTTTAAATTTTAAGTATCAAAATAATTAAATTATTGTTTCTTCAATGTAATTATTTTGTTATAAATCAGTTGGGGTGTATGAGGTTTTGCGCTAATTCATTAACACGTTGTATATGCTTTTATGAATAAATTAATTATTTATTTTGTTTTTGGTTTTACTTATGGTACTTATTCGTGATCTTTAAAACCTATGTTTTCATATCAGTAATATTGTACCTTACAACAATTTCGCAATCGGTAACCTTTTTGGTAATTTAATAGTCCCGGGGCTACAGTACTAATATTGTATGTAAAAAATGTATACATGGAACATGTCAGTTCACGGCCAAGACCGATTTATCGAATGTCATTTATGTCCGTTGAACCTCCTTATGTAAGCCGGTGGTGAAATTACGTTCAACGATGAATTTTAAACGAGAACTACGCGACATTGGCCTGACCTGCATGTTTCTGATTAACTCTAGATTAACGATTGCCTAACGATTAAAGATACCTAATGTTTTTCTAATTGTCGTGTGGGTTTTAAAATTTTTCATTGAAGTGAACCTGCCTGCTGATCCATAGAGACGCAGGTTCAAATCTCGCGAGGTATTTTTTTTTAATTTATGAAGAATATTCGAGTTATGTTATGTATAAAATTTTTTTTTTTTTGCAATAACTATTATCAATGAGTCTTGGATTTTTCTGCCTATACAAAGGATGTATTTTATATGGTTGTCTAGTCATCATAATAAAAGTGTGCCGAATACTTCAAATTGGACTAAATAATCTGTGCGTGTCCACGATTTCGATTACTTATATGTTTATTTAGTTTTTGGAATTATACAACGATTACGTTACGTTTTTAGCGATTCAACGCGAAACGCGGCCAGCATATGGCCACATATGGTCACGTTTGGGCCAGGTATGGCTAGGGGCGGTCTTTTTGATTAAGTGTTTGACGTGGCGTGTTTATTTACTTTATTTTAATACTTTATTGTACACACGGAAATATACTTACATGAAAACAACATAATAGACAAACAAACAACAAATTACAAAGGGCGAGATTATCTCTAAAGAGATTTCTTCCAGCAAACCCGTGTTGCTGAATGGTTCGGTATAAAATTGACGACGCATGTTGCTGAAGGGAGTTTTGTAGGAAATTTGACGACGCATGTTGCTGAAGCAGTTTTTGTTTTTATAAAGATGGTTGACGACGCATGTTATGTGAGTAGTTTAATTTTGATTTTTGATAATAAATAGCGATTACGATTAGAAAAAAAAAATTATAAAAAAAATAGTAGTACTTAATAGATTTTTCCAACGTACCTATTTTATTCGATTTAGCCTAGTACACTATGTAAGTAAATAATTATAATTACCTACGCTATAGTCTTGTAGAGTAAAAGACCAAAATTGTTCATAGGTATATGCTAAAATGTATTTAAAAAGTTCGTGCATTTAAACTTTCAACTACAGGTTTTTCAACAGGTTATCCTCTTATAACTGTAAGAACTCGGCCAGACTAGCAATTAGGATGACTCAACAATGTTAAGAGAGATGATCTAATCTACCTTAATACAACATTCTTGACGAATACACCACTATTTTTTTTATCACTAGGAAACTTTTAAGGGGGACCACTATTTTAAGATGGCTTTTACAAGCTCAGTGGCGCCCTCGTCACAATAAAAAAGATTTCTCAATGAAGAAAGCGTAAATTAAAAAAGTGCTCAACAGATAAACTACAAAAGCCTTCAAGCTATTTTCACAGAATACTTTTATAGGCTTTTTAAAGGTCTAAACACACAAATGTTGAAAAAAGAAATAAAACGACCGCTTTTGTTTTTATTTGAAATTATCTAAAAGTGAAATGTTTAGAACCTATTAAAGTATTGTATAACAATGGCTTGAAGGCTTTTGTAGTTTATCTGTTGAGCATTTTTTAAATTAGGCTTTCTTTGTTGAGAAATCTTTTTTATTGTGACGAGGGCGCCACTGAGCTTGTAATAGCCCTCTTAACGTTGAAAATATATTTTTTTGTCGGTTCGGTGTAGGCCCAATTTTCAACGAAAGTGCCGCGCCTCGACGAGGCATGGCTTCAAAAAGCAAATTTTTTTTTGTATGTAAGGGTTCTTACAGACGCGGTGGGTCGCAGAGCGTCCATCGCGCTCATACATTTTACGGTCGCGCGACGGTCGCGCTACCCTCCGCGACACCCGGCCGGCGACAGCAAAGTGTCGCTCGTCTGTGAGAGCGCTAAGTGTTAGTTTTGTAATTTAGTGTATTCAGATACTGAAACTAAACAACTTTCCCAAATACATCACAATTTTTTATTTTTTTTAGCGTGTATTCAAACAAAGAAACTAAGCAGCTTGAAACTGAACAATTTTCCCTAAGGAAAATGAGTCAAAAAATTAGCAGTTTTTGGACTTTCCTTACAAAAGTGCGGATCAGCCGATCGATTTTCGATGGGAAGTCAAAAAAAATCGTTTTTCGTTAGGGAAAGTTTCAGTATCTGAAATACAACCTAAAACATTTTCTAATAACTCAGAAATAGATCAATCAATCAATCAATCAAACAAATATACTTTATTTTACACCAAAACATAAACAGAAAATGTGTGGGTATTATATGTTTTGAGATTTTAAATAGATAGCAAAAACCTGAACTTCCATAATTAGGTATTATCAAGACAAATGTCTTGTTCCTTTTATGCAGACTGCTTAATAGGAAGATAGGTACGTATTTTCATATTTTTTAAATGATGTTCTATTAAAAAAAACATAATCAATTATGGGTTTCACAAAGATAGGTTCTTTCGGCTACCTTTTAAATAAAGATGAAGACAAAAAGCAAAAAAAGGTGATAAAGAGAGAACGAAAAACGAGACCACCAGTGACCGTTCAATCTCTAGAATAAATTACTTTACTTACCTAATAATCATGCTGATTAGATTGTATGTTTATACAGACTACTTATGTACGTAAACCTTTGTTTAGAAAAAAATCAAGTGAAACAATGAGTTCCTGGGGCCCAGGAGTGCGATTTTTGAATCTCATTCGGTGAGTTCAGCAGTTGAAGATGTCAAAATTACTGTGGAGATATGTGGAGACATCTTTCTACTGCTGATTTGACTTTCAAAAATCATACTTCAGGAGAGCGATTTTTGAAAGTCAAATCAGCAGTAGAAAGATGCGTATCTCCATTGTAATTTTGACATTAACCTCTGCTGAACTCAGCGAATGAGATCGCACTCCGGTAGCCAAAAGAAAATTAAAGAGCAGAGCAAAGCTGTTGGTGTATCTGACCACTAAAGGTGACAGTAGAGCTGCCCTTGATTTTTGAGCTTGGCAAAGCTGGCAGCATGCTTGGGACTTTAGCAAAATCATGACCGAATGATGCATAATCTTCCATAACAATTTTGGCTGTTTCAACTGCTGATTTGAACGTGTGACTTTCAAAAATACCAGTCCATGTCTCCTAGGGACATGGACACGGCACACGGTGACCTTTATTTATTTTTGAGTCATTTTATACCTGTATAGTTATGTTGTTATTTTACTTAAAAGGATAAAAAAATAGTTGATAGTCTGTAATTATAAAAGTCATATTTAATACCTATGCCCTTGACGTTAGTGAATATGGTGAGTTCGATCACCTGGATTTAAATTTTAATAAAAATCGTTAATCTATAGCATTTTATTTGAATAAAACAAAAATATAACCTTTGTAACGTATTATTAATTTATGATTATGAACAGGTAATATCACTATAATACCTACGTTTTTAAATTATTGCAAATCACACGAATCTCCAGTACGAAAACCCACACTATTTTATTACTTTAGTAAAAAAACTACCTTTTTTGATTAGACATTCATATTTTATAAAAGGTTTTGATATCAAAAAGACTTGTTTGTGTATCAAAATAACTGAACAAAATTATGTTGTTCACGAAAACAAGACGAATTATTTTCATTTAGAGGATTGATTTATGATACAAAATCGATGTTCAATTATGTACCTATTTAAAAATAAAATATTAGATTTTATTCATTTTAGGAAACTTACGGACTAATTACAGAATAGGGTATTTTAAATGTGACGTGATAATATTATTAAATCCCCTCTTTCCACACATTGCACAGGAAACAAAAACTGGTTAAAGATGTATCTTTTAGTTTTATGAACAAAGTTCAAATAACTTTGTTGTCGCATCTCAGGATCTGCACAAAGTAAAAAAAATACTAAGTTATATTTTACTATAATAAGCTACAAACTAAGACGTGACAAGACTATTGTTATAGCAGATTAACTGTTTTTGATTTATTTAATTTTTTTACTCAGCACCTTTAAGCTTGGATTATTAATAAAGAGCATTAGCATAATTTTGCAATAAAAATAAAAAAGGGATTTTGTCAAAATGCCGTTTGGAAAAACCACTTATTGAAAAATTTTAAAGGTGACCTCCTTTATAATTGAAGATCATTTTTAGGGACATATATAATAAAAAACCGCATCGAAATCGGGTCACCCGTTTCGCCTAAAGCCCAGTATAAGAAAGAGTATAACGACTAGGGCACGCCACAGACAAATATACTGATACACAACACACATACTGCACACACACATGCTAAACACATAAGTGTTATGCACCAAACTTTTTTTGCTTGGAAGGAAAAATTGGTATTTTTTGAAACCTCAGCGTTATCATTGTTATCAATACAGTTCGTTGGGAAGCGCATTAGGTACTTGAGAACCTTCCTTTTTTATATTTTGACCTTTTTTCTCCTTTTTTATATTTTAGCGTACGGTCACTGGACTATAATAATAGAAAATATATTTTAAAAAAAATCGTATGGGTCCGAATAAGGTTTTTAGTCAGGAAAACGTCTGTCGATCAGCTATTATAAATAAAAAATTATAACCACTTCAGAGCGTCGCACTATGAGCTTAAAATCGACTTTCAAAGAATTAAATTTTTAAGTGTCGCTGTTTTGCTTGAAATGGCTTCAGCTAATCATTATTATGCGTAAATATATCATCTGGAATAATTTAGCATGAAAACAGACGATATTTTTTTACAAAAAAAATTTGAATGGAGCTGATGTGTAAAATCAGGATATCTTTGGAACCGTAAGGATAACCGTAATATCATCGCACACTATTTTAGTACTAATTATTCATAATTTTTTGACGTACTACATATTACGGGTATCGTTGCGTTTTTTTTTATGGTTGAAGAAATATTTCATTTCATTTCATTTCATTTATTTATTAGGCACATAAACAGATCACAGTCGTAAACATTATAAAAAAGTACAGGAAATGGTTTTAATTCTAGACGTGGTCCAAAACAATGTGCACAGCACGATCGGTAATATTTTAGACAAAACTTAATAATAACTTAATTTAATTAATTAATAATAACTTTAATATACAAATATATTTGTATATTAAAGTCAATTAAAGTGTTTTCGATAATTTAACGTCCTTGTCAATTCACTTCGAAATACGAGTTTCAATGCGAAATTATAGCCTTTTAACAAAATTGCCACTCTGAGCTTTACCGTTTATATTTATTTGTACACATCGCAGCAAAAAATTACATGTGTTCTTCAATTATGTCGAAATAACATTGTCAGTTCATAGGTTCATCGTACTCCGTTATTATGTCACGCAATGTTTTTGTTGAATTAACAAATGCCTAATTAACAAATAAGGTGATTAACAAATGGACTTTCCCTGCAAATTATTTAGTTGATTCACGGATTTGATGACTCAAATATTTTGTTTAAATGTGGAGCTCTTGGCGATGGTAAAATTGGCGAATAAGTAAATAACTCTGCTGTAAGAAATGTAGGTGAGAATTATGTTTAATTCTTTAATCAGTATTTTATGTACTCAGAAAAATATTTAAAAAAGTGTTCGTAACAAAAACCTAGTAAAGTTATCTTTTACTTAACGATGTTTCACCTTTCATCTGCGAGGGACGAGACGCAGACTGGGTTTCCACCCTTATGTCGTTGACCTACCAGCAATTCGCACGAAGAAGTTTGCTTCTTCTTTTATAATGCGCACGGCTAAGGAGTGGAACGCCCTGCCTGCGGACCTGTTCCCTGAGCAATACAACCTGGGCCTCTTCAAGGCGAGAGTGAATAGGCATCATTCTAGGTAAGCATGCTACATCTTCGGCCTCATCATCACTTAACATCAGGTGAGATTGGGGTCAAATGCTTACCTATCACACATAAAAAAAAAAAAAAAAAATGTTGTTGTAAAAAGACTATTCGTATGGTAGGTTGGAAGAAAAAGCTTTTAGATATAGGGCCGCCATTTGTTCGCCTCATAAATTTTTTATTTTATGGCTGTATAAAGTACGCAAATAAAGGATAATCGAGGTATTTACTTCTGTTTAAGGTAGATTAGATGATGCATGATTGAAACGAGTAGGTAAACCATTTTATGTTTCCTTGAATCAATAAATTAAAGATCTATTGTTACATAATTATTATTAATGGGAAGTAAATAACGGCATATCATCATGATTAATGATGGCATTTGGAAAATGTCAAGGTTATGGTGATTATAATAGTTAAAATAAAATAAACTTTGGTAAGGTAACACAGGTAGCTTTGTTCGTGTTCAATTATGTTTAACGAGAAAAACATTTTTTTTTAATGCAAGTAACGTTACATGGTTTGTTTACAAAAAACCAAATATTTTTTTTGGTCTAGAAAAAATTCTTTGCAAAAAACATAATATACTTAACAAAGTCTGATATTCCAAAAACAAAAGAGAGGGTTCAAAAAAGGTGCATTTCTCGCCCTTGAAATAATGCAGTTTTACATAATATTTACCCTTGTCAAAACCAGATATTGCACTTGCCACCCAATTACTGCATCCAAAAGCCGGTCAAGGTCATTAAAACTGCATACCCAAAATAAGCAAGCCTTAAAAATAAATTTTTATCGATACAGAGTGTTTACTTATGCAGTTACATGATAATTAAATTTAATTAAAAATGTTGTATTAGATCAGTTTTTTTACAGAAAAATAAATAAATAAATGAACCTTAACAATTCCATGATAGATAACACACAGCCTAAACCGCTAAAGACAGAAAAATAAAATTTGAAATACATATTCAATGACGTCGGTGTGTAATTAGAAAGGATTTTCGAAAATCAACCCCTAGGGGTGCACCGGTGCCGGTGTGTTGAAGTTTTCAGAGATCCATCCGCACGAAGTCGCGGGCAAAGGCTAGTTCAAAATACCCTGTGTTTCAATTACCATAAACTTTTTATCAAGGGTGTATTTAGATCATAAAAAAAAAACAAGTTTCTTTAAGGAACATGGGTGGAAAATGAGAAAATTTATTGGACCTCCCATAGAAATTATATCGTCTGATCCGGACTTTTGTATGGAACGTCCAAAGTTTAGTTAGGTTAACTTCTTTATCTGAATACAACCTTAAAATTGTTATGGAAATTAAAAAATAGTGGTGTATGCTTAAAAATAAAATCGGTAAAAAGAAATGAAAGAAAAATTTACTTTTCAGCGCCCACAGCTCCAGCTTGGCCAGGCTATCCAGGTATAGCTGGCTGTCCCTCCTGCACTGCTCACTGGTCCCATTCCTCGGCACAACTACTTTCGGGAACCTGTCCCACAAGTCCAGAATATTAAACCTTGCACTGTCGTCAAAACTCTCATTTTTCGCGGTGTATTTCAACACAGTTCCGTTTAACAAACTGTCTGTTAAAATTGTTTTGTCGTTAAGGGTAAGTTCTATGCATTCGCGGGCAGAATTAAAAGTTAAGAGGTGAAACAGCGTCAGCAGCACGCATGCGCGCGCCGCCATTGTGGTTAACTCAATGATCCGGCGCCGGCATTTTTCGCCGTATAAAAGTTAATAAACAAACTCGGGTTGATCTTGAACGGTAGCCCTATGACACTGACTCGTCCGACAATGGGTTGGGTAATATTTTTTTTAACTAGGTGTCAATAGGTTGTTTGTTTCAAAAACGTTTGGATTTATTGAAGGTTCATTGATTGGTTTGTCGTAGTATTTCTGGCTACCCACTAGTTTGTTGTGGTTTTAAAATATTTTATTAATTTGGCGAATGAGATATGAAAAGAGAGAAACAATATACCTGTACAGAATAATGGAACGAACCATCATGCCTTCGAAAACGGTCGCGGGTGTCCGGGCCAACCCAGGAAGAGATGGCGGGATGACCTGGAGTGCGATTTTTGAATCTCATTTGCTGAGTTCAGCAGTTGTAAATGTTAAAATTACTATGAAGATATGCATCTTTCTACTGCTGATTTGACTTTCAAAAATAATACTACAGGAGTGCTATTTTTTAAAGTCAAATCAGCAGTAGAAAGATGAGCAGTTGAAAATGTATGGAGATACGCATCTTTCTACTGCTGATTTGACTTTCAAAAATCGCACTACTGTAGTACCTACCTATGATTTTTTAATGTCAAATCAGTAGTAGAAAGATGCACGTCTCCATAGTAATATTGACATTTTAAACTGCTAAGTTCAAAGAATGAGTTTCAAAAAGACGACCTATGGTGGCCTAATAGTGGCCACATGAGAGCTCATCAACGCCACCAACGGAGTAATTGAGGCAGTGGCAGTGGCCGAAATCGGTCAGGAGCAATCAATCAATCAATGGTGGCCCAATACAGGACGAGTAGAAGAGTAAGGGAGAAGCCTTTGCCCATCAGTGGGATGATATAGGATAAAATAACATAAATCCAGTACCGTTAAAAGGGAAGAGGATTCCTTTTAATGTGATTTCTTCTTTTCAGAAATCTTGGTATGTAAACGATTCCAAGGCTGTCATTTTATATTAATGTCTATTGGACTATGAATTGTGATCGCTGTAAAACTTTTTAGTGTTCCGTACCAAAATTGGAAAAACGGAACACTTATGGAATCAGCTCGGTGTCTGTCCGTCCGTCCGTCCGTCTGTCACAGGCATTTTTCTCAGAGACCGTAAGACATAGGAAGTTGAAACTCGGTACAGATATAGCAATTGGTGGCCCAATGTCATAAATGAAGTAAAAAAAGCTAAAATTTATCTTGGGGGGCAATTTCGGGAGTAAGAAAGGGAAACTAAAAAAAAAAAAAATTCTGCCCTATGGTGTGGGGTATCAATTGAAAGCTTATAAAAATACGAGTCTAAAAATATACTTTAAATTTTTTTTATAAAAACTTTGTTTAGCAAAATTTTCAATTCAATCCGAGAAATTGCTGTCCCCACCTCTATTTCAAAAAATATAGCCGTATAAGATCTGAAAAAAATCATGAACATCAGAAATAACGTGTAGATGGCGGGAAAATTATCAGGGTGGCTCTAACTTGAATAGTTCTTTTTCTATACTTACCCAAAAAACAAAACACTGGTAACACCATTGCGACCAGTGTAAAATGATCTTCAGTTACTATGTGACCACATACTAAGTAAGTGTCAATTTATAGTGGTTTCCTCAATTACCCATGTTAAACAACTGGTAGTACGGAACACTAATTGCCCGAGTCCCGACTCGTACTTGGCCGGTTTTTATAATTTATTTTTAAGCTGTTCTCATAGCTAACAATTTTAAACCACCCCTGAAACATCGAAGCGTTTAAATTGTACAAATTAGTGCATATTATGAATGAATGAACGTCCAAGCATAATTATAATGTTCCCCATATTTAAGTACTATTACAATACCTACGTAATATCACAGGGATGTTTCAAATAAGTATAATTAATTTGTTAATCCTTATACTATTTATGGCAACCCTAATCGCGATTGGCATTGTCATTGCACTAATAGGACCGAACATCAAATATTAATATTTAAGATAAAAAATGTTAATGACTCCCTTTAAGTTATTGTGTCGGATTTTAGATAGTTAATTGTCTTTGTATACTTAGTACTGTTAACTTTTAATTAAAAAAAAAAAACAACTATTTTGAAAAAAATAATTAACTTCCCATAGGCTCACTAGCGCATAGAATCGCTTTTAGTGATAAGACCGCCCTTTGTGCCCTTCTCATTCTTGTTATAAATTGTATTTGTTATAGACGGGGAAAAAAAACTGGGAGGTTCACAAATTCTCGTTTCACGACATTTATGTTCTCAGGGAAAGTTGTTTAGTTTCATTACGTGAATCATAGATGAATTAAAGTAGGCAAGATTGCTCACGTCAAACAAAGAACAAAGCTCTCGTAAAACTTATTATTGTCGCCGGTACCTCGTAGTTCGACTTATTATATTAGATGGCGTTACTATACTAGCTGAAGTCGCGCCTATAAGTGGAATACCTAGTACCATCTATCGAAAAATTTGATGAAACTCAACTTCGATGCAGGTGTGCGTAGACCTAAGATGACATAGGAGTGTGTGTCTTTTAGCTTCTCGAGTTGAAAGAAAGATTACATTCGCAATTTTATAAAGTAGGTAGGTAAAAGGTACCTTATGAGTACACCTTGGCTTAGTGGTTAAAGTGTCTGCTTGATAATTCTTAATACAGCAGGGGTTTGTTTTTATGAATCACCACGACTTACCATGTTTTATCTACATACAAAAATGTACTCTGCTGCTGTTTACCGTTGAGGGTACTCCTCAACGGTAAACAGCATTGGCTTGATATTTTTCTGTTCACGTTCAGTTTTGATAGCAAAACAAATATTTAATCAGGATCTGGTGCAGAAGCAAGGAATGACTCCGTACGAGGGTACTCCTCAACGGTAAACAGCATTGACTCGCAATTTTCTTGTACACGTTCAATTTTGATAGCAAAACACATATTGAACCAGGATCTGATGCTGAAGCCAGTAATGTCTCCGTACGAGGGTACTCCTCAACGGTAAACAGCATTGGCTTGCACTTTTTTTTTCACGTTCAGTTTTGATAGCAAAACACATATTGAACCAGGATCTGGTGCTGAAGCCAGTAATGTCTCCGTACGAGGGTACTCCTCAACGGTAAACAGCATTGGCTTGCACTTTTTTTGTTCACGTTCAGTTTTGATAGCAAAACAAATATTGAACCAGGATCTGGTGCTGAAGCCAGGGATGTCTCCGTACGAGGGTACTCCTCAACGGTAAACAGCATTGGCTTGATTTTTATCTCTTTCTGTTTAGTTTTGAAAGCAAAACACATATTTAACCAGGATCTGGTACTGAAGCCAGGAATGTCTCCGTACGAGGGCACTCCACAACGGTAAACAGCGTTGGCTTGATTTTTTTTTGTTCGCGTTCAGTTTTGATAGCAAAACACATATTCAACCAGGATCTGGTGCTGAAGCCAGGGATGTCTTCGTACGAGGGTACTCCTCAACGGTAAACAGCATTGGCTTGATTTTTTTTTGTTCGCGTTCAGTTTTGATAGCAAAACACATATACAACCAGGATCTGGTACTGAAGCCAGGGATGTCTTCGTACGAGGGTACTCCTCAACGGTAAACAGCATTGGCTTGATTTTTATCTCTTCCTGTTTAGTTTTGAAAGCAAAACACATATTTAACCAGGATCTGGTGCTGAAGCCAGGAATGTCTCCGTACGAGGGTACTCCTCAACGGTGAACAGGATTGTCTTGAAATTTTTTTGTTCACGTTCAGTTTTGATAACAAAACACATATTGAACCAGGATCTGGTGCTGAAGCCAGTAATGTCTCCGTACGAGGGTACTCCTCAACGGTAAACAGCATTGGCTTGCACTTTTTTTGTTCACGTTCAGTTTTGATAGCAAAACACATATTGAACCAGGATCTGATGCTGAAGCCAGGGATGTCTTCGTACGAGGGTACTCCTCAACGGTAAACAGCATTGGCTTGATTTTTTTTTGTTCGTGTTCAGTTTTGATAGCAAAACACATATTCAACCAGGATCTGGTACTGAAGCCAGGGATGTCTTCGTACGAGGGTACTCCTCAACGGTAAACAGCATTGGCTTGATTTTTATCTCTTCCTGTTTAGTTTTGAAAGCAAAACACATATTTAACCAGGATCTGGTGCTGAAGCCAGGAATGTCTCCGTACGAGGGTACTCCTCAACGGTGAACAGGATTGTCTTGAAATTTTTTTGTTCACGTTCAGTTTTGATAACAAAACACATATTGAACCAGGATCTGATGCTGAAGCCAGTAATGTCTCCGTACGAGGGTACTCCTCAACGGTAAACAGCATTGGCTTGCACTTTTTTTGTTCACGTTCAGTTTTGATAGCAAAACACATATTGAACCAGGATCTGGTGCTGAAGCCACGGATGTCTTCGTACGAGGGTACTCCTCAACGGTAAACAGCATTGGCTTGATTTTTATTTCTTCCTGTTTAGTTTTGAAAGCAAAACACATATATTTAACCAGGATCTGGTACTGAAGTCAGGAATGTCTCCGTACGAGGGTACTCCTCAACGGTAAACAGCATTGGCTTGATTTTTTTTTTGTTCGCTTTCAGTTTTGATAGCAAAACACATATTCAAGCAGGATCTTGTGCTGAAGCCAGGGATGTTTTCGTACGAGGGTACTCCTCAACGGTAAACAGCATTGGCTTGATTTTTATCTCTTCCTGTTTAGTTTTGAAAGCAAAACACATATATTTAACCAGGATCTGGTACTGAAGTCAGGAATGTCTCCGTACGAGGGTACTCCTCAACGGTAAACAGCATTGGCTTGATTTTTTTTTTGTTCGCTTTCAGTTTTGATAGCAAAACACATATTCAACCAGGATCTTGTGCTGAAGCCAGGGATGTTTTTGTACGAGGGTACTCCTCAACGGTAAACAGCATTGGCTTGATTTTTATCTCTTCCTGTTTAGTTTTGAAAGCAAAACACATATATTTAACCAGGATCTGGTACTGAAGTCAGGAATGTCTCCGTACGAGGGTACTCCTCAACGGTAAACAGCATTGACTTGATTTTTTTTTTTCGCGTTCAGTTTTGATAGCAAAACACATATTCAACCAGGATCTGGTGCTGAAGCCAGGGATGTCTTCGTACGAGAGTACTCCTCAACGGTGAACAGGATTGCCTTGAAATTTTTTGTGCACGTTCAGTTTTGATAGCAAAACACATATTGAGCCAGGATCTGGTGCTTAAGCCAGGGATGTCTTCGTACGGGGGTACTCATTAGTACGAGGGTAAACAGCATTGGCTTGATTTTTATCTCTTCCTGTTTAGTTTTGACAGCAAAACACACATTTAACCAGGATCTGGTGCTGAAACCAGGAATGGTCCGTACGGAGGCACTCCTCAACTGTAAACGGTATATGCAAGTCAATGCTGTTTACCGTTGAGGAGTACCCTTGTACGAAAACATTCCTGGCTTCGGCATCAGATCTTGGTTAAATTTGTATTTTGCTATCAAAACTGAACGCGAATAAACAAAATTCAAGCCAACGCTGTTTACCGTTGAGGAGTACCCTCGTACGAAGCCATCTCTGGCTTCGGCATCAGCTCTTGGTTAAATATGTGTTTTGCTATCAAAACTGAACGCGAACAAACAAAATTCAAGCCAACGCTGTTTACCGTTGAGGAGTACCCTCGTACGGAGACATGTCTGGCTTCAGCATCAGATCCTGGTTAAATATGTGTTTTGCTATCAAAACTTAACGCGAACAAACAAAATTCAAGCCAACGCTGTTTACCGTTGAGGAGTACCCTCGTACGAAGACATCTCTGGCTTCGGCATCAGATCCTGGTTAAATATGTATTTTGCTATCAAAACTGAACGCGAACAAACAAAATTCAAGCCAACGCTGTTTACCGTTGAGGAGTACCCTCGTACGAAGACATCTCTGGCTTCGGCATCAGATCCTGGTTAAATATGTGTTTTGCTATCAAAACTGAACGCGAACAAACAAAATTCAAGCCAACGCTGTTTACCGTTGAGGAGTACCCTTGTACGAAGACATCTCTGGCTTCAGCATGAGATCCTGGTTAAATATGTGTTTTGCTATCAAAACTTAACGCGAACAAACAAAATTCAAGCCAACGCTGTTTACCGTTGAGGAGTACCCTCGTACGAAGACATCTGTGGCTTCAGCATCAGATCCTGGTTAAATATGTGTTTTGCTATCAAAACTTAACGCGAACAAACAAAATTCAAGCCAATGCTATTTACCGTTGAGGAGTACCCTCGTACGAAGACATCTCTGGCTTCAGCATCAGATCCTGGTTAAATATGTGTTTTGCTATTAAAACTGAACGCGAACAAACAAAATTCAAGCCAATGCTATTTACCGTTGAGGAGTACCCTCGTACGAAGACATCTCTGGCTTCGGCATCAGATCCTGGTTAAATATGTGTTTTGCTATTAAAACTGAACGCGAACAAACAAAATTCAAGCCAATGCTATTTACCGTTGAGGAGTACCCTCGTACGAAGACATCTGTGGCTTCAGCATCAGATCCTGGTTAAATATGTGTTTTGCTATCAAAACTTAACGCGAACAAACAAAATTCAAGCCAATGCTATTTACCGTTGAGGAGTACCCTCGTACGAAGACATCTCTGGCTTCAGCATCAGATCCTGGTTAAATATGTGTTTTGCTATTAAAACTGAACGCGAACAAACAAAATTCAAGCCAATGCTATTTACCGTTGAGGAGTACCCTCGTACGAAGACATCTCTGGCTTCGGCATCAGATCCTGGTTAAATATGTGTTTTGCTATTAAAACTGAACGCGAACAAACAAAATTCAAGCCAATGCTATTTACCGTTGAGGAGTACCCTCGTACGAAGACATCTCTGGCTTCGGCATCAGATCCTGGTTAAATATGTGTTTTGCTATTAAAACTGAACGCGAACAAACAAAATTCAAGCCAATGCTATTTACCGTTGAGGAGTACCCTCGTACGAAGACATCTCTGGCTTCGGCATCAGATCCTGGTTAAATATGTGTTTTGCTATTAAAACTGAACGCGAACAAACAAAATACAAGCCAATGCTATTTACCGTTGAGGAGTACCCTCGTACGGAGACATTCTTGGCTTCAGCACCAGTTCCCGATTAAATAATGTATTTTTCTTTCAAAACTGAACAAGAATAAAAAAAATCAAGCCCACGCTCTTTACCGTTGAGGAGTACCATCGTACGGAGACATTCCTGTCTTCAGCACCAGATCCTGGTTAAATATGTTTTGCTATCAAAACTGAACGTGTAGGGAACAGGGCGGGTGGGGCGTTAGTCCACCACGCGTTAAAATATTTTATTCATTGATATTTTCTTTTTTAAATGTGTGAGTATATACGCAAGCTTAACAATTTCAAATTTAGTTTTTTTTTCAATAGCCTGGAGTATGATTTTTGAATCTCATTCGGTGAGTTCAGCAGTTGAAAATGTCAAAATTACTATGGAGATAAGTATCTTTCTACTGCTGATTTGACTTTCAAAAATCGCACTCCTGGAGTATGATTTTTTAATGTCAAATCAGCAGTAGAAAGATGCACGTCTCCATAGTAATTTTGACATTTTCAACTGCTGAACTCAGCAAATGAGATTCAAAAATCGCTCTCCTAGCAATCTTGTTTAGTATGAATTTTGAAATGTGCGCCATCTACCGGAATTCTCTATAACTGCATGCTACTCCCGCTTAGTATTATATCGTATTGTAGATCAATGAAAAAAATGTAAAAAAACCTGCTTATGAAATTGTTATTTTCAATGTGATGTTATGAAAATAATATATTTTGTTGCTCAAAATAAATAAATATGATGAACCATAACAGTAAAATGCGATATTTCGTCGATTTCAGACAAATTTTACTTCTAGCGGACCAAGTAATGCCATCTAGTGACATTTTAAAAATTATTGTGAGTTATACAAGGAAATAGCGTTCTATGCTTTTCCATCTTCTTTGACGTGAATACACCCTTCAAATTTTTCTAGTATATGAAGAAAATAGGGATGTATTTGTCCCACTGTAGGGCACAGGCCTAACCTCAAGCAGTACCTATGTATGGGCATTAGTCCACCACGCGTGCCCAATGCGGATTGGTAGACTTCACGTAGGCACCAGAATGTTCCTCGCGGTGTTTTCCTTCACCGTTTGAGAGCCTTCGGTATTACGTACATAGGTTATGGTAGGTTTAGACGATGACAATTTCGCGGCGCCTATCTTTTAGCACGAAAAAAAGTACGGCTCGCTATCGTTTACATTACACGCTGCTAATTTCCAGCGCCAATTTCTTCGCCTACGAATGGATTTGCTAGAGAAAACCGTGCTAACGATTAGCACGACGCGTTTACATGAGTCTATAAATTAGCAAGGGCGATGCGAGGGACGCGGGCGGAGGTCACTAGCGACGCGTGCTTTTTTTTAGTGTTAGTTTATACGGTGCTTTTTTTGAGGCGCCGTAGAATTGGCGCCGCGAAATTGTCATCGTCTAAACCTACCATTAGAATAAAAACTCATAGTAGATCATCTAATGATAATCACAAGTATTGTCATAAAAGTGTTGTGTTCGATTTAAATGAAGTTTCATCGCCAAAAATCCCGTCACCATTCAAGGTCAAGTGGTAAATGCCTCTGTCTGTCGTGTCATCGTCGCCAATCTGGACCAGTTAAACGGGCTATAAAACTTAGATTCTATGAAATACCATTTTTTAAATCATAAATCACAACAAGAAGTTGTTTAATTTTATAAAATTGTCTGTGAAATATCCATTAACGTAATAATATGCTTACGACTGTATTGTCCGAGGAAGTAGTTAGATATATCTATTTATGCATGAGTACAAAAAATTTCCGTTTGTGACTGAGACAACGCACAGCCTATACCACTGAAGAGAGAAACATGGGAATACATTATTATTTTACAGAGGATGCTTTATAAAAGGATTATTCGAAAATCAACACTAACAGTGCCCAAACTACTAGTATAATAAAAAAAAATTAAAACCGTCTTCAAAACTAAAAAAAGCAAAATATGTATAAGCTTGGGGGGAGACCTTTGCCCAACAATGGGACGAAATAGGTTCAAAAAAATTTTATAATAATTATTGCAGTCGATGACTTTTACGTTCGAATTTTTATGAATATTAATTTGTTTTATTGGAGACGGTGTCAAGTCAAGCCAAGCTAAAAAATTACTACAAGCTCAGTTGCGAATCGTACCGGCTTGACACAGACTCCAATATTATTAGTGTTCCGTACCAAAATTGGCAAAACGGAACACTTATGGTATGGAATCGGCTCGGTGTCTGTCCGTCCGTCTGTCACAGGCATTTTTCTCAGACTGTGAGACATAGGAAGTTGAAACTCGGTACAGATATAGCAATTGCTGGTCCAATATTATAAATGAAGTAAAAAAAGCAAAATTTGTTTTTTGTAATGTTTTGTAGTAAGTTGGGGTTGTACTTTTTAGGGTTCGGTAATCCGTAATTAAACAAGTATTAAAAGCCACTTAGAGTTCCGCACATGGGCGAGTCCCAGATGCACTTGCCCAGCTTTTTATTTTAGTCCTTGTTGCTTGAGAAATCTTAAATATTCTTATGAGGGCGCTACTGAACGTTAATAAATTCATAAGCCACGACAGTTTTGTTTTGGTCAATTTGGTAAACTCGTCCGTTAAATTAACTCATAATTAAAAACCGGATAAAACACGACTAACGGAATGAGATATTTAATTCCTATACAGTTGTTTAACTGTTGTATTATTAGCTAACTGTTGCTGGTGTTGTTTTTCTATCTTATTATACAGGGTGTACAATAAAATGGGACAGCTACTTAAAGGGGTGCTTCAGACCATCAAACTGAACAACTTTCTCTATTGGACCAATATCGAAATCGCGAAAAAAAAAATCTGCTGTCCCATACATTTCAGTCGAGTTATTTTTGCAGTTTTGTATGGGAGGGGGGATTTTTTTTTCGCGATTTCGATATTGGTCCCATTGAGAAAGTTGTTCAGTTTGATGGTCTGAAGCACCCCTTTGAGTAGCTGTCCCATTTTATTGTACACCCTGTATACGTCATACCGACTGCTCTCAAACGGTGAAGGAAAACATCATAAGGAAATCTGCATACGCTGAAGAAGTTCTGATACGTGTGTGTACTTAGTCCACCACAGATCAAAAAACTAAAGGGAGATGTGAAAAGGGGGCGGGGCCAGGGTCGCAGCAATATGCGCAAAAACGGAATACATTGCTCAATTCCATGTAGTCTCTATGTAGTCCACCAATCCGCATTGGTCACAGTCCACTACGTATGACCAATGAGGGTAGGCCTGTGCCCTGTAGTGTGGCATATACAGAATTTAGGGTAAACAGTTGCATTACTTTAGGGGCTGATTGTACCCATGATACTGAACAACTTTCCCAAAAGAACAAAGAAAAATTTCAACTCGACGATCAGCTGATTGCATTTAGTATGTGTAGTGTACAGCAATAAAGAGTAGTTAATGCGGAAAGCGCCGGTAGCGCCATCTATGGGCTGGTGCGGTCTGTGGTCAATATCTATCGTTCATTCGCTCGGTATTCGTGCACCGACCGCCGTGCTGTGCGGACGTGCGCTAGTCACATTACTAGTGAAGACTATATCTGTGTTTCATTATATACATCAACCTCAACCAACCCTTAGTAGAAATGTGTATTCTACATTGGCGACGACGGGATTCGAAATTCACGTGAGTAAAGTGTTTATCAGTTTGTTGAGGGTTGAAAATTAAAAAATACAAACGGTGCCAACGAAATAAAATCCACCTGTTAAGGACACCCAGTTAAGGAAGCTAAGCGAGTTATTTAAACACAATCGAAGACGGTTTCTACTGGCGTTGCTTTGTTTGTTGCCTAAAAAGTTACACAGTGTTAAAATATATTTCAAAAGAAAAGTAAAAATAGTTTTGTCCCGATTTTAAATCGTTTATTTGGAATTAACTTAATTATCTGGTTTCTGCTAGCATTGCTTTGTTTTTGCCTTTGCCTAGTGATAAAAATATATTTCAAAAGAAAAGAAAAAATAGTTTTTTGTCCCGATTTTAAATCGTTTATTTGGAATTATCTACATACTGTATTTCTTTTCCCACATGTCGACCATCGAATGCTGGAGGAAAGAGGGGAGACCAGACAGGAGGGAGGTGTGGGACAACACGGGACGGCGCGGCGCCTAGGATGAACAAATGTACGCCAGCGCCAGCTGTGGACATCAATCTTTAAGGTCACGTAATCATTCCTTATTACTTTAAACGATTGAAAGAATTTATTCAAGTCCGTAGCTCCAGGGTCACTGCCCGTCACACGTGACTGGACGGAGTTCCGGTGCTGGTGGGGCAAGGGTGTTCTGGGGTTTCTGAGTCTCTGACTGCTCCTCGGGGAGTGTACTCGTGAGCATATACTAATGCATGCTTGTAGTCCGTCATTATGCCCTAACGGGTATCCAAAATACGCGCATTAACCTCTCGTATGCCGGAAAAGCCAGACACAATAGAAATAAATGGTTTTCATCATGCTGATGCGCGTTCCTGCATACCAAAGGTTAAGAATAGTGTCTTGATTCGAGACAAACAGGATTAGGTAACCAAGATATGCCAAGTGAGTTTATTCCAATAGTTTTTTATACTTATATTGACACATTGTCATTTTTAAGTAATTGTCTTACTTCGTAGTTGTGATGGTCTCTAATAAAAGTTACTTATTACCATTATGCGTACCGAACATTCTACGTATAGAACATTCGGCGTAACCGATGTTCGGCGTAACGAACATTCGACGCCACGAACATTCGGCAAACGAACTTTCGGCGTAACGAACATTCGGTGTAACGAACATTCGGCGTAACGAACATTCGGCGTCACGAACATTTGACGTAACGAACGTTCTGAGTAACGTACATTCGACTTAACGAACATTCGGCGTAACGAACATTTGGCGTAACGAACATTCTGATGTCACAAAAATTTAAGTTGTAATCCAAAGTTTTACGTTTTGAACGTTTTACTTATTGGACATTCTCAGTGTAGGTATGCGAGAACAATAATAATATACAACACTTTCGGAGCTTATTTGGTGGTACTAGTTCATGAAAATATTTCAATTCAAACATCAATAGTACCAACATAATTTCCGATCATCATCATCATCATCCGATTTGTTACCGGAACTTGTTTGACGTATTCTATACTTTATAGAACTTCAATTCTGTAACCTTACGTTGATCTTATCTTTGCAACATTGTTGTTAATGTCATAATTATGGATATAATTACTCCAGGTGAAACTAATTAGTTTCTTTGGCTATTTGAGCAAGGAATTTTATATTTTAAGGATCAATGTAAATTCAGACAATTATTTACAAAAAGTATTAGAAAATGATTAGGTGATTTCTTATTAAATTTAGTATTTCTGGAAATACCTACTCACATTTTAACAAGAAACATTTCATCTCAGTTGAGAGAAGATTAATAACTATATCATATTCAAGCATCATAACATTCATGACCAAACCGATAATTCTGGTTAACAATTTTGTTCGCAGATTGTATGTTCCTAGATGTCACAGAAAAACCAGCCTTCAACAGGACGACTGCTAAGGCGCCGATTGAACCATACCTCCTTGCTTTAGTGCTTAATAAAGAGAAAATGTCTCCAATTAATAGCTAAGAGGTTTGAAATGGTCAGGGTGATTACTCTCATATTGTCAGCTTGTAGCTGGTTAATGGTTAGTGCTTTACCATGTACAACAAACAGTTACAAACAGTACAGTTGGTCATTCAATTGACATTGGCAGCTTTTAGGTGGTCATTCAATTGACATTAGAAACTTGTAGCAGGTCATTCAATTGACATTAGCATCTTTCAGCTGGTCATTCAATTGACATTGTAGTGTACAGCAATAAAGAGTAGTTAATGCGGAAAGCGCCGGTAGCGCCATCTATCGGCTGGTGCGGTCTGTGGTCAATATCTATCGTTCATTCGCTCGGTATTCGTGCACCGACCGCCGTGCTGTGCGGACGTGCGCTAGTCACATTACTAGTGAAGACTATATCTGTGTTTCATTATATACATCAACCTCAACCAACCCTTAGTAGAAATGAGTATTCTACATTGGCGACGACGGGATTCGAAATTCACGTGAGTAAAGTGTTTATCAGTTTGTTGAGGGTTGAAAATTAAAAAATACAAACGGTGCCAACGAAATAAAATCCACCAGTTAAGGACACCCAGTTAAGGAAGCTAAGCGAGTTATTTAAACACAATCGAAGACGGTTTAGCTTTGTTTGTATTTGTTTGCTTTGTTTGTTGCCTAAAAAGTTACACAGTGTTAAAATATATTTCAAAAGAAAAGTAAAAATTGTTTTGTCCCGATTTTAAATCGTTTATTTGGAATTAACTTAATTATCTGGTTTCTGCTAGCATTGCTTTGTTTTTGCCTTTGCCTAGTGATAAAAATATATTTCAAAAGAAAAGAAAAAATAGTTTTTTGTCCCGATTTTAAATCGTTTATTTGGAATTATCTACATACTGTATTTCTTTTCCCACATGTCGACCATCGAATGCTGGAGGAAAGAGGGGAGACCAGACAGGAGGGAGGTGTGGGACAACACGGGACGGCGCGGCGCCTAGGATGAACAAATGTACGCCAGCGCCAGCTGTGGACATCAATCTTTAAGGTCACGTAATCATTCCTTATTACTTTAAACGATTGAAAGAATTTATTCAAGTCCGTAGCTCCAGGCTCACTGCCCATCACACGTGACTGGACGGAGTTCCGGTGCTGGTGGGGCAAGGGTGTTCTGGGGTTTCTGAGTCTCTGACTGCTCCTCGGGGAGTGTACTCGTGAGCATATGCTAATGCATGCTTGTAGTCCGTCATTATGCCCTAATGGGTATCCAAAATACGCGCATTAACCTCTCGTATGCCGGAAAAGCCAGACACAAAAGAAATAAATGGTTTTCATCATGCTGATGCGCGTTCCTGCATACCAAAGGTTAAGAATAGTGTCTTGATTCGAGACAAACAGGATTAGGTAACCAAGATATGCCAAGTGAGTTTATTCCAATAGTTTTTTATACTTATATTGACACATTGTCATTTTTAAGTAATTGTCTTACTTCGTAGTTGTGATGGTCTCTAATAAAAGTTACTTATTACCATTATGCGTACCGAACATTCTACGTATAGAACATTCGGCGTAACCGATGTTCGGCGTAACGAACATTCGACGCCACGAACATTCGGCAAACGAACTTTCGGCGTAACGAACATTCGGTGTAACGAACATTCGGCGTAACGAACATTCGGCCTCACGAACATTTGACGTAACGAACGTTCTGAGTAACGTACATTCGACTTAACGAACATTCGGCGTAACGAACATTTGGCGTAACGAACATTCTGATGTCACTAAAATTTAAGTTTTAATCCAAAGTTTTACGTTTTGAACGTTTTACTTATTGGACATTCTCAGTGTAGGTATGCGAGAACAATAATAATATACAACACTTTCGGAGCTTATTTGGTGGTACCTACCAGTTCATGAAAATATTTCAATTCAAACATCAATAGTACCAACATAATTTCCGATCATCATCATCATCATCCGATTTGTTACCGGAACTTGTTTGACGTATTCTATACTTTATAGAACTTCAATTCAGTAACCTTACGTTGATCTTATCTTTGCAACATTGTTGTTTATGTCATAATTATGGATATAATTATTCCAGGTGAAACTAATTAGTTTCTTTGGCTATTTGAGCAAGGAATTTTATATTTTAAGGATCAATGTAAATTCAGACAATTATTTACAAAAAGTATTAGAAAATGATTAGGTGATTTCTTATTAAATTTAGTATTTCTGGAAATACCTACTCACATTTTAACAAGAAACATTTCATCTCAGTTGAGAGAAGATTAATAACTATATCATATTCAAGCATCATAACATTCATGACCAAACCGATAATACTGGTTAACAATTTTGTTCGCAGATTGTATGTTCCTAGATGTCACAGAAAAACCAGCCTTCAACAGGACGACTGCTAAGGCGCCGATTGAACCATACCTCCTTGCTTTAGTGCTTAATAAAGAGAAAATGTCTCCAATTAATAGCTAAGAGGTTTGAAATGGTCAGGGTGATTACTCTCATATTGTCAGCTTGTAGCTGGTTAATGGTTAGTGCTTTACCATGTACAACAAACAGTTACAAACAGTACAGTTGGTCATTCAATTGACATTGGCAGCTTTTAGCTGGTCATTCAATTGACATTAGAAACTTGTAGCAGGTCATTCAATTGACATTAGCATCTTTCAGCTGGTCATTCAATTGACATAGGCAGCTTTTAGCTGATCATTCAATTGACATTAGAAACTTTTAGCTGGTAATTCAATTGACATTAGCATCTTTCAGCTGGTCATTTAATTGACATTAGCAACTTGTAGCTGGTTATTCAGTCATTCAATTGACATAGGCCGCTTTTAGCTGGTTATTCAATTGACAGTAGAAACTTGTAGCTGGTCATTCAATTGACATTAGCATCTTTCAGCTGGTCATTTAATTGACATTAGCATCTTTCAGCTGGTCATTTAATTGACATTAGCAACTTGTAGCTGGTCATTCAATTGACATTAGCAACTTTCAGCTGTTCATTTAATTGACATTAGCAACTTGTAGCTGGTCATTCAATTGACATTTGCAACTTTTAGCTGGGCATCAAATGCTACCAAATTTACTATCAGCAGCTTGTAGTTGGTCATTCAGATGACAAGTCAAATACATAAAATAATTATTAGCAACTTGCAGCTGGTCATTCAATTGAAAAAAAAAAACTGTTATTTCATTATCAGCACCTTGTAGTTGGTCATTCAAATGACAAGTCAAATAAATTATTATAAGCAGCTCGTAGTTGGTCATTCAGATGACAAGTCAAATAAGTAATTATTAGCAGCTTGTAGTTGGTCATTCCATTGACATTAATATAAGGAATTAATGACTTATTGCTCTTTCTTCTTTGCATAGATAAAATCTGTATCTTACCTAATCACTGCAGGCACTGCACTGTTAATTTATTCATTTGTATGTGTTAAAGTATACTACACTGTACTTGAACCAAATCGGTTAGTTATAAATTCATAATATTTTAAATAAAGAATATAATTTCAGTGCAAGCAAGTCAAAAAACAAAATGATTTGCAGTTCTGTAATAATATTACGCCACGCAATTATTAAGTTAATTATTATTAAGTTGAAACAACAGTTGCACTTAATTCATGTACATTGTAATTAAAAATAGTATTATTTTTTTTAAAGCCTACCAAATGATATGACTGTATGTTTCGTAAAAGGAAAACATTATTAGTGTTTAAATAATAAGTAAGTAACTAATGTTTCAGATACATACCTAAGTATACCTTACATTAGACAATATTTTCATGAGTTTCATGACGTTACATGTAACTAACAACTAATTGCTAAATTGGTTATAGTTTATTTTATTGTTATTGTTATAGAAATGTATGTATGTATAAGGGAAATTAATTATAATAACTTATTCACTGTTGAACGGCAGGAAATATTATGCCAATTTATAAAATTTATTTGGAATACTGCTTTAGTGACTGAATACTTATGTATAGCAGACAAAATAACTCATAGGGTAGACCACCATCAGACCCTTTGCTAAAACAATATTCGTGAGTACCAAGATAGCGGAATCAAATCTCAAGTTTCTAGTCTAGCATACTGTTGTAGTAGGCTAGACTTCTTTTTATTTTTGGTTTATGGACGGAATGACTTACCAAATGGTGAGAGAATGACAAGCTTTTCAACCACAAAAATTTATTCCAATATCAGGAACAATCGAAGCATAGCATACCTAATGGGGTAGAACTTTTTACAGACAAAAGGGGAAATAGATGAATAAGACAGGGCGTTGGCTGAAATTGTGCTCGTGACATAGAGCCCTAAATGAGAGCGACAGTACTGCCGTGCAATTTATAAACGCAGTAACCAACAGTTTGATAGTTTCGAGTAAAACGCGCTCAAAGATTCGACCGTGTTTTGTGGTGCCACGAATTCTACAGTAACCTTTAGTCTATTTGAAGTCACTTTTTATATAGAAAAAACAGTGTAGATTTTAAATTTTGCATTAAATGTACTTAATTGTAGTAATTAAGCATTAAAGTAATCCAAAATTACTTTATACCTAGAATCACATTAGTTTAAAAGCAGGATTAAACAACGCATGAATGCAGTGAATTTGTTGCTTACTGCGCTTATGCGTAGCAATTTCACATAAAATGCATTTGAGCTATGCAGTAAAGTATTGTACTGCGTTCATAAGAAGGAAGTGTCAAAACTATATCAAGCAATTCGATAGTATAATTTTTTTAAAGTGAAATTAAAGTGAAATTAAAAAATTCTATACCACTATTTTTCTTAAATAAAAAAAAATATGCTTATTCTATGGCGTCGATTTGAATTTTAATTCATAGCTAACACTTTTTCCGAGATTTTTTCATAAATCAATGTCTGATCATACTGAGCAATTTAAATAAATCGATAACAATGACGGTTAATTTTTGAAAAAAAATTACAAAGTTTTGAAATCATGCGGTTTTTCTTTTGTATGAAAAGAAGTGTGCGTTTACTGAAATAACTTCCTCGTTCTGTTAGCTTTCTAAAAAGGTATAAATGTTTTAGAAAAAAATGTAATTACAATGTCAAAAAAGGTTTTTTACTTAGTACGTGACACGTAGAGGCAACATTCTCCTGGAGAAAAATTTTACGATTTTTTTTAAGATAACATTATTTATTAATTTAAATCTACACATCTTACTTAGAGTGAGCCCCTCGGTTCCATACACATACACGCAAACACTTTCTTAGTTCATTTTCGGTTACTCTTGAAGTAAAGGTAAAATCTCATTACCTCCGCTGCGTTTATTATGCGCTGCTTTAAGTCTTCTACGTCGCTTACTGGGGTTTGATAAACAAGGTCTTTTATTGTGTCCCCAGACATAAAAATTACATGAGATCAAGTCGGGACTTCTTGCAAGCCAAGGAGTGGCCTTCCTCTACCAATCCCTAAAATGGTTATGGTACGTTGCTGGCCCGACTTGCAACTTATTCGAATAGATGGATTGGTAGAGGACGGCCAATTCATGGTCTGCAAGAAGCCCCGACTTGACTCCATGTAATTTTCGTGTCTGGGGTAACATGAAAGACCTTGTTTATCAAACCTCAGTAAACGACGTAGAAGACTTAAGGCAGCGCATAATAAATGCAGTGGAGGTAATGAGATTTTACTTTTACTTCAAGAGTAGCTAAAAATGAACTAAGAAAGTGCTTGCGTGTATGTGTTCGGAACAGAGGGAAGTGAGTGTTTCTCACTCTGAGTAAGATTGTGTAGATTTAAATTAATAAATTAGGTTATCTAAAAAAAAAAAAAATTTTTCTCCAGGAGAATGTTGCCTCTACGTATCACGTACTAAGTAAAAAAGCTTTTTGACATTTTCTAAAACATTTTATACCTTTTTAGAAAGCTAACTAAATGAAGAAGTTATTTCAGTAAAACGCACACTTTTATTCATACAATTTTTTGAGAAAAACGCATGATTTCAAGATTTCGACGATTGACATGATTCAAGGAACCGAGGGGCTCACTCTGAGTAAGATGTGTAGACTGAAATAAATAAATAATGTTATCTAAAAATAAATCGTAAAATTTGCTCCAAGAGAATGTTGCCTCTAAGTATCACGTACTAAGTAAAAAACCTTTTTTGACATAGTAATTCCATTTTTTTCTAAAACAATATACCTTTTCAGAACGCTAACAAAACGAAGAAGTTATTTCAGTAAAACGCACACTTCTTTTCATACAAAAGAAAAACCGCATGATGTCAAGATTTTGTATTTTTTTTTCAAAAATTAACCGTCATTGTTATCGATTTATTTTGAATTGCTCAGTATGATCAGACATTTATTTATGAAAAAATCTCGGATAAAGTGTTAGCTATGAACAGGCTATGAATTAAAATTCAAATCGACGCCATAGAATAAGCATTTTTTTTTATTTAAGAAAAAGTGTGAAAAAATTGGATTTTTGGTAAAAAACCTTAAATTCCAAATATCTCGAAAACTATTAATTTTCGATCCCACATATGGGGGTTTACATAATTGCATTTCGGCTGCCCTTTAACATCCTGAAAGCAATACGTCGAATTACAAAATGTATAAAACATATAAAAAATAAACGCGGCAAGAGTTCGCACTGCATTTATACTAAGGATGTGCTCTAGTCATTTATGAATATAGTTACGTATGAAGAATCCTTACTGTAACTACTGCATTTATGCTATGGTATGTTTGGAAAAAAATATTATTTGTCATTATTTATAAGCAGTAAGATTACTTACTGCACACATTTATAGGGTTCGCAATGTCGAGGGTGCCTTTACTGCATTTATGGTTTCTGCTTTACCTCCTTCTAAGGTACTTACCGAAAAACGGGTCTTTTTTTCCGAAAGATCTCATCGCGAGGATGCCAAATATGTAATAAACTCAATTTTGAAAAAAATGCACCCACTGCGTTTATAAATTGCGGGGCAGAGTAATGTGTGGACTCTGATTTTTTACTTGCCCGTAACATTAAATTGTGACTGCGTATTAAATTGCGAATCTTTTGAGTAATTGCAACACCGTCAAAGATCAGCATTAAAGTGGGTCAAAGAACATTTAATTAAATTATTACGATTATTATTTTATTTAGGTATCAGCATTTTATCTGTATAGGTTGAGTAAAATAGTATCTATTTATTAAACGGGTCCATTAAATTGAAACTGCTGATTTCTCAAAACTAGTCTAGTCGACGTCGTCGTTTTAGTTAGTACTAAAGGTAACTACTGTACATAGCTGGTAACGAAAGCGACCTAGTGTACCTTACTTAATATTGTTGTCAGTCAGCGTTATATCAGCATTCATGAAACTGTAAAATTATATGGGTTATAGGACATGCAACTATGAAGTTGTTAGCGAAAGCTAAAATATCATGCAACAATAAAATGATATGGGTTACAGAGCCATGCAACTATCAACTTGTTAGCAAAAGCTAAAGGGTCATGCAAATAAAATAGCTGTGAGTGCTTAATTGCAATGGCTGGCACCCGCCAGAATATTTTGAGTGCATAAGTGTATGTGCTTATCACAGATTCACTCTTTTGTCCTTACCTCCTTAATTTGATAAAACGGAAATGGATACGATCTTGAAGCAGTGACTTTGACTAGTAGTTAGCCAAAATAAATAAATAAGAGATAATAAAGATCTATGGAACGTTATTTTTGTAGGTTTACTTACACCTATCAATAGAAAAATATTTTTACAGGGAAGGGATAGTATAGAACAGAAGTAACAATAACTGAAATGTGTTAATATAATGAGATTGTAATTTCCATAAACATTGTTTATCGTTGAATTTGGTGTTTGACAATTTCAGATCAATATTTGATAAATATCTATTTTCTGTAAACAAATTAGTCTCAATAACTTATTCGTAATTTGTTTAATGTAATAGCATTGATAACAGTCAACACTGTATTGTAAATAAGATTAAAGAGATTAGCTAAACTGTGGAGTTTCTTGCGCCGCTTCTTCTCCACGGGCTATACCTTCCGAAGCGGTGGTAGATTCGAGTAAACGTAAAAAATAAATTAAAACAAGAAAGGGATGTAGTGTACAGCAATAAAGAGTAGTTAATGCGGAAAGCGCCGGTAGCGCCATCTATCGGCTGGTGCGGTCTGTGGTCAATATCTATCGTTCATTCGCTCGGTATTCGTGCACCGACCGCCGTGCTGTGCGGACGTGCGCTAGTCACATTACTAGTGAAGACTATATCTGTGTTTCATTATATACATCAACCTCAACCAACCCTTAGTAGAAATGAGTATTCTACAGACATAGGCAGCTTTTAGCTGATCATTCAATTGACATTAGAAACTTTTAGCTGGTAATTCAATAGACATTAGCATCTTTCAGCTGGTCATTTAATTGACATTAGCAACTTGTAGCTGGTTATTCAGTCATTCAATTGACATAGGCCGCTTTTAGCTGGTTATTCAATTGACATTAGAATCTTGTAGCTGGTCATTCAATTGACATTAGCATCTTTCAGCTGGTCATTTAATTGACATTAGCATCTTTCAGCTGGCCATTTAATTGACATTAGCAACTTGTAGCTGGTCATTCAATTGACATTAGCAACTTTCAGCTGTTCATTTAATTGACATTAGCAACTTGTAGCTGGTCATTCAATTGACATTTGCAACTTTTAGCTGGGCATCAAATGCTATCAAATTTACTATCAGCAGCTTGTAGTTGGTCATTCAGATGACAAGTCAAATAAATAAAATAATTATTAGCAACTTGCAGATGGTCATTCAATTGAAAAAAAACGGTTATTTCATTATCAGCACCTTGTAGTTGGTCATTCAAATGACAAGTCAAATAAATTATTATAAGCAGCTCGTAGTTGGTCATTCAGATGACAAGTCAAATAAGTAATTATTAGCAGCTTGTAGTTGGTCATTCCATTGACATTAATATAAGGAATTAATGACTTATTGCTCTTTCTTCTTTGCATAGATAAAATCTGTATCTTACCTAATCACTGCAGGCACTGCACTGTTAATTTATTCATTTGTATGTGTTAAAGTATACTACACTGTACTTGAACCAAATCGGTTAGTTATAAATTCATAATATTTTAAATAAAGAATATAATTTCAGTGCAAGCAAGTCAAAAAACAAAATGATTTGCAGTTCTGTAATAATATTACGCCACGCAATTAAGTTGAAACAACAGTTGCACTTAATTCATGTACATTGTAATTAAAAATAGCATTTTTTTTTTTAAAGCCTACCAAAAGGAAAACATTATTAGTGTTTAAATAATAAGTAAGTAACTAATGTTTCAGATACTATACCTATACGACGATACGACTAAGTATACCTTACATTAGACAATATTTTCATGAGTTTCATGACGTTACATGTAACTAACAACTAATTGCTAAATTGGTTATAGTTTATTTTATTGTTAGGCGGTGTCCTATTGCCATCGCACGCGCGATGGTGCGATGCGATCTCATCGCGCGATGAAACCGATCGCGCGATCAAAAAACGTGTGTCCTAATTTGGTGCGATGCGATCGATGCGATCGATCACCCTCCCTTGCTTCGTGTACCTGCACTCAGCGGGACCCCGTGTCCTAGAACGATGCGAGTATGTATGGGATTTAGTTCCGAATTTGTTCTATCGAATTCAATTAGAAATAAAAAAAAATCCGTCAAAATGGAAGAATTAGATCCAGAGCCACCAACGGTCTAGGGCCTAAACGTATTATAATTATAGGAAAGCTGGATTCAGTCTAGCTCGAAAATAGACGCCAAAGTACATCATTTAGCCTCGGTCTTATGACTCAAAGCGGTCACTGATTTTTTTTACAGCGGTAAGACAATCGCGAAAAAATGGGGTCTGGGCCTAAATATATAGGATACGAACTGGACGCATTTTAAGAAAGAGCCCTCTTAGGAGAACACCACAGCAGATTTAGTTATTCTCAAATCGGTCACCGTTCAAAATCAGACTGGGGTTGAAAATAAAAAAAAATAGGTCTTAGGCCTAAACATATAGGAAATGTGAAACCAACTTGGATCGAAAGAACACACTTTACCCATCACGAAAAACCCGGTCTTACATGGCGGATCGGTCACCTTTCCAGAATCAGACCACTTTTATAATATAACAAAAATGACAGATATCTCGACAATGGTAAGTGATAGAAAAAAATTTGTAATGAACAAAATTGTTGGAAATTTAATGGTCTTCACGCTTGTATAAACTTTGTTTACAATCCTATGCACAGGAGACGAGATATTTGTAAAAACTGAATAATTAAAATAGTAACAGACAGATATATCGACAACGGTTGATGATAGGAAAAGTTTTTGAAAAATAAAATTGTAGATAATGTTATGTTCTACAAGTTTACAACTTTGTTCACGATTTGAAGCATACGAAAAGAGATATTTGCAAAACCGAATAAATTAAAATAGTAATAGACCGATATCTAGAAAACGGTTCATGATAGAAAAAGTTTATCTGAAAAACAATTATAGACAATGTTATGTTCTACAAGTTTTGTTCTAACTTTGTTCACGATTTAATGCATACGAAAAGAGATATTTGCAAAAACGAATTAATTAAATAGTAATAGACAGATATCTCGAAATTTTTTGATGATAGGAATAGTTTGTGCAACATACAATTGTAGATAATATTATGTACTACAAGTTTTGTTATAACTTTGTTCACGATTTCATCCATACGAAACGAGATATTTGCAAAAAATAATTAATTAAAATAGTAATAGACAGATATCTCGACAACAGTTCATGATAGAAAAAGTTTCTTAAAGATACAATCATAGAAAATATTATGTTCTACATGTTTTGTTTTAACTTTGTTCACGATTTGATGCATACGAAAAGAGATATTTGCAAAAACGAATAAATTAAAATAGTAATAGACAGATATCTAGAAAATTGTTGATGATAGAAAAAGTTTCTTAAAAATACAATTATAGACTATGTTATGTTCTACAAGTTTTGTTCTAACTTTGTTCACGATTTCATGCATACGAAAAGAGATATTTGCAAAAACGAATTAATTAAATAGTAATAGACAGATATCTCGAAAATTGTTGATGATAGGAATAGTTTGTGTAGCATAAAATTGTAGATAATGTTATGTACTACAAGTTTTGTAATAACTTTGTTCACGATTTCATCCATACAAAACGAGATATTTGCAAAAAATAATTAATTAAAATAGTAATAGACAGATATCTCGACAACAGTTCATGATAAAAAAAGTTTCTTTTTGATACAATTATAGACAATGTTATGTTCTACATGTTTTGTTTTAACTTTGTTCACGATTTGATGCATACGAAAAGAGATATTTGCAAAAACGAATTAATTAAATAGTAATAGACAGATATCTCGACAACGGTTCATGATAGAAAAAGTTTCTTAAGATACAATTATAGACAATGTTATGTTCTACATGTTTTGTTTTAACTTTGTTCACGATTTGATGCATACGAAAAGAGATATTTGCAAAAACGAATTAATTAAAATAGTAATAGACAGATATCTCGAAAATTGTGGATGATAGGAATAGTTTCTTAAGATACAATTATAGACAATGTTATGTTCTACATGTTTTGTTTTAACTTTGTTCACGATTTGATGCTTACGAAAAGAGATATTTGCAAAAAATAATTAATTAAAATAGTAATAGATATCTCGACAACGGTTCATGATAAAAAAAGTTTCTTTTTGATACAATTATAGACAATGTTATGTTCTACATGTTTTGTTTTAACTTTGTTCACGATTTGATGCATACGAAAAGAGATATTTGCAAAAACGAATTAATTAAAATAGTAATAGACAGATATCTCGACAACGGTTCATGATAGAAAAAGTTTCTTAAGATACAATTATAGACAATGTTATGTTCTACATGTTTTGTTTTAACTTTGTTCACGATTTGATGCATACGAAAAGAGATATTTGCAAAAAATAATTAATTAAAATAGTAATAGACAGATATCTCGACAACGGTTTATGATAAAAAAAGTTTCTTTTTGATACAATTATAGACAATGTTATGTTCTACATGTTTTGTTATAACTTTGTTCACGATTTCATGCATACGAAAAGAGATATTTGCAAAAACGAATTAATTAAAATAGTAATAGACAGATATCTCGAAAATTGTTGATCATAGGAAAAGTTTGTTAAGCATAAAATTGTAGATAATGTTATGTTCTACAAATTTTGTAATAACTTTATTCACGATTTGAAGCATACGAAAAGAGATATTTGCAAAAAATTATTAATTAAAATAGTAATAGACAGATATCTCGAAAACGGTTCTTGATAGAAAAAGTTTGTCTGAAAAACAATTGTAGACAATATTATGTTTTACAAGTTTTGTAATAACTTTGTTCACGATTTGAAGCATACGAAAAGAGAAATTTGCAAAAACGAATAAATTAAAATAGTAATAGACAGATATCTCGAAAATTGTGGATGATAGGAATAGTTTGTGTAGCATACAATTCTAGATAATGTTATGTACTACAAGTTTTGTCATAATTTTGTTCACGATTTGATGCATACGAAACGAGATATTTGCAAAAACGAATTAATTAAAATAGTAATAGACAGATATCTCGACAACGGTTGATGATAGAAAAAGTTTCCTTCAGATACAATTATAGACAATGTTATGTTCTACATGTTTTGTATTAACTTTGTTCACGATTTGATGCATACGAAAAGAGATATTTGCAAAAACGAATTCATTAAAATAGTAATAGACAGATATCTCGAAAATTGTTGATGATAGGAAAAATTTGCGTAGCATACAATTGTAGATAATGTTATGTACTACAAGTTTTGTTATAACTTTGTTCACGATTTGATGCATACGAAAAGAGATATTTGCAAAAAATTATTAATTAAAATAGTAATAGACAGATATCTCGACAACGGTTGATGATAGAAAAAGTTTCTTAAAAATACAATTATAGACAATGTTATGTTCTACATGTTTTGTTTTAACTTTGTTCACGATTTGATGCATACGAAAAGAGATATTTGCAAAAACGAATTAATTAAAATAGTAATAGACAGATATCTCGAAAATTGTTGATCATAGGAAAAGTTTGTGTAGCATAAAATTGTAGATAATGTTATGTACTACAAGTTTTGTAATAACTTTGTTCACGATTTCATCCATACAAAACGAGATATTTGCAAAAAATAATTAATTAAAATAGTAATAGACAGATATCTCGACAACGGTTCATGATAAAAAAAGTTTCTTAAAGATACAATTATCGAGAATGTTATGTTCTACATGTTTTGTTTTAACTTTGTTCACGATTTGATGCATACGAAAAGAGATATTTGCAAAAACGAATTAATTAAAATAGTAATAGACAGATATCTCGAAAATTGTTGATGATAGGAAAAATTTGCGTAGCATACAATTGTAGATAATGTTATGTACTACAAGTTTTGTTATAACTTTGTTCACGATTTGATGCATACGAAACGAGATATTTGCAAAAAATTATTAATTTAAATAGTAATAGACAGATATCTCGACAACGGTTGATGATAGAAAAAGTTTCTTAAAAATACAATTATAGACAATGTTATGTTCTACATGTTTTGTTTTAACTTTGTTCACGATTTGATGCATACGAAAAGAGATATTTGCAAAAACGAATTAATTAAAATAGTAATAGACAGATATCTCGAAAATTGTTGATCATAGGAAAAGTTTGTGTAGCATAAAATTGTAGATAATGTTATGTACTACAAGTTTTGTAATAACTTTGTTCACGATTTCATCCATACAAAACGAGATATTTGCAACTAATAATTAATTAAAATAGTAATAGACAGATATCTCGACAACGGTTCATGATAAAAAAAGTTTCTTAAAGATACAATTATCGAGAATGTTATGTTCTACAAGTTTTGTTCTAACTTTGTTCACGATTTGATGCATACGAAAAGAGATATTTGCAAAAACGAATTAATTAAAATAGTAATAGACAGATATCTCGAAAACGGTTCTTGATAGAAAAAGTTTGTCTGAAAAACAATTGTAGACAATATTATGTTTTACAAGTTTTGTAATAACTTTGTTCACGATTTGAAGCATACGAAAAGAGAAATTTGCAAAAACGAATAAATTAAAATAGTAATAGACAGATATCTCGAAAATTGTTGATGATAGGAATAGTTTGTGTAGAATACAATTCTAGATAATGTTATGTACTACAAGTTTTGTCATAATTTTGTTCACGATTTGATGCATACGAAACGAGATATTTGCAAAAACGAATTAATTAAAATAGTAATAGACAGATATCTCGACAACGGTTGATGATAGAAAAAGTGTCTTTTTGATACAATTATAGATAATGTTATGTTCTACATGTTTTGTTTTTACTTTGTTCACGATTTGATGCATACGAAAAGAGATATTTGCAAAAACGAATTAATTAAAATAGTAATAGACAGATATCTCGAAAATTGTTGATGATAGGAAAAATTTGCGTAGCATACAATTGTAGATAATGTTATGTACTACAAGTTTTGTTATAACTTTGTTCACGATTTGATGCATACGAAACGAGATATTTGCAAAAAATTATTAATTAAAATAGTAATAGACAGATATCTCGACAACGGTTGATGATAGAAAAAGTTTCTTAAAAATACAATTATAGACAATGTTATGTTCTACATGTTTTGTTTTAACTTTGTTCACGATTTGATGCATACGAAAAGAGATATTTGCAAAAACGAATTAATTAAAATAGTAATAGACAGATATCTCGAAAATTGTTGATCATAGGAAAAGTTTGTGTAGCATAAAATTGTAGATAATGTTATGTACTACAAGTTTTGTAATAACTTTGTTCACGATTTCATCCATACAAAACGAGATATTTGCAACTAATAATTAATTAAAATAGTAATAGACAGATATCTCGACAACGGTTCATGATAAAAAAAGTTTCTTAAAGATACAATTATCGAGAATGTTATGTTCTACATGTTTTGTTTTAACTTTGTTCACGATTTGATGCATACGAAAAGAGATATTTGCAAAAACGAATTAATTAAAATAGTAATAGACAGATATCTAGAAAATTGTTGATGATAGAAAAAGTTTCTTAAAAATACAATTATAGACAATGTTATGTTCTACAAGTTTTGTTCTAACTTTGTTCACGATTTGATGCATACGAAAAGAGATATTTGCAAAAACGAATTAATTAAAATAGTAATAGACAGATATCTCGAAAACGGTTCTTGATAGAAAAAGTTTGTCTGAAAAACAATTGTAGACAATATTATGTTTTACAAGTTTTGTAATAACTTTGTTCACGATTTGAAGCATACGAAAAGAGAAATTTGCAAAAACGAATAAATTAAAATAGTAATAGACAGATATCTCGAAAATTGTTGATGATAGGAATAGTTTGTGTAGAATACAATTCTAGATAATGTTATGTACTACAAGTTTTGTCATAATTTTGTTCACGATTTGATGCATACGAAACGAGATATTTGCAAAAACGAATTAATTAAAATAGTAATAGACAGATATCTCGACAACGGTTGATGATAGAAAAAGTGTCTTTTTGATACAATTATAGATAATGTTATGTTCTACATGTTTTGTTTTTACTTTGTTCACGATTTGATGCATACGAAAAGAGATATTTGCAAAAACGAATTAATTAAAATAGTAATAGACAGATATCTCGAAAATTGTTGATCATAGGAAAAGTTTGTGTAGCATACAATTCTAGATAATGTTATGTACTACAAGTTTTGTAATAACTTTATTCACGATTTCAAGCATACGAAAAGAGATATTTGCAAAAACGAATAAATTAAAATAGTAATAGACAGATATCTCGAAAATTGTTGATGATAGAAAAAGTTTCTTAAAAATACAATTATAGACAATGTTATGTTCTACAAGTTTTATTCTAACTTTGTTCACGATTTGATGCATACGAAAAGAGATATTTGCAAAAACGAATTAATTAAATAGTAATAGACAGATATCTCGAAAATTGTTGATGATAGGAAAAGGTTGTGTAGCATAGAATTGTAGATAAAGTTATGTACTACAAGTTTTGTTATAACTTTGTTCACGATTTGATGCATACGAAACGAGATATTTGCAAAAAATTATTAATTAAAATAGTAATAGACAGATATCTCGAAAATTGTTGATGATAGGAAAAGTTTGTGTAGCATACAATTGTAGATAATGTTATGTACTACAGGTTTTGTTATAACTTTATTCACGATTTGATGCATACGAAATGAGATATTTGCAAAAACGAATTAATTAAAATAGTAATAGACAGATATCTCGACAACGGTTGATGATAGAAAAAGTTTCTTAAAAATACAATTATAGACAATGTTATGTTCTACAAGTTTTATTCTAACTTTGTTCACGATTTGATGCATACGAAAAGAGATATTTGCAAAAACGAATTAATTAAATAGTAATAGACAGATATCTCGAAAATTGTTGATGATAGGAAAAGGTTGTGTAGCATAGAATTGTAGATAAAGTTATGTACTACAAGTTTTGTTATAACTTTGTTCACGATTTGATGCATACGAAACGAGATATTTGCAAAAAATTATTAATTAAAATAGTAATAGACAGATATCTCGAAAATTGTTGATGATAGGAAAAGTTTGTGTAGCATACAATTGTAGATAATGTTATGTACTACAGGTTTTGTTATAACTTTTTTCACGATTTGATGCATACGAAATGAGATATTTGCAAAAACGAATTAATTAAAATAGTAATAGACAGATATCTCGACAACGGTTGATGATAGAAAAAGTTTCTCAAAGATACAATTGTAGACAATGTTATGTTCTAGAAGTTTTGTAATAACTTTATTCACGATTTGATGCATACGAAACGAGATATTTGCAAAAAATTATTAATTAAAATAGTAATAGACAGATATCTCGACAACGGTTGATGATAGAAAAAGTTTGTCCATGATACAATTGTAGACAATGTTATGTTCTTACTTGTACAACAGTGCTTGATTATTTTAATTAAACAACTTGAGTTTAATTATTAAGGCCAAAGGTTTTATTTCTCACCTTTATCAAACTTCGATAAAACAAAATATTAATTTTCTTATAGATTCGAACGTAAAAGTCAAACTGAAATATTATTTTTTAACTTTTTTACTTTGAAGTCGGTTTTAATTTTTTGTTGTTGTTGAAACTCGAATTCTAGTCGTAAAGACCAAAAAAAATCTTTGCCTATGCCATTCTCCCATTTTGACGGAACACATTTTATTTCTAATTGGATTCGATAGAACAAATTCTAATCAAATTAAAGATTGAAAAATTAAGTCTCGAGCCGGACTTGAACCCGCACCCTTCCAAACCGGGGAAGTGCGTTATCCAGAGGCTGTAATATGTTTGAAATCAATAATATTTGAAATTAGAACAAATTCTATAGAACAAGTTCTAGGACACGGGGTCCCGCTGAGTGTAGGTACACCCTTGCCTCGTCGCGCTCCTCGATCGCGCGATCGAAATTAGGACAGTCAATACTGATTCCTATGTTTGATCGCACGATCGTACGATCGTGCGTCGAAAATAGAACAATTCGAACGCATCGCATGATCGCGCGATCGAAATTAGGACAGTCAATACTGATTCCTATGTTTGATCGCACGATCGCACGATCATTTTCATCGGACGGACGCATGATCGCGCGTGCGATGGCAATAGGACAGCGCCTTATTGTTATAGAAATGTATGTATGTATAAGGGAAATTAATTATAATAACTTATTCACTGTTGAACGGCAGGAAATATTATGCCAATTTATAAAATTTATTTGGAATACTGCTTTAGTGACTGAATACTTATGTATAGCAGACAAAATAACTCATAGGGTAGACCACCATCAGACCCTTTGCTAAAACAATATTCGTGAGTACCAAGATAGCGAAATCAAATCTCAAGTTTCTAGTCTAGCATACTGTTGTAGTAGGCTAGACTTCTTTTTATTTTTGGTTTATGGACGGAATGACTTACCAAATGGTGAGAGAATGACAAGCTTTTCAACCACAAAAATTTATTCCAATATTAGGAACAATCGAAGCATAGCATACCTAATGGGGTAGAACTTTTTACAGACAAAAGGGGAAATAGATGAATAAGACAGGGCGTTGGCTGAAATCGTGCTCGTGACATAGAGCCCTAAATGAGAGCGACAGTAATGTGTGGACTCTGATTTTTTACTTGCCCGTAACATTAAATTGTGACTGCGTATTAAATTGCGAATCTTTTGAGTAATTGCAACACCGTCAAAGATCAGCATTAAAGTGGGTCAAAGAACATTTAATTAAATTATTACGATTATTATTTTATTTAGGTATCAGCATTTTATCTGTATAGGTTGAGTAAAATAGTATCTATTTATTAAACGGGTCCATTAAATTGAAACTGCTGATTTCTCAAAACTAGTCTAGTCGACTAACTAAAGGTAACTACTGTACATAGCTGGTAACGAAAGCGACCTAGTGTACCTTACTTAATATTGTTGTCAGTCAGCGTTATATCAGCATTCATGAAGTTTCATGTACTTGAATTTTACAGTTGTAAAATTATATGGGTTATAGGACATGCAACTATGAAGTTGTTAGCGAAAGCTAAAATATCATGCAACAATAAAATAATATGGGTGACAGAGCCATGCAACTATCAACTTGTTAGCAAAAGCTAAAGGGTCATGCAAATAAAATAGCTGTGAGTGCTTAATTGCAATGGCTGGCACCCGCCAGAATATTTTGAGTGCATAAGTGTATGTGCTTATCACAGATTCACTCTTTTGTCCTTACCTCCTTAATTTGATAAAACGGAAATGGATACGATCTTGAAGCAGTGACTTTGACTAGTAGTTAGCCAAAATAAATAAATAAGAGATAATAAAGATCTATGGAACGTTATTTTTGTAGGTTTACTTACACCTATCAATAGAAAAATATTTTTACAGGGAAGGGATAGTATAGAACAGAAGTAACAATAACTGAAATGTGTTAATATAATGAGATTGTAATTTCCATAAACATTGTTTATCGTTGAATTTGGTGTTTGACAATTTCAGATCAATATTTGATAAATATCTATTTTCTGTAAACAAATTAGTCTCAATAACTTATTCGTAATCTGTTTAATGTAATAGCATTGATAACAGTCAACACTGTATTGTAAATAAGATTTAAGAGATTAGCTAAACTGTGGAGTTTCTTGCGCCGCTTCTTCTCCACGGGCTATACCTTCCGAAGCGGTGGTAGATTCGAGTAAACGTAAAAAATAAATTAAAACAAGAAAGGGATGTAGTGTACAGCAATAAAGAGTAGTTAATGCGGAAAGCGCCGGTAGCGCCATCTATGGGCTGGTGCGGTCTGTGGTCAATATCTATCGTTCATTCGCTCGGTATTCGTGCACCGACCGCCGTGCTGTGCGGACGTGCGCTAGTCACATTACTAGTGAAGACTATATCTGTGTTTCATTATATACATCAACCTCAACCAACCCTTAGTAGAAATGTGTATTCTACAGTATGTATTGTTGATTGTAATCATTTATTTCAGACTATTTTGTCCATATGTGTTTGTAACAAAATTCAGGTAGGTAGATACTACAGTAAAACAATTAAAATTCCAAATACAAACATAAAACACAAAATTAATACAATCATTAAAATACAATTTAACATGTCAAATATGTACCTTGTTACTGGTAAACTAACAAATGTAAACTACGTGTTATTTAGAGGCCACGTATGGAAAGAACAACGCATTTTTGGTTTTTATCTATAAGTTTCATAGGGAAAGGGAAAAAACCCTGTAAGTATAGCCTGATGATGGTGACAATAATAATAACTACTTAAGAGTTTAGAAAAAAATCGTTTTGCCTTTCATTCATTTTGATGGATATTCAATAATTTCAATACATTTCAATCATTTTGATGGATATTGTGAATGATTAGTACCTAAGTTTTTTTACTAGCCTGCTTTATTCCATTGCTGGGCAAAGGCCTCCCCTTTAATTCTCCAACCATCTCTATCCTTAAATGTTAGAATTATAAGTATAGATAAGAAAATTATGTTATCTGTTATTCATAGCACTCGTCATTCCACCTACATAAAAGAAAACGGTTATGATTTCCGTATTGCAAGGTTATTGACCATCAAAGACTCTGTATCGTTTTTGTTGGCTACAGGTCAGCCAAAAAATTAGGTCCTGACGAGGTCAATGACTCCACTGTACTGAGATGAGGAAAGGGATACCAAAGTAACGGTTTAGCGGACGTCATTGGACCGCATGCGAATCACAAAGGACAACCGCCGCTCCCCCTTGAAAAAATACCTTAAAATGTATAGAAGTTTTGACTGAAGTCAAATATGTAATAAATTATGGGGTAAAAACGACTCAGATAGTATCATTTATTTTTATTTAACGAGTTATTTAGTCATTTATTATTAATAAATTATAAAAAAGCAGCAACCCCAAAATGCCTGTCAATGTTGTTTAGTAGGAGGTGTTGCAAGCACAATGTTTTTTTATATAAAAATGATAAAAACGAATAAATCATTATAAAATAGTTTCTAGTGTTCCATAGTCCATTATAAAAATAGAAGTACGGTTATACATTTTTTGGTATTATGTGCCAGATGTCCTTTGTACACATTCGGTATCGTGCTAATTATTTGACAGATGACAGCCCTTTGACAGATCTCTCAGATGTTTTAGGCTGTCAATCATATAGTAAAAAGTTAAGTTTAGCGCGATACTGAATTCGGCACAGTTGAATAGTAACTGGCTTGCAATTTGAAATTAGTGCCATCAGTCTCCAGGGGTCCTCATAGTTTCGTTCAAATCCGTCTGTCCCCTACTCTCTCAGTTTTAAACCTATTAAAACAAAATTTGGCACGAAGATAACATGCTACAGCTGAACTAATAGAAATGTTATTAAACAAAGTCGCATCCGCTTCTGTCTTCATCATTTCTCTTTCTCCGCTTACTTCTGAACTACGCAACGGATTTTGATAATGGTTTTCACTGTAATTTAGAGAATTTATTTCGGAAGGTATTGTGTATCTTCTTTAGAGGCAATGGCATGTCATTCCGATTTTTATTACAACTTAATATTTTGCCAAATATGTAGATTGCATTACCAGTCGCTAGTTTAATAATAAAATTAAGTAGAAACATTTAAGGAATCGTTAGGTACCTACTACGTCTTGCGAAATGTAACAAAAACCCTTCAGGACAAACCTCGAAGTATTTGCACTCAAAGTTGAAATTCGAGAAGTCGCTGGCAACTGCGTTATCACGCAAAAGTTTTGCATTCAGTTGAATAGCAAACTTTGAGCAAACTTATGCGTTTCCAACTTGAAGTGAAGGTGTGAAAAAAGCAAAGTAGGTAACTAATCCATGCCTAGCCGTTAATAATAAAAACAAAACCAAACCTATTTGGTCAGAAGAAGAAATTAAGTCGGATGTCAGTCCAGATGGCACAACGCGTGGCAATCAGAAATGCAGGCAGCCAAAGATCTGGTCTCTGATACCACAAAACTTAACCTGAACAGAATAAGAACAGTGCAACCATACCATCTTCACAAGTCGGACATAAAATATCACCCGAGTACGACTGTGGTGCTACGGAACAGGCTATAACGAACATCAGAAGATTTGACGGCGGAATCCGGGATTTAAACGAATTGACCCCGAGAGCCAAACTATGGCTGAAAACTATAGACATAAATCTGTAATCTCCGCAGGAATAAAAGGGGTTCCCTACGTTACGACGAAAGTCAAAACCTAGAATGTCGCTTCATCGAACACTGTTCATTGATGGTAAGCCATACGAATAATGATAATAAAAAGACTTGATTATTTTAAATTGTGTTGCTATTTTCTGCGCGTACGTGCCTTAAGAGTACTTGTCCAACAACCCTAACAGAATAAAAACAAATAAGTTGCTTTAAGACTAAGTACATAGTCGTCCAGTAAAACGTGATTCTGGAGCCAGCTCCAAGACCAAGCTTAAGGTTATTGACTGTCCTTGAATTTGTAGTGCAGCTAGGAAGTGAGCGTTGTCCAGGAACAAAACAAATATTTGTGTTGCAGACAGTCAATTTCAGGACATCGGCATCGGCAGCGAGGTCGTTCGAATATGAAAGTTGATCTTGAAATATGGTTGTGAAACGAACGTCCCTGCTACTACTGTACGATGGGGCAAGGCCCCAAAAAAATGCAGAATAAAAAAACGTTCTGATTCTAATTAATTCCAATTTTGTTATTATAGCTCCATCGTGATGTTGATGATGCTGCCAATGTCAAATAAGAAAAAAAAAACACATTGTTCAATAAATTCTTTATATGGTTCCCTGCACCGTGCATTCTGCTAATCAGAGGGACACGTAGAGAAATGCCGATCCCCTATTCAGGTTTTTCGCCAAGGAGATCCCAAAAGAATGTCATTGACAAACGCCCAAGGGTGCACCAGCCCTTACCCACTCCTGTTCCCTCCAGACTCATCCAAAGGGACCAGGGGGCACACGTGGAGGTTGTCATGACTTAAAACGTTAGAACCCAAAAAAAACAGATTTCTTTGATGTTTACCTGTCAGTGTCATCTGTCAGATGAACAGTGTATCTGTGCATACTGCATAGGTATCGCGTAGTAGGTACAGCTTGAGCTGACCTTCTTCTTCCTCCTAGACCATGTCCCATTGACTTGGGGTCGGCCTTCCGTGTCCTTCTTCTCCAATGAGCTCGGTTTTGTGCTCGGTCGGTCTGTCGGTGTCTCGCTGAGCTTCTTTATGGTCTTTTTTGAGCCGTCGTCCACCAGTGTGGTTTTTTACAAGAACGTTTCGTCGTTGGCAAGTCTAGGGCAATCTTCACCATAATGATCATCTGGACCGTACCGCCGCATGAGGTGATCTACTAGGATATTGCCACAACCGCGCTCCATACAAACGATGTTTGATTCTTTTTTTTTATTACCTAGTGAAATTATAAATACTAGGCGATTTTTTAAACACTTTCTAAATTTTCAGGGATGGTTCTTTAGTACTTCCCAATTGTTCTTCAGACCATAAAGTTAAGCAACTTTTACTATATCAGAGCAAAGCTGAAATCGCAAAAAAAAATTGCTGTTTCATACCTATATTTGAGTCGTTCCTTGATAGAAATTGTTTACAAAATCACCTAGTATTTCCTTCAGTTTCAAAGAGACACAGGTAAAATACAAATCTAAAATTAATCGTAACCTTGAAATTTTACATGTTAACTGAAATGTGTGAAAACCATCGGATATTCGTTTCTAGAACATGTTTAAAAAAAATGATTGAACTGAATTATTCGTTAATATTCAAAATGAATCTAACTTCGTTTGTAAGTACCTCACAGGACCTCTTAAGTGTTAAAACGTTGATTTAAGGGACACCCTTTATGATGTTAATGATAATGTTCCAACAACTAACGGAAAAGCTGTTCAAATTTTATTGTGATATTATCACAAACCACAAAACTGCTTAAATATTATGCTTATTACATGACGTGGTTCATTTAATTGAGGTAGAGGATGACACACGCCTTTTGTCATTCTATGTAGTTGTAAAATATTGGCGTTTCTAAAGAATACAAATAAAATGGTTTGATAAGAAGCTTTGAGGCTTTGTTTATGTAATTTATACATGTAATGACTAATTAAAATGTATCAAAAACGAGGTGCAACATCGTTGAGGGTTTTCGCCTAAAGGACAATTTATTTGACAAAGCAGATTTGGCCCTCGGTTATGATCTTATATGAATGTTGATTTATGATATTGGAAATGTCTTTACGTTCGCTACAGTATAGGCTCCGATTTCACGAAAAAGTGCGATCACCTTATATCTCAGAAAGTTGCGAAGATATGATATTCAAAAAAGGCTCAAAAGACGCGTATTTCCGAGAACTATAAGGTGTAAAAAGAATTATTCGAGAAAATCGAAAACGAAAAAAGTTATAGCCAAAATAGTAAAAAAAAAACATTTTTTCCAAATTTTTGATTTTGGCGCTCGATATTTTGGAAACGAAGAATGATATCAACAATTTGAGCAAAAATCCTCTGGACAATTTAGTCGGCTATTTTTGCCTATAATATATTTGAGCCTAAAATAAAGACGATCGGGTAAAGGGTTTGCCCTGTAGCCTAACCTTTTAGAGACAATATTTTTTCGAAATCCGTAGATTCATTTCATGTGCTCGATAGTCGTGTGAGGCACGAAATCTGTGATTTTTTTTATTATATCCAATATAGCATATAATATTTTATTGAAACTGGTACATTTAATTAGTCGGTGACTGGCAGTTTCACTATCAACGATTGAAGCCTTCTCTCAGATAATTCGAGGTTTTTAAAAAAAAATTACCGTGTTGGTGTCCAACCTTGATTAATATTATTTTATTGTTTACAAACAAAAACTCGCAGCTGTATATTATATTGGGGTAGTCAGTTTTCAAATAAAGACCACATACGCTCACGACTGTTTTTCCCGAGGGGTAGTCAGAGATTATTCAGTAGGTACATCTACGTTTTACTAGTAGTAACGAAACTCTGTAATCTTGTAGCATTAGGGGGAGTTGGGGCAGATAGATACGATTTTCTTTTTAAGCAAAAAAACAGTGTCAAACCAAACGGTAATTAAAAAAATAACGATTTGAATGTGTTCAATGTTTATCTAAGTTACTTTTGTAGAAATGAATTCATCTTAATATTGTAAGGAAAAAAAGTTATAACCTTATTTAACAAAACCAGAATTCGTATCAAACTGCCCCATACGCGGGGTACATTGATACACGGTTATAATTATGTAAAATACCATAAATTATGATGTAAAACAAATAATTTTTATATTTTTATAGAATTTATTCATAATTGGCATAGAAAAATAAAGAAACAATTCTTATACCGAATCTACATAGTCATTTAACTCTCCAACAATAAACTACATAATTAATTTTTAGAAACAAATCTAATGGAAATCAGTCTTCATAAATGTTTATATTTTATTTAACCTAGGAGTTAAAAAGATGTTCTAGGTACTCAGTCAGGCAATCAGTTTCCAATTTAAGATTTTTAAAGGGAAATGATGCGTATCAATGTGCCCCATAAGTCGTTGAATAAATGTGCCCCATAACGTCATTTTAAGAAGAAAAAATAACGTCAAATTTTTTTTCCAAGATTTACTAAAATTCCACTCTGTACCAAAATATGATAAATATTAACATGCCATTAAACGTAAAATATAGCTAATTATACGAAATCCCATAGGTTAAATCACATTCGAAAGGTGAGGAAAAATTTTAGATCCGATTCTACGAAACGTATCTTGACTTGTCAAACGCGAACGGCTGACTGACAGCTGCTGTCATTCTGCCGTGTGGTTGGTTGCACTCACAGGTTGCACTGATACCCTACGTATGTGTGTATCGACGAGCTTCGGCTATGTTCAGTTTAAATTTTATAACGACTGTATCTATGTGCCCCGTGCATCAATGTCCCCCTATTCCCCCTATGCCTTATAGCCATACTTATATAAATAAACGATTAACTACAAATAATAACCTCTTAAAGTATAATAAGGTAATAGAATTTATTTATTTAAATATTTACAATATTTTGTAATTATACAGGGTGTTAGGGTAGACAGTTGCATTACTTTAAGGGGTGATTGTACCCATGATACTGAACCACTTTCCCTAAGAAACCTATAGGAAATACGTAAAAAAATGTTTGGACTTCCCATACTAAATGCAATCAGCTGATCGAACTTTTGTATGAAAAGTAGACAAAAAATTGTGAATTTTTTATAGGTTTCTTAGGGAAAGTTGTTCAGTATCATGGGTACAATCACCCCTTAAAGTAATGCAACTGTTTACCCTAACACCCTGTAGTTTTTACGGACAGACGTTATAGACATAAGCTTAGGATCATATACCATCCCCGATTTATTATAATTTTCTGACTTGAGCTGCAACTGCAAGTAGTAAATTACCCATAAGATAGCATATTGATTGCATGTTAATTAACAATTTGAACATTATTGTGAATTTCGCTGGATTGTGCAAGAACAAAAGATAACAATGGTGCTTTATTACGCTTCGATGATCATGTAGAATCCTCCTTTTTTATGTTGGTTAGAGTTGATTACTCTGTAGTTGTCGTATTAACGTGAATGAAATACATATTCATTTCTAAGATCATATTTATACCTCGTCTACTTTGGCATGCTAAAATCACGCCCCAACCAGTTTCTATATAGAATAACGTAATATTTTTTTATAGCGTAAGCCTAGGCTAGGCATATTGTAAATAACAAGGTGTTAGGGTAGACAGTGGGGTGATTGTACCCATGATACTAAACAATTCCCATAAGAAACCCTGAAGAAGACCTTTATACTAAATGCATCAGCTGATCGAACGTTTGTAAAAAAAGTCGTTCGTTACGAAATACTCTTATGTTCCTTTGGGAAAATTGATCAGTATCATGAGTACAATCACCCATTAAAGTAATGCAACTGTCTACCCTGACACCCTGTATGATTCGGTCCAGTCACAATAAAGAAAATTAATAAAATAAAATACTTACTACTTTATTGAGATGTATTTTTATGGAAATAAAACCTAACTACTTTATTAAGTATCTGAAACATTAATTTCTGTTATGTTTTTCTCTGAGGGTAAGTTTAGATAGTATAGCTTAGATATAGTTGAGTTAGGGGTCGGTTGGTGGTAAGTTTATGTACCTACTTTACCTACCTATGTGTCCCAGTTCAGAAATCTTTTGATTTTATTCCAATCGTAGTCACAAAATATTTCAGCAAATGTTTATATTTAATGGCGGGAAGAGAGTCAAAGTATGAATGGAAATTATAATTTTTTGTGATATTATTTCCTATCTAAAACTAAAATAAATTATTCATTAAAATTAAAAACAATGTACCAAATAAATCGAACCCGCAACGCAGCGCAGGCATCGTCAAACCTTAATTCGTTATTCATCCATATCCGCTACAAGCTTCGTCAATGGAATTTTCTATCTAAACTATTATAAAACTGTAACAGAAATGTGTCTGTTCTGTACATTGAAGATATTTACAAAAAAAAAATTACGACATGGTTTTTACCTGTCCCTGATTCCAAATCACCAATTTTTGGATTTATTGTCTGTCTGTTTGTTTGTTTGTTTATTTGTTTGTTTGTTTGTTTGTTTGGGTGTTTGTTTGTTCGAGTATCACGCAAAAACTACTGAACCGTTTTTGATGAAACTTTTTTTGTTTGATAGCTTATCATCTGACTTAAAATCTGGTATTTAATTGATGCGGACGAAGTCGCGGGTTAAAACTTCTTTTATATGAAAGCAATAGTATTAACAGATGGATTGACATACTTTTATAATGATTTTCATCATGACTTCCCGTTATTTCACCACGGAACCCTGGGGCCCGATTGCGCTAAGTTAAAACATCGAAGTTCTATTCTTATCCAATTACAGCTCTAATCACATTGCAATCCAATTTATATTCAACTGTACTGAATTCCGCATCGCGCTAAAATCTATGTAACTGACAGCCCTTAACGTCTGAGCGATCTGTCAAAACGGCTCTAACGGCTGTCATGAGCTGTACCGCGACTAGCGCAATCAGTATTTATTCTGTGGCAATGTGTCAAAAGTTATGGTTCGTACGTAGTCCAATAACGGTTCCATCACCGAATATTTACCGCGATTGTAGCCCTGTTTGGTTTTACCCATAGACATTATTATAAGTATAATATGTTTATGGTTTTACCAAACAGCTGAGCTGACGATACGTATGTTTCCGTACCTACATAATTAATTACCACAAATATTTCGTAATCTGCACTTTTAAAAATTGGTTTTTGGATCAAATTACTTAGTAAAAGTAAGCCACGGTCATTGTACCTACTCAAAAAGTGCTCAAATCAACTCCATTTAATTAATTTTTTTTTCAGTTCGAGGTGTCATTGACGTTTTCTTTGGACCAGAGCAGATTTTTTTTCGTGATTTCGATTTCGATTCGAAAAGTTGTTTAGTTTGATGTTCTGAAGCACCCACTTTGATCATCTTTCTCTTGCCCATTTACCATTATTTGGGGTCGGCGCAATATGTTATCCTCCTTCATTCATCTCTCTTTGCCGTCCTTTCGGCACTCACTCCTTTCTTTACACCTACACATAATGATCCTTCACACAATCCATCCATCTTTTCTTCCATCCACATTAGAGCTTCTAATCCCGCATACCCTTGCGGGATCTCGGTATAAGCGAGATCAACAATTTGTAATCGTTCGGGATCTCGGTATAACGGGATCCTGCATTTTATGATAAAAGTGGTTAAAAGTAACTAGTAAATAAAATATAGCATGCTTTAGTTTAGAATAACTTTGCAAACCAAACAAACAATGTCGAGAAGAACGAACGATCAAAGAATAACTGGCCAAGAGCAAGGCGTGTACTCGCACAAAGAGGGTTCCAAACCAAAACGAAAAAAAAGTTGACCACGTGCAACGTAGCCGACCCGACAATTTTCGGGAAAGATTTGCCCGTAACTATTTTCAATCCTGCAAATCCCACGGGATTCCGCACGCGGGATCAGCATTGAGCGGTAGGATCCCGTTTCAGAGAAAAAGGGTCTTGACAGACAGACATACAAACAGACAGACAGACGGACAACAAAGTGATCTTATAAGGGTTCCGTTTTTTCCTGTTGAGGTACGGAACCCTAAAAACGTGCGAGATCTCGGTTTTTCGGGATCTCGGTATACCGAGATTGATAGCCCTCATCCACGTTCATACTTAACACTCGTCTCGTAACATGACACTGCACTCGTCTCTCCGCATTACATGCCCAAAGGTATAATAATAAAGCTAATAAAGGTCTTCTCTAGGCCTAGGTCAATGCCAATAAGAATTAGGTAAAAATCTAAATGTAATTTATTTGTAATCATTATTAGTGAGTGATCACTGATCACATTAGAATACAATGTGTGCAGCTCAGGGCGAGCGTTGCAACACTCAAGGGCGCGTTCAATACATGCTACACAATTTATTCTGTGCAATTGGTGACTTTGGCACCTCTGATCTAGAGGTCATATTGTGAGCATCTTTATTTACGTTTAATTAGACTCTATCTTTTGTTTATTTATTCTTCCATCAAGTTTACTAAATAGCTTGCAAGGTTTCATTCATTGGTAGTTAACAATCTTCTATCAACTCCATGGCACATGATTCTACATTTTTAGTGTTCCGTAGCTAAAGGGTGCCAACGGGTCCGTACTCATAACTACGCTGTTCGTCTGTCTTTCTGTTCTACCTATAATGGGCTGTATCTATAGAACTATAATAGCTAGACGGTTAAAATTTTCACAGTATATACTACGTTATTATGGCAGATTTATTAACAACGAATAAAAAAGTAACAAAAGGGGTCCCCATATAAGAAACGTGTTTCTTCCAAGGTTTTTTGTTTCATTGAAAAAACGGTAATACATGCAAGCGTCAAACTTGGTTTGATTAAGTGCATACTTTAAGGTAAAGCAAGTGTTTTTTTTGTAATATTTTATGGTTGCACTCGCACTTGGCCTAGTAATATTTAAAGGAGTGGTTTAGACCATTAAACTGAAGAGAAAAAAAATCAGTAATTTCATACAAAACTGCAGTAACACTAAACTCATAATGGGAAAGAATTTTTCTTTTCGACGTTGTCTCCATAGTGAATGTTGTTCAGTTTGATGGTCCCAACCACCTCTTTAAACATTACAAAGGGTGTTTTGTTACACCTTGCCTATACTAAGTGTAATAAACACCCTTTATAAGGGCACAATTTGGACACGTTGCTTTTTTCAACTTTGTCCCCCATGAATTGTCTATGTCCTACAAATCTGAGCTCTAAACTTAGCAACCATATAATAGGGTAGCCAGCTTTAGTCAATAATTTCTTTTTGAAAATTTGCCTATTTAACATAACAAGCTATTGAAAAACAACTTGAAAAAAAATCGGCCATACCTACATAATTCATCATCATCATATCAGCCGATAGACGTCCACTGCTGGACATAGGCCTCCCCCAAAATGTGGGGATTTGCTATAATCGCCACGCTTGGCAGGCGGGTTGGCTATTGCAGTTGAATTGAATGTGTGTACTCAGAGGATGCTGCTGCCCATCCTCCGGTAGATCCCTTAATTTCCTTTTACGACACCCACGGGAGGAAATAGGGTGGTGCTATTCTTAGCCGATACCACACCGACTAACCTACACCACATAATTATAAAACTTAATTCTATAACTCACGGCGTCATAACATATTTAGAAAAAACCTGGACGCTAATAATCCCGGACGCAATTTTCACAAGATTTCTCTACTAAGGCTCCATGGAAAGGAGGTGTCCCCGAATCTAGTAGGACGGTTGGTAACCCTACTTATCCAGTGGTAAGTCGACTAATAACGATTGTATTGCGCATCGTCTTTAACAAGAAAAAACTAGTTTTAATGCCTATACCTACCTTTAAAATATAATGGGCTACCTTCTGCCGGAAATTAGAGATAATAATAATATATGATGATGTTTCTCATGTGACAAATAATAGTAATGAACGAAAATACTAGTTATGTAAATGTACACCTGTTTCAAATAAGGGATTTTTATATACCTACCTAACCAATAAAACAGCTTGATAAGAATGTGTGTTTTATGTTTGTCTCATAATGTAACTTATTGTGGCTTGTTAATCGTATTTTATAAATCTAAATCATTATAATTCAATAACGACAATGGAATCGGCTATTATTAAGTACACTGAATAATCTTTGTTGCGTATAATAAACTAGCTTTTATCCGCGGCTTCGCAAGCGTTGATGTCCTGAAATAACGTTCAAAGAAAATTTTGTATGAAAAATTTAAAGCTTTATATCTTCGTAATTATATTAGAAATTGCAAACGTTATTTGATACGCGACATCTAGATTTTCTAAACAATTTTTCCATACATAAAATATTAATTTTATTAATTCCGTCGACGCGTATTGTGCGTCAAACGTTTGTATGGACTGAAACCACCTTAAGGGGCGTCCGCCCGGTTTTGAGTAACTTTGTAACCATTTTATACATTACTTCACTATGGCACTTTTTAAGCAGAAAAAAAAACTAATTAATCTACAGGATATGAGAAGTGATGTTGTTTTTCTTGAAATCTATTTTAATTAATAAAACTGAAGAAAAACTAATCCAAAGTCACCCCTTTTTTTCCAGTTGTAACCGTTTTACTCTTACATTGTTGATCAGAAGAATATGAAAATTTGCAATATTCTTCACAATACAATATATAATGATGTGGTTTTCTTATTTTTTGAAAATTCATAAAAATATCATACAGGTTTTCAAAGAAAACGTAAAATTCTGACCGGCGCCACGCAATTGAAGCGGAATGGCTAATTGCAAAAGTTTGCTTATAAGAAAGAGAGCCTTGCACTAGGGAGGGAGAGCCTTAAGGGTTTGCCCTGTAACCTAACCTTTTTGAGACAATATTTTTTTTGAATTCCGTAGATTCGTTTCCAATGTGCTCGATAGTCGTGTGAGGCACGAAACCTGTGAATTTTTCTATGCTTCGCACATAAGCGCAAAGTTTTGAATAAAAAAATATCTTTGTCAATGTTTTTAATTAGCGAATTATTTTTCTTGGTCAATGTTTTTAATCTAATCTTCGAACATAGCCATAACAGGTGTCTTCTCTATTACATCATTATCAATAAGGTTCAAAGTTCAAAAGAACTTATAACCGCCTAGTCAGTTAGTCACCAAAGATGTGATCCCACAATATTTTTTTTTATTGAGATTTTTTGACTGGTCATCTGATGATCATGATTTTTAGGGTTCCGTACCCAAAGGGTGAAAACGGGACCCTATTACTAAGCCTACATTGTCCGTCCGTCTGTCCTACCTATTTAGGGCTATAACTTTTGAACCGTAATAGCTAGATAGTTTAAATTTATCAGATTATGATTTATTGCGGCGTATTTGTTAACAAATAATAAAAATGGCAGAAAGTTAAAAATTTAGGGGGGTTTTCAACAAGAAACTAGTTTTTATCAACGTTTTTTCTTCACGCTCTATAGAAAAAACGGTAATACATACAAGCGTCAAACTTAGTGTGATTATAGAGCAAACTCTACAAAATTACAACAAATACTAAAAACCGGCCAAGTGTGAGTCGGTGTCGTGCTAAAGGTCCCGGACAAAAAAGTTTTTTTTCTAATTAATAATGTGTTCTGTGGTGGAGTGGTACGGAACCCTCGGTGCGCGAGTACCCCGACTCGCACTTGACCGGTTTTATTCAAATTAGCTTTTGTTTTAAAGTTGAAAAAGTTCAGCTAACTTAGCTATCACAAACCATGGAAGGACCAACCAATGTTGAAGTTGCGAAAGTACCTGGGTATGTCAGGCAGGATATGGAAATGTATTATCTCTGCTTATTTCAATGTGAACCAGTCTTGATTATTATAATATAACATAACATCATCATCATCTCAGCCGAAGGATGTCCACTGCTGGACATAGACATAGGCCTCCCCCAAGGACCGCCATAACGACCGGTCTTGCGCTGTTTTATAACACCAAAAACATACAGTTACAAAAACAGATTTAAAAAAAGAACGTAGGGGTACAAATGCCGGTCTTATCACTAAAAGCTATTTCTTTCAGACAACCATCATGGGATGGAAGAACTCTTTATTTAAAAAAACATGTTACGGCGGTGTAATAAGATATAAAATATACAACGTGTGAATAAATTAGCGCAAAACCTCATACACCCCAACTGATTTATAACAAAATATTTAGATTGAAACAATAATTAAATTATTTTTATAATTAAAATTTAAAGTTATTCGCATTTTAAGTTTTGAGGCAAAAATGATTTGTTATCATTTCAGCAATGAATGAAAGCGGTAACGTACTCATGGATACATTTTAATAATCTTGTTTTGGTAGTAAGTAGGGTGAGTGTGCCCGTGCGGTGGGTTGACATCGGGTTCAGTAAATTTTAAATTTTACAAAAAAATTATTTAATATTTTGAAAAAAATTACCTATGTTGAAACCATGATAATTCGATTCTACTCTCGATTCTGAACAAACTACTTTTTAGTTTTGCGTTAATTCATTAACACGTTGTATAGCTAGCTAGTCAGCTAGTAATAGTACCTACTTACCTGTAAAAAAATATACCTAATTGATAAAATTCTCAAAGGAGTGTGGAATGGTACGTGCTACGCGTTACTTTACATGTGTCTTTTTGCTAATCTCGAGGACGAAGTATAATAATAATAAGAACGTATTTACGTAAAGTAAACTAACGCCTTTATAAAACTTTATAGCAAAATCACAAGACATTATAAAACGTAGGAGGCAACAAAAATACTAGGTAAATCCAATGTTTTGAATTTTTATCCTTTTTATACAAAATTGTTAACCACAGCTTTATTAATAAGAAAAGTATCTATGATAATAACAGTTGAATAAACTTTTTGCAAGAATGCTGGTTGCTTTCGTAGGAATTTTGGCAAAATTATGATAGAATGTCAAATTCTAGCAAGAAATTATCGATTAAATTTAATAAAACATTAACTGTTATCTTGTAATCTCAGAAAATGCATTAAGTGACCCAATAAAAACAAATAAATATCAGTAAACAAAAAACCATTAGACAGTAAAGTTAATCTATCACAATGCCGTCAATCCGTCGGCCGGCATCGAATCACCGCGCGGGACAATCGCCTCCACAACACCACTATTTTTACACTGATCTTGGACCAATGCCATCAGCTGTGCCCGTGCGCTAGTCCACTCGAATTAACTCCCGCCTCGAAACGTACCTTTTCCAACTAAACTCCACAAAATACTAACCCATAAGCGTATAGAAACCATGAATGAAATCCCTCCGGTTCTACAAGATTATGTTTAAAGTGTGCGATACAAATAAACGCCAGGGTTTCAGTCTGAAAGTAGTTTCAGTCGAATCGAGAATGGCGCCGTGAGCGTTCCGATTCGCGCTCGACCATGGCGCGGCACCGATGGACGCTTGTTCTAATTTTAATCTGCTTACCTATCCTAGCGACAGTGATTACTGCATTCCGTGTTCGCGATTTACCTAAAACCCCTCAAGAGTTAAAAACTGAAGTTAAAAAGCAAAAGTGTGACGATTGTGAAGTGAATGAACCCAAGGTCGGACTGAAACATAGTGTTAAAATCGAAAGTGTTAAACGTCATGACGATCCAAAGAAAAGTGTGACAGAAAAACAACAAAAGAGTAAAGCGGATAGTAAACCAAGTTTTAAATTTGTCGATGATAGTGCAGATGACGACGATGACGACGATTTTGACTTTCTCAAAAGTGTAACTGGTTTAAAAAAAGAGGAACATATAAAAATAGCTAAAGCTGGCAAAGGTGGTCCTGAATCAAAATCAGAAGTTAGTAAAAAGTCAGTGAGTCAGAAAAGTCAAAAGGTCGACAAAAATGATGAGGATGAGGACGATGATGACGATGACATTCCCATCGCTAAGAAAAAGACAAAAGTTGACGTTAAAATAAAAGACTCCGATACGAAACCAAACATCAAAAGTTTGAAAAAGTTGTCACCAAAACTAGACGATGAAGATGATGACGATGACGAGGACGACGACGACGACGATGACGATGATGATGATATTCATAAAACTCATAAAATTAAAGACTTGAAAAAGAAAACAGATTCAGTGGCAAAACAAAAACCTAAAACGAAGACATCGGTTCCACAATCAAAATTAAACGAAGACGATGATGACGATGATGATGATGACGACGAAGATGACGATGATGATAAAAAGTCTAAATCTAAAGATACAAAACATAAAGATGCTTCTGTAATGAAACAAAAATCTGCAACGAAGGCTCATATTCATACGTCCAAATCAGACGATGATGATGACGATGACGATGATGACGATGTAATAAAGAAACAAAAGCCGTCACCAAAGCAAGAATCGAAGGATAAAAAGGATCCTTTAAAAAAACCAGCTGCGAAAGATGAAGATAAGTCTACAGATGATAAGACTAAACAAAAACCATCTACAAAACATCACGAAGCAGAAAAGCATGAACATAAAAAAACTGAATCTGTAAAAGAGACTAAATCTCCACCAATAAAGCAAAAAGTAGACGAAGTTTTCAAAAAACCTAGTGAACCAGCTAAAGAAAAACTTTTAGAGGTCAAAAAAGAGGAAAAGAAAGAACATAAAGACCAGAAAATAGAAAAACCATCTCAAAAAGAACCGGCAAAGAAATCTAAAGAACCAGAAAAGGAAATAAAACCAAAAATTGAGCAAAAGGAAGTAAAAACTAAACCTCACGAAGAACCAAAGAAAGTTGAGAAAAAATCGGTAAGTGAATCAAAAGAAAAAATAGAGAAACCGAAAGCTGAAACCAAAAAAGATACAAAAGCTGACTCTGATCACAAGAAGCATATCGAAAAGGATCACAAGAGGAAAGAAAAATCTTCAATGGAAATGCTCGTTGATAGTCGAGAATTTTTCTCTAAAAGTGAAAGTCATTTACACGACTTAAATGAGGTTTTACAAAGGCGAAACTTGCTTCAAAGTGAATTCGAGGACTTTTATGCGTTCTTTCCAACTTTTGCTCCAAATTTCTCTCGCATTCATAATCCGGAATGCAGACGTCACGGGCAAATTCTACTGAGGCAATTGCGGGGGACGAAATTATGGGCCTTGAGCAGTAAGTAGAGCAATTCTTTTCTTCGACTCGTTTTGTCATTAATCCAAAACTTTATTTGCGTCTACTATGTAAATGTCAAGTACACCAATGTGTTATAATTATGTTGAGAAATAAAACTGGCATTTTAATAAATTTTAGACGTAAAACTTTATCAACTTGTATCATAATTTGACGACCCGGTTGGTGTAATGGTTGCCACGCCGGACTGCCAAACCAGGGTCCTGGGTTCGAATCCCGGTTCGGTTATGAATTTTATTATGTTTGTGCCGTTGTTATATGATTCCCATTACAAAAAGCCTAAGGCTTACTAGATCATTACAATGTATGTGCCTGTGAGCGTTATTTATTTATTTATAATGAATCATTTTTATACAAAGCTGGGATTAACACAAATCCATCTCAAAACCTTTTGAATATACATACACTGAATAATAGTCTATAAATCAATAGGTAACTTTGGGAAAAGTTTGTGAAAGATTTTTTGTAATTTTTCATACAAAATCGAAAGCCGACAAAATTTTCTTTTCGTATAATAAGTATGAGTTATATCGTACGACAATAACTGATGATGGTGGAAAGATTAGCTAGTCAGAAATCGACAGGGTGTAGGTATTGTTTGAGAAGACTGTTTGCCAGTCAGCAATGTAACTTATTATTTTATTATTTGTTTAAGAAGACTGCATTTTTACTTCCGAATTTCTCACTTATCGTTGTTATGTGTTATAGATTCTGGTTTTGCGCTCTTTTGTTTATTTGCTTTAAAAAAATGTGACAGCCAATGTATTTTCCCTAAGGACTAATAAGCTGTGCGGCGTCCAAAAATTCGCTTAATATTTTTTTTTGAAAGTATCTTACCTACTTGTTTTTTTCATTCATTCCTGAACCGTTTTTATGATGTAGCACTAAGATTATTACCTGGTTGGTTACTCTTTGGACCTTTTCAGATAATCCAGGTTCAACCATAAAAAAAAGTACTAAGGAAATACTCAATTTGTTAGCAAATAGACATCAAGTACAAACTTTTGCCTTTCCGGTAGGTAACTTATCAAAACTGGCGATTATATTCTTAAGCTTGATACAGAACAATCGAAGCTATTTATAAAGAGAAAGAGTACATTTCAAGTTGTCACATGGTACGATTTAAGGTCGTCTATAATTGAGCAAATGTAAAGATTTAAACATCAACATTTTGCAATTCCTCCGCTCATTACAGTCTATTGCAACGATTCTCAAACTGTTCTATTGTCTACCACGTGCTACTAAATATAAACTCTGGCTTCACTTCAAGCTAAATCTCTTCTTGCCATGAGACAGATCTTAGGAATTTCAGGAATCTAGTTGGTCGTGAACTTTCGTGAACCTGTTTGCTGATACGAGACTTGCGAGCTCTAGTCCCGTAAGGGGCAAATATTTGTATGATGAATATGAGCATTTGAGTCACGGATGTTCGTATCTATTTATGGATACAATAATTATCGCCATCTAGTCATCATTGTACAAGTCCGGGCGAGATTCTGGTACTTTCCATGGTACTAGATAATCAGTGTCCAAGATATTTAATATTATTTATTTATTTTGTTATTATATAGAGGCTATAAGGCGGTCTGAAAAAACTCTGACACCAGGGCCTCAATTGCGCAATTTTATACGGTTTTGGTTTGGTTTTGGTTTAGATTTGGTTTAGCTGAAGTAAAAAAGCTATCGCGATATTTTTTTTCTGAACGGTTAAATCGCACAATACAGAAAATTCGATCGAACGGACATCAAACGTTACGCCAACGTATCTTCCGAAATAAAGCTAAATCGTTACCGTTAATATAATTTGCGCGATACGAATTGTGCATAACGTAACGTTTTTGGTTGTGGTTTTGTTTTGGTAGTATCATTCAAACTTAGGGCGATTGAGGCCCAGAGCTCTGCACACACGATAAGAAAGAAAAAAGGGCGATAATTATCCGCATAGGGCGGCAATCCATTTGTATGGAACAGCTAATATTTTATTTGACATTGGTCCCATAGAGAAAGTTGTTCAGTTTGATGGTCTGATCGTCCCCTTTAAAACCCTCAGCATAATTAAGAAGGACTCTACAGGGAGGGTGTTACAAAAGTAAATATAAACATTTCAATTTTTATGGGGGTTGTTGAGACCATCAAACTGAACAACTTTCACTATGGGACCAACATCGAAATCGCGAAAAAAAATTGTCATACATTTAGCTCGAGTAGATCTGTAGTTTAGTATGGAACATCGCAAATGCATCGCATTATGGCGATTACGGCAAATCTCCCCATTTCGGGGGAGGCCTATGTCCAGCAGTGGACGTCTACTGGCTGATATGATGATGATGATGGAACATCAGATTTTTCTTTCGCGATTTCTGATATTGGTCCCGTAGTGAAAGTTGTTCAGTTTGATGATCTAATCTAAACCACCCCATGTTTATTTGTATTTTTGTAAAACCCTGTATATTAAGTATAAATACTCTAAGATTTTATGAATACGCATTTGAGAAGTTCTGCTTACGAATAGGTACGTTAACTACAGTTTGAGAGCCCTTGGTTATTGGACGAGTCAGATCAGTATTACAGCAACTATTTATTTACACTGGCACCAGTTCAGAGATTTCGACAACAGATGCTTCGGTTAAAAAAACATAAATTATCCTGAGGCGGCTACTCTGTCAAGGATATTGTTGTTTCGCTATTTTAATTAATACCCTAGTAATATGGAATAGAGCTTTCTTTTGTGCTTGTGGAACTAAAAACAGTTGCTGATGAAAGTTTTATCGCATAAAATGCTGTCAATAAATAAATAAAATACAATTCTTTTTGTGATTTTGATATTAAGAGGATAGGCGGGCTGAAATTTATGATAATTTGGAGAATAGGTCACTTTTCGGACTGAACATGTATTTGTCCGATCAGCCCCACCCATACACCCCGCCGACTAGAGTGCGAAAAAGACAACTGCAGCTCGGACCGATTTTATGTACAAAAAATCAACGAAATCAGTATTTCGTATTCCCCTGTTTCCTCCTCCAAAACTAAGCCTATTTTAATAATTCTTTCAAAAATAATATGAGAAAGACATTGGCTATGTCTGTATATTTTGTTTTTTTTGTTTATATTCGTCAAATTTGTTTACTCGGTGTCTGAAAACGGGTGGTAAAATTTGTCCTTTTCGAAGGTCTCTCGTTCGTTAATTAATTAATGCAATTATTTAAAAAAGAATTGTTTATTCCCCCTCTTTTTTTTAATTCGCAGCCCCCTTATTAAAATAATATAGCCTTTTTCACTCTCACGATTTTTACAAATCTAACGACACCTCATACGTTAAAATCCATCAAGCCGTTTAGGCTGTAGGCCGTGCCAAAGAAATAGACATACAAACATACATACATATATACATACATACATACATACATACGCTCGAAAAACATAACCCTCCTTCTGGCGCAATCGGGTAAAAAACATAGGGACATGGCAAAGGTGACATAGATTGTACGGTAAAAAAGTATTTGCTCTAGTGTCATAATCCAGGGGAATACGTTTGTATGGAAAAAACCGTAGTGGTCTATCCTCTTAAATAAATTGTTTAGGTACTATAACCTAGAGCTATTTGACTGTGAGTTCATATAATTAACCATTCTTTAATAAGAAATGTGAAGCACGAAACGATTCTTTTTAAAGATAAAAATAGATTAGCACAAAGTTCTAAATGGAATCTGAGGTTCAAAAAATTCTCTTTGGTTAGACCATTAGCATAATTTTCTTTGACCGCACCGCACCGCTGTACGTCGCATTGCTTTGTGGAGTCTGTAAGACCGTGATATTTCAGTATAAACTTCATCTCTTCAGACTTCGTAGAAGCTGCTGTCACTCGGTATATCTTAACTCTTCATTATGCTAACTTAAGCCAGAGTATAACTAAATGTAACCTACATAATATTAAAGTTCATTATTAGGGTGCATTTCCACTGATAGTGGAGACGAGACGTATAGGGATAGTCGAAACAGGGATCTTATTGTGTAACTCCCGTTTCAGTGGGTATCAAATCGACACGACATGGTGTTTTTTGGCACTTCTTAGCGATTCTTAGCTTCTCAATATTTAGTTCTTATTTAGTAAAAACGTCAGTCAGATATAATGAATGATGGGGACAGGAAATATGATGATCGCAGAAAAAAAAAATAATTAGGTATAAATTTTCCTAGTACGGTCATAATACATTACTGATCTTGTAGACGGATCGGAAACTAACACAATAGCCCTACAGATGCCCTGCTTAATCGCGATGGACTGGCGACATTGCAGCAAACAAACCATTGCAGCCCACAAGATGCTTAAAATTTTTGGTTATTGTTTCAACCTCACTAGACACTTAACTAGCCCGCATGATATTTCTAAATAGATGGCCCGCTGGCTTATTTATACAGGGTGTAACAAAACACCCTAGTAATACAGCGTAAGGGGGTGCTTCAGAACATCAATCTGAACAACTTTCACTATGGAGCCAAGGTCGAGAAAAAATAAAAAAAAACTGCCGTCCCATACATTAGAGTCGAGACTGTACTGCAGTTTTTTTTTCGCGATTTTGATGTTGGCTCCATAGTGAGAGTTGTTCAGTTTGATGGTCTGAAGCACCTCCGTAATTATTATTTATTACTAGGGTGTTTTGTTACACCCTGTTTGAACCTAAATGATGGCACATCTTTTTTTTTTTTTTTTTTTTTATGTTCGATAGGTAAACATTTGACCCCAATCTCACCTGATGTTGAGTGATGATGAGGCCGAAGATGTAGCATGCTTACCTAGAAAGATGCCTATTCATTCTTGCCTTGAAGAGGCCCAGGTTGTATTGCTCAGGGAACAGGTCCGCAGGCAGTGCGTTCCACTCCTTAGCCGTGCGCATTATAAAAGAAGAAGCAAACTTCTTCGTGCGAATTGCTGGTAGGTCAACGACATAAGGGTGGAAACCCAGCCTGCGTCTCGTCCCCCGCAGATGAAAGGGAGACGGAGGTATTAAATCGTGTAATTCCGTCGCACACTCTCCGAAATGTATCCTATAAAAAACAGATAGACAGGCTACCTTGCGACGATGCTCAAGACTTTGAGAAATGAGAATGAGAAATGATTGGTTGCAAGTCTTGAATCAGATTGAACAACGAATGGATTTTCAACAATTTCTTGGTCCATAACATGTCTATTAGATAATTTAGGTATCGCATCGCTATTCTGCAGCTCCAGTGGAAACGAACCCTAACTTAACTTTGACGCGACGCTCTGGGGGAATTTAGCAGTTTTACCAAACATTCTTACCTACAACAAACACAATTCACAAGTTCGCTCCAACTATCAACTAAATACTAGGAAAGCCCAACAACACCTAAGGGATAGCTAACGGTAGAACGACCGACCTTGACAAGCCCATATTTGCGTGTTGAAACTAGGGTTGCCAGATGGTAATTTTTTTTATTCCAAATTGGTTTAAACTTGAATTCAGATCACCTGTAGAAAGTGTAACGCGCTCATCCAGAAAAAATCTAAATTAAAAATATCGTGATTGTCCTAAAGTTAATTATTGTCACGGGTTCTTGTAGGGTTTTTTATTGCTTGCTTGCTTATCGTGTTGACTTCAAATACTGATCAAAGTAGCAAAATAATAACTGATATTGTTTTGAAGCTCCTGATATTTCATTCATCCCGTGATTATGGCAGGTCCAAAATAACGCACCATTGCAAAACAATAAAAAATTCGGTAAGAACCCGATAAAAACGGTATTATCCTGATTGTATTTGCAGATGCAGGAAGAGAGTTCTAAAACTTACCGGTTCGCATTGTAAATAAAAAAGAGAATTCGTCCTTTTGTGCAGATTATTGGCATATCTACTGCGATTATTGGCATATCTACAGTTTTGATAAAGAGAGACATTGTGATTTTCGCGAAAATAGCGTTGTCGTGGATTCAACTTTTTGGGTTCGGTGACTTTAAGGCAACGAAACTGATGCCGCGATGCTTATGTAGAATCGTTATAAAAGTGCTAAATGAATGATTAAATAAGTATTATTAGAGTAACCGTAGGTACTTGTAATATTTACCGGACTTTCTTAAATTTCTGTACACATGATACACAAGACAGATAATTCAGATATTCCCGGAATTCTTGGACACCTGGCAACATCATTCTAAACCCCAAGAGTCATGAATAAAACAGGCATTTTTTAAATTACAGTGCTTGACGCAACAGCGAAGATTCCCTCGGGTATACTCCAAGGCAATGGCATTCAGCTCGGGGACTTCGACCAGTGCTTGGGGAGTCGTGCAAGGGTACAGCTGGACACAGGAAGCGTGGTCAAAGTCCAGGGGAAGTACTGCTTGGCTCGACTGGACGTGAAAGCCGAGCATCCAGAGCTGGAGCTGCCGGTCCACTTGGCTCAGGCCAAGAACTTGATCAAGAGTCGGATCGATGATGTGAGTTCTGAGTTTTTGAAGTTATGTGTTTCTGATGTGAGGTGAGGTTTGGTGAGGTTTAGGTCCCTTCTTAATATGCTGACGGCTGCTGACGGTTTTTAAGAACATGATTAGACCATCAAACTGGAGTGCGATTTTTGAATCTCATACGTTGAACTCAGCAGTTGAAAATGTAGGTATGGAGATACGCATCTTTCTAGCTGAATTTGACTTTCAAAAATCGCACGCATCGTCTTGGAGTATGATTTTTTTAATGTCAAATCAGCAGTAGAAAGATGCACGTCTCCATAGTAATATTAACATTTTCAACTGCTGTGTTCAAAGAATGAGTTTCAAAAATCGCACACTTTCTATGGGACCAACATCGAAATCGCGAAAAAAATACAGCTGTTTCATACAAAACTAATCTTATACTCGACCCAAATGTATTTATTAGTTGGGGATTTTTTCGCGGTTTCGATATCGGTCCCATAGAGAAAGTTGTTCAGTTTGATGGTCTGATCATCCTCTTATAAAACCGTCAGCAAATTAAGTAGGACCCTGTATACGCAGCAGTAAACTGTTTATAGGGTGTAACAGAAGTGGATATTCATACTGTGTGTGGTTTAGAACTTTAAGCCATCAAACTGAACAACTGTCACTATGGAGCCAACAATGCAACCGCGAAAAAAAAAACAGCTGTTTCATACATTTTAGTATAGTAATCCGTGAAGTTTTCTATGGAAATTTGATTATTTTTCGCTATTTAATTGTTGGCTCCAGAGTAAAAATTGTTCACCTGAAATATATTAAGTACAGGGTGTACAATAAAATAGGACAGCTACTTAAATGGGTGCTTCAGACCATCAAACTGAACAACTTTCTCTATGGGACCAATATCGAAATCGCGAAAAAATAATCTGCTGTCCCATACATTTCAGTCGAGTTATGTTTGCAGTTTTGTATGGGAGAGCGGATTTTTTTTTCACGATTTCGATATTGGTCCCATAGAGAAAGTTGTTCAGTTTGATGGTCTGAAGCACCCCTTTGAGTAGCTGTCCCATTTTATTGTACACCCTGAATAAGTATTTAAATTTACACCCTCTTAAGCAAGCATAATATTTAACTTTTAGAATTTTCGGTGGGATTTTCCTTTGAAATATCTTTTAACCTTCAAGTTTTCAATTTGATATTTAAATAAACAAAGTTTTTCAGGCTTTGCGTTTTTGGTAGACATGCTATAAGTAAAACAGCAGGTATAGTTTATATTAAAACCATAAATATCCCGGCTTTCCTGTTTCCTGTTACCTTCAAAATTGCCTGGTTTGAGTGACGGCGGACACTGCCGCTATGTTTCCCTTGGGAATGTATCAGCGCGCTGGTATATTCAATATTCCCAGGTGAATTAGGGCTAGAATAGCTGACCTATTTGGGTGTACGTGCTTGTCTTGTAAATAGGTAATTATACTTGTTACGCACTTAATACGGCATATTGAATATTTTTGTAAGCAGAATTGACTGTTTGTACGAAACAACAGAAAATTTTTTTTTCTGTATTTTGCGTTAGGTGATTTTTAATCTTTTACCATGGAAACCTTTAAATCGAAAAAAAAGGTTTCAAAGCAATAAGCATATGCTCACGACTATATTCCCCGAGGGGTTAGTCAGAGATATTCTGAAACTTCAGAACATCCACGTTTCACTAGTAGTACCGAAACTCTGTCCAGTGTGACGGGGAGTGAGCCCGTCCCCATTTGTAATGTACAGTAGGTACAATACATACCTCGAAATTGAAGCATGCAGGTTTCCTCACGATGTTTTTCCTTCACCGAAAAACCCAGTGGTGTCACAAATCGTACATTTATTTCGAAAAACTCATTGGTACAAGTCGGCCTGGACGGGGATCGAACCATCGCCTCCTGCACGGCAGGCAAGCTTACTCGCCACTGGACCATCACGGCTAAAAAAGGTTACAAGTTGTGTTTATTCTACTGTGGCTGGTGACGCTCATGACGAAAGAGTAGGTGTACATATCTGAAAAACTTTCACTATTCGGCATTAAACATAAATCTGTTGTTCAATAGACTACTTAAAAGCCTAGGTACTCGACCTGTGAAAGTTGTTCAGTTTGATGCCATAACATAATCCCTTAGAAGTTTGACCACGCTTTCACCAATAGCTGTTATCTACTTATACAGTGACTAAGCGGTTTTCTAATTCGTTCAGCCAGGTCACTTCGTGCCGCGTTTTTCAACGCTGAGCTGGGGAGTCTGCCTGCCCTCGGCTTGCAACCCTGAGGACGTCGAGGTGGTCATCAAGGATGCCTTCAAACACTACCAGCACAAGAGTGGAGTGGCGATACGGGTCAAGGTCGACGAGCAGGACTGTCACACGCAGGAGGACGACGAGTGGGAAGTCTGGTTGGAGTTGCCCACTCTCTTGACATTGTTAGTATTTTTAACAATAAAAATACACGATAGAAAAGCTCAACAAAATTTCGATTCCTAAGATACGTACACACAGTGACACATCAAGCTATACAAAACCAAAATAAGCTGCTCGCGTGACGTTATACTCATATAGAGGAACTGACAGCTGAGAGAGCGAGATGTACCTAGCGGCGCCACTGTATAATAGAAAGAGATACGTGACGCGAGGCAATAGAACCGTTTTTGGTAACTTGTCAGCACAATCGACTGGGTAAATATTCGTGCTCTGTGAATAATTAGTGAATCTAAAGTGAAGTCGTAGATTATTTTGTGAAATATACTAACACTATTTCATTAAATTACCTACGATTTCACGTTAGATTCACAATTATACACAGAACTCGAAGTTTTAGGGTGCCGATAAGTGCCGACAAATGCACAAAAAATGGTACATTTTTTTTTTTTTTTTTATTTATTTAATAATAAGTTACAAAATTACATGTTTGCATGCATTACATAGGCGCAATAATATAGACTATTTTTATACACATAACATTTGACAACTCATGTCAGTTACTCTATTCCGACAGGTGTAATAACTTTATGCGTTACTAGCGGCCCGTCCGTCCCGGCTTCGCACGGGTGGACGTCTAATCTTTTCTAGCAATAAATATAGCCTATCTTACTCAGGGTGAATGCAGCTTTCTAATGGTGAAAGAATTTTTTAAATCGGCCCAGTACTTTTTGAGCCTATTCATTACAAACATACAAACATACAAAAATAGGTTCAAATCTTTCCTCTTTATAATATTAGTAGTGTAGATACATTACTAGTCCTACGCGCGGCAAGATTATTTTGCTTTTGTATAGCTTGATGTGTCGGTCGCCGTGTGTACATAAACTCACGACCGTATTCCCTTTCTGGGTGATCAGCAACATTGCTGAGAATGTAGTTGTAACAATGGTCACGTTTCAAGAAGGAATAAAGAATGATGTGTCAGCATTGACGTAGAATATGGGTCAGGTGGTGATAGTCTATTCTTTCTCCAACTGCATAAAATACCTTGTTAATACCAAATTGGGTTGGTCCATTCTAAGCCGGAACCACTCGGCACCACACGGCATCCTAAAACAACTTGAAAGGATCTTTTATCATCCCGGTACCTATTTAGTTTGAAGTTCCAAAAAATTTCAAGATATATTTAAAAGTAATAGCATAATGAGAAGAAATCTCAAATCTCAACCATAACCCACATAATAATAAAACTATAAACTTACGTGTCTGTACATGAAAATATTTACTAAATAATTAATTGGGTTGTTGAAGGATCATTTATGTATCATTTTTGCCTTTGTGTCTTTGAGTTTGTTTTTTTGGGAACATAAACACTATATCTACTGATTTAATTTAAATGGAGTTTCAAGAAAAAATGCCTAACTATAGAGTTTATGGAGTAACATTTAAGTTTTATTTCATTGTAATTGGGTCACTCAATAAGATGATATATGCGAATTAAAGTTTACATCACCAATGTATTTCCATGTCTCGTAAGAAGCCACGGGCACAAGTTTACTAGTCAAGTAATAAATAATTTTACGATGCTAAATCTAATAAAATAATTTTGCCAAAGAACTGGTAGTGGTGGATTTATTACACTCGAACTATTTCCTATGATCTTGTCCATATGGCTTTAAGGAAATATAAAATTAGTTTACTCTTCTTAGCTGCCTAAAGGAAAAACTGATATTTGTTTTTCCTACTCTGTTGGTTTAGTTTATTGTGGTTTATATTTTCCATGAATTGGTACCTACATTATTTGTTCTTATGTACTTTTACATTGTTACATTATAGCTTAAACTTTGCTGTTAGGTACTACAAACGAATTACCTTCAGCAAGGTTAATTTTAGCATACCTACTTAGGATAGGATAGAATGATGAATTAGTCGCTTAACTATATCTAGAATACTGTAAAAGATGAAATCCTTGGGTGACCTTATGCAACACCAAATGGAAGGAATGGTGTACTAAGCTAGAAATGACAAGGTATCTTGTCACAAACAATACAAAATGAAGATCCGGAAATGAAGGACTCCGATAGCTCAGGATCGTAAAACAGCTTCGGAAGCAGCGTAAGCAAAAAATTCTTGGTCAATATTAAAGAATTTCCATAGCAACACATATAAATATTTATAGATACTGTTGGTTCCAGGTCATTCTATGGTATCATCGTTTTGTTGGTACTTATTGCGACGGTTCAAGACTATCTGGCTCGAAGGAAACCGGACGAGGGTCAGAACGGAGAGGGCGACGAACAGCCGGAATGCAATCACAAAGAACCGCAGGAGGACGAAGAAAAAGAAGTAGAAACTAGCGAGAAAACAGGTTGGTAAACGTATAGACAACGCTTAAGACACAGCTTAAGATGATTCCTATTCAAAGAAATAAAGAAATAAAAACATGACAAATGTGATAACTTTATTTAAAAAACTATTATAAACTCAAATAAATCTGAAACGACTTACAATTAAAATTAATACAGGGTCCTTCTTAATATGCTGACACTTTTTTAAGGCAATGACCAGACTATGAAACTGATCAACTTTCTCTATGGAATCAACATCGAAATCGCGAAGAAAAAAAAAACAGTTGTCCCATACGTTTGGCTCCGAGTAGGTTTGCAGTTTTGTATGGAAGCGATAAATTTTTTTCGCGATTTCGATGTTGGTCCCATAGAGGAAGTTGTTCAGTTTGACGGTCTGATCATCCCCTTAAAAAAGTGTCAGCATAATAATATTAAGAAGGACCCTATATAGGTCCAAGGAAGGATTTTTTTTTTCTTTTTTTCTTTTTCTTTTTGGAGCTTTTAACCCTGAGGTTATGTCAGCCCAAGCAAGGTTACTAAACAACTATTAATAGGTCCGATTGGTTTCGGACAAATTGTACTAAGCATTGTATATTGTATTCTGAAGAATTAGTTAAAGTTATTCTGGCTAGCTTTCTCTTATAACAATGGTGGACAGACAGGATGTATGTATTAAGCCTGCGATATACGTGGTAAAATTAAAAGGCATAAAAATAGATGGTCTAGAATCTTTGGAACCTTGCCTTAGCCAACCCTGCAATTCCGAAATGCCTTGCCAATATCAAAAAGCAACTAATTATTACTGTTTTCCTCTTTCCATCAGACGACGGCTTCCTATCCGCCTTCTCCCTCTACCGCACAATTGACAAGCTCATAGCACCAGGCACAAGTGATGAGATAGCCTGCATCCATGGCGTCCGAGGCATGGCCACCATAGCTTTACTCGTCGCCCACAAGTTCCTGCCAATTGCTATTATGCCTTACTCTAATAGGGTAAAGATCACTGAGGTTAGTATTTGGCCAATGTCCATGGAGCTCTCTCCAAATCTTATATTAGCTTGTAAATGTGTTTTTGTAAACCTATACATGATCTATACTGCCGTGTCAATGGTCCAGTGGCGAGTAACCTTGCCTGCCGTGCAGGAGGCGATGGTTCGATCTCCGTCCAGGTCGACTAGTACCACTGAGTTTTTCGGAATTTATGTACGATTTTTAACACCACTGGCTTTTCGGTGAAGGAAAACAGCGTAAGGAAACCTGCATGCTTCAATTTCGAGGCAGGTATTGTACCTACTGTCAATTACAAGTGGCAACGGGCTCACTCCCCGTTACACTGAACAGAGTTTCGGTACTACTAGTGAAACGTGGATGTTCTGAGGTTTCAGAATATCTCTGAATACCCCCTCCGGGAATATAGTCGTGAGCATATGCTATACATGACCTATAGGTACAAGGAGTATCTAGTAATATTTAATCGGGTGGTTTAGAGCATTAAACTGAACAAGTTTTACAATGGAGCCAACATCGATATAAAAAAAAGTTCCATACTTGTTTTATGAGACAGTATAGTTTTTAGGGTTCCGTACCCAAAGGGTGAAAACGGGACCCTATTACTAAGCCTACGTTGTCCGTCCGTCCGTCCGTCCGTCCGTCCGTCTGTCCTACCTATTTAGGGCTGTAACTTTTGAACCGTAATAGCTAGATAGTTGAAATTTTCTCAGATTATGCGTTATTACGGCGGATTTGTTAACAAATAATAAAAATATTAAAAAGTTAAAAATTAAGGGTGGTTCTCAACAAGAAACTAGTTTTTATTAACGTTTTTACATACAAGCGTCAAACTTAGTGTGATTATGATTATAGAGCAAACTCTACAGAATAACAACAAATACTAAAAACCGGCCAAGTGTGAGTCGGTCTCACGCTAAAGGTCCCGGACAAAAAAGTTTTCTTTCTAAGTTAATAATGTTGTGTTCTGTGGTGGTGTGGTACGGAATCCTCGGTGCGCGAGTAGCCCGACTCGCACTTGACCGGTTTGATTCTTGCGTCCATGACATTTATGGGAATCGTGACGGAGCGGAAACGTGGTCCCTGACGACGATAGGACTAGTTCATCAATTCAAAGTCGCTCCGCGGTCTATGGAGAGTATTTGCTCAGTTTGTCTTTGAGAGATCACATCGGGAATGAAGTGATATGTCAGAGAACTAAAGTGGCACAAAGTTGACATCGCTCTGAAAATTAGTAGAGCCAGACAGGCATGAAAAACCCCATCGGCTGTCATGTCTTTGGCTTACACACTGACGTTAGAGTTCTAGAGTGGAGAACACGAACTGGCAGGCATAGTAGGCGTAGACCCGCTGGATCAAAGACTTAAATAAAAACCGGCCAAGTACGAGTCGGGACTCGGGCAATTAGTGTTCTACTACGTACTACCAGTTGTTTAACATGGGTCATTGATCACAACCACTGTAAATTGATACTTACTTAGTATGTGGTCACATAGAAATTGAAGATAATTTTACACTGGACTCACTGGTGTTAGTTTTTTGGGTATAGAAAAAAAACTATCCACCCTGATAATTTTCCCGCCATCTACACGTTATTTCATGTAGTATGTTCATGATTTTTTTCAGATCTTATACGGCTATATTTTTTGAAATAGAGGTGCGGACAGCAATTTCTCGGATTGAATAAAAACTTGAAAAGTATATTTTTACACTCGTATTTTCATAAGCTTTCATATTTTGATACCCCACACCATAGGGTAGAATTTTTTTTTATTTACCCTTTCTCACTCCCCAAATTGCCCCCCAATATAAAAATTAAAGCTTTTTTTTTACTTCATTTATGATATTGGACCAGCAATTGCTATATCTGTACCGAGTTTCAAATTCCTATGTCTTACGCTTACGGTCTCTGAGAAAAATGCCTGTGACAGACGGACGGACAGACACCGAGCTGATTCCATAAGTGTTCCGTTTTGCCAATTTTGGAACGGAACACTAAAGAGCGACTGGATGAGGAAGGCCGAGGGAGGATAGAGTTATCTCTCTATGTTCAGTAGTGGACGATGACAGGCTGATGATGAGACATTCATGAAGTCATCATTTCATGGCCTTAATTCCTATTAATTTTATTTTCTTCTTGTCCTTTTGCTGAATCAAAATAAACTCTGTCACCAGGTAGTAAGCTCGGCTCTCTGGTCTTGGTGCCGTGCTGGTTGGATGTACACCGACTGCTTCCTGCTTCTAAGCGGCGCACTGACAGCTCATCGCATATCTGACAGCGATAGTGGATCACCTAAGAGGCTGCTATCCAGATATTTGAGGTTTGTCGTTACTTATAGATAGATACTTAGGCCGTCCACATACCGTTTTCGGTAAGAACAGAATGCCGTTTTCACCCGGAAAGTTTCATTCTTACATATTTTTTATTCAGTGTGTTCTCTCAATATTTAAGCGTAGAATCCGCGGTCCCGACGGATGAATAAAACGTTATAGACATTCAAGCGCCTAGAAATGTTTCATAAGCAATAGTAGTTCTGCATCTTATTGCTATTGGAAGACAGCAAGGCGCACGTATTACTTAACCACATAATTCCTAAGTAATAGACTATAAATACTATAATAATAGCACAGAGTAGGTACTATAACTAATAGGTACCAATCATCTGCAAAACAATAGCCAGTACCATAAAAAACTTAAGAAATACTTTGACCTAAATTAATGAGACAGGTTTTTTTTTGCTTTTCTTGCACGTACCGACTTTAAAAGTCTTAGGTAGGTACCGCTACCTATTATTGGTACCTATCATTGGGTACTAACATTTTCTTGTTTGTCAATCGAAAGTGACATCATTATGATGTCACATCAACACCCAAAGTTAAAGGCAACAACAACAATACAACACTACATAAAAACCGGCCAAGTGCGAGTCGGGACTAGGGAAATTAGTGTTCCGTACTATCAGTTGTTTTACAAGGGTCGTAGGTGATAACCAGTATAAAATTATCCTCCTAAAGTTTGTAAGTATGATGGATGGATGTTTGTTCCGCTTTCACGCAAAAACCGCTGAACGGATATTGATGAAATTTGGCAAACAGATAGACCATGACCTGGATTAACACATAGGGTACTTTTTAACGGTAACGCAGACGAAGTCGCGGGCAACAGCTAGTACTTAATAAGTATGTAGGCTCAGAAGATCAGTTTACACTGGTATTACTTTGTTGGTAAAACCATTCAAGTCGTTCCAACCTGATAATTTTCCCACAATCTACACCTTATTTGTAAAGCTTTTGAATATTTTTCCGATTTGACGTGGTTCTAGTTTTTGAAGTAGGTATCGGTGAGGACCATAGAGAAAATAACGCGCTCCCCTGGGGAAGAGATGTTGTATCGAACTGTGCACAGATACTCAACTGGGCCTGACGTCATAATAGCGGGAAGTAGCGTATTTAAATGTTAACCCTTCCCCTCACCCCCTTTTCACCCCCTTTGTTGGCGACAACATTTTCTATAGAAACAAGCTGATATGCCATCTCTTCTTACTCTATGGTGAGGACAGAGTTTATTGAACAGCATATTCTTATTGAATTCATTTCAAAAAAAATTCGATTCGTTATTTCTTATTAGAAATAAAAATTAGTCTTATTTTTATTATAAGCTTTCATTATAACCCCATCATTTCGATACTTAGATTAAAAACTTTTTTCGATACGACCTTTTAGAAAAAAAAAATTTTTTTTGTCACCCTTTCTGCCCTCCAAAACTGCCCCTCAAATCCTCAATATAAACATAAAACTTTTTTGTCTTCGTTTATGTCATTGTACCAAGTTTCAGCTTTCTGTGTCCGGTCTCCGAGAAAAATGTGTGCGATAGACGGACAGAAACCGAGGTTATTTCATAAGTGTTCCGTTTTGCCAATTTTGGTAAGGAACACTAATAAAAAGATACTTAATATCTACTTGTACTTACTAAACAATTTGAAGTTATAGCCCTAACAACCAAAAGTATCACGGAGACGTTAATTTTTACTAAAATAAAAGAATACGTAATACGTAGTGAGTAGGTTTTTTTAATGAGACAAAATAGTAATTCCGAAAATAAACATTGTAGCTAATGTTTCAAAAGAATGCTTTTAATTAGCAAACAGTTGTGGATTGGCTTACAGAACGGACGTAAATAAATATGATCGAATATGTTATTGACATGCCATTATCTAATGAATAGTGAATACCTTACCAAATATAGATAACTACGGTGTGTCGGTGTGTATTACAAAGTTATAACTCTTAATAACGTCAAACTGAACAACTTTCTTTATGGAACCAACAACAAAATATTCCATACAAAACTGCAAACCTCTAGAGCCAAATGTATGGGACAGCTGTATTTTTTTCGCGATTTCAATATTGGTACCATAGAGAAAATTTTTCAGTTTCAGGGTCTGATCCTCCCCTCAAAAAGTGTCAGCATATTAAGAAGGACTCTTGTATAGAATTTATGTCAATTTACAGTATTAATTATAATGCGTGACCTTTGATTAAATTAAAATAGCAAGATATTTTAATTGAGCCCCCCGTCGCCTAATTTACGCTTAATTATTCAAAAAGAAAAACAAATCACATGGAATTACTTTTCACATTAGACAATTGAGTATGGACTCGTAACGCGTGCCATTCTCCTAACAAAATTTCCTGCCACTTTTTGCGGGGGGCGAGGTAACATGAAATTCGCAACTTTGGATTTTATTCCTCGTAACTTTAGATTCTAATTTTGAATGTTAAAAATCATGAAAAGTAGTCTCGTGTGAACCCCAAACGTTCTAAGTTCAAAATTATTGTTTCGCAATTATAGGCTGTCTCGTTTAGTGATAATGATAAGGTATAAAATTGAGTGTAAATGCACAGGATCAATTTGTCTTATACCGTGGCAGAGGGGAAATGCTACCGCAAGGCCAGTCCTTACTATTAAATTGTCTAAGCTTTTCACTCGTATGAAAAGCAGGTCCATTTTTCGAGTGCGTAATGCAAAAACGTCACCTATCTTCCGCTATTTTAATTTAATCAAAGTGCGTGACATTACAAATAGTATGGATAGAGTTTTTGTGCACTTTCGGAGCCTATTTTCTGCTGTGGAAAATCATAGGGTGATGACGAAATACAATAAAATAGTTAATAAATAATTATTAGAGATTTAAACTTCCACCCCACTGATTGAGAATAAGACAACGGTAACCGGTCTTAAAGGACGGTTTCGATCTTTAAAAAAATTAAATGATAGTTTTATGATTGCTAATGAGATACTATGTATCCTACCAGTTAATATGTATAAATAAATCTCAGGTCACTCGAGTTCATTCACATTTGCTACCTCGAAAGGTATGGTTGTCAAACCAACGCGGTTTGCAGTAGAGATTTTTCTCAGAGGTCGCTCTGGAGTGCGATTTTTGAAACTCATTCGCTGAGCTCAGCAGTTGAAAATGACAAAATTACTATGCAGATATTTATCTTTCTACTGCCGATTTGACTTTCAAAAATACACTCTATGAATCTATGATTCTTGAAAGTCAAGTCAGCAGTAGAAAGATGCACATCTCCATAGTAATTTTGACTTTTTCAACTGCTTAGTTCAAAGTATGAGTTTCAAAAATCGCACCCCTGATCCCTTGATGTCTAGAAGTAACTAGTTTTCGATTCAGAATTCATTAATGAAAAAAAAGTTGTAGAGTGAGAGTTTAGTTTTTTTTCGAATGCATTACAAATAGTTGCAATGCGACTTTTTTTGTTAGTCAGAATGCACAACAATCCACCAAAGATTCATCAACAACTCAAAATTTCGCAATCTGACGAATAATTATTGAGGTCCTTCTCAATATGCTGAAATTTTTTAAGGGGATGATCAGACCATCAAACTGAACAACTTTCTATATGGGACCAACATCGAAATCGCGAAAAAATCATCTGTCCCATACATTTGGCTCGAGTAGATTTGAAGTTTTTTATGGACGAGTAGATTTTTTTTCGCGATTTCGATGTTGGTTCCATATAGAAAGTTGTTCAGTTTGATGGTCTGATCATCCCCTTAAAAAAGTGTCAGCATATTAAGAAGGACCCTGTATATGGGACAAACAATTACATATCGAACAACTTTCTCAGCCAACAACGAAATTGTGAAAAAGAAACTGCTGTTAACATAGAATAGTATGTAGGCATATTTGAATTAAATTCTCAGTAAACTAGAGACAAAAAGTTTTCAAAAGTGATCGCAGACCGCATTACTTTGGTTGTATAGACCTTACGATATTGGTAGTAAAACCGATAGTGATTGAGAGGAAATCTTTTTGTAACTAGGTATCTTTATAACGTATATAGTTTTACCTTGATGTAGTAAGGCCATGTTGAGGAAACTTGGTTGATAGGATTCCGAACTTGAGGGTGCTTGAGGTAGAAATATTAAAGTATTGATGGTTTTGAAAAGTACTTTAATGGTACTGACCTTTTTATTACATGGCTGTACCTACTGATATTATGACAGAGCCCTAAGGTTTCCCCCTGTTTGATACTCCTCAAATACTTGAGAGTCCTTTTACCGTTCCGCCCTTTTTTTGTCTTTGAGCGTAAATATCTCGAGACAGAAGTATTATAACGATTTAGTTTCTATAAGAGTTTTGTTCCATTAGACAAGACCTATATCCAACGACACCTCACTCGATTTATTTAAAAATAATTATTGTCCAAACCCCAGTGTAAAAAAAAATTCCTTTATGACTACCTCATTTCTGTTTTTGGGTTACATCAATGATATAATATCGTTGGGTTACCTACATTATCTGTCCTCATGCCATTTGAAGTTTGGCGGAAGGCCATATAATGTGAGACCCAGACATATAGGTCCCATACATGAATGAAACTTAGTAATACGTGTAGAGTGAAATATATCTAACAAAAAACGAAATTGGTTGTGATCTGTAGAAGTTGGGGGAAAGGTATTTCTCCTTATGATACCTTTTGTATCAAGTGTGTGAAACTTATAATCTTTCGTATAAGAGAGCCCACTCAATCTTCTATGCATTCATTGTGTTTGTTTTAATGAAAATTCACGATAACCGTACAATATTATGATAATGGAATCAAACGATATCACACGCACTATCAGTTCAATAAAGCCAAATACGTTCCGTAACGTCCAAAAACTACGTCAGTGATAATATTAGATGAAAAAAAGAATTATCAAAATTGGACTACTCTGTAGAAAGTTATGCGTGTTCATACATAAAACAAAAAAAACAAAAAATATACGCGTCGAATAGATAACCTCCTCCATTTTTTGTTTTTTCGTCGGTTAAAAATAGCTGTCATGGTTGCGTTTTGCTACTGCTTTTTGGATGATTTGTCTATTTTACTAGTAATTTCTACTTTTGAAGCCGGACTTCTAGAGGTGAGGAAGTTTTTTTAAAAAATGCCTTAATTTTTTCTGTTTATAATAATTATGACCGCCGTCCTGAAGGGCTTTTAGTTTCCGTAAAAATGGCTGGGTCCAAATTCGCCAAAGTTCTTTTGATTCAATAGGTGTAGAAATGAGCGAGTAATCGAGGTGGGGCATACAGACAGACAGAATGGACGAAAGTATAAGGGTTCCCCTAAACACCCTAAAAAGCAACAAATATAATAAGCGCCAGGATTAACTTCTTTTACTGAATATTGTCTGCCTTCTCTTCGCAGATTAACGCCTGCGCTTCTAGCCGTAGTTCTCTTCTACGCTTACATCTGGGACAATGTGACCTCGGGGCCCATGTGGGGTTCTCTAGTAACCAAGAATGCAGAAGTGTGCCAGGAGAGCTGGTGGTGGAACCTTCTGTATGTGCAGAACTACTTCGGCTTTGAGGAGATGGTGAGTAGAGGAAACTGTTTGTGGGAAGCAACTTTTAAAAGTAAATAGTATGTTGTTGTAGCAAGCAGGATAAATTGCTTTTTTGTTGCATATTCTATTTTTTATAATGGAATGACGACGTGTCAGGATATAACCAATAACTACAATACCCTCTCTGCTGAAAAAAATCGACAGGTCCGGAATATTGCATTTTTGAAGTATGGTATCCCGGAGTAATTGCAACTACGGGACTATTGCACTTACAAGAACCACCATCCAGTTCTTTTCTTTATGTCAATACCTCCCTTCTAGATGACTAGACACGCGCCTATTAAGATAGGAACTGAATCACAGATCACAGTATAAGAAAGAGTATCTATTCTATTACTACTTGAATCGTGATTCTTATACAGGGTGTAACAAAACACCCCAGTAATACTTAAGAGTGGTGAGTGGTGGAGAGTGGCTTCAGACCATAAAACTGAACAAAATTCACAATGGAACCAACATCGAAATCGCGAAAAAAAAATCTGCCGTCGCATACATTTTAGTCTAGTCTGTACTGCAATTTATATGATTTCGCGATTTCGAATTTGGCTCCATAGTAAAAGTTGTTCAGTTTGATGGGCTGAGTTTTGTTACCCCCTGTATAAGTGAAATTGCTCTAAAAATGTCTATTAGTCGTTTTACATCAAATACTTGGATTGGCTTTAGCACTAAAAGATTACTATTAAGATGCCCACTTCCACTCGACCTTTATCACCTTCGTTTCTGTTTTTATCACCTTCCTCTCTGCTTTTATCACCTTCATGTAGGCTTTTATCATTATCACCTTCGACTCTTAAATTATCACCTTCCTCTCTACTTCTATCACTTACCTCTTCCTAACGTCAAGTCAAATTTCCAAGAAAAATTGGTCTATTGACACCTCAACTTCTCTCTGCAGTGTGCTCCACAAACCCACCAGCTCGCCCTGGACATGCAGCTGACGATCCTCAGCGGTATGCTGGTGTGGGCTATGCAGGCCAAGGAGGTTTACTTCAGGATCCTCGTGCCGTCCCTCCATGTCCTGGCAGCGTACTTCCGTTACACCACCACACAGGACCATAGGCTTACGATGTTGGCTTACCATGGCGCTACGTGAGTAATGGGTTTTTTGTATATGGTGCTACGTGAGTAATGGGTTTTTTGTATATGGTGCTACGTGAGTAATGGGTTTTTTGTGTATGGTGCTACGTGAGTAATGGGTTTTTGTATAATGCTGTTACGTGAGTAATGTTTTTTTCATTATGTTGATACGTGAGGGTTTTCTGGATTTCGGACGAAGTTTCCTTTTGAAAAATCTCCCTTATTTTAATGTATTTACCCACTAAAGCAGTCAAATAGCGTCGCGTCGCGTTTTTGAATTTATTTCGGTTTAATTGTAATTTAAAGAATGCCATAATTTTGGCCAGATCGTTTTTGAGTATGTCATCAATCTGTTAAAGGGATGATCAGTGAGACCATCAAATTGGACAACTTTGTGTATGGGACAAAAATTGAAATCAAAAAAATATCAGCTGTTTCATCCAAATTTGCAATACCTACTCGTTTCAAACACAGGCTTCATAGTGAATATTGTTCAGTTTGATGGTCTGAGTGAAGCACCCTTCAAATATGACACACCCTTCTGTAACACCCTGTAGAAAATCTAATAAAACCGCTCCTTTTGAAACTTAAATTCTCTTTACTCTTAAAATGTCGAAGAAGGATCTTCTAATTTCTAATTAGATGGCAAATCTTACTTTGAAGAATAATACTTTATTATGTCCGTGTAACGTGTTAATGAATTAACGCAAAACTAGAAAGTAGTTTGTTTAGAATCGAGAGCAGAATCGAATTATCATGGTTTCAACATAGGTAATTTTTTTCAAAATATTAATAAATTAATTAATTTGTGTCTAAAATTTAAAATTTACTGAACCCAACGTTAACCCTCCGCACAGGCACACTCACCCGACTTACTACCAAAACAAGATTATTAAAATGTATCCATGTGTGTGTTTTGTTGTATGTTCCTACGTTAGCGCTTTCATTCATTGCTGAAATGATAACAAATCATTTTTGCCTCAAAACTTAAAATGCGAATAACTTTAAATTTTAACTATTACAATAATGAAATTATTGTTTCAATCTAATTATTTTGTTATAAATCAGTTGGGGTGTATGAGGTTTTGCGCGAATTTATTAACACGTTGTATAGGTATCTCGATCACGTGTGGATGCCGGTTGTGATAAATTTATCAATTTTTTAGGCTTCGTTTTATGCTATAAATGGGTTGAAGAGCTTTTAAACAGTATTTAATTTGTATAAATTTAATTGACAGCATTGATAAATAATTGCTATTAAAACATCTCTAGTCCCTTAATGGGGATTAAAACTCGTTTTGAAAAGCCTCATCTATTAAGATTTACGATTTAAGGGACACCTGGTTTCAACATTTCACATAATTTTTCGGGTTCCGCACCCAAATGGCCTACGAGCGACGTTCGTCCATTCGTCTGTTCTGTATGTTTTGAACCGTAATAGGTAGCCGGTTGAAATTATCACAGAATATTATGGCGGATCTTTGACCACCCCCTCGGGGAATATAGTCGTGAGCATATCGACCCCTCTGGCCTCAATTGTCGTAAACGCCATAAAGGACTTTTTACAGGGGAAGCAAAAAACCAAAAATAGAAAAAAGAAAAATTTATATCTTTTTTACTTTTTTAGCTATATTGATGATACTTACATAAAATTACTCGTACTCAAATGTTTCAAAAACTCATAAGTATTGCACTGAAGTAGAATGCAGATTTAAGAAGTTAGCATGGAGATACGCCCTAAAATAAAACTGTTGAATGGTGTTTACTACCCAAAAATAGTACAAAAATGTATTGCTGATTAATAATAAAGTAGTAAAAGCATTTTTATAAACAAACAGGCAGTGATTAAATAGTAAAAGGCTATTTTAATAAACTAATTTTTATGTTTTATTCATTGTGGGCTAAGGTAATTATGTGTTAAGGTAATGTGTTATATTCAGATACTTAGCAAAAACAATTATACCTTATTTCCATTAAAAAGATGTTCAAGAATAGGTGGGTATTAATTAATTTTAGGTAAAGGGTGAATAGCTCATCGTTTATTGTGTCTTTAATTAAAATATTTTATAATCTTTGATTCATTTATTTTCATAATTAAATTGTAGGCACATGTTTCATGTTCATACATCACATTTACATTTTTTAACCTTCATAGGATAAGAAAAAGAAAAAATCACGCATAAAATTAAAAAAGGAACTTTTGGTAATTATTAATTTACACGACATTAAAATAATAGCTGCATTTTCATCCTCTTCGTCACTTTCTAACAGGATGTCCAAGACTTGAGCCTCATTTGGAAGTAGTAAATATTCGTTATGGTAATGTTTAAATTCTTTAAATTTATGGATAATTTATTGTTAAGAGGATGGTGTAGTGATACGACAATCAAGCAAAACGCAAGCCAAATAGATCAACCAAATGTATATAAGCTTTCTTGCGTATCGTCTTTGAGCTTGGCCGGCGGCGTTAACGTTTTTCTCCCCTTTGAAAACAACGCATTTTGATAATTTTTGGCTCATTAATCCAAAGATAGAAAACTAGGTTTGTACGTTTTGATATTTTTGATGTACTTTTATGTATGTATATTAAATAAAATATAAGCGATTTTAGATTTTCATACATAACATTACATTTTTGCTTACAATTTTGCTGCTACATCAAATATTGAAAAAATCAAAATGTACGAACCTAGTTTTTGGTCTCAAGAATAAGTGTACCAAAAATCATTAAAATATGTTATGTTTTAGTGGTTGGGAAAGGTTTTTTAACCGACGAAAACAAAACAAAAAACGAGGTGGTTTTCAAGTCTCAATACCTTTTGGAACATGCTAATACAAAATACATACATACACTACACTAGTTACATAAATACATTTATTTACACAATACAACGGTTTTCCTATATCCTGTTACTTACTTTGTTTTGTAAATTAACTTTAGCTTTAACTTTTTTTATAAATGTACTTCTTACTCCTGGCGGGATAAGACCTGGTGACTTGAAGTACAGGTACGCAAGTATACATACTTACCAAGCACCAGTCTCCACCCACAAACTCTTGTACTTCATTTAATATTTTTATTGCTCTCATAAATTTTGTGTTTGTGGTAGAAAAATAAAAATTTTTGTATTGTATTTGTATTTGTAAGTCGACGAGTACATATTTTTTTTTAATGTATGAACACGCATAACTTTTTACAGAGTACCTAATCCGATTTTGATAATTTTTGTTTTATTTAGTAGGTCATAGGTACTTCAGAGGTGGTCCCATTTTAATTTGGTGAAGATCTGGTAAAGGGCTTCGGAGATAGACAATAGAACTCTCTAAAAATCTATAGCATATCATCGACGATTGAAATAAATGATTCGATAACTTCTTACAGAGTAGTCCGATTTTGATAAATTTTTTTGTTTGGTAGGTCTACTTCAGAGGTGGTCCCGTTTTAATTTGGTGAAGATCTGGTAAAGGACTTGGGAGATAGACAAAAGAACTCTTCAAAGATCATAGCATATCATCGATGATTGAAATAAATGATTCGTGTTCATGTTTACATGTACAACGGATGTGTCGTAAACGACATTTTAAGTTATCAATTTGTTCGTTTTGGGACGTAAATGACACGTTTCAACGTCTGTTCAGGTGACACCGAGTCGTGAACGACATTTTAAGTTCACAATTTGTTTGTTTTAGGACGTAAATGACACGATTCAACGTCTATTCAGGTGACACCGGGTCGTAAACGACATTTTAGGTTAACAATTTGTTCGTTTTGGGACGTAAATGACACGATTCAACGTCTGTTCAGGTGACACCGAGTCGTGAACGACATTTTAAGTTCACAATTTGTTTGTTTTAGGACGTAAATGACACGATTCAACGTCTATTCAGGTGACACCGGGTCGTAAACGACATTTTAGGTTAACAATTTGTTTGTTTTGGGACGTAAATGACACAATGTAACGTTCCTTTCTTTGCGCATTTGTTAGATAATTGACAGACCAAAATATTTCAAATTCCATTAAATTATGCTTATTAATAAAAAGGTAACTTTTTGACTTGAAATCGACAATGAACGACGACGAAGGGTGCTAGTCTCTCAAAGGTATGCCATACTAATAATTGTACTTGTTGTACTACTTGTAATACTTGTTTACTAAATAAATGTAGCTTAATATGGTTAGTAATTCTGAAAAGTAAGCCGATAAGAGTCGGTATGTAGGTACGGCCACTGGCATTTACGTCACTACATCGTAGAGCGTATTTTGAAAAATCATTTTTTTTTGCTTTTACGACACTGTGATTAAATTGTGATTAAGGTTTGATTGGGTCGTAAACGACATATTTTGTAATCTTCGAATGAAAATGTCTTTTATGTCTTTTCGATTGGTGTTTACGTCACAGGATCAAATATTTTGTAAATGAAATGTCTTTTACGTTAACTTTTATTTATTTTATTAGTTTTAGACAAAAAGAACAATGGTAGTAAACGACATTTTTTTGGGATTAGAAGAAGTTTAAATACACCGATCGATAGAGCGAAAAAAAATAAACAAAACTGCATTTTTAACTCATTTTGGCCAAAAGTGGCGTTTACGACCTTTGAGGCCAGAAGGGTCGATATGCTATGCTATTATGGCGGATTTACAGGAATCTAGGATGTTTTCAACGATTTTTCGTCTTGATCTATCGACCATTAAAACGGTAATACATACCTTAAAAGCGTCAAACTTGGTGTGATTATAGTGCAAACTCTACAGTATAACAACATGTAATAAAAACCGGTCAAGTGTGAGGTGGTATCGCGGGAAGGGTACCGGAAAAAACAAAGTTATTGATTAGTTAAATTATATTGTGTGGTGGTACGGAAACCTCGGTGCGCGAGCAGTCCGACTCGCGCTTGGCCGGTTTTTTCTCATAGGTATCGCACAAGGTACATAAACCAGTTAATAGTTTGACAATTTATTTTAAGCCTTTTATTATGGTCATAATTATACATAGAATGTCGTATACAGACAGATATTTAGTTTTTGGCAATTAAATTTTATTGTACTAGTACGTGTAGGTACACTGTACCTACTACTACGTTTTTTCTCGTGGATTTTAAATAGATTTTTGTATTTTATGAGAATGATATAAAATACTAATTCGCGTTTTGTCGTCGATTGCTACGCACAAGATAAGAATTCAATTTAGCCCAATCAAATTTTATAAGAAATGCTTAGAATATGATAATAGAAAAATACAGGGTCCTTCTTAATATGCTGACACTTTTTTAAGGGGATGGTCAGACCATGAAACTGAACAATTTCTCCATGGGACCAATATCGAAATTGCGAAAAAGAAATCTGCTTTCCTATACATTTGGCTTAAGTAGGTTAGCAGTATTGTATGGACGGGCATAATTTTTTTTCGCGATTTCGATATTGGTCAACAAATCCGCAGTGAGCCGATAAATTGAAAATCAGCAATGACTACAATGTGACATTCTTGTTTTTTGTAAATATCGTTTCATAGTATTAAGAAATAAAAAAAAATACGATTGGGGGCAGCACAATAGGCTCGGTGCAGCCTTAAGAGATTTCTCGCTAATAATATTTTTATGTTTTTAGGGTCAGCCAGCTCTACCGGACAGCTCGCCTCAGCTACAGTTCAACATTTCACCGTTGCACCCCATACCTGATTGGTCTTAGCTTGGGCCTCGCTTTACGGAAACCTTCCAAGCAAAATAAAGTAAGTTTTAACGGAGTACAAGATAATGGGTTTACTTCATCATCATCATATTAGCCGATAGACGTCCACTGCTGGACATAGGCCTCCTCCAGAATGGGGGGATTTGCCATAATCGCCACGCTTGGAAGGCGGGTTGGCGATCGCAGTTGGATTGAATGTGCTACTCAGAGGATGCTGTTGCCCATCCTCCGGAAGATCCCTTAGTCGCCTTTTACGACACCCACGGGAGGAAATGGTGTGGTGCTATTCTTAGCCGACACCACACGGACAAAGGGTTTACTTATGTCGATATAAATAAAGGTTGTAAAAAAAACCCTGTTGGAGCCTTAACGGATTTCGATATTGGTCCCATCGAGAAAGTTGTTCAAGTTGATGGTCTGAAGCAACCCTTTAAGGCTCCAACAGGGGTTTTTACACTTTGTATATTGAAGCCAACATAAGCCAGCCATATAGGTAAAAAACTAAAAATACAGGGGTTAAGCGCAGGACCGGTCAAATCTGACTCGACCAAAATGTACCTATGGGAGAGCAGTTTTTTTAAGACCGTCGACAAATTAATGAGAATCCTATATGTTTACAGGCATAAATTCACGTTCATGTCTAATAAACTTTTCGATTATTATGTAAACTGTAAAATTTCTTTATTTTTTCAGTTTGTGCGCATCTTAGGCTGGATCCTAAGCGCTACACTATGGGGTCTGGTCTGGTATGCTGGCATGGACTCAGGTTACACCACGTATAAATACAGTGCGACCTTCGCTGCACAATATGCGGCCTTCGCCCCCATTGCATCATCTTTAGCCATAGCATGGGTTGTCTACGCCGTCCATAGCGGCAAAAATGGTGAGTGAACAAATGCTTCAGATTAGGTTATAGAAAAAAAACCCTGCCGGGAAAATTTTACATGTATCATTTCAAGATGACTACTCAGCAGAGCAGAAAGAAAGCTTCATAAAAGCTGGCGGCTAGTACGACCCCTACATACGCAGCGATGTTTCTACACACTAACTTAGAATACTATGGACTCAGGGTCTGGTACACAATCCTACTAATATTATAAACGCGAAAGTTTGTAAGTATGGATGGATGGATGGATGGATGAATGTTTGTTCCGCTTTCACGCAAAAACTGCTGAACGGATTTTGATGAAATTTGGCATACAGATAGACCATGGCCTGGATTAACATATAGGGTACTTTTTATCCGGGTAACGCAGACGAAGTCGCGGGCAACAGCTAGTCCTACTAATATTATAAACGCGAAAGTTTGTAAGTATGGATGGATGGATGGATGGATGTTTGTTCCGCTTTCACGCAAAAACTGCTGAACGGATTTTGATGAAATTTGGCATATAGATAGATCATGGCCTGGATTAGCACATAGGGTACTTTTTATCCGGGTAACGCAGACGAAGTCGCGTGCAACAGCTAGTACTCGATAAAAGTGTCCCGAACTAACCTACATAAAATATGGGTACATGCATAGTAATATAAACAAACTAAAAACATTGCAATTGAAATCGTATAAAGCTAGTCTCATGGCTTAATTTTTGGCACCCATTTGACACCATATTTTGCTTCGAATGCAGACTTAATGTATACCACATTACGCCATGACAGGTAATCCGACCAATATGTAATTGCCGTAATTATTGGTCTCTTTCTTTCTGGCGCGCGAAATTAGTAAGAAAAGGACAGAAAGATATTTGTTGTTTGTTTTGTCGGTTTTATGATTTGTTTTTACAAATTAAAATAAATGGTAAGACAATAGTCTACTTCCTGAAAATAGGATACACCCTCATCTTTTTTCACTTTGAGTAGTTTTTACAATTCTTTACAACAGTGCGGCATCATGAACGCGCGCGTGCTCGGTCGGTCAAGCAAAGACTGGCACGAAATTGGTTCTCTTTTTGAATATTGGTTCTCTTTTGGTTTGGACAGTTTTGAGCGTGGACCCAGGGTCCATAGTAATCCTAAGACAATGTTTTAACCAGTTCATGTACATGGCCGTTGCGAGCTTGTATGAAGCTGTTTTAGGGTAGGATGACACCGAATATTAGCCAATATAATAACTCCCCCCTCCTGGAGAGCAGACTTTAGGGTAAAGGGTGTATTTGGTGTCACTCCACCACGCGTGCACGCGATTAGTTGACCTGACAATGCGCATCAGAATTTCTCGTTCGATGTTCCTCACTAAGTATTCCTTTATCAAAAAGCCGGGAGTGTTGTAAAACATACATTTTCGTTCTTAAATATTAAATGGTACAAATATGACTGACCTAGGCTGAGGTCAAATCGCCGCCGTTTGAGACGAGACCCGGGGCGCGAGGGTTCACGTGGACCCACTAGATCTACGAGGCTTTTTTTGCCTATAACTTAAATTAGAATAATTTACTTATACGATTCGCCAGTTCGTCACATGTCCCATAACGTGACAAGAAATAGCTTTGCAGGTGTTCCTACGATGAGACGACGGAAATTACATACAGCCTACTAAACCGGATCGGGTATCCCAATTACCATCATCATCAGCCTATTTATAAGGTCTAACAAAATTAGCTGAAACTATTTTAAGGGGATGATCAGACCATCAAATTGAACATCTATGGGACCAATACATTTGCGACTTGCAGTTTTGTATGGAGCAGCAGATTTTTTTTTGCGATTTCGGTATTGGTCTCATATAGAAAGTTGTTCAGTTTGATGGTGTGAAGCACCTCTTTAAGTAAGTGTGTCCCATTAAATTTTACACCCTGTACAGGGTGTAACAAAACACCCTAGTAATACTTAGTTTTAGTTTAGGTTTAGGTTTAGTTTTGTATGGGACAGCAGATATTTTTTGTTTTTTCTCGATGTCGGCCCCATAATGAAAGTTGTTCAGTTTGATGGTCTGAAGCACCCCCTTAAGTATTACTAGGGTGTTTTGTTACATCCTGTATAGGTAGGTAGTTATAATATAACTTATAGGTTCTTCTTCTTATCGTATGGGCAGCGAGCCCTGGTGCCAAACCACCTTACGGCCTCTGACGTGGTTTTTTATGTAACGACTACTACCACCAGAGATAAGTAGCCGAGACCAACGGCTTAACGTGCCATCCGAAGCTCGGAATCATCTTTATTTTCAGACACTTAGGTGATTCGGTCTTCAATGTCCTAACTTCTAATTCTAACCAACTCGGGAAAAACGCACAAAGTAACATTTAACTAGGTGCCCCCCGTGGGAATCGAACCCACGACCTCCGTATCAAGAGCCCAATACTTTTAACTATTAGACCACGGAGGCAGTCTAGTTATAGTTATAGGTACTATTATTGTTTAATTTTACTATTATAATTATTGTTGTTTGTGCTAACGTGCACTAATTAATGCTAATAAATACAAAAAGTAAAACCAGTCTATAAATAATATTATGTGCAAACGGAATGCTTTAATTACCTATGGATCTTAAATACTCAAATTAAATTAGCTTAAAAATATTGTTGTAGGTAGGTAGGGTTTTTAGGGTTCCGTACCCAAAGGGTAAAAACGGGACCCTATTACTAAGCCTACGTTGTCCGTCCGTCCGTCCGTCCGTGCGTCCGTCCGTCTGTCCGTCCGTCTGTCCTACCTATTTAGGGCTGTAACTTTTGAACCGTAATAGCTAGATAGTTGAAATTTTCTCAGATTAAACGTCATTACGGCGGATTTGTTAAAAAATTATAAAAATGTCAAAAAGTTAAAAATTAAGGGGGGTCCTCAACAAGAAACTAGTTTTTATCAACGTTTTTTCTTAACGCTCTATCGTAAAAACGGTAATACATAAAAGCGTCAAACTTAGTGTGATTATAGAGCATACTCTACAAAATAACAACAAATACTAAAAACCGGCCAAGTGTGAGTCGGTCTAGTGCTAAAGGTCCCGGACAAAAAAAGTATTTTTTTCAAAGTTAATAATGTTGTGTTTTGTAGTGGTGTGGTACGGAACCCTCGGTGCGCGAGTAGCCCGACTCGCACTTGACCGCTTTTTTTTACATAATACCTAGTTATTATGTAAAAATCTTCTCTAAGGTAAAAATCTTCTCTAAGGATTTTAGAATCATAAAGGATGCCACTCCTCCTTACAGGCATGGAAACAAGAAAATTGGTCATGGGGCGGTAGGTAATGTTCGACCTTCTTTCGTACGTCTGAGTTGTCGATAATTCTAACGTTTTTGTATCCCTTTTTTATCCTGTTTTTATCAGAAAAAAATTTAATAAAAACTTTTTTTTAATTTTTGTCTTTGGATTAGAAAGGGACAAAGTAACGTCGAAAACAAAGACGGGAATTTACGAAAGAAGAACGAGCATTACCGACCACCAAGGAGTATTACCATGACATGTTTTACCACTTGTTAGGCAGTCTGTACTCCAAGGTACCTATAGACAATACCTATGCCAGCTTCCTGGAAATTAAATTTCTTGACACCTGCCGTTTTTTTTAAATATTTTAAAAAAGATTTAATTTTAATTATTCGAATAGCACTAGTTTTTTTTTGACCTCTTATCTTTTGGCTACAGGGTTCCTGTCAGGATTACTCAGCTGCTGGCCTTTAGTCCTCATCAGTCGTCTCTCTTACGCTCTCTATCTTTGCCAATTCGTCGTCTTCCTCACTCATGCTGGGACTGTTAAAACATCTACAGAATTCTCTATGTCATCTTTGGTAAGCAGTTCAAATTTCTTTCACACACGTGTTTTTAACATTTACTGTAGGTAGGTAAGGCAAAACCAGCCAGTAATGGATTATCAATTATCCTATTCATAAATCATAATAATTTTCCATGTATGCTCAGATGATTAGGTATCAATATTTTGTCGATATCATATAAACACATTGTTATATTTTTATTTACAGTTCGATGTCCGAGAAGCAGCTGGAATCTTAATATCTTCGACAATCCTTACTCTTACATTCGTCATACCTATGCAGTCTTTACATAAAGTATTCACATTCTCATCTAAGAAAGAAGAACAAGAAGAAAACAATGAAAAAGAAGGAGAAACTGAACCAGAGAAAACCGAAGACCCTGAAGTAGATATTCAAGAAAAAGAAGATGAAGAAGAAGAAATAATAGAAGTGCCACAAACAAGAACCAGACATTTTATGGCTCATAGAGAAGTTTTAGAAGAAATACCTGAAGTAGAAGTTGAATATGAAACGCAAAGAGAAAAAAATGATGGATTAGATGAAATATTAGAAGAAGAAGAGGACGAAACTGCTGATGAAGAAATGGAGAACCACATTGATGATGACGACGATTTAGAAATTATAGAGGAAGAACAGGAACAAGAAGAAGGCGGAGAAGATGATTTCTGGGCTGATAGAGAAGAATATATACCAAGAAGAGCTTACCCAAGAGACGAAGATCAAGAAGTAGACGAGTGGGAATGGACGGCGAATGGTAATGGAAGAAGTGGAGCTCAATATTTTAGGTATACAAGATAACGATAAAATTATGTTTTTTGTTGAATTAAATATCTTTTGAATTTTTCCTTGGTTTTGTTTTTGCATTACCTACTATCAACATAATTTGTTTTTGAATTAAGCTTTACAATTAACTGTCCTGTTTTTAGTATCACAATCTAATTGATCGTAGGAAGTACTTATTTTGTAATAGGATTAAGGTTGTGAGTTGAGAGAACAACATCTTGAATCAGTCAAATCATCATCATCGTCATCATTATCCTATTGTACGTTCAAATGTAAAGTACACACGGCGATAGGTCAGGTTACCCTGTTTGGACTTTGAACTATTAGAAGTTGAACGCTGCGAATCGTGCGAGAGGGTACGGTATGTTGTTCTTGTTTCGTCTCACAGCACGCTGCGCCCGCGCCGGCAGCTGCGTCTATGCAGGCTCTCTACCGCACTATTTTGTATTTTGTACGTAGCGTAGTTATGAGTATATAGGGTGCGTAACCTGATGTGTCGCCGTGTGTACACTGCGCACTGCGTCCGATCCTAAGCCGACAAAAATCATAGATAGTCAATTTTTAAAATCCATACTTTTATTTACTCTATGTCCATACTTATTTTACGATCCGTAATCTCCTTTGACTACTTATTATAAGGACTGGCCTTGCGGTAGTATTTCCCCTCTGCCACGGTATAAGATAAATTAATCATGTGCATTTAAACTCAATTTTATATCTTATCAGTTTATCACTAAACAAGACAGCCTATAATTGCGAAACAATAATTTTGAACTTAGAACGTTTGGGGTTCACACAAGACAACTTTTCATGACTTTTAACATTCAAAATTAGAATCTAAAGTTATGAGGAATAAAATCCAAAGTTGCGGATTTCATGTTACGTCGCCCCCTGCAACAAGTGGCAGAAATATTTGTTAGTAGAATGACACGCGTCTCTATTACGTAGTCAAAGGTAATCTCGGAGTAGTATCGAACGAAGCGAAGTAGCAGTGACGCAGAGAGTCTGCGTGTCATACAAAATTGTGACTTGATGCATTTTTATTGTACCTAAACCTGTTTCATACAGGTTGATCCAGAACAGGTGGATGTAATTTTTTTTTATATTACTTATTAGGGGGACCTACCAGGACCCGCTAAAAAAAATATCGGCTCCCAACGAATACAAGAAAAGATTTTTTGTTTACTTATCTCTATCTAGAGGAACATTTATATTTTAATTTTTCAATTACAATTTTTAAATTTTTTTTTTGCTTATTAATTGTACTCTCTCAACAACAAAAAAACCAGCCCGATTGGTATCCGATTGGCCGATTTTAAATGCACAACATTTTAAATTAGGTAGGTAATCTAAATCAAATATGTTTTTCCGTTTTTTTTTCTAGCGGTTCCTGATAGGTCCCCAAGTCAGCAAACTAAAAAAAAAAATATTCGTCTGGGCTGGACCACCCTGTAGATACAAAAGTATCCGAAAATTAGCTGTGGCATAATTATTTGAGTCGAGTAGGAACTGCTGATTTTTTCCGCGTTTCGATGTTGGTTTGTGAAAGTTGTTCAGTTTGACGAGTACAATGCGTGGTTAAAGTTTCCGCACTGACTAAAACTGTATCCTGTATAATATTGAGCAAATCTTGATAGTTTTTAATACTCGTTAACCTTAATTAGATTTCAAGCAGGTATGTTTGTTTTAAACACTTCCTGATACAGTAAGGACCATTCATTTGACATTTTCCTTCCCACACAAATTGCAACATCAAAATCAATTGCCTTGCATTCATCCACGATTGAGTAAATTACAACCACAGGCTGCGATATCGTTTTATTTATCAGGTTCTCCCTCCCTCGTGCAAGGCTCTCTTTCTTACAAGCAAACTTTTGCAATTAGCCATCCCGCTTCAATTGCGTGGCTCCGGTCAGAATTTTCCGTTTTCTTTGAAAACCTGTATGATTCTTTACGAATTTTCAAAAAATAAGAAAACCACATCATTCTATAATGTATTGTGAAGAATATTGTAAATTTTCATATTCTTCTGATCAACAATGTAAGAGTAAAACGCGAACGGTTATAACTGAAAAAAAGAGGTGACTTTGGATTCGTATTTCTTCAGTTTTATTAATTAAAATAGATTTCGAGAAAAACCACATCACTTCTCATATCCTGTAGATTGTTCAGTTTTGTTTTCTGCTTAAAAAGTGCCATAGTTAATGTATAAAATGGTTACAAAGTTACTGAAAACCGGGCGGACGCCCCTTGAGAATTCTGAGCTTAGCTTTAAACATATTGAAATACTAATAATGTTGTCCTACATTAGGGTAAACAATAGCATTAAGTACTTTAAACGGTGATTGTACCTACCTACCTACTCATGATACTGAACAACTTTCCCTAAGAAACCTTTAGGAAATTAGCAAAACAATTTAGGACTAACCATACTAAATAAATTTGATTAGTATCGTGAGATTACAATCACCCATTAAAGTAATGCTACTGTCTGCCGTTACACCCTATTTATAATTAATGAACTTAGCACTGCATTTCCGCCAGTGTAAAGTAGTTTGTGGGAGTGTCTATCCCAATCTCAGGAAATGTTTTTGATCTAGAACAGAAAGAGATTGCGGATTGCGGAGCCTCGTGGCAGGCAAAAACGCGACGCGCGAACACCACGCGAGACAAGTGCACGTTTCAGAACCTGCAACGTGAGTCCTTATAGGCATTACAAATCTCAAACGTCACACATTTTCATAAAAACAAAGGATTTTGTGTCTAAAACACAAAAGTAAATTCAATTCAGCTTGAATTAGTTGCTATAAGGTTTGTGCTCTATATTCCTATTATCCTATTAGTTTCAATACAATAAATTAATTCAAAATCACCTATTTTGAAAAATAAGTGCGATGACAAAGAAGATGGCGAAGAAAATAACGCGTAGGTACCATAATGCGGCCATCTACATACAGCCTCCTTTACTTCCTTCAAAACAAAACTTCCGGAGTAGACAAAAAAACAAAGAACTGTACAACGCAATGTCTTGAGTTGACTGGACGAGGTGATATCGATCGAAAGGCTCAGTTAGAACACAGAAGCGTCGCGGGCGCACGCGTCAGTCATGATCTCGATCGGACTTATCCTCACGATCGCGTGTGCTTTTGCAGTCGCAGCAAACATCAAACATGACCTTTTCAACAACACTAACATCGATAAACGAGTACTTAGACGATTAACGAGCTTATTAGAAACCAATAAGACTTTAGATCGCAAAGAAATAGCTTTGCTTAACAGGACAGCTCACAGTCTAGATCTAAACGAAGAATTAGTGACTAAATTAATGGACTATGTTAATGCAAATTTAACTAGTGATGTTAAGATCGATTCGACAAGTTCTTATGATAACCCTAAGGAGAGAAGAGAAGATAGAAGAGAGCCAAGTGTCACAATCGGAGAATCGCCTGATTACGCATCTTCGGTGGTCTTAGCTAGTGATCTTTTGTCTTTGACTAGTGCAGTAGCAAAAGTTAAGGATAAAGTATGCAGAGCGCAAGGATATAAGTTCCTTGATGGACTGCTGTTGAATAAAAGATGGGCTTTGAAGAGTGAGTATACTTTTGCTAAACTATTATTTGCACATTAGCAATGTAAGCAGATTCGTTCGCTGAGTACACAGCAACAAATTGATGGTAGGTGCTTATTTCAAAAATATCCGTATGTACATATTAGTATTTTAATATACCTAATGTGAATGGTTCGATATGAATACAACTTCACCATTCAGGCCGTAGTCTCTAAGGGTTCAAATAGCTCTTTTGATAGCCAATCTCAGATAGATGAGAGATAACACCGCAAGAAAAAATATAATAAAAATAGGTATATAAACAAAAGTTCCTTAGCAGGATGATACAAAATATAGGTATATGTATGTATAATATATGTATTAGGTATATAATATAACAAATATACGATTTTCACTATATTCGAACAAACATCACATTTTTAAGCAAAAAGTTAAGCTCATGTATGAGGGAAGGAACCTGAGGCCTGAATTACAGGTGCCTTTTAACTAAGTAAGGTTACTTTGTTCAGACCCAGGGGCTCAATTATGTTTTATGTTAAACTTAATTATGTTTTTATTGGGTATCTTAATAATACTTTAAACTATGCATCATGAATACGATAGAGACCATCAACATTAGCATAAGCATTATCAATGAAAATATAAATAAATAAAATAAATAAATATCTTGGACAATGTCACACAAAACATGTCATGTCATGTCATGTATATAACTATAATTAATTAAAACTTATCAAAATAAAATTCTTCTAATAAAATTAGCGCGGTCCATTCTTTTAACCCACATTTGTAGTTTTCTCACCTTTAAACATAAAAAAAAATACAAATCGTAGTGTCGTAATAATGTCACAAAACTGAAAATCATCAATAACTACAATGTGACATTCTTGTTTTTTGGAAATATATAATTGTAAAGAAATACGATTGAAGGCAGCACTGAACGCTCGGTGCCATCTTAAGTCATTGTCTCACTTCATAACAAAGCCAGATTTACATTGTATTGCATGCCAGCTACGATTAAAGTAGGTATAAGCTATTTTATTAGCATTTAAACAGTTCTTATTAATGTTAATAACGGAAAATGCTAACAGAAAACTTTAAAGTATTTCCTTAAATATTTACTTAACGTCGTTGTTCATTTTAACATAACAAGATTTGTAGACATTTGTATTGTAGCCTTAGTATTTATTTATTATACAATGAGATAAATAAATATGCGGGGGATGATCAGACATCTTTCTCTATGGGACCAACGTCGAAAAAACAATCAACTACTCCATAGAAAAGGCCGTATATGCTGACACTTTATTAAGGGGATGATCAGACCATCAAACTGAACAACTTTCTCTACGGGACCAACATCGAAATCGCGAAAAAAAAAATGCTGTCCTATACATTTGGCTCGACTAGGTTTGCAGTTTTGTATGGAAGAGCTGATTTTTTTTATTTTTTCTCGACGTTGGCTCCATAGTGAAAGTTGTTCAGATTGATGGTCTGAAGCACCCCCTTAAGTATTACTAGGGTGTTTTGTTACACCCTGTACATGTTGTAAGAAAAAATATTATTAACCTTTAAACCACATACTCTACCCATCAAACTAAACAACTTTTACTATGGGAGCAAACCTGTCAGAAAAACAACTGGTTGCACTCCGGGAGTGCCGGCAGAAGTGAAAACTAAGAGATCTTACGTCACGTGACTATCACGTGATAACACGTTGTAGATATAACTATGCTTACGAATTTTCGATCAGGTTACGTGACGTCACGGTCCAGACGCGAGTTTAAGATTTTTTACCCATCCCAAAAAGTGCACAACGCTGCTAAAGAAGTTTTCACTTTAAAAAAAATCACTTGTCTCATACAAAGGCTCGAGTAGGTATTGCAGTTTAGTAGAACAGCTGTTTTTTTGCTCTGAAATGTTTATTCACACAGTCAAAGTTGTTCAGTATGATGGGTAGAGTATGTTGTTTAAAGGTTAATGATACTTTTCCTTGCACCCTGTATTACGATGACTTAGATAACGTAACGATGTAGAATACATAAATACTTTATATTGTACCTTGGCACACATGATCGTGTGAATGTAAAACCTACTTCTACCTACAAGCTTAGACGATATCGATGGCATTGTAGATATCCTTACATTATACAGGGTGAAATTGATATCGTTACCATCCTTTTAAACTAAGAGGCTACCCATCAAACTGAACACCTTTTCCTATTGGAGCAAACAGATCGGAGCAAAAATAAAATTAGCTGTTCCATACTAAACTGCAATGCCTACTTGAATCAAATGTATGCAACTCCTGATTTTGTTTTTGCTCCGATAGGTTTGCTCCCGTAGAAAAAGTTGTTCAGATGGATAGGTAGACACTTAGTTTAAAAGGATGCTAATGATATCAATTTCACCCTGTATATCGTATCTTTTACTTTAATATTGAACAGATTATTCATAGTGCCTCATCGTTTAATGACTGCGTCTATAGCTATAAACTAAACTTTAAGAAAGAAAGTACAGTTACTATACAGGGTAAGCACCCTAGTAATAGTTAAGGAGGTGTTTTATACCATCAAATTGAAAAACATTCACTATGGAGCCAACATCGAGAAAAAAAAAATCTGCTGTCCCATACATTTGAGTCGAGCCGGTAGGTACTGCAGTTTTGTATAAGACAGCTGTTTTTTATTTCGCGATTTCGAAGTTGGCTCCATAGTGAAAGTTGTTCAGTTTGATGGTCTGAAGCACCCCCTTAAGTATTACTAGGGTGTTTTGTTACACCCTGTATAGTAACTGCAGGCATGCAGGCAGTGCAGTTTAGAATGAAACAGCTATTTTTTTTTGCGATTTCAGGTTCGCTCCCATAGTAAAAGCGGTTCAGTTTGATGGGCTAAACAGCCCCTGAAAATGTCGAAACGGTAAAAAAAATTCTCCGGTATACAATAGCCATGTTCTGCTGTAGAAATCAAGCCCCGGAAGACAGGTCGCGGGTTCAATTCAGGCCCCTTTACGATACTGAATTTTTCTATCTTTAATTTAATTATGAAAATAGAGGCCCGAAATAAAAGGTTAAGATGCTACTAGTCGTTGGCAGGATAGTTTATTTGTCACACAAATCATTTATATAGACTTAAAAAAACATGTTTAGATTTACTTCTCGTCATTTTAATATATAAAACAGTAATGGTAGGCCTTCGCAAAAAGTGAGTCCAATTATTAAAAACAATGTCTTGTAAGTGAGTACATTATAATCACAGAGTACTATTAAAACTGCAATGCAAGTATAATATTGGCGCGCAAAATGACCGAATTAATTCGTAATACGTAACACGTATTTGTTTATGTCATTAAAAGTGTGATCGAACAACGTTCGTATGAAATAACTAAAGAAGGCAAACGTGACAAACGAGTAAATATAGCAGATTCTTAAAAGGAAGTTGTCCATGTGTATAATAGTGTGTCATAATTTTATTCGTTCCATGTTTTTAAAAGAAACGTCTTCCAATTGTTTCCCTAACTTTTCCACATTGTTTTTTTCCCATGCAATTTATTATGTCATTCAGTTTGAAAACCCATGGGCAATATCAATAAAATCGCGATGCAAGTTTGTTTGTAAGCGATCGCATTATGTACTTTTTGGCTTGCCACGGGACTCCACTTAAATCTAGTATAGATGCTCTTTGGACTCAATTGATTTGTATATATGTTAGGGTTCTTCTTAGTATGCTGACACTTTTTTAAGGGGATAATAACCATCAGGGGGATGATCAAACTATCAAATTGAACAAGTTTCTCTATGGGACAAACCTAGAAATCGCGAGAAAAAAAAACAGCCGTCCCATACATTTCAAGTACCTAGAGCTGCCGAACTGGCTGGGTTTGATAAGGACCGGAAGACCTGGGCTAAGCTAAACCGGTTCAGAACTAACCACGGAAGGACCAACCATCACCTCTACAAGTGGGGCCTGAGGGAGTCACCGATGTGCGACTGCGGGGCACCTGACCAAACCCTCACCCACGTGGTAAATGAGTGTCATCTGCGCCGTTTCCCCGGTGGAATTGAGGAACTCCATAGGTTAACCCCGGCAGCGGAAGACTGGCTGAAGAATCTTGATCTCGAAATTTAGACTTCCCCGGATCCAAGCAGGAAGACAAAAATGCCATACGACATGTACCTATAATCTATGTCAGGCTAGGCACAATGTAAACCCCTCGTAGGTTTAAGTGCCAGAACACCGATATTACCCATGTATTGTTTTTATGATGAATAAAATTATTAAAAAAAAAAAAAAACATAATGATGACCTAGAGTTGCAGTATTGTATGAAAAATGTTTTTTTTTTTGCGATTTCGATATTGGTGCCATAGAGAAAGTTGTTCAGTATGACGGTCTGATCATCCCCTTAAAAAGGTGTCAGTACGACCTTACATAATTTTTAAACCAACGTCAATAATTAATTACACCACTAAGTTTTTAATTACTAACATAACTTTAAAAGTGTATTTAATTCAGACAATGAAACTTAACAACTTTCCCTAAGGAACATGGGATAAAAAACGAAAATTTTGGACCTTCCATAAAAAATCGATCGGAACTTTTGTATGGGAGGTCCAACAAACTTACTCGTTTTTCAACCCATGTTTCTTTAGGGAAAGATGTTTAGTTTCTTTGTCTGAATACACCCTAAAAGCTATGTTAGTAATTTGAAACTACTGGTAGAAGTAATAGAAGTAGGTACCTACAGATTTGACCATCGAAACTGCAAGTTGTTTGACCGCTTTTACCAATACTTGTGTATAATTTATTTACTCTGGCGACTGAGACGTGGAATGTCCAGCGTACTCGTATATCGTAAACCAGTTGATCTAGTTTGTTTAACATATCCGTGTTGACCAATTCTTTAATCAAATTACAAGGAAATTGATTTAAAATGGTCAAAATATTCAAAATTTTAGTAGACAAAGACAACATATTTTTGGTGATATTATTGTTCTAAGTACACAAGGCGAGTTGGCGACACATATTATACAGGGTCCTTCTTAATATGCTGATATTTTTCAAGGGATGATCAGACGGTCAAACTGAACAAGTTTCTCTATCGCACCAACATCGAAATCGCGAAAAACTCAGCTCACAAAACTCCAAACCTACTTGAGACAAACGTATGGGACAGCTGATTTTTTTTTCGCGATTTCGATGTTGGTCCCATAGAGAAAGTTGTTCAGTTTGATGGTCTGATCATCCCCTTAAAAAAGTGTCAGCATATTAAGAGGGACCCTGTATAACTTACTCGACCTACACGTGGTCAACTTATTTTGGTTTTGTAAGCGCCGCAAAACCAAAATAAACTCGCCGCGCGTAGATAGAGTAATGTATAACGACGCTTATCGCTATACTATCTGCTGTCTATAGCTACTCGACCAAAATGTATGAAGCAGACGGTTTTTTTTACGATTTCAAAGTTGATTTAATAGATGGTCCCCATAAAGTATGACTGTAACGCTAAATGCGTTTACTTACACCCTGTACAGGGTGTAACAAAACACCCTAGTAATACTTAAGGGGGTGTTTCAGACCATCAAACTGAACAACTTTCACTATGGAGCCAACTTCGAAATTTCGAAATAAAAATCAGCTGTCCCATACAAAACTGCAATGCCGGCTCGACTCAAATGTATGGGACAGCAGATTTTTTTTTTTTTTTCTCGGTGTTGGCTCCATAGTGAAATTTGTTCAGTTTTATGGTCTGAAACACCTCCTTTAGTATTCCTAGGGTGTTTTGTTACATTCTGTATATTCCAAAATTTCGCACAAAACGTCGTAGTAGAATTTATTTATGAATAACACTTTGATAAAAATAGATCAGTTAATAGATGTAACTTATCGTACGTTGTAGCCTTCATGATGAGGAAATGGATCGAACGTAGTCGGAAGCAGGGCGTGCAAAACCAGCCTATTTTATTTAATTAGGTAGTAAGTATACGATAATTATTTTTAGATCTTTTTCAATTCATATACAACGTGTTAATGAATTAAAGCAAAACTAGAAAGTTGTTTGTTTAGAATCGAGAGCAGAATCGATTTAGCATGGTTTCATAGGTAACCGGTACAGGTAGGTACATAGGTAATTTTTATCAAAATATTATATAATTTGTTGGTAAAATTTAAAATTTAATGAACTCGATGTCAACCCACCGCATGGGCACACTCACCCTATTTATACTACCAAAACAAGATTCTCAGCTTTCATTCATTGCTAAAATGATAACAAATCATTTTTGCCTCAGAACTTAAAATGCGAATAACTTTAAATTTTTCCTATAAAAATAATGAAATTATTGTTTGAATCTAATTATTTTGTTATAAATCAGTTAGGGTGTATGAGGTTCTGCGCTTATTCATAAACACGTTATATTTTTGGGTATATTTTTTAAAAAATTTTCTTATTTATAAAAGTACAGTTCTATGGGGTTGTAACCGTTGTAGCCCCATGCTGTAGCATGGAAAATTTAACTAAATTTTAAAATAAAGGTTTCATTTTGAATATCGCGATAAAATTCCAACTTTACATCCAAATTGGCCGCGGCAGTTTGATATTTGTGGAAAAGTCCTTTTGTTTACAACTTCTACCGACTACTACCCACCTACCTACCGTTAGTACCTTAGGTATCTACTATATGTATCTATGAACATTATAAGACATTATACGAGTACATAGCTAGGTACGAACAGGTATTGCAGTTATTGCTCAAACGAATTCCTTAAGTGATAGGGCAATGACTTTATAAGCTATTAGAGTTAACCCGCGACTTTGTCCACACAAATTATAAACCAGATTTTAAGTTAGATTATAATCTATCAAATAAAAAAGTCTCAACAAAATTGGTTCAGTAGTTTTTACGTGATGCTCGATCAAACAAACAAACAGACAGACAAAATTCTAAAAAAGGTTGATTTGGAGTCAGGGATACCTCTAAAAACCAGATCGTAATCTTTTTCTTGTAAATATCTTCAATGTACAGACACGCTTCTGTTACAGTTTTATAAAAGTTAAGATAGTATGTACTACTAGTTTTTATACTGTGGCCATAGTCTAGTCTAGAATCTGTATTCCCAAGCTATTTTACTCACAAATGTTTATTTTCTACAGGGTCTGTCTTAATATGCTCACACCAGACCGTCAAACTGAACAACTTTATCTCTGGCATAGAAATCGAAATCGCGAAAAAAATGCTTTTCCATATAAAGCTGCAAAGCTACTCGAGCCAAATGTATGGGACAGCAGATTTTTTTTTCGCGATTCAGATGTTATGTTGGTCCCAAAGAGAAAGTTGTGTAGTTTGATTCTCTGGTCATCCCCTTAAAAAAACTGTCAGCATGATAACATCATCATCAGCCTATAAACGTCCCACTGCAGGGCACAGGCCTATGTATGGGCATTAGTCCACCACGCGTGTCCAATGCGGGTTGGTAGACTTCACATAAACATCAGAATTTCTTCTTCAGTGTATGCAGGTTTCCTCACGATGTTTTCCTTCACCGTTCACCGCATGATAACAGTCATAATTATTTAGAATATAATATTGACATTGCTGGCTGTAAAGTATATTAATAAAAGTACAAGTTTTTTTATTTTTAACAAAAAAATATATAATTAGGTATATATGTATATTTATATATTTTATGCTGTTTTTCTCATGTCGTTTATTATTTCCTACCTACGTCAATCTAGATACCTACCTGAGACCTGACCTAACGTAATAATAATAGAGTAGAAGGTACTTAAATGGAGGTTTTATTTCTTTTCCTTGTCCGTTTGTACTTAGTCGTCATTAGTTACAATTGCAAATTGTAATGAATAATCAGTAATCATATTACGTCCTTATAGTCGTAAGTTTTAGGTAGGTATGTATTGTGTTGACCACAACTTTTTGAGTAGCACCCTGTATTACTTTCTAAACTCTGTACATACATGGAAATCATAATCACATAAATTATTTATCGGTGTACAGAAGTGCGATTTTTGAAAATCATACGAGCGACTTGGCAGTGGAAAGATACATAATCTCCATAGTAATTTTGACATTTTCTACTGCCAAGTCGCTCGTATGATTTTCAAAAATCGCACTTCAGTAATTATGAGTGCTCACAAAGACGGGGTGTAGACGGACTGTTTCTTTGTTTTGTGATTTCGATATTGGCTCCACAGTGAAAATTATTCGTTTTGTGGTCTGGAACCTGTTTCATAATATTAAATTATTTAATAATAATTAGATTGGGTAAGTATAGCGTAATTTTGTGAGTTGTGATGTGAGTCGCGTAATTTTGTAAGTTGTGACTTGTGAGTCGCGTATTTCTAGTCCGTTTCATATAAAGCCTGAAGTCATAGAAAATTGACTGCCTCCGCGGTCTAATGGTTTAGAGCATTGGCTCTCGACACGGAGGTCATGGGTTCGATTCCCACGGGGGACACCTAGTGATATGTCACTTTGTGCGTTTTTCCCCAGTTGGTTAGGACATTGCAGGCTGAATCACCTGATTGTCCGAAAAGAAAAATGATTCCGTGCTTCGGATGGCACGTTAAGCCGTTGAGCCCGGCTACTATCTCTGGTGATAGTAGTCGTTACATAAAAACCACGTCAGAGGCCGTAAGGCGGTCTGAAAAAACTCTGACACCAGGTCTCTGCCCACACGATAAGAAGATAGACAATTGCAATCCCGGACCGGACTCTCAACTCACAAAATTAAACTCGTTAAAAAATTGAGATAGGTAATAAACACAACAAATAAACTTTCATAGAAATGCCATAATTGCAGCATCACTAGATAGTTTTCTAGGAAGCAAACAATCAGGTCCAAAGCAATACTTGACTTACAACCTAGATACTTGGGATCCTTTGTACTTAGTTCTCTAATAACAAGTAAACAAAGACAAAGGGGCACCGGTTTTCGATACCAGTTCCAGGACTAGTTGAATAGCGTTTCGTAATAAACCGGCGTAAGTACACTTTCAAAGGCCTGTCCTTATAGACCGAGATCCGACCGTAAAATTATGCACCTATGTAAGTACGTGTTTAATGACGACCCGGTTGGTGTATGGTTACCACGCCGGACTGCAAAACCAGGGTCCTGGGTTCGAATCCCGGTTCGGTCATGGATGTTATACCACGTGTTAATGAATTAGCGCAAAACTTCATACACCCCAACTGATTTATAACAAAATAATTAGATTGAAACAATAATTTCACTATTTTGATAGTTAAAATTTAAAGTTATTCGCATTTTAAGTTTTGAGGCAAAAATGATTTGTTATCATTTCAGCACGAAAAGAAAGCGCTAACATACTCATGGATACATTTTAATAATCTTGTTTTGGTAGTAAGTAGGGTGAGTGTGCCCGTGCGGTGGGTTGACATCCGGTTCAGAAAATTTTTAATTTTGCTAACAAATTATTCAATATTTTGAAAAAATTTACCTAAGTTGAAACCATGATAATTCGATTCTGCTCTCGATTCTAAACAAACTACTTTCTAGTTTTGCGTTAATTCATTAACACGTTGTATGTTCGTGCCGTTGTTGTATGGTTTCCATAACAAAAAGCCTATAGTGGGATCATTACAATGTATGTGCCTGTGAGCGTTATTTATTTTATTTAATTTATTTAATAAAGTAAATTCTTCTATTCTGTCTAGATTGACTAGTCTTCTAGATGAATCCATAAGACACATAGGTCATAATCATAGTTCATAGTACACAGAGATCGCGTAATTATAAAGTAGTTATCTTTGATGACAATATTTTTTTACACCACATAAATTGTGCACAAAGTAATAGACGTACACAGAAACTATACCTAAGAAGTCTAAGAACATAATAATTAGACAGTCGTAATGTATAGTTGGCTACAGCTATTAAAAATACATTATTATTTTCATTACGCACAAGAAATATACAACAATATAATAATTGTATAATATCATTGACCTGCACCTTATGCTACATTAATGACGTACCTAACTGAAGCATTTATTCTTTTAATGATTTAAAAATAATTAAAACTTGTCTGGCTACTCGCGCACTGAGGGTTCCGTACAACAACACCACATCTAAACTATTATAAAACTGTAACAGAAGTGTGTCTGTACATTGAAGATATTTATAAAAAAAATATTATGACATGGTTTTTACATGTAGTGCGATTTTTGAATCTCATTCGCTGAGTTCAGCTGTTGAAAATTTGCGAGTTGAGAATGCGATTTCTACTTGTCAAATCAGCAGTAGAAAGATGCGTATCTCCACAGTAATTTTGACATTTTCAACTGCTGAACTCAGCGAATGAGATTCAAAAATCGCACTTCTGTCCGTGATTCCAAATCACCAACTTTTGGATTTTTTGTCTGTCTGTCTGTTTGTTTGTTTATTTGTTTGTTTGTTTGGGTGTTTGTTTGTTCGAGTATCACGCAAAAAATACTAAACCGATTTTGATGAAACTTTTTTTCTTTGATAGCTTATCATCTAGCTCTACCTAGCTCTATTATAGCTTATCGTGGATGTTCTGAAGTTTCAGAATATCTCTGACTACCCCCTCGGGGAATATAGTCGTGAGCATATGCTATGCTATGCTATGCCATGCTGCTTATCATCTGACTTAAAATCTGGTATATAATTTATGCAGAGGAAGTCGCGGGTAAGCTCGTAACATATAAATTGAGAAAATAAAAAAATTTCTGGACCTTTAGCGCGAGACCGACCCACACTTGACCAGTTTTTATTATTTTTTGTTATACTGCAGAGTTTGTTCTAATTACAGCAAGTTTGAAACTTGCTTGTATAACCGTTTTTAAGATATACAGGGTGATATCATTAGCATCCTTTTAAACTAAGAGTCTACCCATCAAAGTGAACAACTTTTACTATTATGGGAGCAAACCGATCGATGCAAAAGCAAAATCTGCTGTTGCATACATTTTAGTCAAGTACTTAGGCATTGCAGTTCAGTATGGAACAGCTGATTATTTTTTTGCTCTGATCGGTTTGCTCGCAACCATAGTACCTAGGTAAAAGCAAAGACTATAGAAGTCTTTGGGTAAAAGTCGTTCAGTTTATTGGGTAAATTGTTAGTTTAAAAGGACGCTAATGATATCAATTACACGCTGTATAATGAAAATATTGTCGTTATGTCGTTATATTACTTATTGTGTTGTTATGCGATACACTAAGATAAGAATTATCACGCTATGTTTAATGGGAAGTGGATAATATCTGGTCAGTAACTTAGTTACACAACTAACGACCAAAGCCATACCAAACTCTACAGGTTGATGTTTCAGGTAAAACATAATATTTAAAACCAGCCAAGTGCGAGTCGGACTATTCGCGCATCGAGGGTTCCGTACCACCACACAATACAGGATGTTAGGGTAAACAGTTGCAAAAAAATTGCGAATTTCCTATACGTTTCTTTAGGAAAGTTGTTCAGTATCATGGGTAAAATAATGCTATTGTTTACCCTAACGCCCTGTCAAATATTAGCTTACAAAAAAAAGTTTTTTCTGGGACCCGTAGCGCATCACCGACTTCCACTTGGGCAGTTTTTATTATTTGTTGTTATACTGTAGAGTTTGCACTACAATCACACCAAGTTTGAAGCTTGTATGTACTATCGTTTTTACGATAGAGCGAGATGTAAAAACAAGTTTCTTGTATGGGGAGGGATGACCCCCAATTTATAACTTTTTGTTTTTTATTATTTGTCTCCAAATCCAAAACAATGACACATAGGTATTTTCTACAAATTTCAACTGGCTACTACGGCTACTACTATTACGGTTCAAAAGATACAGCCCTCGGAAGCTCGGACGGACGGACGGACGGACGGACGGACAGACGGATGGACGGACGGACGGACAGACAGCATAGGCTTATGAATAGGGTCCCGTTTTCACTCTTTAAGCGGTGACTGTACCCATAATACTGAACATCTTTGTCTAAGAATTCGCAAAGAAAAAACGACTTTTCATACAAACTTTAGATCGGCTCGCATTTAGTATGGAAAGTCCAAAAATGATTTCTTTGGGAAAGTTGTTCAGAATCATGGGCACCATCACCCTTTAAAACATAAATGGCAACTCGACTCAAATGGTGTAAAAAGACTACTCCAGAAAACTGAAACTATGGATTCAGACCATGATACCTAACACTTTGGCACTGAAATTTATTTTTTTTATTTTCACAAATTTAATTTTTATTCGGGCCTTTATTTCTACAATTATGAACAATAAAGCCTACCAGTGACATAATACAATACAATTTTAATTGTTAAACACAAGCATTTCGAAAATAGCAAAAATCCGCAATGTAAAACGCACTCATCAAACTCGTCGCCAAGCTACGGTCGCGCACCACACAGCTGTAAGGTCACTGCCCGCTCACCCGAGCGATGTACGCTTTACATTGCGTGGCAAGAAAATGGAAAAATCACGAATAATTTTTTTAAATTTAAAAGGTTAGCGCCATTAATTTTTATATAGGTTCAGTGATATGTTCTTAAAGTTTTCGGGATATGTCTTTTTACACCCTGTATTATGGAATACCATATTTTAATGTTTACTATTAAACAGGTACGAAAGGTGATTCTTGCTTTAAATAAAGTTTAAATAAATAAAAAAGGTAGGTTATTGGCTGTTGTTGATTGAAAGGGATTCTTGCTTTAAATACAATTTAAATAAATATAAAAAGGTAGTTTATTGGCTGTTGTTGATTGAAAGGTGATTCTTGCTTTATATAAAATTTAAATAAATAAAAAAGGTAGGTTATTGGCCGCTTTTTTTGCTAAATACTTGACCGCTTTGAAGGGGGAATACGTTAAGTTAATATTTGTACTTAATTGTATATTTGTTCACCATTAATTGTCTTGTTAGTTATTTTGCATATTCTAAAGATCCGAATAAATTATTGGCATGAATCTATGAACTCATTTAAAAACAAATTAACTATACTTCATATACATAAACACATATATTAAGATAAACACGAGTATTAAGATAGTATCATATCACATCGACTATCATCCCACTGCTGGTAGGGAAAGGTTCAAGGTACTTCACCACGGACTTCTCATAATACAGGGTGTAACAAAACACCCTAGTAATACTTAAGGGGGTGCTTCAGACCATCAATCTGAGCAACTTTCACTATGGAGCCGACGTCGAGAAAAAATAAAAAAATCTGCCGTCCCATACATTTGAGTCGAGACGGTACTGCAGTTTTGTATGAAAGAGCGGATTTTTTTTTCGCGATTTCGTTGTTGGCTCCATAGTGAAAGTTGTTCAGTTTGATGGTCTGAAGCACCTCCTTAAGTATTACTAGGGTGTTTTGTTACATCCTGTATATCCTCACCATGAGCAACGACAATTTACACTACGCGCCATGAGAGACTTTTCCAATAGCGTATAATGAGGCTAAAGATAACACAATGGAAAAAAAATTAAGTAGGTACCTTGAACCTTTCCCTTGACCAATGGACATCACACAGACGTTCCACTTCGCCTGTAAGAGTAAGTGGTGTTACTAATCGTTACTAAGCTTTTGAAAAATTTATTGGCAATGAGTTTGATCATGTCGTAATCCCATTCTCTGCGTAGAAAGCAGGGTTAGTAGCCACTAACCTAACCTAACCTAACCTAAACCATCACGAGTTATGATAGCATATTAAAAAAAAAACTTCTTGCAGAGTCACGTTGCAGGTTCTGTCTGACCCAAGCACGTGTCTGGCGTGGTTTTCGCGCGTCGCGTTTTTGCCTGCCACGAGGCTCCGCAATCCTCAATCTCTTCTTGTTCTTGACCAAAAACAATCCCAATTGGGATAGATACTCCCATAAACTGGCGGAAATACAGTGCTAAATTCGCACAAAGCAAGAGTACATTAATTATAAACAAAAAATAAAAATAAACTTTTTGCAATGTTTTTAATAAGTAAGGGCCTGTGTAGATATTAAACTGTAGCAAGAGTGCGGTAGTCAAGTCAAGTTCAATGCTAACTAGTTTAGCGGCAGGTTGCTTGGTTTGTTTATTTATTTTATTTTTAGACCGAACGCCGAACGAAGAAGTAAAAGGGACGTATTACCATGAAAAAACATCAGCTGTTTACATCAATATATTATGTATTTCGTTTGTGTATGCTGCAACATCAATGGCACCAAAATCGAAATCGCGAAAAAAAATCTGCTCGTCCGTACAAAACTGCAAACCTACTCAAGCCAAATGTATGGGACAGCTGATTTTTTTTCGCGATTTCTGTGTTGGTCCCATAGAGAAAGTTGTTCAGTTTGACGGTCTAATCATCCCCTTAAAAAAGTGTCAGTATATTACAGGGTGTAATGTGAGGGACAGTCCTCCGCAGACTGAAACGGTGAACTCAGACCATCAAACTGTTTAGTTTGATTTTAATTTTAAATGTAAATTTTTGTTTAGAATTTTGTTACACCTTGTATAAATCTCACTATAGCCTGCAAAGGATCCAGCAATGCCTAGATACTGTAGCATGTCTTGGAGCTAAACTAATGTGATGACTGATGAGATGACACTGTAGGATAATCAAAGAGATTATACCTAAAGGCATAGAGGGAGTCATACCATTGCAAGGCTGTCCACTTTACTTGACGTTGCTGTTTGAGTGTGTGATGTCAAATAGTATGGACAAAAGATGACCAAGTGACCAAGTGTCCTAATGTTTACGGTCACTTTTCACAAACACTATCACAAAAAAAAGTGGACTGCCGCATAAACAAATATCTATAGTTCCGTCTCCTTCTACTATTAAAGGTACGTCATAAGACAAAAGAGACTAACTACAATCGTGAATTGATGCGGACTTTATGCTTTAGAATAAAGAGATCCTTCCTCTGAGAGGATAATCGACTCGTCCTTCTTAGTCAGCGTAATGTAATCCAGTTCATCCATAAGATGTGAATAATATTCATATATGAATGAATCGAGAGTAAAATATATTCTTATCGGAACCTCAAGACGAGGTCCGTTATTTCTGAGAAACGGTATCACTAAGCTCTAGTATAAAAGCATACTCACTCTAACACACTCAAAATGACAAAGACAGAAACACATCACGATTTTTCTCCTTTCCTCGCAAACATAACTATCCTACAGGTTTAACTTATAAACTAGTTTTAAAATAAAACAAAGAGTTATCTTACTTACTCTAATTACGCTGCACTTTAGAGTGAAAAGGACTACTAAAACCGGCCACAAGTAAAGCAAAGGTATCGTTGGTTGGCCTCTGTTCACGTCTAGAATGCTCGATAGACACAATGAAGACGTGACGTGATCCTACGTGGTTTGTATATCAAAATGTATGCATACCGAAAATAGTGTTCTTGATATTGTTGTCAACGTTGAGACTACAGATTTTGATAATTAAGGCTAGGTATTAGTAGAGCAAACTTTTACAATTAGCTATCCCGCTTCAATTGAAAGTAAGATCGCAAAAAAAACGTATTTTTCATCAATATCTTTTTTCTTGGGTGTTTGGGGAAAAATCCATTGGGTAGAAGCCCTGCTATAATTATTTACCTTTCAAATGATGGTATATTCAGAAGAAATGGTGTAGGGCGATTCTTGTAATTCTGGTTATAAATCTGAAATCGAGCTTACTTTGCTCCTCTTTTCTATCGAGAAAATTTAATAGAATCGTGCTTTCAACGGTTAGATGCCCAGAAAGAACGTATCTACACTGTTATGTGAACTATATATATTAAATGTAATAATTTGGTTATCAAAAATCGGTTCTAAAACAGACAAAATAGGTATGACCCCCTCTTCAGTTTAATACATTTTAGGATAGCATAGAACTTGAGTTCTGGAATCATCATCATCACTACATACTATAAAACAAAGTCGCTTCCTGCTGTCTGTCTGTCCCTATGTATGTTTAGATCTTTAAAACTACGCAACGGATTTTGATGCAGTTTTTTTAATAGATAGAGTGATTCAAGAGGAAGGTTTATATCAGCACCCGCACCCGTGTGAAGTCGGGGCGGGTCGCTAGTCAGCCTATATATATGCCACACTTCAGGGTGCAGGCACAGTAAACCTAAGAAATAATATCTATAGTACTAAATTGTACAGGCCTGGTTCAAGGAGAGCGAATAGGCGTTAGTGCACTATGCGTGCCCAATGCGGATTGGTAGACTTCGTGGAATTTCCTTTTTAGCGAATGCAGGTTTCCTCACGATGTTTTCCTTCACCGTTTGAGAGCAGTCAGTGTTACGTTTAATACGCGTCCATGAACCATTCACACAGGTTTTTAAGCCAGGACGTCCTTCTTCTACCAGGTATTCGTCGTCCCAAAATTTTTCCCTGCAGAATAATCTTGAGAAGTTGGTATTTATAACTTCTCATAATGTGACCGAGGAACTGGAAATTCCCGGTTTTTATAGTTTTTAGGATTTGTATTCTCTTGTTCATCCTCTGCAAGACCACCTGCATATATGCTCACGACTATATTCCCCGAGGGGGTAGTCAGAGATATTCTGAAACTTCAGAACATCCATTTTTCACTAGTAGTACCGAAACTCTGTCCAGTGCAGTGGCGTAGCGTGCATTTCTGCCGCCCGGGGCACATACCGATTTTGCCGCCCCCTTGTGAGGGCTATCGAAGTCCAGTGGCACCCTCGTCACAATAATAAAGATTTCTCAATAAAGAAAGCCTAAATTAAAAAAGTGCCCACTTGACAAACTACGAAAGCCTTTAAGCCACTGTTATACAATACTTTCATAGGTTCTAAAGATTCCACTTTTAGACAATTTTGAATAAAAACAAAAACAGCCGTTTTATTTCTTTTTTCAAAATTTGTATGTTTAGACCTTTAAAAAGCCTATAAAAGTATTCTATGAAAGTAGCTTGAAGGCTTTTGTATTTTGTCAAGTGGGCACTTTTTTAATTGAGGCTTTCTTTATTGAGAAATCTTTATTATTGTGACGAGGGCGCTACTGGACTCGAATAGCCCTCTTAAGAAGACCTATACAAAAATAACATAGCGAGCGAAGCGAGCTCGCAATTTTTTTGCTCAACACGTTTGTGGAAAGCAACTTAGAGCAAGTAAATAGAAACTTAGAGCGATTAAAGCGACCTCTACTTTTCTCCCCAATATGAATCGGTTGGAGCCAGATCATTTTAATTACAAAACATGTTCAAAGTAACCTAAGTAAAAGCTATGGATCCAGCGAAGCTAGCTTGTCATTTTTAGCATCATATCTTAGCTGTGGTCAGAAGTCAGAACTCTTTAGGATTATGTGTAGGTACAGTAATTAAAAAAGATACTTAGAGCGAGCGAAACGAGCTAGACTTTTCTCTGCTCTACGAATTGGTTATAGACAGAGCTCAATCAATCTGGCGGTTTGAAAAAACTCTGACACCAGGGCTCTGCCCGTACGATAAGAAGAATCAATTTATATTTTACCCGAATATGCCGCCCCTAGTAAAGTGCCGCCCAGGGCATTTGCCCCCCCCCCCCCTGGCCCCCCCTCGCTACGCTACTGGTCCAGTGTGACGGGGAGTGAGCTCGTCGAAACCACCGCAGTATCGTCGCAGGACCACCTCGCGTTGCTAATACTGTCCCTCCATGATATCATCCACATCCTCCTGTATATTACCCAAATCTCAAAAGCCTCAAGTCGTTTGCACATGGTTTGAGTGAGTGCCCAGGATTTAACACTGAAGAGGAGGATGGAGAATACGTAACACCTTAAAAGACGTATGTCTTAAGAAATCGTGTCCCTCATTCGTCTCAAAAGACACCCGTGGCACCCCGTGGGAAGAAAAGAGGTGATCCGAGACGTTCTAAGCCGGAACCATAGAATAACAAAAAATAACGATATTAGGTAGTTAAGACCATGCATTTAAAGCTATAAATAAACTCAAATTATGCATTCTAGCAGGTATTTACTGAGTTCTTTATCAGTTAAAACGTATAATATTGCTTTAAAAAATGGTTACCGCGTAATTCTTAAGTAAACACATGTGTGGAATTAAATTTATTATTGTCACGTTTATGCCTATGTTCAGGCATATGTCCAGCAGTGGACGTCTATCGGTTGAGACGATGATGATGATAGTCACGTCAGTATCAAAAGATAAATAGAACAGCTGGCTATAATTTGAACGTTTACTATCTGACCATCTTTAGATTGTGAATGAACAATGACTCATTTATGATTATATCTTAAACGGTAGACAGGTAGTAGTTCTTTTCTCGTTTCGAAGGTTTGTTTCGAATAGTCTTGGGGTATTGCCATTACTATAGGTTTGGTAATTTTCTGATTCTGATTGAAGAATGACTCATAAAGATACTGACAGTAATTTTTATGAGTTATTACTTAGCTGTTGCCCGCGACTTTTGCGTTGGCTTTAAAAAAGTATCCTAAAGTTATCTGTATGCCAAACATCCAAATCCATTCAGCCGTTTATGCGTGACGTGAATGGGTCACAAACATCTACAGGGTGTAACAAAACACCCTTGTAATACTTAAGGACGTGCTTCAGACCATCAAACTGAACAACGTTCACTATGGAGTCAACATCGAAATCGCGAAAAAAAACCGCTGTCCCATTGCCCATACATTTGAGTGGAGTCGGTAATGCAGTTTTGTATGAAAAAGCAGATTTTTTTGGTATTTCGAAGTTGGCTCCGTTGGTTAGTGAAACTTATTCATTGATGGTCTGAAGTTGGTCTGTCTGAAGCACCCCCTCAAGTGTTCCTAGGGTGTTTTGTTACACTCTGTAAACATAAACATATTCCACATATTTTGTTACATTTGTAGGATAAAGATAAGATAAGGTTATCTTTAGCAAGCATTTTTACACCATCATTATATTGTTACGCATCGCTTCTCATGCATTTCTTACAAACTGGCATGCAATAGTTAATGTAAAGTTCCTACAATTATCATGACCTAGATATCTTGATACCTATTGCTATTCTGTTTCTATAATGTTATTATAAGTAATGATAAATTGCTTAATGTAAAAATAAAATTGAAAAGAGTCAGAGTCCAGAGGTAGAGTAGAGGCAGCATTGATTTTATTAAGAGGATAGTCCTTGAAGCGCGCTCCATACAAACGAAGTTTTGTCTTATTTTCAAAACCAACCAAATTAAGTCAATGAAAATTGCTAACCACGATCAAGAACCTAATCTCTGTGTCTGTATTTTGTGGGATTTTCTTAAATTTTTTTTCCTATTGTGAGTCATAGTTTTATTAGTTGTATTCAGGCTGTTGAGCCACGTTCCTCCGCCTCCGTAAAAATCCCTTACCCTTTGTTTTTCCATACAAATCATAAATTTTAACACTGACAAATTATAACTGATAAAACGCAGACATAGAGCTTAGTTTCTAGATTGTGTTAACAAATAAAATTATTGACATTAATAGATTAGTATGGAAACTAGGACCAAACTTCGTTTGTATGCAGTCGCAGTGATAAAACGCAGAGATGTAAGTAGGTAATATACGCGAGCGAATGAAAACTACATTGTACTACCTTTACCGTTTTAAAATATTCGAAACTGCATCGCATCGGAATCTTTTTCAACGTAAATGCTAATTAAATGAGTCACACACAATATCAAACAGGGTCAATGATTACGAAAACGATTTAGCAATATCGTAAGAAGATCGTCTTCAAGTCTTTAGCTAATTATTATGGATACAATGGGTATCCGGCTATTATCCGTGTATAATATAGTGTATATATATACATAATATGATGTACGTGTATATCATATTATGATGTTGTTCTATCGAGTTATGTTGTTTGTGTGATCATGATATCCATAGCACAGCATTATATTCCTTACAATACGGCAATGGATGTACTTGCGCAGAGCAACGGAGGGGGCCTTGTGCGAAAGCGGGCGGCGGGGGTCGCATCCCAAAAATCTGTATGAAAAAGTTGTGTGGTATATTGCCTTGCATATCTGCGCATGACAGAGTAAGTACACGGGCGCAACGCCGGAAGGTGACGGCATCGCCCGCCATCAAGAGCGTTGCCATTCTGTGAGGCTTATATAGTAATACTCTGTCTATAGTCTAAAAATTAATTATAGAAGCAGCCTTGCTAAGAACTGCCAAAAACACCATGTCGATTTGATACCGATTGAATCGAATAGAGGTACACACTTAGATGAAAAGGTTACACAACCCAGGATTGGCCTAATTTAGGTGCTCAGCTCAATGTCTTCTATTTACTTAAATGTAAGGATAAGTATGGCGATACTCCATTAATCAACCTTACATCAATTAAGTCAAACGTAAAATTACACAATTTAGGTCAATGCCACACTACAAGCGAGTCCGGGCGCGATTTGAATGCACGCAAAGACGCCATCTTTTCTTGTCCCAGGTGGTTGAGTCCCCAAATGTCTGCTTAGGCATTCGCGACGGATCTCAAGGCCGATCGAGTAAGGACTACTAATGTTTACCGTTGCATAGAAGTTCGGGAAACGCGAATCGCTCCGCTCATGAATATTGTTTACCAAAAAAGTGTAACAAGGTTTTACCAGTAGGTCTACCACTAGTTGACGGACAACAAAGGATTATAGTTCGGTTGCAGGGTAAGAAAAACAGTTTCAAAGTAACCATTCAGAGCACTGTACGAAATTCAATACCAAAATGGAAAAGTAGGTAAAATTAGTATAGTATTGGGAATACAGTGTCAATAATTAAGGGGTCATTCGGACCATAAACTGACTACTTCTTCGCAATGCTTCACCGATGATCTCTGGTATATTTAATGGAAGAGTTCTGGAATTGAGACCACGAACTAGCAGGCGTAGTGTGGAACGCTGGACCGACGCCCTTAGAAAGGAAACGGGTGGATGAGGAAACCCGAGGATAGAGTTTTGTGGCGCGCCTTGGGAGAGGCCTATGTTCAGCAGTGGACGGTGATAGTAGGCCTTAAAATAATTATGGTTGAAAACTAGAACTAATAGATTATTATTTTTAAAAGTTAGCACTATTCAAACAGTAACATCTGTCATACAGGTGCGATTGTAACAAGCTCTTAAACGTAAATACATAGTGCAAATACATTTTATTTAAGTGCAGTTTTATTTGTATTATCCAATTTGTTACTTACGTGGTTATATAGTTTTGTATGTATAACGAAAAGAAAAGGAATTATGTCATGTTTTCTTATAAACATAACAGACTTCTGAGGAACTTCTGGAACTTCTGGAACTTCTGCCGTCCCACTTTGCCTCCCATGCAGAAGCCTGATGGGTCGCTGGCTCACTCCGCAACTGAGAAAGCTAATTTATTTGCTTCTCTGTTTGCGAGCAATTCACGTCTGGACGCTGGTGCCAAACAGCCGCCAACCATCCCTCGTTGTGATTCTTCGATGCCGGAGGTCACAATACATACAAAAGAGGTCCGCAGAGCATTGCGTAGTCTGGATGTGAATAAGGCCAGTGGTCCTGATGGTATACCTGCAAGAGTGTTGAGATATTGTGCGCCTGAGTTGTCTCCTGTTCTAACACGCCTGTATCGCCTCTCTCTCAGAACAAGAACGGTGCCTAAATCCTGGAAGCTTGCGAATGTGCAACCGGTACCCAAGAAGGGCAGTCGTGCCGACCCCTGCAACTACCGCCCTATCGCCATTACTTCCATTCTCTGTAAAGTCATGGAAAGAGTACTTAACAGTAAGTTGCTGACATACCTAGAAGACAATGATCTACTCAGTGATCGCCAATATGGCTTCCGCCGGGGGCGATCGACTGGGGATCTTCTTGTGTATGTGACGCACTGCTGGGGCGAGGCCATCGAGAAGCACGGTGAAGCACTGGCTGTATCACTTGACATCTCGAAGGCCTTTGACAGGGTATGGCACGCTAGTTTGCTGAGCAAGCTTCCCGCTTATGGCATCCCCGCTGATCTTTGCAGCTGGATATCTGATTTCTTGAGAGAACGGTCGATTAGAGTTGTCATTGACAGCTGCTCTTCTGACCTTATGGCAATTGATGCTGGAGTTCCTCAAGGGTCTGTTCTCTCCGCGACACTTTTCCTGCTGCACATCAATGACCTCCTTGTGTCAGGTATTGTTGGGTATGCAGATGACAGTACTGTCATGGAGAGATATGTATCTGGCGCAGGGGCCAGCGGGGATAAAATACGCTCGCAGAGGGAGGCCATGGTTGCGCGGACAGACTTGACTTTAAGTGTTGTCTCCCAGTGGGGTGACAATAATTTAGTCAACTTCAACGCCACCAAAACACAGGCTTGTCTGTTCACCGCAAAAAGGAGTCCGTTTAATCTGACTCCTACTTTCCGGGGTACATCTGTCCCTGTTTCCGACAGTCTTGGGCTTCTGGGTATAAGCTTGACCACAAAACTCAACTTCGGCGCTGACATCGAGTCTAAGGCTCAAACTGCGGCCAAAAAGCTGGGCATCTTAAACAAGGTGAAGCGGTACTTCACTCCTGGACAGCTCTTAGTATTGTATAAAGCTCAGGTCCGATCATGTATGGAGTACTGCTGCCACCTGTGGGATGGCTCAGCCAAGTATCAACTTGCCGCACTCGACTCGGTTGAACGCAGAGCCAGGAGGCTCATTGGCGATAGTAAGCTGGTGGAGGCCAAGCTTCATAGCCTAGCCCACCGCCGCAGAGTGGCCTGCTTGTCGGTCTTCTACAGATTGTACTTTGGTGAGTGTGCCCTAGAGCTGCATGAGCTCATCCCACCTTCCCCTTTCTACTATCGGACTTCCAGACGCACCGCGGGATATCACCCCTTCTTGGTTGATATCCCACATATCCGCACCAAGCGCCTTTCTGAATCTTTTATAATGCGCACAGCCAAGGAGTGGAATGCCTTACCTGCGTCAGTATTTCCGAGTACTTACAACCCGAATTCCTTTAAAGTACGAGTGAATAGGCATCTTCTGGGTAAGCTCGCTACATCTACGACCCCATCTTCGTCCTGAGGACTGGATTGAGGTCAAGAGCAAACCCATTGTTAATAAAAAAAAAAAAAAAAAAAAAAAAAAAACTTAGGTACTTCCGTGTCCCATTTCTTGGTTGTTATAAATTGGTTGTTATAAACTTTGTTGTTGTAACTGCTGTTTTTAGTTGCAGCCAGTTTCTTTTTTGTAATTTGTTATATGTAAAAAAGTTAAATAACCGAGAAATACAATGCTTCCGTACGGGCCTGTGATAATTGTAATTTACAATGACAGTTCAGGGTACATTTTTGGCCCGCAACCGTAGAGTATCGTCATAGGAATCGTGATTGGTTCGGGCGGTTTTAATAATAGTCAACTCCGCAGGTACACACGGCGACACATCAGGTTACGCACCCTACAGGGTGAAATTGATATCATTAGCATTCTTTTAAACTTCTACCCATCAAACTGAACAACTTTTGCTATGGGAGCAAACATCGGAGCAAAAAAAAAAATCAGCTGTTGCATACATTTGAGACGAGTAGGCGTTGCTATTTAGTATGGAACAGCTGACTTTTTTTTGTCGCTAAAAGGATGCTAATGATATCAATTTCACCCTGTATATACCCATAACTACACTACGTACAAAACACAAAATAGTGCGGTAGAGAGCCTGCATAGACGCGGCTGCCGGCGCGGGTGCAGCGTGCTGTGAGACGAAACAACAACAATATACCGCACTTTCTCGCACGATTCGCAGCGTTCAGCTTCTAATAGTTCAAAGTCCAAACAGGGTAACCTGACCTGTCGCCGTGTGTACATCCGTAAGCCTTATAAACTTGGTATACTACGTAAATCGTCATTTTATATTTTTCCAGTCCAGTATTTTGCCACACAGATAGCACAACCGGCTGCGTCCATTAGCTCCATTCGCGTGCCAGTTTGCAGGCAGGAAGGCCCGGGCAAGATATGAGATGGGCCATAGTCTGAGGGGCAACACCACACTCAAGTCTTAGGTCTGATCCTAAGTCTAAGTCTATCGATAAATCCCCATTTGGGCAGGTTCTAGGTTCTCTTTACTCCGGCCGACTTAAGTTCGGAGCCTATTTAAAGAACTCCAAATCAGCCTGGGTAGTTCCTATCCTTTGGGAAGGCTTTCCGAGGGGTGACAAACGGGTCGGGTAGCGTGCTCTTTTCTCGCCAGAGGTCACATCTAGCTCGTGGACCCTCACCGATTCCTTGTACAGGGTCGACACACTTCAGAAAGTTTTTGCGGCTCTTGAGCCTTTGGGGTACTATGGAGTTCTGAATATAGGATGACATGGATCAAGATCGAGTTTTGATCTCTCAATTGAGCTCGCACCGGCCCTGTGGACTTCTGGTGGCGCAATCCCTGCCAGTGGATAAAGCATTTGTACGGCAGTCGGTTTGAGACAGCCTGTAATGATCCGGCAGGTTCCATTTAATGGTGTATCCAAGAGTTTAGTGAAGGCAGAACGACCTCATACCGGGCATACATATTCGCCTGCGGAGAAACATAGAGCCAATCCAGTAGTGCGCAGGACTTGCGACAAAAGCTCCCCATTTGGTGGTGGTCAGTTGGTACGTAATGGCACGTAACTTGTAGAAACATATTATAACTTATTTAATTTTCTGTAACTGACTTTTATAAGTGCATATTCTTACAATATCAAAGCGTGAAACGCTTTATGAATAGTAATGTAGACTAAATAGGCAATAAAGCGTCTAATAAGGTAGAAATATGAGACAACTTGTTTTCCGCTTCATGCGTTAATGTGTCACTACCACAACGTAAGGGTTTAGACACACTTACGCGCTTGACTTCAGTTTCGTAATTGTTTACCATGCGATCAAAAATTGAATGAGCTCAAAAGAAGATACAATAGTTCCACACCTACCCAAAAGGAATAATTTCTGAAGTGTGGGATATCTTTATACTAACGTAGATTTTTTTAACAATTTCCAAATTTTCTGGTAGGTAATGGTTTAGACTTTAGACCATAAAACTGAAAAACTTTTACTACGGGAGCAAACCTGAAATCGGAAAAATAAATCAGCTGTTTCTGTTTCATATATTTCAGTCGAGGCAGGTAATGCAGTTTTGTATGAAACAACAGATTTTAAATATTTTTTCTCGATGTTAGTTAGCTTTGCCTACAGGTAGACATTTAAGTTCTTTTCAATGCAAACAGAACAATTTAAACAACTTAAAAGGGACAATTAAATCTAGAAGAGGAATGCATTCGCACTTCGACAACAGCGACCACTTGATAATAAAAAACCTGCCAAGAGCGAGTCGTGTTTTACATAGGTCGTAGGTACCAGCGCTCGCGGCATGGCGCCTCGATAAAAGTTTTATCGCGCCTGCTGGCTCATTCGTTTGCGCGCAAAAAGAAAGAGACGTAGGGTGCGATATCTAGTATAAAATTATATTTACTAAGTATGTAAGCTCATATAGTAACTGAAGATCAGTTGCTCGGGTAGTAAGTAAAACCATTCAAGCTAGTTACAACCTGATAATTTTCTCGCCATCACAACTTATACAGGGTGTAACAAAACACCCTAGTAATACTTAAGGGGGTGCTTCAGACCATCAATCTGAACAACTTTCACTACGGAGACAACGTCGAGAAAAAATAAAAAAATCTGCCGTCCCATACATTTGAGTCGAGACAGTACTGCAGTTTTGTATGAAAGTGCGGATTTTTTTTTCGCGATTTCGATGTTGGCTCCATCGTGAAAGTTGTTCAGTGTGATGGTCTGAAGCACCCCCTTAAGTATTACTAGGGTGTTTTGTTACACCCTGTATTACATGGCTCTAATTTTTGAAATATCGGCGCGAGGACAGCAGTTTTTGAGTTTATTGAAAGTTCAAGAAAGTTGCAATTAAAGAAATTCGACAAAACAATTCGTCGAAAGGGAAAATTGTGTAGTTTCGTTGTCTGAACACAGGGTATAATGTGTAAAAGTTATGTTAGTAATTAAAAACTAATGGTGTATGTGTTTAAAATGCATGACCTACCCATTGATTATGTTATTTCGAATCGAAGGTCATGGCTAGCTTTATTATGTAATTATGTATTCCATTCAACTCTTATGTAACATAACGAGCTTAGCATAGTTTAATGATGCTAGCTAGTGTAACAGCAGCAAATTATGTACAGTTAAGTTTGTACAACCGGCAGAAGTTAACAACATATCGAATCAACATTGAAATCACAAAAAATATATCTGCTGTTTCATTCTCATAAGGAACAGCAGATTTTTTTCGCGTTTTTGATGTTGGCTCCAAAAATTAAAGATGTTCAGTTTGATGCTCTTAAGCACCCTACGTATTTCATTTTACATCCTGTATTTATTTTATAACAACAATAATTAATTAAATAAATAAAATATTACCTACCTAATCAAACAGAAAATATTTACAATATTATTAACAGTAAAATTAAGACAAAGTAGGTAAGTAACTGAAACTAGTTGAATAGGCACAATCATTTAATTCAAATCAAAATATCCGAAATAAAATTAAGCTACAAAAAATTTAATTTAAATACAGCATAGGTATTGATTATTTTGTTTCCCCTCTTCTCGAATTACTTTAAAACTTTCCAAATTAAACAAGTTTTAAACCCAATATTTAGGGTGACGTAATGGAAGTATTCCACCCTGTAAGTATTGCTTTCCCTTCGTAAAACATCTTGTGGATTTCTTGAGGCCTGCGGGGGTAACTTTTCGGGTAGTTGAACTTTTTTATGTTATTTAAGAACTTTGTTTGTACCTAATAAATATGTTGAATGATCGATTACAAGACTATTAATGGTTTGTTGCTTTTTTGAATGAATCATTTTCTTTTTATTTATCATCTAACGGACTTGTGTCTAAGAAGTGCTTTCCAGCAAATATCGAGTGGGATTTGGGAGTACTTACCTATCGTAAGCTAGCTAATACTAAATGTTAGAGCCTCGTGGCCAGCCAGAATACGCACGATTTACACCACCGTTCATGAACACACTCGCCATCGGTCCCCTGGCTCAGAGACACTGAAAAAAAATATTTTATTAAATATAACCAAACTTTAGCATGTTGCAAACTATTTTGTATTTTGTAAAGCTGGGTAATATTTTACAAAACATTTTTTTTGGCCTCCCAATTCCCAAACGAGTGAAATTAAACTCACGACCGTAGAGACTTCAGGGTGGGCAGTAACTTGCATCTACAAACACTATGCACTTGAACGTGGTTAGTCACAAGTTTAAAAAAAAATATAGACAAACCCGAAAACAGCAGTGGTGTAGTGAGTTTATGTATGCATTTATATAAAACAGAAGTACAATTTACTTAATGAAGTATCTATCTACTAAGTGTAATTGAGTGTGACCTAAACGATTTCAAGTAGAATACGTGCCAATGTAAACAAAATTAAGTCAACATTGTTTTGTACTAATCTCACTCGCAATTTTATACGCAAATGCGTATGCATAAGCGAACGCGCATGACGTTTTTCTCGATTTGTCGCTTTGTCGTGCGTGCCATGCTAGCCCTACAGGGATATTGACCTGATGAGATTAGTCACTCCTTGTCCACTCCTCACTTATGACACTCATCAGGGTTGGTGTGATATTTGACCCCACAATGACATGACTCTTGAATCTTGAACGTGTAAGATGCATTATTTATTCCCAGAAATGTTTGAAGTGTTGTATGTTTAGGATTTTTTTGTGACGTGGCAACACAAGTTTTTCGATCGGACCAAGGTCAAAATCGCGAAAAAAATGTGCTGTCACATATACAAAACTGAAATCCTACTCGACACAAATGTATGGAAATTTGTTTTTGCTAATTTTCAATGAGTTCCTTACGGTATCATGAGTACAATCGCCATTTAAACTGTCATACATACATCCTGTATAAAACATGAAAGATTTAAACTGTAAGAGATTATTACAATACTGACTATAAGGAGGTAACCATCTCAAAAGGCACTATTGCGTATGCATGCGCTCCATTCGTAGATGCCAGTCTACGCAAACAACTTCGAAAATGGCAAGTACCTACTTATTTAGGCGCTGACATCAGTTCCATTAGCGCTACAGTAATCCGTTCTATCGTAACTGCGTCCGTGGTCTAATGGTTAAGAGCTTTGGCTCTCGACACGGAGGTCGTGGGTTCGATTCCCACGGGGGACACCTAGTGATATGTCACTTTGTGCGTTTTTCCCCAGTTGGTTAGGACATTGCAGGCTGAATCACCTGATTGTCTGAAAAGAAAAATTATTCCGTGCTTCGGATGGCACGTTAAGCCGTTGGTCCCGGCTACTATCTCTGGTGGTAGTAGTCGTTACATAAAAACCACGTCAGAGGCCGTAAGGCGGTCTGTAAAAACTCTGACACCAGGGCTCTGCCCACACGATAAGAAAGAAAGAAGATCCGTTCTATACATAGCTGCAAAAAAAGAAAAATCATGCCTTAAAAAAATTGTGCAAACTATGTTTTTAGTCAATATTTTACCATTATTAAAGAATCTGGGATAATACCTACAGGGTGTAAAGTTTAATTCGTTACATATCGAACGGAGGTGCCATCCAACCAACTAACTAAGTCATTGAAACCATCTAAGAACAACTTTCACTATCAAGCCAAAATCGAAATCGCGAAACAAATCATCTGTTTCATAGAAAATGTCATGGATTGAGTATCCGAATGTATGGAATAGTTTGTTTTATTTTGTGATTTCTTCAAAGTGAAAGTTATTTAGTTTGATCGTCTAAAGCTCCCTATTAATGTTCAATAAAGTAACGCATTTTATTCTTCACACACAGTGTTCAAAAAAGATTTGCCGATCGTAAAAATTGTGCTTGAAATGTTTTTGGACCATATTTTCCTACATTTAAACAATCTGGGACATTATAATACAATTATTATAATGTCCCAGATTGTTTAAGGCTATTCTACCGTTGACGCGCTCCATACAAACGTAGTATGGTGATATTTTCAATACTATCCAATTAAAGTCAATGAAATTTTTCAAAAACAATCAAGTAACTAATCTCTATGTCGGTATGAAGTCAGATTTTCGTTAAAATATACAGTTTCAATGCTAGGATTAATTTAAGATTTGTATGGAAATATTTGTGGCACTGTAACTTTAAAACTATAAATTTTATCGAAAATCTGACTTCATACCGACATGGAAATTAGTTACTAGATTGTTTTTGAAAAATTTCATTGACATTAATTGGATAGTATTGAAAATATCACCATACTACGTTTGTATGGAGCGCGCCAACGGTAGAATACTCTTAAATGTAGGAAAATATGGTCCAATATCTTAGACAATTTAATAGGGACTCGCCTTGCGGTAGCATTTCCCCTCTGCCACGGTATTAGATCAATTAATCTTGCGCATTTACACCCAATTTTATACCTTATCACTAAACGAGACAGCCTATAATAGCGAAACAATAATTTTGAACTTAGAACGTTTGGGGTTTACACGAGACTACTTTTCATGATTTTGAACATTCAAAATTAGAATCTAAAGTCATATGGAATAAAATCCAAAGTTGCGGATAACATGTTACCTCGCCCCCCGCAAAAAGTGGCAGAAAGTTTGTTAGTAGAATGACACGTGGTTACGCGTCCCGATATAATTAGTCTAAGTCCAATATGGTTGGATATCCATACCAATGTATGGATCATGAGTAGGTCAACAAAAGATTTCATATAATAAATTAGGTAACTAATCAATCTAATCCCGGCGCGTAGACTCGACTGGGGATCCAAGGGCTGGCGCTTTCCTCGCTCAACGGATCAGTCTAGCCGTTCAGCGAGGAAATGCTGCCAGCATCTTGGCTACCCTCCCGCGCGGTCCAAACCTGCACCATATTTTAGGTTAAGTTAGTTTTAGGTTCTCAATATTTTTATTTATTTTTAATGTACTTACCCACTTTTATTTGTTTTACCAATAAATATTCTATATTGTATCAATCTAATCATACAAATACAATATGTATTAAATAACATAATCACGTTGTAAAAATATCTCGTACCTACATTTTTCAACTTTAAAGGAATAAAGTCGCAGCTCTACAACAAAAAAAATACTTCTTTTCAAAACATAAACATTTTCTCACACGTAACATTAAAATAAGCACTATTATTGTGTACATAAATTAACAAGATCGAGAGAGATACACTGGTCATTTAATAGACCTACGTCAAAGAAAATACGTACTATCTAATCGCCTATTAATCAATCTCACGGGGCTCATTGTTTTAAAACAAAGACATTTTGAGTAACCAACGTCAGGAATTGCGGAAAACGTCGGGCCTTATGACCGGCCTCTCAGTAGACTATACCTTATGGTTTCCTTGTACCATTGAGACTTGAAACCAATTTGTCTTGTTTCTCAGGAAAGTTAGGAACTAATACACAGAAATCGAATAAAGGTTTCCATCAATTTTACGGTTGGTATAGAGGGTGCAACAAGACACCCTAGTAATACTTAAGAGGGTGATTCAGACCATCAAACTGAACAACTTTCACTATGGAGCCAACATCGAGAAAAAAAAAAATTTGCTATCCCATACAAAACTGCAGTACTGACTCGACTAAGATGTATGGGACTTACTTTCAGAACTCGCTACAAATCTGTAGCACTCTGTTAAATTTGAGTAGAAATAGAAAATTGATATCATTATTATCAATTGATAGCATCCTTTTAAAAACTGAACAACTTTTACTATGGGACCAAACCGATCGGAGCAACTAAAAAATCTGCTGTTGCATACATTTGAGTCGAGCAGGCATTGCAGTTTAGTATGGGACAGCTAATTTTTAAGTTACTCCGATCGGTTTGCTCCCATAGTAAAAATTGTTCAGGTTATAGAGTTGACATTGGACCGAAAACGTTCACGCAATTGCGAAGTTAAAATGTCTGGGTAGAGGCCCTGGGATGGCCCTTCGTCCTTTGTTTATCATTTCCTCTACCTTAGCCATTAAGAGCCTGCCAAGCCTATTGTGCTGCCCTCAATCGTATTTTTTATTTCTAAACAATTAAACAACATTTTCCAAAAATAAGAATGTCACATTGCACAAAAGTGGCCACTTTTGGCGATTTTAAAGATAATAACTACAAACATTATAAAAACAAATCCGCAGTCACCCGATAAATTAAAAATCAGCAATGACTACAATGTGATATTCTTGTTTTTAGGAAATATTGTTTAATTGTTAAGTAAAAAAAAAAAATACGATTGGGGCAGCATAATAGGCTCGGTGCAGCCTTAAGATTGGCATTCTTATAAAATCGTTTCGAATAATTAATTGAATACCCTTCCTGAGCGTCAATCTGTGCCCTGCAGCGTAGACGTATAATGATCAAAATAATTAATTACCGATATAACTTGTTTCAGTGTTCGATGCATCAGCTAAGTCGCCGCAAGGTCTACTCTTCGGTTCCTCGTACCACCTCGGCAACTTTGACGAGTGTGTCGGTATTACTGACAGTGGGGATGCGGACGGGGTGTCTGTGGAGGGGCAGTATTGTCTCGCTACAATAAAATGGCGACAAGGAGAAGAGGCTAAGAAGGTAAGAGATATAAATAATTAAATTGAAGACACAAATGTGTGTTTACTTTTAAACTAAGAGTCTACCCATCAAACTGAACAACTTTTATTATGGGAGCAAAACGATCGGAGCAACTAAAAAATCTGCTGTCCCATACTAAACTGCAATGCCTACAGAGCAGTACTCAAAATGTATGCAATAGCTGATTTTTTTTGCTCCGATCGGTTTGCTCTCGTAGTAAAAGTTGTTCAGTTTGATGGGTAGACTCTTAGTTTAAAAGGATGCCAATGATATCAATTTCACCCTGTATATTTTTAAATTCTTTTTCAGTTTTTTTTCACTTACAAACGACAAACAGACAAACACATAAACAAACAAAAATTCTAAAAAATGGTCTCTACGCATTCCAATAAATTTTTTCCAAATATCTTCAATATATACAAGGCGACAGATCAACCTACGCATAGATCTCTATGTCCATGAACATAGAGTTCAACTATGCGTAGGTTGATCTGTGTGTACGTGTGTACGTCCACGCCAAGATTAGAATTTTATTATACCTAATTAATACCTCTCTCAGCTTCGTTAAATACTTAGTTATAAACTTTACGAGTACCTATTTCAAGTTACGATTTTAGCGGCATCCATTACAAACTATTTTGGGATGGTTTAAAAATAGAATAATAACTTTGTTTGTTGCTCAAAATATATCTGACATACAATTATTATTCAATAACAGCATACTCGAATTAGTTAATAAATAACGATAATAATAATTAAAAAAAGAATCTGCGTGTTATTATGAAATATTTGCATCTTAAAAAAAACTGTTTTTGTTGTTTAAGAAACAGGTTTTGTTTCATTTTCATTTGGCAAAAGAAAGGCAAAATCAAAGTCAAAGTCATTTGGCAAAGAACGTCCGCTCGAAAAGTAGTTGGTACGAATTGAGCCTGGAGTGCGATTTTTGAATATCATACGAGCGACTCCATAGTAATTTTGACATTTTCTACTGCCGAGTCGCTCGTATGATGTTCAAAAATCGCACTTCTGGTCGAAAATTATTATACTAGTGATAACTTAATTAATACTGTGGGACGATGACACAGTAATTCTAGCTATGAATTCTATATTCACAAAAAACACAAAAAATATGTTCAAAAAGAAATATAATAAAATAAAAACACTGGGTATTCAACATGCTTCTTCACCCAATCAAATAACTTACCCGAGGTCGGTTGTACCAATAAACGTACCCTAATGGGTACGCTGGCCTGCCACACTGAATGGCTAAGGAAATGCGTTGGACAAGAAACGAGAGTCATTGGTACCGATTCGGACTGTGCCACGACTTAACTTAACTAAATTTATTCCTGTCACTTTCTAAAATAAGATTAAGAAAAGAGACAGAAAACCAACAGCTGACTTTAGTGCTGTCAAAGTGACGTTACACGCCCAAAATAAGATGCCATCATAATGTACGCCATCTTATTTAAAGCGTTTTTGGGCGTGTAACGTCACTTTGACAGCACTAAAGTCAGCTGATGGTTTTTAGTCTCTTTTCTTAATCTTATTTTAGAAAGTGACAGGAATAAATTTACTTAAGTTAAGTCGTGGCACAGTCCGAATCGAGGTCATTGCCCCTCTCCCTCAATCTACGACCCAAGGCCTTATCCTCAGGTCCCCAAAGCCCTGCTGTTTCCACTGCCAAAGGCACGAACAAATCCATCTTTTTGGCTTGATATTTTACCTACTTCATTTTATTTATAGGTACGAACAGGCCGAGGGGAATCTCTTCGCTGGGCAGTCTGTGTGCCAAGCGCGTGCGACGCCAATAGTGTTGCTGGCTTCGTCGGGGATGTCCTGGCGAACACCGTTGGGAACACAACTACTGGCGTCGTTATCACTGAGAGAGACTGTTACACGAGGCAACCACTTACTGTTACCAACTTGGATGTTGCTTACTTGTAAGTACGGTATGGCTTTATATCGCATAACGATTACTCATGCCGTAGTGGAAATATTTGCTAGTCAACAATGGTAGTATCGAGGCTGACTGCCCGGGGTGCGCCGGATGAACTCAGGTTTCGCCACTCGTGGTGGCTCTCTCCTGGCACCCCGGTATGAGTGGAAATTTAAAATGACTTCAAAAAACATATTATAAAGGGCATTCTGGTGACATACGGGGTAAAATTGATATCATTAGCATCCATTTAAACTAGGAGTCTACCCATCAAACTGAAAAACTTTTACTATGGCAGCAAACCGATCGGAGCAACTAAAAAATCTGCTGTCCCATACTAAACTGCAATGCCTACTCGACTCAAATGTATGCAACAGCTGATTATTTTTTTGCTCCGATCGGTTTGCTCCCATAGTAAAAGTTGTTCAGTTTGATGGGTAGACTCTTACTTTGAAAGGATGCCAATGATATCAATTTCACCATGTATAAAAGATGTAACCACATTATTGTACAGTCAAGAGCACATCAAGCTAGACACTTTGGACTTTGTACCGTTCTTATTTAGTGCGCCATAAGCGTTTCAATCGAACTGCAAGTGTAAAGCTTGATGTGCTCTTTACTGTACTCCAACCTTGTTATACTTCGTTAATTATTATATCATTTATTCACTTAAAGAAGGGAGTCACACAATTATACATAATTCGTTAATTATACTTCGACTTTATCTTTAAACTTAACTTATAATTAAATCAGAAATAGTAAGAATTATAATATAATTTCTCTCTACTTCTTCTCAAAACGGAGATTCATACATACGAGTAATATTATTAATATTCTGTGATAGGTCAGTCGACATTTTGTGAGTTGCGTATATTTTAATTTTATGACGGTAGAAAATATCCTTAGCAAATGTATAACTCGTGAGAAGTGAACGATGCGACACACCTATCGGTAACTTTCGACGTAGGTGATTGATCACTTATTGGTAGATAATCATTTTCTTACTTTTTTCATTATTACTTCGTCGTATCGCTCCATCGTCAATAATAGATTCTCTTTTTTTTGCAAACAATTTTGGCCATCAAAGAAAATGAATCGTGTTTGGTAATTTACCTCAGTTGTTTAGTTCATGTTCATCTTTATAGGCACTTGGTCACAGATTATTGAATTGTTACTACTGTAACCAGATAACGCACTCTCCTGATATCGTGTGCTTTTTAAAATTTCGAATTTTGTGCTTCAGAAGCCGTAGCGGTTTTGCGCGTGATGCGGATATATCACGACGAAAGAGAGCTAAGGCAGCTAAGGCGTGATAGTGCTGTATCATCGCTGCCAGTCAATACGCGACAGCCTGTATCTCATGAGATACGCGGCTCCGCTGTAGGTACTTATCGCAGCTGTCAAACGTGAGACGTAGACGTAATGACAGCGTAATCGTTTTGAAATGTGATGGCATGAAGAACATGACACTTGATAGATAGCATGACGATTTTATAACTTGACCTTCTATGACCTTTCGATTCAATCGAGTATAATATTGACGTTATCTGTGCGAATGAACCTTTAATTAAAGCAAGTGGCAGGATTCACAAGTCACATAAGGGTACCCGGCGGCCAGATAGGTACTTAAAGAGTGGAACCATAACCGAAGTTGGATGGACTACCTACTATCGATGACGGACCTAATGTCATCATGATTTTTTCCGCCTGATTCACTATGATTATTAGAAGGAGGTTACACGGTCAGTATTTCATCAGTCTGGTCCATCAGTCTGGTCATGTATATTTGATTTGAAGGGAAACTGACTCGAGATTGACCCGACTAACATGGTGCTTCAGTATATCAGTTTCCCTTCAAATCAAATAAACATGACCAGACTGATGGACCAGAATGACGAAATACGGAATGTGTAACCTCCCTCTTATGGTGCGGCCATTGCAGCGGTAACTTCGTGATCATCATCATCATCTCAGCCGATGGACGTCCACTGCTGGACATAGGCCTCCCCCAAGGTTCGCTATAACGACCGGTCCTGCGCTACCTTCATCCAACTTCGTGATATAAACATAAATATTTATAATGATCTTTGACTCGCGTTGCAAATGTTATTGGGTGGACGCGTATCAGTCGCCTGCTCTCCGGCTTGCAATGAAGTTCCACCTTTTTATCATAGCTCAAGTGTGTGTTCTGTGCTAAAACAATCCTTGATGTCAGCAAATATTTATTACCATACAACGTCAAGCACTTTTGCTATTTAAACTAGATATTGGCAAAATCATTTACACTACGATGGAGTCAGAATTTTAAGAGTAGAATATTATGATCTTTGGAACAAATGGTATAATCAAAGTGAATATACTAATAGTGAGCGCGCTCTCGGGTCGCGACAGGCCTATCGTGCGGGGGTGCGGGTGGCGGGGGGCGCGATCCCAGTACCGATCCACCTGCGCGCTGTACCCCAACGGCCGGTGCCTCACACCCCGCACACCGCGCGAGCCCCTCCGCACTCCGCGCAAGCATATACCCAACGCCGCCACTAAGTGCACCCACTTTATTGTATTTACGCATGGTATAATTTCATAACTGATTTATGACGTCGCTGAGTTTATAATAATAATATTATAGTTTGGTACAGAGAAATTCAATTTTCAGAACCGTTCTTGTTTGGTTATTATTAGCAAAATCCCTTGATTTTCGATAATTATTATGATCAACCAGGTGAGGTGTTTATGTGGGCGAAAGGCTAGCCACCTCTCACCACTTGACACGTCATTCCATCCTGAAACTTAAATTGCTAAAAGTGACCATTGCTACAATTAAGCACATTCTTAAACAGAAAGATGGTTGTTGAAGCAATGTTTCTGGCCAACCCGAAATGGATTACGATCGTGAGTTTATGTATGTATCTATGTATACAGGGTGAAATTGATATCTTTGGCATCCTTTTAAACTAAATAATGGTCTACCCATCAAACTGAACAACTTTTATTATGGGAGCAAACCAATCGGAGCAACTAAAAAATCTGCTGTTCCATACTAAACTGCAATGCCTACTCGACTCAAATGTATGCAACAGCAGATTTTTTTTGCTCCGATCTGTTTGCTCCCATAGTAAAAGTTGCTCAGTTTGATGGGTAGACTCTTAGTTTAAAAGGATGCCAATGATATCAATTTTGCTCTGTATATGTTCAATCAGTTTGACAACCCAATTTTTATTCTTTCCAGATCTGTTATACTATCGTTCTTGGCATTTGTCTTCTCCAGTACTATTTACGAGATCTACTGCCTCCGATGGGGCAACAACAAGAATTCTATCGGCCACGATTTGGTGGTCTCCTTCTCCATGATCAACAATGTTAAGAAGATCTTATCTACTAGACAGAAGAATACTCATGGCCTGGATTGTATTAATGGGATAAAGAGTTTGGCAATGAATTTTGTGATTGCTGGCCATGCTTGCCTGTTTATTGGAAGTGGACCTGTGATGGATGCTGAAGCTTGGGATAGGGTAAGTGTAATTCTAATGTTTCTATGATTAAATATCTATCTACAGGGTGAAATTGATATCATTAGCATCCTTTTAAACTAAGAGTCTACCCATCAAACTGAAAAACTTTTACTATGGGAGCAAACCAATCGGAGCAAAAAAATTCTGCTGTTCCATACTAAACTGCAATGCCTACTCGACTCAAATGTATGCAACAACTTATTTCTTTTTTGCTCCGATCGGTTTGCTCCCATAGAAAAAGTTGTTCAGTTTGATGGTTAGACACTTAGTTTAAAAGGAAGCTAATGATATCAATTTCACCCTGTATAACTTTCTGTACCTATTCGAGAATTTTGAGATACAGACATTATTTTGATGCACCGAAGTGTGATAGAAATTAGACACTATATTCTCTCGCCTATGACTCTAATGACTCCAATGCCCTAGGTAGGGCAAAGAGAAGATACTTAGTGCTTTCTTTGCTATACAGATCCGTTTAGCTTTTTACCGAGGAAATTCTGTCGAATCTTTGGTACCCCTCAAGTTCCAGTCTGTATTATTAAAGACTAGCACTTCATTGTATTGTCATGTCAAGTAAATATTTGAGCAGTTTCTTCCACTTAAACGACTGTTTATTTCCTTAAAATAGGAAATAGTCTGATCAAATGTTTTAAAACCTTGTTTAGCAAACGTGTCTTACGTGGTAAAGGTCTTTTACGTAATTTAATATAGCTGTTGGCTTCATAAATCGGCTGTGCTTTCGTTTATTGACCATACGATATCATTATCAAACACGACTGTGCCCAATCGATGTCAATCGACTATGACGGGCTCACTCCCCGTCACACTGGACAGAGTTTCGGTACTAGTGAAACGTTTATGTTCTGAGGTTTCAGAATATCTCTGACTACCCCCTTGGGGAATATAGTCGTGAGCATATGCTATGCTATGATGTCAACCGATATTGGGCACTGGTTACCGATAGGCAAGAGCATATTGTCAAGTACTCTTCAATTAATGCTACGAACTTATTGTTTTTCATAAATCCCTGCAAAATTAGTGTCTTTTGACTTTGGTTCTGGTTATCACTGAATTCCGCTTTGATGCTTTACTAAAATAGCTACTACCCGTTCACGACCAGTTGGCCGTCGATGACCGTTACAAAATTTCCTCACAGGCACATTAATTGGTCCCGTCGACAAAAAATATTATAAAAGGCAAATAAAAATTTAAAATTAAAAGCGATATTAGTGACCGGGACGGATGTGCCGTACGTGGTTGCGTTGCTAAAGGTTATAAAATTGCGTTTATTAGGGTCTCTTAGGGGTGCGGTGCGGGGAAGCGGGAAGGGAGGTAGCGGCCAACTCGAAGCGAATGACTAGTAATTCCGAAAAAAAAAAAAAAAACTTATTGTCATTAAACTTTCGAATCACAACCAAACCACAATGCTTCAGCAGCTTGGACTTCAATGAACAATACTGTAGGTACTTAAATAAACAAAAGCGAAAGTCCTCAGTCTACGTCAGATCGGTTTAAAAGCAATGCGAGGTCAAAGACACGAGCACAGACAGGTGCCGCAGATGTTTGCTTTGATTTTACTTTTCTTAATAGAAAACTTTTGTGAAACATGAAAGTTTACAAATGTTAGGGCTAAGCCTTTCAGGGTTCTGCATAGCCATATTGAAAGAAACCGCACCCTCAATAGTCCATGAGTCATTTTACGGAGTTTTGTTAGGAGGGGTTAAAAACAGGCATTAAAGTTTTTAAAAAGAAGTATTCATTAGAAAATAATAATGTATTTTTCAATTCCTTCTAAGTAGACAAAAATATTAACACCATGTTTGAAGTATGGTATAAACTTTACTCGTATATTAGGTTGAGTGCAGACCAAGAAATGACAGCACATGTTGGTATTGGTAATATGGGGACCTCGAAACCCCAGGGGTTTAGATAGAGCGACTGGTTGAGGGCATCCGAAGATAGATTTTTGTAGCGTGCTTTGGCAAGGCCTTTGCCCTGCTGTGAAATCCAATAACAAAACGCTATTCAAGTTTCATTCTGTTTCAATATGTTCTGGGTTAATTCAAATGATACTTTTTAAAATCCACGCAGATAGTGTCGCGTGCATAGATATAGTAACTAGATGTAACTATTAGTGGCCGCACATGAAACAGCAATAGCGTGACTTTTGCATACTAAAAGACGATTTGTTTGGCAAGATGTCATCAACATTCCATAGGTTTGACAGTGGTTTGACATCTTGCTAAACAAAAAACCCGGCCACGGTGACCGAAACAAAAAATAATATTTCTGTCTTTTTTGTTTACATAACTTTTCATAACTGGCTATCTCGCTCTCCCATTTCTAGGCTACATCTTTCAGCGTAAGTTTAAATCTAAGGTCGCGGGCAACAGCTAGTAAAGAATATTTATGTTATGTTGATTGTTATATCATTTGTTTCTCACGTAATAACCAAATCAACGAATTGTTTCAGTTGGTCCGGGAACCTGTCAACGCCTTCATGCTGAGCAACGCGCTCCTGGTAGACACGTTCCTGATGCTGAGCTCCTTCCTCTTCTGTCGATTACTTCTCGTCGAGTTGGATAAGCGTCGAGGAAAAGTTAACGTCATCCCTATTTTGGTCTTCCGCTATATTAGGTAAGGAATGTCTTTAAACTTCTTAACGGCTTTACCGAAAACCAAAATAATTGTTAACTCTGCTCTTGATGCTGTCAAAATCTTTAAGTTGGGGGAACTTTCACCATGGAACAATAAAACCGGTCAAGTGCGAGTCGGGCTACTCGCGCACCGAGGGTTCCGTGCCACACCACCACAGAACACAACATTATTAACATAGAAAAAAAAACTTTTTTTGTACGGAACTTTTAGCGCAAGACCGACTCACACTTGGCCGGTTTTTAGTATTTGTTATTATTTTGAAGAGTTTGCTCTATCATCACACTAAGTTTGACGCTTGTATGTATTACCGTTTTTACGATAGAGCGTGCAGAAAAAACGTTGATAAAAACTAGTTTCTTGTTGAGAACCCCCCTTAATTTTTAACTTTCTAACATTTTTATTATTTGTTAACAAATCCGCCGTAATAACGCATAATCTGAGAAAATTTCAACTATCTAGCTATTACGGTTCAAAAGTTATAGTCCTAAATAGGTAGGACAGACGGACGGACGGGTGGACGGACAGACGGACAGACGGACAGACTTTTCACCCTTTGTGTACGGAACCCTAAAAACCGAATCGCGAAAAAAAAATACTGTTCCATAGAAAATGTCAATAGTTACTCTACCAAAATGTTTGAAACAGTTGATTTTTTTTCAATTTCAAAGGTGGTCCCTTAGGCGATTATCACACTAGCGACGCGTCCCGCCGCGGTGCGCGGAGCGGCATAGTCGCCTTCCCGCGCATTGACGCGTCGGCAGTGTGTTGTCCTAGGCGTGTTTTCTATATAAATTGAAATACTTGCATACAATGTTAAAATCTGCGGCCCCGTGCTACGCGACGGGGCGCGGTGCAGTGTGATAATCGCCTTAGTAAAAGTTATTCGGTTTGATGGTCTTGGTGCCCGTTTACTATGAAACGCATTTACAGCCTGTATTATATATTTACTATCGCCATAGTGACGATGCTGATTTCATGAAAGTATTCTTGAATACAACTTTAGGAGCTTACGAATTGTTTACTAATTCAGTCTATTTCCCTTTATCTATTCGTTTTAACGATCATGTTTGTCTTAATTAGCGTTAATAATAGCAAAGGACATCAAAGCTTAGTATTATTGGATTAATAATTGAATACTACTAACTTTGACGACTCCTCCATAAATTGTTAATAGGAGACATTATTGCCATTTGCATTGTTCGTTTGAATGTAATTTGCGTTTAGGAGAATATCCTTATACCTAATATACAGGGTGTTAGGGTAAACAGTTGCATTACTTTAAGGGGATAGTGTACCCATGATACTGAACGACATGCTCTAAGAAACATACAGAAAATTCGTAAAAAAAATTGGGCTTTCCATAGTGAGTGCAATCAGCTGCTCGAACATTTTGTATGACAAGCCAAAATTTTTTGTGAATTTCGTATTAGTTTCATAGGGAATGTTGTTCAGTATCATGGGTAAAATGACCCCTTATAGTAATGCAACTGTTTACTCTACTCAACACCCTACTGTATACTCTACTGGGTCGAACATTAACTTACTTACTTACCCAAAAATTTTAGATCGTGCAGAATTATACACGCTATTTCCCAATTTTGATCAGCTTTAGTAAAGTTCGACAAAGAATATTCCCTTTGGGAATATAATTTTGCTACAAAATAACCTACCAATTAACTAAAAATTATCTTTTAAGAGTGTTATTGTAAACAAGTATTACGTATAGACATTTTAAAATACAAAACATGTAGTACCTTAATATTACGACATAATAATAATTATATTATGGACCTACCACGACCAACCTACGAATAAACCAGATACAACATAATAAGAAAACCAGAATCAAATGGGCTTCACCAATTTTCTTCAACAAAATATTTAATTTTTCAACAATAATATTATACTTTTGAACTTCTCTGCATTCAATTAATAAGTTAAAAACTCTCCACTTTTTCAGACTAACTCCATCATACCTGGTAGTATTATTTTTCTACATGACATGGTTACCGAAAATAGGAGAAGGTCCTCTATGGGAGGACAGAATACTTTTGGAACAAGAGAGGTGCCAGGCGTCTTGGTGGGCCAACATTCTGTATATCAACAACTATGTTAATAATGATGATTTGGTGAGTTTTTTTTTATAAATTATACTTTAGTACCTACGGTTAAATAATCCATCTGTTTTCACGATGGCCGGTATTCTGATAAATTGTTGATATTTGAGATTTCTAGTTTACTAAAGTTGTGAATAAATAAACATCAAATGAATGAGGATAATAAAGGTGGTTTAAGAAGAAAGAAAGATTCTGGAAAGAATAGTCAGATGGAGAGGAAAGAACAGAAAGATCGATTCTTATCGAGTCATCATCATCATCAGCCTATAATCGTCCCACTGCAGGGTACAGGCCTCGGGGAATGTAGTATGGGCATTAGTCCACCAAGCGTGCCCAATGCGGGTTGGTAGACGTCACATACACATCAGAATTTCTTCTTCAGCGTATGCAGGTTTCCTCACGATGTTATCCTTCACCGTTTGAGAGCAGTCGGAGCGTCGGTGGCGCGTTGCGGAGAGGTATGGACACCCAATTATGGGGGTCCGGGTTCGAATCTGCACGGACAACATGCCATGTACCAATGAGTTTTTCTAACTTATGTACGTACGTAATACCATGTAATACCGACTTATCGAGTGAGTCACGAAACCTTCTTTAAAACTATTCTTCACAAACTTCTTTAAACCGAAAATTTCTTTAAAACTATTGGAAGGGAAAATAGAGGGGAAGAGACGCAGAGGAAGACCTAGTCATAGTTAAGGAGAAAGAAAACTTTGATGTCGTGTCCTATCAGGGACTCAAGGCACTTGCAAAAAGAGACTATGATTGGCGAAAACTCTACCGGCACAAGAGATGATGACTGATAATAACAAACAACTAACTTTTAGTCAAGAACACTTTTGTATATTTATTTTCTGAATTATCTCGGTCAGCACATTACTTACGTGAGGTTATGCGACTTCTATGTCACACCTGCGATCGTAGTCAGTTGGTTTGACCATGTTTTTGTCAATAACGGGTTTTGTTAGAGACCTTGATTAATCTTCTGACTTTTGTTTGTATGTACTCTATTATTAATTATCTTAATTGTTCAATAATGTTTATCAAAATATAATGCAACTTTGTGATGCGAATATTTAGTAAATAAAAGATATAAACATAATTTCATTCGAGGGTAATTTATTGAGTTTTTGGGTGTTTGTAAGAAAGTATAAATTCACAGGCACATTTTTGTAATAGGGCTCAATTCAAATGGCTCGTCAACAATATTGGATGAAAAAATTGGCAGGGTATCGTATCTCATAACATATTTTTCATTTCAGTGTATGTTCCAATCTTGGTACCTCTCTGTCGACACCCAATTGTTCTTCATAGCGCCAATCTTTATCTACAGCCTTTGGAGGTGGAGGAAACTGGGACCTACTTTACTTGCTATTGGAACATTTATATCTTTATTGATTCCTGCTATCATTACGTACAAAGATAATTTAGATGCTACGTTTTTGTTTTATGCCAAGTAAGTTATATTTTCTATGGTTATACAGGATTCAACTTTATATGCTGATTGCTGACATTTTTTTAAGGGAATGATGAGGCCATCAAACTAAACAACTTCCTCTATGGGACCAACATCGAAATCGCGAAAAAAAATCATTTGTCCCATACATTTGGCTCAAGTAGGTTTGCACTTTTGTATGAGACAGCTGATTTTTTTTCGCGATTTCGATGTTGGTGCCATACAGAAAATTGTTCAGTTTGACGGTATGATCATCCCCTTAAAAAAGTGTCAGCATATTATTTAATCGATATACATAATTTATTCAGCTCTAGTAAAAACATAAGTATGTAGTACTAGATACTCTTTCTTATACAGTGACAAAGGTGTTCTTTAAAAATGGGACATTAATTATTTTGATTGTTTCAGAGAATTTACTGACATCGTATCAAACTTTTACTTCAAAGAAGCCTACATCAAAACTCATATGAAGATGACGCCATATTTCATGGGTCTTCTTACAGGTTACATCTTGCACAGGGTACAAACGAATAAGTACGTAATAAGTATTGTTTTTGAGAGCTCGGAGATACCCAGTTATCACGGTTTATAATATTTTGAGTTCTCGATATCTCGGCAGTGTTACAACTGCCATGATCACGCGATCATCCCCTATAAAGTTTGTTGCTTTGAGGAAAATTTTTAATCACAATATCCTTTGCACCAGTCGTGTTAAAAGTCTTGAATAATGTAGTAATCTTATCTGATTTATTCCAGTTACGAGTTCTCCAAGCTCATGAAGATATTCGCATGGACAACGAGCATAGTGCTCGGTACCGTAACGACGTTCTCAGTCAGCGTTTTCTACCAGGAGTGGTACCAGTACAGTAATATTGAAGCAGCTGCCTACATATCTCTTCATAAACTTGCTTGGGGCATTGCAACTGGATGGCTTATTATTGCCTGTGCTACAGGGAATGGAGGTAATTATTGATCCAAATAATTAGCATTATTAATGAATGACGACCCGGTTGGTGTAATGGTTACCACGCCGGACTGCCAAACCAGGGTCCTGGGTTCGAATCCCGGTTCGGTCATGGATGTTTACATGTTTGTGCCGTTGTTGTATGGTTTCCATAATAAACAGCCTATTAATAGTGCTTTCTTGGGATCATTACAATGTATGTGCCTGTGAGCGTTATTTATTTATTTATTTATTAATGGACCATCCCATTTTTTCCGTGGGTGTCGTACGATGCGACTGAGAGATAAAGGTTTCATATACGGTGTATTTGTGGGCGAAAGACTAGCCACCTATCTACCTCTATACTCGTCATTTCATCTTGAAACCTTCAATATGCTAAACGTGAACCTCGTTGCAACTGCCTGCAATACAGTTGGCAGTTCCAACAATGTTTTTGATTACCCTGAAAGTGAGTAAGTTTATGTATGTATTATAGTTTTCTAAGCTTATAGGTTTTACACCAAAAAAAAGTAGACTAACATATTGATGAACTCATCATGACGAGTCATATTTATTTGTTTACTTGCGTTTTTCCTAAGTTCACTGCAACTTAAAGAGTTTTATCAACACTTGAGGAGAAGACGAACATAAACAAAATATCCACCTAGAGAGCTAATCCACTCCAAGGTCTTTCCTAAGTTTAAACAAAGTGAATATAATAATAGAAAAGTATATAGTGAGGGCGCTCTCGGGTCGCGTCAGCCTATCGTGCGGCGGGTGCGGGTGGCGGGGGGCGCGGTCCGACTTACTTCCGATTCACCTGCGCCAACCTGCGCGCTGTACCCCAACGGCCGGTGCCTCACCCCTCCGCACACCGCGCGAGCATAGACCCAACGCGGCCACTAAGCACGCCTACTTTATTGTATTTACGCTATGGTTTAAATGTTTTATTTTCTCTGTTTTCAGGTATTTTCAACAAACTTCTGACGTGGAAATTTTTGGTGCCGATATCTAGACTGACGTACTGTGCTTACTTAGTAAACGGTATTGTTGAGTTATACTACGTGGGCCAGTTGAGGCATCCTCTACATGTCACATTCTTTACTGTGGTAAGTTTCACCTATTTGTTGTGCTCCTTACTTGTATTATTTACCTTCTTCTGTTGCGTTGAAGGCATTGAGTATGACTCACCTTTGACGTAGAGATTTACCAACCAGGATTAGATGATTGCTGATAGCGCAGGGTATACAGGACGTGTCGGTTGTCCGGGAATAAGTATGTCATTCGGAGAGGCGAGAAGTTACCTGCTTTATACGGGATGTAAGTGACAGCCTAACAAATACTGAAACGGTGAACTCAGACCATCAAACTGAACAACTTTCACTATGGAAACTACCTCAGGAAACGCGAAAAGAAATCAGCTGTCCCATACAAAACTGCTGTTCCTACCCGACTAAAATGTATGGGACAGCAGATTTTTTTTTTCACGTTTCATGAGGTAGGTAGGCTTCATAATGAAAGT